>CM067213.1:21567120-24022954 GCA_034190965.1 Prunus campanulata
GCAGGGGGGAATATGATCTCCGGCGTTGGTGTGGGGGAAAATTTTCTCTACCATAGGAGCTACAAGGCCCCACTCCTTAACTAGTCAACTTTATGCTGTCATGAACCATATAAATATCTTGACTAGTTATTCTTATCAGAAGTTGAATGTTTGCACTACACCTGTTGTTTCAGGATATGGCAGGATTGATAAGCAAGATTAATCGTTCCTCTATAGGTCCTTTGCCACCTTGCTATTCCCCATCCTTGTAAGTTTTTATCTTCTATTGTTAAGTTTCATTGTCTTCGAGTTATGTTTGTGTTCTCAATTATTTTACCTGGACTTGGCTCTTGCTCTGCATTGCTGTGCCTTCTGCCCCTGTATCATGAAAGATATATATAAATATCAATAGGTGCAGACACACACATAGAACCACACATATTTTGAAAGGATGTACATAAACATGTCAACATGGGCGTTCGGTTGGTAATATTAAATGCTTTTCCTGCTTATAGAAAGAGTGGAGAAATGTAATTTTCACTTTTGGTTTTCTTCCAAATAATTGCTTTACTGTATATTGTTGAAAACTGGATGCTCTATAGCATGTTAATCAATCTTTTGGCCATTGTGCATGCAGGAAAACACTAATCAAAGGCATGCTGAGAAAGAACCCAGAGCATCGGCCAAGTGTAAGTGTCTCTCTAGGATACTCTACTCAACTTCCACAATTTAGAGCAACTGCACCCTAATAATTACGACTTCCACTTTGTCAGGCATCCGAGGTTTTGAAGCACCCTTATTTGCTGCCTTATGTTGAACAGTATCGTCCATCCTTTAGCACTCGAACAGCCTTCTCTCCTGATAAGGCTATATCTAGAGCTCGTGAATCTCGAAGAAACATGGCAGAAAGCCAAAACAGTAATGGTTCAAGCAGTGATAAAGATAGTTTGCGTTCAATTGAGAAAAACATTCCAGAAATGGAGTCAAACTGTGATAATAAAGCTACTGAGACAGATTTGGTTTCTCTCGAGGATGAAGATGGCTCTGAGCAGCTCCTGCCTATTGAAGAACATGGCCCAAATGTTTGTTCTGTTAAAGTGGAACAACAGTTGATGAAGCCTTCTCATTCTGAATCCAATGTTGAATTCAGGCAACCAAAAACCATTAGGAATATAATGCTGGCTTTGAAAGAAGGAAAAGTTAGGGAAAATAGTTCACCAATGAGAAGTAATCGTACAAAGGTTGGTGTGTCCACCCAGAGAACTAACACAGAAGCAGTGTCTAAAATACCCAGGCTGAGTGATGTTTCTCCTGGTATCAAGTCCAGTCCTGATACACCCACTGTTGCATCATCAATGGCAATCCCTGATTCTGCAAAACGGACGCAGGGATCCCATCCTTTAAAGCATCCGGTAATAATAATGTTTAAATTATTTATTTATATTAAATATGTGGATTTAACTGATTATTGATGATTTGTGGTTTATTTTTACAGTTACCCATAGTTGACTCCTCACCAAAACCTAAACCCAGAAATGATGGTACTCCTCCCCTTGTTCCTATAAAACAATTTTTTGATGATGGAATTCCTAAGCCTAGGCAAGGGACCCCTCCTACGCTGGCTAGACGTTCAACATTTCCTGGACGGATGAAGCAAATGGGGGTTGATGTTCCAAATGCAGTGAGCTATGCTCCGAGGATAAGTGCTAGAGAGATAACACAGAAGCCTGAAAAGAATCCTCCTCAAGTGCCTAACGGTTGCCTAACAAACTTTCCTAGAGAGGTCACAGAAGAGCCTCAAAGGTATCAAGAGACAACTTCGAAAGGAATGCAGACGGATAGCAGCAATTCTATCTCCTCTTCTGTTTCAATTCAAGGATTTGAGATTTGTGATGATGCAACCACTCCTTTTATTGACATGACCGAGCAGATGCTTCCTGATTATGGGAGTGTCACCCACACTGAGAGTACAGAATCTCCACCAAGTTGTTCAGCTGCTACTCATTTTCATTCAGTGATGTCTGAGACCGCAAAAATCCATAAGCATGATAATAAATCGGAATGCTTAATTGAAACTTCTGAGGCTATTCTAGATCTTCACAATACAACAGCTGGTGACAAACAAGTGAATTTAACTGCCGCTCTTGATCTCCCTGTCCCGGTTTCTGAAGAAAGATTACTTTGCAATGATCATACCCCTGTAAATAGGCCCAGTAGTACGCCTGGTACAGTGTTCCAGTCAAAATATACATCTACATCAAGTGGTCATGACAAGTTCACTGTAAGGGAACTTCTATCCTCGGTTGCAGACACTACGCATTCTTCAGACCAAAAAAAAGACACTACCCTTTCTGTTGCCCCTCCCATTTCGTCAAGCCAAAGTTTATTTCAGCCAGATAGAGGAACCAGCTTGCAAAATTCATCAGGTGAAAAGGCAGCTGCTGCTAATCTTCCTCCTGCTTTTGATGATGTCATACATGTAATACGGCATAGTAGTTTCCGTGTCGGGAGTGATCAGCCAGTGATGGAATCTGTGGAGATGGGGGTTCAGAATGTGGATGTTGGGAAGCTGATAAATGTAGTAAGGGACGAATTGGAGATGCGAAATGTGACTGCTCCTATTGCTCCTAAATCCTCAAACTGCTCTGAAACAGTAAGCCCGAAATCCAATAATTCTGATCACTCGGATGCCAAAGAAACCGAGATGAGGAACCTCGTACCTTCAGCTCAAAAATCCGATTCCTCTGAGCCAACAAAGCCCAGTCCTCCTATGACCGAAGAGGAAATACCAGAAAAGGAAATAATGGATGTCAAGTCTTTTAGGCAGAGGGCAGAGGCACTAGAAGGACTACTAGAACTATCTGCAGATTTGCTGCAGCACAACAGATTGGAGGAACTCTCAGTTGTTTTGAAGCCTTTTGGGAAAGATAAAGTCTCCCCAAGGGAGACAGCTATCTGGTTAGCAAAGAGTCTTAAAGGATTAAGGATCGAGGAAGGTGGGCGGAGTTCGTGAAGCTCTCTCTTGTTGATGTTATTTGAAACTGCAATACTAATCTCAGCTTTTTGTCATGCCTCTTGAAAGTTCAAATCCATTTTGAATTCCAAAGAGAACAACCAGGTCTCAAGTTTTTTTTCTTTCTTCAATTTGTAATTCTTTGAATGCATTCGGTTGTTGTACATAGTGACCATACGAATTATAACATTGTCTTCTAGCCAAATGTATGATATGCTGTTAGCTTGCAGCCAATGTTATTATTGGGGTTGTAACAGAACAAAAAGTTAGTATTGCTGAAATTGTCGATCAGGTTCGTTCCTTGTTGTCGAAATCTGAAGAAACAATAACTGTTCTTTACTTTGCACCGGAATCTTTTTTTATAAAAACAAACTGTTGTTTACTCATGACATATAAACCTAATGTTTATGTTTAGGGGCTACAGATAAATTCTTTGGTTAAGATTGAAATAATCTTCTCTATAATCTGATAAAGGTGATTTTTAAGCTCAGTGAAAAGGGCCTCTAATATGTGGGCAAAGCAAATGTTTGTATTCCATACGGAAAAGAATTCAATGGTTATCTACAAGTTTAAAGTTGACTCTTAAGAATTTTGAAAAGAAAATGTTTCAACACAAAAAAATTCAAATTCAAATTCAGTGGTTATCGAGGCTATTTAGGAATTAGAATTATAAACAAACAACTCCCTCCCCTCCCTGGTCATTCAATTCAATTCATCAAATGCAACAGCAGCTGCTGGATCAATACTGCCAGGAGGGCCACGTGAATGCGGTTTTAGTTGGACGAATGATAGATAGGCCTAAACGCTTAAACTATAATTAGATTTAATCCGGGTCCTTTTGTTTTTCGATTTAGGGCACATTTTTATTGAAGTCCTGATATTTTAAAAATCTTTATTTTTATGTCATTTTTATTTTGATACAAGCGATATTAGGGGAGTAGGAAATCGAGGTCGGGTGTACACTCTTGGTTCTATTGAGAGATTATTGTGAGTGAGTGATTAACATTTGCTGTCTATCGCAGATTTTGGATGTTTTATACATAGACTTCTTGGTGCCCTTTCAGAAACGGCAACCCTTTTTGTGAGACTAGTTTTTCTATTCAAACTTCCGACATACACATCAAACAGTAAGTCAACCACTTTTTGCCTAATCAGAAGGTAATTAAAATGAAGAACACAATATACGGCTAGTGTTTTGCCCAGTGAAGAGGTGGAAAAATGCTAACTGTATGCCTTTGTGGATTGTGATATATAACATATTATTCCTCAATATGATAGAAAAATATTATAGTACTTCCAATATCCATGAAACTCGAAGTTACTAATAAAATTCCAAATCGACTAGCTAAACATTATAGTACTTCCAATATCCATAAATGGTTCCGGTGAACGCTTTCTAATTTCAACTTGAATGCGTCTTGCTTGATTCTCAGGACTGTTGGCTCTTTTTGCCTCCTCTTCTTCAGCTGTGGTTGGCAAGAAAGTGTGGTAGGTAGTAGTCCTCATGTTATCAGCCATGAGAGTTGAAGGGTTTTTCTCTTGTCTTTTGTTGTGGGTGAGAGAAAGTTGGATTAGGCTTGTTTGCATTACATGCATTTAAAGGAATTTAGAAAATAATGAAATTTTTCTTTACTATCAGATTTCCCTAATATTATTGTCATACACAAAACGTAGCTTTTTTTGATGGCGTACAACTTGGCTTCCGATATGTCATATACAAAGTTAGCTTTTTTGGCTGTCATACCCGAAAACATGTTGGTTTTTTTTCGCAAACAATAAATATATGCCTTTGCAAGAATACTGAAATCAATAAATATATACCTGATTCCATGGTTTCAATCACAGTGTTGTAATCTTGTTGGATCAAACTTTCCCAGAGGGCGACGCGAATGCCATTTTGGTTGAAAGCAAATTTGATCTTCACATATATGTTTGTAATTTTTATCAGTTGTGAGGAATTTTCTCCAATTCAGCGTTATTGTTAATTTGTCATTTCAGAAATTTATGCATGTTGTTTGCTAGTTCTTTTTATACATCATGCTTAATTCTGAACTAGAAATTATATATATGATATGATTTCTTGACCAACTAGTTGTATATAATTTAAGGTGATTTTAAGTCTAGTAATAAAAATGACACCTATCTTATAAATCTATATATATAAAGCAAAAGACAGAGAATGATGAATCATTCAAAATACCATAAAATGCCCTTGATTAATGCAAATATTAAGAATTGAAATGATTAATTAAATGAGGATAATATGGTAAATTCACACTTTTTTATATTAAAAAAAATTAAAATTAAAAGAAAAATCATATAATGGATCCTATTTTTATGTAACACAACTATCCATTATTTTTTTTTAATGCTAAAATAAATTTAAAATTTTAAAAAAAAACCTCTCGCAGGCGCGAAAGTGAGTGCAGAGAGACTAGTAAGGGATAAAAAGAGATTTAATTACTGAGAGATTTACTATTATACCCAATATAGGAGCCCATATTATTAAAAAAAAAAAAAAAACTTTTATGCAAAGTTTTGATATTTCACTGTGATGACTATGCACAATGGAGCTCTTGATCACAAACTTTGATATTCCCATTCACCAATTCTCGCTACTAAAAAAAACTTTCAATGGGCATGGATATTGGTGTCCACAAAACGAGTTTATATTGACACGTTTTTGGTGTCCTATATACTAAAAAGCATCCCCAATGCAAACGAGTTTATTGGTGTCCACAAAACGAGTTTATTTTCTGAACACCAATACCCATGCCCGTTAATCTTTTTTGTGAACACCAATAACTGTGACAATGATATGAATTTGTTTCTGTTCCTATTATATTTCTTATTTATTAAAATGCCAAAGTCTGGCAACGCACCGCGATGTACTTTAAATCTGGTAAAGCAAGAGTTTGGCCATTGCTGGAATTCGTATTCCATACGACAAAGAATATTCATTTGTTATCTACAAGTCTAAATTTGACTTAATTTTATTTATTTATTTTTATACTAGCGCTATTAAGAAAAAAAAAATCTAGGACCTCAAATATCAAGATAAATGCTCTTAATTACATAAATTACAAGATCCTTGCATCTAAATTTAACTCTTAGTAGGTGAATTCGTGAATAAAATAATTGGGATACAGTTGGAATGACTTGGTATGAGAACAAGTCATTCCCATTTAAGTAATTTACTAACCATATTGAAATCAAAATAATTGGGATAAAGTTGTAAGGTTATTTTTGGAGAACAAGAATTAACAACACTTAGTTTATTTGGTTCTTGATTTTAAAGTTATGTGATTAAGGATTTAAGGTGGGTCTTACATATATTTCATTCCTTATGTGTCAGTAATCCAGGAAGTCAGGAATTGAAAAACTTCCTTTTCTTCCCATATTCATTGCTTGTAAGTAAACATGTCATGAGTGGTTATCTTCTTTGGAACGAATTCCCCTTTTCGAACCAACAACAAAAAAAAAAAAAAAAAAGAATCTACCATTTTTAGGAATTAGAAATACAAACAAACAACCCCTCCTTGGTCCCTTTAAAAGACAACCAACAACGCCAATAACCAGAAACCAGGGGCTTGCTAGATTTTCTTATTAATTCACAATCTTCTTTCTGCATTAATTCGTAGCAAGCAAACACACAAACCCTAAATTTAAACTAAACATGAGTATAGCAGTGCAGCAGAATGATGAAGAACCGCCACACGACATTGATAGAGAACAGTTACACCCAAAGGTAAAGGAAGCAGTCAATATTGAAGCAAAATCGGCAGACCAAAAGGTGGTTGTAGTTGTAGTTGACGAGAACACACCTCTGCTTCCACCATCACCTAAGAAAAATCTGAAAAGGGCTGATGATGATGAGGAGGAGGAGGAGGAGGAGGAGGAGGCGGAGGATAGGAACAAGTTCGTGACGTGTATTATCTCCCTGTTTTTACTTGTGACATTATTCTTTTCAGCCACATTATATCAAACACCAAAAGGGTTTTCCTCCTCAAGCATCCAGGTGCACTCGTTTTCGGTTGAGCTCTTCAAAGTCTCTGTTCTCAACTCTCAAGTAACTGCTCTCTGGAACATCAGTTTCTTCTTGACAAACCCTTATAGCATTGTCAGGGTAACTTATCAGGTACTCGACGCCGAGGTCTTTTACAGTGATGAGTTTCTCGGAGGAGCATTGATCAGGCCTTTTGTTCAGCAGCCGGAGGAGACAGAGTTCTTGTCGGTCGCTGTTATTGCCTCCCCCGCAGTTGTTAGCAACAAGATAGCCAGAGCCATTGATGCAGAAAGGAGCCAAACTCGGGCTGTGAATTTCAACGTCAAAATTCATGCAAAGATCCGTGTAGAATGGGGCGGTTGGCGATGGATTTTTGCTAGTGCACCAGGAACGTTTGAGATATGGTTTAACTGTGAAAAGTTGAGGGTTCAATGCTCTTCAAATACGACAGCTGGATCAATATTGGCAGGAGAGACAGCCGAATGCGGCTATGATTCAGAGTATGGGTGATCTTCTTATATGTGAATACTAGAGCGTTTGGTTTATTATGATTGTATTTATGAAAGGACTTTTCTATCTTGCATAGTTTAATTTTATTTTCACTTTTTTTTTCTTCTAATATATATATCTATATCTATATATATAAAGCAAAAGGCAGAGAATTGTGAAACATTCAAAATACCAGAAAATGCCCTTAGTTAATGCAAACATTAAGAATTGAAATTATTAATTAAATGAGGATAATATTGTAAATTCATATTTTTTTTCATATTTAAAAAAATTAAAATTAAAAGAAAAATCAGCTAATAGATCCTATTTTTAAGGAAAATAACTACCCATTATCTTTTTTAATTCTAAAATAAAATTTTAAATTTTTTTTAAAAAAAGCCTCTCATAAGCGCAGAAGCGCGTGGGGAGAGGATAGTATATATAAAGCAAAAGGCAGAAAATGGTGAAACATTCAAAATACTAGAAAATTCCCTTGGTTAATGCAAATAATAAGAATTGAAATTATTAATTAAATGAGGATAATATGGTAAATTCATACTTTTTTTATATTTAAAAATAAAAAATAAAAGAAAATTCAAATAATGGATCCTATTTTTATGGAACACAACTACCCATTATCCTTTTTAATTCTAAAATAAATTTAATTATTTTTTTAAAAAGCCTCTCGCAGGCGCGGAAGCGCGTGCGGAGAGTCTAGTCTTTAATATAAATTACCAATATCTTTACTACAAACACATAAAGTAAGTGATCATCGTGTTAACATATAGATTATTTTGCAAAATTATTTTACTAAAGTGTGATTATTTTCATGAAATCTCATATAGGAAACAAAAAATAAAAGGTAAATATATAGTAGAGTGCCGACTTTAATCAACAACACTTGAAACCTCCTAATAGGAAAGGAAAATTTGGAATAAAAATGGTAAGGGAACCTAAGGTATATACCTCTCGTGACAATCAAAATCAATTTCAGAGATTTTTTATTACGACTCGCTGCCAAGGGCAGTAAGACAAATAACTCCAAGTAATATTGTTAGTACCTTCGGACTGTCGGTTATGTTATATCTTAAAAGACATGATCGAAGAGATGATCAACATCGGAGACTTGGACTTGGAGTTAAACTCGTCTTTATGGCAACAAACGTCTCAACAAATATGAACGAGAAGCTCATTCATTACCAGAAAGTGTGATAATTGTACGTAGGTCATGGAAACAATGAAGTTACTATTGTAAATGCATATCCAGACATGCCATAGTCGAGAAATTATCAAATTCTTACTTGTTATGAATTCATGACTGCACCAAGGGCGGAACTAGGAATTTTTCAATGGGTGGGCTAGCTAAAGCTATTAGCTTAAAATCTAAGGACCAAGTTTTGTTTGGGTACTTACTGTTTCTCTAGTTTTTCTAGAAATAAAAGTATACATTGGGATAAAATAGTAAAAGGTTGAGAGTTAAAATCATGAGTGTTTATTAAGAGATTATGTTTCCTAATTGAGCAAACAAATTAAATATAAGATGATTATAGGCCTACAAAATTGAGTGGACAATGAGTTACAAGGCTACATTTGAGTGGGCTACTAAGTTTTTATGGGATGAATAACATTAAAATACATGTAATATATTTTAATTTTATAAAAAGGCTACCTAGGCTAAAGCCCATGGTAGCCCTCTACCTAGTTCCGCCCCTGGACTGCACCAAGCGTAAAGGTATGGTCATCCACGAGGTTTCATTACATTGACGCCACAATTTCTGATCGTAATCGAACTTGGTTGAAAGCCTCGTCTTCTCAAGATTCTAATGTACTTTTTCCCGGAAATAACATATTTCTTTTTGAAGGTACATATGTGAATGAAAGATGTTTTGAGGAGATTGAAAGGGCTTGAAATTAAACTATGTTTGTGTCTCAATTTCTTCTAAATAAGAAGTCGTACGCCTAAAGCTTCCACTACTAGAAAATTGAGCAATACAGACTCTGTTTTTAGAGACTGGTGGACAAACAGTCCCTAAAAAAAATGCTATTTGGAACAAATATCATATCTCTGTCTCTAGAAACATCAAGAGACATAAAACCGTCCCTATTGTAATTACTACCCGTATTTTAAAGGAAAGTACTACATCCATATCTCCGTATATTAGGAAAAACAAAGTACATAATATGCCATTAGGCGCTGATATAAGAAACAATGCCAAAATCCCTCTACAATGATGCCACAATAAGAGTCACAGGCTTTTAGTCCCTCAATGTATTAGAGACTGTCTTCAGTCCTTAATGATGTTAGTCCTTCAAACACTGGGAAGGCCTTGTCTTTTGGATTGTCATTAGAGATCAACTCGAAAAATTTGGAAGAGGAACTACCTAGGTTGCAGTCCATCAATCCCACATGTCAGCAGCAAAGAGCAAGGCCTTTAGAAGTTGAAAGAAAATTAATTGATGAGTTGCTGAAAGAGGAAGACAAAAATACAAGCTTTGAGCGGGTTGACCATAGTGTTTTAAATTGTGAGTTGGAACTATTCAATTAACTGGCTTGGCGGTCAATCTTGCATGACAGGATTCTTGGGGCTTGTTTGGTTGACGGATTGAACTTCCTAAGAATGAACTTCCCAAGTCTAATCCCACTATGCTAAGAAATAAGGATTAGGAAATGCTATTTTCTCCTATTTCCATGTTTGGTTTGTGCAGTATTAGGAATGAGAAGTTCAGTTTCCAACAATACCCTTGATTTTTTCTTTTTGGAGAAACTTGATTTTTTATATTATCAAAAGTTATTAATATGAAGAGTTTTTTAAGGGTCAAAAGTGTTATTTAGATATTATAACAAGGATAAGTTAGTAAAAAAAACTGCATTAGATGCTTTCCTAAGTAGGGGGGAAAAGTTTAACAAGGTGAGCCAATGGTATGAAATTCCCCACTACATGAGAAGTTCATACCCATGAGTTAGGTATTGCATTCCCAAGCATGCATTTACCAAACATGGGAATGAAGTAGCTCATTAATTGGTAATTAATACACTTTTTCAGTAATAATTGTGCTTTTGGGTCGAGCAAAGAGTTTCAGTTGACGCACATCGTATTATAATTTAATGATCTAAACTGTCTAACTTTTAATTATTCTCTCAAACATCATTTGTGAAAAAAAACCTAAAATATAAAACCATTCTCGATTAAAGCCCCCAATGGAAAATGACATTGACTTGTAGATTAGTAGTCTCAGGTTCGAACCCTATGACACAAGTGTCTAAGAAACCCCCCTCCCTCTTCTAATTTAGACTATCACTTGTATATATAAAACCTTAATTGAATTATTGTTATTTTAAACAAATATTGGTCGATTTTATTGACTACAACAAGATGTTTTAATGAAAATAATCACTGTTAGATTTGTGGTGAGAGAAATCAGCTGTGAAATAAAGCAGTTTGGCGTTTGGTAAACTTTTTGTTAGAAGTGTTGTTGGTACAATAATCAGTTTCTCAATGTTTGGTAACTTTTTGTGTAAAAGTGATGTGAATTGTGTATAATGACCAAAAAGGGTATTATGTTCAAATGACTTTTGTATTCAAGTGTTTTGTAAAAAGAAAAGTATTTTCATTTTCATTTTCACTTAAATATATTTCTTAACCATCGCATCTAATAATTATTTTAATTATTAAATAAATAAAGTATCATGTTGAAATTGTTAAATCATTGCTATCAAGAACAAATAGTACATAAAATTGAAGTACAAAAATTTAATCTCTTATTAATAATGTTAGAAATGCAAGGCTTCATAAACTCGATACATATATAATGTTTCATTTGTACTTACAAAATACTAATGCTTGGACCTAATGGTAACTAACAGAAGTAAACTAATTTGCCAATTCTCCTCAAAAATCATTAATTAAAATCCATTAGCTGACCAACACACACTTTGAGATTCAAAGTTTGCCCTCTTGGTTTGAGCCTGACCAATTATAACCTTTATTTGCACACATGAACATATTGATTAGAAAGAAGACAACATACTGCATTAGTTATGTACTTCAGAAATTCACAAACATTATTTTTGGTACTACTTTCAATGAACAGTAGACAAATTTTGTGTATAATCCATCATCTCTAAACTCAATCCACCATGACACTAATCTAGCCAACTCCTCCAAACAAAAGCCTTCGAATTTCTAGTCAAGATCACAAATCCTGCTTTAACATGCCACTCATTCAAATTCAAATACAACACACAAAATTGGAATTGGAAAATGTGGACATAAATCTAGCAAGATCAACTAAACACTATACTTGGTAAGGAATTTCTAATCAAGATCATTGTTGGAATTTAGGAGGTGTGACGGGTGTTGCTCTAATAACACTTGTTGGTTTATGTGGTGAAGGGGTTTATGACCAAAGACAATAGTTAAAACAAAGTGATTTTATTAGATTGGAGGAGAATAGTACATTACTAGGTGTAGGCTCTCATTGGCCTCCTTGGCTTATTGGCTATTTGGCCACCACACTTGGTTTAGATTAGTTTTGGGCTATTTGGCCCTTACACTTTGATTGTGAGCTTATTGGCTCCCCAACATATAGTTTAATTTGGGTAGCTCTTGGCTCCCTAATGGTTTGGGAGTTCTCTTGTTAGACTCACTAGTAAAAAAAACCCCTTGCGCGACGAAATACAATTCGTCGCATAAAGTGACTTTGCGCGACGAAAATTAAACTTTGTCGCTCAAAGTCTTACGCGACTAAATTTTGCGCGACGAAAAACAAATCGTTGCACAAAGTCACTTTGCGCGACAAAACTTTGCGCAATGACAAAGCATCGTCGCGAAAAGTGACTTTGCGCGACGAAACACTTAAATTCGATGCACAAAGTCTTGCGCGACGAAGAGTGGTTCGTCTTGTAAAGTCTTTTCAAAAATAAATTAAATAAAAAATTATTTTTAAAAATCTATGCATGACTTTACGCGACGAAAGACAAAAATTCAGTGCACAAAGTCTTGCGCAACGAAGTGTTGTTCGTCTCGCAAAGTCTTTACAAAAATAAATAAAATAAAAAATTATTTTTAAAAATTTTTGGATGACTTTGCGTGACGAAATAATAATATTCGTCTCACAAAGTGTTTACAAAAATAAATAATAATAAAAAAATTTAATTTTTTTTGAATGACTTTGCGCGACGAAATAATAATCTTCGTCTCGCAAAGTCTTTACAAAAATAAATATAATGTTTCGTCGCGCAGAGTATACTCTAAAATTTTGGGCGGGCACCAAAAATGGGACGCGGGAATATTTTTGTCGCACAAAACGTTGAGCGACCAAAATTCGTCGCGCAAAACCCTAAAAATTTGGGCACACACCAAAAATGGGAAAAAAAATTTTAAATTTTTTTCGAGACTTTGCGCAACCAATATATTATTTCGTCGCGCAAAGATACGGCTTTTAAAACCAAAATAACTCCTCCACCATTTTCTCAATGTCTTCTACTCTTACCTCTCCTCTCTCTTTCCCTCTCCCCAAATCCTACCCTTTCTCTCACACTCACTCCTCTCACTTAATCTCTCATCTCTCTCTTCACTATCTCTCACTCTCACTCACTCTCTTTTCTCTCTTTTCATCATCTCTCATTCTCACTCACTCTTTCATCTCTCTCTCACTATCTTCTCAAATTCTCTCACACTCACTTCTCCCTCTCTCATTCTCACTCACTCAAAATCTTGCCAAAAGGTATATTCTCTCCAAATTTTAAATTTTTTTTCCTTAATATGTGTTTTTGGAGTTAGTTTTGAGTTTATGCCAATTTTTTGTTATTATTTTATGTTATTTTTTTGTTATTTGACAATATATATTTTTTTTGTAGGGAATCGTCGAGACTTTTACGGCTAAAGTTGAGGATAATTTGGGAATCCTCCGCCACTACCACTATGCTTGTAGATTTTATTATTGTACTTTGTTAATTTTTGTGTACATTTTGAATATTATATATATTGGATAATTTGACCACTATTTTTCATATGTGATTTTATTTTGAATATTTCATTTTAAATTAAAGTAATTTAAAAAAATAAAATCATACAATAAAATTAAATTTAAAAAGTACAAATTTGAAAAAAATTAATATAATGAAATTGATATAAGAGAAATAATAAAACAAAATGTCAAAAACCTTGCGCGACAAAATATTTCGTCACCCAAACTATTAAACTAGTTTATTTTAATCAAAAAATTTTAAAAAACAAAAATTTAAAAAAATTGAATATTTCGTCGCGCAAAGATTTGCGCGACATTTGTATTCGTCGCGCAAAGTAATTAATATTCATCGTGCAAAGTAGTTAGTATTCGTCGCGCAAAGTGGTCTATTTTCATCGCGCAAAGTAAGTAATATTCGTCACGCAAAGTAATTAATTTTGTCGCGCGAAGTAATTAATATTCGTCGCGCAAAGTAGTTAGAATTCGTCGCGCAAAGTGGTTAATTTTCGTCGCGCAAAGTAGCTTTGAGCGACGTTTCTATTCGTCACGCAAAGTTGTTATTGTTCGTCGCGCAAAGTAGTTAGAATTCGTCGCGCAAAGTGGTTAATTTTTATCGCGCAAAGTAGCTTTGAGCGACATTTCTATTCGTTGCGCAAAGTTGTTATTGTTCGTTGCGCAAAGTAAGTTTGCGCGACAAAAAATATTTTCCGTCGCGCAAAACCTTTCTTTACGATCTTTGCGCAATAAAATTATTTCGTCAAGCAAAGTGTTTTTTGTAGTAATGACTCCACTTTATTTGAGTACAACCATGCCTATTGATAGGCTTTGATTGCCGACATACACAGCCACCGACTTGGGCTGTTTCATTTCTTAGCCACATGTTTGTGTGCTCTAGAGATTTCTTCCACCGACTTGATCTCTTTACTCCACAAGTGTGGCTTTCTAGAATAATCTTCATAGTTGCACGTAATTGTTGGTTGTTCTGGAACTTTCTTCAAACTTAGTTGTGTTAGCCGACATTCCTTTTCTTCAAGCTTGTAGATTTTTCTACAAATATGCATTAATTTCAACAATCACAAATCATGCGCTGTCATGCCAATCATCCATATTTGAATGCATTGCATTCAAAATTGAAACTGGACCAAAATCTAGCAAGCTCAACTATTGGAGGAAAAAAGGGAAGGTGAGATGAGAACACTTGCTCATGCCTAAACTGTTATTACTATTGTTACAGCTATGCTAAATAAAGAAGCAACTACTATAGCATATTATCAGTAACCAAAAACTTAATTGTTCGCTTTCTGAATAAACAAACACCAAATACAAGCACAAATTAATCAAAATCCAATCCCCTGTACATGTATAGGCTAAGCAGAAATAAAAAATATAAAGAAACAAATAGCTACACAAACCTCAAAATGCTACACAAAGCAAATGTTTGAATTCAAACATAAAAATACATGCGGAGACACCCAACCCACAAATTTCAACACAGGCCAAGTTAACTTATAGTCATAGTGGCTGTTGATAGCTAGCTAGCTGAAGGTTGTCGTTGCTGCTCAGCATGACTGTTCTTGATGAACCCAACCCCAAAAGTGCAGGCTTATTTTATTACTTATTATTGCTAAAATGTAAGAAAAAAAATAAATAAAAACGAATTGAGTTTATAGATTGAGGTAAAGAATTCGTAAGATTCAGGTTGTGTTTGTAGCTATCATATGCAATGACATGTCATATCACAAGATGCGAAACAAAAGAAAGCCAAAATTAAATTTAATCACTTATTTGGTTGATTGAAACAAACAAGTTAGGGATCATTGATGCAAGCTCATAAATTCTTAAAATGAAAAACGAAATTTATTAATTTCATAGTTTATCAGTTTGATTTGTACAATAAAATCATTATATATTGAGAAGCTTCTCTAACCCTAACTGAGGAAGAAAGAAATTTACAAGAAAAATAAACCTAATATTTCTCTTACTCAAATCTAGCGGCTTGTAGAGAGTGCATTAATCGATCAAACAACAAAAATTGAAGAATGAATGAAATAGAAGGAGAAGAGTGATAGCTCTGGAATGAGGAATGTGGAAGAGAGGGCCTAACGACGAACGATAGGAAGAAGAAGAGAGACGAGAGTGTGGAAGAAAAAGACGGGATTATTTTCAAAATTTTGAAAGTTTCATTAAAGCCTAGCCTCTTCAAAACTGATTCCCGTATCATCAAAAAATGAAAACAATTCATTACCTGCTTTTCCTAATTGCTTTATCTCACAGTAGTTATTCACAATAAGTGACTTTATTATCTCTTATCAAACAAGTTGAATTTTCAAAAATTGTAAAATAATCACTTATGGCCCCAAATAAGTAATACCAAAGGGGCAACCGTAGATGATATTGATATTTTAAGTAGAATTTTAGTAGTGGAATGCACAATATGTAAAGTGAGCTAAAACAATCCAATAATAAAATCACAATTGGGTAAATTAATGGAATCTAGGAGATTCCAGAATTAACGCGTAATATGCACGCAGACGGTGGTATTTGTCTTCATCTCAAAATTTATGGAAGAACAAATATTTAACTCAGAAAGAATGAGAGTAAAAAACCTTCCGCAAAAACAAAACCCGATTCGCATTAAAAAAACCTAATTAATCCCAAATTCTTTACTTTACCCACAATTCAATCACTTTAAAAATACCCTGAGAGATTTCTCGTTTCTGCTTTTTCCCCACAAAATCGGTAAATTGATAAACCCCGAAAATCCCCCAAATTCCCAGAACTCTTCGAACCCCGAACATGACCGACCCCACCCGACCCGTCACGGGCTACCCGGCCCCGCCCTACGCCCAGCCCAACGGCGGCTACCCATACTCCGCTAACCCCACCCAAACCCAACCCCGAGGCCCCTACTCCAACGCCTACAACCCACGAGCGGCCTTCATCCGCCGCTTCGTCGGCGCCATGGTCGCCCTCTTCGTCATTGTCGGCTGCATCCTCCTCGTCGTCTGGCTGATCCTCCGCCCCAAGGTCCCCGACTTCCGAGTCGACTCGCTTTCTCTCTCCAACTTCAATGTCTCCTCCGCCTCTCAGTCCGTGACCGGCACGTGGTCCGTCGGCTTCATTGTCTACAACCCCAACAAGAAGCTCAGTATACGATACGACGACGTCGAGTCCTCTATCTACTACGGCCCCGGCTTCATTGCGGAGACTCGGGTTCCGCCGTTCGCTCAGGGGACTAAGGATCGGACGTCTGTCAATGCGACTTTCTCGGCGGCGAATTCGTTCGTTGGCGCTACGGTGGCGCGCGGCATCGACGCGGACAAGGCGCGTGGGAGCGTGAGCTTCAACGTGAGGCTTTTTGCTAGGGTTGAATTTCGGAGAGGTGGGTGGAGGCTGAGGCGGCGGCTCTTGAGGGTTTTGTGCAGTGGTGTGGCGGTTTCTCTTTCGTCGAAAGGCGGGTTGGGTACTTTGGCCGGTGGGTCAAGAGATTGCCAGGTTGTTGTTTGAGATGGGGGCAATGCGTGTGATGGAAATGGTAATTTTTTAAATCTCTCACTTTTCAATTGAAGTCTCTGAAATTGTGACAAGTTAGGAACGAGGAATGTGTTGTTGTATAATTGGTAGTAAGATGAGTTTATGGATTTAGGTTAAGTTGTTGTACATATTTTTAACTACAATTCTTTTGTTGTTTCTGGTTAGTGATGGTTGCAATTGAGTTTGTTTTATTTTTTTCTCCTCCCAAAATACTATATCTTAGCTGAGCTTGTTTGCTTGTTCTACTCAGTTGATTCTTGTTGTCTTTTTGATAGAGGTCAAGTAGAGCTCATTTGCCTTTAATGGCTCTTGGTTTTTTTGGATGGAGGCTCGCTTATCCTAGACCTGGAGGATTTGAAAATGGATGGAGGCAACATTATTTAGTAGAAACTAGAAAGAAACAGAGTAGTTGCTTAGAACATCTGTCTCATGCTTGTTTTGGCCTTGGTTATTAAACTCGATGAATCCACCTTACGAGTGGTTGTTTAGAACATCTATAGGCTTTGCTGATCCTAGTGGATTTGAAAATCAAGATCTTTTTTTAGGATTGAGGATGGGATCAATGATCTAATAACAGAGCTTTTTTTTTAGTTTTAACAGTAATGTCTTCTACTTGTGTGATGTGTGTTATCTATGTCAGAAGAGAAGATTATACCACTCTACCACTTATCAGATTGGTTTAGTTGCGGTTTTTTCTTTTAATTTATTTGTTAATCAAGTTTGTCTGCCAGAAACAACAAATGCCCGGGGCTTGCTTGAGTGGGTTGTGGTATGGATGGTAACAAGTTATCATGGGGCCCATCGATGGGTCGGGAAATGGAAGTCTCGGGTCATTTGGGGGCCTCGGGACTCAAGCCCATTTCCTTAGGCCCAAGCATGGGTAAGCACAAGAAAGGAGATGGACCATTGCCTCAACCAAAATAGCCCAATTAGAATAAACCAACCAAAATAGCCCATCAACCCAATTAGAATAAACTAGCCAAAATAAGCCCATTGCCCCAAGCCAACTAAAAAACCCAACACTTGATCAAAATATCCTATCCGTTGGATGAATCATGTGGTGGACTTGAAAAGCTTATGAAATTAGAATAAAAGGGCAGCATCAGACCTAGCACTTAGTTTGAAAGCAAAACCAACGTTGGAAATCTACACCTAGGTGGCTGTTGGGAACTAGTTCCAAGTATAAGAATCCAAGAAACCAAGGGATTTTAGCATGCAAGGGAGGATGCCACCCCTCAAACCAACGGGTACAGCCACTTCCTTTCCTTCATCAGACTTAGCCATGGAAAGAGGAAGAAAGAGGAGGAAGAAGATGGGTGAAAAGGGGGAGCTCCCTTCTGAGGCCGCCGCTGGAAGAGGCTTGGAGCACACAAAATCTCTGATTTTGTGGATTTGGCAGAGCTGACCTTGCCACCATGAGGTAAGTCAAGAAGGAAGAGAAGAAAGGAAGAAGAAAGCCTAGCTAAGTTATGAAGAAACCATTAGGGTTTCTTGAAGAAGAGCAAACCCCCAGCAACTATAAATAGGGCCTCTTCTACCCCAACACGACACAACACAATCTTCAGAGAGCAAGCTTTCTCTCTTGCAAACCCAGCCAATTTTCGTGCTAGCCCATTTCCTCCATCTCCCACGCTTTGGCAAAATTGCTACAGCTCTGACAGAGTCACTGTCGAGCTGCCGGAAGCTACGAAAACCACCCAAAACTCTCCTTCTTAGAACCTCTCCTCTCTTCCATTAGAACCTCTGACCTCCATAGGAACCCACAAACTTTCCCTTTCCAAAAGTGCTAAACCCATGATAACTTTGCTCTCATGCCACATGCCCCTCATGCCAAGCCCACAAGTTCATCTGTGAATATGAAGAAATTATCTGTAACTTTCTGTTGTTTTTGTTGGAGAAGATAACCAAAATACTTCCTAAGGCTCCGCTGCCCTTTCGAAGCATTTTGGGGCTTAATTTCGAACTCAAACAAAGGGGACAACTTCATCAGTCCAGCCCACTCGCTGCCGGAAGGAAAAAGCCCCTATACTTTTTTTAAACTCAAACAATAGTCTAATCATTGGCTTTTTTTTGAAAAAATATAAATAAAAAGCTCCCTAAACAGCTTCAAATGCTAAAAAGTACCTAATTTGTTCCGGTCCAGTCGGGTTACATGTTGTAGTAAGCCGGTTCTTATTTATATTATTTTACAATTTCCATTCCAACTTTACCCTTATAGCACGGTTTTCATCATCATCTTACCATGAAAACAAAACAATACACCCCCAAACAATACAGATAAAAACCATGGCGGCTCCACCATGGTTTGATAAATTATAAATTATTACAAAATTATATTTTTCAGGTTTATAGGAGAATGACAAAGGAATATTAGCAGTATAACATTAAATCAATTTTGACGGTTATGTTTTATCAAATGGTGATTCGGCATCAAGTCTTGTTATTAGGAATGCACAAGGTCGTCTAATTCCGCCGTTCGCTCAGGGGACTAAGGATCGGACGTCTGTCATCGCGACTTTCTCGGCGGCGAATTCGTTGGCGCTCCGGTGGCGCACGACATCGACGCGGACAGGGCGCGTGGGAGCGTGAGCTTCAATGTGAGGCTTTTGGCTAGGGTTGAGTTTCGGAGAGGTGGGTGGAGGCTGAGGCGGCGGCTCTTGAGGGTTTTGTGCCGTGGCGTGGCGGTTTCTCTTTCGTCGAAAGGCAGGTTGGGTACTTTGGCCGGTGGATCAAGAGATTGCCAGGTTGTTTGAGATGGGGGCAATGCGTGTGGTGCAAATGGTAATTTTTTTTAATCTCTCACTTTTCAATTGAAGTCTCTGAAATTGTGACAAGTTAGGAACGAGGAATGTGATGTTGTATAATTAGTAGTAAGACGAGTTTATGGATTTAGGTTAAGTTGTATATATTTTTAACTACAATTCTTTTGTTGTTTCTGGTTAGTGATGGTTGCAATTGAGTTTGTTTTATTTTTTTCTCCTCCCAAAATACTTCATCTTAGCTGAGCTTGTTTGCTTGTTCTACTCAGTTGATTCTTGTTGTCTTTTTGATAGAGGTCAAGTAGAGCTCATTTGCCTTTAATGGCTCTTGGTGTTTTTGGATGGAGGCTTGCTTATCCTAGACCTGGAGGATTTGAAAATGGATGGAGGCAACATTATTTAGTAGAAACTAGAAAGAAACAGAGTAGTTGCTTAGAACATCTGTCTCATGCTTGTTTTGGCCTTGGTTATTAAACTCGATGAATCCACCTTACGAGTGGTTGTTTAGAACATCTATAGGCTTTGCTGATCCTAGTGGATTTGAAAATCAAGATCTTTTTTTAGGATTGAGGATGGGATCAATGATCTAATAACAGAGCTTTTTTTTTAGTTTTAACAGTAATGTCTTCTACTTGTGTGATGTGTGTTATCTATGTCAGAAGAGAAGATTATACCACTCTACCACTTATCAGATTGGTTTAGTTGCGGTTTTTTCTTTTAATTTATTTGTTAATCAAGTTTGTCTGCCATATTCCTATGTTAAGAATTTAGAATTTAGTGAAACTGGCACTTCCCTTTGGAAGGTCTCCACGGTTGGCCGACGTGGATTGTGCAGCTTAGGCTAATGTTTTTTAAGCTTTTTCTTCGTTCCTGTCTGTGGTTCAGTCTTGTAGTTTGCACTATAAATTGCTGACTCCATTAAGCTCTAGTTCACAAAAGGGGTATGGTATTTCCACATCAGAGTTGCATCAGATTTCAGCCCTAGAAGCTAAGGAGGTTAGGGATTTGCACTAAGGTTTTTGAGTTTGAGTTTGAGTTTCACTTTGGTCCAAATCCAAGTCTGTAGCTTTGCTCTGGGTCTGTAAACTCTTACATATGGTTTAGTCATTGTCGGTAGAACTGGATTCTAATTCAGATATGGAGATTATTTGACGTATAGGGTCTTGTTTAATTTTGAACCCTTGGTTCAAGCATAATAAACCCACACGATAACATATCCATGTACAAATGAATTGTTTCTCTTGGGCAATTCATTTGTGTAAACCTAATTGTCATAAAAGTTTAAGTCATTGCATTTCTGGCAGGCAGTTTCTTAAACAATAACCAAAGGCAGAGGCTAATTATTTGCTTAAGTCAATTACAACATGTAAACATATTTGTGCTATGATCAAATACAGCGTAGAGCTGCTAACTTTCCCTTACATAGATCCACATCTTGACTAATATTAATTCACTTCATTTGCATCCGCAATCAAAGTAATCTCTTCAGATTCTGAAGCACTTGATGCACAGGGACTTCGATTGTCCACACCAACTTCATCTGCAGGAATTTGTTGTGGGTATAAGAAAGGCCTTGGAGGCATTTGGAGGCTCTCAATTTCTCCTTCAAGCATCTCCACTACTTTATTCATTGAAGGGCGTTCGATAGGCTTCATTTGTATGCACCATAAAGCCACCATCATCATCTTCTTTATGATCTTCTTTTCCTCATCTGTTGCATCATCTCCTATTTCTATGTCCTTTCCTGCCTTCAACTGATCAGAAACCCATGTCGGAAAGTAGATTTGGCTAAATTGGCTTGATTGTTCTATACCCGCATTCAAGTTTTTCCTTCTACCAGCCATTTCCATCAATAGCATTCCGAAACTATACACATCGGCTTTGTACGAAATACCTCCAATGTTTTTGTAGAACAATTCTGGAGCAATGTATCCCATGGTTCCTCTTGCTGCAGTCAAAGATACAATGCTATTATCCAATGGGTATAGCTTTGCTAACCCAAAATCAGAGACCTTGGGAGTAAAATTCTCGTCTAGAAGAATGTTGTGAGGCTTGATGTCGAAGTGCAAAATTTGCATTTCGCAGCCTTGATGGAGGTATTTAATACCACGAGCCACTCCAAGTGCAATTTCAAATATTTTATGGCAACTTAAAGACACATCCCCTTGTTGAGAAAAAATGTATTTGTCAAGAGACCCATTAGGCATGAAATCATATACTAGAGCACGTTTTGAACCATCAACACAGAAGCCAATAAGTCGCACCACGTTAACATGGTGAATCCTTCCAATGGTAGCAACTTCATTGATAAAGTCTTGCCCATTATTAGTTTTGGACTTGCTTAACATCTTGATGGCTACAAGGCGACCGCTGCGGAGCTTTGCCTTGTATACAGAGCCATAGCCTCCTTCCCCCAATTTGTCCTTGAAACCTCTAGCCATCTTTTTGATGTCCGAGTAAGAGTACCTTATTGGCATGAGATTATTATTACTCCGTAGAAAGTTTTCTATATTCTCATACATTGACAAGTGCCTCCTTCGCCATTTATATATTACCAGTGCAGTTACAAAGGGAAAACCAAATGAAAATTTGGCTGCTGCGAATAGTGCTGCATGGTCCACAAAAAAGAATTAATATGAAGGATAATAATTTACTATAATAATAATAATAATATATTCCGTGAGATAAACACAAGTATTCTCTTACCAGGGTAAACGATTGCACAGACCACAATCATATCAAGGTATATGTTGCCAGAAAGGGGGAAGTGCCTATAAATAGGTTCAGTAACAATTTCTGGAACAATAGCTGTCAAGCGAAATGCAGAAGAAAATTTAACCACACATTTACAGCACAGACCACAATCTCATCACGGTAAATGTTGATAGGGAAAAGCCTATCAAGGTGGAAGTGCATATAAATAGAGTGAATAACTAATTCTGCAACAGTAGTGAAGACATTTATATCATAAGTAGAGGGATCCACTCACCTAGATAAAAGATAATCAACTCTATTATCATGAGCCAGCGTGCTACATCGAAAAGAAAATTGTAACATTAGCTTAGTAATTGTTGGAAATTACAGTTCAACATGCTATCATAGTCATTAAAGTGGGTCACTTTGACTTTTAAGGGTAAAATTGTTATTAGCTTCAGAGGGCACTACAATAATAAGCCTTCTTTAACATATAATTTATAATTTAAAGGTTTGGCAATTGTCTAACCTCGTCGTGAGCATTGAATTCCAGTGCCGGTGCTGTTCAGCTCGCAAGATTCCTCTGATCTGCACGTTACTACTTCACATGCATGACGAAGCCATGAGAGTTGAAAGCCATGCGCTATTTCATTATATATTCCTTTGCAAGACGTCATGTGCTCCTCAGTTGAAGGGGACACCATAACCATTAGTGTTATTTTGCAGGAATCCCCCAAATTGACTGAAAATGGGCCCACTGATGCATTGGATTTTATGAAATAAGAATATGTTGTTAAATTGGAGAAAGAAGAATAGTTGTTGACCCCACTGATGCATGGAGCTGTTTCAACAATGAGATCGGAAGGATTCATTGGATTTTCACAGCTCAGGAAGATTATAGACATTGATAATGCTGTTGGGTAATAATCATAATAAGGACCAGAGGAATAAGAAAAGTTGAAGGGGGTCAAGGAGTAGAGTGGGTGGGAGAAGTAGTTGTCCTTGATCTTGTGAACACCAGCATCCACAAGTCGGATTGTCCAGTTATTGTAATTGATTGCTTGTACATAATACTTTCCTGATAAATAGTACAGCACTGCATGATGAGTAGTACCACCATTTCCCTTGGCCTCACAAGATAGCTCGAAGCTTTTGTAGCTGTAGCTGTCGCTGTCGCCGCAGTGTTTAGGGTCTCCTTTCAAATGGAATGGAGAGCTTATGTTAATATTTCCACAAGAACGGGTACAATCATGAGCTTTATTAGCTGTAATATTATTGGAAGCTGTTTGGGAACAACAGGAAGGAACAAGAAGAAGAAGAAGAAGAAGACGATGATGAAGGAGGAGGGCTCTGTAAGCAGCAGATAAGAGACTTCCTCTAGACATGATGTCAGGGCAGAAGAAAGAGATTTTCAATTTAGTACAGTTAATTTAAAGGGACTCTTAGATATAGGTCCAATTTTACAAAAAGGGTGCCTTTTAATGGGCAAATAATATCATGAAAACACTTCTTACCTGACTTATATTTAGGGGCAAATTTGGAACCCGCCCGCCATTGACTCAAACATCTAGATGGAGTGGGGCCCAAAAAATAAGAGGGGTTGCATGAGTCATGAGTCATGACCCGCCCGCCATTGACTCAAACATCTAGATGGAGTGGGGCCCATATCATCTTGAAGTACTGACCCCTGAGTTTATATGATCTGCATGCAATTCGATTTATTTGCTTAGAAAGGGTTCTCATCATGAATTTCTTATGGTGGTTGGCCGTGGTAGTAGTAATAGGAATCGGAGTCAATGGTGGAGTAGGCCAGGAAGATTGCGGAGAAACAAGATGTCACCCGGACGAACCAGCCATCCGATGCCCATTTCGACTTAAAGATAGGCAGCAAATCCATTGTGGCTTCGGGGGCTTTGATCTTTCTTGCGATGAATACAACGCGACTTTGCTCGAGATGGCATCAACTAAGCTCATTGTTAGAGAGATTAACTACAGAGCTCATGCAATTAGAGGAATTCCTTATTATGGTTGCTTGCCAAGGGAGTTGTTTTACAGTAATGGTTCTTCTCCCTTTGAATTAGTAGGCCGCGCAGTCTTATTCAGTTGTCCACCGTCAACAGTAAGAGATGAATATTCTTCCAGCCGATATGGTAGTGGTTGTCTGGCGAGATTGAGCCCTTGCCATGGCAACAATTCTGGTAACCATACTTACGCTGTCATTGATGATGGGTGTGACTTCGGATCAATGCCCCTAGTGTCTTGTATCAAGGTGCGTGACTATATATCACATTACCCTAAAGATTCAAATTCGATGACGCTGCATTACACTCCTACTTTACCATCATGTGTACATAGCAAAGGTATTACACTCCTACTTTACTTTCCAACATAATCGCTTATGAGAATTTGAAGAATATAATTTTGGATTTCATTGATTTGAAAACCAGCCCTTATTTCATGAACAACTTTTACAGGTCGTAATCATAGAAGGCCAAATCTGAAGATATTAGGTGAGCTATATCCGCAGACCTTCATTTCATCTTTTTTTTTTCTTCCTTTTTCTTTCTTTTATGAATATAATGGGGAGGAAGTTAATCAAGGGTATGTTTTCAATAGAGTTTAAAATGGCTAAAACCGCTTTAAAAAACATTTGACACAAAAAGAAAATATTTGCAGGTATTTTGGCACTCTGTTTAGTTCTAATAGCGACGGGGATGACAATCTACTATGTCTACAACTCAAACAAAAAGGAAAAAGAAAATCAGCTTAGAATTGAAAGATTTTTGGATGAATACAGAGCGATGAAGCCAAGTAGATATTCCTATGCTGATATTAAAAGGATAACAAATCAATTCAAGGAAAAGTTGGGTCAGGGGGCCTATGGAATGGTGTTCAAAGGAACTCTTTCCTCTGAGTTACTTGTTGCTGTTAAAATGCTCAACAATTCAAGTGAAAAAGGGGAAGATTTCATAAATGAAGTGGGGACTATGTGTCAAATCCACCATGTCAATGTGGTTCGCTTGGTTGGATTTTGTGCCGATGGATTTATTCGTGCTCTTGTTTATGAATACTTACCAAATGGTTCATTGCAAAATTTCTTATCATCAGCAGATAATAAGAATTCATTCCTTGGTTGGGACAAGTTACAAGATATCGCTTTTGGAATAGCCAAAGGAATTGAATATCTTCACCAAGGGTGTGACCAACGGATCCTCCACTTCGACATCAAACCACATAACGTATTGCTAGACCAAGATTTCACTCCAAAAGTTTCTGATTTCGGTTTAGCCAAGTTTTGTGCTAAGGATCAAAGCGCAATATCGATGACTACAGCCAGGGGGACCATGGGCTACATTGCACCCGAAATCTTCTCAAGGAACTTCGGCAATGTCTCCTATAAGTCGGATGTCTATAGTTTTGGAATATTGTTACTTGAAATGGTTGGAGGTAGAAAAAACTTTAAAGTCATGGAGGACTCCACTAGCCAAGTCTACTTCCCAGAATGGATCTATAACCTATTAGAGCAGGGCAACGACCTACGAATTCATATTGGTGATGATGAAGCAGATGTTACAATTGCTAGGAAACTTGCAATTGTGGGTCTATGGTGCATTCAATGGCATCCAACAGATCGTCCTTCAATGAAAGTTGTAGTTCAAATGTTGGAAAGAGAAGGTAATAATCTAGCCATGCCTCCTAATCCTTTTGCGAGCACCTCAAGTTGAAGGAGATAATGAACAGACCTCTATGCCGAAGAAGCACATGTGCCTGCATGGATTATACCACTCACTTCTGAGATAAGTCATTATAATAAGATTGTTATGGTATTGTAGTGTTAAGGAGATAGTACTAGTTAATTAAGAAACTAGTTTGAGTTCAATAAATTTCAATGTAAAGTATTAATTAGATAGCAATAATTCATCAAACTTGCAGTACATGTTATAATTGAGACTAAGATGGTATCTCTTTTTCTATGTATTCATATATAATGGTGTATTTTGCTATATATTCATATATAATGGTGTATTTTGAATTATAGAAGGGAAAAAACAGAGACCCATATTGTCTTATTAACCGAAATATTCATGATTTAGGTCATTACTCAAAGATGATCGTTACAAAAGATTACTTAAATAAATAGAACTCAATACTTCTTATAAACGATGATTACCTAAAAAATGAATGATTGAAATTATGTGATGACATTGTGAAATAAACTCAAATAATTATTTTTCCCCTTAGTATTTGAATGGTCGTGTAGTTTAGATATCCAAATAAATGATTCTTGGTCCACTCCCATCAACAACACAGTAAACTAATCAAAAAGGTGCAGAAGAGTCCACGTATTGTACTCAAAACTTCAAATACAACTGTTATACTGTATGCATAATATATATTTGCGACCAATTAATCAAAAACATTTTGCAATAAAAGTGACCACAAAAGATGTTCTGATGAGCTTAGCACAACGTTCTTCTAATAGAGAAGCATATTTTAAAAAATTTATTGAAAACTCCAGTGTTTTTTGGATGATTCTTGAAAAAATACCTAATACGTGCTTCTTCTTTATAAAGCACTTTTGTGACTCATTTTTTTTGTTAAACATTACTAAAAGCAATTTTATGCTAGTTAACGTGTCATGTTTTAAATTGTTAGACAACTTGTAAATGTAGAGACTTAACAGGAAATCCAAATTCAACTTCCGAACCAATCCATTGGAATCGAACATCGAGCGAGCAAATTACAGCAATAACAATAAAAATTATTATTAAAAAAATATTGACCGAACCCCAAAATACAAAACCAAACCATGTAAGAAAATGAAAGCAGCTTACCAAATTGGCATGTAAAAATATACTCCAACAGGGAATATTTGACAAAATGTTATATATTTCCTAGACTATATATTATGCAAAATGTCTTTAACACGAACCTCCACTTCCGATATAACACCACATAATATATATTTGCTAGATTATCCCCAAAAAATAAAAAATTAATACAATGCTAACCAATCGTTGGGGTCTATTTAATAATATTATTAAAATGATCCGAAACGTTCATTTTTTAGATCATGAATTAACATCATATAACTGACAATAAATTAGTCTATATATTGTTTTCAAGGGAATAGACCATTCTCTCTGCTAAACTCAAAGGTACAGAAGATACCAAGTATGTGCTCAAAACTGTTGATTAATATTCAAACACAGCTGTTATAAGAGGTACTTGTCTATTTATCATTGTCCACATTTGGAGCCACCCCAAGGAAATTTCCTTTCAGGTGAAGAAGGCTAATCAAATTTCCCAAAGGTTTTTGGGCCTAGCGAAGCAAGAAGCCAAGTGCAGGCAACGCGTGGAGGAAGACTTTGACCATATACTCATGTTATGTGGTTCTCATCCTATTCCAAAAGGAAAAAAAGGACAAAAAGAAAAATAAAACAAAGAAAGTTCAATGAGAACTAAACACTTGTTCCACAATAGACAACTACTTAAGCTTGGGAATCTCTCCAACTAGTGGTTTGGGTCCACTTAATAATATCATTAAAATGGATCTGAGTCATCTTCTTAGATTTCTCTCTGTCATGATTTACTTGACTTTTCTTATAAACATACAATCTCATTTAAATTTCATCCAAAAGACAAAAAATCGACACATCAAACATAGATTATTTTTAAATAAAACAAAATTGCTTCACACCCAAAACAAACATTACGAAACGTTAAAACAGATTGTTGCTCTCTTCCATCGCCTCCCCCTTTCATCTTCAAAACCAAACCAAACCATACAAGAAGAACCAGATGTTCTTCAAATTTCACACTGCAACCTGTTTAAAGAATACAAGTGTCTTAGTTACTCAATTCAATTTTGCTTCAATATCTTGCAATTTCTCTCACCATACACAAGATTTTCTTCCTCCATTCCAAGTACAAGATACGATGGTCTTACAAGAAAACATATGAAATAATCAAATCTGACAATTTGCCCATTAATCAAAACCTAATAAAGTTCATAAGTAATCTTCGGTAATTTCCCATATAAATTATAATAAGCTAGAGATGTTTTTTCGTATTTCTTTTGTGGCCAAGATTGGAGATTTGATTGTGTCTCGGTGCTTAGCCACCCAAAATCCATGGTATATTCCAATTTGTTACTATAAGAAAAATATTAAGCATTAAAATTCGATTGTTGGTGTCATTTTGAAAGTATGAATAAGAATTTATGGAAGAAAGAATTGAGAATTTGTGGGAGGGAGAAACTATAACAGAAAAAAGAAAGAAAGAATGAATTCCTCTTTTTATTTATTTATTTATTTAAGGACCTTTTCTATTAAGAGTGGCAATAATATACTAAATACACACACACAACATAGATACTAGGACTCGAACCCAGGACCTTGCACGGGGGAGCAATTACTCCCAACCACTATATACTAGTGGGTCCTTTGCATTTATTTTAAGTGTGAGGCAATTGGTTTTTTAATTATTGAAGTGTGATGTGTCACTTTTTTGGCTTTTGGATGAAATTTAAATGAGGTGGCATGTTTATAAAAAAAGTCAAGCGGATTATGGCAGAGAAAATCAAAGCAGAGGATCCGAATCCCAATAAAATTATCCAAATCATTCATTTTTTAGGTCATGAATTAAAGATCACCCTTACAAAAAGTTACCAAATTCGAAAACATTAGGCATCTAATTGCGATAAAAGAATAATAGACAAACATAATACTTCCTATAAATAATAAAAAACATTCATCATAATAATTAAATGAATAAACGATTTTTGATTTGGCTAATTTTTTTCTAGCTCTTGAGTTTATATGTATCTCCTAATAAATGATTCTTAGTCCACTCCCATCAACATGACAATAAATTAGTCTATATATTTTTTTCAAGGGAATAGAGCCATTCTCTCCGCTAAAGCAAACGTGCAGAATATACCAAGATAGTATTGTGCTCAAAACTGTTGATTAATATTCATTCACAGTTGTTATGAGAGGTACTTATCTATTTATCGTTTGGGTCATGAATGAACATTCAAACACAACTGACAATAAACTAGTCTATATATTGTTTTCAAGGGAATAGACCATTCTCTCTACTAAACTCAAAGGTACAGAAGATACCAAGTATGTGATCAAAATTGTTTAATATTCAAACACAACTAGGTCTATTTATCATTGTCCACATTCTGAGCTACCCCAAGGAAATTTCCTTTCATATGAAGAAGACTAATCAAATTTCCAAAAGGTTTTTGGGCCTAGTGAAGCAAGAAGCCAGGTGCAGGCAACGTAGAGGAAGACTTTGACCATATACTCATGTTATGTGGTACTCATCCTATTCCAAAAGAAAAAAAGGACAAAGAAAAATAAAACAAAGAAAGTTCAATGAGAATTAAACACTTGTTCCACAATAGAGAACTACCTAAGCTTGAGAATCTCTCCAACCCACTCCTCATGTAAGGAAATATTTTCTGCATTAGTGATTATTTGGACTTTCTTTGTTTTGATAAAACATGTATATTTTTTAACCCACTCCCCACATATATATCTAATGATAAAACATTTTACTTTTTTATTTATTATTTAAATTATTAAAAACATAACTAAAAAAGTGAGAAAAGACTAATAAGGTTTCAATGTAGGTTACGCAAAACACGAGGCAGAATCTGAGTTTCTCCAATGCAGCAGAAAAATTAAAATCTGTCATTTTGTAGATATTTCTTGGACATCAAAATACGTAACATTTTTTTTCTTAATATGCATTTAGCTTTCAAGATAGTACGTGTTGACATGTGTGTATACATTTTGCAAAATTCACACATGTGTTATAGCCTTTTATGTGGACATCCTAAAAATGTTAAATTGAAATCTATGTATGTACTAAGTATTGATACGAGAAAATGTGAAAATTGACTGCTCCAATAATTCAATTGAAAGTAACTTTTGGCATTTAAAGAACTACATTGAAGAGGGAGAAAGAGAGAGAGGTCAAGTATTGATGGAAAGTGGGTTATATGGCTTTTCATGGGACCAAGTTGGGCTTTTAGGACTTAGGCATTTCTTCAGGCTCATTTGGTCTAGGTTTGGGTTTTACTACCTCGGCCCAAGGCCACCTACACGGGTCGGGCCATTAGGGCTTGAACATGTTGTATGGAATTTGGTTGGGCTGGGTTGGGCTATATTGGGTTACTTAAGTTGGACTGGACTAAGGCTGCTTTTTTTTTAAATTTTTTAAATTTTTTAATTTTTAGAATTTCATAATAAACTAAACATTTATAAAAGATTAATCATATATATATATATATATTAATTATAACATGTAAACATATTTGTGCTATGATCAAATACAGAGTAGAGCTGCTAACTTTCCGTTACATAGATCCACATCTTGATTAATATTAATTCACTTAATTTGCATCTGCAATCAAAGTAATCTCTTCAGATTCTAAAGCACCTGATGCACAGGGACTTGGATTGTCCACACCAACTTCATCTGCAAGAATTTGTTGTGGATATAAGAAAGGCCTTGGAGGCGTTTGGAGGCACTCAATTTCTCCTTCGAGCATCTCGACTACTTTATTCATTGAAGGGCGTTCAATAGGCTTCATTCGAATTCCAATAATACCTTGACAACGTGTGTGAAAAAAACTCTCCTCCCCACTATCACTTATAGAAATAAATATATATAATAAAATTTAAAATAAAAAATCTCATTCGAGCTAAAACCCATTTGTAATTTCCAAAATTTAGGGGTAGGCCTAAAAAGGAGAGTTTGAAGCTGACACTACTACATTTTAGCGTTTGCGCGACGAATCCAAAATGGTCGCGCAAAGCACAAAGGTGTCTCGCCAATAACAGCGCGACAGAGATATCGTCGGGCAAAATCAGTCGCGCAAATATCGTCACGAAAGCCTTTGCGCGACAAAAGTAATAAATATCGTCACGCATAATCCTTCGTTGCGCCAATAGTTCAGGGACGACAAATCTTCCGTCGCTCAATATTTTGCGCGACGAGGATACAGGCGTTGCAGGAACTCTGCGCGACCACAATTATCCGTCACACAATTGTTTGCGCGACAATGAACCAGACGTTGCAAGAACATAGTGCGACGACCCTCTCTCGTCGCGCAAAAAATTGTGCGACGAGGAATTCGTCGGTGCAACTACTTTGTGCGACGATTCATGATCGTGACTCAAACCCTTGCGCAACGATGATTTATTTGTCGCATGTTCTTTAGGGGACAAATATATTCCGTCGCGCAAACAGAGAATATATTAGTTTAAAATTTATTTTTATGGTTTTTATTTTTTAAAACGTGATTATGCGCGACGGGTATGTTATTCGTTGCGCAAATATTAGTAATTAATTTTTTTTTTAATTTTATTTATGTGAAAAAAAGAATTTTGGTTTATTTTATTTTTATAATTAAATCAAATTGCAATTGAAAAATGTAATGAAGAGAAAATAGTTTTTTAAAACATAATATAAATGTATAATACAAGAGAAATATTTAAAATGTAATTAAGAAAGTAAAAAACTAATTAAACAATGTAGCTAAATCTACTTCCTCGTCTGGCAAATGCGGTTCGGAGGTCTGGACATTGGGGACAGGGGCAGAGGTTTGGTGGCCATGCGCAGAGGTGGACGGGGGAACAAAAGATGGTACGGGAACGCCGAACTGGGCCATGGACTGTATAATCTGAGCCATCTGGGCCATCTGGGTTTCAAGCTGGGCCACCTTTGCTGTCAAAACACTATTTGACTGCGACGATGAACGGGATCTAGGTTCCCGCTGCCGGGCATTCCCCATCCCTCGACAGTATGTCCCTGGCCGCCTCCCCAGAGTCTGATCCAAGGTGTCCGTCAAGATCTGAAACCCCGCATCCTGTGGAGGAGCCACAGACTCGAGCGGCGTATCGGGAGGAAGCTGGGAGGCAGACTCCTGAAGAACCAACTGGCTCTTCTCCATCATGGTCGTCTGTTTAACATAACATAAAATATAAATTAAAACATTCATATAATAACTATGAAACTTGAACGCGTAAGATAATAATTAAAATTAAAGACTACTTACATGAAGGGACTCCGCCAACTCATTCCCAGGTCGAACATGAACGTCGCCGAAGACGTCAATCTCAAGGAATTTGGACCCCTCCTAAATTGAACAAGAAAAGAAAAATGTTAGTACGAAAAAAAACAAATTAATATTAATGACATATTTAAAATTAAATAAAAATGACTTTATTATTACCCGCCGCCACGCCTCCATCCTATAGGAGAAGGGCTGGGAACCTGAATGGTGGAGAAGAGTCTTCTTCTCCCTATTGCCCTTATTTGCTTTGGCCATCTTCTGTTATACAAAAAATAAAACGTATTATTTGAAATTCAAATAATACATATAAAAAAATTAAATAAACATTAGTAAGAAACATGTAATAATTTTAAACTTAGTATAAAAAAATACCACATAATCGGCCTCCTGAAAATGACGGCAGAGCCACTCCCAACTATCCTCCCGCCCCTCAAGCTCCTTCGGGCAACCCTGCTAAAGAGCGACCTGTGGATCATCAAATGCCTGAAAATGGTGGTGCAGGTCGCTCTTCCACTGCTTGTACCTGTCAGCGAAGAGTCTGTTGATGTACATCAACAACTCGTCGTCAACGTTCTCTAAATTGTAGTTCATCTACCATAAAGTAATTACATATATTAGAAATATATAAAATTTGAAGGGAAAACAATTAAAAGGTAGGATACATACCGACAGGTGTCCGCGCACCTCAATCTGCACCTCAGCAGGCATGGCCTTCCAAGACTTCCGTTTCATCGGACATTGGGTCCGAACGACTGAACCAACATCGTGCGCCAATGAGCTATGTTGGTCCGCCGTTGGGGCAGCCCATTGACTATCGTCATATCTGATGCTGATACGAGAGTTGGTCACCCGAGTGATCTTCGACGTGTTCAACTGGCGACACGGTCCCCGGGTGTTCTTCTTGGCTACAAAGAAATATGAAATTAATGTTAAATAACAAATTTGAGTAAAATCTTGGTACGAAACATCTGTAGTTGAAGGAAATCTTTACCTGGTCCGCTCGAAGTGATGTCGGTGGTGCTGGAAGGGCGATGACGCCGCCTGGTGCTAATAGGTTGCACCACTGATGACTCTGATGACGCTGGTGCATGGGAGACGCTGGGACCCACAGGCATGTCGGGCAACTGTGGTGGGGCAGAGGGAGGTGACGTCATAGTCGGGGGAGGCAAACTACGCGAAGGCGTCACCGTCTTATGATGTTTGCTGATTAGGTTTGACATCTTGCAATAAAAACAAGCACCAAAGTTTTAAAAAAATAATTACTATAATACAACAATCATGCTAATTTTCTAACATTTATTTCATTTCATTTAAAATAGGGCCAACATCTAATAACAAATATAACAAATAAAACAAATAAAATATAACAAAAATATAAAACATTCTTCATTAATTATAAAACATAAAAATTATTCCAATTTAGGGTCAATATAAAAACTAAGCTAACAAACATAAAAATAAATCAAATTTACCAACATATAAACTAACCATATTTTAACAATATTAAAAAATTAATTAAAGCATATATGTTGGCGTACGCTTTGCGATTTCGGAGTATCCGGGACTCCGATCCACAATCCGTTGAATCCTATATGATCCTAGACATACAAGGTACATCATACGTGAGTTTGAGTTTGATCCAACGGTCCGAACAAATCAAACCGTTAAATCGCACAATAGGCGAAATCCGTTCGAGGCTGAAATGGTATCCAAATTGGAATCCGAACACACCTACGCGCTCATGACAACTAGGGGATCGCATTGGGACACAATGTGGTTTTGCTACAGTTCCCACACGCCGCCACACGCAGCAGCAGCGCATGGATGTGAAAAAGTAATACCGATCACCGGAAAAATCTCAAAATCAAGGGCCAATCTTCCTACCCTAGGTTCAGGACATCGAATAGAGGCACTTTTGTTCTCGGACATAGGCCAAAAAATGGCCGGAAGTGGCCGGAATTTCATCCCGAAATCCGGCCAAAATCTGAGTTACAAAATTAGACAACATACGCTACAAATTTAACAAATCCTACCCAACCATCAGCTAGATAATAAAAAATAGGGGGAAAAGCATACCTCACTCGTCAGATTTAGAGGCCGGAGGAGGGAGAACGAAGCCAGAGTTATTCGCTCAAAACCGGATGAACTCCCACCAGTTTTTTGAAGCCAATCGTCATGGCGGCGGCTCGGAAAGGGCTGAGTTCGTTGGCGGTGGCAGCTCGGTCGTTAACGTGGAGAGTTGAGGTGGTGGCCGGAGGAGAGAGAGAGAGAGAGAGAGAGAGAGAAGAGAGAGCGGCGGCGAGAATGAACCAGAAGGTCTGAAACTGTCGAATTATTATCAGACCTTGGCGCGACGAATCATACTATTTCGTAGCGCAAATCAGTAAAAGGATAAACGGCGCGTTTTGGCTTAAAATTTTCGTGAACTTGCGCGACGGAAAATATAAACTGTCGCGCAAAGCTGAAAATATGAACTTTGCGCTACGAATTATCATCACAATCGTCGCGCAAAGCCGTTGCAGTAGCGGCAATTGAACTGCCAAAATTTCACGACCTTGCGTGACGGTGGCAAAATTTTGCGTCGCGTAAAAACCATACCCTAAACCCTGAACCCTGAACCCTGACCACGAAAACCCTGAACCCCATAATCACATTGCGCGACGAAACAAGGGCCTGTTCGTCGCAAAAAGTGTTTTTGCGCGACGTTCGTTACTCGTCGCGCAATTGGTTGTATAAAATTGTAAACAAATTGTTTTGATGACATACACATTCTACGAAACTAGTTTCAACGATCCAATTGTCAAACTTATTTGCTTATACTTAGAGATCGTATACACCAAAAATGGGAAGAAAAAAAACGTATAGAGATCAAGTAACGGGACAAAAGTTTTCGACGGTTATAAAGGAAAAATCATGATTTAACGGTCAATTTTACTCTGATTTCGATGATTTTTTACGGATACACTCCTTCACCCAACATGAATCCAATGACAGTATTTGATCTTCATTTCAAACTATTTACACTAGTGGATATCACAAAATCTTATGTTATACTTAACAAGTTTATATATAAACTCTTAATAGTTAGTGACTATATTGTGTGGATGACATACGCATTATAGAAAACTTTTTTCATCGATCCAACCGTCAAACTTGTTTGTTTCTAATTAGAGATCGTATACGCCGAAAATCGAAAAAAAAAAAACGTATATAGATCAGGTAACGGGACAAAAGTTTTCAACGGTTATAAAGGAAAAATCACGATTTAACGGTCAATTTTACCCCGATTTCGAAGATTTTTTACGGATACACTCCTTCACCCTATATGAATCCAATGACAGAGTTTGATCTTCATTTCAAACTATTTATACTAGTGAATACTCAATTTAAATTCCTAAGTGTTATGTATAGAAATATTTTTTAAAAAATGAAATTGGTTTAAGCGACGAAGAGAAACATTTCGTCTGTAAATAGGTTGCACGACAAATACACTTCATCGCGCAAATGTTCATGTGTCGAGGCATTCGTTATTTCGTCGCGCGAAGGGCACTTCTAAATTATTTCGTCACGCAAGGGACACTTCGAAACTATTTCCTGACACTTATATTTTTTTTGGAAAATTAACCTTGCGAGACGAATGCAATCGTCGCGCAAATCTTCAGTTGACGACGACATCGCTCTTTTGTCGCGCAAGGGGCACATCGAAACTATTTCCTGTCACTTGCATATTTTTTTACAAAATCTAACCTTGCGAGACGAAGTCTATCGTCGTGCAAGGGTTACTTTGACGACGCTTTCATGATTTCGTCGCGCAAGGGGCACTTCGAAACTATTCCCGGACACTTGTATATTTTTTGGAAAATTAGTCTTGCGAGACGAAGTTGATCGTCGTGCAAACATGCCTTTGGCGACGCCAGCCGATGTATTCGTCGCGCAAAACGTTGTTTTTATTTTTTCAAATTATATTGATATTTAGTGTAAATATTTTTTGATACTATATTTGTATTTATTGTATAAGCAAAAGATGATCACAACTTGTTTTAGGGGACGTGATCAAGCATATATTTATATGGTTTGGATATCATATATTTATATGATAAAGCATATTATTGTCATTTTGTCATACTATATTTATATTTTGTCATACTATATTTATATTTTTTCATACTATATTTGTATTTTTTCATACCTTTATTCATTCGTCTTTTTACAAAACTGTATGCATATATGTGACGTTAATTAGGGGAAGTCACTGACACAAAGAGAAAACATGTACATTTCATTTCAGCATATATTTATAAGGTTTTGATATAACAAGTACATTTCATTTTTTTACACTACCCTATTAAATTACAAATAAATTACATTATTCATCAGATGAACTATAATAACCTTCGTTATCATCACTATCATCACTATCCGTCTCCCAATATTCTTCCTCCTCCTCCTCCATAAGTACATCATCGTCGTTGTTCGGGCCCATGGTTGGATCGTATCGCGGAAGATCACCGAGGTCAATTGTAATTGACTGAATCGGTATTTCTCTTGAAGACACTCCGTCAATCTGAAATGGTTCTTGAACAACATTTGTATCTAGAAGTGTATGTGCATCATTTTCCATGGAAGAGTCTAAACGTTGGTCAACGACGTCGACGTCGTTGTCAGATGGGTCTAGTTCTAGTATAGCATACACGTTCCTCTGATCCATATGCTGAACAATTTTCCAATTGTTCCCCGCTTTAGGGTCATTTAGATACACAACTTGTTTTGCCATGTTTGCCAAAATGTAAGGGTCGTCATCATACCAAGTTCTGCTCATGTTCACAGATAGTAACCCATGATCGATTTTAATACTTCCCTGCCTATTTGGGTTCGTATCAAACCATCGACACTTAAACATGATCACTTGGTATCGGTCTTTATAAAGCAATTGCACGACAGTTGTGAGTTTGCCATAGAAATCAATGTCCGTACTTTCGCCTCCACCTGGAACATGGACACCGCTGTTTTGCATACACAACTTGTCATCTCGTGCAGTCCCTAAAAACTTGACTCCGTTAACATGGCAACCTGAGAACAATTCTGCTCGGAGTGGGCCGAATGCCAAGTTATATAACTCTTCATTGTAAGTGGTGGAATTCTCTGATTTCAACTTATTCACCTAACATTATAAAAAAAAAAAAAAACATTCATATGTTAGTTTGGAAAAATGTAATAGAACAATATATATATCAATTACAAAACACTTATAATTTACAAATTCCAAAAACCATTGTGGAAACAATTCACGGTGTTTTTTGGAATACAAATGTGATGGATGTTCTCGCTTCATCATCTCTTCATGCTCATCTAAGTATGCCAATATCTCATCACAATTGTTCAATACGAACCAATGAGCTACCTCCATGTCATCTTTGGAAAATTATTCTCCTCGTACAGGATCTCCAAAGGGTCGTGCGCTTTTGAGCAAAAACAGAAATTTGCTCATTTCTCTGACCTCCGTCTTTCCAAATCATACCCGTCAGGAATACGAAAATCGTGACTCTTGAGTCCAAAGGGTAGGCGTTGCATAAACACATGGCAGTCGTGACTCTTGAGTCCAGTAAATTTACCCCCGTCAACCCTCACGCAATGTGCGATATTAGAAGCATACCCGTCAGGAAACTTTACAGACGATACGAACTGTAGAAACTCTTTGTTGTCATTCAGTTTCATGAAAAAAAAATGCAAGATCCCGTATAGCTTTATCATTTCCCATTTTCAGCCATAAACCCTTTTGTATGCCCATTCTTTTCAAATCAAGACGAGCTTTCGGAGTGTCCTTTGCCTTGCCCTTGATATCTAGAATCGTTCCCATCAATGTGTCAAACACATTTTTCTCAACATGCATAACGTCGAGATTATGCTTCAATTTTAGTTTCGACCAATATGGGAGCTCAAAAAACATAGACTTGTGCGTCCAGTTCATATGTGTAGCAGGTCTGGTTCGACTAACTGTTTTCCCGAACGAAGCAAAATCCAAACGGTTAAGCTGTTCCAAGATCTGATCACCGAACCATTCTCTAGGTTTTGCGCGACGCTCTTTGTTCTTGTCGAACTCTATATCCTTCTCCCGCCACTCGTGGTCCCATGGCAACCATCTTCGATGCCCAAGGTAACACACTTTTTCAGCGTGTCAACCAGAAGTTACATCTTCCTTGCATACAAGGCATGCCATATAACCCTTTGTGCTCCACCCCGAAACCATTGCATATGTGGGAAAATTATTCACAGTCCACATAACTGCCGCCCGCAAAGTGAACATCTTCCCAGTAGATTTATCGTACGTGCGCACCCCGTTTGTCCATAAATCTTTGAGCTCATCAACCAACGGCCTTAAGTACACATCGATTGACCTGCCAGGATCCTCAGTTATCAAAACAGTCATCATCATGTACTCTTTTCTCGTGCATTTCCAAGGCGGCAAATTATATGGGAATACGAAAATCGGCAAAGTGCTGTGGTGTTGGTTTAGAACCCCGTAAGGAATGAATCCGTCAGTGGCAAGTCCCAACCTCACATTTCGGAGATCAGTAGCAAACTCGGGGAACGTTCGATCGAAATCTTTTCATGCCTCCCCATCTGCAGGATGCCGCATCACATCGTCGTCTACAAGTTTTTCCTTATGCCATCTCATGTCTGTGGCGGTATGCGTCGACATATACAATCGCTGCAACCTTGGTTTCAGGGGCAGATAACGCATGACTTTTTGTGGAATCTTACTCATTCTATTCTGAGATGTCTATTTGAACCTCGACTCATTGCATATAGGGCATGTATCCAACGTTTCATACTCTTTGTAGAATAACATGCAATTATTTTTGCAAGCGTGGATCTTTTTATAACCCAATCCAAGACCACTCAACATCTTCTGCGCCTGTCTGTGATCTTTCGGCAAACAATTATCCATTGGAAGCATTTTCTTGAAAACCCCCAAAAAGTAATCGAAACACAGGTTCGACATACGATACTTTATTTTTCTGTGCATTAGCTCCACAATCGCCGTTAGAACGGAAAAGCTCTCGCACCCCGGGTATAACTCTTGGTTGGCATTTCTTAACAGGTTTTCATTCTGTTCGAACTCTGCACTGTCCATTGGTGTAGGCACGTCATCTTCTCCTTCTTGATTGCTGCTGGTCGATGCAAATGGAAAAGCATCATTTATAATATCCCTGACTTGTTCATTAGGATCCACAATGGGTTCAACATTGTCCACTCTTGTGGCCCTTGAAGACGAAGCGATGTCTAATTGTTCCCCGTGATGGTTCCAAGTGCTGTATGTCTCAATCATTCCATTCCTTACTAAATGAAATCGAACATGTTCAATTGTCTCCCACAACATGTTGTTACACCTCCTGCAAGGACACCGGATTCTAGTTGCACCCGAGTTGTGTGTCCGTGCAAAGTCAATAAAATCCTCGATTCCATCCAAGTATTCGTCTGCGCACCTATTCGGGTTCTGTATCCACCTCCTGCTCATCATTCCTGGAACCACAATCACAATACAACAATCATGTTGTATTCGTACAAAATCTTTCCTTATGCCTCCGGTAAGGGCCCTATCCCATTCGAAAATGCATAGTCATGTCACGTTATTTACAGCTACATGAGATTAGATTTCGACGTGGATGAATTTCGGCAGCATCTCGGTACAGTTCTTGAGGTGTACCGTAGATATAAAATACCTACGTACCACCCGAAGAACGTACCGAGATGACACCGAAATCTCCACAATCGAAACCTAATCCTGTAGCTGTAAACTACGTGATATGACTATGCATTTCCAAACTGTCCAAAATATGGGACAATTCAAGAATTAATTGGACCGTAGTCGTGGTTTACCCACCCATGCGTAGTCCAACTAACCTCGAACGGGAACTAAGATTTACAAAAAAATAATGTACGAAGTTAATTTCAATTAACTTCGTACATTAACGTACATGCATAATTTAACAACATATTATAAACATAATTTCATAAATTAATATAAACATAATGTGATAAATTTTATATTATAAAACAACAAAAATACCTTCCAAATCGTTATCCACCAATCGCTAATCACATATAATATTCCTATATACAAGGAAATTAATGGCGTTAGTATGAAGTCGAATATTGGACTAGAAGTTAGATTTGAACTTCATGCCTCATTGGGTGTGGGTATTGGGCCTAATGCACTATATTCGTCAAAGGAATATGCATAAATTGTTTCTTCTCAAGATTTTTTAATTCAACAAAGAAATTTAAAGCATAGTCCAATAGATGAAGAAAATAATCAGACTTCCGTAACTACTCTCATCTCATGGCTTTGAAAAGAGAAAACACGTTGATACATACATAGGCGTCTTGAGTATGAATGTTGGATTCTTTGCTTTCTTTCTTGTCATTCCATTTTCCACAGTTTAGCTGTTTGGAAAAATCCGTGCTTGAAATCTCCCATCAATGATGTCTTCTTCATCTTTTAGCTTTGCTTTATTGAACCCCCTACTTTTCTAGTTTGTCCCTTTATTTTCTGATTTACAATATTTCCTGTAAAGGATATCATCTAGTTTTAAGCATTAAATTATGAAAAAGATAAAAGAAACAAAAGACGATCAAGGATCGAAGAAGATCTTGCTGCGTCTTTATATGCGTGCAATACGATTTTACGATTTTAAGCCAATTGGTCTGAAGGGATATCCTTTGCTTGTGTGGCAAGACCAAGTCTTGTTCTAGGATATCCTTAGCTTGTGTGGCATGACAAAGCCTTGTTCTTTGAGATGATCATGAGCCACAAATTATGATATCCTTAGCTAGAGAATTTAAGAAATGTGTTTTCTGTCTCCCATTAATTATGATATTTGTTTTGTTAAGACATACGCTGCCAAGGGCCTAGGCACACCCTGTTAAGGGTGCCCGGTTCTCATCACACACGCCGGCAACACATCGCATGTGTGGATAACATCCATATCAAACTAGAGGAGGGGTTATGAACAAAAAAAGGAAACAAAAGAACAGGAAAAAAAGAAGAAGGAGATATCTTTTTAAGATCCCCTAATTATGAATGATGGCAGGCATCCAAAGATATATCTACTAGATTCATCGTTTCCTTTCAAAAAAAAAAAAAAAAAAGATATATCCACTGGACAATTTTTTATTGAGAGAAAATCGCATTGAATTGAAAAACAAGGAAAATTACAACCGACCTGCAACTTTTTTGCAACAAAAATGAAAGCAAATCATCTTATATATTTTGACAGAAAAAAATTGCATTTATTAAGGTATTGCTTCTTCTTCAATCCTTGCTTGGAAAAAATAATCATTCCTGATTTGTTCCATAAAGAATGCGTCAAGTCATTTAAAAAACTAACAATAAAAATCGCGATATATATACAAGAGAATTATACATTGTAAATACTGTGTACAATTAGGGTTGAATCTTATAGTTTGCAGAGCTTTCGTGTACGGCTGCTCTCCTATTCAAACGTTTTGTTCAGTCATGGAGATGATCATGCATCCGGTTGGTAGTTTTGCCAAACTTTAATTCATTTATTTCAATCATAAAATAGTTGATTCATGGTTTGATTACTAGATATATTAGGTTGACTTCATATTTTTCCATGACAATCTTTTTGGGTACAAGAATCGACATCCATAGTCATACAAAATAGCTTGTTTTGTCATTTTCAAGATAGCTAAATTTATTTTCTTCACAGGAAAACGGGTAACTTTTATTGTAGGAATTTATGAATATTTTACGGAATTATATGATTATAGGGATGTGATTGCATCGTATTCTATGAAACCTTTTTTTAGTGATTAAATTTTTTATTCTTTCAGTATTACTCAAATTCTATTTTTGCTTACTCTAACTTCGTTTCGCTATATGTTTTCACACTAGACCCTTTATCAAACTCCCTGTTGGTAAGTTATCTCACACTAGTCCGCATACGTTTAGTTCGACAACTTTCCTCAGCTAGAGATCATAGCCCTGCCTTCACTCCGGATCCCTTCACCGCCACGCAATCCACTCCCCGCCATGAGTGAAAAGATAGCCAGCGTCAACGTCGGCTGCAGCAACAGCAAGAAACTAAAGTGGTTCGCATGGGGCACCGGTGGCCTTATTGTCTTTATCGGCCTCCTTGTGTTTGTTGTGTTCCTCATTCTCCACCCCTCCAAGCCAAGCTTCAACCTCGAAGACGTCACCGTTTATCAGTTCAACGTCTCCAAGGTACCGCCCTACGCCATCAACATCATCATGCAGGTCACACTGTCCTCTAGAAACCCTAATTCTCGGATAGGCGTAGAGTACCAGCCTCTCCACGTCTACGCCACAATGGCTTATCTCTTGCCTCCTACGTACCAAGGGCACAAGGAACCAGTGGTGTGGTCACCTCCTTTGACGGGCTACGACATGCCGATTTCGCCATACTCGCAGCAGTCTTTGGATCAAGATTGGCATGCTGGGGTTGTCCTGATGAATATTAAGCTTCAAGGGGACGTGAAGTGGAAAGTAGGGACTTGGATTTCGCCGAAGTATCACTTGTACGTGCATTGCCCGGCAAATATCAGGTTTGGGGATTTGAGAAACGGTGGTCCAAACCTCATCAAGGGTCAACTGGTGGATCATTGCGATGTGGAGATTGCTTCTTAATTTTATTTTTTGTTTTGGTAAAGAGGAGGGCTAGCACCCAGATCAGCTGCTTCTTAATTCATTTGATTTCTCTTTGCTTTTTCATTTTTGTGTTCTTGTTTCTCTTTGGGAGGATATATAGATTTAAAGGAATTCAAATTTTTATATGTTAATAAATCCCCTATCTATGATTATCTAGTCTAACCAATGTCATTGGAGTGATTAATGTAATTTAGTCTTCAAGATACGAAGTCATCATTCTCTGACTTCTTGGATGACCAAAAAGCAAACATCGTCAAACCATATAGATTTTCTGTACGCTTCTCATCAAACACGATCCAAACACCAGCATGTCAAATACATACTGGAATTTTGTTATTTATTTCCCTAGCAAAGACCAAGAGATGTTGGTAATAATTAAAAGAAGCTTGCTCAACAGTCTTACGAAAGAAAGAAAGAAAATAATATTACATGTGTAGAAATGCTAATTACATTATTAACCGCAACTCTCTAACATAGGTGTCACGCTATTTGCTGAATGAGATTTTCTATTTAAGCTCCGCACTTCTCTTTGTTCACCTCAATACTTAAATTATTAAGCCATAAGTTTTATTATGGTGAAAAGAGACAAAAAAGATCATCCAATTTAATACTTAATCCTAGTACATCTATACACACACCCCACACTACAAGAAAAAAGGTCGATAGTGACCAATTTCCTTGTGACCACATAAATAATGGTCATAAATATAGTGAATTTAATGACTAATAATACTATATGGTCGCTAAAATAATTTACCTCTATTTTTTAATTTTTAATGACCGAATTTTCTGACCACTATATAAATTAGTCACTGAAAACAACTTAAATTATATAGTTAGTGACGAACGCATATGCCAAGATAGCCTTACTTCTCTCATTTAATACATCAGTGGCCAATTAACTTTTTTTAAAACTTTTTTATTTTTATTTTTTCAAAACGCGCTCGCGTGCGGTGTACAGGATCAAAAGGAAAACAAAAAAGACGAAACAAGTCGAGCGAAATCCGAACGAGACCAGCGCGAGCTCAGAGTGAGAGAGACAAGAGCGAGAGACCAGCGCGAGCGAGACCATCTTCTTCATCGAGCGAGCGTCCTCTTCGTGGTCCTTTTCGTCTCTGTGGTTTCGATTTCTAGGTTTTCTCCCAATATCATGTGAGCTTTCTATTTCTCTTTGGTTTCAATGTAAGTTTTGATTTGATTTGAGTTTGATTTGAGTGCGATTGTGACTCTGATTCTGATTCTCTATTCTCTATTCCCTAATTCCCTAATTCTCTATTCACTGTGATTTTGAGTTCCACTGTGATATCAATTTTCCTAACTATGATTTTGTTTTGGGTTTGTTTTGTGTTTTGGGTTTACTTGATGAAAATATTATTTTATTACTCTTGTATGCTTTCAGAAATTCAGTAATGTTTTTGTTGGGTAAGAAAACTTCCTAATCTGTGTTGCAGAAGTTTTGATTTTGAGAAACGACCTTGAGGCTAGTGAGATCTTTTCTGAAATCAACTTTTGAGACCATCAGCTTCTCTGGTAAGAAATCTTCGTTCTCTAGCTATTTGATTCCTAATTGGTTTTCATCTTCATTCTTGCTTTTTCTTTACTCTTATTCCTATTGTTTTGTGTTCTACTTGATTGTAATCTGAAATGCTATTGGGGTTTGTAGATTTTAAATGCATACCAAGTCCATTAGCCTCAAAGGTCCTCATGATATGAAGCCTTTTCACTGAGCTGATGAACATCCTATATACCATAGAAATAGGAAACATACTGTCAGCATCATTTACTAGAAAGTAACAGAAAAAGGAAACTCATGGAATGTCAAATTAGATGTTACTAAGCACATTGCTCTCATTATTTTTTTAGGTTCACCATCCCATTTTCTTTTTAACAAAACTCATAATTAAAGGTAGAAGCATACCCCCAAGGAACATCTCCTACAAGCATCCAATCTCCTTCTTTATCTTCATAAGTGAGTGCAAACTCAGAGGATCTTACTGAAATTTTGTGAAGGATGGTTTTCTCTGTGTGAGCTATTTTAAGAAAATTATGTTCAGTTACTATTGTAGTTGCAGAAGTAATCTTACTCGAGGAAGGAAACTAAAATGAAAATCTGCATTTTTGCAGGTGGATAGAAGTGATGGCTCCTGTTTTCTCGAGAGCTGCCTGGCGCTGTGTATGGCATATGATCCAGGTGTGTTATTTCTACTCTCCTGGAACTTCAAGATAGCTTTTCTATTGGCCTTAGAACAGAAAGCACAACAAATTAGCTGAACTAATATGAGGCTCATATTTTAGTCAGGTGTATGGTGTTAAGTTGTCATTGATCAGAAATTTTTTAAGTTGTTAGAAGATATACCTAATACTCTGTAAATCAAGCTTGATTCATCACACATTCACTCTCCCTATCATGCATAGGATCACAGAAACAACAAATCTAAATTACATTGAAATGGTGTTAATTGTGATTTGATCTTTGCAGAATGACTTGATTCATGCGTGGGGTGGATATGCAGCTTGGCTATTGTGCACAGGCAAGCTTCTCAGTTTACTTGTTATGTCATTTGTTTTATGCTTTCTTTTCTAAGGATTTCCTTAATGCTTCCTAAAGAGGCCTTTCTGGTTTTGATATTTAAATAGGGCGATCGAACTAAAAATGTTGGTGTTCTGGATGCTGAGTACATAATCCATTATGGTCACCCTACATTGGGAGGCTCAGATGAAAATGAGGTGAGAAAATGTTTGCTGTCTTTGTGGTGCAAATTTCCAGTCTGTTTGAGGCTGACTAGTTAATGTGTTATTAGTATTTTGCTGGACCAGAGTTGATGTAAGTCTTGACATGTAATTTTTTCAGTTTATTAGGATTTTACTTGGATTAAAATTGTTTGTTGTGTATTTGTGTGTAGGTGAGGAGAGAATCGTACAACGAAATGAAGGTGTTCAAAAGGAAATGGGAACGAGCTGTCAAGGATGAGCATATGGATCTGAGCAGGAGGCACTTGAGCATCGACCTCAAATAGTGGGAGAGGATGATTGGAACTATCTACTTCAATTATGGCAAAAAGATGAGTGGAAGGTGAGACACTATTTAGTGATTCCATTTTGAGAAAAGTCTTGGTAATTGATATTTTTCTGTCTCAGTGCTCTTTTCCCTGGTTAGACAGTTTTGTCCAAGGCATATATAAACCTGACTGAGCATATTTAGATAAACTTTAAGCAACTAATTAATAAAAGATGCGCTAGCTGGCTCTTGAGTTTAATTATTCTTGAATTTAGTTAATTCCCGGTTTAGTGCATCCTAAGTAAGAACTGACATTATTCTTTTTTTGATGCAGGTCTGATGGATAAAGGGCAGAAGACAATCTACTATTGATGAATCTTATGTTATTTGTTTTTGGAAATCACTTGACATTTAGGTTGAACTTAAATATGTAGCATTTTGTTTTTGAGACATCTTGTGAATTTGTTGGAAGAATGTTAGATATATGGATTGCTTTTGAATGCAATGAATTATTTTATGTTATAAATTTTATCTACAGCACTGTTTAAAAGAAATTAATTGTGATTTCATCTTGTAATACAATAAATAAAGAACATGGAGAGGTAAATCTACTTAGTTACCAATTTTTTGAAATACATTAGTGACCAAGCAAGTAGGTCACTAATGTGGGCACGTGACCCAATTTCAGTGACCAAAGTGCATGTTTTGGTGACCAAATGTCAGCCCTTTAGTGACCAAAGTTGTGGTCCCTAATAGCGTTTTTATTAGTGACTAGACAGGGATAGCCACTAATTCTTTGTGTTGTAGTGACCAATAGTTGATATTAGCCACTAAATAGAATTTGTGACGAGCTTCTAGTGACCACCAATATTTGGACACTAATTGCATTTAGTGACCAAATAAGGTAGTTTCTATGACCAAGTAGGTGGCCACTAATACCTGTTTTTCTTGTAATGCCACCACTCTTCATATTAAGTTTTAGAAAAATACAAACTCCTCTACATCCTATTGCCAAATTACTCCTCTTTAAAGACGTAAAACATTGAGGAGCCTACCTCTTTAAAAATCTTTATTTGGTCTAGGATCTCTTTCCATTGACAATAAACGATATACTGTAATAGTTAGTGAGTTTGTCTGTCTTGCGACAAGCACAGGGACCTTCCTCTTCTTCTCAAAAAATAGGGGCATTCTTCATATTTTTCCCCACTATTCAGCTTAGATATATGCTTTTTTCTATAGTTTGTAGTAGGAAGATAGTGGGGTTTAAATATAAAAACTTTTTTTTTTTCCAACTTGGGGTGTATTTAAGGATAGTTTGGGAAGATAATAGGGTTTTCTTAGAAATTGTGAAACTTTAAATTAGAAGTTGGGGTGAACTTAGAACATTGAGTGAACAAAGAGAAGTGTGGGGTCTAAATAGAAAATCACCAAGCGAGATGTTAAACACAAGGGGATTATGACTGAAAAAGTATGAAAGTAATATTTGTCATTAAGCTGTAATGGGATGTATATTTTTTATTAACACTAGCCTCTCCGCACGTGCTTCCACGCCTGCGAGAGGGTTTTTTTAAAAATATTTTAAATTTATTTTAGAATTCAAAAAGATAATGGGTAGTTGTATTCCATTAAAAGAGGATCCATGATTTGATTTTTCTTTTAATTTTAAATTTTGTTAATATGAAAAAGTGTGAATTTACCATATTATCCTAATTTAATTAATAATTTCAATTTTTAATGTTTGCATTAACCTAGGGCATTTTCTGGTATTTTGAATGTTTCACCATTCTCTACCTTTTGCTTTATGTATATGGTAAATTGAAATTATTAATTAAATGAGGATAATATGATCAATTCACACTTTTTCATATTAACCAAATTTAAAATTAAAAGAAAAATCAAATCATGGATCCTCTTTTAATTTTGCTTTATGTATATAAATAACTCGTCAGCCTATAAGTGCATGTACGATTTGACTCAATTGGAATAACTTTTTCCTTTAATTTTTGTCATTTTTGTCACATCTCTTTTGAAGATGCTCTTACACAAATTGTTTTATTTAATATATTGTACTAATGTCGTCTTCTGTGCTCCCAGCGCACCAGTGGTCCAGTAGTAGAATAATACCCTGCCACGGTACAGACCCGGGTTCGATTCCCGACTGGTGCATCACTCGTCAGTTTTACTTTTCTGATTTAATTTTTTTTTTGACGTACCAGTCCACCAACCTCCTTGTCCAAAAGAGACAGTCCACCAAACTGGGAGGAGCGGACCCTAAAAAACCTTTAGAAAGAAAAGGAGAAAACAGTGACCAAAAAAAGAAAAAAGAAAAGGGGAAAACAGAGAGCCGAAAGTTTGGAAAGATGGCTGAAGATAACACAGTCGAAATTCCTAGAGTTAAATTGGGAAATCAAGGACTTGAGGTAGGCACATCTTACTCTTCAACTTACCCTTTCCTGTTCATAGTTTTCAAATTACAACTCTAAAACCCAGTCAGTTGCATCTTTTTCCAAAAAGCTGACTTCTTGTGTGGAAAACAATCCAATGATTTAATCCTAACGCAGGGTAGACTTTGTATTAACAAATCCAATTTACATTTGGGATTGATCTAAAAGGAAAGGGATCAAAAGAAATTACATCGGTTTATCAGAAGCTAGCCCGGACACAATAAGGAGGGCACATGCAGTTCATCCCATCACAGCTGTACAAATGGAGTGGTCCCTCTGGACTCGTGATATTGAGGAAGAGATTATTCCACTTTGCAGGCATGTTCAAAATCCTATCTGAGCTATGCAAAATTGGTCCTCTGAATTGGTTTCATAATTGTGCAAATGTTGTCAAACTCAAGCTCTACCTATTACAACTCTAATATGTGTCAATTATCTCATTGGATGGTGTAATGTTATCACATACAGGGAGCTTGGCATAGGTATAGTTCCATATAGTCCTCTTGGTCGTGGGTTTTTCGGTGGCAAAGCAGTTTTGGAAAGTGTACCTGCAAATATCTTCTTGGTAAATGTTTCTTCACCAATTTTTCTGCTTAGTTCATTGTACGTAATACCAAATGTTCCCAATTATATTCTTTAAGCTCTGATTAATTATTTGCATCTTTTCAAGAGGAAGCTTTGAGGGGACGTTACTTCATCTCCTTGCATTTATTATTTCCTAGGAGAAGGAATGTTCAGAAACCTTATCCCTTTTTCTTTTTTATGTTTTCTAAGGCCTCAAATCCTCGTTTCATAGGCGAGAACTTGGAGAAGAACAAGAACATTTACAATCGAATAGAAAGCCTTGCAAAAAAGCACCAATCCTCTCCTGCTCAACTAGCACTAGCATGGGTTCTCCACCAAGGAGATGATGTTGTGCCCATCCCAGGTGAGCCATCATTACACTTTTGTTATCTGCAACTTAAATTAACAAACATGCCAAAGGTAAATTAGTTTAAGGACTCTTGGTTAAGTTGTTTTTTCTTTGAAAATAGTTTTAAGATGTAATCAGAGACAGAACTTCGATTATGCTTCTGAGTGACAGCATGTTGTACACTAACTCGAGTCGAGCAAAGAAAAGTTCTTACACTCCATGTCCATAGTCCATATTGCTCATTTGCTTTGAATTTTCAACTGCTTAGGGACAACCAAGATTAAGAACCTGGATGCAAACATTGGTTCCTTGAGGGTGAAACTTAGAGAAGAGGACCTGAAAGAAGTTTCTGATGCTGTCCCAATCGACCAAGTAGCTGGTGATAGAACTTACTTAGGCATGACGCATTTGCAATGGAACTTTGCCAACACTCCTCCAAAAGTCTAAAGCACACATTTCTTCTATTAATAAAGAAATGGTGTAATTTATTAACCCACGCCTCCAAAAACCTCAAAAACAACTGCCCAGATTCCCATTCTATTTTCTTTTATTCTCCTCTTTCTCTGTATTTCCTTCTCACAAAACAGATTTGAAGAAGACCCAAGTTGGCTTACAATTCTTGCTTCCTCAAATAGTCTGGTAAGATTCAGAAAACATTGTTTATCTGTTTAAAGAGCTTCAGAGGTTCACTAGCTAAGTCTTTTTTCATAAACACCTCTGTATTTTTTTAAGTAATGGACTCTACAACCTATAAAGCAACTCAAAACCAAAAACTACAAGCAATTAGGTAGTAGGAAACATCCTTAACCAATCAAACCAGTAACTGAAAACCAAAAACAACATGGAATAACCCAAAAAACTCGAGCATAAACAAAAGTGGTTGTTAAACTACACATTTCTTGACAGCATAAACCCATGGTTTTGTTGAAATCTAGAAGCTAGGATACCTGAATCAACATTTAGCCAAGTCATAAAACTGCAAAACTACATGCATTTTTGTTGAAATGCCTAAGACCCAAAAGAAATAGAACTTCTATGTAGTGTTCGAAATTGAAACTAAAATTTTACCCACAATCTGTCATGTACTTTGCCTTCTATGTGTTTGTTGAAATGCCCGAACCAAAATTTCTTCTTAACTCGAAAAACTCAAGCATGGAAGCATAAACCCATGTATTTCCAGAAGCTAAAATACCTAAAACTACTATGTAGTGTGGGAAATCATTTAGAAACAACATACATGCAAATCCAAAATGCAAAACAGAAATACAAAAAGAAACCCTAAAAGTGCTGCTTAGTTTGCGAAACAGACGAAGAAGAAGAATTTAGAAATGAAGGCAAAGGTGTCAGATCCATTAGTGACTGCAATATAGTTTCTCATTTAGTGAGGCAGTGAGAGTTTCTTACATATTTTTGTCTTTTCGGAGTTTGAGAATGAGTTGCAGCGCTGTTTTCGCCGATGTTGGTGGTCGTTGCTTTCTGATTGCTTTTCGATGTTCAGAGAGTGAATTATCAAAGTGAAATGGTGAGGGTTGTGAGTCTCTGAGTGTTTTTTTCTTGAAGTGGGAAGGAGTGCGACTGGATGGAATGGTTAGATGTCCTGGGCGCGAATTTCGTTGTTGTCGTGAGTGTGATTGGGAGTTGCTGTCATTTTGGGTAGAAATTTGGCGTCGCTGCTGTCGTTTTGGGCTTGGGCTGTAGGACATGGGCTTGTGCGAGTTTAATGCTGACAACTGGAGTGTTTATTTTGGGCTTGCTGTTGGAGAACCTAACTAAGGAAACTTTTTCTTCTTTCTTTTGTTCAGATTCCTGTGACACTTCATATGAGGCAGTTAAGGTGGTCAAAGGGAAGAGAGTAATTGCATCCAAGGGAGAAGTATGCGCAAACTAGAGAGTGTACAAGCTTGTGTCTTATTGTGCCTTTGAACAAATGTGCAAGAAGGCAGCTAACTCACACACCCAAGAACAAAGTGATGAAGTTCAGATGGAATTGGTAGAGTTTGTGAGCAATCACATTTAGCTCCATTATTTCCAATTAGGTTAATGCTATGGATGTGGTAGGAAGTATGTATGTGGTACGAATAAATATTGTTTAACTATGTAATAAATGTTGAATCTTGAAATTTTATGAAAGAAATAAATTTTGGGTATATATATTCATTAATAAAGTATTATGGTTGATTTTCTAGTTAAAATTGTTGTGTAGAAGCATTGCAAATAAAAACTATAAAAAGCCAGGGAACATATTAGACGATATATTCATAGAATATCAACGACGGTTTTATTGTTAAAAGTGTCGTCTTTAATAACAATCAACGACAGATTATATGCAATTGCATATAATAGACGACGGTTTTTACAAAATATGTCGTCTTTTCATATAATAGACGACGGTTTGCATATAATAGACGACGGTTTTTACAATAAACCGTCGTCTTTACAAATAATAGACGACGGGGATTTACCGTTGTGGTTTTATGCATCAAAAGATGTCGGTCGATTTCACGACGGTTGAAAAATCGAATACACGACGGTGGATTACCGTCGTCTATTGCGATTTTTGTAGTAGTGAAACCATACAAAATACTCATGTTCATTATGAAAAAGAATTGCATCTCTTCATTTCAAATCCTTATTTGTCTCTTCTTGATACACGGATTCAGCAAAGTCTCGATTTTTCTTTTTTAGTGCTTCTATATGTCGGTTTGCATGTTTGAGGAGCCTATGCAATTCGGCAACTTCATCCTTCAAGGATGCAACTTGAGCAGTCAAAGTGGCACACTGTTGGTTCCTTGATAGCAGATGCAATCCTACATTTGCTACCGAAGCAGCATAGTGAGCACTGAAAAAATTGGTCTCTTTCACTGCAGTCTTGTTAGACCTCCTTGTCATTACCAAGTTCGCATATTGTGTAAGCATGTTCATAGTTGCTGGGATTTCATTGTGCATATTTGTAGCTTGCACAGAGGTAGAACCAATATGGAAATTGGAGTGTGGAAACACAACATTTTCATGTGTTGTTTCCTGGTTTGAAGGAGGAGCAAGGGATAAATTCAAATCTGTGAAGGCTTTAGGAATCGAAGGAAACTCCATTTTTAATTGATTTCTGCTTATGTTTTCTATCTAGTTTTGATTGAAGAGTGTCCTCGTTTAAATGGTAATGAAAAGCATTTGACAAATGACCTTGAATAATGGAGACCTGCTAGGTAATTTTTCCGCAAAATCCGATTGGAATCTCTTTGCTTACCAAGCTGTCTCGTTTTATTTGATGTAAGAACTGGCATGTAATCCCGCTCATTTTAGTATATCAATGTATTGAACCTTACTTATTTATGTTTCTAGTATTGAAAAAAATAATAAAGAAAAATACATGAAAAGGAAAAATGGAAAATAAAAAGAAAACACAAAGTAAAGAGCAAAAGGAACAAAGAAAAAAATATATACAAAAAGGAAAAACTGAAATGAAAAATAAGAGAAAAAGCAAGATTGGGAAAAGAAAAAAAAATTGGAAACAGAATAGTATATTTCATTTGAATTGTCTAATGTATTGGGGATTGTGGGGTTTATTGGGTAGCAGGTTGCTACCCCTGTTTATTTTAATATGTTTTTAAAAGAAAAAAAACTTAAATGATTTCAACGTGAACAAAAAGATGAAAAAAAATAAAAGAAGCGCGCTGCACGCAAAGCTGCTTGTTGCGCTCAAGGTGCTACACTCCTTTCAGGCATTTCCTCGAACAAATGGCGGGCATGAATTGCCTAGCCATCCAGCCCTTGCAGGGGTCAATTTTTTTTCCTCATGTGGCGGATTCAGGGGTTGCAGGGGTCAATTGACCACCCTTACTCCTCTGTGGATTCGCCCCTGCCCCCAATGTACCACAAAATTTTCCATATTTTTAACTACAATTGTTTTGTTGTTTCTGGTTACTGATGGTTGCAATTGAGTTCGTTTTTTTGGCTTCTTAGATAGAGGTCCATTCATCAAGATTTAATGGATGCAATCCACATGCTTTCCCCTTTTTAATTGCAGGCAACTTTCCCTAAGTAAGCAATTAGTATGTCCATAATCTTTAAGGAATTTATAGTATATGCCACTATCATAAATGGAATTATATGAAAACGCTTTCTTAAAATTCATCGTTTCCTTGTATTACATGTAATAGTTTTTTTTTTCTTAAGTTTTCAAAAGCAATTTTTATGGAGTTTTATCTCAAAATACTCAAGTGTATACCTGTTCTGAAGGTGTGATTTTCTTTTGGATAATGTTTCCCTCCTTGCCCATAAAGAGGAACTCCTCCTTGTTTAATGATGTGGCTCATCCACAATCTAACACGTGTGTCTCTTTTAAGAATAGTTAAAGTGAAAAATAAATGCACCTATGAGAATATATATATTTTTTTAAAAAGGGGTACAACATAAAATAAGTGGCTATGGATTAACATATTTATGCACTATATGTGCAATATATGGGCCACATTAAATAGGAATTTGCACAAGTCAACCCCCAAAAAAAAAAAAAAACGGGTCCTGTTGAAATAAAAAAATCGGCAAATAAATTTTATCATTTATTTCAAATAAAAAATAATCATAAGTGATAAATGCAAGCCAAGATAAGTTCCCCAAATTTTGGGATATCTGTTATGTTTCAAATTGGGGAGTCTAAATCTGATCAGCACTTATCTGTAATTCAAAAGTGTTGTTGGCTTAAAGGAGTCTTATCTAGTTGGCCTATAAAAAGGCAACAACAGAAAAAGAAAGGAAGAAGGAAAAAAGGGAGGAGGAGCCAACGACAGATCAAAAAAAACTACAGGAGAATTCAGAGCAGAAGAGAAAAAATTCTACAGGTAGTCGGTCATTTTGATTTTCCTTTTCTATGTTGGGCATAGCATGCCACAAATCGATGGGTTAGAAACCCAAAAATTATATGGATGCAAATCCATGGGTGAGTAACCCCGAAAATATTTGGAAATATTTGGATGCAAATCTATGGGTGAGTAACCCCGAAATCATTTGGATGTAAAAATCCATGTGGGTGAGTAACCCCGACAATATTTGGATGCAAATCCATGTGGGTGGGAAACCCAGAACCTCTGCAGATAAGAAATCTGGAAAATTGATTCACCGATGCAAGTAAAAAAATGGCTATACCTCTACTTTGGTGAATCTGTTCAACTTTCTCCCTCTCTGTCCAAAGGCACACTAACTTCTGGGTCTAGGCTGCTCTGAAACAAAAACAAACAAAAAAATCAGTTGTTTTGCATAAGGTTTGGTGCATACAGAGGCGATGAACTAGAAAAAAGAAGTTGAAGACAGTAGCGTTTTTCTGGGCAGCTTGGTGTTGCTGCGCTGTTTGTACCCAATTTTGGTCAATGGACCAAAACTGGTTACATCCCCAAAAGGAGACATGGCAAGGGCCCAAGCCCAATAGTTGTTTATGGGTTACAATTCAGAAAGATTTTCTTGTTTGAAAATAAACGCCTAGGCAAATTCAAAAACCAAAGCCCAAGGGTAAGGGGCCCAAGACGATTGGACCTCTGACAAATGAAAAGTCGGAAACTGTTCCAAACCCACGCGAGATTAGAGAAGGAACATCAACAATAAATGACGATTTGACTTTTCCCTTCCAGCAAAAAGCCAGCCGCCCAAAGAAGCCACCAAGCTAGAAGCCAACTTGCACATCAAATCGCCAAGTACGAGACTACTTCAGACCAGGAAACCAATCCGAAAACTGGCGGTCCTCGTCAGGAAAATCGATCTCCCCCTCCATGGACCAGTTCATGACGTCGAATCAGTAAGCTGACTTTGAACGATGAGCAAGTATCCTTACCCAGTCATCATCACTTAAGAGCTCTCCTGCCTCTATAAATAAAGGGCTTCCAGAACAGAAGAAGAGGACTCTCTCTCCAAAACCAGACGCAACGTCTTGTAAAACACTCAAAAAAGCACTCAAAGCATTCCAGTTATCTCGGCCAGACTTCAGATAACCAGACGATCTCTGTGTTCATCTTTTTATTTCTCTGCCATTTCCATGGTACGATTAACTTCTGAAAATGTTCAATTTGAATTTGTATAATATAGCAGGCTATGAACCTTAGATCGCAGTGATAATGTATTTCTTGGTTTAGAATCAATGAGCACGGATTTCTGCTATCTTTCTCACTAATCTAAGAATTAAGTAAATGAAAACGATGGAACTTATGTTTAAAGAACCCTGTTGCGCTCATGCTTACATCTATTTCTGTAGTTGCAATATTTAAATCATTTCGTTTTCGCTTCATTTAAATTAATAGCACGAAAGGTTTCTAGCCCGAATCGGGCCACTTAGGCTTGAGGGATACAGACCAATCGGGCCCGAAAGTCACACAGTTGGGCCGAAGTTGTGCTTAAAACTATATATACATATTTGAATTTAGGTCCACAAGCCCAGGTAGGGTATTGGCTAACCAAGAGCTTTGTTTCTTCGCCTTGCTTGGATAGGTGTTGCTCGGACCAACCACAGTCGACATATACACGAGAGAAAGAATTGTGAAGTCCTCTTAACCGGGGCATAGAAAAGAACTGACCCAGGCCAGTACCCCACCTGGTGCACAATGGCTTGAACAGAGGTTCAGGAAGAAGGCGCAAACTCCACATCATATTAACCACACTTGCTCATACCAAGTCTGTTGGACTGGTCACATCTCCAACAGTGGCACGCCTATCAAGCAGAACTCATGAATCAGAGGAAGCTCAAAGGTTAAGCCCAAGATGGGGCTGGACCGAACTTCTTATCAACCTGATACAACTTTCAATTTCGTTGAACATTGAAGTAACATCTGCGTGGGCCAAAAAGATACAATCGGGGCATTGGTGTAGGTCCAACGATTCCTGTGTTCTTCCGAGCAGGCCCAATGCGACGTTAGGCGAAAAGAATACTTAACAGGAAAAGAGACCAACATATTTTTGGCACGCCCAGTGGGACTTTCACTCGTGTATGGTGAGAAGGACCAGAAGGAAAGTCTACATGGCGGAGTCCACACGAGCCACCGATGAGAGAAACAAAGGGATCGTGGAAACAGAGTCAATGGAATCCTCCACGGAATACCCCTTTGAACGACTGGAAAAGGCCATGGTAGAGGGATTTCAGACGATGACCACTTCCATGACCAATTCTATGAATCTCATGTCCCAAAGCATTGTCCAGACCGTCGAAAAGGGACATGAGAACACAAATCTACAAGGAAACGAGACTAGGGCTCACCTAAGTCAAATCTTCGAGTGGATCATAAGAATGGCGCAGGAAGAGGACGCGCCCAGGAAAGAAAAAGGGCTCCTCGAAAATGAAAATACTTCCTCAGGAGTTCCAAAATATTCTCTAGGCCAAACAAGCGGCCATGCTAACTCGACATCTCCCAAAGTGGTGATAGGAAGTTCTTGTGGAACACCTTTCCAAGTTACGAACACGGGCACTCCAGACCTGATGCTCATTGGACCAATTGTTACGCAAGCAAGCAGCCCATCGAAGGAACCGGGGGGTCAGCGGTTCACACCCTCTGGTACTTCTTCCAAATATCAAGCACCAAGGACTGGCGAGCCAGCCTTACCACCAGGACACGTCCGAAAGAATATGTACGCGGAGAAATGGAAAGAACCTGCAGGATTCAACATTGCCCCCAACAACGGCAATAGCGGGGGTAATGGGAGAACTAGACGAGACCATGAACGAACAGTCGAGCAGTTTCAAGATTCTGACGACGACGACGAGGCAGGTCAGAACCCTCAGGCCGCTGTCGAACCACCTCTGGCACGCCATCCGGATGAGGCCATACGAAATGAAATAGAAGGATTAAGGCAGCTTGTTCATAATGGCCAGGCCGGAATCAGGAGAGCAGCTCGACCCACATATCAGAAACCATACCCTGCATACATCGACGATTTGCCCTTCCCAAGAGGATTCAAGGTACCAAATTTCAGTTTGTTTAACGGAGAAGATTTGTATGCATCAGCATTGGAACATATCGGGCGCTTTTCGGCCCAATGCGTAGCCATTGAAACCCAGCCTCTTCTGAAACTGAGATTGTTCGGAAGCTCCCTTTCGGGCCAAGCATTCACATGGTACTCAAGTCTGGGCCCGAATTCTATTACAGGATGGGCAGAGATGGAAGGAGCTTTTATGGAGCAATACTATCGGCCCGAACCTGAAGTCACTATCAACGACCTGACTGATATGAAGCAGGGAGAACATGAAACGGTGCAAGATTTCATCGCCCATTTTAAGAAGCTCAAAATGAAATGCAAAATTCCCATGGATGAGAAGCACTTCATCAAGATGGCACAGAACGCTCTCAGGCTATCACTTCGGAAGAAGTTCGACGACCAGGAGTTCATGGATTTACAAGACGTGGCTCAAAGAGCTGGAAAATATGAGCTGTTGCTCCAAGAAGAGGCGCAAAGAAGAAACAGTTCTAAGCCCATCTACTTCAAGAACCCAGTCCATCATCTGGAAATCATCAACGAATTTGCTGAAACCAGTGAGGAGAGCGTCGGTCCAGAGGTATCACTCGCAGAGATTGTTCAAATAAAGAATCCGATCACCTGCAAAGTAGTAATCAGACCTGGAAAAGAACAACGGAGCAATCCTCCGCCGACTGGAGGATTCGTGCCCTACAAGCAGAAACATAAATCATATTCCTTCGAACTCTCCAAAGCGGAAAATATCTTCGATGAATTGCTCAGGGGGAAGATGATTAAACTGGACGAGAAACACGTATTTCCAAAGCAAGAAGAAGTAAAAGGGAAATTGTTCTGTAAGTGGCATAATTCCTTTTCTCATGCTATTAATAATTGTGTTCAGTTCAGGGATGCCATCCAGGATCTCATTAACGAAGGCAAAATCCTCCTGGATAAACCAACCTCTATGAGAGTCGACAGCGAGCCGTTTCCCGCTCACATGGTCGGGGTCAACTGGCCCGAAAGATAGAATAAGAGGAGGATCATACTGGATATTGAGAAAGTAAGAAAGACTAGCTCGTCCTTGGTAGAAAGACCAAAAGCAACCATCACGGCCGGTATCGTGATGTGCAGCCGATGCAAGTGCGAATGCGAGCTCGAGATACCTGCTGCAGGAGGAAACATAGATGAACGACTACTTCAGAACACGGCCGAAGCTGACCAGAACTACCACAGGCCCGAAGCCCGAAACTATGGTCCTTTTAGCCCGCGTCAAGGCCCGAAGGGTAACTATGAAAAGTTTCGAGAGGTAAGCGGAAAAGCCATCCAAGAGCCATTAATACCAAAGATTGCCGAACACACGAGACTAGAGGATAGAGACGAATGGCGCACAAGATTGGTCCGGCCCGAATCCGGAGCACCCTCTGCACAACCTGGGAAAATGCGCAGTTGGAGTGAAGGAAATAGCAGACCATCTACTACATCCAACTCGACCAATGTGAAACCAATTGAGCCCGGTAGAGCGGCGACGGTCCGAAACAGCAAATGGTACCTGGTGGGAAGAGGAGGCAAGCCCGAAAGGGAATTAACCAATACCCAGGCCCAAAGAGTCAGGAGGCAATATGGGAAGGCCAGAAGACATTTGGAAAGCCAGGCAGTCAATCCTAATTCTATTACCAACACCAAAGACAGGGATCATGAAGTACAGAGTCGAAAACGACCAACCACGGGAGTTCTTAGACCGAAAACATCGCCATCTTTGCCAAAGACCCGGGAAGAACAGGAATCAAGAGAACCAAGGCCACAACACCAGGCTTCAGTTGACCAATCACCAGTTTACCCAAAAATACCAAGGTTTCGTACGACCAGAATACTAAAGAAGAAGTGGCAGCGAAGCCTGAAGCCGGACCATCGAGGTCCGGTTTAAAGGTGATAATGCCGCAAAAAATGATTCGGGCCAAGTTATCCTTAGAGGAAGACGAAGATGAAAACATGTCCGGGGGAGAAGATGACGACTGGCTGAATTACGAACTCGATCATGAAGAATTTAAAGCCGCCTTGGGATTGAAAGTCGGAGGCAAAGAAGAAGGTGAGCAGCCTAATCACACCCCAGCCTTGACGTTCGGGACATTGGAAGAAGGCTCTAAGACCACCGTCGCAACAGGACAGGCTGCAAGCCCAACAACCTCAAACGTCGTCACCAAGAGAGAGGGTCAGAGAAATCAACCGATGGAAGTGGAATCGCTGCCCACTATTCAGAGAACTATGCCCATAAATATGGTGTACATCCTCCCAGCTTTCTATAGGTCACAAGAGGATCAGCCAGGATATATGGAGGGCGATAGCTTGGTTGGAGACCACCCGACCGCATTAATACACATAGTCGATGATCATGATGAAAGGCACGAAACTTTAGAGATGAATGAGTCAAGTACGGCTGGAAAGATGGAGAATTTCAGGGAGGGGATTCCCCGGGTATTCTTCACCAGACCAACCCGAGCAATGACAAAACATTTGAGACCTCTGTTCATTTCAGCTAGAATTAATGGCGTACCATTTAAGAAGGTGCTAATTGACGGAGGAGCTGCTGTTAATATCTTACCGTTTAAAAGATTGGAGAAACTGGGTAAGAACAAGACAGATCTCATTCCTACAGATTTGACTGTATCTAACTTCGCGGGAACCATTACTGCCACCCATGGCATTCTGGTAGCCGAATTTGAGGTCGGATCTAAAAACCTCATGGTGTCTTACTTGGTGGTGGATAGCACATCTTCTTACCACGCTCTGATGGGAAGAGACTGGATACATCAGAGCATGTCCATACCATCTTCCCTCCAACAAGAATTACTAATGTGGGACGAGGAGTTAGAGGATTATGAAATGATAAAGGCAGATCCACAGCCATTCTTGCCATCTGCCAATAGCATTGATGCACGATTTTACAACGAGGACATAGCTCCTCTCACCATTCCAGAACTAATCAAGAACGGCCACTCTCCAGTAGTGATGGCCCAGAAGTTCATCCAGCAGGGCCTTATCTTCTCAGCAGAAGAATGGGAAAGGCCCCACATATCCTTCACCAAATCCCATGGATAAACAAGACCTACAGGAACAAGAGCCGCCTCTGGCAGAGGTATCTCCAGTGGAACGGCTGCAAACAAAAGAGGTAATGCAAGAAGAACTAGGAATAGATCCAGCCAACTACATGGCTGAATTCGTTTCTGAAGACAACTGGGTCGAATCAGCTGGGTTAAATAAGGAAATCCAATTAGGACCCACCAAGCTCAGCATGAAATGCCAGGATTGGATAGGAGTTTGGTAGAGCACCGATTGCCCATAAAAGAGGGCTATAAACCAGTAAAGCAGCTAAAGCGGAGGATGTCAGTCGAAACGGAGCTGAAGGTAAAAGAAGAAATCCAGAGATTATTAAGGGCAGGATTCATTAGGCCAGCCCGATATGTCGAATGGTTGGCAAACATCGTGCCTGTTCTGAAAAAGGTCACCAAGGCTGTCAGGGTATGTGTCGATTACAGAAACCTGAACGAAGCTACCCCGAAGGATGAGTACCCTATGCCAATGGCTGATATGCTGATTGATGGAGCAGCACGTAACAAGATTCTATCGTTTATGGATGGCAACGCAGGGTATAACCAGATCATGGTCGCCGAGGAAGACATTCATAAGACAGCATTCAGATGCCCAGGGCACGTGGGAGCATATGAATATCTAGTCATGCCTTACGGGCTGAAAAATGCAGGGGCCACATATCAAAGAGCAATGAACGCCATTTTCCATGATATGATCGGACACACCTTGGAAGTTGTTTGTGCCTAATAAATCACGGCCGTGAATTGGCCGAGGGAATAACTCTTCTCGGCCTCAAGCTGAAACGCAGCGTTTGTCAGGGTGTTTGGCTTTCCAGAGGAAAACGAGGAAAATCACCAAGGCAGGGTTATCTCGGCCAAAGTTATAGGCCGAGGCCGAGATAAAACGAGGTCACGGCCAAAGGCACTAAAGTCAGATCATCACGTGACAGCAGGGCCCCACGCCTCATTTAATGAAGCAAGGTCTCTGTTTATTGCAGCAAACCCACTGGCCAAGAATGAGCATTTAATGCGCGAGGGAAGGTGGGAAGTGATTGAAGTCAGGATTTGGTGACAGAGATCAGAGTGATTAGACGCCAACATTCTCACAAAGCTCTTTGCAGCTTGAGAGATTAGGTAATTGGCTATCAGAGCAATAAATGCGTCTCCACGGCCAGAAGCGCAGAACCCACGATCAGGGCGGCGGCCGAGATTCACCGGGATTCATGGAGTCACACCACCATACTTCACGATCCCAAATGTCGATTGGACTACCCACTTGGTATAATCAGGCTCCACCATGCAGATTTTCAGCCTCGATTATCCCTCCAGGAGCTTTGCCTATAAATACAAGACTCAGGGCCACTTTAAAAAGGTTCAAACACCAAACAAAAGCCTCCCACGGAGCAACTTATATTTTCCTGTAATGCACTTTCAATATCTTTACTTGCTTTTCTAGGAGTAGTGTTAGTTTGTAAGGAAAATCCATTCATCAATATATCAAACGACCCTTGTCTTTCAAGGCGCCGGAGCACCACCCTTGTTATTCGCTCACTCACCCCATATATCATACGACCGTCGCTCATCGAGTGGCGCGCCGGAGCACCGCCCCAAAATCCACCAAACACCACCATTCAACGGCCTTGTAGTTCAGGCCGTGAACCCCAACAGCCGAGACTAGTTCCTCTCTCGGCTACAATCGTTTGATTAGAAGACGAGTTCAGACAGGCGCACCATCCGAACACTATCAAACACCTCAAACATCTCGACGCACGGTAGACCGTGCTGGCACGCCCGCGCACAAACGCACCCCGTCCAAAAGCAGGAAACCGCGTGTTTCACGCAGATCCCCTCGGCCCGGAACCCCAGGCCGTGAGATTTGCGCGGCAGACACTTTTGGCACGCCCGGTGGGATACTTGTCAAAAAACTTGTGATGGAAACCAGCGTTTCTACCACGATGGGCCGCCTGGCCGAGTCCATACAGAAACAGGCAGCGATGGAAGAGCAGATGTCCAAGCAGGCCTGCAGGATGGAGACATCCTTCATGGCCGCAGTGGACAGATTCTCCTCCGAATGGCGGACTTTTTTCCAAGAAGAGATGCCGACAACCTCACCCGCGGCGTCTCCCAAAGCCGGACAGGAAGACCGGGAAAGCCAAACGTATGGCGAAGACAGCGGCCTCGGCATTCATGGCCGCACCGAAGTGTCAGGCCACGGCCAGCATTCTCTGCTTCTAACCAATGGCCGGGGGCAGCGCCAGCCTACGAGGACGGACTCTGGGCTAATCCATACGATGAAAACCACGCGCGGCCCATTCCACGCGTTAGCCAGAGCAGCAGCACGAAGTAGACCTGCGGTATCCACGGTCCAGAGTCTCGGCCCGACCAATATTTTGGCCGACCAAGCGCTACCCGGCCAAAATAATGTGATCAAAACGTTATCACAAAATGATCTCGAGGACTTAGCCACTGTACTACCGTTGCAAAGACACGACCCGGCTAGTCCGACAACGACCCAGATACGCCGAGGTCCCTACCATGATTTAGATCAACAGAACCAGGTAGCCACGTTCCAAGGCCCGGCGGATCAAGTTCACCCTAATCAAACATACGGGGGCTTGAAACGTAGCCGTTCGGTCGCAGAGACCAAGCCCGCGGCTCAAACAACTCAGCAGGAATGGCCGCAAAACAATGCGCGGCCAAGAAGGCCGTGCCGAGGATATCAATCTAATGACATCCGGCTTATCTTGAAAGACGGTTTGACGCAAAGAGAGTTGGGGGCACTAGGTTGCGAGAGACCGTGCCTACCAAGGGAGCACAAGGTCTTGCCCCAGGGCTTCCCTAAGGATTTGCGGGCTCACCGAGCTCTGGAAAGTTTGGCCGTGGGCACTCCTCTTCATAGTTTGGCCAACAACCGGGGCACTAATAAACTACCCAGGCTGAGAGTCCAACTCCTTCGGGGTACCAGACGGCGGGGCCTAAAGAAAAACTATTCGCAGATTTGGCGCGGAGTCTTAGGAAATTCAAAGACCTCGAAACTCCACGTTCACAACTCGGCTCAAGTTGAAAAGAAAATGGCGCCGAGGCCCTACGATAAGAAAGTCAAAAAGAAGAAAAAGGGAAGTATACATAGCCCTTACATATAGATAAAAAGGGTCATTATTTACACCAAAAGAGAAATATGTGTAGATAAATTTAAAAAAAAAAAAAAAAGAGTTTGTAGTTATTTATTACACACCAAAAGAAACAGAAAAGAAAGTTAAACGGCTGCTATCCGCCTGCCTAGGCCCCCTCGCTGAACATTCCCCAGACCAGGCAAGTGATCCTCCTCCAAGCGATGTCCCCGCCGTCAATATCCGTTTGCCACCTCGCCCGGATCAGCTTACGTTCGGCCAGGGCCTTCTTCGTCTCGGTCGCGGCTTTGAGGATCTGCTTGGCCGAGGATTTCAGTTCGCGCCCGGTCGCGACCGCACCATCTCAGCGTTGGAGGATGAGGGCTCGACGAGCCTGGAGTTCGGCAATCTGGGCCTCAACCTGCGCAAGCTCTTCATTCTCTCGTTGAACAACAAGATCATTTTCTTTCAAATGGGCCATTGCAGGTTCGACCTTTTCTTTGATCCCCACCAAGTCTTGTTCGAGCGAGCTTCCCTCGGCCATCCTGGTCACGGCTTCAGCATATCGGCCAATCATCTCCTCGCCTTCGGCCAGACGGGCTTGCAGTTCATCCAGCCGGGCCGAGTCTAGCAGACCGATCGCCATGGCCGTGTCCAGGCAGGACCTGAACTCCATAAGTACCCCGGTAGCAGTCACCTCTCGAACTCCGAGAAGAAGGAACTCCCGGAGCCGTTCAATTATGGTCGTGGAATCCTCGTCCAGGGGGGCTGAAGCCGAACTACCTCCTTCCTCATGAAGCATAGCGTACAACTCATCAAGATCGTCAGAGGAGGTAGCCTCCTGAGTATGAAGAAAATTTTAGGTGAGAAGTGTTTAGCCAGGACATAAAGGAATAAGGAGGGATTGAATACTTACGGCGAGCGAGAGATCGGTTCTAGCCGCCGAAGTAGTCCGCAGGAGGCTCGGTACACTCACGACCGCGGCCCCAGTTACTAACGGCTCGGCCACAACGATTGAATCCTGAGACGACGGCGCGGGAGGCATGGTCGTAGCAACCATCGAGGATGGCGACGACGGCTGGGGAGGCTGGAACCAAAAATTCAGTCAAAAACATCATGTGGAATTCCATGAGTAAAACGACAAAGTTAACAGCATGGAAAAGCGAACTCTTACCAGGCGAAAGGAAATACCGCTCGGACGAGGAGGAGCGGGCCGCGACGGCTCAGCAGGCACGTCTGTGGTAAGCTCTTCGGCGGCCTCCTCGGCAACCTCCTCGGTAGCCCCCTCGTCCACAACCTCCTCTTCAAACTCCTCTGCAACCACCTCATCAGCGGCCATCTCCTCAATCACAGTTTCGGCCGCGTCCGCCTCTTCGACCACGATCTCGGTGGTTGCCGCTTCCTCGGCCGTAGCTTCCTCTTCAACTGCTAATTCTGCGGCTCTCAACTCCTCGACCACCACCGGGACGGCGGCCGTCTCCTCTACAGGCGGCACCTCAGCCGCGACCTCCTCCTCGACTATTACCACGTCCTGGGAAACAGCCAGACTATCAATGTACGAAAAAGGGGAAGGAGGGCGACCTCGATAAAACAAAAAGGAAAAGGAGGCGAGGGAGAAATGCTTACGGCCACAAGGGGAACTTCCCTTACAATCTCTGAAGGAACTCTCTCCTCATTTCCGCCCTCCGGAGAAGTGAAGAGGGTCCTCTTCCTCGGTCGCTCCACCGACGCCATCTCTACCGCAGCCACTCTGGCTGGCGCAGCCTCCACCGGTGCGGCCCCTGCACTTGACGCCTCTCGGCTCCTCTTACGGCCCGGGGCTGTATATGAAGAAAGAGAGAGAAGCAAGATCATCAAGGAACAGGTAGTTTTGAGAGACCGGGAAAAGGTAATAGATATATATAAATATATAAAAATAAATCATGTAAAGCTTACCAACGACGGCGGCCGATCGAGCCGGCAGGGAGGACGGCACGGTCCTATGGGCCAGCGTTTTTCGCGCCCCCACCACAGGCGCCGTCCTGGGAGCTGGGGCCGCAGACAAGGTTGGGGCCGTAGTCAAAGCCGCGACCGCTGCTCCAACCGGCGGAGGGACCGTTGCTCTAGGAGCGACCACGGCTGCGGTACTCGGCCGAGGGGGTCCGGCTGATACCTTCTTCACTTTGGTACCTTTGGGGGTGAGAGGGTCCCAATCTGCATTCTTTAGGGCCGCCCTCGCGGCCTCCCCCTCTGGCCGGATAAACCTGGCCGAGATGCACTCCTCGTACCAGACCCTTCCATCCTCGTCATATGCATTGCGGCGCCTCCACGGCATCAGGTTCAGGAAGGTCATCCCCTGTTGAAGCTGGAAGGTGATTTTGGCCACCCCATGCAGTTGAGAGACGTCGGCCCTCCAGGACGAGAGGCGGTTGATTGACAGAGGAGGAAGCGGGGCCGTTTGGATCAAACCAAACTGTCGTGCCATGAAGTTTGGCAGGTAAACCTCGGCCCCGGCCTTGGACATGCCGCAGTGAAGGTCGCGCGAAACCAGGAAGGAGCCCCAGATCTCCTTCAAATCATTCTCGGTCTCAACATCAGGGACGACCGAGAGGTCATGCGACAGGAATAGTGGGAACGGCCGAGCTAGGCAGACTCGGAACTGCGTACCAGTTCTCTCGGCCAAACCATAGAAAAATTTGTAACAGAAGGCCGAGGTATTATGCTTTTTGGGGGCGTGGGCAAACGCATTGGCCAGCGGCTCGGCATCGCTGATGTTGGTTGTCGTCCTCAACTCGGGGAAGTAGGCTTGCAGCCAGAATTGGAAAGCCCACAGTGGACCGCCGTGCTTCGGCTTCATGCCATCGGTAACGATGTCATGAAGTGTGCGGTAGAGTTGGCCGAGGAGATAGGGGCTGAGCGCCAGCCTGCCACCTTGTGCAAGGTAATCGGCCACATGAGCAAACTCCACGGTGACCTTGTTTGCCTGAGTACAGAAGACGAACTTGCACAGCCAGTACAGCAGAAAAGCGGCGTGCTCAACTTCACCAGGGGGGGTAACGGCGTCATCTTCAGGGCTGTCTTCCACGCCGAAGTTGCTGTAGAAGCTGGAGTAATTAAGCATGTTTTTCGCCCTGTTTCCAATAACTCTCGTGAGAGTCGGCCACAAGGCTTTGAAACTCCCCGCCGCCTCGGGGGCGACCAGGGCGGCGTTTACTTCCACGCCGAGAGGAGAAAGGCCGAACAGGGCGGCCATGTCTAGCACGGTCGGCGTCATCATGCCGAACCGAAAGTTCATGGTATTAGTCGCCGATGACCAAAAGCACAGGGCCGCGGCCAGGAGCGACCGATCCATGACCAGCGGCTGCTCAAACAGTTTGATCAAGTGGTAGATGCCTTGATCCTTCCATTGTTGGCCGAAGAAATGCTCCATCCTCGGCAGCCACTTCTCCCAGTCTGAAGTCACGGTGGGCCATTGTTGCTGCGGCCTGATGACGTTCCACTCTTGGAAGTCCCCCCCGTCAAAGGCCGAATGATCTGTCAGGTCGTTCTTCAGAAGGGCTACAAGCCTTTCTGGCATTCCACCCTCGATGGAGGGACCAAGGACACAGGCATCAGTAAGCTCACCATCATCATCAGCCCAGGGTGTGAGGATGTTTGGGAGGATCGAGCCCTGGATGTCTCGGCAAATGGTCTCGAACTCAGTCTGGAAGGTTTGAGACCGGACTTCGACAGAGATGGAAGGACTGGAGGCCATTGAAACAGATGTGACTGAGCTGGGCGTTCTGAAGAAGGAGAAATGCAGAAGAGGAAGATGAACATGAGAGACACTGAAAGGAGATCCAGAAGGGGGTGAAGGTTCGCAGAGTTCTGAAGGATTGAAAGGACTCACGAGCAAGAAACGCAATTTTCTGTTAAGACTGAGGGTTTGGAAAGAAGGGTTTTGGCAAAGCTTGGGCGTCTGAGAATTCTGAAAGCGTAGGGAGGAAGCAAGAAAGTTTGGGTTTTTTATATTGGCGCTTGAATTCGAAACGAAGGGGTATGTCTCTCTCGAGAGACGTAACGTTTTGTCAGCACTAAACAGGCGCGATGACGTGTCGAAAGCCCAGAGGCCGTCGTTTCCTCTGACGAAACGAAGCGACGCTTTGGGCAATGATGGCCTACACGACGTGCTTGAGGCATTAAATGCGCCGACTGGATTGCGCATTTAATGCCCCAGTTGTCAGTCACCTCAGAAGGCTAAAGGTCCATCCCTTGGAATCCATTTGGCCCCTACCCATGCCGAGGCCGAAGAATCCAGGGATGCGGGGGCAATGTTTGTGCCTAATAAATCACGGCCGTGAATTGGCCGAGGGAATAACTCTTCTCGACTTCAAGCTGAAACGCAGCGTTTGTCAGGGTGTTTGGCTTTCCAGAGGAAAACGAGGAAAATCACCAAGGCAGGGTTATCTCGGCCAAAGTTATAGGCCGAGGCCGAGATAAAACGAGGTCACGGCCAAAGGCACTAAAGTCAGATCATCACGTGACAGCAGGGCCCCACGCCTCATTTAATGAAGCAAGGTCTCTGTTTATTGCAGCAAACCCACTGGCCAAGAATGAGCATTTAATGCGCGAGGGAAGGTGGGAAGTGATTGAAGTCAGGATTTGGTGACAGAGATCAGAGTGATTAGACGCCAACATTCTCACAAAGCTCTTTGCAGCTTGAGAGATTAGGTAATTGGCTATCAGAGCAATAAATGCGTCTCCACGGCCAGAAGCGCAGAACCCACGATCAGGGCGGCGGCCGAGATTCACCGGGATTCATGGAGTCACACCACCATACTTCACGATCCCAAATGTCGATTGGACTACCCACTTGGTATAATCAGGCTCCACCATGCAGATTTTCAGCCTCGATTATCCCTCCAGGAGCTTTGCCTATAAATACAAGACTCAGGGCCACTTTAAAAAGGTTCAAACACCAAACAAAAGCCTCCCACGGAGCAACTTATATTTTCCTGTAATGCACTTTCAATATCTTTACTTGCTTTTCTAGGAGTAGTGTTAGTTTGTAAGGAAAATCCATTCATCAATATATCAAACGACCCTTGTCTTTCAAGGCGCCGGAGCACCACCCTTGTTATTCGCTCACTCACCCCATATATCATACGACCGTCGCTCATCGAGTGGCGCGCCGGAGCACCGCCCCAAAATCCACCAAACACCACCATTCAACGGCCTTGTAGTTCAGGCCGTGAACCCCAACAACCGAGACTAGTTCCTCTCTCGGCTACAATCGTTTGATTAGAAGACGAGTTCAGACAGGCGCACCATCCGAACACTATCAAACACCTCAAACATCTCGACGCACGGTAGACCGTGCTGGCACGCCCGCGCACAAACGCACCCCGTCCAAAAGCAGGAAACCGCGTGTTTCACGCAGATCCCCTCGGCCCGGAACCCCAGGCCGTGAGATTTGCGCGGCAGACAGAAGTGTACATTGACGACGTGGTCATCAAGTCGAAGGAGCAGGAAGATCATATGGAAGACCTTAGGAAAGTTTTCATCAGAATGAGGAAGCATCAGCTGAAAATGAATCCAAAAAAATGCGCTTTCGGCGTCCAGGCAGGAAATTTCCTAGGCTTTCTCGTTCACCAGAGAGGAATCGAAGTGGACAAGAATAAAGCCAAGGCAATCATTGACGCCCCTGTTCCTCGCAGCAAGAAAGAATTGCAGAGCCTGCTCGGAAAGATCAATTTTCTCAGGCGATTCATCGCTAATTCCGCAGGGAAGGTCCAACCCTTTTCTCCTTTGCTGAGAATAAAGGACAAGGATCCATTCCTTTGGGGACCGATTCAACAGGAAGCATTTGACCAGATAAAGCAATACCTGAGTAACCACCAGTCCTCACGCCTCCAAGGCAGGGCGTCCCTCTAAAATTGTACATTTCCGCTTCAGATAGCTCTATTGGTAGTTTGTTAGCCCAAGACAATGTAGAGGGCAAAGAACAGGCTGTATTTTATCTAAGTAGAATATTACAGGAGGTTGAGACTCGTTATTCTTCTATTGAAAAACTCTGCCTCGCGTTGTATTTTACAGCAGTAAAGTTACGCCACTACATGCTTCCATTTACTGTTCACATAATAGCCAAGACTGATCTAATTAAATACATGCTAAATAAACCTGTGCTAAGAGGGCGGTTAGGAAAGTGGATTCTGGCTCTCTCAGAGTTCAGTTTCAGATATATCCCTCAGAAGGCCGTCAAAGGCCAGGCTATTGTGGACTTTTTAGCTGCTCATCCTTGCGTCGAAATTGAGGATTTAAGCACTATGGAAATAGCCAACCTAGGTTTCCCGCCCGATCAGAGAGCCCCAGAAATAAAAATCAAGAATGTTTTTGGAAAATTACCCGGCCAGCAAGGGCAGGTTTTGATTCCTGTGAAAACTGTCCAGGTCAAGCCATGGAAATTATTTTTCGACGGTTCTAGGTCAGAATCGACGGCTGGTGCAGGCATTGTCATTGAAGACCCATTCGGAGCCAAGTATGCATATTCGTTTCAGCTTGATTTTGACAGTACCAACAATAGGGCCGAGTATGAAGCTCTGATCATCGGCCTGGAAATGGTACTAGAACTTGGGGTTACCCACCTGGCGGTCTTTGGAGATTCTCAGTTAATAATCAGGCAGCTGACGAATGAATATAAATGTAGAGATCCGACTATGGCAGCCTACTACGTCGCAGCCCGCAATCTGAGCTCCATGTTCAAAGAAATATCGGTCAAACACGTCCCAAGAAACGACAACTTGGCGGCCAATGAAATGGCTCAAATAGCATCTGGCATCCAGTTACAAGAACATCAGTCCGAAAGGGTCATTAAAGTTCAGAAGAAGTCACTACCTTCAATCCTTAGTAGGGGGATGGACCTTGAAATAAATACAAATGAAATGCAAGCCGGAGATTGGAGGAAACCTCTGGTTGATTACCTGACCAACCCATCCCCAAGGGTGAGCAGAAAAATCAAATACCACGCCACCAAATTCCTAGTCATGAATGAAGATTTGTTCCGACGAACTAAGGAAGGAGTCCTCTTGCGATGTCTAGGGCCGACAGAGTCCATGAGAGTCATGGGAGAGATTCACGAAGGATCCTGTGGTGCCCATCAATCTGGAAAAAAGATGCGATGGTTGATTAAAAGATATGGCTATTTCTGGCCGACCATGGAAAAAGACTGCTTTAACTACGCCAAAGGTTGCGAAGATTGTCAAAGAAATGGTCCGATACAGCACCTACCAGCTGTCCCTTTAAATCCAATCATCAAACCTCGACCTTTCAGGGGATGGGCTATGGATTTTGTAGGCAAAATCGTGCCTAGTTCAAGTAATGAGCACACATTCATCATCGTGGCCACCGATTATTTCACAAAATGGGTGGAGGCGAGCGCGGTCAAATCCATCTCTTCTTCAATAGTCATCACCTTTATTAAACAACACATCATCCACAGGTTTGGAATCCCGGAGACAATCACAACTGACAGAGGCACGTCCTTCATTTCCAAGGAAATCCAAGACTTTTCAGATGCCTATGGCATTAAATTCGTACAGTCCAGTCCCTATTTCCCGCGGGCCAACGGTCAGGCGGAATCTACCAACAAAGTCTTGATCAACATCATCAAAAAAATGGCCGAAAACAATCCTAGGGACTGGCACGAAAGGTTGTCCATGGCGCTTTGGGCGGATCGGACCTCAAAGAAGACATCTATCGGTACTACCCCTTTTGCATTAACATACGGTCACGATGCAGTCCTGCCAGTTGAAATCAACATACAATCTCTACGCCTAGAGAAACAACCTGACATGGACGACGAAGCCTATATCGAATCCATGATGAAGGAATTGGAAGAGTTGAGCCCTATTCGGGCCAAAGCCCTGAACCACCTCATGGTTGGTAAACAGGCAGTAGCTCGTGCTTACAACAAGAAGGTCAGAGGAAAAACGTTTGAAGAAGGAGAGCTCGTTTGGCGAGCTATCCTACCCCTAGGAGCCCACGTGTCAGGATTTGGGAAGTGGAGCCCAACTTGGGAAGGTCCATTTCTAGTGAACAGAATCTTGGGAAAAGGGGCTTACCTACTACAGGACAGGGACGGAACCCTTCACCACCACCCTATAAATGGGCAATGGTTGAAGAAGTTCATTCCTTCTCTATGGGAAACAACAGGCATCGACTTTAGTAACAACTAGGGGGGTAATGCATGATGACAAATCCTGTTTGCTAAAGAGGATTGTAATTGCCCGCTTTAAGGGTGAACGTGTATGAACAGAAGTTTGTTGAATTTTTTTATATGGCCCATTTGCAGTCACATACTTAATTAATCATCCATCGTCAAAAGCATTTAAAGGGCAAATAAAAGAGTAGCCGATTAACAAAGATGTCCGAAACAAGTTTCAACAAAGGTTACACCAGCAGATCTAACAGGGTCTTGATCTTGTCCGAAAAATGCAGCACGTCCACGCGCAGCCGATCGATTCGGATTTTCTTTAGTTTTTCATTCCATAAATCCAGTCCAACATCTAGGTCCGCCTTGTCCAGATCTTCTTTGGCCAAAGACAGCATAGTGAGCATCTGGTCCGCCACATCCTGAAGCTCTCTTCTCTGCACTTGCACTCTTGCCAGTCGAGCTTCTGCAGTTTTCAAACGCCAGCACACCTGCTTCCGCAGCGCGTCCTGATCATTCAGCTCTTGGTGTTGCGCCTCCATCACTTTCTTCGCTTGGGCCAGCTCTGCCTCCAAGCCAGGAAGAACTTCGGGTGTTTGCAACAACGGATCATCACATTTGACTTTGCTAACAAGGGCTTCCAGATCAGTCTTGGCAGTCTCACAGAAAGTTGCGAAATCAGGGCTGGCACGACAAATGGAGTCTAAAGCGTTAGAAACCTTGACACCTTGCTCATCCGCCACCTTATCTGCTAAAGGCAACGCCAACCATTTCCCCAACAGAATCTTCGCCCTTGCATTAGAAATAAAGGTGCTGTCAGAGCTCCCAGTCTCTGGATCGACAGGTACCTTCGCGCTCACAGAACCAGAAGAAGGATCAGCGGCGGGTGTGGCAGCCGGTATCTTGGGTGCATCTTCTTGGGCTCGGGGGGCATCGGCATATGGGGCATTCCCTCCTTGGTCATTCTTCTCGGTCGGAGTTTCTGCCGTAGGGCTCTTTGCCATAGGAGCAGCTTCTTCGGGCACCTCCTTCTCCGGTCCGATAGTTTCAGTTGGAATGAAAGGAGTTGAAGCCACCTGCAACGAATTCACATTAGATACTTCCCAAGAATCATTACGCAAAGGCGTTTATTCGGACCATACCTTGGTCCGATTGTCCACCTCACTTGTGCCTCTTCCTTGGGCTTCCTCCACTTGTGGGACCGGCTCGGCACCCTAAGGAATCATGTATCAGTGTTCTTTTAAAAAAATAAAAAAATAAAAAAAAACGGTCATCACTTACCACAGCAGTAGAGCCAGCTTCAGCAATTCTTCCCTCGGACCCAGCACTAGACAAAACAGTGCTGGGCGGCGGAACTGCCAAAGGAGAGGAAGAAACAGGAACCTGCAAAAGAATCAGAAGAATAAGTAAACCCAAAAAGAAAACAGAGGTAAACCAAGGAAATTCAGAGGCCCACCGGAGTAGCTCTAGGAGCCTCGACAGAAGAAACTTTGGCCCGCTTACTGGAGGTCACTTTGGGTTGAGCCTTGTCCTTCACACCACTCCCAGCTCCCTCTGGCTGAGACCTTTTCTTGGTGCCCACACGAACACCTGTTTTAACCAACAATCGGTCCAGAATTTAGAAGTTTGAATAAATGAGTCTATCTATGAATTTTTTTTGTTTTTTTTGGTTACCTTGGGAAGAGGAAATGGGAACTCTTTCCTTCGGCCTTTGCTGACCAACAATAGGGGTCCTCAGTCCACAGGCAATTCCCTGCCCCAAGTTGGCCAGTTGGCTGGGTGTGCAGAAGGACTGATAGTTGATCGAAACTGCATTGGAAGACAAAAATAATTATGCCCAAGCTAAGAAAAAGGGACAGAAGCAAGACTCTTACCGGTTAAGGATAGCTGGTTGTCTTCTGCAATTTGTTCGAACAAGACCCGCCTGTCTTCAATTTGGAGATCCCTCCGAAAGGGACAGTTCTTGAAAACTCTCGGATACGCCTCATGCAGGGGTCCATACCTGCTTAAACAATGATCCCACCAAATTTGGAAGGACTGAGTGCAGCAGCAATCAGGTTCGTAAGCCCCCAACTCTAAAATTCGGGCCGATTCCCGAATCTTGGCCCGAACGCCCAAGAGATCATCCTTACTGAGCTTGGGGAATCTATAGGACGAACCCTTATTGATCAGGGAATAGTCCAATTCAGGGATCACTTGGGGGCATCCAAGTTGTCTGCTAAAAAACTGAGGACTGTAGGCCTCTACCCCATATTGGTAGTTTCTGGAATCCATCCTCCCACCACAGGGCAAGTCACGCGTTTGCAGGCAGGAGAAAATGTTCGTATTCTCAGAGGCCAAGGGGGCTCTGCCACTTCGAGGACCCTGGCAGATTGATCGATTCTCGAACCAAGGCGAACCCCTTTTCAGATTCATCAGCCACTGAAAGGCATGCCTAGTCTTCCGGCATAAAAAGAAGGTAAAACACTCTTCAGTGGTCTTACCAGAGGCAGTACTCAACAGTAATTCCCTCAGGGGCACGGCGTTAGAAGCAACCCGCAGCTTTCGGGCCCACAGTTCAGGAAAAGTCCACTGAAGCCAGGCCTGAACCATCCACAAGGGTCCCTTCACATTGAGATTGATGGGTTCCACTGTCGCCTCCCTTAAAGCTCTATAGATGGAGGCCAGAATCAAGGGACCAGTGGCTATGTCCCTGTAGGAAGACAGACCCTCGGCCAGATGAAGCCACTCCATGGTAATACAGTTGGAGGCACTGGGAAAGATGAACCTGTTCAACCAGTATAGCAGAAACATCACATGCTCCCCATCTGGATAGTCAACCTCCTGATCCATGAAAGCCACCATAAAAGCCCCGTAGGCCCGATTAGAACCTATCAGACTAATGAGAACCTCAAGGTTCTTCTTTCTCTCCTTCTGCCGAGAAGGACCATCTTCAAAATCCCCCAGCCAGTCAGCACTCCGCCCATGCGGTCGAAATCCAAAAATCACTGCAAGATCGAGGATGGAAATCGACATAGGCCCGACCCCAAAATCAAAGGTGTTGGAGGCACTGTTCCAAAAGACCAGGGCCGAACCTAGAAGAGGAGAATCGGCCTGTGGTTGAATAACAGAGCAGGTGATGGCCTGATAAATACCATTATCGAGCCAGCGATCCCCGTATCGAGGCTCCATTCTCCCCACCCAGTCTGCCCAACGGAGTTCAACACTTGACACATCGATTTTTGGGAAGAACCGAGGCAACATCTTGTTCCAATTCGACCAGTCAACACCTCCTTTGCGACAGGCCGGTAGCGGAGCACGAACAAGATGCACCTCGTAGTTCCAGAGCTGATCAGATTTCTGGTCAAAGTATAGAGGGCCTAATATGCAGTGGTTGTTTGCAAAGCTGATGGCATCCTTGCACAAAAAGAACTGGGCACGGCCGGCGGCAAACCTTTCGACCCAGCCGTCAAAAACGGCAGCAAAAGTGTTTACCCCCGTCCCGGAAAGAAACGGAGGTCTGGCGGAAGCGGCAGCAGAAGAGGAAGTGTCAGGGGCGGAAGTCGAAGATTTCTTAGGCGCCATTTTTTCAGAAAGCACTGGAAGCAAACAGGAATTCAAAAGTTCGAAAGGAAGAAGGAAGTTGAAAATTTTCGCTCAAAGAAAAGTACGGACCCTTTTACACGATTTCGAAAAGACAGAAAATGGAAAGGCGGAAGAAGGGGGAAGGCTCGTGTCAGATATTTAAAAATTGACATGACCTCTCAAATCAGCCGCCTGACAAGTTTCCATCAGCATGACACGTGCTCGAAAAAAGGGACATGACGAGTCTCGAGGCGCGACACTCAACGAAGCGGCGCTTGACACGACGCGTAACGGACAAAAGGCCCACTTTATGGGAATAGGCCCAAAAAACAACTTTGAAAGGGCTTCCCAAACTTGGTTACTTTTATTCCTTAAAAAGAATATTGGTACAGGGTCTGTACTCATTGGGAGTAAATAGCCACCTTCCTGAAATTCGATTTGTCTAAAAAACGCAGTTATTGAGCCAATTAATGGCCGGGCAAAAATAACCATCGAAAGCGAATAAAAGGAGAGAAAATACCACGGCATGGTTTAAACCACAATAATGTCTACAGGCCAAAAGAAAATTAAAATAACTGAAATTTAAGCAATAAATTCTAAAATGGTGGAAATTAAGTCAGAAAGATTGTCCATATCCAAATCAAGGGCCCGCCGCGTGGAAGCCAACTTCTTGCTGGCCAATCTGGCCCGAAAAGTGCGAGAGGTCAAATCTTGAACAGTAGGGTCATTGGCCGCGATTCGGGCCCGAATATCCGCCATCTTGGTCTCCAGCTCAGCCTTCAACTTGAGATCGGCAGAAATTTCACCCTTCAAAGCAATCTCCTCTTGCTCCAGCGCTTCGAGCCTATCCAGAACCTCCTTTGCCGCTTCAACAGCTTCTACAAACCCTTCTCTACGACCACAATGATCCTCTAGAATCTCCTCAAGATCTACCGCAGAAGGAAGGATACTCTTGATCGTGCAGATATGCTTCAATGTCCTGCTTAGCCATCGGTCTAAATGGTTACACGCCGAGGCAATATGTGGCTTCACTTCAGCGATCTGACAAAGAAGAGGCTGAATCTTCGAAAGGGTATCGTGATCCTCCACAGGATCAAAAGTTGGAGCCCTGATCGTGTTCCACAGAACCTTAAGCCCTTCCACTGCGTTGGCAAGCACCACATCCGGCTTGCTTAAGGTCATCAGCACTTTCCTGCCCTCTGTGCTTGTAAGGTTGGTAGCGCGACTGGACTGGGGCCCGAAAGCACCTGATGCTCCAAGATTTGAGAAAATGGGGCGGTTCATGTGGGCCATAGCTGAATTTGGCGCTGGTAGAGGCTCATAGGGAGGTCAACTCCTTCCTCAAGCTTGATGGTCCTCACTTTCAAGCAAATTCTTTGGGGGCGCCCATCGTCTGGAATAGGCCCAGAGACCTTCTCTTTGCCTGGGCGCTGCAGTTGCAGATAGCGATCTCAGCCAGATATTCAAGAAGATCGAAAGAAATATGAGCAAGATCGAAGAGTCGAACCTGAGGAGCTGGCAATGGGTCCAATTCTGGCTCATCTCCTTCGCTGGAAGAAGAATCCATTCTCGCCCTTTTCTCGCTAACACCTGGGACCAGGAATAAATAATCTTATTTAAAGATCATTCACCAAGGGCGAGCACAAATTAAAAGAAAAAAAAACCAGCTCTAACCTCCTTCAGGATTGACGTTCTCGAAGCCCGGCGAAGAGGGCGCCCTCCGTTTTCCCTGAAGGACCAAGTCTCCCTCCTCTTCTTCTTCCTCGTCTGCTGCCTCTTCTTCTGCTGCTTCCTCTACTAGAGGGGCCTTCCCCTTATCTACGCTTGACGGACCAGGGCCAGAAGGGTGAGAAGAAGGGAAAGGGGCAGGGGACTCCTTCAGTCTCTCGGCCATAGCCACGTCACCAGAAGAGCTGATATCGGCCCGAGATGCAGTAAGAAGAAGTGACCCATATAAGAAAGAGAAATCAAAGGAGTAAGATTGATTGGATCTTACCAGTACTCTCTGGGACGGAAGATTCGCCCTGGATCGTTTCTGTCAATCACCAAAAACAATCCAGATTGTTAGAAACTGACGAAGCAAGAGCAAAGGAAAGAACAAAAGTCTCGGGCGATTACCTATTACTGCTATGCCCTGGAGATGCAACAGCCGCCTCCGCATAGAGTTTTCTTCCTCACCCGTCATCTCTCAGGCAAAAGGGCAACCTTGGAAGGCGGAGGTATGAAAGAGCTTAGCAGGTTCAGGGAGCCAAGAAAACAGTCTCCCTTCCCAAAACTCATGAAAATTTGAAGTACAAAGGGATGAAGGGGTAAAAGGAGGCACTCTGGCCCTGACGACTCGGCTTCTCCAGGACCTTATTAATCTCATCGTTTCAGGCTTCAGGGCCAAATTGCGCCAGGAGCTGCTTTTGTTCGCGGAGCTGTACCTCAATTCGGGGATAGGTTGGACAAGCCCAAATTGCCGGCTGACAAATTGGGGGTTGTAGGCTTCGACGCCATAGCTGTACTGTTTATCGTTCGCGACCCCTCCGAAGGAAAGATCCCTGCTAACCAAGCAGGAGAGACTCATGTCGGCGTGGAGTTGAGATCGGAAATTGGTCAGTTCCCTCCACTGGCTCGGAGCCTGATGCAGGCCCCCGTCTGTAAACCAAGGAAGGTCACAGCCAAGGGAGCGGAACCAAATTTCGCTGGGACGCTTTCTGCACTCCCGAAAAAGATAAAGCACTCCTCAGTGCTGACCAGTTGTTTGTGCCTAATAAATCACGGCCGTAAATTGGCCGGGGGAAATTCTCTTCTCGGCCTCAAGCTGAAAAGCAGCGTTTTGTCAGGGTGTTTGACTTTCCAGAGAAACAAGGAAAATCACCAAGGCATGGTTATTTCGGCCAAGGTTATAGGCCGAGGCCGAGATCGAACAAGATCACGGCCAAAGGCATTAAGGTCAGATCATCACGTGACAGCAGGGTCCCACGCTTCATTTAATGAAGCAAGGTCTCTGTTTATTACAGCAAACCCACTGGCCAAGAATGAGCATTCAATGCGCGAGGGAAGGTGGGAAGTGATTGGAGTCAGGATTTGGTGACAGAGATCAGAGTGATTAGACGCCAACATTCTCACAAAGCTCTTTGCAGCTTGACGAAGATAGGCCGCTGGAACAAAAAGACCCCCACAAACCCGAGGCCGCCATTACGACCAGTGGCCAGGTCGTAATTCTAGATATGGGCGCAGCCGGGCATAACCAGGGCCGGCACTTCGGCCATGTTAAGGGCCGTCACGCCGGCCATGATAGGCGGCCATCGCTCTGGCCACCGTCAGCGGCCGTCGCCCTGACCATATTAAGGGTCGTCACTTCGGCCATATTGAGGGCCGCTGTTTCTACCATAGACACAATCGCGGTGCTCAGCCGAACGAGCTCGGCTGTATTGAAGTCATCGTACCAGGTTCTCCTATCTTCGTCAAGCTGCCGGGCTATCTGGACCAGGCCAAACTGCCAAGTTATGGGAATCAGCAGAGGTGATTTCCTGGCTTTGGAAGGGCGGTAGCGAGGGCCATTAGGGCAGGAGTCGAAAGAAGGCTCCAGGACGTTCGAAGCAAGAAGAGAGGTCACCAAGTGATGGAGAAGTTTTCTCAGAATTGGAGAAAGAAGGCTAAAGGAGTTGGGGAGTTCAGAGTGAACCTTTGAAGAGGGCGAACTCAGGAATTTTTTGAGTGTGAAGAAAGCACGAAGCAGTTTGGGTTTTTATACTCATAGCAAGGAGGTGTGATTCTCGTGAAGTGGGACAGCCTGGCAACACACTCAAGCGCGTGAGTTTTTGTCAGAGATCTGACGGTCGGCAATTTGATTAAGCAAGGGAAATGATGGCTCGTGCGAATAAAGGGCGCAATGACGTGGTAAAAGTCTGGAGACCGTCGTTTCACTTGACGAGGTGAAGCGACGCCCTGAGTAGTAATGACCTGCACGACGTGCCCAAAGCGCTGAATGCGCCGATTGTCTGACTCGTTTGAAGCCCCAGTTGTCAGTCACCTCGGAAGGCTAAAGGTCCATCCCTTGGAATCCATTCGGCCCCTACTCACGCCGAGGCCGAAGAATCCAGGGATGTGGGGGCAATGTTTGTGCCTAATAAATCACGGCCGTAAATTGGCCGGGGGAAATTCTCTTCTCGGCCTCAACCTGAAACGCAGCGTTTTGTCAGGGTGTTTGACTTTCCAGAGAAACAAGGAAAATCACCAAGGCATGGTTATTTCGGCCAAGGTTATAGGCCGAGGCCGAGATCGAACAAGATCACGGCCAAAGGCATTAAGGTCAGATCATCACGTGACAGCAGGGTCCCACGCTTCATTTAATGAAGCAAGGTCTCTGTTTATTACAGCAAACCCACTGGCCAAGAATGAGCATTTAATGCGCGAGGGAAGGTGGGAAGTGATTGGAGTCAGGATTTGGTGACAGAGATCAGAGTGATTAGACGCCAACATTCTCACAAAGCTCTTTGCAGCTTGAGAGATTAGGTAATTGGCTATCAGAGCAATAAATGCGTCTCCACGGCCAGAAGCGCAGAACCCACGATCAAGGCAGCGGCCGAGATTCACCGGGATTCATGGAGTCACACCACCATGCTTCACGATCCCAAATGTCGATTAGACTACCCACTTGGCATAATCAGGCTCCACCATGCAGATTTTCAGCCTCGATTACCCCTCCAGGAGCTCTACCTATAAATACAAGACTCAGGACTACTTTCAAAGGGTTCAAACACCAAACAAAAGCCTCCCACGGAGCAACTTATATTTTCCTGTAATGCACTTTCAATATCTTTACTTGTTTTTCTAGGAGTAGTGTTAGTTTGTAAGGAAAATCCATTCATCAATATATCAAACGACCCTTGATTTTCAAGGCGCCGGAGCACCACCCTTGTTGTTCGCTCATTCACCCCATATATCATACGACCGCCGCTCATCGAGTGGCGCGCCGGAGCACCGCCCTAAAACCCACCAAACACCACCACTCAACGGCCTTGTAGTTCAGGCCGTGAACCTTACAGCCGAGACTAGTTCCTCTCTCGGCTACAATCGTTTGATTAGAAGACGAGTTCAGACAGGCGCACCATCTAAACACTATCAACACCTCAAACATCTCGACGCACGGTAGACCGTGCTGGCACGCCCGCGCACAAACGCACCCCGTCCAAAAGCAGGAAACCGCGTGTTAACGCAAATCCCCTCGGCCCGGAACCCCAGGCCGTGAGATTTGCGCGGCAGACACCAGTCTCTTCGGAGCAAGGGCCAGAGCGACGGCAGGGACGTCATCTTCAAGATACACCAGGTCCTCGGTCCCAAGCTCAGGAAAGTACCACTCCAGCCATAATTGGACCATCCAGAGAGGTCCACACACAGCAAGGTCAAGAGGATTGACCGTTATCTGTTAAAGGCAATGGTAGAGCGAAGCCAACATAAAAGGGCCCGTGGCCAGACCTGATTCGTTGTGGAGAGCTTCGGCCAGATGCATATACTCAGGACTGACGCTGCCATCCACATTTGGGAAAACGAATCGATTGAGCCAGAACAGTAGGAACATCATATGTTCCTGTTCACGATCGGCCAGACCCTGGAAGGACATCATGAAGCCAGAATAGGTTTTCAGACGAAGGATCTCAGCTTTGCTCGCCTTCATTGGAGCTTTAACCTGCCGATTCCCCAGTTCGTAGTCGCCCAGTGCATCGATATTTCCACCCCAGGGCTTGAAGCCGAGAAAGGCTGCCATGTCCAAGATAGTGGGGGTCATGGGACCTGGCCCGAAGGCGAATGTGTTCGAAGTGCTGTCCCAGTAGCAGAGAGCAGCCCCCAGCAGCGAAGGGTTCAGCTCAATCCTATTTTTAGACAACAGAATGGCATGAAAAATCCCATTTCGCTTCCAAACATCTGAAAATAAGGGCTTCATCTCGTCTACCCAATCTGACCAAGAGAAGTAGACTTCAGACACGGGAACATCAGGGTTGGAACCCAACCGTCCCAGGTTGGCTTCCCAGGAACTCCAATCGACATCCTCCAAGCCGTACGAGAATGGGGCGCGAACCAACTGAGTGTCCAGCGAAAGGAGATCTTTGGGTTTAGTTTGAGGATAGTAAGGACCCAGAAGTGGCGTCTGAAAAGGATCCCTCAAGGTTATCGGGAAAGGAGAATAGACCGGCGACAGAATATCTATTTGTTCCTGAGCCAGGGTTGACAGAAACTCGTCAGCATGTTCCGTCGCCGCTTGCTCGGAAATCCACTCAGAAATTCCAGTAGAGACTTTCGCGGCTTTTGATTTCTTAGGAGCCATGGCAAGGCTAGTATTCTCTGGTTTGCTTAGGTTTCTCTGAGGGAAGAAGAAAGGACGGTTAGCACAGGAGTGAAGGAAATGAGCGTATTGGGCAAACAGTGGGGAAAAATGAGAAGCCGAAGAGTGTTCTTTTGACAGGCCGAATTAATTGCCAGACATGATATGACAGTTGCTGTCACTAACTTGGCGCGCTACTTTCAAAAATTCTCTTTTCATACGATTTGACATCGTAGGAAGCCGGGGATCAGTTTTAATAGACTTGACCCCAAGCCCATTAAAACTGGGGGGCAATGTTTGTACCCAATTTTGGTCAATGGACCAAAACTGGTTACATCCCCAAAAGGAGACATGGCAAGGGCCCAAGCCCAATAGTTGTTTATGGGTTACAATTCAGAAAGATTTTCTTGTTTGAAAATAAACGCCTAGGCAAATTCAAAAACCAAAGCCCAAGGGTAAGGGGCCCAAGACGATTGGACCTCCGACAAATGAAAAGTCGGAAACTGTTCCAAACCCACGCGAGATTAGAGAAGGAACATCAACAATAAATGACGATTTGACTTTTCCCTTCCAGCAAAAAGCCAGCCGCCCAAAGAAGCCACCAAGCTAGAAGCCAACTTGCACATCAAATCGCCAAGTACGAGACTACTTCAGACCAGGAAACCAATCCGAAAACTGGCTGTCCTCGTCAGGAAAATCGATCTCCCCCTCCATGGACCAGTTCATGACGTCGAATCAGTAAGCTGACTTTGAACGATGAGCAAGTATCCTTACCCAGTCATCATCACTTAAGAGCTCTCCTGCCTCTATAAATAAAGGGCTTCCAGAACAGAAGAAGAGGACTCTCTCTCCAAAACCAGACGCAACGTCTTGTAAAACACTCAAAAAAGCACTCAAAGCATTCCAGTTATCTCGGCCAGACTTCAGATAACCAGACGATCTCTGTGTTCATCTTTTTATTTCTCTGCCATTTCCATGGTACGATTAACTTCTGAAAATGTTCAATTTGAATTTGTATAATATAGCAGGCTATGAACCTTAGATCGCAGTGATAATGTATTTCTTGGTTTAGAATCAATGAGCACGGATTTCTGCTATCTTTCTCACTAATCTAAGAATTAAGTAAATGAAAACGATGGAACTTATGTTTAAAGAACCCTGTTGCGCTCATGCTTACTTCTATTTCTGTAGTTGCAATATTTAAATCATTTCGTTTTCGCTTCATTTAAATTAATAGCACGAAAGGTTTCTAGCCCGAATCGGGCCACTTAGGCTTGAGGGATACAGACCAATCGGGCCCGAAAGTCACACAGTTGGGCCCGAAGTTGTGTTTAAAACTATATATACATATTTGAATTTAGGTCCACAAGCCCAGGTAGGGTATTGGCTGACCAAGAGCTTTGTTTCTTCGCCTTGCTTGGATAGGTGTTGCTCGCACCAACCACAGTCGACATATACACGAGAGAAAGAATTGTGAAGTCCTCTTAACCGGGGCATAGAAAAGAACTGACCCAGGCCAGTACCCCACCTGGTGCACAATGGCTTGAACAGAGGTTCAGGAAGAAGGCGCAAACTCCACATCATATTAACCACACTTGCTCATACCAGGTCTGTTGGACTGGTCACATCTCCAACAATGGCACGCCTATCAAGCAGAACTCATGAATCAGAGGAAGCTCAAAGGTGAAGCCCAAGATGGGGCTGGACCGGACTTCTTATCAACCTGATACAACTTTCAATTTCGTTGAACATTGAAGTAACATCTGCGTGGGCCAAAAAGATACAATCGGGGCATTGGTGTAGGTCCAATGATTCCTGTGTTCTTCCGAGCAGGCCCAATGCGACGTTAGGCGAAAAGAATACTTAACAGGAAAAGAGACCAACATGCGCATAGCAACAGCAAGCGAAAAAATTGAAGAAAAGGGCAGCTACATTTTTTGGCAGCACAAAGGAGGAGCAAGCACAAAAAAATGGGAAAAAGATAGCCACGTTTCTGTTGGCAGTTTGATGTGCAGCAAACAGGCATGACAAAAGCATGCTGGAGTGTGAACAAGGAAGAAGAAAATATAAAAAATATACATATATCTATGGTTGGGAAAAGCAAAATACAAGAAAAAAAAAGAAGGAAGTGGCTGACGCCACTTTGAGTTTTGAAGAAAAGTTAAAAAAAAGGAGCTTGGTGTCGCAGAAAAAAAAAGAGGAAAAAGACAAAAAAAGTCTGAAACCTCTTGATATGTTGCGGTAGCTTTTTCTTTTTCTTCTTCTGTTTCTCTCCTTTTGTTTGCAAAGGTTCTGTACCAACTGTGGTTTCGTGTGGTTCTTTTAAAGGCTGAACTGATACAAAGATTGCTATCAATTTGGACTAATCACAAGTATTCCAGATAAATGTGGGAGTGCAAAATCTGATTTTACTTGGAAACAAACTCTACAAAGAGTTGAATAGCTATCAGGTTGTTTCAATTGGCTGCTGGACCAAAGTTTTTCTTATGTGGGCTCCTCGTTTCGTGGGCTGACTGTCAACAAATAGAAAAGGCCCGAAATAGATTAATGGGCTGTCAGAAATAATTGCTCATTAATTCTTAAAAGCCCAATATATTTAATGGGTGGTCAAATAATTACCCATTAAATTTACAGAGACCCAAATTTCCCATTGTATGGTTAATGGATTAATTTTAAAAATCCTCATAGCCATATTTGGGTCCAAATGTAAATGTCAATTTTAGAAAATTAGTGAGTTAATAAAAATTGCTCATTATTTTTCTTGGACATTGGCAAAAAGAGAGATGGTACAAAATCATCCAAATTTCCTCATGGGTCATCTACTCATGAAAACTTTAATGAGATTAAATTCAAATCTCTCAAACAGAAATCCTCAATTAGTGGGCCAAACTTACCCATTAATTTCCAATTTTCTCATGGGTCATCAACCCATGCAAATTCCAAACGAGATTAAATTCAAATCTCTCAAACACAAATTCTCAATTAGTGGGTCACACTTACCCATTAATTTCCAATTTTTCCCATAGGTCATTTACCTATGAAAATCTCCAAATTGTCTCAAAGACACAAATTCTTAATTAGTGGGCTACACTTACCCATTAATTTCCAATTTTCCCATAGGTCATCTACCTATGAAAATCTCCAAATTGTCTCAAAGACACAAATTCTCAATTAGTGGGCTACACTTACCCATTAATTTCCAATTTTCCCATAGGTCATCTACCTATGAAAATCTCCAAATTGTCTCAAAGACACAAATTCTAAATTATTGGGCCACACTTACCCACTAATTTCTAAATTTTTGGAACTACGCCGGTTTGATCCCATCAAGGGTACGTAGGCAGTCTAGTATGCCAATAAACGCAACCGCAACCAAATTCCCACAAATCAAATATCTATCTCCACTCAAATTTTGGAACTACGCCGGTTTGATCCCATCAAGGGTACGTAGGCAGTCTAGTATCCCAATAGACGCAACCGCATCCACACCAAAGCCCAAGTGGTACAAAACCACGCCAAAATCCCAAGTGGTACAAAACCACGCAAATTGAACAATCTCGTTTCGAACTACGTTGGTTTGATCCCTTCAAAAGGGTACGTAGGCAATCTAGAGATTCAATCTAGAGGCAACCGCCCAAATCTCAAATCCAAACAGAATCCCTGGTTATTATTAACCAAATTCACCCCAAACACACATCAAAATCGAATCCCTGGTGTATTCAGCTAAATTCATTCAAACATTTTATCAATCAAATTCATACAAAATTTCCCTTTTGCAATGAATCATTCATTCATTGCAGTTCTTTGAACTACGAGTGGCTTGATTCCCGCGAGGGATACGTAGGCACCCTGAGGTTGGACTTGGGAGCAGCCGCAAAACCAAACACACACGTTTTGTTTCTTTATGATGGAATCAAAGGGTTTTCCCTTGAAGCAAGGGATTGTAATTAAGAGACTTGCGTCTCGAATGGGTCGAACCTAAAATAATAAAACCCCATTATTTAATTAGTGGTGGTGAAATTGTGTTGGGAGGTTCACATTTATCTTCAACAGGTCCGAACAATTATATTCAAAATGTAATTATTCCTTTAATTACATGATAAAATCTACTCATTAATGACCTATAAATCCTCATTACCCGTTTTAGACAATAGGAATATACAAAAGTCTGGATAGGAACAAAAAATTTAAATACAAATCAGTTAAATACAAAAGTTTGAGTCAACATGTCAAAAATGGAACTTAATCTACGTGGCAAACTAGTCAAGGGATTTGGATCAACAAACAATAATGCGAGGACTAGAACCAACTATTGGTTGGGTTTTTCGACCTCTATCAAATTTTCTATTTGTTTTTTCTCTTCTCCCAATTACTTCATTTTAGCTTAGTGTTGAGAATAGGGTGGTTGTGGACTTGCTTTGACTAAATGGATTAAGCAAGTTTGTGTTATGATGCTGAGCTTGTTTGCTTGTTTTAGAGACTTCAACTTAGTGCAATTCTCAAAGTTTTGGTGAGCTGTGCGAGGAGGGTGTTTGATAGTAAAGTCAAGTAGAGCTCATTTAACTTTAATGGTTCTTGGTGCTTTTTAATGGAGGCTTGCTTATCCTAGAGGATTTGAAAATGGATGGAGGCAACATTATGTAGTAGAAACGAGAAAGAAACAGAGTAGTTGCTTCGGAACATCTGTCACATGCTTGTTTTGGCTTTGGTTATTAAACTCTATGAATCTACTTTATTAATAGTTGGTAGGCTTGCTGATGCTAGTGGATTTGAAAATGTTGGGATATATGTTCAAAAATCAAAAGCGCTTTTTTAGGGTTGAGAATGGGATCAATGCTCTAATGACAGAGGTGTGTATGGAATGAGAGTGTAATGTTAGTTTTAACAGCAATGTCTTCTAGTTCTACCACTTATCAGATTGGAAGGTCTCCACAGTAGGCCAATGTGGATCGTGCAGCTTCGTCCCTGTCTTTGGTTCAGTCATGTACTTAACATTTTTCAATCTTTTAGCTCAAATTGCCCACTCCATTAAACTCAAACTCAAAACCTACAGGGCATTATCAATCTAAGTCTGTAGCTTTGATATCGGATTCTAATTCAAATATAAAGATTATTTGACGTATAGGGTTTTGTTTAATTTTGAAGGTTTCTTTCCATTATTGATGCTATCTTTAACTTGAGCAACTATAATAAGGCACAGACAAATATACTAGCTCTGTCTGCAAAACTGAAACTCAACGAGGTTTATGAAGAAAACGGAGGATAGGGGAAGCATGTATAAATGTAATAAAGGGACAGGGTACAAACTTTTGAGCTGCCGGCTTTCGCCGATGCCTTTCATACAAACATTCCTCTTAGTCTATATGCCTTTGCTTTGGTCTCAACACCTTCTTTTTTTTTGGGTCAAAATCTCAACACCTTAGGTGGCGGTCGGTAATGTTTTCCCACGCCGTTTTCGGTTTTTCAAAAATAAAAACAACCCAATATGCGTTCGGTGGTGTAAACTATGAAAACACGGAAAACAAAGTTAGAAAACAAACTCAACTTTTCTTCTTTAAGTTAGAAAACAACTTTTTGTTGTTTTCCCTATTTTCAAAGCAAAAGTGAAAACAAGGGAAATGGTTTAATGGAAACAGGGAGAAACCCACACGAAAAGAGGAAGACTCCACTGCCTCTCTCAGCGTTCCTCCATCTCTCTCTCTTCGCCTCCTCCTCATCTCGCCCTCTTGCAAACACAGTCCCAGACCCATTCCTCTTCGTAGCCTGTCTCATCTGTGACAAAATTTGGCTGATGGTTGTGAAAGTCTTGGTGATGAATTTCAATTACCTAATTTGGTTTTATTTTATTTTACATTTGAGTTGGCCAAGATCGAAGAATTTGGTAGAATTCCAATCTGCTATGCTTTATTATAGTCACAAGGTATGTGATAATTAGGAGAGCAGAGAGAGGAGGAGAGACAGAGACAGAGACAGAGACAGAGAGCAGAGGGAGGAAGAAGAGAGAGAGAAAGAGAGAGACGGGGGTGGTGGGATTGTTCTTTTTTTATTTATTTATTATTTATTATATAATCTGTCTTTTATGGATAATTGTATCTTTTTTAAACAATAGAATTCTATTATTTTTTTAAATCACATATATATATATATATATATATATATATATATATATATATATATATATATATTCAAGTTCCATTGTCATTGTTCACAAGGATAGAATTTGCACATCATAGCTACCAATAACCAAAGGCAGAGGCTAATTATTTGTGTAAATCAATTACAACATGTAAATTAAACATATTTGTGCTATGATCAAATACGAAAAACATGTTTAACTGGCCCTTACAGAGCAGAGCTGTTAACTTTCCCTTACATACATCCACAGATCGTGACTTATATTAATTCACTTAATTTGCATCCACAATCGAAGTACTCTCTTCAAATTTTGATGTACCTGATGCACAGGAACTAGGATTGTCCCCACCAACTTCATATGCAGGAATTTGTTGTGGATATAAGAAAGGCCTTGGAGGCATTTGGAGGCTCTCAATTTCTCCTTCGAGCATCTCCACTACTTTATTCATTGAAGGGCGTTCACTAGGCTTCATTTGTATGCACCACAATCCCACCATCATCATCTTCTTTACTATCTTCTTTTCCTCATCTGTGGCGTCATCTCCTATTTCTATGTCCTTTCCTTTATTTAACTGATTAGAAACCCATGTCGGAAAGTAGATTTGGCTCAATTGGCTTGATTGTTCTATACCCGCATTCAGGTTCTTCCTTCTACCAGCCATTTCCATCAATAGCATTCCAAAACTATAAACATCGGCTTTGTATGAAACACCTCCAATGTTTTTGTAGAACAGTTCTGGAGCTATGTATCCCATGGTTCCTCTTGCTGCAGTCAAAGATACAATGCTATTATCCAATGGGTACAGCTTTGCTAACCCAAAATCAGAGACCTTGGGAGTAAAATTCTCGTCTAGAAGAATGTTGTGAGGCTTGATGTCAAAGTGCAAAATTTGCATGTCACAACCTCGATGGAGATATTCAATCCCATGAACCACTCCAAGTGCGATTTCGAATATTTTCTGGCAACTCAATGAGATAGCCTCTTGTTGAGAAAAAATGTATTTCTCAAGAGACCCATTAGGCATGAAATCATATACAAGAGCACGTTTTGAACCATCAACACAGAAGCCAATAAGTCGCACTACGTTAACATGGCGAATCCTTCCAATGGTGCCAACTTCATTGATAAAGTCTTGCCCATTAATTTTAGACTTACCCAATATCTTGATGGCTACAAGGCGACCACTGCGGAGCTTTGCTTTGTATACAGAGCCATAGCCTCCTTCCCCCAATTTGTCCTTGAAACCTCTAGTCATTTTTTTGATGTCCGAGTAAGAGTACCTTATTGGCATGAGATTATTATTACTCCGTAGAAAATCTTCTATATTGTCATACATTGACAAGTGCCTCCTTCGCCATTTATATATTAGCAGTGCAGGTAAACAACAAAAACCAAATGAAAATTTGGCTGCCAGGTATATTGCTGCATGGTTCACAAAAATGAAATTAATGAACACGAAGTATAATAATGATAATAATAATAATATACTCCTTTGCAAATCCATCTCAATCAAAATAAGAATATTAATGTTCCAGTGATCCACACAAGTATTCTCTTACCTAGGGAAGCGACTGCACATCCCAGAAGCTGGCCACGGTATAAGTAGGAATTATACATAGGGAAAGGCCTATCAAAGTGTAAGAGCCTATATATGGGGTCAAGACCGCCTTCTGCAACAGAAGTAAAGAAATCGATCGATCGATCAATGGAATGACAAAGGTGGTTAGTCGAGCAAAAAGGCCAAAGAAAAGTAAACGTCTATTTACAGAGTTGAGGGATCCACTCGCCCACTTTCTGGATTATGAACATTATGATCTCCTCGTACCAACTGATTTCTACATTGCGAAAGAAGACAGTAAAATTAGCTTACTAACTGTTGAAAGTTACAGTTCAACATTATTCTAGTCATCAAGAGTGTTTACACCATAACGAACGGCCAATTAGAGGGAGACACGTGGACAGGATCGAATCTGGTCAAAATCGCCTTCGGCACCTTGAACCTGTCAAGATTGTCTTCGGCAGTCTGGATACCGATCCCTCCATTAGGGCAACGCCCACTCCCAGGACACGTGGCGCGCTCACAATCGACGTCCACAGTCCCACATCGAAATTCTACACCAAGTGCACACCCCCCAAGGCCTATAAAAGAGACCAACTACCCCAAAATAGAGGGATCAGAAGTTACGGCATACAAGCCTATTAATCTGTCAGTTGAACTTTATAAATCCCGAACTTACTTAAGCATCGGAGAGCCTACGGCCGGTACCACACCGGTGCCCTAGGTCTTAAAGAGCGATCTCTTATTTTGCAGATCTAGCTCCCTACCGAAGCCCTTGAATTACCGAAGGCATAAAATTACTAAGTTGGCCCTCAAAGTCAGAGAACCACTTTTTGGCGTCAACAGTTTGGCGCCGTCTGTGGGAAACGATTAAACAAATCGACCCTTTGTCCCAAGCATATGGGGACCACTGAAAAAACTACGTTCGGAACAGTACAGGGGGTACCGTTCGGTATGCCAAGCGGGGTAAGCCCAGCACCATCCCCGTATACCCCGGCAACTAATCCTCCTATGCTCCAACCCGCTGAAAATGCGGAGCTTTTAGCCCAAGTCGTGTCCCTTCGGCAGGACATGGCTATGTTACAGGAACACAATAATTTCCTCTCGTCCAGGGTGGACGAAACACAGCAGTTGCTGAACCAGCAACAAACGCAAAACATTCAAACCGATCAGTCGTCCGAGAGCTTACAGACTCCCCGTCGGCAAAGGAAGGGCAAACAGGTGGCAAAGGCAACGCCTGCGCCGTCCAAACAGTTGGTAGTCCCTGCGCCAAAGAACAGGCCCCACGGGCCAAGCAAGGTCTATTCTGATTGTCGCCACAGGCTGCTAGATCGGGAAGACGAACGACAAACCGAACGGCAAGAATCGCCGATCAGAATCAATGCGCACCTAAACGATCCCCGCCTGAGGGGGCTAGGGAGGAAATCTCCTATACGAAGGATACCAGTTCTGGAATCCACGGCTGAGTCTGACAAAGAGTACGTCCCTTCCACGGATCAGTCGTCATCCTACCGTTCGGCAACCCCGACAAAGTTCTCCGAGGTGAACCCTGTCAGGTCCCAGCAGCGATCGGTGCATCAGGTTGCCGAGGTAATACCAGACAGGGACCCTGTCATTCGCCTCCTCCTTCAGAGGGTACAGAAGATGGAGGACGATAGGACACGCTCACAGGAGCCAGACTAGGGAAGGCTTCGGCCAGGACCCTTCACCGAGCGCGTAAGGCACTCACGGCAAGACCGAGACGTCCAGCCCCTACGCATAACCCCTTATACAGGAGTAGAGGATCCCCTGACGCACCTCTACTCTTTCCAATCGGCTGTAGGGTGCCGAGGGCTAAGCGACGAAGGACTATGCCTGCTGTTCCCCTCTTCGCTCACAGAGGCGGCTCTGAATTGGTTCTACCGATTGGAACCAGGAACGGTGGATTCCTTCGACGAACTGAAGCAGATCTTCCTGAACCATTTTATGATTCAGACAGACAGATTGTACTCTGCCAATGACCTGTATAACATTCGGCAAGGAGATGACGAACCACTGCGCGAGTATGCCGCACATTTCAGCCATGAATACTCGAGATGTCCGGATACCGATGACAGGGCAGCCTACGGCGCCTTCAAGAGTGGCCTACGGTCCTCACACTTTCGGTATCTGGTGCACAGCAGCAATTGGCGTACGTACGATGAACTCATGAAGCAAGCGGCAATCCATGCCAAAGCCGAATACTTCAACTCGAGGCAAGCGGCAATCCATGAAACAGTATGTTAGAGCGGCGCAGTACCCTCAGGTCCTCGGCATTGAGAGCAGCCGGCACGCAAAGATGCCGAAGGTCAGGTGGGAGCCTATCACTTTCTCTGAGGAAGAGGAAGAAGGAATCATCTACCCGCATGACGACCCTATGATCATCCGAGCCGAGATTGCCGAATTCGATGTCGGAAGAGTTCTGGTCGACACTGGCAGTTCGGTAAACGTCATCTTCGCCGATGCATTCCGAGAACTCGGGATAGATGACAGCCAGGTCAACCGGCAGCTCTCGCCTCTTCTCAGCTTTTCGGGAGACTTGGTCCAGCCAGTCGGCAGTGTCAGCTTGCCAATTGCCTTCGGCATGGCCCCACGAAGGACAATGGTCTACGACCAGTTCCTTGTAGTGGACTGTCCGACGACTTACAACGTCATAGTCGGCCGAACGGCACTCACAGCGATCAAGGCCCACTTGTCCCCCACATGCTGCTCATGAAATTCCCAACCTGCTTTGGCACTGGGGCAATCAGGGGCGACCAGGTGAGTACTCGGAACTGCTACGCCACGGCGCTGAAATCGGCAGCCCCTCAGAAGCAAAAGGAGACCTTGGCTGTCGTGGACTTGCCGAACGGCAATGAACCAGTAGATGATCCAAGAGAGGAAACGCCCACTCCGGTGGCACAACCTGCCGAAGATCTCGAAACTGTGGCGCTGGACGAAGGCCAACCGGAACGGTGCGTAAGAATCGGCACCATGCTGAATGCCACCCTCCGTGCCGAATTCATCCAGTTCCTTCGGCAGAACTCGGAAGTCTTCGCCTGGTCTTACAACGACATGCCGAGCATATATCCCGATGTCATCAACCACAAGCTCAGCATCTCACCAGCCTTCAAACCCGTCAGGCAAAAGCGCCGATCCTATGATGCCGAACGGTATGAAGCTATGAAGAACGAGGTGGACAAACTCATGACCATAGGCTTCATTCGGGAGGCCATATACCAGAAATGGCTGGCTAACTCAGTCATGGTTCGGAAGGCAAAGGGCGGATGGCGAATGTGCCAAGACTATACCGATCTGAACAAGGCCTGCCCAAAGGACAGCTTCCCTTTGCCACGCATCGATCAGCTGGTAGACGCCATTGCCGGTCACGAGCTGCTCAGCTTCATGGATGCATACTCTGGATACAACCAGATCTTCATGCACCCAGCCGACAGCGAACACACGGCGTTCATAACGGACAAAGGTCTATACTGTTACAACGTCATGACGTTCGGCTTAAAGAATGCCAGGGCAACCTACCAGAGATTGGTCAACCGAATCTTCGCTGAGCAGATCGGCAGTACAATGGAAGTCTACGTGGATGACATGCTAGTAAAGAGCCGAACGGCAGGGGAGCATCTGAAAAACCTATCGCACATGTTCGGCATCTTGAAGGATTACCGAATGAGACTCAACCCAACGAAGTGCGCCTTCGGCGTATCTTCCGGAAGATTCCTCGGTTTCATGATCAGCCAGAGGGGTATCAAAGCAAACCCCGATAAAATCAAAGCTATAATCAACATGGAGGTGCCGAAGACACAAAAGGACATCCAGAGCCTTACCGGACAAGTGGCAGCCCTCACTCGCTTCATCTCCAAAGCCACAGATAAGTGCGCACCGTTCTTCAAAGCCTTGAAAGGGGGCAAACACCATATAGAGTGGACTACCGAATGCGACAGGGCATTTCAAGACTTGAAGGACTACATGGCCAGGGCGCCACTACTATCTAAGCCCCTACCTGGAGAAATTCTATCCCTGTATCTATCGGTATCCCTTACTGCCGTTAGTTCAGTATTGATACGGGTCCCAGAGAAAGCGGAGCTACCGATTTTCTATGTCAGTAAGGCCCTCCAGGGGGCAGAGTCTCGGTACCCCCCACTCGAGCAGCTGGCTTTAGCTCTGGTCGTTTCTGCCCGACGGTTGAGACCCTATTTTCAGGCCCACACCATCATCGTCCTCACCAACCAGCCCCTTCGGCAGGTTTTTCAAAAACCAGAAACGTCCGGTAGGCTGGTGAAATGGGCAATCGAGTTAGGAGAATTCAACGTTCAGTTCAAACCCAGACCTGCCGAAAAAGGACAAGCCGTGGGAAAACCCCTCCATTGGAAGGTCTGCCGAACGGTAGCCGGTTAGACCAGTCAAATCCCATCTGGATCCTGCATGTGGACAGCTAGGGCAAACCAGCAGGGATGCGGAGCCGGTCTAGTACTCACCGCCCCCGACGGAACCAAGATGGAATATGCCATCAGATTCGGCTTCCGAACGTCCAACAACGAGGCTGAATATGAAGCCCTCTTAGCCGGCCTTCGGCTAGCTAAGAGCATGGGTGCTAGGCAGGTCAGCATCTACAGCGACTCACAGCTCATCGTGAACCAAATCACTGCCGATTTCGCAGCAAAGGACGCGTCAATGACGGCATACCTCACGGCGGCACACCTACTACTTCGGCAATTCCAGGCCTACGAGATTCGGCAGGTTCCCAGATCGGAGAACAGCCATGCCGATGCGTTAGCCCGGCTAGCTTTGGCAATCAACGACAAAATTGGCCGTCAGGTCCCTGTCGAGATCTTAGTCCGGCCAAGCACCACCTCCGTCGACATATGTACCGTTCGGTACGAAGACACCTGGATGTCATCGATATACGTTTACCTAACGAACGGTACCCTTCCAGAGGACAAGGCCAAGGCAAGACAGCTGCGTTACCGATCGGCAAGGTACATCGTCATCAACGATGTCCTGTACAAGCGTGGCTACACCACTCCGTACATGAAGTGCATCACCGAAGAACAGGGTGAATATGTCCTCCGGGAGATCCACAGTGGAGTCTGCGGCGACCATTCCGGTTCCAGATCCCTGGCCCACAAAGCCTTCCGGCAGGGCTACTATTGGTCGTCGATGCATTGGGATGCAATAGCAATGGTGAAGAAGTGCGATAAATGCCAACGGTTCGGCAATATTCCACACCTTCCTGCCGAACCTCTTACGCCAATTGTGAGCCCATGGCTGTTCGCCCAATGGGGACTCGACCTAATCGGCCCGATGCCGCAGGGCAAGGGACAGGTTAAGTATGCGATCGTTGCCGTGGACTATTTCACGAAATGGGTCGAGGCCGAGGCCCTAGCCACCATAACAACGGCAAGGGTCGAGGAGTTCGTCTGGACCAACATCTGTTGCCGCTTCGGCATCCCCTACGCCATCATCACTGACAACGGCAGACAGTTTGATTCGGGACTCTTCAGGCAGTTCTGCACCCGCCTCAAAATCAACTTGTTCTTCGCCTCACCAGCTCACCCCCAGTCGAACGGTCAGGTAGAGGCCGTAAACAAAATCATCAAGAAACTCTTGAAACGGCAACTCAACAATGCCAAGGGCGCCTGGCCGGAAAAGCTTCCCGAAGCTCTGTGGGCCATAAGGACATCTTACCGAACCTCCACAGGGGAAACTCCTTTCAGCCTTGCATTCGGCTCGGAAGCCGTGGTCCCAGTAGAAATCGGCGAGTCATCCTACCGAACGGAAGCTTTCACACCGAAGGCGAATGAGGCTGCACTCATGCTAAGCCTAGACTTGATCGAAGAACGTCGAACGGTAGCCAACCTTCAGAACGAGGCCTACAAGCAGCGCGTCTCTCGGTACTACGACTCTAGGGTCAGGCCCCGCTCCTTCAGAATCGGAGACTGGGTTATGCGCGAGGTCTCACTTGCAACCAAAAACCCAACGGAAGGAACCCTCGAACCTTCCTGGGAAGGACTCTATGAAGTCATCGGCATCCTCAGATCGGGTACCTACACACTCCGAGGCACAGATGGGAAGACCCTCGGTCACCCATGGAACGTGGAGCACCTCAAGAGTTATTTCAAGTAAAGCCCCCTAGCCAACGGCAGGGAGGAATTTGTATTTTTGCCCACGGCACTTATATATATAAAATGAGATTATTCAGAATTGCACACGTTCGGAACATCATGGCCTATCGGCATCTTTTTCAAAAAAAAAATGTATCGGTAGGGCTCATCATCTACGAGCTAGGGCTCATTATCGGTAGGGCTAATCCAAACTCCTAAATGGCCAACTGCCTAAAGTCAATAAATATCCTAGACAGTTATTAGCCTACGGCAGTAACAAACATAGGTAAAATTCGAACAGAAAACACAAGTAATAAAAATAAAAATTACTTAAAATAAAAATGCCCTCGGCATTAAGGTGTTCGGAAATTTGGCCAACGGCCATAGTAATACAAAAAGAAATAACAAAGGAACTCAGGCTTCGGTGGTCTGGTCGCCCTCGGCTCCAATAGCCTCGGCATTAGCGCCAGCAGCAGCGTCAGGACCCTCTTCGGCATCTGGGCCATCTTCAGGGGCGTCCTCCCCCTCATACTCCTCGATCATTTCTTCGGTAATACCTTCCGGTAGAGGAGGGGGATCGGCAGCAAAGTTAAGGTTCAGCTTCTGCCCGAGGTTGAACCGTTTGAAGCGATAAATCAGGTCTGCCATCTCGGAAGCCACTTCATTGTCCACCAGAGAGGTGAACTCTGCGGAGGAACGGTAGCTCCTGATCGCCTCACTAACGGCAGCCTCAACCTCTGCCGCCTTCGTCCGCTCGAACGCCTCCAGTGCCGTCTGCGCTGCCACCCTGGCTACCTCGGCATCCCTGGCCGCCTGCTCCGCGCCGTTCAGTGCCTCACGCATCTCGGCAAGCTTGGCCTCGTGCGCCTGGATCTGCCGTTCGGCAGCATGCATGTCTTGCACGAGGTTCGCGTGGTCCTGGAGGGCCTTCGTTGCATCGGCAACCTTGGAACGGCCATCCTCGTACAGCCGTTTGGCGCACTCGGCAGCGGTGATGGCTCTCTTCATGCACAGCCACATGTCCATTGACGCCTGGAAGGTGAAAACACCGTGGCCTGCAGACGGAAGGCTCGCCCAGCTTCTTCCCGAAGAGCCTTCTTCGGCAGCTCGTCTATCTCGGACAAGTCCATCTGCGAACCCACAATCATGTGGTTCGCAAACTGGACCGTCTTTGAAGGACACGCCAGTGTGACAGCTTCGGTAGGCCCCCCTTCCTCCTCTGCAGCGAAGATGGCCCTTGGGGGATCGGTAAGCCGCACCCTTTTGGGGGTGGAAGCAGCATCCAGGTCTACCATCATGGGCCGCTTCCCGGATGCCTTGGAGGAAGCAGCATCGGCAGCCACGCCCGGGCTGAGTACCGGCTCGTCAACCGGCACCCCTCTGCTCGCAGGCTCGGCATGGCGTTGCCTCTGCCGTTCGGAAAGAGGCTGTTCATCGATGTCTGCCTCCGAGACCCTCTCGGCAGAAGCCTCTGGATGCTTCTTCTGTTTTTTCCCCTTTGCAATCACCCCAAGCCGTCGCTTGGAGGTCTCCGACATTTTCTTCGCTTCGGCAGTCTTCCTGGCCTCAGACACTGCACGAACGGAACGGTGGAGTTAGCCGAAGATATATATATATTTTTATTTTTTTTTAAAAAAAAATAACAACAAAAAACTCAAGTGAGCTTACTCTCGGCAGGGTTCGCAAGACGGGCTCTGATGAGGTTTTCGGTAAAAAGAAACTGCGGATATTCCCTATCACCGGCAGGAACTTTCAGCCTCACTTTGTCAATCTGCCGAAGCTCCGATTGGATTGCCGTTGGTTGCTTCAGTTTGCCTGCAAAAACAGCAAAATTCTTCATGCACGCTTGCACGAGCCACAAACACGTGCCATGCCAAATAAATATGCAATTTATCACGCTAGGAATTAAAATGAGCCTATAAAAAGCATTGGCTCTACAAGCTCATGCTAATTATTTTGTCAAGTATTATGTCTCTTTTCAAAGACGACAAAATTCAAGCACGCCAAGCGACATGCCATGCCAAGCAGGAAATCATTATTTCACACATAGCCACGCTACAAGCTTAAGTGGGCCCAAGCCACGCAAATGCTCGGGGCTTGCTTGAGTGGGTTGTGGTATGGATGGTAACGAGCTTTCATGGGGCCCATTGATGAGCCAAGAAATGGAAGTTTTGGGCTGCTTGGGAGCCCCAAAACTCAAGCCTATTTCTTGAGCCCAAACACATGGGTTAGCATGAGAGAGGAGAGAATATGACCCAATGCCTTAGGAGAGCATCCCATAGGCTGCTGTAGCATTTAGGAAAATCCATGACAATTAGAATGCTCAAAAACGAATAAACCATTTCCAGCAGCTGGACGAAAGCGTGCGGGCCGCTGGAAAGGAGAGCACTAGTAACCCCAATATTATACACAAAGCCCAGCCCAGCATTTTATAAGAAATTCAACATCGAGCTCCACCCTTATCAGAACCCCAAGGCAGTCAACGAGGGACCATAGCAAGAACCAATAGAAATCCGTGCGTGAAGGACAAATACCCATCGGACAAAAGAACTACCTCCATCTCTCTTTTCCTCTGCAAGCTCCATCTTGAAAACTGATAAGAAAAGTAGGTGGCGCCTCACCCTTTTGGGGGAGGTCCAGCTGCGTCAAACCCTTGGAACCATGAAGGGTTCCTTACCCATGCGCTTTGAAAGAGAGAAATTCACCAAAGAAGTTATAGTGGGACGAAAACAATGAAAGATGGGGAAAAGCTAAGACAAAATTAGGGTTCTTCGTGGCTATAAAAGAGGACCTTAGCTACCCAGAAAACCAACCCATTCTTCAGAGAGCAAGCTTCCTCTCTCACCTGCAAACCCAGTTTCAGAGCTTGACCAAGCTTTGTCAAGCAACCTGAAATTTACTCAAGCCACCCAATCCTCTTCCTCCATGGCCTTCTTCTTTTCCTGAGATAAAAAACCTTCCTAATCTTCCTCTGCCCCAGTCTTAATTTCTGTCCTCTGTAAGAAACTCATGCTTTTCTCTCTCTCAAATTGCTAAACTTGTGAAAGCTTAGCTCCCATGCCACAAGCTCCTCATGCCAAGCCATTCCATTGCTAATTTGTCATGTTTATTTGGTTCATTGGTGAAGGGAACCAAGGTGTTTTCAAAGGGTTTTCACAAACCCTTTCAAAACTCTCTTGGAGCCTGGTCTTCGAACTCAGAAACAAGAGCAAACTCCTCAGCTCATCCTTTACAGCAGCCCAAGCCCATTCGTCTGGCTGCTGGAAGAAAAAGACCCCAACAAGCATCAACAAGATTAATTGAAGATTCTATGCAAACTATATTTTCGATTTCATTGATTTCAAAACCCTGGCCCTTATTTTAGAAACAAATTCTACAGGTCCTAATCTTGGAAGAACAACCCTGAAGATATTAGGTGAGCTATCCGCAGGCCTTAATTACTTTTCCTTTCTTCCTTTCCTCTTGTTTTTTAATGATCAGAAATGGGAGGAAATTACGGGCATATGTTTGGATTAAATGTCTAAAAGCATTTTTGACAACGATTGCCATAAAAAGCTAGAAGTGTAAAAGCACTTTTTCTAAGAAAATTAGAACTTTTAATAACCGGTTTCAACAAAAATGCTTATGAGCACAAGTGCTTTTAGAGAAGCGTTTTAAGTAATTTATTTCTAGATAGAAATTTTTTGTTTTTAATGCATAAGATAACATTTGCAGGTATTTGCTCACTTTGTTTAGTTCTTACAGTGACGGGAACAACAATCTATTATGTCTATAGATCTAACAAAATGGAAAAAGAAAATCAGCTTAGAATTGAAAGATTTTTGGATGATTACAGAGCGATAAAACCACGTAGATATTCTTACGTTGATATTAAGAGGATAACAAATCAATTCAAGGAAAAGTTGGGTCAAGGGGCCTACGGAACAGTGTTCAAAGGAAAGCTTTCCTCTGAGTTACTTGTTGCTGTGAAAATCCTCAACAATTCAAATGAAAATGGGGAAGATTTCATAAACGAAGTGGGGACAATGTGTCAAATCCACCATGTCAATGTGGTTCGCTTGGTTGGAGTTTGTGCTGACGGATTTATTCGTGCTCTTATTTATGAATACTTACCAAATGGTTCTTTGCAAAATTTCTTATCATCAGCAAATAATAAGACACTACTACAAAAATGGGAAAAGACGACCAGAAAAAGACGACGGCATAACATAAAACCGTCGTTGTATTTAAATCGACGACGGTATTAAAAAAAACCGTCGTGGATAAGTGATTTACTGTTCAATATTTTTAAAAGACGACGCATACAAATAAAAAACCGTCGTTTTTAAAAAAGGATTTCTTCAGAGTTAAAATCTGACCAAAAAACAACGACAGCAGGTATGAATACACTGACGTAGAAAATAAAGACGACAGTTCACCAAAAAACCTGCCGTGTTAACTCCTTACTAAACACGACCAACTGTTCTTAATCCACGTCGTATAATATAGTGGAATCAACGTCTGTATACTACGACGGTGCATTCTCTGTAAACCGCCGACTTATTATTTTGGAGTATACTACGACGGTACCTACAACACTACTGTCGTTTTTATTTACCACGTCCTAAGTTCAAATTACCGTCGTAGTTTTTCAATTTATACGTCTGCCCTCTCTGTAAACCGCCGTCTTATGTTTATAGCTTTTTAAAATTAATTAATTTTTCTTTTATTTTGGTAATATCTTTCTTAACACAAAACAAAATTTAATTCTCAATCCTCAACAACATTTTCATCTTAAAAGGCAAATCTCTTCGTGTTAAATATTTACACAATATATGAACACAAATTTGGCAAATACATCGTGGCAAATATATGTTCAACTGTTTCTTCCTCTCATATGCAAGCTGGGCCCTCTCCTTCCTCTTGTTCTCAAGCTCCTGCACAGCCTCGATTCCTGAAAATCAAAATCAAAATCAAAATCAAAATCAACAAAGTGTGAACCCTCACTCCTCGATTCCTGGTTACATTGTAGTCCCCTTTTCCACAGTGATCAACTTCAAAACTCCTGTGTAGCAAGGTGGAACCAGCCTTAGAACCTGTTGTGGGTTGTGCCTTTGGGGTGAAGCTGGGAGTGGGCTTGAGGTTCGGAATGAATAGACACCACCTACTCATTCTGAACCTCAAGCCCACTCCCAGCTACAGCCACCACCTGAGTCCGTCTCTGAGAGCATCAGGAACACCCATGCGGGTTCTCAAGCTGGTTTCACCCTTGCTACACAGGAGGATGTAGCAAACCCATGCTTGGTCTTGTGAGGAATCATTCTGCAACCCTAATTGAAAACTGAGAGTTAAAAAACGCGTGAAAAAATCATATTTAAACAAATTATCGAAGTACAACGTCGGTTCTAATTTACATAGCGACGTTATATTTTAATAATCAACGTCAGTTTAGATAAACAAGCGCCGTTATAACTACATCGGAAATCCAAAAGTCATTTGACGCGTATTAAAAATAGAACGACGTCGTTTTCAGAAACCCCAAGTAACCACGTCGGTTTCCTAAAATACACTGTCGTTCTATTTCTAAGTACAACGTCCGTTAAAATAAAAAAAGCGCCGTCATAATTGCATCGAAAATCCAAAAGTCATTTGGCGCGTATTAAAAAGAGAACGACGTCGTTTTCAGAACAAAAGTAACCACGTCGGTTTGTTAAAATACACAGTCGTTCAATTTATAAGTACAACGTCTGTTCATAAGAACAAAGCGCGTAATTGAAAAATGAAGACGTGGAATTAATTTTTCACGTCGGTATGAGTAATTAAAACGACGTGGTATTATTGAATATAAGGTCGTTGGGTAAATTGGAAAATGACGATTCATCTTTTTTGAAAAAACATTCGTCGTGTAATTCGTTTTAAAAACGTCGTTTCATTAAAACATACCGTCGTGTAAAGTAATATTATAGGGCGGTTTTAACAATAGCGCCGTATAATGTGTCATACTAGGGCGCATACTATTAATAGCGTCGTCTTTATTAAACGGTTTTTTATTATTTTAAACTTTTCGCCTTCCTGACCCATACTTGCACTGTTTCCAAACCCGAGAAAAACTTTCAAGCTTCTCTCATTTTTCATTCTCCAAGAACTGTTTCAAACTTTCAAGCTTATCTCCTCTTCGTCTTCATCTCCTCTTCGTCTTCATCTCTGAACTGAAACACCAAACTCCAGAAGAAAGCTTTCATCGCAAGCAAAGGGTAAGCATTTCTGAAAGGATTTTTGTTCCTGTTTTGCATGCGCATATCATTTTCGTTTTTTTAAATCTTTTTACATATTTTCTTTCCAAGTTTGATAAAATTTGCAGACAAAGACGAAAAATTTCCAAGTTTGAACACTACTCTGGTTCTTCTACTTCAACTAAATAAGACGACGGTGGCTTGTTATTTACGTGGTTAGATTTATAGACCACGACGTGTGAAAGTGTTCTTCGTTGTTTTTTAAAATGAGATCCTGTTTTTTGTTTTTGATTTTTAAGGATATATTCATCGCATGTTTGATTTCTCTGAACAATGGTTTTTGTTTCGAAAATCTTTTTAATTATTTTTCTGCTGAAAATATTTTACGTTGTTCCTAATGTTTTTGTGGTATAGACGACGGTAAATTAATATTTACGTCGTTTTATTTTAATACCACGGCGATTTTTATTATTAACGTCGTTGTAATATTTAATACTCTCTTTTTTGATTATATCATAAGACGTCGTTTGTTTATTATTGACGTCGTCGTAATATTTTATCACGTCGGTTATTAACTACCGTCGTTTAAATTTATTATTACGTCGTTTGTTTTATTCTTACGTCGTTTCAAATATTATAATACGTCGTAGTTTATAAATAATCGTCGTGGTTTTTATTAATTTCACTGATAAATTTTCACTTGCAGGTTTAATTTGTCTGTAACCATGGTTTCTCAATCCCAAAGTAAGGAGTCTGGCTTGAAAAAAAATGAATCCTCGAAGAGGGAGCTTAGTGTTGTAAATCCTCAAACCAAGTCCTCGAAGAAGATGAAGTTTGTTTCATCTTCTGAGACAGAACCAGGCAGCACGGCAACTATTTCTGAGGAGCCAAAGTCAGGTCGGGGTATGAGCACAATGCCCCGTGTTGTGCAGAGAAAAATTCAGAAAATCAAGCCTGTTGTTGAGTACAATGAAGAAGGGAAACCATATGGCTGTGCACATAATGAGATGCAGTCCTACATTGGTGTGTTGGCACGCTCCAGAGTCCCACTTGTGGACAAGAAATGGGTTCAAATATCCAAGGATATAAAAGAGCAGATTTGGGAAGCCGTTGACATGGCTTTTGTGGTTGGTAAAGGGGGCAAGCAAATGGTGCTATCTTCTACCGCCAAGAAATGGAAGGATTTCAAGTCTACACTAACGAGGTTTCATATCCTTCCATTCATCAAGGAGCAGGATAGATTAAGGCAGCCCCCTGAAACATACAAATTCTTAGAGAAAGCTCAATGGGATGCCTTTGTAGCTTCAAGGTTGTCTGAAAAATTTGGGGCTGTGCATGAAGAACAATCACAGAGGAGGGAGAAACTCGAGTACAATCATCGATTGTCTCGAAAAGGATATGTTGGTTTTAAGGAGGACTTGAAGGAAATCATGCCTGGGGTAGATATTGATCGATCTACCTTATGGAAAAAAGCAAGAGAAGACAAACATGGTAACATCCCGGATCCAAAGACTGCAGAGAAAGCAAAATTAATTGTAAGCCTACTCACTCTGTTTTAAAATTTTTATTACGTCTGCTGTTATATTTTTGCGTCGTGTGAAAAGTATTACTACGTCGAAATATTTTAAAACATGTCGTTAAAGGTCTGAATCTGGAATCCATGCTCTGTTTTTTGTAATTATATCATAAGACGTCGGTGGTTTATTATTGACGTCGTTTAATAAATTAATAACGTCGGTATTTAGTTAGCGTCGTATTAAATACTATATTACGTCGATTGTTATGTTATTGAGTCGTGCGAAATATTATACTACGTCGATTTTTTATAAATAACCGTCGTTTGTTTTCTTATTCTGACTTTTTATTATGTCTTTTTGTTAGGATGATTTGCAAAAGCAAGTCTCTGAAGGAACTCTTTCTCTGTCAGGAACCAATGATGTTTTGACAATGGCTTTGGGTCCCGAGCATCCAGGAAGAGTTAGAGGGGTAGGGGCTGGGGTTTCCCCTAAGCAATACTTCAATTTACCTAGACAACAGAAGGTAAAGTTTGCCGATCAATTGAAGGAAAGTGTAAGACTTGTCCTTCAAGAAGAGACTTTGAAAATGGAGGCTAGATCAAGGGAAGAGAGTTTAAAGATGGAGGCTAGGACCAAGCAATTGGTAGAAGCTGAGAGGGAAAATTTGCTGAGTCAGCTTTCCAAACTCATCCCCAATTTTGATCAAAGCATGCTGAAACTGAATAAAATGTCCCAAATTCAAGGGCAAAGTCCTAAAAATCCAATGTCGGACAAAGCAAGCTGCTCAGGGGCACTTGATGTTAGAGCCCTTCAATTTGAGGAGGATACTGCCAAGAATGGGGAAAAGCAGGAAGAAATGGTAACGTTTTTTAACTTTGAATTCTCTGTTTCTCTGTTTATATTTACCGTCGTGTTAAAGTTTTACCACGACGCTCTTGTATTAAACCGCCTTCTGTTAACGTTTACCACGACGGTGAATTTATTTGTTTTTAATTTTTGTACAATGTCATTTATATATTTCTTTATTTCTTAAAACAGAAATCCGGGGAAGTAGAAAAGACAGTAGAAGGAAAGATACTTGAGATAGTTGAACAGGTAAATTCTCATAACTTAGCCTTTTTCATTTTTTTTTTCAATTCTCATTACCGTCGTAATTCTTTATTTAACGTCGTTTAATGAATTTTACACGTCTGTAATTATTACATACCGTCGTTTGTTATTGAGTACCACGACGGTTTATTTTAATTTTTTTACCACGACGCTCATGTATTAAACCGCCTTCTGTTAACGTTTACCACGACGGTGAATTTATTTGTTTTTAATTTTTGTACAATGTCATTTATATATTTCTTTATTTCTTAAAACAGAAATCCGGGGAAGTAGAAAAGACAGTAGAAGGAAAGATACTTGAGAGAGTTGAACAGGTAAATTCTCATAACTTAGCCTTTTTCATTTTTTTTTCAATTCTCATTAACGTCGTAATTCTTTATTTAACGTCGTTTAATGCATTTTACACGTCTGTAATTATTACATACCGTCGTTTGTTATTGAGTACCACGACGGTTTATTTTAATTTTTTACCACGACGCTCTTGTATTAAACCGCCTTCTGTTAACGTTTACCACGACGGTGAATTTATTTGTTTTTAATTTTTGTACAATGTCATTTATATATTTCTTTATTTCTTAAAACAGAAATCCGGGGAAGTAGAAAAGAGAGTAGAAGGAAAGATACATGAGATAGTTGAACAGGTAAATTCTCATAACTTAGTTTACAAGTTTAAATTGTTGTACAAGTTTACATAACGTCGTAGTATATGAAATACCATGACGTTTATTATTTACCGTCGTGTAATTAAATATAGACGTCTGTAATTATTTAATAACGTCGTTGTTATTTATTTACCACGTCACTTTATGTTGCTTTATTTGTTCAAACAGAGTACTGAAGTACCAGATTATTCAAAGCTGGAGTTGCCTTCTTCTTTACAATCCCTTTGTAGTTATGTTGAATCGACACTAAAGCCTCAGGAGAAGGCTATGTCCTTTACTATTGAGAAGGAGGTGTTTGGCATAGATCGTAACACCTTCGTCTTGCATGAAGATATTACCCAATTTGCTGGTATGGAAGAAATTGGGGCTACTGTCGTTGCAGTATATATGAGGTTTGTCCTTATCAAATATTCATTTGACACTCTCCTTTATGTTTAAAAAAAAAACACTCATGGTTTCAATTCATATATTTAGGAGCCTATTTGATCATCTGAAAGCTGCAAATATGGTGAATATGGTTGGCTTTATCGACCCTGCTGCAGTTAGTGCCGACGCTGGTTCATTAACTGACAGATCACGTCTCGTAGCCAATCGACTTCAAAAAACAGATGGTGAACAGATTTTCATGATGCCTTACAATCCAGGGTTAGTCTCCAAACAAAAAACAGGATTTTGTTTGTATGATGCTCTGCATATAAAACTATATTTAACCTTTATATTTATTTTGTGCAGCCGTCATTGGGTCTTGATCATTGTGAGAGCAAAGAAGGAGACCGTCTATTTTCTGGATCCACTGCCTGGAAATCGTGTTGTGGATGAGGACGGGAAAAACATAGTGAACTCTGCTCTAAAAATGTATAATACACACATAGGCAGAGTAGGCCGTAAAACACCTCTTTGGAAAACTCTGCCCGGCACTCCAAAGCAACCAAGCAGTGTAGAATGTGGGTATTATGTCATGCGCTTTATGAGAGACATCATAAAGGATACTTCCCTGGATTTTGAGAGGACGGTAAGAAGAAAATTTTCAGATTTATTTTTTATGTCCATTTTTATATTATCAACGACGGTAGATTAAAAATACCGTCGTTGAATATATATCCTACGTCGGTAAATGAATAATAGCGTCGTCGGTGATATTAATCTTTGTTTATGAACTGCAGTTTGCCAAAGGAAAGAATCAAGCGCCATACCCCCAAGCTGCCATTGACGAAGTTAGGAAAGAATGGGCAGAGTTTGTGTGTGTTCATATGGAGTAGAGGAATTTTAGCATACTTAAACATTTTTATAAAATGTACAAAATTTTTTAGAATTAGACAAGTTTTTGTACAAAATTGGTTAGAATTAGCAAGTTTTTGTTGACGTCAACGTCCCTGTAAATTTGTTGAGGTTTTCATGTTGTTAAAAACCCAAGATCATGCTGAAACAAATTTGTTGAGGTTTTCATGTTGTGAAAAACCATAGTTTATTCAAAAAGACTTTGCAGACACGTAACAACGTCATATTTTTTTTAAAACCCGACGTAAAAGGTTTTTCAAACGACCCTCTTGGTTCTATAGACGACGTTGTTTTCTTGATATTAGACTGCGAGAAGTAAGAGTTTTGGTCGTGGAAAATTGTTTGTACGTCGTTTTATGTGTAAAAATGGACATGGTTAATAATTTAAACGACGTTTTGTTTTAAAATTAAGTCGTTTATAATAATTTAAAACGTCGTTCATTTATTAACGCCGACGTGGTTTGTGGGTTTTATTAATAATATTTTATTCCATTTAACGAAAATAATCATAATAAATTTAAAATAAATCCAAAAAATGCAACGTCAACTCCTATGAAGTCATTGTGATATTTTCTTCCCCCTTAAGCTTTAAAAAATTAAGTTTGAGTTATACAAATTTAAAATTACCACCAAAAAGAAAAATGTTTTCATGAGTCACAACATCACTTATACTTTAATGGTTTAGGGTTTAGGGTTTAGGGGGATAAAGGTTTATTTTTGGGGTTTAGGGTTTATGGTTAATATATATTAGGCCCTAAAACCATAAATCCTTTTCTATAATTATTTAAACATATATATATATAATTTAGGGTTTATATTTTATGGTTTAGGGTTTAGGGTTTAGGGTATGGATGTCATATTTAACGACGGTTTTTTTGTTTTCCGTCGATGATTTACGAAGAGCGCATTTCTAAACCCTGGTTTGTTTAAAATGACGTTGTACACAAATAACAACGTCATATTTTTTAAAAACGCGACGTAAATGGATGTTAAAACGACGCTATTAATTATATAGATGACGTTGTTTGATTGACATTAGACGGCGAGATGTTAAGATATTAGGTCGTGGAAAATTGTTTGTACGTCGTTTTAGTTGTAAAAATGGCCATGGTTTGAACTCTAAACGACGTTTGTTGTTAAAATTAAGTCGTTTATATTAGTTAAAACGTCGTTAATTTATTAAAGAGGACGTGGTTTGTGGGTTTTATTAATAATATTTTATTCTATTTAATTCGAAATATTCATAATAAATGTAAAATAAATCCAAAAAATGCAACGTCAACTCCTATGAAGTCATTGCAATATTTTCTTCCCCCTTAAGCTTTAAAAAATATAGTTTGAGTTATACAAATTTAAAATTACCACCAAAAATTAAAATGTTATCATGAGTCACAACTCACTTATACTTTAATGGTTTAGGGTTTAGGGTTTAGGGTTTAGGGTTTATATAAATTTAGAAAAGGGATTAGGGTTTAGGGTTTTATGGACGAGATATTTTAGGCCATAAAACCCTAATCCGTTTTGAAAAATTATTTGTAAAAACAATATATATAATTTAGGTTTTATTTATTAGGGTTTAGGGCATATTTCTTTACGTTGAACTTTTAACGACGGTAGTTTGGTTTTGTGTCGTAAGTATATTTACAACGACGTTATTTTTAAAATAAGCGTCATGTTTAGGGTGAACCTTTAACGACGATTATGTTTTTGTTTCCGTCGATGTTTTTTAAAAAGCGCGCTTTCTAAAAATTTCAGCTCGACCTAAAATTTTCAGATTTCGCTCTAACTCTTATACAAGTTGACCATAGTCTGTGTCCTAAAACATTTCGCTCACTTCAAAGTTAGTCTCTCCGTCGAATCCAAGTTGGCCAAGTTTACAACTCAGTCGAATCCAAGTTGGCCATAAGCTGTGAGCTCTGCCTACCTGTAAGTGCAAACCCTAATCTCATGCTTGTAAATTCATTGAATGATATTCAGTTCTGTGGTAAAGGGTTTTGTGATTTTTTAATGTTGTCGACGGTATGGGTTAATGGATTTAATGTTTAATGTTTTCATGAATCGGGTTTAGGGTTTAATCTTGTCAGATCTTTTAATACTCTCTGTTATTATGAATCGGGAATGGATTTAATGTTTTCATGCGTAGTATATGTTGGTTTCGTGCTTAGTATTAATGTATATGTTGTGTTCTTAATACCCTACATAAAAATTAATGTATATGTTGTGTTCTGAATATATTCTGGGTTCTTGAAAATAAACTGGGATTTCGAAATCCTTTTTATACATACGACGACGGTTTTCTTAACAAACCGTCGTCTATAAAAATATACCACGACGCTTGTTTTAACTACCGTCGTGGTTAAAGTTCGCTGGCGTCTGTTTCTTGCTAGCATTAGACGACGTGTTTTTAAAACCCGTCGTCTATATATGTGTAATACGTCTGTTGTTGTTTAAAAACCGTCGTCTGTATACTATATTATTTGCTATTAAAACCTTATATAATCTTCTATAGTGATAGTCATTGCTTGTCTTTTCACCTTATTATAGATAATAGGATATAGTGCCCAAGATGGATAAGTCATGGATGCACTCGGATAGAAGATCGAAGGCATATGAGTTAGGGGTGGAAGCATTTTTGCAATTTTCTGTGGAAAATCTTCTAACTACAACGCATATCCGTTGTCCATGTGTTAAATGTGCGAATTTGAAATTGTTTGGGGTTGGAATTATAAGGGATCACTTATACTTTAATGGAGTTGACCAAAGCTATAAGAATTGGACATTTCATGGAGAACCTTGGGAACCAATTGCAACTAGTAATGCTAGTAGAAATGTTGAAGAAGATGATGACCATAGTAGGTACAGTTTTGTGTCTGAAGAAATAGAGATGGATGATAATGATTTTGGTGATTTTGGATCGGATCCTTATGAGTTTGCTAATGTGATTGGGGATGGAGATCAACCATTGTACCCTGGTTGTAGAAAGTACACCAAGTTATCGGCATTAGTGAAGTTGTATAATTTGAAGGCAAAACATGGGATGAGTGATGTATGTTTTACAGAATTATTGATACTTCAGGGCGAGTTGCTTCCAGAAGGAAATACAATACCGGCCTCTATGTATGAGGCAAAAAAGACTCTGTGTGCATTGGGGCTGAGTTATGAGAAAATCCACGCATGCCCCAATGATTGCATCTTGTATAGGAAGGAGTATGAAGATTCAACTAATTGTCCTACTTGTGGTATCTCAAGGTGGAAGGAAACCAAAGATGGATTCTTGAAAGAGGGTGTGGCAGCGAAGGTGTTGTGGTATTTTCCTCCAATTCCAAGGTTTAAAAGGATGTTTCAATCACATGAGACAGCTAAGAATTTGACTTGGCATGCTGCTAGAAAATCAATTGATGGTCAGATGTCTCATCCGGCGGATTCCCCGTCTTGGAAACTTCTTGATGATAAATGGCCCGAGTTTGGTAATGAGCCGAGAAACTTGAGATTGGCTCTTTCATCTGATGGATTCAATCCCCACAGTTCTCTAAGTAGCAGATATAGTTGCTGGCCAGTTATCTTAGTTACATATAATCTCCCACCATGGCTGTGCATGAAACGAAAGTTCATGATGTTGACTTTATTGATTTCCGGTCCTAAACAACCCGAAAATGATATAGACGTCTACTTGGAGCCTTTGATTGATGATTTAAAATCTTTGTGGGATGGGATTAGAGGAGTGTATGATACACACATAGGAGAATATTTTACACTCAGAGCTGCATTACTGTGGACCATTAATGATTTTCCCGCCTATGGAAACTTATCTGGTTGTGTTGTTAAAGGATATAAAGCTTGTCCAATATGCGGCGATGATACACCTAGTCACAGGTTGAAAAATGGCCACAAAATTTGTTACATTGGGCATAGAAAATGGTTACCAATTAATCATCCATATAGGAGGCAACGTGCAGCTTTTAATGGGAAACCTGAATATGGCACGGCTCTGGAGCCATTAACGGGAGAAGAAGTGCTGCAAATGGTTGAAGATATTAATTACATATGGGGATTGAAAAAAGGGGGAGGTGGAGGTGAAAATGATGGTGATAGAGTTTGTTGGAAGAAGAAGTCAAAATTCTTTGATCTTGAGTATTGGAAATACCTTCCAGTGAGGCATGTCCTCGATGTTATGCACATTGAGAAGAATGTTTGTGATAGTATCATTGGTACATTGCTGGAGATCCCTGGAAAAAATAAAGATGGGATTGCTGCTCGGTTAGATTTATTGAACATGGGGGTCAAAACTGATTTGCAACCCGAGTATGGAGAAAGAAGTACTCGTTTGCCTCCAGGGCCTTGGAATTTGTCAAGAGCAGAGAAGAGAGCGGTTTGCAATTCTTTCTATGGTATGAAGGTCCCTAAAGGTTATTCTTCAAATATAAAAAATCTTGTATCTTTACAAGATTCAAGACTTCTTGGCCTTAAATCACATGATTGTCATACCTTAATGCAACAATTGCTCCCTGTGGCAATTCGTTCTGTTTTGGAGAAGCCTGCAAGGTATGCAATAACTCGTTTGTGCTTCTTCTTCAATGCTATATGTGCAAAGACGGTTGATGTTTCCAAGCTAGATAAGTTGGAAGAAGATGTAGTAGTTACTTTGTGTTTGCTTGAAAAATACTTTCCACCTTCATTCTTCGATATCATGGTTCATCTAGTAGTACATCTTGTCAGAGAAGTTCGTCTATGTGGGCCAGTTTATTGTAGATGGATGTATCCGTTCGAAAGATATATGAAAGTTCTAAAGGGGTATGTTCAGAACCGTACTCATCCCGAAGGTTGCATTGCGGAGCGTTATATAGCTGAAGAAGCTGTAGAATTTTGCACTGAACATTTATCTGATATTAGTACAATTGGAGTGCCATCAAGTCAGAAGATAGGAGTTTCAAAGCCATTATCAGGTTGCACAGTGAGCTTAGTTGATCGGGACCTGTTGAACCAAGCACATCTATATGTCTTGGAGAATACGGAGGAAGTTCTACCTTATATCGAGTATGAGTTTTATTCCTTAAGTTTCCATTTTAAATTATTCCTTATGTTTATCTTATATGTTTGGGATCGTAATGCTTGAATTTTTCGTGTCATGTAGGGAACATATGATCCACATCAAGGCCGCTTATCCAAAATTTAGAAAGAGAACAAAGTGGCTGCAAGATAAGCACAATAGCACTTTTATTCAATGGCTACACTTCAAGGTATATGTTATTCAATAACATATTGGACTTTTAATTTTCTTCTTTCTATGTTAGATTGAATTAAGATATGATTAATTTGCAGGTTCAAAGTGAACTTGATGAGGGAGGCAATCATGGGATATCAGAAAATTTAAGGTGGCTAGCAGCTGGTCCAAACATGGCAGTGCCATTATATAGGAGCTATCTTATTAAAGGTGTTAAATTTAACATCAAGGCACAAGATGATGTGCGGACAGTTCAAAATAGTGGAGTTTATTTACTTGCACATACCATGCAAGTTGCTAGTGCCAAGGATAAAAACCCAATTCTCTCAAATATGGGTTTTTATGGTGTCATTCAAGAAATTTGGGACCTTGACTACCAAAAGTTTACAATCCCAGTCTTTAGGTGTGATTGGATAGATAGTACTTCCGGCCTTGTAGTCGACGAACTTGGATTTACCCTTGTAGATTTGAGTAAAATTGGACATAGGAATGACCAATTTATTTTGGCTTCTCAAGTCAAACAAGTATTTTTTGTTGACGACCCGATGCATCATGGTTGGTCGGTAGTGTTATCAGCACTTAATAGAGAATATAATGATGATGTTATTGGTGATGATGTCTTAGGTGATGTGAGAATTGAGTGTGAGCCATTTACTAGAGGGATGCCAAATGTTGACACATTTGATGAACTAGTGGGTGAGTTTGGGAGTCAAAATATTCGAGATGGGTGTGAAGATATATGGATTGAATGATGCTCTTGTAATTTATGAAATTATTTATGCCCTAAACAGCACTACTGTATGACATTAATTTTGTAATAAATTGTAATGTGTTTTCTTCACTTTCACTTTGCAGGTTTTGGACACAAAACAATCAGTACATAAAATACTGGTTCAGTATTATAAAACGACGGTCCTTATAAAACTGTGAAAAACAGACGTCTGTTGTCATAAAATTGTCAATAAAAAACGACGTTTTGGATCATTCAACGACGTCATTGAATTTACCGACGTCTAAAAGCGAACTAAAAGTGAAAAAAGTCGACGTTATTGTGAAACAGTTATTAACGATATCACGTCGGAGAAGGATAAAGAGCCGACATGTAATTACAAATAACACGACTTCAGTACAATAATACCGACGTCTAAAAGGACAAATATCGAACCTGAACGTTACAAAAGACGACGTCTTGGATGGATTAGACGACTATTATTTTACTAAAGACGACGTATAAATAGAGAAACACGGCTGTCTTTTACATTATCACGACGTTGTATATCACATACTACGTCGATAATAGAAATAAATAGGTCGTAAGTCATGAGCTTAACATATTTTCCACGTCGGTTATATAGATATTTACGACGTAGTATATATTAATAACGTCATATTTTATTAATTTAAAAACGTAGTATATATATACACACGACTGTGTTTGTATAAAATAGGTCGTCTGTGTTTGTAAAGGACGTTGTTTGGTACAACAACGACGGTGATTTGCCCCTAACCGCTATTTCCACGTCAATATTAATGGAAGAAACGAAGTGGCAATAATATTGCACGACGGTTGTTATAAATATATTGGACGTCGTATGGTTTAATAACGTCTTATTTTATTTATTTAAAGACGTATTGTATTATTTTACACGACGGTTGTTGTATAAAATAGGTCGTCTATTCTACTCCTAGGACAATTTTTGGTTCATTTTTAGAGTACAGACGTCGGTTTTTCTTTGTAAATGACGTTGTTTGGCACAACAACGACGGTGATTTACCCTAACCGCTATTTCCACGTCAATATTAATGGAAAAAACGAAGTGGCAATACAATTGCACGACGGTTATATAAATATATTGGACGTCGTATAATTTAATAACGTCAGAATTGATTTATTTAAGGACGTATTGTATTATTTTACACGACGGCTGTTGTTTACAATAGGTCGTGTATTCTACTCCCAGGACAATTTTTGTTTCATTTTTAGTGTACAGACGTCGGTTTTTATTTTTAAATGACGTTGTTTTGTAAAACAACGACGGTGATTTACACTAACCGCTATTTCCACGTCAATATTAATGGAAAAAACGAAGTGGCAATACAATTTCACGACGGTTATAAACATATATTAGACGTCGTATAATTTTATAACGTCATATTTTATTTATTTAAAGACGTATTGTATAATTTTAAACGACGTTTGTTGTATAAAATACGTCGTCTATACTTCTCCAGGACAATTTTTTGGTTCATTTTTCAGTATACAGACGTCGGTTGTTTTTTGTTAATGACGTGGTTTGTAATACCAACGACGGTGATTTCGCGTCGTGGTTTTACTTTGCAAAAGACGTCGCTCGATTTTACGACGGTTTGAAAACCAAATTCACGACGGTGAATTCCCGTCGTCTTTTGCATTTTTTGTAGTAGTGAGAATACATTCTTTGGTTGGGATAAGTTGCAAGATATCGCTCTAGGAATAGCTAAAGGAATTGAATATCTTCACCAAGGATGCGACCAACGAATCCTGCACTTCGATATCAAACCGCATAATGTATTGCTAGACCAAGATTTCACTCCAAAAGTTTCTGATTTTGGTTTAGCCAAGTTTTGTGCTAAGGATCAAAGCGCAATATCAATGACTACAACCAGGGGGACCATGGGCTACATTGCACCCGAAATCTTCTCAAGGAACTTCGGCAATGTCTCCTATAAGTCGGATGTCTATAGTTTTGGAATATTGTTGCTTGAAATGGTTGGAGGCAGAAAAAACTTTAAAGTCATGGAGGACTCCACTAGCCAAGTCTACTTCCCAGAATGGATCTATAACCTTTTAGAGCAAGGCAACGACCTACAAATCCATATCGGTGACGACGAAGGAGATGTCACAATTGCTAGGAAACTTGCAATTGTGGGTCTATGGTGCATCCAATGGCATCCAATAGATCGTCCTTCAATGAAAGTTGTAGTTCAAATGTTGGAAAGAGAAGGTGAGAATCTAGCCATGCCGTCTAATCCTTTTGCCAGCACTTCGAGTTGAAGGAGAATTAATGAACAGACCTCTACGGTGAACCCTTCGGCCTGAATGAATTATACCACTCACTTTTGAGATGAGTCATCGAGTGTTATTATAATAAGATTGTTATAGTATTGTCGTGTTAAGCAGATTGTATAATTAAGAAATTGGTTTCAGTTTCAATAAATTTCAATGTGAAGTATTTTTTTTTTTTGGTCGAACAATGTGAAGTATATTAGATAGTAATAATTCATCGAAACTTTCTGTACATGTTATAATGAAGTAACATGATGTCTTTTTTGCTATTTCATTCATCTGCAAACCAAAGTGAATAGAAAATTGTTTTAGACTAGTATTTATATTTGTTGATACACCCAATGATGAAGAATGGTCTTGAGGGGTAGAAGTAAACAATAGAGCTACAAGTTACTTGCAATATTTTTTTTTTCTTTTTTTCCCCAACGCCTAAGTGTAATATTTTAGTATTTTAACCATATTGTCATTATTTCTGGTGAACCTCTCTAATTAATTATTCTTAAGTTTTTAGATCAGGAGCGCTCAAGCTCTAATGTCTTACTAAGTTATTACAGTACAAATATGGGTCTATTTCACAATGTCATCTCATTATCTGACACGTTAATTTTTTAGGTCATCCTTCTAACCTCAAATTATGTGATGACATTATGAAGTAAACCCAAATAGATACTTTGCCCCTTAGTACTAGATTGGTCCTGTAGTTTAGATATCCAAATAAATAATTCTTGGTGATTGATTAAATATCCAAATAAATAATTCTTGGTGGTCGAGTCCCATCAACGGGACAATAAACTAGTCTATTAATTGTTTTAACGGAATAAACTAAACTAAAAGGTACAGAAGACCCCAAACAGAGCTGTTATAGACAATAACATTGTTTTAAGATAATAAACTAGTCTATTCATTGGACGTATTGTTTTCAAAACTGCTGAATAATATTCAAACTAGACCTGGCATTCGTGTCGTGTTATCAGTGTTCGTGTCGTGTTCGTGTCAACCCGCTTTTCTTAACGGGTTGACACGACACGATAAGAAAATGGGTTGGAAATGCCCAACACGAACACGACCCGTTACAATTCGCGAATCACACGACACGACACGATTCACACGATAAGAATTTTAAAAAATTAAAAAATTAAAACAGAAATATTAAATAATTAAAAATCAACCAGTTCAAAAAAAAATATTCATACAATCACAGGATCTGGAAGAGGATGAGAGAGAGAGAGAGAGAGAGAGAGAGAGAGAGAGAGAGAGAGATGGAATAGGGGTCTTTGCGCTACCACTCTCTTAATGAGTTTGAACCTTTCTTTGAGAGCTTGGGTTTGAAACCTCCAGAGTATGTTCCTCTTCTTCCTCATAAATTGATGCTCTTGATCGACGACGATTTGCTGCTGTATAATTATGGTAGAGGGAAAGACGGAAGAGAAGAAGAAAGTGAAGAAAGTGAAGAAAGAGAACAGTGGCTGCATAAATATGCTGGAGGAAAAGAAGAAAGTGAAGAAGAAAAAGCAAAGAAAATCGGGGGAATGGGGGAGGAAAAGAAGAAAGTGAAGAAGAAAGAGAAAAGTGGCATAATTATGCTGGAGGAAAAGAAGAAAGTGAAGAAGAAAAAGTAAAGAAAATCGGGGGAATGGGGGAGGAAAAGACGAAAGAGAAGAAAGAGAAGGAAAAAGAGAGCTAAATTTACAAAACTACCCCCGCTTAACGGGTTGATTCGTGTTTTCGCGAATTCACACGGAAACGACCCGTTAGCTTATCGTGTGGCTAACGGGTTGACACGATAGCAACACGACACGATAACACGGACCCGAATACTGAATTTTTTTTGCGAATTCGTGTCGTGTTATCGTGTTTCGTATAATGTTGCCAGGTCTAATTCAAACAGAGCAGTTATAGAGGTACTTTGTCTATTTATCGATGTCCACATGCTGAGATACCCCAAAGGAAATTTCCCTTCAGGTCAAGAAGACTAATGAAATTATCAAAAGGTTTTTGAGGGCATATAATATATAGTGAAAGACTTGACCATGTATTTTAAGTCTCTAGTCTAAGAAAGAATCCAAGTCAACCAACTTTTTTAATGATACTACATGTTACTTTTTTTTATCTTTTATTTCAATTATATGAAAAATAATAATAATAAAAAAAGTAAGAAAAGACTAATGAGGTTTCAATGGTGGTTGGTCTTTTAAGTTAACAAACTTTATTGTTTTTTGGTTGTTTTGCATATGAATTTTAGTTTTCAAGATAGTACGTGTAGACGTGTATGTCTATATATCTTGCAAAATTCATACATGTACTGTAGTTACGACATTTTATGTGGACATCCTAAAAATATTAAATTGAAAATCAAAGTCATACACCAGAGCATATGTATGTATTTATAAAAAGTAGGGTATACTAGTAATTTGCCCCTTAAACTTGTACCTAATTTTCAATTAACCCCCTATCCTATTTTTTTAGAAAATTAAGGATGCGAACTTCTTTTTTTAGCCAATTTCCCCCTTGCCGTCTAAATTATCAACATTTCATTCAATTTGCCGTTAAATATGAGGGCAAATTGGTCATTTCCATATGAAAATAAAATAAAATAATTTAAATTTTGAAATAATAATAATAGAAATAAAGTTTATAAATTTGTAAATAATAAAATAAATAAAAAAAACCTCCCCTGCCATATCTCTCTGTCTCTCTCTCTCTTTCCCACTCTTTACAGTCCCTTCTTCCCCAAATCAATCCCTTCTTCGCGCCTGGATTTATTGTTTCTGATGATAATGCCATGACAAGTGAGACTTCAATGTCCTTGGATGTTGAGTCACAGCAGGTTGGTTCTGATATGGTAACCCAGGTTGCTTTGGTACCCAAAAGGATTTTTCTTGGAGCCCAAGTGGCATTTCGCAGCTTATTGGCCGACACCAAGATGCTCTCACTGAAGGAAGTTGAACCCATTGCTCTGCAATGTGGAAAAAATACGGCCGTGATATTTAATTTAGGACGACGGTTATATAACACCACCGTTGTCGTAAAGAAGAACCACGACGGTACGAAAACAACGACGTCTTATTAAACAGTTCTGAAATTGATACTTAGGTGATGAGGGGTAAATTTAACTAAACAAACAAGACACAACAACTCAACAATCAAGAGGACACACAGAGTATGCCACAAAGTACCTGCAGTCCTAGAAGATTACTAGTGACAACCTAGGCACTCAGAAGGACCCATCAATCTAGGCATCCCTTGTGCTAGCAACAACTATGGTGAAAGTGTGTGAAGTCATCAATATCAAGTAAACAGCAAACAGCAGATATAGATGACTAGTCAACCACCAAAAACACAAACCCAGAAAAATTTACAGATATGCAAAACAGATTTTGTTTGCCCAGAAACCCACCATTGGGAAAAACTGGGAGTCATAAACCCACTAGGCAATCCACTAAGTAGAAAAGGATTCTTACAAAGGAATACAAGCAAGCTCAAGCAAAACCTAGATCTATTTAGGAAGATGAGCTTTACCTCCTATGTGCAATCTTCTTCTCCAACTTAGCAAAGCTTGAAGCTCAGTTCTTCATGGCAATGGCAGCTTCTTTTCCAGCTCGATCATCCCATGGCACTAGCTTGCAAGCCCAACTTAGAACGAAGCCAAACTTTGGATTCAAGGGAGAAAGACCAATTTCTTCAAGAAACCATACTCTTGAAGAAATCAGTCACGAATCCGATCTAGATCTATATGAGAGAATGATTTAAATAGCTAGATGCAGATTCATATTTCAAAAGCAGTTTTTCAAAAAGAAATCAATTAGAAAAACTCATAGATGAAATATATGGTTTACTCTTGAGGAAGAAGAAGAGAAAGATAGCAAGCCAATCTTTCCAAAACTTCCACACAAAAGAGACGGCTTCCAAATTGGGAATTTACTTGCTTTTACAGACAACAGAATCCCTTAGGCCAGACTGACACATGGCAGCAAAGAGAGAAAATATAATAGGACAAAACAGATGGTTAACAGCTAGAAATCCTACAGAGCAAGGATGACTAGTCATAATTCATGAAAACAGTTTTAATGCATGATATGCAATGCATGATTTTACCTTTGTCAAATTGCTTGAACCTCCATAGGATAGATGAGATTTAAGAACACTTAGAGATGCTAATCTTAATCTATCCTTGAGCTTGATAAATACATATAAAAGTCCTATTACAAAATTGTCAAGGGAAGCCAAAAGAATTAATCAAAATTCATACATTAACAAGTTCCCTCATACCATGTACGGAAATAGGACGACAGTTTTATCTCGTTCAGGACTTAAATGTTGATACACCACGTCGGTTATTAAGCCTAAGAACCGACGTGGTTTAGTATTACAACGTCAAACACAAAAGACAACCGTCATCTTTCTGAGATGTGATACAAGAAAAATGCCAATTCTTTCTCCCATGAGATGACGGTTCTATCTTGTTTCCGACGTATTAATTATCACACCATGATGGTTATTAACCACCGTCGTGCAGTTTGCATTAGGTCGGATTTAACGACTATCGTGGTGTGTCGATTCTAACATCTCAACAAGAGAGAATTGTCGTCTTCAGGCGTCGTGAGAGTAATGGACTAATGAATTTAATCAAACCAAAGAAAAATTTCCTCATTTTGACGTAGTCTTGTTTCCAGACTCGTTCTTTCAAACCCTCTTCAAATGAAAGTGAAAAAAGAGAAAAGCGATTGAGAAAAAACCTTTGGCGTGCAAAGAAAGTTTCCTTCCAACGTAACTTTGGTGATTTGGAGACGAAGACGATGACGATGACGAGATTCAGACGATGATGCTTACGAAGCTACTTTTGGGAAATGAGAGGGAAACTGAGATATTTTATCGGTGAGAGAGAATGTAGAACTTTAGGTTAGGTGACGAAAAAGTTTATATATTTTCCCATAGTTCAATACAACGATGGTTTTATTAAAAACCGCCCTAGTATTTAGTTATAACGACGTACAATAAGTAGAAACCGACGTGGTTACTAAAAAAGCCAAACGACTTTTGGAATTCCGAAACCGACGTGGTTATTTAAGTTTTACACGACAGAAGTTTACTTTTGATGACCTGATAGTATATGTTATCACGATGCTTGTTTATATAAACCGCCGTTGTAATTTTGAAGTCAACGACCATTAGCTTTAGAAAACCGACGTGGTTATTTAAATTCAACGTTACCTTGTTTTATGCATAATCGACGTTGTTAGTTTTAAAGGTCGTTGCCTTAATTTACGAAAATTTAACGGACGTCGATTATTACAATTTGACGTGGATAATGAAGATATTTTCTGTAAATATGATTTTTTCACGTGTTCTTTAACTTTCAGTTTTCAATTAGAGTTCCAACTTCTTCTTGCCCTTGGCTCAGTCTCATCAACTTCTAAAAAACCAAAAGGAAATTTGAGGTGAAATCCTGGTTAAAAAAAACAGTTAAACAATTAATAAAACAATTAGAACCATCAGAAATAATAACAATTTGAATAAGACTGAAATAAACATAAGAATGTGCAAGTGTGCAAAATAATAAGTTGAACCGAAGCAGAACTACTGAATGTGCAAGTGTACGACACAACAAACAAACATAAGAAAGCGTCCCACTAACGAACGAACAAACAAAAGACATCATTGCATGTCTCTAGAAGAAACATCAATCCTCAAAAATCACCTACAAAATAAAAAGCTAACAGTAACATAAAAGGATATCAAAAAACTTGACAGGTAGTAATATAAAAGGATATCAAAAAACCATATAATAATAAAAAATTAAAGTTAAAATGCAACAAGTGGGAAAGATAGGAAGAACAGTTCGTTATGTCAATAATAAAAAAGAACGTAGAACAACAGGTTCTTTTATTTAAAATGCAAGATGCTGCAACTCATTGGAAGAACATTTGGTGTGGGATAACCACTGAACGTTAAAGATCGCAAACCAGCACACAACATCCTGAAGAAACATTTTAAAATACTCTAGTACTATATTTGTCCATTCATAACTTCATTTTAAACAACATTTTACTACCAAAAAGAATACCTGCCAATACACGGAAGTACAATTAAAACATAAATTATATATGTTATATATCTTCCGGCTTTTACACAATCCAACGGTATAGTCAATAGATAACAAAAAATGAATGAGAAATTATATCAAATTAAGATTGATATGTACCAACTACAACTAGGAAATTATATCTGATGTTCTCTTTTTTTAGGAACATCAAGTTGTCGAACAGTCTAGTCGATCTTGCTACAAATGATTACTTTTAAATTCATCACGCCACCATGTATCACTGATGTAATGTCACAATGTTCCCGATTCCATATGTAAACAGATTGTGAGGGTAGTGTTCTAAGGGAGTTTTCATTTGTAAACCAAAGTTGTAACCTATCTTCATTAGTGAAATTTCTCAAGGGGATCACCAAGAGAATGTAGGCAAAATTTGCTAAACCTCTATAAACACTTGTGTCATTTGTGCTTGGTTAATTTTCTGTGTGTGTGTAAGACTCATCCATAATTGAGTTTGTCCAAAGTCCATCAACAACAAGGTCTAAAGGGGAGTGAATTGGTCCTAATTCACAACAAGATGTTGGGAAGCTGATAAATGTAGTAAGAGACGAATTGGAGATGCGAACTGCTCCTATTGCTCCTAAATCCTCAAACTGCTCTGAAACAGTAAGCCCGAAATCCAATAATTCTGATCACTCGGATGCCAAAGAAACCGAGATGAGGAACCTTGTACCTTCAGCTCAAAAATCTGATTCCTCTGAGCCAACAAAGCCCAGTCCTCCTATGACCGAAGAGGAAATACCAGAAAAGGAAATAATGGATGTCAAGTCTTTTAGGCAGAGGACAGAGGCACTAGAAGGACTACCAGAACTCTCTGCAGATTTGCTGCAGCACAACAGATTGGAGGAATTCTCAGTTGTTTTGAAGCCTTTTGGGAAAGATAAAGTCTCCCCAAGGGGAGACAGCTGTCTGGTTAGCAAAGAGTCTTAAAGGATTGAGGATCGAGGAAGGTGGGCGGAGTTCGTGAAGCTCTCTCTATAGCAAGCTTTCTCTTGTTGAAGTTACTTGAAACTGCAATACTAATCTTAGTTTTTTGTCATGCCTCATGAAAATTCAAATCCATTTTGAATTCCAAAGAGAACAACCCGGTCTCAAGTTTTTTTTCTTTCTTCAATTTGTAATTCTTTGAATGCATTCGGTCGTTGTACATAGTGACCATACGAATTATAACATTGTCTTCTAGCCAAATGTATGATTTGCTGTTAGCTTGCAGCCATTGGGGTTGTAACAGAACAAAAAGTTAGTATTGCTGAAATTGTCGATCAGGTTTTTTCTTCATTGTCGAAATCTGAAGAAACGATAACTGTTCTTTACTTTGCACCGGAATCTTTTTTTATAAAAACAAACTGTTGTTTACTCATGACATATAAACCTAATGTTTATGTTTAGGGGCTACAGATAAATTCTTTGGTTAAGATTGAAATAATCTTCTCTATAATCTGATAAAGGTGATTTTTAAGCTCAGTGAAAAGGGCCTCTAATATGTGGGCAAAGCAAATGTTTGTATTCCATAAGGAAAAGAATTCAATGGTTATCTACAAGTTTAAAGTTGACTCTTAAGAATTTTGAAAAGAAAATGTTTCAACACAAAAAAATTCAAATTCAAATTCAGTGGTTATCGAGGCTATTTAGGAATTAGAATTATAAACAAACAACTCCCTCCCCTCCCTGGTCATTCGTAGCATGTGTATAGGAGCAGTGAGGAAGAACGATGAAGAATCGCCACACGTGGCAGTCGAGATTGATAGAAAAAAGTTACAGCCAAAGGAAAAGTTGGCAGACCAAAAGGTGGATGAGAAAACACCTCTGCTTCCTTCCTCATCAAGTAACAGTAAGACCACCAGGGCTGAGGAGGCGCCCTGTGATGTACAGAAATGGCTTGCAATCGGCTGTTTGTTTTGGTTCATTTTTTGTGCGTGCGGTATTGCCGGTTTATCTCCAGCAACGTTTTCCACCCCAAGCATCCAACTAGCCTCCTTCTCCGTTGACCGCTTCAACGTGGACGTTGCTATTCCAGACTCTCTGCTCACTGGAACATCACTTTCTTCCTCAGAAACCCTTATGGCAGTAGCAGCCTAATTTTTCGAGAGATTTACGCCGAGGTCTTTCACAGGGATGAGTTTCTAGGAGGCGCATTCGTGAACCCTTTTTTGCAGCAGCCAAAGGAGACCAAGTTGGTGTCGGACGCTGTCGTGTCTTCTGCCACAGTGGTCAGCAAGAAGATAGTCAACGCCATTGTTGCAGAAAGGAGCAGAACACGTGGAAATTTATGCAAAAGTCCTTGTGAAAGGAGGATGGGAATGGGTATTTGTTCTTTGTCAAAATCCAGAATTTAGGGTTTCTGTCAATTGTGAAAAGCAAAATTACTTACAATATATAATAATTTTGGATTACGTTATAATTATTTTTTGTAAACGATAGGATATCTATAAGATGCTTTGCTTTACCAAGTTTTGTTTAGCTATCCACTCATGGTGTGTGGGGTGCCCCAACTAAATGCAACCTCACACTCTAGACCAATCTTGCTCACATAGCTTAACTCCCTCACAAAGTAATCATGTTAATGTCATGTTTAGTTATAAGTTCTTGTTACAAGACTTAGTTATAAGTTCTCATTACAAGGCTCGGCTATAAGATGATTTAAAAAGATCCAAAACACTTACAACAAAGCTACACCACAAATATGATTTGACCAACAAAAAAACTACAATCCCGAGTTTTTTTACAAAGGCTTTTTGGTTGAAATTGAATTGGATTTATAAAAATAAAATAAAAAAATTACTAACTATCGTACCATACTTGAAGGGTTCATTTGGTGGCTCAACTTGGACAGGCTGAATTTTAGTACAAACAAGTTCTTATGAAATTCATTCCTTTAAATGGGACTTGTAGTTCTTATGAAATTCATTCCTTTTATTGAATGATTCCTTGTAAGACATTTGAATTATTGTCCAATTTAATAAGCCAAATTCCAACATACCAATAACTACCATATAATATTTAGGACACTGCTTCCCTCCTTCCTTGTAAATAGGCATTTATACTTCCTGCAAATCACAGTTTGACACATATGCAAAAATAATGTTTAAAAAACATAAAAATAAAAGTTTCTACACATGTCAAATTGTGATTGACAGTAAAATAGGAGCTCTTACTTCTAGAGAAGGAGGCAAATATTTTCTTAATATTTATATGATTGAATTGAAAATAATTTAGTCCAGTCAACCACACCGAAGGTGGCTGAAAGATTTGTTGGTACAGTATACTTGATTTTTTGGGCACAAATTCATTGGTCCATCCTATACAGTATACTGAAAATAAATTTTTTAAAAAAATAGTGCAATACCGTATTCAAGGGTATTTTAGTAATTCACCGATGCGAAAGGCAAGTGCTGTGCGCCTGTTTTCCCCAAAATTTTCATGCGAAACAAACTCAAAATTCGCAAACTCCCTTTGCGCTCTTCGGCTGGCCTTCCAAACTGCGCCAAAAGACCAAACACGTCATTCACCCTCACTAAAAATGCACAATCCGTGTCAAACCATATTCAACATCTCCGCACCGTAGATTCAAACATAATCAACGCTTCAAAACCAATTACAGAGTTTCACGCGGATCGACTCTCTCAGCAGTCGATAAGCATACACATCCAACGGCTACTATCAACCCCGCCAGACTTTCAAAATTCCAAATCCCCAACTCCCCACAATATAAATACCCAAAATCCCTCCTCTGTTTAACCCGTCAAATCATCTCTAATAACTCATCTTCTTCGAAACTCAAAATTTCCCAAAGTTTTCTGAGAAAATGTCAGGCCGAGGAAAGGGCGGTAAGGGTTTGGGCAAAGGGGGAGCCAAACGACATCGCAAGGTCCTCAGAGATAACATCCAGGGCATCACGAAGCCTGCGATTCGTCGTCTGGCTCGCAGAGGTGGTGTGAAGCGTATCAGTGGTCTGATCTACGAGGAGACCAGAGGCGTCCTCAAGATCTTTCTCGAGAATGTGATTCGTGATGCAGTGACTTACACTGAGCACGCCAGGAGGAAGACTGTGACCGCCATGGATGTGGTGTATGCTTTGAAGAGGCAGGGAAGGACCCTCTATGGTTTTGGGGGTTAGATTGGGAATTTTTCATGCTGTGTATTGTGTATATTAGGTTTAGGGTAGTTTCAGATCTTGGCTTTAGATCTCTTGGCTTATTAGGTATTTTGCGGTTAAGAATTAGCGTTGATGTAATTTGTACCCTTATTTTGAAGTAATACAAGTTCAATTTGTCAGCGAAGCTCGTGATTTTGTTATGTGGTGAATTTTTATCCAAGTATCTTGTGGTCTACATGTTTGGTTGCTGAGAAAATTCATGGAACGATGCGAAAATATATTCGTACTCTTTTTCTGGACTTACATTCCTCTATAAGTTAGAAGTTAAAATCTTGCAATAGTGATCTGAAGACGTGAGAAAATCTGGTTCAAACTGTATGCTTTTGGTTAATCTTATTAGTTGAAAACAAATTAGGGTTTATAACTAGGAATTGGGTCTGACTTCATAATGCATGGTGATGGGCAATTGAGGCAACCATTTGGTATTTTGTTGGGATGTGGTGGTTGGTGATGCTTGTGGGGGTACCCAGTTTCTCATCCGAATGCTTATGGGATCTGGTTGGGTATGACTTGAGGCTCTAAATTCTTTATGGGCTTTGATTGAGTTTGACAAACAGAAACACGATCTAATCTTAGAGACCGTGATTATGAACTCTCAAGTTCGATTCTTCTTTTTTGGTGAATATTTTAGAAACACCATGATCATGAAGTCTCAAGTTTGATTCTCCCTTCTGTAAATATTTTAAAAACATGCATACCATATAATTTGTATTGAGGAATCTATTATGTGTCTTATGAAAATTTGAAAGTTAGGATACGACTTTAAGCTAATGTGCCAAAGATTGGAAAGTGTTTTGAATCATTTGTTTATGTACAAGCAGGAAAATATTATGTATTGTCGCATTGAAATTTTTTGACCCAATTTTATCAGAAATAAGAAAAAAAGCCTATTTCTCTAGAAAAGTTGGGAAAATCGAGTCACTTGCACATCACTACCTACCCACAGACATTTTATAAGAAGGTGAATGTGATTGATCCAAAAAAGAAAAGCTGAATGCGAGGTCCGGATTTTAAAAAGAAAAATAACTATAACATCACTCTATGGTTCCTTATAACATAAAAAAAGAAGATAGTCTAATGGTTAGACCGACGATTGTGTCTTTATATGTAAATTTTGCGTAATCGATCCTTTCCGGCCTGAATTTTTCCCGTGAATTGTATCCTTATGTATGTAGATGAACTCGCCTAATCCTTTTCGACCTGACTCTCTCCCGTGTACTACAATCCTTTTATCGAAATAATTTATAATCCAATGAATTTGTGTTCTTTTTTCCAGTAGCAAGTGAACGCTTTAAGAACCTTCTACCTAGTGGAACAGCAAAAAGCTCCGACACCACCACCACAATGCCCCACGTGTAAATGATAACATGGAGTTTTCTGTGGTACCAGCCTCAACTTCCAAAAGGACAAAATTAAAGCCCAAGTTCCCCGCTTACATTTTGTCCTCACATTTATCTCTCTAAAATTTTAGTGGCACCTGAACCACCGGTGACCTCCAAAGTCCACTCAAAACCCGAAACTCTTTGTTTTTACTCAATAGTTTTTTTTTTAGTTGTGAGATTGTCAAATTTGAAGAACCAGCTCCAATCTGTATGCCCATCATGCACAGTGTCGTATTACTTCTTCCAGCAGACCACACGACCGTCATCCTCAGCAGTTTATCTATTGACGTTTGTTTGTAAGCGGTAAGACGATAACGTGACGTCTACAAGTTCCATGATTTGTCTAGTTCAATAAGTTTCCCACTTTGGAGAAAGTAAAATAAATGTTACATTTGTTATATTTGTCTTTTATATTAGGTCTTGACTGACTTGCGCTGCCTGGAGGGCCACGTGAATGCGGTTTTAGTTGGACGTGTGATAGATAGGCCTAAACGCTTAAACTATAATTAGATTTAACCCGGCTCTTTTTGTTTTTTGATTTAGGGCACATTTTTATTGAAGTCCTGATACTATATTTTTATGTCATTTTTATTTTGATACAAGCGATATTAGGAGAGTGGGGAATCGAGGTCGGGTGTACACTCTTGATTCTACTTAGAGATTATTGTGAGTGAGTCAGTAACATTTGCTGTCTGTCGCAGATTTTGGATGTTTTATACATAGACATCTTGGTGCCCTTTCAGAAACGGCAGCCCTATTTGTGAGACTAGTTTTTCTATTCAAACTTCCGACATATACATCAAACAGTAAGTCAACCACTTATTACCTAATCAGAAGGTAATTAAAATGAAGAACACAATATACGGCTAGTGTTTTGCCTAGTGAAGAGGTGGAAAAATGCTAACTGTATGCCTTTGTGGATTGGTGATATATAATATATTATTCCTCAATATGATAGAAAAACATTATACTACTTCCAATATCCATGAAACTCAAAGTTACTAATAAAATTCCAATGCGTCTTGCTTGATTCTCAGGACTGTTGGCTCTTTTTGCCTCCTCTTCTTCAGCTGTGGTTGGCAAGAAAGTGTGGTAGGTAGTGGTCCTCATGTTATCAGCCATGAGAGTTGAAGGGTTTTTCTCTTGCCTTTTGTTGTGGGTGAGAGAAAGTTGATGGTTGAAAATTTTTGTTTTGGTTCGGGAGTGTAATAAAAAAGTTGGATTAGGCTTGTTTGCATTACATGCATTTAAAGGAATTTTAGAAAATAATGAAAATTTTCTTTACTATCAGATTTCCCTAATATTATTGTCATACACAAAACGTAGCTTTTTTTGATGGCGTACAACTTGGCTTCCGATATGTCATATACAAACTTAGCTTTTTTGGCTGTCATACCCGAAAACATGTTCTTGTTGGATCAAACTTTGTTGGATCAAACTTTCCCAGAGGGCGACGCGAATGCCATTTTGGTTGAAAGCAAATTTGATCTTCACATATGTTTGTAATTTTTATCAGTTGTGAGGAATTTTCTCCAATTCAGCGTTATTGTTAATTTGTCATTTCAGAAATTTATGCATGTTGTTTGCTAGTTCTTTTTATACATCATGCTTAATTCTGAACTAGAAATTATACATATGATATGATTTCTTGACCAACTAGTCTAGTAATAAAAATGACACCTATCTTATAAATCTACATATATAAAGCAAAAGACAGAGAATGGTGAATCATTCAAAATACCATAAAATGCCCTTGATTAATGCAAACATTAAGAATTGAAATTGTTAATTAAATGAGGATAATATGGTAAATTCACACTTTTTCATATTAAAAAAAATTAAAATTAAAAGAAAAATCATATAATGGATCCTATTTTTATGCAACACAACTACCCATTATCTTTTTTAATTCTAAAATAAATTTTAAATTTTTTTTTAAAAAAAAACCTGTCGCATGCACGAAAGCGAGTGCAGAGAGACTAGTAAGGGATAAAAAGAGATTTGATTACTAGGAGATTTACTATTATACCCAATATAGGAGCCTATATTATTAAAAAAAAAAAAACTTTTATGCAAAGTTTTGATATTTCACTGTGATGCCTTTGCACAATGGAGCTCTTGATCACAAACTTTGATATTCCCATTCACCAATTCTCGCTACTAAAAAAAACTTTCAATGCAAACCTTTATTTTCTATATACTAAAAAGCATCCCAATGCAAACCTTTATTTTGTGAACACCAATACCCATGCCCGTTAATCTTTTTTGTGAACACCAATAACTGTGACAATGATATGAATTTGTTTCTGTTCCTATTATATTTCTTATTTATTAAAATGCCACAGCAATATTGTAAGTCTGGCAACGCACCGCGATGTACTTCAAATCTGGTAAAGCAAGAGTTTGGCCATTGCTGGAATTCGTATTCCATATGACAAAGAATATTCAATTGTTATCTACAAGTCTAAATTTGACTTTATTTTATTTATTTATTTTTATACTAGCGCTATTAAGAAAAAAAATATATAGGACCTCAAATATCAGGATAAATGCTCTTAATCACATAAATTACAAGATCCTTGCATCTAAATTTAACTCTTAGTAAGTGAATTCGTGAATAAAATAATTGGGATATAGTTGGAATGACTTGGTATGAGAACAAGTCATTCCCATTTAAGTAATTTACTAACCATATTGAAATCAAAATAATTGGGATAAAGTTGTAAGCTTATTTTTGGAGAACAAGAATTAACAACACTTAGTTTATTTGGTTCTTGATTTTAAAGTTATGTGATTAAGGATTTAAGGTGGGCAGTCCCGATCTCTTGGACCACAGGAGTCCAAGAGATTGTGGTCACCCACCGTTGGATATTAATCCAATGGTTCAAAAAAGTTTCTTAAAAGGAGTGCAAGAGTGAGTGAACCGTTGAATTTATATCCAACGGTGAGTGACCACAAATCTCTTGGACCCCTGTAGTCCAAGAGATCAGGACTGTTAAGGTGGGTCTTACATATATTTCATTCCTTATGTGTCAGTAATCCGGGAAGTCAGGAATTGAAAAACTTCCTTTTCTTCCCATATTCATTGCTTGTAAGTAAACATGTCATGAGTGGTTATCTTCTTTCGAACGAATTCCCCTTTTTGAACCAACAAAAAAAAAAGAAAAAAGAAAAAAAAGAATCTACCATTTTAAGGAATTAGAAATACAAACAAAAAACCCCTCCTTGGTTCCTTTAAAAGACAACCAACTACGCCAATAACCAGAAACCAGGGGCTTGCTAGATTTTCTTATTAATTCATAATCTTCTTTCTGCATTAATTCGTAGCAAGCAAACACACAAACCCTAAATTTAAACTAAACATGAGTATAGCAGTGCGGCAGAATGATGAAGAACCGCCACACGACATTGATAGAGAACAGTTACACCCAAAGGTAAAGGAAGCAGTCAATATTGAAGCAAAATCGGCAGACCAAAAGGTGGTTGTAGTTGTAGTTGACGAGAACACACCACTGCTTCCACCATCACCTAAGAAAAATCTGAAAAGGGCTGATGATGATGATGAGGAGGAGGAGGAGGAGGCGGAGGATAGGAACAAGTTCGTGACGTGTATTATCTCCCTGTTTTTACTTGTGACATTATTCTTTTCAGCCACATTATATCAAACACCAAAAGGGTTTTCCTCCTCAAGCATCCAGGTGCACTCGTTTTCGGTTGAGCTCTTCAAAGTCTCTGTTCTCAACTCTCAAGTAACTGCTCTCTGGAACATCAGTTTCTTCTTGACAAACCCATATAGCATTGTTAGGGTAACTTATCAGGTACTCGACGCCGAGGTCTTTTACAGTGATGAGTTTCTCGGAGGAGCAGTGATCAGGCCTTTTGTTCAGCAGCCGCAGGAGACAGAGTTCTTGTCGGTCGCTGTTATTGCCTCCCCCGCAGTTGTTAGCAACAAGATAGCCAGAGCCATTGATGCAGAAAGGAGCCAAACTCGGGCTGTGAATTTCAACGTCAAAATTCATGCAAAGATCCGTGTAGAATGGGGCGGTTGGCGATGGATTTTTGCTAGTGCACCAGGAACGTTTGAGATATGGTTTAACTGTGAAAAGTTGAGGGTTCAATTCTCTTCAAATACGACAGCTGGATCAATATTGGCAGGAGAGACAGCCGAATGCGGCTATGATTCAGAGTATGGGTGATCTTCTTATATGTGAATACTAGAGCGTTTGGTTTATTATGATTGTATTTATGAAAAGACTTTTCTATCTTGCATAGTTTAATTTTTTTTTCACTTTTTTTTTCTTCTAATATAATATATATATATATATATATATATATATATATATATATATATATATATATAAAGCAAACATTCAAAATACCATAAAATGCCCTTGGTTAATGCAAACATTAAACATTGAAATTATTAATTAAATGAGGATAATATGGTAAATTCACACTTTTTCATATTTTTAAAAATTAAAATTAAAAGAAAAATTGGATAATGTATCCTATTTTTATGGAAAATAACTACCCATTATTTTTTTTAATTCTAAAATAAATTTTTAATTTTTTAAAAAAAGCCTCTCGCAATTGCGGAAGCGCGTGCAGAGAGGCTAGTATATATAAAGCAAAAGGCAGAGAATGGTGAAACATTCAAAATACTAGAAAATGCTCTTGGTTAATGCAAATATTAAGAATTGAAATTATTAATTAAATGAGGATAATATGGTAAATTCATACTTTTTTATATTAAAAAAAAAAAAAATTAAAAGAAAAATCAGATAATGGATCCTATTTTTATGGAACACAACTACCCATTATCCTTTTTAATTCTAAAATAAATTTAATTATTTTTAAAAAAAACCTCTTGCCGGCGCGCGCGTGCGGAGAGTCTAGTCTTTAATAAATTACCAATATCTTTACTACAAACACATAAAGTAAGTGATCATCGTGTTAACATATAGATTATTTTGAAAAATTATTTTACTAAAGTGTGATTATTTTCATGAAATCGCATATAGGAAACAAAAAATAAAAGGTAAATATATAATAGAGTGCCGACTTTAATCAACAACACTTGAAACCTCCTAATAGGAAAGGAAAATTTGGAATAAAAATGGTAAGGGAACCTAAGGTATATACCTCTCGTGACAATCAAAATCAATTTCAGAGATTTTTTATTGCGAGCTTCTCGCTGCCAAGGGCAGTAAGACAAATAACTCCAAGTAATATTGTTAGTACCTTCGGACTGTCGGTTATGTTATATCTTAAAAGACACATAATCGAAGAGTTAAACTCGTCTTTATGGCAACAAACGTCTCAACAAATATGAACGAGAAGCTCATTCATTACCAGAAAGTGTGATAATTGTACGTAGGTCATGGAAACAATGAAGTTACTATTGTACATGCATATCCAGACATGCCATAGTCGAGAAATTATCAAATTCTTACTTGTTATGAATTCATGACTGCACCAAGTGTAGAGGTATGGTCATCCACGAGGTTTCATTACATTGACGCCACAATTTCTGATCGTAATCGAACTTGGTTGAAAGCCTCGTCTTCTCAAGATTCTAATGTACTTTTTCACGGAAATAACATATTTCTTTTTGAAGGTACATATGTGAATGAAAGATGTTTTGAGGAGATTGAAAGGGCTTGAAATTAAACTATGTTTGTGTCTCAATTTCTTCTAAATAAGAAGTCGTGCGCCTGAAGCTTCCACTACTAGAAAATTGAGCAATACAGACCTTGTTTTTAGAGACTGGTGGACAAACAGTCCCTAAAAAAAATGCTATTTGGAACGAAATATTATATCTCTGTCTCTAGAAACATCAAGAGACATAAAACCGTCCCTATTGTAATTACTATCTGTATTTTAAAGGAAAGTACTACATCCATATCGCCGTATATTAGGAAAACAAAGTACATAATATGCCATTAGGCGCTGATATAAGAAACAATGCCAAAATCCCTCTACAATGATGCCACAATATGAGTCACAGGCTTTTAGTCCCTCAATGTATTAGAGACTGTCTTCAGTCCTTAATGATGTTAGTCCTTCAAACACTGGGAAGGCCTTGTCTTTTGGATTGTCATTAGAGATCAACTCGAAAAATTTGGAAGAGGAACTACCTAGCTTGCAGTCCATCAATCCCACATGTCAGCAGCAAAGAGCAAGGCCTATAGAAGTTGACAGAAAATTAATGGATGAGTTGCTGAAAGAGGAAAACAAAAAATACAAGCTTTGAGCGGGTTGCCCATAGTCTTTTAAATTGTGAGTTGGAACTATTCAATTAACTGGCTTGGCCGTCAATCTTGCATGACAGGATTCTTGGTGCCCATTTGGTTGACGGATTGAACTTCCTAAGAATGAACTTCCCAAGTCTAATACCACGATGCTAAGAAATGAGGATTAGGAAATGTTATTTTCTCAAATTTCCATGTTTGGTTTGTGCAGCATTAGGAATGAGAAGTTCAGTTTCCCTCAATACCCTTGATTTTTTCTTTTTGGAGAAACTTGATTTTTTTTATTAGTAAAAAAAACTTCATTAGATGCTTTCCTAAGTAGGGGGAAAAAGTTTCACAAGGTGAGCCCAGGGGCGGATCCACAGAGGAGCAAGGGTGGTCAATTGACCCCTGCAACCTCTGAAATCCTCCATTAGAGTAGCCAAACTTGACCCTCGCAAGGTGTTCGACGAAATGCCCCAAAGGGGCAACTTGTGTGCAGCTCCAGCCTTTGCGCAGCGCATCCTTGCGCGCAGCACCCAGCGCGCGCGCGTCCTCTTCTTTTTTCTTTTCGCTCGATGTCAAAACGATGTCGTCGCTGCCTGCTCTATAATTCCCTCCCCAAACCAACTCAGAGTTATGTTAGTTTGTAATTTGTATATAGAAAGTTATGAAACGATACAGATTTCCTTATTTTCATTTTCAGCATTTAAGTAAATTTCTTTGTCATTTTACTTTTATTTATTTTTATATTACTCCATTTACTTAAGTTTACAATGTAAATAAGGAAGTACCCCCTATTTGGATTCAAATAAAAATACTAGAAAATCAAATTCTCACCAAATCAAAATATGAAAAATCGGTTTTAGTACAAAATACGATTTAGGCTAAAAATGATGGCTCATTAAGTCAATATATACGTCATAATAAAATCCCATAAAATCAAGTTTTCTTATTTGATGTGTAAGGAATAAAAGCCGCCAAAAATTATCTTGAGAAAATTATTATGCCGAAACACCATTTTTCATACTTAGCCTATTGTGGAGTCAGGAAGCGCGTCGTGATGTTGTATTTTTTTTTGAAAAAATTTAAAGTTAATGCAGTCCCTTGTTTCCTCTCTTTATTAATGTGGAAAATGTTCGGAAAGATTGTTTTGAGTCTTGTTTTAGTTTTTTGTTTGCTCGAGGACTATGAAAAGATTGACCCCCGGAATGAAAATTCCTGGATCCACCACTGGGTGAGCCAATGGTATGAAATTCCTCACTACATGAGAAGTTCATACCCATGAGTTAGGTATTGCATTCCCAAGCATGCATTTACCAAACATGGGAATGAAGTAGCTCATTAATTGGTAATTAATACACTTTTTCAGTAATAATTGTGCTTTTGGGTCGAGCAAAGAGTTTCGGTTGACGCACATCATATTATAATTTAATGATCTAAACTGTCTAACTTTTAATTATTCTCTCAAACATCATTTGTGAAAAAAAACCTAAAATATAAAACCATTCTCTATTAAAGCCCCCAATGGAAAATGACATTGACTTGTAGATTAGTAGTCTCAGGTTCGAACCCCTATGACACAAGTGTCTAAGAAACTCCCCTCCCTCTTCTAATTTAGACTGTCGCTTGTATATATAAAACCTCAATTGAATTATTGTTATTTTAAACAAATATTGGTCAATTTTATTGACTACAACTAGATGTTTTAATGAAAATAATCACTGTTAGATTTGTTGTGAGAGAAATCAGCTGTGAAATAAAGTAGTTTGGCATTTGGTAAACTTTTTGTTAGAAGTGTTGTTGGTACAATAATCAGTTTCTCAATGTTTGGTAACTTTTTGTGTAAAAGTGCTGTGAGTTGTGTATAATGACCAAAAAGAGTATGATGTTCAAATGACTTTTGTATTCAAGTGTTTTGCAAAAAGAAAAGTAATTTCATTTTAATTTTCACTTAAATATATTTCTTAACCATTGCATCTAATAATTATTTTAATTATTAAATAAATAAAGTATCATGTTGAAATTGTTAAATCATTGCTATCAAGAACAAATAGTACATAAAATTGAAGTACAAAAATTTAATCTCTTATTAATAATGTTAGAAATGCAAGGCTTCATAAACTCAATACATATATAATGTTTCATTTGTACTTACAAAATACTAATGCTTGGACCTAATGGTAACTAACAGAAGTAAACTAATTTGCCAATTCTCCTCAAAAACCATTCATTAAAATCCATTAGCTGACCAACACACACTTTGAGATTCAAAGTTTGCCCTCTTGGTTTGAGCCTGACCAATTATAACCTTTATTTGCACACATGAACATATTGATTAGAAAGAAGACAACATACTGCATTAGTTATGTACTTCAGAAATTCACAAACATTATTTTTAGTACTACTTTCAATGAACAGTAGACAAATTTTGTGTATGATCCATCATCTCTAAATTCAATCCACCATGACACTAATCTAGCCAACTCCTCCAAACAAAAGCCTTCGAATTTCTAGTCAAGATCACAAATCCTGCTTTAACATGCCAATCATTCAAATTCAAATACAACACACAAAATTGGAATTGGAAAATGTGGACATAAATCTAGCAAGATAAACTAAACACTATACTTGGTAAGGAATTTCTAATCAAGATCACTGTTGGAATTTAGGAGGTGTGACGGGTGTTGCTCTAATAACACTTGTTGGTTTATGTGATGAAGGGGTTTAGGACAAAAGACAATAGTTAAAACAAAGTGATTTTATTAGATTGGACTAGGTGTAGGCTCATTGGCCTCCTTGGCTTATTGGCTATTTGGCCACCACACTTGGTTTAGATTAGTTTTGGGCTATTTGGCCCTTACACTTTGATTGTGAGCTTATGGGTCAGGATCTAGTGAGAACGCTTATGTGAGAACATAACATGAGAACACCGTTGGATCCAATCTAACGGCTGTATGAAAAGCAATTGTAAGTGCAAGTGTTGTATTAGAACGAGGCCTTCTTCTCTCTTCTCCCTCCAATACTCTCTTCTCCCTCCAAAACATCCCCTCCAAAACAGAAGTCCCCTCCAAACCAGCTGTTCACTCAGTTCAATGAAAATAACCATTTTTTTATCAGCTTTGATTGAGGAAGAACTGTAACATTGAAGAGAGAGCACCCTCATTTTTCTGGGTTTCCCATTCAGGCGAAACAAAGGAGTCTTGGATTTTATAATTTCATCTCTGTGGTTGGGTTTTTGGGGTCGGGACATACGTCAATCCTTGAGCAACGTCGAAACTAGCGTTGAGTTGGAAAGTGCTGACCGTACCGTTGTGGTTCTGCTCTGTTGGTTTTGAAATCCTTGAGCGGGGCGAAACAGGGGTTGAGGAAGAAGAAAAGTTTTTGGGGTTGACGTCCAGATCTAAAAGGTCTACGTTACGTTGTCGTAGTTGTTGAAAAGTTGAAGTTGGAAATCAGTTACGAGGTAAGCCATATACTGTATTTGTCAATTTCATTATTGGGCATCAGCATGAGTTAGATTAGGTTGTATGTATGTCTTTAATGTTTCAGCGGAGAGTCATTCGCATGTCATATGTTAGTTAATATTTATTGTAAAGCTGTTTGAAAGCATGTGCCAAATATTGGGCATCAGCATGAGTCAGATTAGGTTGTATGTATGTCTTTAATGTTTCACTAGAGAGTCATTTGGATGTCATATGTTAGTTGATATATATTTTGAAGCTCTTTGAAAGCCTGTGCCAAATATTGGGCATCAGCACGAGTTACGTTAGTGTTTATGTAGGTCTTTAATGTTTCACAGATAGTGATTTGAATGTCATATATGATGGTTATTATGTGATATTCAGGGTTAAATTGCAAGAACTGTGAAATGGAGTGCGAAGGACAGGTGACACCGGAAGTTAGTTCGGAATTGAAACCAAAATTGGGACTTGAATTTGATTGCTGTGAGGATGTGTTCAATTTCTATAATATGTATGCCGCGAAAGCCGGATTCGGCATTCGGTGTTCTACAACGAGAACTTGCACATTCACAGGAGAGGTAACAAGGAAAGAATATGTATGCTGTAAACAAGGGTACGCGTTGACAAGCACTGTTAGTCGCAAGAGAAGACAGCGAGGTTGTACTCGAACTGGGTGCAAGGCTAAACTTGCGATTTTGAAGGTAAACGAGAAGAATAAGTACACTGTTGTAGGATTCAATGAGGTACACAACCATGACATGACAACAGTTGATAAAGTCCATCTATTGAGATCTCACCGTAACTTAACAGAGTCTACAAAGGCCTATAGTGCACATATGAGCAAAGTTAATATCCCTGTACATAAACAGGTAAGCCTTCTTGAGGTGCAAGTAGGGGGATTGGAAAATGTTGGGTTTGTTAGGAGAGATATCTATAATTATGCAAGGGACGTGCGTGGGGAGGTGATTGGCCATGATGCACAGCTGCTGAAGGAGCATTTTTTGGCTGAGCAAGGAAAAAATGAATCATTTTATTTCAATATGGAGGTAGATTCGGAAGGAAGGATGGGAAATGTTTTCTGGGCAGATGCAAGGTCAAGACGAGCTTATGGGTTTTTTGGGGATGTGGTGGTATTTGATACGACGTTCAACACGAACTGCTATGGGATGGTCTTTGCGCCTTTGTTAGGCGTTAATAACCATAGGCAGACAGTGTTGTTTGGTTGTGCATTCCTAACTAGTGAAACCACAGATTCATTTGTATGGTTGTTCGAAGAATTCAAGAAAGCCATGCCAGGTGAGCCACCCAAAATGATCATCACTGATCAAGATGCAACCATGTCAAAGGCAATTGCTTTAACTCTCCCAACAACATTCCATAGATATTGCATATGGCATATCTTGAATAAGTTTATGGAGAAACCCGGCATTGGGGAATGTTTTTCGGAAATGTGCAAATGCATATGGGGTATGGACACGAAAGAAGAATTTGATGCGAAATGGGATGAAATCGTCACAAGCAATGGGCTGAAAGACCATCCGTGGCTGAGCTCGATGCATGCTTTGCGGGAGAATTGGGTTCCATCATATGTAAAACATGTGTTTTCGGCTGGGATGTCAAGTAGTCAACGGGCTGAAAGCTGTCATGCATTTTTCAAACAATATATTAACCGGAAAAACACATTGATGGAATTCATTGTACGTTTTGAAAGAGCTGTTGGTTCACAGAGGCACAAGGAGTTAATGGCTGATCATGCTGATACCAATGAAAAACCTCCACTGCCATTTCGAACACCAATGCAACATCAAATGGCACGCATTTACACTCGGGAAATTCTTGAAATGTTTGAGAGGGAAGACTTCCGAAGCCTTTTATGCTTGTTCGAACTTGTAGAGCAAGATGAGACCCAGTGCAGGTACAAAGTAAGTGAGCGGGTAAATCCGGGGGTGACACGGATGAAGGAGCTTGTGCATGATAAAGATGCCGATAAAGCTTATTGCAGCTGCAAAGGATTTGAATTTTGGGGTATTCCGTGCCGACACATCCTAGCATTTTTAAGAATGAAGCAGGTGGAGCACTTGCCAGACAATTACATAGTGACACGATGGCTTCAAAGTGCAAAGTGCGGTGTAGTATATGATAAGAATGACAAAGAAGTTAAAGATTGCGTGGACGGTTTGGTTTTAGTTAAGAGATCGAAACTTTGCAAAGTTGCAGGTGAGTTGATAGATTCTGCTTTGTTGTGTGATGAAGGTTTTGAGTTGCTGGAAAATTCATTTGACGACATTCGTGGGAAGCTTACAAGGTTGTTGTCATCAAGAGCTCGTGTCGAAGACACACCCAATGGAGAGGTCGGAACTAGTTCTTCCCAAGTCAGAATTAAGGATCCCCATCGAGTAAAACCAAAAGGGCGTGCGAGAAGAGTGAAAGGACAAAAAGAGAAGGCAGCGGAAGGACATAAACGGCGGTGCAGTGAATGTAGGAAGACTGATCATGATAGACGGAGTTGTCCAAAACTTGTGAGCGGGTAAGTGAATATGTAATTGTCTGGGTTTGAATTTTGTACAAGAAATGCTGTTGACTTGTTTCTTTGTTTCGATGTTGCAGCTCTTCATCTTCCGACGCAGAAGTTGGTGCTGCAGTTGATGAGAATTTGCAGCCCAGTCAGAGCACGCAGGACAGGGAACCTACAATGACAGAGTCATTTCTGCAAGAGTTTGATTTCATTTACGGTCCCGGAGTTTGAATATTTGTTGACACCAATTTGCGTATTTTTGGAAACCGTCTGGAACCGTTAGTGAATCTTATGTAAGTGCCTCATGTTGATACTGAACTAAGGTATGTGAAAAGCAACAGTGAAACCGCCCAAAAACAAAGTAACTTTTGTATTCGATAATTATTAAGTGTCACAAACGTATCGCATGACTTACATTCGACCCCCTGGAAAAAAAAAAAAAAAAACTACATTAAAGTGAACAATAAGTTATTTGAAGAGCCACTTAGTTATCATCATCAAAGCCATCACTTGACTCAAAGCGGCCACGTTCCTCCCAATCTAGAATGCGTTTGTCATTGTAGCAATCCTCGCACCAGTCTGGGGGTAGCATTGGGAGATGGGGGCTTTGGGGGAGAAGGGGTCGGGGACCGATAGTATTGAACATTGTCTGGACCTACGTCGAATAGATCCCTGCACGTCCCATAAGGATGGTCGTGAACGTCACCATGCTTGCAATAATTATGTGCAACTCGAACTTTCGGATCCATCTTTGGTTGAAGGTGGATGTCCATCCTGGGGCTTTGGTGTTTTCAGAACGTGGAGCCAGTGTTTGAAAGGATTCGTTTGGGATTCATGCAATGTGGGTAACGTTTTATACACCTTTGCAACGGTTGCAAGGAAAATGAAATATGTAGGTAAGGGAATCTTGAAACCATCACTGTGTGTCAGCAAGGGAATCTTGAAACCATCACTATGTGCCAGTAATGTGTCAAAGAACCGAATATATATGTCAGATAATCTTGAAAAACTTTATCGACCCACCGACAATTTTTTAAACCAAAAATTTGAGCACTATTAGTAACTGAACTCTACTAATCCAGTAGTTAGTGATCGAAGAAATAAGATTGAACTCTGGTAAGAACATAGAACCCAAGGCTGTGATAGCAGATTTAAACCTGAATAAGGTGCACGTAAGTCAGATCGGGCATAAACATGTAAACACAAACCCAGATCTGGCATTAACAAAAAACAAACAAGTGAATAATGATTGCCTAGCGATTCATATGGCTACCAGCCGTCATTATCGTTGGCTTTGGCTGGTTGGTGGCCTAGCTCTGGTGGGTGTACACCGCCGGAGATGATTTGCTGTGCAGAAGACGAAGTTATGGCGTCCCAGTCAATATGTTTGTGGACATCTGCAGCGAACCGTCGGAATTGCTCAAAACCTTCGTTGAAAGCCACAGACATTGCCTGCCCATGCTTGTCGCCTCCTTTGTGGATGCTCAAAGATTCGTACGTAGCATCCTCCAGGGTCATTTGCAAATCCTCTGCTTTGAGCTTTCTTCTTTGGCCACGAATTCTGTGCTTCTCTTTTCTGTAATGCGCTTTGTTCACTTGGCGCGTCAAATACGCCAACTTCTGCTCAGCTCCGACACACTTTTGAGTCCAATAATGGACCAAGGAGGAGTCGTGTTCCAGTTTGTTCTTCATATCATTTATTTCCAGAGCAGGATCATCGGAGTCGCCCTCGCTTGCCGAGGAGGTTGGAAGTGGCAGCGGTGGTAGAGGGGACCTGAGATAGTCGGGGGCATATTCCCATGACCCATCGGAGTCCCCCTGATTTGCATTGCCGTCTGAACTGGTTGACATGTTGACAAATCTTCAGTTTCTTCAGATTGGGGGATTCGTTGTATGCACAAAACACAACTCCAAAGAAGAGTCAGGAAGAAAACAAGATGTTGATCTACGGCAATGAGTATCCCATAGCCATACGACACCGTTTATATATGATGTCCTGGAGTATTCCGCAGTTTGTTTTATCTGTTTTCCCCATCTGTCACATCAGTTTTGTTTTTTGGTTCAGTAATGAGAGCATTTGATTTAGGTTGAATTCGGATTAAAGGCTCGTATTAATCACAGATAGCATACACATGAATTTTGAATTTTCAACTTTCAATGAGGTGGTAGCATTTGTCGAATTATTATCCCGATGTTTGCAAAGGAAGGGTGAGAGAATGGTGAATGACGTCCACGTGTGCACCTACCGAAGGTTGATGCGGTGAGGTCCCGCCATGTGTTGTATTTCGTTATTTTCATTACACAACTAGGGGAAAATTATTGAAGACATGGTAATAACAAGGAGAAAAATCGGAAAAAATGCCCCAAAATTGATACCAGCTCCTTGTGGCATTACACAACTGGGGGAAGATATAAATCGTCAAAAGTGTTTTTTCAACTCACTTTCGTAATCAATTTCATAATATGTGATAATACAGAGTGTACACTTCATCTTCGGAATATGGTTTGAACTAGCTTTCGTTTCAACCGTAACATTATGTTTTGCAAACCTTTTCCGTCTATTTCCTTCACGTTCATTATCTAATTTAAAATAACACAACTATCAGTTACATTTGCTTCGTATGTAATATTTGGGAAAAATTAGTCTTATTTTCTCCTTTCAAATGACACACAATATTATTATTGTTATTTCATTGGTCATATATTATATATTTCACACGAATAAGCACACCTCATATTACCATTTTAGGAACAACAGCTCCTGTGAGGGAGATCCAATCCAATCAATGCTAAAAACTATCCCATTCCTTTTAGGCATTTTGTAAAGAGAAATTAAATATGTTGACAGAAAATAATGTCAACATACTTCAATTAAAGCATACCCGTTTAGCTTTACAAAAGTACCCATAATCAACCAAAAGCAGTTTCCCATAATTTTCACTCGCTCTTTCTTCACGTCTTACAGCTTGGATACATACAAGATACCATCTGAAGTGTCCAAACCAAAATGGTTACACCTTGAGGAGCGCACACAAACTTGGAACAAAAGCAGTCAAAATGAACGTTTACGCATTTTTTCCAAACAAACTTACTGAAAATAACGAAAATGAACGTTGTCCAGCGACGGTTTACTCCATGGCGTCTTCGGTCCCAGGTGTAGCTTGGGACAACACATTTTGCATACTCTCGGAACAGGTAAAATCCTTTACGTGCTTCTGCTTCCCTCATCTGCACTGCCTCATTCGACCCCCAGAACCTTCGACAACCTTTGCCTTTCGCAAGTCTAACCCTCAGTTTCATTAGTTTGACTGATCGAAGGTGTAATTTCGCTTCACTTTTACCCTTCCCTAATGTTTCTTCATACCATCTTAGACGTCTCTTCTGACGTTTTATTTCAGTCTTCAACGCATCGTACGGCATCTGGCCGATACGACCTGCATCATCGTGGTCCCGAGATGAAAAATTGATGGATTTCGCAGGTCCTACAGGAACATCTTCTGCGTTCTTATTCTTGTGTGGCACCATTTACGGTTTATGGGTTTAGGGTTCAGGGTTTATGCTGAATGATTAATTCATAATAGTAGATTTGCAAACACTTCTTCATATTTCATAGCTGTCCGGATTAGAAAATTAGAAAATATATACTTGAAAAGCCAAAACAGAACACAATTTATAAATATATACTTGAAATTGCTTGAAGATTTCCAGACGCAAAAAGTTTCTTACTTCTTCATCACTTGAACTGCCAAATTAAGAAATGATAGAACTAACAACAGTATGAGGATGTTTTTAATGCCCTTCACCATACGGATGACTTCAGCATATGCATTAAGTTCCTTCACATCCAGCTGGTTTTCAATTTGAGATTCAGTTGGCATGTTGCCTCCAGTCACCCATTCATAGCCACTACACCTTGTAGCTCCCTAAAAAAACATAAGAAAGTTACATTTTTCATTTTCGGATTACAATGTCAGACCCAATTCTTCTACTCTGTAGCAGTTTTCGTTGCCTTAGGCAATGGCCGATCTGAGTTAGTGTTATTGGCTTAGGGAAGATAATACTTACATACGTTGTGAAGCACTTCCAATACGGTCTGCCCATATTCCTTTCAGATTTGGAAATTAGCATAACCATCTCAGCATTGCAGTGCCGACACCTCTTTCCTTCAGTGTTTGTTGAAGAATTCGACATGGCTCTGCCCAGAAGGGAAAATGAAGATAACAGAAGATGACAACCCTTCCAAAAATTTGCTCAAAACCCCCAATTAATTTTCCTTAAAATCTGAAAAGGAATGGTATTTTCTTTTTTGGGGAGAACTAATATGGAGTTTCAAGTTTCAATTGTCCTGTTTTGGTCGTAACAATCCGTGACTATGAGCGGCAATTCAAAATTTGCAGGAAAGTTTTTTTTTTTTGTTAACCCTAACCCATGAGCGGGAAAGAAAAGCATTGGTTTAATATTTTTGAACCCTAAGCATTCGACAGTAAACCCTAAACCGTAGGCGAAAAGCCCCTACACCCTTGAAGTCGTTTAAAAATTGAATATTTAAGTGGAAAAGATTAGAAAATAGAAAAACTGGCGAGTGGCGGCATGGGATTGCGCCGCGTGGCGGTCAGGCTTGCAGCTCCCCACTCCAGCGCCTCCACTTGGCATTTCTTGTATATTTTATTCTGTTTTTTTCCAAAAATCGTTAAAAATACAGGAAAATTAAGGAAAAAATTGGGAAATTTCCTAACTCTGTGTGGGGATGAATACTTCATACGGAAAGTACAAACCCTGGTTTAGGAGGGAGTGAAAAATAAAATTTGGGAACCAACCCTACATTCGGATGATGCAAATGAAAACCCTAATACACTTTGTAAACCCCAGACTTTCATATGTTCGATCACATTAATCCCGTATCCAAATTTGTTTGTCCTGCCCTTTTTCCGGATATGTCATCGAAGGAAATCCCGTCCCGATCCCTGAGGAATTTTTCGGGATTTTTTCACCTTCAATTTCGATTTTTAATTGAATATTTAAGTGGAAAAGATTAGAAAATAGAAAAACTGGCGAGTGGCGGCATGAGATTGCGCCGCGTGGCGCTCAGGCTTGCAGCTCCTCACTCCAGCGCCTCCACTTGGCATTTCTTGTATATTTTATTCTGTTTTTTTTCCAAAAATCGTTAAAAATACAGGAAAATTAAGGAAAAAATTGGGAAATTTCCTAACTCTGTGTGGGGATGAATACTTCATATGGAAAGTACAAACCCTGGTTTAGGAGGGAGTGAAAAATAAAATTTGGGAACCAACCCTACATTCGGATGATGCAAATGAAAACCCTAATACACTTTGTAAACCCCACACTCTCATATGTTCGATCACATTAATCCCGTATCCAAATTTGTTTGTCCTGCCCTTTTGTCCGGATATGTCATCGAAGGAAATCCCGTCCCGATCCCTGAGGAATTTTTCGGGATTTTTTCACCTTCAATTTCGATTTTTAATTGAATATTTAAGTGGAAAAGATTAGAAAATAGAAAAACTGGCGAGTGGCGGCATGGGATTGCGCCGCGTGGCGCTCAGGCTTGCAGCTCCCCACTCCAGCGCCTCCACTTGGCATTTCTTGTATATTTTATTCTGTTTTTTTCCCAAAAATCGTTAAAAATACAGGAAAATTAAGGAAAAAATTGGGAAATTTCCTAACTCTGTGTGGGGATGAATACTTCGTCAGGAGTTTTGGGTTAATATTTGGCAAAATGTTTTTTGTGAAAATTGATATGTAATTCTTGATGTTAGTGAGGAGGGATTTCCGTACAATGGGATTCAATATTTTTTTTTTTGGGTAAAAAATCCTAAAAATTGCTGGACAAATCCGAAAAGAATGGGGAAATGTCGTAGATGGTTATAATCAAATTTTGGAAAAACCTTCCACTTAAGTCGTAGATCCACATTGCGATATTTAAATAATTATGTTAGTGAAAAGGGATTACCGGATGACTTAATTACACTTCTGTTTTGTTGCAAATATAGTTTCAAATGCAGGACAAATCAGGAAATTAGGGGGATTTTTTTGGGGTATTTATGGGATCATCAGAGTATCTTAGAAGATCAAGGATGTGTCAGACATCCACTTGTCAACGAAGTCAGTGAAAGGATAATCCCTTTCCGGGTTGACAACACGCAACCTCCCTGCCATATGCCTGTCCGTCATCTTTAACGATTGACTCTTTGGGGGATATGAACCAGAAATTCCACATTTGAGACCACTTACTGAAACGATATAGGACCCAAAACCATAAACATACTTCAAATAAAAACAATACAAAGTTCACACAGTTTCACCTTTACATAAAAACACAAAAAACCAAAACAACAATTTATTAATAAATCCCCTATCATACCATGTATATACACCTTAAACCCACCCCGTGATCAACTGGAGTTCGCGCTGGATGCAGTACATCTCCCTCTTCCATTTGCAGGGTTCACAGCAGTTCCAAGCATCTACGTTGTCCCAGTCGTCGGCCCAACGGGCCCATAACTCATACCACTCCCGATTACCCTCACAGTCAATGCAGTCTTGTAAAAATTCTTTGTCTGCAGTCAATTTTTGAAGCATAGGAGGAGTCACGGTGCCACACATTGTATACCGACGCAGTCGATTGCTTATTGAACCCCTGCAAGCTTTTATGTTCAGTTTCTTCGTTTTGCTGAGATGGCACAAAAACTCCAGCGCATTCTCCTTGCCCTCGCTAGGGTTCAACAGCCCTAGCAAGCCAACAAGGTAGGAGGCTTCCTTATGCCCTGCCATAGCCGCCACCCGCAGGTTCTTCAGCGCCTCATCATCATTCTTCACGAAGAACTCCTGAATAGCTTCTCTGTAAATTATTTCTGGATTGTTATGTTCTTTGCACTTTTGTAAGAACTCAACAATTTTCCCTTCATCTTCACCGTACCAGTCCTGATGCCACTGGTACTTATCCACTGACACGGTTGTCCAAACCTCAGGATCATTCAGCATTTGTTGAAATAACTTGCATGTTCCCGCCATGCTGTACAGATCTTCAGAGGAGTTCTTTGCAACCGCGAGCAGCACCTTAAACCATGCCAAATGTGGAATATCCATCTTGGTTGTTGGAGAAGAGGACTGAAAAGGGTGTGTGGAGAAGAGGACTGAAAAGGGTGTGTGGAGAAGAGGGACTGAAAAGGGTGTGTGGAGGTTTTAAAAATCAAGGTGTCGTTTGGGGACGAAGAAGGAAGTGCCGGGTTTAGATCAGTTTCAATTATATTATTCGTTTCCCAAGCGCTGTGACTGAAACGACAATTGACACTTATCGCTGAAGCTAGAGGGGACTCAATTGGTTTCGCGCGCTCCCATATTGAGAGCATTTATGATACCATTTGTCACCGGCAGCAGTCACAAAATTATAAATGCTTTTCGTCATAATTATTATGCTCAAATCACATCACCACTTTTGAAGCAAATGTGATACTTAATTTCTCTGCTTATAACCTGTAAAGATAATGAAACAAGTGTGTCTGATACTAATAATGCAAATATGACATGACCACGGAAATTAGGTATCTCAAGTGGCGGCTCCCCAGTCCAAGTGAACAAATTCATGTTGGCGGGAAAATTAGTAAGGGAACTGCTGTATAAATAACAAAGTTATATATTCTACCTCACATTGCACCACCAGTTGGTCCAAACAACCCTCAACTCACCATGGGTTCACCTACGAAAATCCCCCCCATACTTATAACAACTCCACCAAAAAATGCAGACCCTATCTCACAGAAGTATAAGAACGCAGAAGATGTTCCTGTTGGACTTGCGAAATCCATCTACTTTTCATCTGAGGACCACGATGATGCAGGTCGTATCGGCCAGAAGCGGTACGACGCGTTGTTGACTGAAATAAAACGTCAGAAGAGACGTCTAAGATGGTATGAAGAAACATTGGGGAAGGAGAAAAGTCAAGCGAAATTACACCTTCGATCAGTCAAACTAATGAAACTGAGGGTTAGGCTTGCGAAAGGCAAAGGTTGTCGAAGGTTCAGGGGGTCGAATGAGGCAGTGCAGATGAGGGAAGCAGAAGCACGTAAAGGATTTTACCTGTTCCGAGAGTATGCAAAATGTGTTGTCCCAAGCTACAACTGGGACGGAATCACCATGGAGTAAACCGTCGCTGGACAACGTTCAATTTCGTTATTTTCAGTAAGTTTGTTTGGAAAAAATGCATAAACGTTCATTTTGACTGCTTTTGTTCCAAGTTTGTGTGCGCTCCTCAAGGTGTAACCATTTTGGTTTGGACACTTCATATGGTATCTTGTATGTATCCAAGCTGTAAGATGTGAAGAAAGAGCGAGTGAAAATTATGGGAAACTGCTTTTGGTTGATTATGGGTACTTTTGTAAAGCTAAATGGGTATGCTTTAATTGAAGTATGTTGACATTATTTTCTGTCAACATATTTAATTTCTCTTTACAAAATGCCTAAAAGGAATGGGATAGTTTTTAGCATTGATTGGATTGGATCTCCCTCACAGGAGCTGTTGTTCCTAAAATGGTAATATGAGGTGTGCTTATTCGTGTGAAATATATAATATATGACCAATGAAATAACAATAATAATATTGTGTGTCATTTGAAAGGAGAAAATAAGACTAATTTTTCCCAAATATTACATACGAAGCATAAGTTAATTTTCCCAATGAACAAACTCTTGTTTATGATGCAACTCCCCCTTTTGACTTAAAATTAAAGAAAAAGTTATTTTTAGTGGGTTCAAATACAACCTGTACGCAACCGTGAACATATGTTGTTGATACTATGCTGAACCATAAACCGTAAATGGTGCCACACTGTGTTTTCAAATGTGGTTTAGGTACCATTTAATTAGTTATTTCATGATATATTGTTATTTTCTTATTTATGTAGTTTTAGGATATCTTTTATTATTTAGGTGTGATTTTATAATTAATGAGTTTACTTTTGGACCAAGTCGCGTTGGTGCCCAACTGGTGGTGCAATGTGAGGTTAAATATATCACTTTGTTATTTATACAGCAATCCCCTTACTAATTTTACCCGCCAAAATGAATTTGTTCACTTGGACTGGGGAGCCGCCACTTGAGCTACCTAATTTCCGTGGTCATGTCATATTTGCATTATTAGTATCTGACACACTAGTTTCATTTTCTTTATAGGTGATAATCAGACAATTTAAGTATCATATTTGCGGAGCTTTAAGTGTTCGCGCGGCGTGGTTGAAATGTAAGTTACCTTGAGAACGTGTGCTGTCATATTTGCATTATCAGTATCATAACCACAGTTTTCTTTTGCTGTACTGGTGATACGCGTTGATATTTAGTTCCATATTTGGCAAGAAGCAACTGCTTCGTTGTTAATGTTAAAATGCAAGTTACCTTCACTCGTTCTAATGTCATTTTTGCATTATTAGAACCATATACAATGTGATCATTTACTTTACTGTTAATGGTGCGTTGATATTTAGTTTCAAGGTTGGCAAAATGAAACTGATTACTTGGTCATGTTCAAATGTAACTAAGTCATTTGCTTCAAAAGTGGTGATGTGATTTTAGCAAAATAATTATGACGAAAAGCATTTATAATTTTGTGACTGCTGCCGGTGACAACTGGTATCATAAATGCTCTCAATATGGGAGCGCGCGAAACCAATTGAGTCCCTCCAGCTTCAGCGATAAGTGTCAATTGTCGTTTCAGTCACAGCGCTTGGGAAACGAATAATATAATTGAAACTGATCTAAACCCTTGTCTTCGTCAATTGTCAAGTGGGTCACGCCGGTTGGGTTTATATGCGGCACTTCCTTCTTCGTCCCCAAACGACACCTTGATTTTTAAAACCTCCACACACCCTTTTCAGTCCCTCTTCTCCACACACCCTTTTCAGTCCTCTTCTCCACACACCCTTTTCAGTCCTCTACTCCACAGACCCTTTTCAATCCTCTTCTCCACAGACCCTTTTCAGTCCCTAAACCCTAAACCAAGATGGATATTCCACATTTGGCATGGTTTAAGGTGCTGCTCGTGGTTGCAAAGCAGTCCCATAAAGATCTGTACAACATGGCGGCAACCTGCAAGTTATTTAAAGAAATGCTCAACGATCCTGAGGTTTGGACAACGGTGTTAGTGGATAAGTACCAGTGGCATCAGGACTGGTACCCAAGTGAGGAAGGCAAAATTGTTGAGTTCTTGCAAAAGTGCAAAGAACATAACAATCCAGAAATGATTTACAGAGAAGCTATTCATGACTTCTTCCTATTGAAAGATGATGAGGGCATGAAGAACCTGCGGGTGGCGGCTACGGCAGGGCATGAGGAAGCCTCCTACCTTGTTGGCTTGCTAGGGCTGTTGAACCCTAGAGAGGGCAAGGAGAATGCGCTGGAGTTTTTGTGCCATCTCAGCAAAACGAAGAAACTGAACATAAAAGCTTGCAGGGATTCAATAAGCTTGCGACTGGGTCGGTATACAATGTCTGGCACCAAAACTCCTCCTCTGCTTGAAAAGTTTACTACAGACAAAGGATTTTTACAAGACTGCATTGACTGTGAGGGTAATCGGAAGTGGTATGAGTTCGGGGACCGCAGTGCCGACGACTGGGACAACGTAGATGCTTGGAACTGCTGTGAACCCTGCAAATGGAAGAGGGAGCTGCACTGCATCCAGCGCGAACTCCACTTCATGACTGCGTTTGATATATAAGGTGTATATACATGGTATGATAGGGGATTTATTAATAAATTGTTGTTTTGGTTTTTTGTGTTTTTATGTAAAGGTGAAACTGTGTGAACTTTGTATTGTTTTTATTTGAAGTATGTTTATGGTTTTGGGTCCTATATCGTTTCAGTAAGTGGTCTCAAATGTGGAATTTCTGGTTCATATCCCCCAAAGAGTCAATCGTTAAAGATGACGGACAGGCATATGGCAGGGAGGTTGCGTGTTGTCAACCCGGAAAGGGATTATCCTTTCACTGACTTCGTTGACAAGTGGATGTCTGACACATCCTTGATCTTCTAAGATACTCTGATGATCCCATAAATACCCCAAAAAAATCCCCCTAATTTCCTGATTTGTCCTGCATTTGAAACTATATTTGCAACAAAACAGAAGTGTAATTAAGTCATCCGGTAATCCCTTTTCACTAACATAATTATTTAAATATCGCAATGTGGATCTACGACTTAAGTGGAAGGTTTTTCCAAAATTTGATTATAACCATCTACGACATTTCCCCATTCTTTTCGGATTTGTCCAGCAATTTTTAGGATTTTTTACCCAAAAAAAAAAATATTGAATCCCATTGTACGGAAATCCCTCCTCACTAACATCAAGAATTACATATCAATTTTCACAAAAAACATTTTGCCAAATATTAACCCAAAACTCCTGACGAAGTATTCATCCCCACACAGAGTTAGGAAATTTCTCAATTTTTTCCTTAATTTTCCTGTATTTTTAACGATTTTTGGGAAAAAAACAGAATAAAATATACAAGAAATGCCAAGTGGAGGCGCTGGAGTGGGGAGCTGCAAGCCTGAGCGCCACGCGGCGCAATCCCATGCCGCCACTCGCCAGTTTTTCTATTTTCTAATCTTTTCCACTTAAATATTCAATTAAAAATCGAAATTGAAGGTGAAAAAATCCCGAAAAATTCCTCAGGGATCGGGACGGGATTTCCTTCGATGACATATCCGGACAAAAGGGCAGGACAAACAAATTTGGATACGGGATTAATGTGATCGAACATATGAGAGTGTGGGGTTTACAAAGTGTATTAGGGTTTTCATTTGCATCATCCGAATGTAGGGTTGGTTCCCAAATTTTATTTTTCACTCCCTCCTAAACCAGGGTTTGTACTTTCCGTATGAAGTATTCATCCCCACAAAGAGTTAGGAAATTTCCCAATTTTTTCCTTAATTTTCCTGTATTTTTAACGATTTTTGGAAAAAAAACAGAATAAAATATACAAGAAATGCCAAGTGGAGGCGCTGGAGTGGGGAGCTGCAAGCCTGAGCGCCACGCGGCGCAATCCCATGCCGCCACTCGCCAGTTTTTCTATTTTCTAATCTTTTCCACTTAAATATTCAATTAAAAATCGAAATTGAAGGTGAAAAAATCCCGAAAAATTCCTCAGGGTTCGGGACGGGATTTCCTTCGATGACATATCCGGAAAAAGGGCAGGACAAACAAATTTGGATACGGGATTAATGTGATCGAACATATGAGAGTCTGGGGTTTACAAAGTGTATTAGGGTTTTCATTTGCATCATCCGAATGTAGGGTTGGTTCCCAAATTTTATTTTTCACTCCCTCCTAAACCAGGGTTTGTACTTTCCGTATGAAGTATTCATCCCCACACAGAGTTAGGAAATTTCCCAATTTTTTCCTTAATTTTCCTGTATTTTTAACGATTTTTGGAAAAAAAACAGAATAAAATATACAAGAAATGCCAAGTGGAGGCGCTGGAGTGGGGAGCTGCAAGCCTGACCGCCACGCGGCGCAATCCCATGCCGCCACTCGCCAGTTTTTCTATTTTCTAATCTTTTCCACTTAAATATTCAATTTTTAAACGACTTCAAGGGTGTAGGGGCTTTTCGCCTACGGTTTAGGGTTTACTGTTGAATGCTTAGGGTTCAAAAATATTAAACCAATGCTTTTCTTTCCCGCTCATGGGTTAGGGTTAACAAAAAAAAAAAACTTTCCTGCAAATTTTGAATTGCCGCTCATAGTCACGGATTGTTACGACCAAAACAGGACAATTGAAACTTGAAACTCCATATTAGTTCTCCCCAAAAAAGAAAATACCATTCCTTTTCAGATTTTAAGGAAAATTAATTGGGGGTTTTGAGCAAATTTTTGGAAGGGTTGTCATCTTCTGTTATCTTCATTTTCCCTTCTGGGCAGAGCCATGTCGAATTCTTCAACAAACACTGAAGGAAAGAGGTGTCGGCACTGCAATGCTGAGATGGTTATGCTAATTTCCAAATCTGAAAGGAATATGGGCAGACCGTATTGGAAGTGCTTCACAACGTATGTAAGTATTATCTTCCCTAAGCCAATAACACTAACTCAGATCGGCCATTGCCTAAGGCAACGAAAACTGCTACAGAGTAGAAGAATTGGGTCTGACATTGTAATCCGAAAATGAAAAATGTAACTTTCTTATGTTTTTTTAGGGAGCTACAAGGTGTAGTGGCTATGAATGGGTGACTGGAGGCAACATGCCAACTGAATCTCAAATTGAAAACCAGCTGGATGTGAAGGAACTTAATGCATATGCTGAAGTCATCCGTATGGTGAAGGGCATTAAAAACATCCTCATACTGTTGTTAGTTCTATCATTTCTTAATTTGGCAGTTCAAGTGATGAAGAAGTAAGAAACTTTTTGCGTCTGGAAATCTTCAAGCAATTTCAAGTATATATTTATAAATTGTGTTCTGTTTTGGCTTTTCAAGTATATATTTTCTAATTTTCTAATCCGGACAGCTATGAAATATGAAGAAGTGTTTGCAAATCTACTATTATGAATTAATCATTCAGCATAATTAGGAAATGAATTTTTGAACGTTTGATATGCCTGCATCTTGACCTTCACAATCTTGTTTGCCGTAAACAAGAAACATTCCTATTTATTCCACATTTGAAAACACAGTGTTGCAGGTCCTACGGTTTATGGTTCAGCATAGTATCAACAACATGTGTTGACGGTTTCGTACACGTTGTATTTGAACCCAATAAAAATAACTTATTCTTTAATTTTAAGTCAAAAGGGGTACTTGGATCATAAAGAAGAGTTTGTTCATTAACAAGTAAGACTCAAAACTACCTTTTCAAAACCTTCGTACAAACGGGAACGATGCCCTCAAGCATTCGAAGAAAGCTCTTCGAGCTTCCCTTATATGATAGAAAGGTTAGTTCTCTATCTCGCGAATTGAGCCAATACCAAGCTATATGAATTTCTTCAGTTCAACTACTGTTACCTACATAATTACAAACCGCCCACCCAGTGAAATGAAGTTTGCAAGTCTTTTATCCTACACCCACCCAGTTATGTCATATTGCCTCTCCTAATTAAGCACACGCGTTAATATCCCTGCAACAACTGCACAGCGAGCTTCAACCGATACAAGGGCATGGCATGATGGGAAATATTGGCTAGTTCTACATTGGAGGTCAGAAACTCGCAGTATTTTAAAATGTACATCCCACAGTCGCCCCTGAAACATAGCGAAGCAGCTGTCATTCATTGTACAACAAAAGCGCACTTTCATAACACAATGTGTTTAGGTCGAATATGACTCACCCGCCTACTTGTTGGGGGGGTGCATCCAAAACGCGACTAACTGACCACTCAGTTTTAAGTAGACCGTCGCCAGTATATCCAGCTTCGAGTAACAACCGGGGCAGTATTTTGGACACCGGCTGCACAGCCCGTTGGATGGCTTGAATTCTGCACAGATCTTCTTTTGAATCATATACCCTTATCTCACACTCTTTTAAATCCATAACAAGTAAGATCCAGTGCTTCTGCCTTTCTAGGTTGAAGGGCAAAAAAACTTGATTCACAGACTCCCATGATTTAGCCAACTTATGCCCTTCGCCCTTCACCATTCCCACTAGACCCTTGCTGTGCTTCCTCTCCTCCTTTCCAATATACGACTTCATTTGCGTGTAATCTAAGGCAGCACATTTCTGCATAGTGGCACACCAGTTATGCATCATAACGGATACGGAATTTCAAAACAAACAATGCTTATGAAATAATACAGACCTGAAAAGTGGTGTCCAGTATCGTCCAGTCAGAACCCACCCACTTGCCAGACCTGTTGTGCCGCTCCCGTAGCAAATGCAAGGCCATGTCAATGTTCTACATAAAAGGGTTGTTTCCATTATTAAATCAATCAATTACTACATAGCAAGGGCTTATCGACAAAATCCCAAATCAATCAATGCTTACCGAGTCATCCAACCAACCGTCCTTGGTCAGCAGCCGAACAAAGAAGTTATGCGAACCTTCCATAGCTTCGTCTCCACATAACCGCACAAGTGAACTATATTTGTCAATCATTGTTATTAGCAATTCCGTTTCACCAGTGACTCAATAGGTAATCATAATGAACCATTTACATTTCACTAAGGACGGGCAAAGGGAACTTACTTTACTTCTTGTCCCCATTCCCAGCAGAATTTTGCCACCTCCAGAAGGGAATCACGAGGAACAGGACTTAGGGGGTCAGCAATTGGGTCCTTCGAAATATTGGGAATCTCCCGACCTTGCCATGGAGTTTCCCTTACCACTGCCCTTGGCCTCTTCGTCACAGGACCAACCGTCCGACTCCTTCCCCGACCCCTCTTTCGCCCCACCCCAACTATAACATCTTCGCCACATTCACCCTCCGCAGTGGACATGTCAATCTTTCGAGGAGGATTCGTAAGGAATTTAACAAGGGTGACACACACCACATCTGGATCATCCCAATTTATATCCGGGGTTGTATATTGCACCTCTTCTTTCGCATTTTGTACACACTCCTCTCTCGATTCGGGTACTCCACCTTCCTCGGTTTTATCACTCTCCTCTCCAGCATCCTCAGTCTCATGTCTCTCCTCTCCAGCATCCTCAGTCTTATGTCTCTCCTCTCCAGCATCCTCAGTCTTAAGTCTCTCCTCTCCATCATCCTCACTCTTCCTGGCGTCTGCATGACTGGTACACTTTTCCAAGCGTAAAACTCTCTCCTCCAGCTCACCCTTCTCACGGTGCAATAGTGCAACCTCATTCCTCAACTGCTGCACAACAGAGTTTAATTCATCAAGGTCCTTACATACCCGCGGGCCTGCACTAGGTGCATCACATTCAGGAACAACTGATCCCCAACTCCAATATGGTTGCCTCATCTCCAATTCACTTGGTCGTAAGAGCCGTAGTATAACAGGCTGTCAAACATATACAGTTAACAGGTCATATACAATAGTAAACAGCTTTCCTCATGAAACCAACATACTATTGAAATCAATTATTAACTACACACCTGTTTGCTTTGAAATATATAAGCGTTCAGCTTTCTAAACTCAGGCACTTTATCTGTGGATTCCCACCGGCAAATTCGAGGGACTAATGCAGTTTCCTCGATCCGCCTACAATATCTAAGGGGGGGAATTCCCAATTCAGCAATTAATTCATACGCCCAAATCTACAACAAATAGATTATCAAAGTCAGTACTTAGTTACGAACTTAAATTTTACAAACACTAATTTTGAACTAAATCATACCTGGAAAGCATAGCTCAATCCCTTTATATTCCATGCAGGTCTGTTAATTCTTTTAGGCTTCTCATCCTCCACGTTTTTCTTCCCTTTTCTCACTGAACTCCGCACCGCCTTTTTTCGCTTTTTCTCCCCTTTCCCCTGCCCATCCTTGTCTTCATCTCTCTCTTTCTTCCCGGGAACAAACAACAGAGAATCTTGCAGACACTCAAACGATATAGATCCCCACGGATATTTGTTGAATTCATCCATTTTATGAACCAAATGTAAGTAGTCCTCATTTATCTTTACATTTTGGGGTCTGCTCATTATCACAGACTCCACAAAATACAGCAGTCCCAATTTGAACGAGTCCTCGCTTCCTCTTTCGGACTTTCGGAATGCATTTTCTAAGTCCTGGCCAGTAATGTGATTCCTGTCGGTAAAATGCGCTTTCATAAATCGCTCATGATCTTCCCCGGCAGACGTTATGTCAGGCTCGCTTCCACATTTTAGACCACTTATCAAACAAAAATCCTTTACACTGAATTGAGCAACATTGGACCCTATTGCATAACTAAGGCCCATCATGTCCTTCACACCAAGTCCTCCGACTCGCCGGAGTGCTAGACCATGCACAATTTGACCACTAAATGCAATTTTATGGAGTCCCAACAGGTGGCCAAAACAGCTCTCTCTAAATCTTCCCATAAGTGACTCACTGAAATGCGCCCCAAAATTACACAGGACTGTTTGCGCCACACACAGATTATTCACCCGCGCAGAATAGACCTCTGACTCCGGGAAACAAAGCTCAAACCCACAATCCATTTTATACCTCCAAAAGACACCTTTTGCTTAAGAAACAGAACTGATACGTGCTGAGAATATTATGACCACATTAACATACAGAAGTGATACCTACTCACAATATTATCTACATATTTTTAAACCTACAAACACTATTTTCAACACATTACATAATTGATACCTACTAACAGAATCTTCAACATATCAAGTTACAAAACTTATACACTATTTTCAACACATTAAGATACATAATTTCACCTACAAACACTAATTTCAACAAATTCAGATACAAAATTGATACCTACTACAACATGCATTGCTCCTTATGCATCCCAAATCATCTCATATTCAGAGTTAAGATTCAATTTTCTCTTATGCGTTCTACTTCAACTGGTACTTATTATTATTTGTTTGCCAAGCCCCATTAAATCCCTAAAATTATGCCCAACACTCACACCACTACATGCCCGAAGCAGGATTACAATGAGGAACAGATGAAGATTCCTCGAATTTTACGAAAACACAACAAACAACCAGAATGCAAACAAAAATACGAACTACAACACACAACACAAATTACTCAGGCCAATTTATATTTTTGCAAACACTCCGTACAGAGACAGACTACTCTTACCCAGAAAATCAAAGCCCTCAAATCCTCCCTAAAGTCCTAATGCAATTTCAACTAAGTGAATGCAGTATAACATGCAAACTTTAAAATCAAAGAGAGGGAGGAAATTCGACAGAAACGTACCGATTCAGACGTTCAGATGACAATTACTCGATCACGGAGGTTCTGCCACGACACAAGAGCAAGTAAAAAAGAAACAGTACACGAAGAAGTTTCTGTGAGAAGAGATTAGGAATAGAGAACTTGATGTCTGGTAGGTATTTGGGTGTTATGACTAGGGTTCATTCATAACTCCATTGACAAGAAAGGCGCCACTGTCAGGATTAAGAAAGGCGCGATTTTTTCGAACCAGGCGCGACCTGACACCTCTGCTAAGGGGAAACTGTAGCCTACGCTAATGCACCGTAAGCTCGCTTTTTCTCTTCAACCGTTCAGATGTATTTCAATGGCTGCGATTTATTCTTATATAATGTTCTCACATAAGCGTTCTCACCTGATCCCACTCGGTGAGGTTATTGGCTCCTCAACATAGTTTATTTGGGTAGCTCTTGGCTCCCTAATGGTTTGAGAGTTCTCTTGTTAGACTCCACTTTATTTGAGTACAACCATGCCTATTTATAGGCTTTGATTGCCAACATACACAGCCACCGACTTGGGCTGTTTCATTTCTTAGCCACATGTTTGTATGCTCTAGAGATTTCTTCCACCAACTTGATCTCTTTACTCCACAAGTGTGGCTTTCTAGAATAATCTTCATAGTTGCATGTAATTGTTGGTTGTTCTGGAACTTTCTTCAAACTTAGCCGACATTCCTTTTCTTCAAGCTTGTAGATTTTTCTACAAATATGCATTAATTTCAACAATCACAAATCATGCGCTGTCATGCCAATCATCCACATTTGAATGCATTGCATTGAAAATTGAAACTGGACCAAAATCTAGCCAGCTCAACTATTGGTGAGATGAGAATACTTGCTCATACCTAAACTGTTATTACTATTGTTACAGCTGTGCTAAATAAAGAAGCAACTACTATGGCATATTATCAAGCACAAATTAATCAAAATCCAATCCCCTGTATAGGCTAAGCAGAAATAAAACAATATAAAGAAACAAATAGCTACACAAACCTCAAAATGCTACACAAAGCAAATGTTTGAATTCAAACATAAAAATACATGCAGAGATATCCAACCCACAAATTTCAATACAGACCAAGTTAACTTATAGTCATAGTGGCTGTTGATAGCTAGCTAGCTGAAGGTCGTCGTTGCTGCTCAGCATGACTGTTCTTAATGAACCGAACCCCAAAAGTGCAGGCTTATTTTATTACTTATTATTGCTAAAATGTAAGAAAAAAAATAAATCAAAACGAATTGAGTTTATAGATTGAGGTAAAGAATTCGTAAGATTCAGGTTGTGTTTGTAGCTATCATATGCAATGACATGTCCTATCACAAGATGCGAAACAAAAGAAAGCCAAAATTAAATTTAATCACTTATTTGGTTGATTGAAACAAACAAGTTAGGCATCATTGATGCAAGCTCATAAATTCTTAAAATGAAAAACGAAATTTATTAATTTCATAGTTTATCAGTTTGATTTGTACAATAAACTCATTATATATTGAGAAGCTTCTCTAACCCTAACTGAGGAAGAAAGAAATTTACAAGAAAAATAAACCTAATATTTCTCTTACTCAAATCTTGCGGCTTGTAGAGAGTGCTTTAATCGATCAAACAACAAAAATTGAAGAATGAATGAAATAGAAGGAGAAGAGTGATAGCTCTGGAATGAGGAATGTGGAAGAGAGGGCCTAACGACGAACGATAGGAAGGAGAAGAGAGACGAGAGCGTGGAAGAAAAAGACGGGATTATTTTCAAATTTTTGAAAGTTTCATTAAAGTCTAGCGCCTCTTCAAAACTGATTCCCGTATCATCAAAAAAATGAAAACAATTCATTACCTGCTTTTTCTAATTGCTTTATCTCACAGTAGTTATTCCCAATAAGTGACTTTATTATCTCTTATCAAACAAGTTGAATTTTCAAAAATTCTAAAATAATCACTTATGGCCTCAAATAAGTAATACCAAACAGGCACTTAAAAATCATAGATGATATTGATATTTTAAGTAGAATTTTAGTAGTGGAATGCACAATATGTAAAGTGAGCTAAAACAATCCAATAATAAAATCACAATTGGGAAGATTAATGGAATCTAGGAGATTCCAGAATTAACGCGTAATATGCACGCAGACGGTGGTATTTGTCTTCATCTCAAAATTTATGGAAGAACAAATATTTAACTCAGAAAGAATGAGAGTAAAAAACCTTCCGCAAAAACAAAACCCGATTCGCATTAAAAAAAACCTCTTTAATCCCAAATTCTTTACTTCACCCACAATTCAATCACTTTAAAATTACCCTGAGAGATTTCTCGATTCACTTTTCTGCTTTTGCCCCACAAAATCGGTAAATTGATAAACCCCGAAAATCCCCCAAATTCCCAGAACTATTCGAACCCCGAACATGACCGACCCCACCCGACCCGTCACGGGCTACCCGGCCCCGCCCTACGCCCAGCCCAACGGCGGCTACCCATACTCAGCTAACCCCACCCAAACCCAACCCCGAGGCCCCTACTCCAACGCCTACAACCCACGAGCGGCCTTCATCCGCCGCTTCGTCGGCGCCATGGTCGCCCTCTTCGTCATTGTCGGCTGCATTCTCCTCGTCGTCTGGCTCATCCTCCGCCCCAAGGTCCCCGACTTCCGAGTCGACTCGCTTTCTCTCTCCAACTTCAACGTCTCCTCCGCCTCGCAGTCCGTCACCGGCACGTGGTCCGTCGGCTTCACTGTCTACAACCCCAACAAGAAGCTCAGTATACGATACGACGACGTCGAGTCCTCTATCTACTACGGCCCCGGCTTCATTTCGGAGACTCGGGTTCCGCCGTTCGCGCAGGGGACTAAGGATCGGACGTCTGTCAACGCGACTTTCTCGGCGGCGAATTCGTTCGTTGGCGCTCCGGTGGCGCGCGGCATCGACGCTGACAGGGCGCGTGGGAGCGTGAGCTTCAACGTGAAGCTTTTGGCTAGGGTTGAGTTTCGGAGAGGTGGGTGGAGGCTGAGGCGGCGGCTCTTGAGGGTTTTGTGCCGTGGCGTGGCGGTTTCTGTTTCGTCGAAAGGCCGGTTGGGTACTTTGGCCGGTGGGTCAAGAGATTGCCAGGTTGTTGTTTGAGATGGGGGCAATGCGTGTGGTGCAAATGGTAATTTTTTTTAATCTCTCACTTTTCAATTGAAGTCTCTGAAATTGTGACAAGTTAGGAACGAGGAATGTGTTGTTGTATAATTAGTAGTAAGATGAGTTTATGGATTTAGGTTAAGCTGTTGTATATATTTTTAACTACAATTCTTTTGTTGTTTCTGGTTAGTGATGGTTGCAATTGAGTTTGTTTTATTTTTTTCTCCTCCCAAAATACTATATCTTAGCTGAGCTTGTTTGCTTGTTCTACTCAGTTGATTCTTGTTGTCTTTTTGATAGAGGTCAAGTAGAGCTCATTTGGATGGAGGCAACATTATTTAGTAGAAACTAGAAAGAAACAGAGTAGTTGCTTAGAACATCTGTCTCATGCTTGTTTTGGCCTTGGTTATTAAACTCGATGAATGCACCTTATGAGTGGTTGTTAGAACATCTATAGGCTTTGCTGATCCTAGTGGATTTGAAAATCAAGATCTTTTTTTAGGATTGAGGATGGGATCAATGATCTAATAACAGAGCTTTTTTTTTTTAGTTTTAACAGTAATGTCTTCTACTTGTGTGATGTGTGTTATCTATGTCAGAAGAGAAGATTATACCACTCTACCACTTATCAGATTGGTTTAGTTGCGGTTTTTTCTTTTAATTTATTTGTTAATCAAGTTTGTCTGCCATATTCCTATGTTAAGAATTTAGAATTTAGTGAAACTGGCACTTCCCTTTGGAAGGTCTCCACGGTCGGCCGACGTGGATTGTGCAGCTTAGGCTAATGTTTTTTAAGCTTTTTCTTCGTTCCTGTCTGTGGTTCAGTCTTGTAGTTTGCACTATAAATTGCTGACTCCATTAAGCTCTAGTTCACAAAAGGGGTATGGTATTTCCACATCAGAGTTGCATCAGATTTCAGCCCTAGAAGCTAAGGAGGTTAGGGATTTGCACTAAGGTTTTTGAGTTTGAGTTTGAGTTTCACTTTGGTCCAAATCCAAGTCTGTAGCTTTGCTCTGGGTCTGTAAACTCTTACATATGGTTTAGTCATTGTCGGTAGAACTGGATTCTAATTCAGATATGGAGATTATTTGACGTATAGGGTCTTGTTTAATTTTGAACCCTTGGTTCAAGCATAATAAGCCCACACGATAACATATCCATGTACAAATGAATTGTTTCTCTTGGGCAATTCATTTGTGTAAACCTAATTGTCATCAAAGTTTAAGTCATTGCATTTCTGGCAGGCAGTTTCTTAAAAAATAACCAAATGCAGAGGCTAATTATTTGCTTAAGTCAATTACAACATGTAAACATATTTGTGCTATGATCAAATACAGCGTAGAGCTGCTAACTTTCCCTTACATAGATCCACATCGTGACTAATATTAATTCACTTCATTTGCATCCGCAATCAAAGTAATCTCTTCAGATTCTGAAGCACTTGATGCACAGGGACTTCGATTGTCCACACCAACTTCATCTGCAGGAATTTGTTGTGGGTATAAGAAAGGCCTTGGAGGCATTTGGAGGCTCTCAATTTCTCCTTCAAGCATCTCCACTACTTTATTCATTGAAGGGCGTTCGATAGGCTTCATTTGTATGCACCATAAAGCCACCATCATCATCTTCTTTATGATCTTCTTTTCCTCATCTGTTGCATCATCTCCTATTTCTATGTCCTTTCCTGCCTTCAACTGATCAGAAACCCATGTTGGAAAGTAGATTTGGCTAAATTGGCTTGATTGTTCTATACCCGCATTCAGGTTCTTCCTTCTACCAGCCATTTCCATCAATAGCATTCCGAAACTATACACATCGGCTTTGTACGAAACACCTCCAATGTTTTTGTAGAACAGTTCTGGAGCAATGTATCCCATGGTTCCTCTTGCTGCAGTCAAAGATACAATGCTATTATCCAATGGGTATAGCCTTGCTAACCCAAAATCAGAGACCTTGGGAGTAAAATTCTCGTCTAGAAGGATGTTGTGAGGCTTGATGTCAAAGTGCAAAATTTGCATGTCACAGCCTTGATGGAGGTATTCAATACCACGAGCCACTCCATGTGCGATTTCAAATATTTTCTGGCAACTTAAAAACACATCTCCTTGTTGAGAAAAAATGTATTTCTCAAGAGACCCATTAGGCATGAAATCATATACAAGAGCACGTTTTGAACCTTCAACACAGAAGCCAATAAGTCGCACCACGTTAACATGGCGAATCCTTCCAATGGTAGCAACCTCATTGATAAAGTCTTGGCCATTATTAGTTTTGGACTTGCCTAACATCTTGATGGCTACAAGGCGACCGCTGCGGAGCTTTGCTTTGTATACAGAGCCATAGCCTCCTTCCCCCAATTTGTCCTTGAAACCTTTGGCCATCTTTTTGATGTCCGAGTAAGAGTATCTTATTGGCATGAGATTATTATTACTCCGTATAAAGTCTTCTATATTGTCATACATTGACAAGTGCCTTCTTCGCCATTTGTATATTAGCAGTGCAATTAAACAACAAAAACCCAATGAAAATTTGGCTGCCAGGTATATTGCTGCATGGTTCACAAAAATGGAATTAATGAACACCAAGTATAATAATGATAATAATAATAATATACTCCTTTGCATATCCATGTCAATCAAAATAAGAATATTAATGTTCCAGTGATCCACACGAGTATTCTCTTACCTAGGTAAGCGACTGCACATCCCAGAAGCTGGCCAAGGTATGAGCTGGAATTATACATAGGGAAAGGCCGATCAAAGTGGAAAAGCTCATATATTTTCTCAAGCCCGGGTCCTGCAACAGAAGTAAGGAAATGAATCGATCAATGGAATGACAAAGGCCAAAGAAAAGTAAACGTCTATTTACAGAGTTGAGGGATCCACTCGCCTATTTTATTGATTATGGACGTCATGACCTTGTCGTACCAAGGGACTACATTGCGAAAGAAGACAGTAACATTAGCACCAAGGGACTAAATTATACACAAATTATGAAAAGAAAACTGTAACTGTTGGAAATTACTGTTCAAACATGCTATCATAGTCATCAAAGTGGGTGCCTTTGAATTTCAGAGGACATTACAGTAAATAAGCATTCTTTAATATCCCCTATAATTTATAATTTAAAGGTTTGGCAATTGTCTAACCTGATTCGTCAGTGCATTTCAGAAAGCAAGAATTTGCCTCTGATCCGCGGCAACGTTCTTCACATGCATAATCAAGCCATGAGACTTCAAAGCCATGCGCTATTTCATTATATATTCCTTTGCAAGACGTCATGTGCTCCTCAGTTGAAGGGGACACCATAACCATTAGTGTTATTTTGCAGGAATCCCCCAAATTGTTTAACCTTATTTCAGACAGAAATTTTATGAAATAAGAATATGTTGTTAAATTGGAGAAAGAAGAATTGGAAGCAGAATAGTTGTTGACCCCACTGATGCATGGAGCTGTTTCAACAATGACATCGGAAGGATTCATTGGATTTTCACAGCTCAGGAAGATTATAGTCATTGATAATGCTCGGTAATGACTAAGCCATAGGTAATAATCATAAGGACTTGAGTAATAAGAAAAGTTGAAGGGGGTCAAGGTGTAGAGTGGGTGGGAGAAGTAGTTGTCCTTGATCTTGTGAACACCAACATCCACAAGTCGGATTGTGAAGTTATTGTAATTGATTGCTTGTACATAATACTTTCCTGAAAACAAGGATAGCACTGCATGATGAGTAGTACCATTTCCCTTGGCCTCACAAGATAGCTCGAAGCTTTTGTGGCTGTCGCCGCAGTGTTTAGAGTCTCCTTTCAATCGGAATGGATAGCTTATGTTAATATTTCCACAAGAACGGGTACAATCAGAGTTATCGGAAGCCGTTTGGGAACAAGAGGAAGGAAGAAGAAGAAGAAGAAGGAGCACTGTGTAAGCAGCAAATAGGAGACTTCCTCCAGACATGCTGTCAGAGCACAAGGGAAATTTCCAATTTAGTGCAGTTTAACTCTTTAAAGAGATAATTAAAAGTCTTTTTTTTTTTTTTTGCATAATCAGATAAGAATTAAGAGATCACGGTACCCGTCGGCTATTGACTAAAACATCCAGAAGGAGTGGGGCCCATGTCATCTCAAGTAATCCACACAACAAAAAGAAACCCAAGTCCATATCAGATCATATCATCAAGGATACTTGTACTCTGCAAATAACTTCTTGCTATCATGAATTTCTCACGGTGGTTGCTCATGATAGTCGTAATAGTAGTAGATGCAGTCAATGGTGGAGTAGGCCATGAAGATTGCAGAGAAACAAGATGTGGCCCGGGAGAACCAGCCATCCGATGCCCATTTCGACTTAAAGGTAGGCAGCCAATCCATTGTGGCTTCCGGGGATTTGATCTTTCTTGCGATGAACACAACCTTACAGTGCTCGAGATGGCATCATCAACTAAGCTCCTTGTTTATGAGATTAATTACAGATCTCATGCAATTAGAGGAAGTGCTCGAGATGGTTGCTTGCCAAGGGAGTTGTTTTACAGTAATGGTTCTTATCCCTTTGAATTAGTAAGCCCCGCAACCTTATTCAGTTGTCCACTGTCAACAGTAAGAGATGAATATTGTTCCAGTAATCATCGTCTGGCGAGATTGAGCCCATGCCATGGCAACAATTCTGGTAACCATATTTACGCTGTCATTGGTGATTATTATTACAGTAAATACATGCCCCTAGTGCCTTGTATCAAGGTGCATGACTACACATCAGATCCGAAATATATATATGATGAGAGGGGATATTTATTATTGCATTGGTCCATTCCATCAAGTGAACATTGCAAAGGTATTTTACACTCCAAGTTTACTTTCCAACCATAATTTCAAGATTAATTGAAGATTCTATGCAAACTATAATTTTGGATTTCATTGATTTGAAAACCGGCCCTTATTTCATGAACAGCTTTTACAGGTCGTAATCTTAGAAGGCCAAATCTGAAGATATTTGGTGAGCTATATCCGCAGACCTTCATTTCATCTAATTTTATTTTTTTTCTTCCTTTTTCTTTCTTTTATGAATATAATGGGGAGGAAGTTAATCAAGGGTATGTTTGGAAGAGAGTTTTAAATGGCCAAAAATGCTTTTAAAAAACGTTTGACACAAAAAGAAAATATTTGCAGGTATTTCCGCACTCTGTTTAGTTCTAATAGCGATGGGGACGACAATCTACTCTATCTACAACTCAAACAAAAAGGAAAAAGAAAATCAGCTTAGAATTGAAAGATTTTTGGATGAATACAGAGCGATGAAGCCAAGTAGATATTCCTATGCTGATATTAAGAGGATAACAAGTCAATTCAAGGAAAAGTTGGGTCAAGGTGCCTACGGAATAGTGTTCAAAGGAAAGCTTTCCTCCGAGTTACTTGTTGCTGTGAAAATCCTCAACAATTCAAATGAAAATGGGGAAGATTTCATAAACGAAGTGGGGACAATGTGTCAAATCCACCATGTCAATGTGGTTCGCTTGGTTGGAATTTGTGCCGACGGATTTATTCGTGCCCTTGTTTATGAATACTTACCAAATGGTTCTTTGCAAAATTTCTTATCACCAGCAGATAATAAGAATTTATTCCTTGGTTGGAATAAGTTGCAAGATATCGCTCTAGGAATAGCTAAAGGAATTGAATATCTTCACCAAGGATGCGACCAACGAATCCTACACTTTGATATCAAACCACATAATGTATTGCTAGACCAAGATTTCACTCCAAAAGTTTCTGATTTTGGTTTAGCCAAGTTTTGTGCTAAGGATCAAAGTGCAATATCGATGACTACTGCAAGGGGGACCATGGGCTACATTGCACCCGAAATCTTCTCAAGGAACTTCGGCAATGTCTCATATAAGTCGGATGTCTATAGTTTTGGAATATTGTTGCTTGAAATGGTTGGAGGGAGAAAGAACTTTAAAGTCATGGAGGACTCCACTAGCCAAGTCTACTTCCCAGAATGGATCTATAACCTTTTAGAGGAAGGCAACGACCTACGAATCCATATTGGGGACAACGAAGGAGATGTTACAATTGCTAGGAAACTTGCTATTGTGGGTTTATGGTGCATCCAATGGCATCCCATAGATCGTCCTTCCATGAAAGTTGTAGTTCAAATGTTGGAAAGAGAAGGTGAGCATCTAGCCATGCCTCCTAATCCTTTTGCCAGCACTTCGAGTTGAAGGAGAATATAATGAACATACCTCTGAAGAAGCACCTGTGTCTACATGGATTATACCACTCACTTATGAGATGAGTCTTCGAGTGTTCTTATAATTAAGAAACTGGTTTGAGTTCAATAAATTTCAATGTAAAGTATTAATTAGATAGCAATAATTCATCAAACTTGCAGTACATGTTATAATTGAGACGAAGATAGTGTCTCTTTTGCTATATATTCATATATAATGGTGTATTTTGAATTATAGAAAGGAAAAAAAAGGGGTGACCCATGATACATGCTATAATTAATTTGAGGATATAAAGCCACACTACTACAAAAAGGGAAAAAGACGACCAGAAAAAAACGACGAAAGAAAAAAATACCGTCGTTGTATTTCAAAAGACGACGATAACAGAAAAATGACGTGGATCATCTACTTAATTAAACGCTTAAAAAATGGGGAACCTCTAGAGTAAATTATAAACACGACGCATAAACTTAACAACCATCGTCTTATTAAAGTTGTTTTCTCCTAACCTAAATTCTAAGCTCAAAATCAACGACAACAGGTAGAAACCCACCGACGTAGAAAGTAAAAATGACGATTTGCCAAAACTGCCACCGTGTTAACTTCTAAGTAAACACGACCAACTATTCTTAATCAGCGTTGTATAACTTAATTAACATCCACGTCGGTATATAAGTAACCAGCGCGGTATTCAAGCCATGTACCACAACAGTAAAGATAAAAAGATCGACGTTTTCTTATAAAGTGCTACGACGGAATTTATAAAAATATTGTCGTATAGGATCTGGGAACCACGACACTAGAAGAGTAGATAACGACTTATAAATGCAAAAATATCCACGTTGTATTTTTACTATATAAAGACGATTTAAATTTTAAAAACCACGACGGTCGGTTTCTTCACTTATAGCGACGTATAACATTTCTTTACGACGTCGATTTTTTGAAAACTACTGTCGTATTTATTTCTATTATACGTCTGCCTTATCAGTAAACCGTCGTATCAGATAATTGCAGATGAGATTTCAAGATATATGAAATCTTACCAGTGGGAGCTTTGTGTCTCATCATAATCGAACCACAAATACGAGAAAGACAATATTTTAGATATTGATGACGTGTGTGTCTTTGTGTCTTTGAGATACACAAAGGCACATACGCAGCAAAATCCAAACTATTTGCCTCTAAACCAAACTAGGAACTTTAGAGAGAGAGAACTGAGAAAGACAATTTCTTAATTTCGTCTAAAATATTTTCATTTGCAGGTTTGATTTGTCTTCAACCATGGTTTCTCAAGATCAAAGTAAAGATTTTGGCTTGAAAAAAAATCAATGTAAGGAGCTTAAAGTTGTAAAACCTCAAACTAAGTCATCGAAGAAGATGAAGTTTGTTTCATCTGCTGAGACAGAACCAGGAAGCACGACAACATTTTCTGAGGAGCCAAAGTCAAGTCGGGGTATAAACACAATGCCCCGTGTTGTGAAGAGAAAATATCAGAAAATTAAGCTAGTTATTGAGTATAATAAAAAGGGGAAACCATATGGCACTGCACATACTGAGATGCACTCCCACATTGGTGTGTTGGCACGCTCCAAAGTCCCAATTGTGGACAAAAAATAAACTGAAATCCCCAAGGATATAAAAGAGCAGATTTGGGAAGCCGTTAACTTGTCTTATGTGGTAGGTCAAGGGGGCAAGAAAATTGTGGTTGAGCATATACCAAAGTGAATAAAATTGTTAGTATTTATATTTTTTTCCATACAAACACTTATGAAGGAAGAAGAATCGAATATTGATCTTCTGGGGTAAAAATAAATTATCTTAATCATTAGAATTACAAACTCCTTCTAATATTAATTTTTCTTCAACGTGTAAGTGTAATATTTAGATGAGGGTACGTCAATATTTCCTGTGAATCCCTCTACTTAATTATTATTTTTAAATATTTATCCAAAAGCTCTAACCTCTTATTATTAAGTTATTACAAGTCATCTTATTAACCAAAAGATTCATGATTTAGGTCATTACTCAAAGATGATCCTTACAAAAAGTTACTTAAATAAATAGATGAACTCAATACTTCTTATAAACGATGATTACCTAAAAAATGAATGATTCAAATCATGTGATAACATTGTGAAGTAAACTCAAATAGATATTTTGCCCCTTAGTATTTGAATGGTCGTGTAGTTTAGATATCCAAATAAATAATTCTTGGTCCACTCCCATCAACAACACAATAAATTAGTCAAAAGGTGAAGAAGAGTCCACGTAACTTCAAATACAACTGTTATACTATATGCATGCTGAAACACCAGAATAGTCCAAAACGTTTGTTTATGACCAAAAAAAAAAAAAAAGTCCAAAACGTTTGTCGGCACCAACGAGAGACTTGGACCATTTAGTTGGCCTGAAATTTCCATAAAGTCTTCGGGCATTTCCACAATGCTTTTCCAACCCAGTCAACTACTTCATTCCAACCCATTCAAGTGAGGAAGCAATATTTTCTGCATTAATTTGATGAAATGAATTATATATCGATATCATTAAAATGACTCCCACATTTAATTATCATATGATAAAACTTGTTACTTTTTAATTTTGATTTAAATTATAAAAGATGATAATAGAAAAGTAATTTAAAACAATAAGAATATTGAACTTATGGTTGGACTTTTGACTTAAAACACAGGATTGAATGATTGTGAATTATTTCATATTTTTCCATAAGGAGGATATTTATACAAGTACAAGTTGGCTTTCCTATAAAGAATCCTAACTAGGTAACTACTCTAATTAGGCAACGTGAATCACACCAGGAAATCAGGGCTCACGCCAACATTTTGATCTATATATACTATACGATTAAAGAGCACGTACGTTAATGCTATAAGAATTCGGAATAGCCAAACAAATTGAATATCTTTGCCTAGGGTGTCACCACCGAACCTCCACTTACGATATAACACCACATAATATGTATTTGCTAGATATCCAAAAAAAAAAAAAGTTAATACAATGCTAACCAATCGTTTGGTTTTATTTAATAATATTATTAAAATAATCCGAAGCGTTCATTTTTTAGATCATGAATTAACATTCAACATATAACTGACAATAAACTAGTCTATATATTGTTTTCAAGGGAATAGACCATTCTCTCTGCTAAACTCAAAGGTGCAGAAGATACCAAGTATGTGCTCAAAACTCTTGATTAATATTCAAACACAACTGTTATGAGAGGTACCTATCTATTTATGATTGTCCACATTCTGAGCCACCCCAAGGAAATTTCCTTCCAAGTGCAGGCAACGTAGAGGAAGACTTTGACCATATACTCATGTTATGTGGTTCTCATCCTATTCCAAAAGAAAAAAAGGACAAAAAGAAAAATAAAACAAAGAAAGTTCAATGAGAACTAAACACTTGTTCCACAATAGACAACTACTTAAGTTTGGGAACCTCTCCAACCCACTCCTCAAGTCAGGAAATATTTTCTGCATTAGTGATTATTTGGACTTTATAATACAATGCCAACCAGTGGTTGGGGTCCACTTAATAATATCATTAAAATGGATCCGAATCATCTTCTTAGATTTCTATATGTCATGATCTACTTGACTTTTCTTATAAGCATGTAATCTCATTTAAATTTCATCCAAAAGCCAAAAAATTGACACATCAAACATAGATTATTTTTAAATAAAACAAAATTGCTTCACACCCAAAACAAACATTACGAAACGTTAAAACAGATTGATGTGTCACTTTTTTGGCTTTTGGATGAAATTTAAATGAGGCATGTTTATAAAAAAAAAGTAAAGCGGATTATGGCAGAGAAAATCAAAGCAGAGGATCCGGATCCCATTAAAATGATCTGAATCATTCATTTTTTAGGTCATGAATTAAAGATACCCTTACAAAAAGACCAAATTTGAAAACATTAGGCATCTAATTGCGATAAAATAATAATAGACGAACATAATACTTCCTATAAATAATAAAAAACATTCATGATAATAATTAAATGAATAAACGATTTTTGATTTGGCTAATTTTTTTTTTAAGCCCTTGAGTTTATATATCTCTCCAAATAAATGATTCTTGGTCCACTCCCATCAACATGACAATAAATTAGTCTATATATTATTTTCAAGGGAATAGAGCCATTCTCTCCACTAAATCAAAGGTGCAGAACATACCAAGATAGTATTGTGCTCAAAACTGTTGACTAATATTCAAACACAGCTGTTATGAGAGGTACTTATCTATTTATCGTTGTCCACATTATGAGACACCTCAAGGAAATTTCCTTTCCGGTGAAGAAGACTAATGAAATTTCGTTTCTTGTAGGCAACATAGAGGAAGACTTTCACCATATACTCATGTTATGTGGTTCTCATCCTACTCTAAAAGAAAAAAAAAGGACAAAAAGAAAAAAAAAAAAAAAAAGTTCAATGAGAATTAAACCCTTGTTCCACAATAGACAACTACTTAAGTTTGGGCATCTCTCCAACCCACTCCTCAAGTCAGGAAATATTTTTTGCATTAGTGATTATTTGGACTTTGTTTGTTTTGATCAAACATGTATATTTTAACCCACTCCCCACATATATATTTAATGATAAAACATGTTACTTTTTATTTATTATTTAAATTATTAAAAACATAACAAAAAAGTGAGAAAAGACTAATAAGGTTCAATGTAGGTTACGCAAAACACAAGGCAGAATATGAGTTTCATGCAAACACTTACCAAGAAAGAAGAATCGAATATTGGTCTTCCAGGGTAAAAATAAATGATCTTAATCACTAAAACTACAAACTCCTTGTAATATAAATTTTTCTTCAATGTGTAAGTGTAAATTTAGATGAGAGTATGTCAATATTTCCTGTGAACCCCTCTACTTAATTATTATTTTTAAGTTTTTATCCAAAAGTTCTAACCTCTTATTATCAAGTTATTACAACATTAGCCATTACTTTATGCTAACTTCACAACAGGTCATTACTTAAAGATAATCTTTACAAAAAGTTACTCAAATAAATAGATGAACTCAATACTTCTTATAAATGATGACCTAAAAATTAAACGATCGAATCATATGATTACATTGTGAAGTAAACCCAAATAGATATTTGGCCTCTTAGTACTTGAATGGTCGTGTAGTTTAGATATCCAAATAAATGATTCTTGGTCCACTCCCATCAACAAGACAAATAAACTAGTCCAAAAGGTGTAGAAGAGTCCACGTATTGTGCTCAAAACTTCCAACACAGTTGTTAGAGGGTACTTCTCTATTATAGCTGTATACATGCCGAAACAACGAGAGACTTGGACCATTTAGTTGGCCTGAAATTTCCACAATGTTTTTCCAACCCAAATGCTCTTGGTTCTTGAAATCTTTCCAAAAGGTTCATTGCCAAGTTTCTTATCATCAGCATATAATAGGAATTCATTTTTCAGTTGCAAGATATCGCTTTTGGAATAGCCAAACGAATTGAATATCTTTGCCTAGGGTGTCACCACCAAATCCTCCACTTCCGATATAACACCACATAATATATATTTGCTAGATATCCAAAAAAAAAAGTTGATACAATGCTAACCAGTCGTTTGGGTCCACTTAATAATATTATTAAAATGATCTGAAGCGTTCATTTTTTAGATCATAATTAATTAACATTCAAACACAACTGACAATAAACTAGTCTATATATTGTTTTCAAGGGAATAGACCATTCTCTCCGCTAAACTCAAAGGTACAGAAGATACCATGTATGTGATCAAAATTATTGATTAATATTCAAACACAAGCAATGTCTATTTATCATTGTCCACATTCTGAGCCACCCCAAGGAAATTTCCTTTCATATGAAGAAGACTAATGAAATTTCCAAAAGGTTTTTGGGCCTTGTGAAGCAAGAAGCCAAGTGCAGGCAACGTAGAGGAAGACTTTGACCATATAGTCATGTTATGTGGTACTCATCCTATTTCAAAAGAAAAAAAAGGACAAAAAGAAAAATAAAACAAAGAAAGTTCAATGAGAATTAAACACTTGTTCAACAATAGAGAACTACCTAAGCTTGAGAATCTTTCCAACCCACTCCTCATGTCAGGAAATATTTTCTGCGTTAGTAATTATTTGGACTTTCTTTGTTTTGATAAAACATGTATATTTTTTAACCCACTCCCCACATATATATTTAATGATAAAACATGTTACTTTTTATTTATTATTTAAATTATTAAAAACATAACCAAAAAAGTGAGAAAAGACTATGTAGGTTAACACAAAACACGAGGTTGAATCGGAGTTTCTCCAATGCAGCAGAAAAATTAAAATCTGTCATTTTGTAGATACTTCTTGGACATCAAAATACGTAACATTATATATATATATATATATGCATTTTAGCTTTCAAGATAGTACGCGTTGACATGTGTGTATATATTTTGCAAAATTCACACATGTGCTATAGCCTTTTATGTGGACATCCTAAAAATGTTACATTGAAACGTATGTATGTACTAAGTATTGATACGAGCAAATGTGAAAATTGACTGCTCCAATAATTCAGTTGAAAATAACTTTTTGGCATTTAAAGAACTACATTGCAGAGGGAGAAAGAGAGAGAGGTCAGTATTGATGGAAAGTGGGTTATATGACCTTTCATGGGACTAGGTTTGGCTTTTAGGACTTAGGCATTTCTTCGGTCTAATTTGGTATGGGTCTGGGTTTTACTACCTTGTCCCAAGCCCACCCATACGGGCCGGGCCATTAGGGCTTGAACGTGTTGTATGGAATTTGGTGGTGCTGAGTTGGGCTACATTAGGTTACTTAAGTTGGACTGGGCTAAGGCTGCTTGTTATTTAATTTTTTTAATTTTTCAATTTTGAGAATTTCATAATAAACTAAACATATATAAAAGATGAATCAACATAATATATATATATATATATTAATTATGACATGTAAACATATTTGTGCTATGATCAAATACAGAGTAGAGCTACTAACTTTCCCTTGCATAGATCCACATCTTGATTAACATTAATTCATTTCATTTGCATCCCCAATAAAAGTAATCTCTTCAGATTCTGAAGCACCTGATGCACAGGGACTTGGATTGTCCACACCAACTTCATCTGCAAGAATTTGTTGTGGATATAAGAAAGGCTCTGGAGGCATTTGGGCTCTCAATTTCTCCTTTGAGCATCTCGACTACTTTATTCATTGAAGGGCGTTCAATAGGCTTCATTCGAATTCCCATAACACCTTGACAACGTGTGAAAAAAACTTTCCTCCCCACTATCACTTATAGAAATAAATATATATAATAAAATTTAAAATAAAAAATCCCATTCGAGTTGAGCCCATTTGTAATTTCCAAAATTTGGGGTAAAGCCTAAAAAGGAGAGTTTGAAGTCGAATATTGGACTAGAATTTAGATTTGAACTTCATGCCTCATTGGGTATGGGTATTGGGCCTAACGCACTATATTTGTCAAAGGAATATGCATAAAATGTTTCTTCTCAAGATTTTTTAATTCAACAAAGAAATTTAAAGCATAGTCCAATAGATGAAGAAAATAATCAGACTTCCGTAACTACTCTCATCTCATGGCTTTGAAAAGAGAAAACACGTTGATACATACATAGGCGTCTTGAGTATGCATGTTGGATTCTTTGCTTTCTTTCTGGTCATTCCATTTTCCACAGTTTAGCTGTTTGGAAAAATCCGTGCTTGAAATCTCCCATCAATGATGTCTTCTTCATCTTTTAGCTTTGCTTTTTTGAACCCCCTACTTTTCTAGTTTGTCCCTTTATTTTCTGATTTAAAATATTTCCTGTAAAGGATATCATCAAGTTTTAAGCATTAAATTATGAAAAAGATAAAAGAAATAAAAGACGATCAAGGATCGAAGAAGATCTTGCTGCGTCTTTATATGCGTGCAATACGATTTTAAGGTGATGTGCTTTAACAAATTTACAAACAGGTACGTAATAAGCAAGCCAATTGGTCTGAAGGGATATCCTTTGCTTGTGTGACAAGACCAAGTCTTGTTCTAGGATATCCTTAGCTTGTGTGGCATGACAAAGCCTTGTTCTTTGAGATGATCATGAGCCACAAATTATGATATCCTTAGCTAGAGAATTTAAGAAATGTGTTTTCTGTCTCCCACTAATTATGATATTTGTTTTGTTAAGACATACGCTGCCAAGGGCCTAGGCACACCCTGTTAAGGGTGCCCGGTTCTCATCACACACGCCGGCAACACATCGCACGTGTGGATAACATCCATATCAAACTAGAGGAGGGGTTATGAACCAAAAAAGGAAACAAAAGAACAGGAAAAAAAGAAGAAGGAAATATCTTTTAAGATCCCCCAATTATGAATGATGGCAGGCATCCAAAGATATATCCACTAGATTCATCGTTTCCTTTCCAAAAAAAAAAAAAAAAAAAGATATATCCACTGGACAATTTTTTATTGAGAGAAAATCGCATTGAATTGAAAAACAAGGAAAATTACAACCGACCTGCAACTTTTTTGCAACAAAAATGAAAGCAAATCATCTTATATATTTTGACAGAAAAAAATTGCATTTATTAAGGTATTGCTTCTTCTTCAATCCTTGCTTGGAAAAAATAATCATTCCTGATTTGTTCCATAAAGAATGCGTCAAGTCATTTAAAAAAATAAAAATAAAAATCGCGATATATATACAAGAGAACTATACATTGTAAATACTGTGTACAATTAGGGTTGAATCTTATAGTTTGCAGAGCTTTCGTGTACGGCTGCTCTCCTATTCAAACGTTTTGTTCAGTCATGGAGCTGATCATGCATCCGGTTAGTAGTTTTGCCAAACTTTAATTCATTTATTTCAATCATAAAATAGTTGATTCATAGTTTGATTACTAGATATATTAGGTTGACTTCATAGTTTTCCATGACAATCTTTTTGGGTACAAGAATCGACATCCATAGTCACACAAAATAGCTTGTTTTGTCATTTTCAAGAAAAGAAGATAGCTAAATTTATTTTCTTCACAGGAAAACGGGTAACTTTTATTGTAGGAATTTATGAATTTTTTACGGAATTATATGATCATAGGGATGTGAATGCATCGGATTCTATCAAACCTTGTTTTAGTGATTAAATTTTTTATTCTTTCAGTATTACTCAAATTCTATTTTTGCTTACTCTAACTTCGTTTCGCTATATGTTTTCACACTAGACCCTTTATCAAACTCCCTGTTGGTAAGTTATCTCACACTAGTCCGCATACGTTTAGTTCGACAACTTTCCTCAGCTAGAGATCATAGCCCTGCCTTCACGCCGGATCCCTTCACCGCCACGCAATCCACTCCCCGCCATGAGTGAAAAGATAGCCAGCGTCAACGTCAGCTGCAGCAACAGCAAGAAACTAAAGTGGTTCGCATGGGGCACCGGTGGCCTTATTGTCTTTATCGGCCTCCTAGTGTTTGTTGTGTTCCTCGTTCTCCACCCCTCCAAGCCAAGCTTCAACCTCGAAGACGTCACCGTTTATCAGTTCAATGTCTCCAAGGTACCGCCCTACGCCATCAGCATCATCATGCAGGTCACACTGTCCTCTAGAAACCCTAATTCTCGGATAGGCGTAGAGTACCAGCCTCTCCACGTCTACGCCACATATCGAGACCAGCAGGTAACAATGGCTTATCTCTTGCCTCCTACGTACCAAGGGCACAAGGAACCTGTGGTGTGGTCACCTCCTTTGACTGGCTACGACATGCCGATTTCACCATATTCGCAGCAGTCTTTGGATCAAGATTGGCATGCTGGGGTTGTCCTGATGAATATCAAGCTTCAAGGGGACGTGAAGTGGAAAGTAGGGACTTGGATTTCGCCCAAGTATCACTTGTACGTGCATTGCCCGGCAAATATCAGGTTTGGGGATTTGAGCAACAGTGGTCCAAACCTCATCAAGGGTCAGCCGGTGGATCATTGCGATGTGGAGATTGCTTCTTAATTTTTTTTGTTTTGGTAAAGAGGAGGGCTAGCACCTCATCAAGGGAGTTCAACTGCTTCTTAGTTCATTTGATTTCTCTTTTAATTAAATCCCCTTGCTTTTTCATTTTTCTTTTTGCGATGTGGATATATATATGATTTAAAGGAATTCAAATTATTATATGTCATTGGAGTGATTAATGTAATTTAGTCTTCAAGATACGAAGTCATCATTCTCTGACTTCTTAGATGACCAAAAAGCAAACATCCACTACTACAAAAAACGAAATAGACGACGGGGATCCACCGTCGTTGTCATGCTTTGAAAACCGTCGTTAAATCGACCGCCGTCTTTTTGGGTGTCAAATTACGACGGCTTTTCACCGTCGTTGTTTATCTGTAAAGACGACGGTTTTTAAAGAAAATCGTCGTTGTTTGGAGGTAAAGATCGTTAATTATAGGAGGAAAGACGACGGTTTTTAATAAAACCGTCGTGTATTGTAGGTTAAGATGACGGTTTTTTATGAAAACCGTCATCTTTACATATAATAGACGACCCTTTTTTTTTAAAACCGTCATATTTACTTCACAATAGACGACCATTTTTAAAAAAAAACCGTCATCTTTACATATAATAGACGACCTTTTTTTAAAAAACCGTCATCTTTACATATAATAGACGACCCTTTTTATAAAAACCGTCGTTAATTATCTGTAAAGACCATGATTTATTATGAAAACCGTAGTCTAATAAGTTCCCAAACTGCTACATTTTAGTTCTTTTTGATTTCATATGATGCTATACAACAATTTTAACTGGAAAACCAATCATAATGCTTTATTAATGAATATATACACTCAAAAATAGTTTCTTTCATAAAACTTGAAGATTCAAACATAAGTCCTACCAATTAAGTAGTACAATCTTTTCCTAACAAGACCTACGTACTCCTAATCCAAGCCTTCGTCATCCAAACAGACAAATGATGCACAACTGAAGTCTCCTCCATCATCCCTGTAAATAAATCAAAATGACAAAGAGAGAAAAAAAGCTAAGATTTTAAACATATAAAATTAGGTGGAAGAGAAATTTTACCATTGGACCATATTTCCATAGAAAACTTGTAAAATGAGCATAAAAAAGACCATCGAGAACCTGCAAAAGGAAAAATATATAAAGAAAATGATGGTGAAAAGAGAAGGTAACAAATTTTGAACAACAAAAAAACATATGACTCGCGTAGAAAACCTGCAAAAGAAAAAGTTATAAATCTGCAAGCTTCCTCCTCATCTCCTGAGAACCAAATCAGAAAATCTAAAAAAAACCATAAATATAAAAAAAATATGTAAACAAACCAGACAAATCAAGAGAGACAGAAAATCTGAAATCAGGGAGACGAAGAACATACCAGAAACGCAAAGAGACTAATCCAGAATTCACTAGCAAAATATAGAAGGATATTGAGAGATTAAGTCACTTTCAAATCAAACCTTTCATGAGAGTGTTTTAGAGAGCTCAAGAGGGTTTCAAGGAGGAAGAGGTTTTCAGAGACGGGGGAAGATCTGAAAATTTGTCGAGCGCGAATTCACTTAAGCGGCCTTTTTTTAGCGTGTTTTAAAAGACGACGCTTGTTAATGAGAGATAAGGTTTTCAAAGACGGGGGAAAATTTGAAAATTTGTCGAGCGCGAATTCACTTAAGCGGCCTTTTTTTAGCGTGTTTTAAAAGACGACGCTTTTTAAAAAAAAACGGTCATCTTTACATATAATAGACGACCCTTTTTTAAAAAAAACCGTCATCTTTACATATAATAGACGACCCTTTTTTAAAAAAAACCGTCATCTTTACTTCACAATAGACGACCATTTTTTACAAAAAAGGGTCATCTTTACATATAATAGACGACCCTTTTTTTAAAAAAACCGTCATCTTTACTTCACAATAGACGACCATTTTTTACAAAAAAAGCGTCATCTTTACATATAATAGACGACCCTTTTAAAAAAAAACCGTCATCTTTACCTATAATAGATGACCATTTTTAAAGAAAAACCGTCATCTTTACATATAATAGACGACAGTTTTTTCAAAACAACCATGTCTTTACTAAAAAAAGGACACTTGATTTTTAAAAGACGACGCTTGTTATATCTGCTGTCGTCGTTTTTTGGTCAGATTTTAACTATGAAGAAAACCTTTTTAATAAGACGACGCTTTTTTATTTGTGTGCGTCGTTATAAAAAAATATTCAATAGTACCTCCGTTTTTTAGTTGTTTAAGTCACTTATCCACGACGGTTTTTTTGTTACCGTCGTCTTTTTAAACACAACGACGGTTTTTTCTTCTACCGTCGTCTTTTTCTGGTCGTCTTTTTCACTTTTTGTAGTAGTGATCGTCAAACCATATATATCTGTTGTACGCTTTTCATCAAACACGATCCAAACACATGTCAAATATAAACTTGAATTTTGTTTTATATTTCCCTAGCAAAGACCAAGAGATGTTAGTAAATAATTAAAAGAAGCTTGCTCAACAGTCTTACGAAAGAAGGAAAAGCAGAGGAACGAGCATGGAAAAAAATCCAGACCCAAAATTGCAATCACCAACACCAAGCCTCTCCATCTCTACTTCCCCGAATATACACCACCCCCACCCCGACACTTCATCCCTCTCTCCTCCTAATCCGATTTCATACCCACCGATACCATCCTCTTATTTTAAGGGAAACAAAACTTTAATTAGATACCTAATCAATCAGGAGTACTGTGCCTTAAAAATTACAGATGCTTAGGTAATGTTAACACATTTTGGGTGTCTTGGAGGGTGGATAAATAAATCTGGCATTGGACCCTCTGCCTGTACAAGAGAAAGCAGCAGCCTGAGAAGGAATTCGAGGGAAAAGGACGTCTTACAAAAAAAGAAGAAAAAAGTTGGTTATTTCAATTCCTTTTTGTAAAGCCAAGTAGTATTAAACTAAAACACCACTCGACATTTTACTCCTACAGTGTAAATCAAACACATCATGTGTAGAAAATGCTAATTACATTTTATTAACCGCAACTCTCTAAATTAGGTGTCATGTTATTTGTTGAATTCACTAGTGAGATGTCAAATGCAACGAGATTAAGACTGAAAAAGTATAAAAGTAATGTTTGTCATCAAGCTGTAATGAGATATGTATTTTTAATTGACATTAACTCTTCCAACCTACGATTTGACTCAGTTGAAATAACTCTTTCCTTCAATTCTTGTCATTTTATGTCTATGTGACTATTTCACATCACTTTTGAAGATGCTGATATAATACAAGTAGTTTAGTTATGTGTTCCCTGCCACGGTACAGACCCGGGTTCGATTCCCAGCTGGGTTCATCACTCGTCAGTTTGACTTTTCTGATTTAACTTTCTTTTTGACGTACCAGTCCACCAACCCCCTTGTCCAAAAAAGACAGTCCACTAAACTGGGAGGAGCGGACCCTAAAAAACCTTTAGAAAGAAAAGGAGAAAACAGAGAGCCGAAAGTTTAGAAAGATGGCTGAAGATAACACAGTCGAAATTCCTAGAGTTAAATTGGGAAATTAAGGACTTGAGGTAGGTACATCTTACTCTTCAACTTATCCTTTCCTGTTCATAGTTTTCAAATTACAACTCTAAAAATTGGGATTGATCTAAAAGGAAAACAATTCAATGATTTAATCCTAACGCAGGGTAGACTTTGTATTAACAAATCCAATTTACATTTGGGATTGATCTAAAAGGAAAGGGATAAAAAGAAATTACATAGAGGAAAAATAATATGGCCGAGGGGAAGGGAATTCAGATTCCAAGACTGAAACTTGGAACATTTTTTTCCTGCTTTAGTTCAGAATTTATGATTTCCTTTCAGGTCTCAAAATTGGGGTTTGGGTGCATGGGCCTGACTGGAGTCTACAACTCTCCTGTCGCTGATGAGGATGGAATCTCGATAATCAAAGATGCCTTCAGTAAAGGAATCACTTTCTTTGACACATCTGATGTATATGGACCTCATTTGAATGAGGTTCTTATTGGGAAGGTATGCATGTCTCTCCGCTTCTGAATTTGTCAACTTCAAAGATACAGCTGCTGATGTATATGGACCTCGTTCGAATGATTACACTAACTCCAGAAGTTAAGAGCAGCAGAATAAGAGCTAAATGTATATGTCTCAATGTTTTGTATGTTTCTGTTTTTGTCAAGAAGAAGAAACTTGCAGCTGCCTTACAAGTAATGAAGGACTTTTCTATTGATTTTCTGCATGCCTAATTGCAATGTTTTAATTTTCTAGGCCTTGAAGCAGTTGCCAAGAGAAAAAATTCAATTAGCCACAAAGTTTGGTATTACTGGAACCGTTGACCCTCCTACTATTGTAATCAAGGGTACCCCTGAGTATGTCCGTTCAGCGTGTGAAGCTAGCTTGAAGCGTCTTGGTGTGGACTACATTGATCTGTATTACCAACATCGGGTGGACACTTCAGTGCCTATAGAGGAAACTGTATGTGATTCTCTTCCTTATTCAGCTGCAACCACCACAATTGTATCATGTTAGTAATTTAGATCTGCATGTTAGTTTGATTAGATACGTTTTTGTTTTCTTTCTGGAGTTTAGATTGGTGAGCTGAAGAAACTGGTGGAAGAAGGGAAAGTAAAGTACATCGGTTTATCAGAAGCTAGCCCGGATACAATAAGGAGGGCACATGCAGTTCATCCCATCACAGCTGTACAAATGGAGTGGTCCCTCTGGACTCGTGATATTGAGAAAGAGATTATTCCACTTTGCAGGCATGTTCAAAATCCTATCTGAGCTATGCAAAATTGGTCCTCTGAATTGGTTTCATAATTACAACTCTAATATGTGTCAATTATCTCATTGGACGGTGTAATGTTATCACATACAGGGAGCTTGGCATAGGTATAGTTCCGTATAGTCCTCTTGGTCGTGGGTTTTTCGGTGGCAAAGCAGTTTTAGAAAGTGTGCCTGCAAATAGCTTCTTGGTAAATGTTTCTTCACCAATTTTTCTGCTTAGTTCATTGTACGTAATACCAAATGTTCCCAATTATATTCTTTAAGCTGTGATTAATTATTTGCATCTTTTCAAGAGGAAGCTTTGAGGGGACGTTACTTCATCTCCTTGCATTTATTATTTCCGAGGAGAAGGAATGTTCAGAAACCTTATCCCTTTTTCTTTTTTATGTTTTCTAAGGCCTCAAATCCTCGGTTCATAGGCGAGAACTTGGAGAAGAACAAGAACATTTACAATCGAATAGAAAGTCTTGCAAAAAAGCACCAATTCTCTCCTGCTCAACTAGCACTAGCATGGGTTCTCCACCAAGGAGATGATGTTGTGCCCATCCCAGGTGAGCCATCATTACACTTTTGTTATCTGCAACTTAAATTAACAAACATGCCAAAGGTAAATTAGTTTAAGGACTCTTGGTTAAATTGTTTTTTCTTTGAAAATAGTTTTAAGATGTAATCAGAGACAGAACTTTGATTATGCTTCTGAGTGACAGCATGTTGTACACTAACTCGAGTTGAGCGAAGAAAAGTTCTTACACTCCATGTCCATAGTCCATATTGCTCATTTTTTTTGAATTTTCAACTGCTTAGGGACAACAAAGATTAAGAACCTGGATGCCAACATTGGCTCCTTGAGGGTGAAACTTGGAGAAGAGGACCTGAAAGAAGTTTCTGATGCTGTCCCAATCGACCAAGTAGTTGGTGATAGAACTTACTCAGGCATGACGCATTTGCAATGGAACTTTGCCAACACTCCTCCAAAGGTCTAAAGGAACTTTTGTATTGATAAGTTAAGTGGGATTGCATAGAGTTGAGTAACTGAACAATCATGGGTACATGCATTATACATCCCATTTGTAGTTCCGACTTCTGAGCACACATATCCCATTTGTAGAAATGCGCTTGTTTTCGTCGATGTTGGTGGTCGTTACTTTCTGATTGCCTTTCGATTTTCAGATAGTGAATTTTCAGAGTGAAATGGTGAGTCTTTGAGTGTTTTTCCTTGAAGTGGGGAGGAGTGCGACTGGATGGAATGGGAAGATGTCGTGGGCGCGAATTTCGTTGTTGTCGTGGGCGTGATTGGGTGTTGCTGTCGTTTTGGGTAGAAATTTGGCGTCGCTGCTGTCGTTTTGGGCTTGGGCTGTTTGGGCGTGTTTAATGCTGACAGCTGGAGTGTTTATTTTGGGCTTGGGCGTGTTTTTATTTTTGGTCAAATGCTTGGGCGTGCTTAATGCTGACAGTTGGAGTGTTTATTTTGGGCTTGGGGTTTTTTAATGCCGACAGCTGGAGGATTGAGTTAAAATGAAATAGTAAAATTTGGCAGGATTTAACATCTTTCGTAATTTTAACTTTTTTTCAGTGCTTGATTGTAAAATTACATCTTATTTTTTACGCATTGGTCTTATATTATGTGAAATTATATTCTTATATTTCAAATTAGTAAACTATATAACATTTAGCTGTGATGTAATGGATGCATGACATTTATTTTCCCTCTTCAGTTGCAGTCACCAAGCCAAACGTGTGGCTATCTGTTTGTACCCAATTTTGGTCAATGGACCAAAAGTGGTCACCTTCCCAGAAAAGGAACGCAGCATAGGCCCAAGCCCAATAGTGGGCTACAGGTCATATTTTTTAGAAAGGGGCTTTTCCTGACTGAAAATAAAAACCAAGACAAGAAAAAAAGAAAGGGCCAAAGCCCAAGGACAAAGGGCCCAAAACGATTGGACCACTGACAACTGAAAAAATCGGAAACTGTTCCAAACCCACGCGAGATTAGAGAAGGAACATCAACATTAAATGACGATGTGACTTTTCCCTCTTCCAGTGAAAAGCCAGCCGTCCAAGGAAGCCACCAAGCCAGAAGCCAACTTGCACATCAAATCGCCAAGTACGAGATCGCTTCAAACCAGGAGGCCAATACGAAAACTGGCGGTTCTCGTCAGAAAGATCGACCTCCCCCTCTACAGACCAATTCAGAGCGTCAAATCAACAAGCTGACTTCGGGTAGCAGGCAAATATCCTTACCCAGTCATCATCATTCGAGAGCTCCTCTGCCTCTATAAATAGAAGACTTCCAGCACAGAAGAAGAGGACTCTGTCTCCAAAACCAGACGCAACGTCTTGTAAAACGCTTAAAAAAGCACTCAAAGCATCCCAGTTATCCCAGCCAGACTTCAGAGAACCAGACGATCTCTGTGTTCATCTTTTATTTCTCTGCCATTCCCATGGTACGATTAACTTCCCAAAATGTTCAATTTAAATTTGTATAATATAGTAGGCCATGAACCTTAGATCGCAGTGATAATGTATTTCTTGGGTTAGAATCAATGAGTATGAATTTCTACTGTCTTCCCCACTAACTTAAGAATTAAGTAAATGAAAACGATGGAATTCATGTTTATGGAACCCTGTTGCGCTCATGTTTACTTCTGTTTCTGTAGTTGCAATATTTAAATCATTTCATTTTCATTTCATTCAAGTTAACAGTACGAAAGGCTCTTTAGCCCGAATCGGGCCACTTAGGCTTGAGGGATATAAACTAATCGGGCCCGAAAGCCATACAGTTGGGCCCGAAGCTCGGTTTAAAGTTATATACATATTTGAATTTAGGTCTACAAGCCCATGTAGGGTGTTGGCTGACCAAGAACCTTGTTTCTTCACCTTGCTTGGATAGGTGTTGCTCGCACTAGCCACAGCTGACGTATATACGAGAGAAAGAATTGTGAAGTCCTCTTAATCGGGGCATAGAAAAGAACTGACCCAGGCCAGTACCCCACCTGGTGCACAATGGCTTGAGCAGAAGATCAGGAAAAAGGCGCAAACTCCACATCATACTAACCACACTTGCTCATACCAGGTCTGTTGGACTGGTCGTATCTCCAACAGTGGCACGCCTATCAAGCAGAACTCATGAATCAGAGGAGGTTTAAAGGTTAAGCCCAAGACAGGGCTGGACCGGACTTCTCATCAACCTGATTCAACTTTCAATCCCATTGAATATTGAAGTAACATCTGCGCAGGCCAAAAAGATACAATCGGGGCATTGGTGTAGGTCCAACGATCCCTGTGTTCTTCCGAGCAGGCCCAACGCGACGTTAGGCGAAAAAGATCACTCAACAGGAAAAGAGACCAACATATTTTTGGCACGCCCAGTGGGACTTTCACTCTTGTATGGTGAGAAGGACCAGAAGGAAAGTCTACATGGCGGAATCCACACGAGCCACCGATGAAAGAAACAAAGGGATCGTGGAAACGGAATCGATGGAGTCCTCCACGGGATACCCCTTTGAACGACTGGAAAAGGCCATGGTAGAAGGGTTTCAAACGATGACCACTTCCATGACCAACTCCATGAATCTCATGTCCCAAAGCATTGTCCAGACCGTCGAAAAGGGACATGAGAACACAACTCTACAGGGAAACGAGACTAGAGCTCACCTGAGTCAAATCTTCGAGCGGATCATACGGATGGCGCAAGAAGAGGACGCGCCCAGGAAAGAAAAAGGGCTCCTCGAAAATGAAAATACTCCCTCAAGAGTTCCAAGATATTCTCTAGGCCAAACGAGCGGTCATGCTAACTCGACATCTCCCAAAATGGTGATAGGGAGTTCTTATGGAACACCTTTCCAGGTCACTAATACGGGCACTCCAGACCTGAGGCTCGCTGGACCAATTGTTACGCAAGCAAGCAACCCATCAAAGGAACCGGGAGGTCAGCCGTTCGCACCCTCTGGTACCTCTTCCAAGTATCAAGCGCCAAGAACTGGCGAGCCAGCCTTACCACCAGGATACGTCCGAAAGAACATGTACGCGGAAAAATGGAAGGAGCCTGCGGGATTCAACATTACCCCCAACAACGGCGATAGCGGGGGTAATAGACGAACTAAGCGAGATCATGAACGAACAGTCGAGCAGTTTCAAGATTCTGACGACGACGACGAGGCAGGTCAGAACCCTCAGGCCGCTGTCGAACCACCTCCGGCACGCCACCCGGATGAGGCCATACGAAATGAAATAGAAGGATTGAGGCAGCTTGTTCATAACGGCCAGGCCGGAATCAGGAGAGCAGCTCGACCTACATATCAGAAACCATACCCTGCATACATCGACGATTTGCCCTTCCCAAGAGGATTCAAGGTACCAAATTTCAGTTTGTTTAACGGAGAAGATTTGTATGCATCAGCGTTGGAACATATCGGGCGCTTTTCGGCCCAATGTGTCGCCATCGAAACCCAGCCTCTTCTGAAACTGAGATTGTTCGGAAGCTCCGTTTCGGGCCAAGCATTCACATGGTATTCAAATCTAGGCCCGAATTCTATTACGGGATGGGCAGAGATGGAAGGAGCTTTCATGGAGCAATACTATCGGTCCGAACCTGAGGTCACTATCAACGACCTGACTGACATGAAGCAAGGAGAACATGAAACAGTGCAAGATTTCATCGCCCGTTTTAAGAAGCTCAAAATGAAATGCAAAATCCCCATGGATGAGAAGCACTTCATCAAAATGGCACAGAACGCTCTCAGACTATCACTGCGGAAGAAGTTCGACGACCAGGAGTTCATGGATTTACAAGACGTGGCTCAAAGAGCTGGAAAATATGAGCTGTTGCTCCAAGAAGAGGCGCAAAGAAGAAACAGTTCTAAGCCCATTTACTTCAAGAACCCAGTCCATCATCTGGAAATCATCAACGAATTAGCTGAAACCAGCGAGGAGAACATCGGTCCGGAGGTATCACTCGCAGAAATTGTTCAAATAAAAAGCCCGATCACCTGCAAAGCAGTGATCAGACCTGGAAAAGAGCAACGGAGCAATCCTCCACCAACCGGAGGATTCGTGCCCTACAAGCAGAAACATAAATCGTATTCCTTCGACCTCTCCAAAGCAGAAAACATCTTTGATGAGTTGCTCAGAGGAAAGATGATTAAACTGGACGAGAAACACGTATTTCCGAAGCAAGAAGAAGTAAAAGGCAAATTGTTCTGTAAGTGGCATAATTCCTTTTCCCATGCTATTAACAATTGTGTTCAGTTCAGGGATGCCATCCAGGACCTCATTAACGAAGGCAAACTCCTCCTGGATAAACCACCCTCTATGAGGATCGACAGCGAACCGTTTCCTGCTCACATGGTCGGAGTTAACTGGCCCGAAAGACAGAATAAGCGGAGAATCGTAATGGATATTGAGAAAGAAAGAAAGACTAGTTCGTCCTTGGTAAAAAGACCAAAAGCAACCATCACGGCCGGTATCGTAATGTGCAGCCGATGCAAGTGCGAATGCGAACTCGAGATACCTGCTGTAGGAGGAAACATAGATGAACGACTACTTCAGAACATGGCCGAGGCCGACCAGGACTACCACAGGACCGGAGCCCGAAACTATGGTCTTTTTAGCCCGCGCCAGGGCCCGAGGGGTAATTATGAAAAGTTTCGAGAGATAGGCGGAAAAGCCATCCAAGAGCCATTAGTACCAAAAATTGCTGAGCGCACGAGACTAGAGGATCGAGACGAATGGCGTACCAGATTGGTCCGGCCCGAATCCGGAGCACCCTCTGTACAACCTGGGAAAATGCGCATTTGGAGCGAAGGAAATAGTAGACCATCTACTACGTCCAATTCGACCAATGTGAAACCAATTGAGCCCGGTAGGCCGGCGACGGTCCGAAATGGCAAATGGTACCTAGTAGGAAGAGGAGGCAAGCCCGAAAGGGAATTAACTAATACCCAGGCCCGAAGAGTCAGACGGCAGTATGGAAAGGCCAGAAGACATCTGGAAAGCCAGGCAGTCAATCCTGATGCTGTTACCAGCACCCAAGACAGGGGTCATGAAGTACAAAGTCGGAAACGACCAACCACTGGAGTTCTAAGACCAAAAACATCGCCATCTTTGCCAAAAACCCGGGAAGAACAGGAATCAAGAGAATTAAGGTCACAACACCAGGCTTCAGTTGACCAACCACCAGTTTACCCAAAATTACCAAGGCTTTCGATAGGCAAGACTATTCTCAAACGTCCCACAAGGGCCGAAGGCGACGTTGTTTCGAACGACCACAATACTGAGGAAGAAGTGACAACAAAGCCTGAAGCCGGACCATCAAGGTCCGGTTTAAAGGTAATAATGCCGTAAAAAATGATTCGGGCCAAGTTATCTTTAGAGGAAGACGAAGACGAAAACATGTCCGAAGGAGAAAATGACGACTGGCTGAATTACGAGCTCGATCACGAAGAATTTAAAGCCGCCTTGGGATTGAAAGTCGGATGCAAAGAAGAAGGTGAGCAGCTTAATCACACCCCAGCCTTGACATTCGGGACCTTGGAAGAAGGCTTTAAGACCACTATTGCGACAGGACAGGCTGCAAGCCCAATAACCTCAGATGACGTCGCCAAGAGAGAGGGCCAGAGAAATCAACCGATGGAAATTGAATCGCTGCCCATTATCCAAAGAACTATGCCCATAAATATGGTGTACATCCTCCCAGCTCTCTATAGATCACAAGAGGATCAGCCAAGATACATGGAGGGCGATAGCTTGGTTGGAGATCATCCGACCGCATTAATACACATAGTCGATGATCATGATGAAAGGCCCGAAACTCCCGAGATGACTGAGTCAAGTATAGTCGGAAAGATGGGGAATTTCAGGGAAGGGATTTCCCGGGTATTCTTCACCAGACCAACCCGAGCAATGACAAAGCATTTAAGACCTCTGTTCATTTCGGCTAGAATTAATGGCGTGCCATTTAAGAAGGTGCTCATTGACGGAGAAGCCGCTGTTAATATCTTACCGTTTAAAAGATTGGAAAAACTGGGTAAGAACAAGGCAGACCTCATTCCAACAGATTTGACAGTGTCTAACTTCGCAGGAACCATTACTGCCACTCATGGCATTCTGGTAGCCGAGTTTGAGGTTGGATCTAAAAATCTCATGGTGTCTTACTTAGTGGTGGATAGCACATCTTCTTACCACGCTCTGATGGGAAGAGACTGGATACATCAGAGCATGTCTATACCATCTTCCCTCCAACAGGAATTACTGATGTGGGATGAAGAGTTAGAGGATTATGAAATGATAAAGGCAGATCCACAGCCATTCCTACCATCTGCCAATAGCATTGATGCACGATTTTACAACGAAGACATAGCTCCTCTCACCATTCCAGAACTAATCAAGAACGGCCACTCTCCAGTAGTGATGGCCCAGAAGTTCATCCAGCAGGGCCTTATCTTCTCAGCGGAAGAATGGGAAAGGCCCCATATATCCTTCACCAAATCCCATGGATAAACAAGACTTACTGGAACAAGAGCCGCCTCTGGCAGAAACCTCTCCAGTGGAACGGCCGCAAACAAAAGAGGTAATGCAAGAAGAATTAGGAATAGACCCGGCCAACTACATGGCTGAATTTGTTTCTGAGGACAACTGGGCCGAATCAGTAGGGTTAAATGAGGAAATCCAATTGGGACCCACCAAGCTCAGCACAACACCTCCGGAAATCCAAGATCCCCTTGAAGAAGTCAATTTAGGCACTGACCAGGATCCAAGGCCAACATTCGTTAGTGGCCTCTTGGACCCTGGCATCAAGAAAGAACTGGTTTCCCTCCTCCAAGAATTCAGAGACTGTTTCGCCTGGCACTACCATGAAATGCCGGGGTTGGATAGGAGTTTGGTAGAGCACCGATTGCCCATAAAAGAGGGTTACAAACCAGTAAAGCAGCTGAAGCGGAGGATGTCAGTCGAAACTGAGCTAAAGGTAAAAGAAGAAATCCAGAGATTATTAAGGGCAGGATTCATTAGGCCAGCCCGATATGTCGAATGGTTAGCAAACATCGTGCCTGTTCTGAAAAAGGTCACCAAGGCTGTCAGGGTATGTGTCGATTACAGAAACCTGAACGAGGCTACCCCAAAGGATGAGTACCCTATGCCAATGGCCGATATGCTGATTGATGGAGCGGCACGTAACAAGATTCTATCATTTATGGATGGCAACGCAGGGTATAATCAGATCATGGTCGCAGAGGAAGATATTCATAAGACAGCATTCAGATGCCCAGGGCACGTGGGGGCGTACGAATATCTGGTCATGCCTTTCGGGCTGAAAAATGCAGGGGCCACATACCAAAGGGCAATGAACGCCATTTTCCATGATATGATCGGACACACCTTGGAAGTATATATTGACGACGTGGTCATCAAGTCAAAGGAACAGGAGGATCACGTGGAAGACCTCAGGAAAGCTTTCATCAGAATGAGGAAGCATCAGCTAAAAATGAATCCAAAGAAATGCGCCTTCGGCGTCCAGGCGGGAAATTTCCTAGGCTTTCTCGTTCACCAGAGAGGAATCGAAGTGGACAAGAATAAAGCCAAGGCAATTATTGATGCCCCTGCTCCTCGCAGTAAAAAAGAATTACAAAGTCTGCTCGGAAAGATCAATTTTCTCAGGCGATTCATCGCCAATTCCGCAGGGAAGGTCCAACCCTTTTCCCCTTTGCTGAGAATAAAGGACAAGGACCCATTCCTATGGGGACCAATTCAACAGGAAGCATTTGATCAGATAAAACAATACCTAAGTAACCCACCAGTCCTCACGCCTCCGAGGAAGGGCGTCCCTCTAAAATTGTATATTTCTGCTTCAGATAACTCTATAGGAAGTTTATTAGCCCAAGATAACATAGAGGGCAAAGAACAAGCTGTATTTTATCTGAGTAGAATATTACAGGAGGTTGAGACTCGTTATTCCGCTATTGAAAAACTCTGCCTCGCGTTGTATTTTACAGCAGTAAAGTTACGCCACTACATGCTTCCCTTTACTGTTCACATAATTGCCAAAACTGATCTAATAAAATACATGCTAAATAACCTGTGCTAAGAGGGCGGTTAGGAAAGTGGATTCTGGCTCTCTCAGAGTTCAGTTTCAGATATATTCCCCAGAAGGCCGTCAAAGGTCAAGCTATTGCGGACTTTCTAGCTGCTCATCCTTGCATCGAAATTGAGGATTTAAGCACTATGGAAATAGCCAACCTAGGTTTCCCGCCCGATCAAAAAGTCCCAAAAATAAAAATCAAGAATGTCTTTGGAAAGCTACCCGGCCAGCAAGGTCAGATTTTGATTCCCGTAAAAACTGTCCAGGTCAAGCCATGGAAATTATTCTTCGATGGTTCTAGATCAGAATCGACGGCTGGTGCAGGCATTGTCATTGAAGACCCATTCGGAGCTAAATACGCATACTCGTTTCAGCTCGACTTTGACAGTACCAACAATAGGGCCGAGTATGAAGCCCTGATCATCGGCCTGGAGATGGTACTAGAGCTTGGAATTACCCACCTAGAGGTCTTTGGAGATTCTCAGTTAATAGTCAGGCAGCTGACCAATGAATATAAATGCAGAGATCCGACTATGGCGGCCTACTACGTCGCCGCCCGCAATCTGAGCTCCATGTTCAAAGAAATATCGGTCAAATATATCCCAAGAAACGACAATCTGGCGGCCAATGAGATGGCACAGATCGCATCCGGTATCCAGATACAGGAGCATCAGTCCGAAAGGGTCATTAAAGTTCAGAAAAGGGCATTGCCGTCGATCCTCAGCAGAGGAATGGATCTCGAAATAAATACAAATGAAGTGCAAGCCGGAGATTGGAGGAAACCTCTGGTTGATTACTTGACCAACCCATCCCCAAGGGTGAGCAGAAAAATCAAATACCACGCCACCAAATTCCTAGTCATGAATGATGATTTGTTCCGACGAACTAAGGAAGGGGTCCTCTTGCGATGTCTAGGACCGAAAGAGTCCATGAGAGTGATGGGAGAAATTCACGAAGGATCCTGTGGTGCCCATCAATCTGGAAAAAAGATGCAGTGGTTGATTAAAAGATATGGCTACTTCTGGCCGACCATGGAAAAAGACTGCTTTAGCTACGCAAAGGTTGCGAAGATTGTCAAAGAAATGGTCCGATACAGCACCTACCAGCTGTCCCTTTAAATCCGATCATCAAACCTCGACCTTTCAGGGGATGGGCTATGGATTTTGTAGGCAAAATCGTGCCTAGTTCAAGTAATGAACACACATTCATCATCGTGGCCACCGATTATTTCACAAAATGGGTGGAAGCGAGCGCAGTCAAATCCATCTCTTCTTCAATGGTCATCACCTTTATTAAACAACACATCATCCACAGGTTTGGAATCCCGGAGACAATCACGACCGACAGAGGCACATCTTTCATTTCCAAGGAAATCCAAGACTTTGCGGAGGCCTATGGCATTAAATTCGTACAGTCCAGTCCCTATTTCCCACGGGCCAACGGTCAGGCAGAATCTACCAACAAAGTCTTAATTAACATCATCAAAAAAATGGCCGAAAATAATCCTAGGGACTGGGACGAAAGGTTGTCCAAGGCACTTTGGGCAGATCGGACCTCGAAGAAGACATCTATCGGTACCACTCCTTTTGCATTAACATACGGGCATGATGCAGTCCTGCCAGTTGAAATCAACGTACAATCTCTACGCCTGGAGAAACAACCTGACATGGACGACGAGGCTTATATCGGATCCATGATGAAGGAATTGGAAGAGTTGAGCCCTATTCGGGCCAAAGCTCTGAATCACCTTATGGTTGGTAAACATGCCGTAGCCCGTGCTTACAACAAGAGGGTCCGAGGCAAGGCGTTTGAAGAGGGAGAGCTCGTCTGGCGAACTGTTCTACCCCTAGGAGCCCACGTATCAGGATTTGGGAAGTGGAGCCCAACTTGGGAAGGTCCATTTCTGGTGAACAGAATTCTGGGTAAGGGGGCTTATCTACTGCAAGACAGGGATGGAACCCCACACCAGCACCCCATAAACGGGCAATGGTTAAAGAAGTTCATTCCTTCCTTATGGGAAATGACAGGCATCGATCTTAGCAATGACTAAAAAGGGGACAGCGCATAATGCAAAACCTTGTTTGCTAATATGTTGTAGCCAATTACCCGCGTTAAGGGTGAATATGTATGAACAGAAATTCGTTGAAATTTTATATGGCCCACTTGCAGTTTCATGCTTAAATAGTTATCCATCGTCAAAAGCATTTAAAGGAAGAATAAAGAGAGTGGCCGATTAACAAAGATGTCCGAAACAAATTTCAACAAAGATCACACCAAAAGATCTAACAGGGTCTTGATCTTGTCCGAAAAATGCAGCACGTCCACGCGCAGCCGATCGATTCGGATTTTCTTTAGCTTTTCATTCCATAAATCCAGCCCGACATCTAGGTCTGCCTTGTCCAAATCTTCTTTGGCCAAAGACAGCATAGTGAGCATTTGGTCCGCCGCATCTTGAAGCTCTCTTTTCTGCACTTGCACTCTTGCCAGTCGAGCTTCTGCAGTTTTCAAACGCCAGCACACTTGCTTCAGCAGCGCGTCCTGATCATTTAGCTCCTGGTGTTGCGGCTCCGTCACTTTCTTCGCTTGAGCCAGCTCTGCCTCCAGACCAGGAAGAACTTCGGATGTTTGCAGCAACGGATCATCACATTTGACTTTCCTAACGAGGGCTTCCAGATCAGTCTTGGCAGTTTCGCAGAAAGTTGCGAAATCAGGGCTGGCACGACAAATGGAGTCTAAAGCGTTGGAAACCTTGACACCTTGCTCATCCGCCACCTTATCTGCTAGAGGCAACGTCAGCCACTTCCCCAACAGAATCTTCGCCCTTGCATTAGAAATAAAGGTGCTGTCAGAGCCCCCAGTCTCTGGATCGACAGATACCTTCGCGCTCGCAGAACCAGAAGGAGGATCAGCGGCGGAAGTGGCAGCCGGCATCTTGGGTGCATCTTCTTGGGCTCGGGGGGCATCGTCATCTGAAGCATTTCCTCCTTGGTCATTCTTCTCGGCCGGAGTCTCGGCCGTAGGGCTCTTCACCATAGGCGCAGCGTCTTCACCCACCTCCCTCTCCGGTCCGAAAGTTTCAGTGGGGATAGACGGAGTGGAAGCCACCTGCAACAAATGCACATCAAACACTTCACACTAAAAGGAGTCGAAGCACCTGCGAGGCCCATTACGCAAAGGTGTTTATTCGGACCATACCTTGGTCCGATTGTCCACCGCACTTGTGCCTCTTCCTTGGGCTTCCTCCACTTGCGGGACCGGCCCGGCACCCTAAGGAAATCATGTATTAGATTCCTATTGTTGTCTTTTTCTATAATTTAAAAAAAAAAAAAAAAAAAAAACGGTCATCACTTACCTCAGCACTAGAGCCAGCTTCAGTAATTCTTCCCTCGGACCCAGCACTAGACAGAACAGTGCTGGGCGGCGGAACTACCAAAGGAGAGGGAGAAACAGGAACCTGCAAAAAGTCAGAAGAATAAGAAAACCCAGAAAGAAAAGGGAGGCAAACCAAAGAAATTCAGGGGCCCACCGGAGCAGCCCTAGGAGCCTCGACAGAAGGAACTTTGGCCCGCTTGCTGGAAGCCACTTTGGGTTGAGCCTTGGCCTTCACACCACTCCCAGCTTCTTCTGGCCGAGACCTTTTCTTGGTACCCACACGAACACCTGTTTTAACCAACAATCGGTCCAGAAGTTAGAAGTTTGAATAAGTGGGTATATGTGCAAAAATTTTTTTTGGTTTTGGGGTACCTTGGGAAGAAATAGGAATTCTTTCCTTCGACCCTTGCTGAACAGCAATGGGGGTCCTCAGTCCACTGGTAATTCCCTGCCCCAAGTTGGCCAGTTGGCGGGGTGTGCAAAAGGACTGATAATTGACCGAAACTGCATTGGAAGACAAAAATAATTATGCCCAAGCTAAGAAAAGGGACAGAGGCAAGACTCTTACTGGTTAAGGATAGCTGGTTGTCTTCTGCAATCTGTTCGAGCAAAACCCGCCTATCTTCAATTCGGAGATCCCTCCGAAAAGGACAGCTCTTGAAAACTCTTGGATACGCCTCATGCAGGGGACCATACCTGCTCAAACAATGATCCCACCAAACTTGGAAGGACTGGGTGCAGCAGCAATCAGGTTCGTAAGGCCCCAACTCAAGAATTCGGGCCGATTCCCGAATCTTGGCCCGAACGCCCAAGAGATCATCCTTACTGAGCTTGGGGAATCTGTAGGACGAACCCTTATTGATTAAGGAATAGTCCAATTCAGGAATCACTTGGGGGCATCCAAGTTGTCTGCTAAAAAACTGAGGATTGTAGGCCTCTACCCCATATTGGTAGTTTCTAGAGTCCATCCTCCCACCGCAGGGCAAATCATGCGTTCGCAGGCAGGAGAAAATGTCCATATTCTCAGAGGCCAGAGGGGCTTTACCACTTCGAGGACCCTGGCAGATTGACCGATTCTCGAACCAAGGCGAACCCCTTTTCAGATTCATCAGCCACTGAAAGGCATGCCTAGTCCTCCGGCATAAAAAGAAGGTAAAACACTCTTCAGTGGTCTTACCAGAGGCAGCACTTAACAATAGTTCCCTTAGAGGCACAGCATTAGTGGCAACCCGCAGCTTTCGGGCCCGCAGTTCGGGAAAGGTCCACTGAAGCCAGGCCTGAACCATCCACAAGGGTCCCTTCACGTTAAGATTAATGGGTTCCACTGTTGCCTCCCTTAGAGCCCTATAGATGGAGGCCAGAATCAAGGGGCCAGTGGCTACGTCCCTATAGGAGGATAGACCCTCGGCCAGATGAAGCCACTCCATGGTAATACAGATAGAAGCACTGGGAAAAATGAACCTGTTCAACCAGTATAGCAGAAACATCACATGCTCCCCATCTGGATAGTCAACCTCCTGATCCATGAAAGCCACCATAAAAGCCCCGTAGGCCCGATTGGAACCTATCAGACTAATAAGAACCTCAAGGTTCTTCTTTCTCTCCTTCTCCCGAGAGGGACCATCTTCAAAATCCCCCAACCAGTCAGCACTCCGCCCATGCGGTCGAAATCCAAAAATCACCGCAAGATCGAGGATGGAAATCAACATAGGCCCGACCCCAAAATCAAAGGTGTTGGAGGCACTGTTCCAAAAGACCAGGGCCGAACCTAGAAGAGGAGAATCAGCCTGTGGTTGAATAACAGAGCAAGTGATGGCTTGATAAATACCATTATCGAGCCAGCGATCCCCGTATCGAGGCTCCATTCTCTTCACCCAGTCTGCCCAGCGAAGTTCGACACTCGACACATCAATTTTTGGGAAGAACCGAGGCAACATCTTGTTCCAATTCGACCAGTCAACACCTCCTTTGCGACAGGCCGGTAGCGGAGCGCGAACGAGATGCACCTCGTAGTTCCAAAGCTGGTCAGATTTCTGGTCAAAATATCGAGGGCCTAATATGCAGTGGTTATTGGCAAAACTGATGGCATCTTTGCACAAGAAGAACTGGGCGCGGCCGGCAGCGAACCTTTCAACCCAGCCGTCAAAGACGGTAGCAAAAGTGTTTACCCCCGTCCCGGAAAGAAACGGAGGACCAGCGGAGGCGGCAGCAGATGAAGAGGTGTCAGGGGCAGAGGTCGAGGATTTCTTAGGCGCCATTTTTTTTGTTTTTCTCAGAAAGTACCGGAAGCAAACAAGAATTCAAAAGTTCGAAAGGAAGGAGGGAGTTGAAAATTTTCGCTCAAAGAAAAGTACAGACCCTTTTGACGCGATTTCGAAAAGACAGAAAATGGAAAGGCGGAAGAAGGGAAAGGCTCGTGTCAGATATTTAAAACTTGACATGACCTTTCAATTCAGCCACCTGACAGGTTTCCATCAGCGCGACACGTGCTCGAAAAGAAAAGGGCGTGGGGAGTCTCGAGGCGCGACGCTCAACGAAGCGGCGCTTGACGCAACGCGTAACGGACAAAAAGCCCACCTTATGAGTATAGGCCCAGAAAACAACTTTGAAAGGGCTTCCCAGACTTGGTTACTTTTATTCCTTAAAAACGAATATTTGTACCAGGTTGGCACTCATTAGGATTAAATAACCACTCTCCTAGAATTCGATTTGCCTAAGTTCGCAGTTATTGAGCCAATTAATGGATGAATGAAAATAATTGTCGAAGACAAATTGAAGGAGGAAAAAGTACCATGGCATGATCTGAACCATAAAAATGTTTACAGGCCAAAAGAAAATTAAAATAACTGGAATTTAAGCAATAAACTCTAAAATAGTGGAAATTAGGTCCGAAAGATTGTCCATATCCAGATCAAGGGCTCGCCGCGTGGAAGCTAACTTCTTGCCGGCCAATCTGGCCCGAAAGGTGCGAGAGGTCAAGTCTTGAACAACAGGATCGCTGGCCGCGATTCGGGCCCGAATATCCGCCATCTTGGTCTCCAGCTCACCCTTCAACTTGAGATCAGCAGAAATTTCACCCTTTAGGGCAATCTCTTCTTGCTCCAGCGCTTCGAGCCTATCCAGAACATCTTCCGCCGCTTCAACAGCTTCTGCAAATCCTTCTCGGCGACCACAATGATCCTCCAGAATCTCCTCAGGGTCTACCGCAAAAGGAAGGATACTCTTGATTGTGCAGATATGCTTCAACGTCTTGCTTAACCATCGCTCCAAGTGATTACACGCCAAGGCGATATGTGGTTTCACCTCAGCAATCTGACAAAGGAAAGGCTGAATCTTCGAAAGGGTATCATGATCCTCCACAGGATCAAAAGTTGGAGCCCGGATCGTGTTCCACAGAATCTTAAGCCCTTCCACTGCGTTGGCAAGCACCACATCCGGCTTGCTCAAGGTCATCAGCACCTTCCTGCCCTCTACGCTTGTAAGACTGGTAGCGCGACTGGATTGGGGCCCGAAGGCCCCAAATGCTCCCAGATTCGAGAAAATGGGGCGGTTCATGCGAGCCATGGCTGAACTTGGCGCTGGTAGAGGCTCATAGGGGGGGAGGTCAACTCCTTCCTCAAGCTTGATGGTCCTCACTTTCAAGCAGATTCTTTGGGGACGCCCATCATCTGGAACGGACCCAGAGACCTTTTCTTTGCCTGGGCGCTGCAGTTACAGATAGCAATTTCAGCCAGATATTCAAAAAAGTAAAAAAAATATGAGCAAGAGCGAAGAATCAAACCTGAAAAGCTGGCAATGGGTCTAATTCTGGCTCATCTTCTTCGCTGGAAGAAGAATCCATTCTCGCCCTTTTCTCGCTGACACCTGGGACCAGAAATGAATAATACTGTTTAAAGACCACCCACCAAGGGTGAAAATAACTTAAGAGGAAAAAAAAAAAGAGGGGCCAGCTCTAACCTCCTTCAGGATTGGCATCCTCGAAGCCCGGCGAGGATGGTGCCCTCCGTTTTCTCTGAAAAGGCAAATCTCCCGCTTCTTCCTCTTCCTCGCCTGCTGCTTCTTCTTCTTCCACTGCTTCCTCTACTAGAGGGGCCTTCCCCTTATCTACGCTTGACGGGCCAGGGGCAGAAGGGTGAGAAGAAGAAAAAGGGGCAGGGGGTTCCTCCAGTCCCTCAGCCATGGCCACATCGCCAGAGGAGCTGACGTCGGCCCGAGCTGCAGTAAGAGGAAACGACCCATATAAGAAAAAGAAATCAAAGGGGTAAGACTGATCGGGATCTTACCAGTATTCTCTGGCACGGAAGATTCGCCCTGGACCGTTTCTGTCAATCACCAAAAACAATCCAGATTGTTAGAAACTGACGAAGCAAGGGCAAAGGAAAGGGTAAAAGTCTCGGACGATTACCTATTACTGCTATGCCCTGGAGGCGCAACAGCCGCTTCCGCATAGACTTTTCTTCCTCGCCCGTCATTTCTCGGGCAAAAGGGCAATCTTGGAAGGCGGAGGTATGAAAGAGCTTGGCAGGTTCAGGAAGTCTCCCTTCCCAAAACTCATGAAAACTCGAGGTGCAGAGGGACGAGGGGGTAAAAGGAGGCACTCTGGCCCTAGCGACTCGGTTTCTCCAGGACCTTATTAATTTCATCATTTCAGGCTTCAGGGCCAAATTACGCCAGGAACTGCTCTTGTTCACGGAGCTATATCTCAATTCAGGGATTGGTTGGACAAGCCCAAATTGCCGGCTGACAAATTGAGGATTGTAGGCTTCGACGCCGTAACTGTACTGTTTATCATTCATAACCCCTCCGAAGGAAAGGTCCCTGCTAACCAGACAAGAGAGACTCATGTCAGCATGGAGTTGAGACCGGAAATTGGTCAGTTCCCTCCACTGGCTCGGAGCCTGGTGCAGGCCTCCATCTGTAAACCAAGGAAGGTCACAGCCAAGGGAGCGAAACCAAATTTCGCTGGGACGCTTTCGACACTCTCGAAAAAAGATAAAGCACTCCTCAGTGCTGACCAGTCTCTTTGGAGCAAGGGCCAGAGCGACAGCAGAGACGTCATCTTCAAGATACACCAGATCCTCGGTCCCAAGCTCAGGAAAGTACCACTCCAGCCATAATTGGACCATCCAGAGGGGTCCACACACAGCAAGGTCAAGAGGATTGACCGTTATCTGGTAAAGGCAGCGGTAGAGTGAGGCCAACATAAAAGGGCCAGTGGCCAGGCCTGATTCGTTGTGAAGAGCTTCGGCCAGATGCATATACTCAGGACTGACGCTGCCATCCACATTTGGGAAAACGAATCGATTAAGCCAGAATAGTAGGAACATCATATGCTCCTGTTCGCGATCGGACATACCTTGGAAGGTCATCATAAAGCCAGAATAAGTCTTCAGACGAAGGATCTCGGCTTTGCTCGCCTTCATTGGAACTTTAACCTGCCGATTGCTCAGTTCATAATCGCCCAGCGCATCGATATTCCCACCCCAAGGCTTGAAACCAAAAAGGGCTGCCATGTCCAGGATGGTGGGGGTCATGGGACCTGGCCCGAAGGCGAACGTGTTCGAAGTACTGTCCCAATAGCAGAGAGCAGCCCCCAGCAGCGAAGGGTTCAGCTCAATCTTGTTTTTAGATAACAAAATGGCGTGAAAAATCCCGTTTCGCCGCCAAGCGTCTGAAAATAAGGGCTTCATCTCGTCTATCCAATCCGACCAAGAGAAGTAGACTTCAGACACGGGGACATCAGGGTTGGAACCCAACCGTCCCAGGTTGGCTTCCCAGGAACTCCAATCGACATCTTCCAAGCCGTACGAAAATGGGGCGCGAACCAGCTGAGTATCCAGCGAGAGGAGATCTTCGGGTTTGGCTTGAGGATAGTAAGGACCCAAAAGTGGCGTCTGAAAAGGACCCCTCAAGGTTATCGGGAAAGGAGAATAGACCGGCGACAGAATATCTATTTGCTCCTGAGCCAGGGTTGATAAGAACTCGTCAGCGTGTTCCGCCGCTGCTTGCTCGGAAATCCACTCGGGAATTCCAGTGGAGACTTTCGCGGCTTTTGACTTCTTAGGAGCCATGGCAAGGCTAGTTTTCTCTGGTTTGCTTAGGTTTCTCTAAGGGAAGAAGAAAGGGCGGTTAGCAAAAGAACGAAGGAAATGAGCGTGTTGGATAAACAGTGGAGAAAAATGAGAAGCTGAAGAGTGTTCTTTTGGCAGGCCGAATTAATTGCCAGACGTGATATGACAGTTGCTGTCACTAACTTGGCGCGCTACTTTCAAAAATTCTCTTTTCGTACGATCTGACATCGTAGGATGCCGGGGGTCAGTTTTAATAGACTTGACCCAAGTCCATTAAAACCGGGGGGCAATGTTTGTACCCAATTTTGGTCAATGGACCAAAAGTGGTCACCTTCCCAGAAAAGGAACGCAGCATAGGCCCAAGCCCAATAGTGGGCTACAGGTCATATTTTTTAGAAAGGGGCTTTTCCTGACTGAAAATAAAAACCAAGACAAGAAAAAAAGAAAGGGCCAAAGCCCAAGGACAAAGGGCCCAAAACGATTGGACCACTGACAACTGAAAAAATCGGAAACTGTTCCAAACCCACGCGAGATTAGAGAAGGAACATCAACATTAAATGACGATTTGACTTTTCCCTCTTCCAGTGAAAAGCCAGCCGTCCAAGGAAGCCACCAAGCCAGAAGCCAACTTGCACATCAAATCGCCAAGTACGAGATCGCTTCAAACCAGGAGGCCAATACGAAAACTGGCGGTTCTCGTCAGAAAGATCGACCTCCCCCTCTACAGACCAGTTCAGAGCGTCAAATCAACAAGCTGACTTCGGGTAGCAGGCAAATATCCTTACCCAGTCATCATCATTCGAGAGCTCATCTGCCTCTATAAATAGAAGACTTCCAGCACAGAAGAAGAGGACTCTCTCTCCAAAACCAGACGCAACGTCTTGTAAAACGCTTAAAAAAGCACTCAAAGCATCCCAGTTATCCCAGCCAGACTTCAGAGAACCAGACGATCTCTGTGTTCATCTTTTATTTCTCTGCCATTCCCATGGTACGATTAACTTCCCAAAATGTTCAATTTAAATTTGTATAATATAGTAGGCCATGAACCTTAGATCGCAGTGATAATGTATTTCTTGGGTTAGAATCAATGAGTATGAATTTCTACTGTCTTCCCCACTAACTTAAGAATTAAGTAAATGAAAACGATGGAATTCATGTTTATGGAACCCTGTTGCGCTCATGTTTACTTCTGTTTCTGTAGTTGCAATATTTAAATCATTTCATTTTCATTTCATTCAAGTTAACAGTACGAAAGGCTCTTTAGCCCGAATCGGGCCACTTAGGCTTGAGGCATATAAACTAATCGGGCCCGAAAGCCATACAGTTGGGCCCGAAGCTCGGTTTAAAGTTATATACATATTTGAATTTAGGTCTACAAGCCCATGTAGGGTGTTGGCTGACCAAGAACCTTGTTTCTTCACCTTGCTTGGATAGGTGTTGCTCGCACTAGCCACAGCTGACGTATATACGAGAGAAAGAATTGTGAAGTCCTCTTAATCGGGGCATAGAAAAGAACTGACCCAGGCCAGTACCCCACCTGGTGCACAATGGCTTGAGCAGAAGATCAGGAAAAAGGCGCAAACTCCACATCATACTAACCACACTTGCTCATACCAGGTCTGTTGGACTGGTCGTATCTCCAACAGTGGCACGCCTATCAAGCAGAACTCATGAATCAGAGGAGGTTTAAAGGTTAAGCCCAAGACAGGGCTGGACCGGACTTCTCATCAACCTGATTCAACTTTCAATCCCATTGAATATTGAAGTAACATCTGCGCAGGCCAAAAAGATACAATCGGGGCATTGGTGTAGGTCCAACGATCCCTGTGTTCTTCCGAGCAGGCCCAACGCGACGTTAGGCGAAAAAGATCACTCAACAGGAAAAGAGACCAACACTATCTAAGTTGTTCTTATGTCCACTATAATGAATGAAATTACATGATATGCCATTGGTTATAAATGGAAAACTTCAACAGACACATCATGTTGTACGTATTTTTTCTTCAACATGCATACATATTTTTTCTACATGCCTTGCATGTCTGAGTTCTTCATTATTCATGTTGTACGTAGTATACCTACCATTGAGGTATGAAGTTGGATAGGTCCCTTGCCTGTACTAGAGAGACATTGTTTCCAACCTTACCTATTGGTTGGTATTGGGAGAAAGGTTTCTGCGGTGGGGGAACAATTGGGGTTTGGATGAGAGAGAGAGAGGGGTCTGAAAAGGATGAGAAAGTTAAAAAGAAAAGGAGAGAGATAATGTCTTATTTTATCTATTTTAATTAGATGATTTATTTGTTTTATTCCACGTGGCGCAATATGTGTGTCCATGTGGACTCACTGATTTCCACGTCAATGTTTTAACGGAGGAATTGATGGAAGCACTAATAGGTCACATATGTATGAAAGTGTTACAAAAATAAACGTTCCATATAAGATTGAGACGAAAAAAAAACTTGATATATCGAAGACTGAAACTCGGTAAACTTCAACGTAATAAAATGAAAATTACCCATAAACAATTCCTTTTTAAAAAATAAACAATTTCTTAAAGTAATAAAACATTAATATTTTAAAAAACTAATTTAAAACAAAAAAAACAAAGTGGGTATGTAACTTGCCACATCATCAATTTCACAAACAATTAGATGGTTAAATTAACGGAATGTGTAAATTGATTGAATATTAAAATGTTGGGGGGTTAAATTGATGAAATTGAAACTTCGCAGTCCATTTCGATAATGCCCCCAAACTAAAAGGGATATAATGTGGTTAACTTTTTTTTTCCCTCTACTTCTTCTTTATGTAACTTTTCTCTTTATCTTCCATCTCGTTTTCTCTCCTCTCTTTTTTTCTTTTCTCTGTTTCTCTCTTCTTTTCTTCTTCTTCTTTTTTGTTTCTCTCTCATTTTTCTTCTTTTTCTCTCTCCCGTTGTCGGTGGCCTTCGTCAATCGTCAATTTCGTTATTGGATTTTGTAAATCTCGAATCTAAGTTTGTTTGCAGTTACTGATAATTCCCTTACTTTCCATTGTCACGTCATTTTTTAAGCTGAGTGAGTAGTTTTTCAATTTTTTAGTCTTCCTTAATTTGGTTTCTTGTGGAATGGGCCTTGCTTTTGGCTTACCCAAGTGTCCTTTGTTCTTTGCACTTACATTTATTTTTGTTTTTCTTCTGTCTTAACTTCATGTCATTGCGAAGCAAGTTGCTTGTTGTTTTTTTGGGAAATATTTTTGCTCACCACTTTAAACAAATGTGTATGCTCATCATTGTTCTTAATATTAATTTATATAATCATGATTATGCATACAAACACGTATCAAGCAGTGGTGAAGCCAGGATTTCAAATTATAGAGGGCCCTTCACAAATTTTTTAAGAATAGGCTAAATTAATATGACACTAAACTACCCCTTTTGGCCTACTTCATAACATCATTTTATATTGATTAATAATATATCCATTCGTTACAATCATAATTGTCCATAATTTCATATTTTATAATGCTTAAATACTAATCTCATCATCTACATTATTATAGACTCAAAAATTAATAATATATATAAAAAATTCGGTATAAGTCCAAAATCGAAAACAAAATTTGGATGCCATCCTTGTAATTGTTGTTGTTGATACAAGTCCTTTGACTTTTGTGCTAGGTATGATTACATTTCTTTTTTGATTTTTTGATATTTACATATTATTTTTTTCATGTTTAAATTACTTAGTTATTCCCATCATGCCCCTAAAAATTAAATAAGGTAAGAAATTAATTTTTATGATAATAATTATGATATTGTCTACCCTAAACCAATCCGGACTATCTCTCAGCCACAATCTCTGCAACTTTCACCAACAAGTCAGTCGAGCCAAATTCTTTTCCCATTAAGCCCTCCAACTTCTCCAAGAAGTCACATACCCTATGACTCTTCTATAATCGGCATCGTGAGTTTCATTCGAAACCAAAATCCTTGTTTGGTTGATTTTCTAACTGGGTATTTATCAGGTTGCTTACAATTTGCAAGGTGAGGTATGCAAAGCTGTGATTTGCTTACAAATCGCTACAACAAGGTAGACGAAAACCAAAGAAAAATAATTCTTTTTGCATAGTTTCTTGCGTGCGTTTTTTGATTCATATTGGGTCTTCGAGGTTGTAATTCTTTTGGGTTGAATGGCTTATAGTTCGGGGCTTCTATTCGATCGGCAAAAAGCGATAAGGTTGAGTGGGTTGAATGGCTCATAGTTTCTTACACCATATCCTACAATTCCATGTATGTTGGTTGTTTGTGATCTGTCTTTAGTTACCTAGTATTTGAGTATATTATCTTATATTTACCTAGTAAGTAGGTACATTATCTTATATTTATCTAATAATTAGGTATATTATCTTATATTTACTTAATAATGAGGAACAATATCTTATATTTGCCTAATATTTAGGTATATTATCTTATATTTACCTAATAATTAGGTACATTATCTCATATTTACATAGTAATCAGGTAAATATTTGTTGGGAAGACATCATCAATAATACTTCTACTTTCATTGTTTTATATGAACTTTTTTTATTTGTTCTTATGCTTGAAACCTCACAAATCAACCTTATGGATAGGTATAGTTTTATGTTGGTGCTTGCCTATGGGCCTTAATTTTCATTGTAAGATAAAATATGTGGGTCATTACTTTCATGACTTAAATTGTATTTTATCTATATGTTAGGCAAATATTGCAATAGTTAATTGTTAAAGTATTTTACTTGACGAAACTGTTTTTTTTTTTTTGGTACAGATGTGTCATGGCAGCGATAGAAGGATTAAAAATTTAAAATATGAAATCCATTTAGAAGGAAAGAATCGATACATTAATTTGTATTTTCAATTAATATTCTTTTTTTATTTACCTCAAAAGGTAAAATTGACACAAGAAAAAATTAATAAAAGTCAATGGACCCAAATCTACAGCAAAAAAGGTATGTACTAAATCCAATGACGGCTAGAGATTTTGGATTTAGAAGAACCCCTTATTTATATTCCAGCATAGAGAAGAAATACAAAAAGGGTTTACAAAATCTAATATTAAGGTACCCAACTCAAACATGACAAAAGAGAGAGAAATAAAAATTCACGAAGTTTAACTTAAACAAAAGATAAAGAGAGAGAAAGGTTCAAAATGTAGGAGTTTTTAGTGTAAATATCACAAACTAACCTAGAAGGTAAAAGAGAGAAGTAAAAAAGAGATTAAGAAGTTTTATGGTTGTAGACAAAAAATACCTAATATTAATATTTATTTTAGGATAAATATCTCCTAAAACTAATCAAATATGTTAAATATTATACATCATACATAATATTATAATACAATAAATAAAAGACGATTTAGGCCTTGGGACCGCACTAGTCCTTTATTGACTCTACTCCTCAGGTCAAGTGTTCAGAAAGATGATTAGTATACAACTTTAAATAAAGTAATGTGTAAAAATGCTATCACTTCTCTGTAATTTGGTTTTTTCCCCCTAACAACATGATAACATCCTCGGGACCACACATAATAATGAGTGATAAGCCATAATCAAATCAATGGTCCTATCTATGCCCATTGGGAACTCGTGCAAATCATGACAGTTGATATTTCCTAGAGATATTTCTTGATGAGTTTAATTTCTACAGAGTCTGGTTAATAACAATTTATTATTTTTTACCTGTCTATCTGAACATATAAACATGATTAGGCTTTATTACGATTGTTCTGGCTCTTTAAAAAAGCAGAGATAATCGGAGTAAAAGCGAAGTCTTTTTCCATTCCTCCATAGCTGGACTCCTTAATTAAGAGAGCATATTTACTCACCACTTTAATTCAAGGGGTATTATCATTATTCTTTTTAATAGTTGACGTGTGTTTATATGTGTCAAGTATTAAGAAGGGTAATGAAGATATACCTTGGGTTAAATGGTGAGCAAAAATATTTCGTAAATTTAAGGAGGGGCTATTTTTTAGAATAAATAAAATTATGACACCTGTCAAATTTTAAAAGAAAAATTAAAGGAATTCAAAAGTTAAAAAAGTTAAAATTTTTGACAAGTGTCAAAACCTCATTTGTTTTAAAGAGAACTCATCCTCAATTTTAAGGAGCGAATTTTTTTCCTTTTAATATTCGCGCAATACAAAGTATAATTGATTCGTATACTCTCTCTTTTCTTGCAGGAATGAAGCAAGTAAAGTTCCTAGTGTTGGAAGTTCCAACACAGAGAGAGAGAGAGAGAGAGAGAATGGGGGTGCCTTCTTTCTGCCGTTGGCTGGGCAACAAGTATCCGAAAGTGGTGGTCAAGGCCATTGCCGACCAGAGAGATGAGTCCACAAGCTCACCAAACCCAAATGGCATGGAGTTTGATAACCTTTATCTTGACATGAATGGGATTATCCATCCCTGCTTTCACCCGGAATCAGATGAAGATGGAGTATGAACTTATTAATTCCTATATATTCTCTTCACAAGCTATAAGAATTTTCAAATTTTCTTTAATTTATCCTTAGTTATATATTTTAATTTCTACTGTATTTATGCAGGTGCAACCAACTAGATTTGAAGAGGTGTTCATCAATATTTTTGAATATATTGATACACTTTTCAACGTTGTTCGACCAAGGAAGCTTTTATACATGGCCATAGGTGACAAAATTTTACTTTTTTTTTTTTTTTTTTTCCCTATGTTGTAATACTTACGTAAGATGTTTGCTTTTTCTTGATCATCTCTTTACTATAGTTGATATGCGTATCGTTATGTATACTCTGAACTTGAAGTAGTTTATATAAGGATATAAACTTGATGATTTCTTGTAGATGGAGTTGCTCCAAGGGCTAAAATGAATCAACAACGTGCCAGGCGTTTCAAGTCTGCCAAGGACAAGGAATTAGCTGTGGGTTTTAAGCTTTTAAATTTAATTAATATATTATGCTTCTGAATCACGCAAACTTTCTTATACCCGCTTAAATTAGTTTATACAAATACGTAAATTTATGCCAAAATATTGGTATCAACTGTATAGGATGCTGAAGAAGAGAAGCTGAGAAGACAGTTTGAATTGGAAGGCAAACAAGTGTTACCAAAAAAGGAAAACGAAGTCTCCGATTCAAATATAATCACCCCTGGAACTGATTTTATGTACAAATTGTCGAATGCTCTTCGCCTGGAGGGACATCAAGGTCTGCTCCATTTCTGCCACTCTAATTTCAACCTGACGAACATATGATCCATCATTTTTTATTTTCTCTCATCTCTTTTTTGTTTTAACTTCATGATTATGGATTTAGGTGATTCTTTCTGATGCCAATGTTCCTGGAGAAGGGGAACACAAAATAATGTCTTTCATACGCCAGCAGCGTAATTTTCCTTCGTATGATCCAAACACCCGCCATTGCTTGTATGGATTGGTATGAATGATTATGTGCTGAACACAACTATTTAATATTTTTTGTAAATTTTTGTTTTCCATATTAAATTTTTCTGCAATAATATATAGTTGGAAAATCTGGAAGAAGGAAAAGAACTATATGGGAATGAACATGTTTCTGTTTAAAGATTAAATGTCATAAACTCCTCTCTCCCGCCGCCCCCCCGAACACACACACACACACACAATTGAATTCTGACATTCTGGTTAATTATTGGCATGCAGGACGCAGATTTGATAATGTTGGCTTTGGCGACACATGAAGTTCATTTTTCCATATTGAGAGAGGTTAAATTTACAAGTCCTTTGCATTTTTCCAATTTCATATAGAAGTTTCTGTTGGCGAGTCCTACTTTGTTTGACAGTTTCTTGGCCACATTAGCTTTTAAGGTTTCCAATAATCAATGCCCCAATTGAGTGAGGTCTGCCTAGCTAATGCATTGGGAACGAAAATCCGGGTTATATAATTTTTTCTTATACGAATCCGGGTTGTAGGTTCTGATAACTGATGAAATTTTAAGTACTTCAATTTCTGGATACAGGATGTTCTAAACCAGGAGCAGCAACATGCAAACTGTCAATCTGTTCGAGAAATGACTTCGTCTTCTGTAAAGTCAGATAACAGAAAAGCATCCATTGTAAAAAAGCCCTATCAGGTATTTGAAATAGTCCTCTTATCTATCACCTGTAGTTTGAATATTGCTCTGTTGTCTCACCTCTATTTTTCCTTCAAAATTTCAGCTTCTGCATGTTTGGATTTTGAGGGAATATTTGGAGCTTGATATGCAAATCAATGATCCTCCTGAGAATTTCAACTTTGATCTTGAGCGTATAATTGATGATTTTATATTTATGTGTTTTTTTGCTGGAAATGATTTTCTGCCCCACATGCCATCTTTGGAAATTCATGAGGTTCTATGCTAAACTTCATTGGTATGTAGTGATGGGAATACAATGTATGAAGCTCGAAACTAATTTTTTATGATAACTACTTATTTCCAGGGTGCAATTGACTTGCTGACGACTGTCTATAAGAAGGAATTCAAAAATCTCGGTGGTTATATGGTTGATATGCTCCGGGTATAACATGATTAGCCTTGTTTCAGTTACATTTCTTCACCCTGAAAAATAAAAATGTAGATAAATCATGACCATGCCACTTCAAAAGCAGGTCAATGACAAGAAATCAGGATACATCAAACTATGCAGGGTTGAGAAATTTATTCTTCTTGTTGGTGCTTACGAAGATAAAATTTTCAAGAAAAGATCAGAACTACGTGAGTGTAAACTCAGACGTCTTTGCCTTAATAAAGATTCTGTAAGTGCTTGTTGCTCAAGTATCATTCATCACTGACAATATTGCGTGTATTTGTCTATTTTTCCCATTATGAAACAAATGCTGAATTCATTGGTTGCCAGCTAGAGGAAGAAATTGATGCTGGTAGTTCAACTACTGATTCAAGCAGTACTTGTGCATTGCCTAATGGAGAAGAATCCCAAGCTCTGTCACTTGGGACGTTTGAAAATATGCATTCTCAAGTACGCTGTTTTTTGTTTGTGTTTTCTTTTGTATTCCACCATGATGAATAATGATTCATAAGATGACTCCGAATTTCTAGAAGAATTTCAAGATAGGCTTATACTTTAAGTTCTTCTAGCAACTCATCGGAGTCATCTTATCAATCATTATTCTTCATGGAAATGAATTTAGTTTTCCTTTGTCTTGACTTATGTGCTTTGAATTGAAGGTTCCATTATCAAACACTCCATTGTTACTTTTCTTTTTTGTTTTGGGGAGTGTGGGAGGGAGTACCTGCAGGTTATTTTGCTTGATTACACACATATATATGGAATAAAGTAGTTTTACTATGTACTTTGTGACCTGCTGAAGGGTTTTTGGGGTCATTTATATTGTATTTTTGCAGATAATAGAAAATACAAAGGAGTTTAAGCAGAAATTGAAAGATAGCATCAGAAGGAAATCTGATCTGTTTAAGAATGGTGATTTAGGGACGGACAAAGTATGATGCATTCCTTCTTGAAGTTTCAATATTCTTTCTCATAATACCTTGTGAAACGTTTACATCCAAGCATATAAACAAATATTTTTACATGCTTTACTCCACAGGTACGATATGCTGCTGCAGGCTACAAGGAAAGATATTACAAGTACAAATTTTTTGCAGAAGGGCCAGGGGATATTGAAAGCAAAAGAAAGGAAGTAGTACGTGTGGCTTTCATAAATTTTATCTTATACTTCTTTAGTCCCCATGATGTTTTTCTTTTTTGTTTCTTACAGAAGCTGCACTTTTTTCTTTGTAAAATGGAGGGCCAAAGGCCGCACCAAAACTATCCATCTTACTGAGCTTTGATAAATTGTTTGGTTGATTGTTTGCAAAACCAACACAAAATTAGATGCGATCTTGTGTTATTCCAATAGGGTTTTTTGGTAATTCATTTTCTACTTGTGTATTTAACAGATATTTTATTTATTTAATTTTAGATTTCCCCTTATTTGCAAATTTCAATTGCTGATTTACTTAAGGTTAAATACTACACTGAAGGACTGCTCTGGGTTCTCTTGTACTATTTTTCTGGTCCCCCATCATGGACATGGTAAGACATGTAATATGGACTTCAGTTATTTACTTGATATTGGTGTGAAAAGTAGTGTTACATTACATTCACTCTAATATCCTATCTAATATCCTATCAGGTTTTATCCTTTCCATTATGCTCCATTTGCTTCCGACTTAAAGGGCCTTGGTCGGGTGAAACCTAAGTTTGAAAAAGGTTCCCCATTCTTACCCATCGATACTCTCATGGCTGTGTTACCACCCAGAAGGTAACTATGTTTCTTTGTTTTGTAAGTTTGGTCTTACCAAGTTCTCCAAGAAAATAATACCAATGTTCTCCTTTGTAGTGCTCATGCACTTCCGAAAGTTTATCAGACACTTATGACAGATGAGAGTTCTACCATTATTGACTTTTACCCTTCTGGTAAGTACACGTTTGTAATATCAGTTATGTTAGTCCATGGGATCTGATAGAAATTAATTGCAAGCTCTGTTTCATCTATTGATTTTGAAATTGATATGGATGGGAAACGCTTTACATGGCAGGTTTGTCTCCTCTTCTTTCCTTATATGATTTCTGGTAGTTATTCATTGGTATTGCATTTTCTTTGACATCTAGTGATTGTTCTCTCTTTTACCTTCTAAAATTGTTTTTGACTTTATCATCTCCAAAAGGGCATTTGCAAACTTCCTTTTATAGAAGAAGAACGGCTTCTATCTGAAACGAGAAAGTTAGAGAAGGAGTTGGTGGTATGAAACTTTTTTTATATATTTTAATTTCTTAAAGATATGAGATGTTTTTCCATTCTTATATTTAAATTGTCTTATCAGTTTGTGTTACAATATGTGTAGGGGGAAGACAGAGACAGGAATAAAGAGAAAGTTGATCAATTATTTGTGCTAAGCACACACAATATGGCATCACAGATTGTCGCACTGTTTACAAAGGAAAACTGCCCCATCAAGATTGACAACAGTTTGTGGTAGGTCAATTATCTTTCTGAATTCTTGTCTTTGTTAATTTTCCTTTTTCTTTTTTCTTTCATGGACCGCTTTTGCAGTATTTTCTCAATGGTAATGTTTATTGATAAGTTCTCTGCCCCCTTTCAGTTCTGGAATTAGTGGTTTTTTCCGTCTTCATGAGAATGCTTCCAATGTTAAAGGAGGAGATCATAAACTTCAAGAAGACTCTGTCTTGTGAGTAACCAAACTAACGAGTCGTTAATTTTGATCTTGTAAATGTTTTGCTGTCCTGAAGGATAAGTTTTATGAATTTGATTATGTTACAGATGTGTGCGATATGAGCTTCCAAACGATGGTCCACCTGCGCCTCGTTTACTTGCTGGTGTAGAGTTTCCTGTCAAGGTATCCGAACTTTCAGAATTTGCAATTATTTTCGTGAGCTTGAATGGTCTCGTGCATGTATGTTTGTTTTCGTATCTGTTTAATGTGATGGTTTACCTCCTCTGCCACTGCGGATATGATTAGTTAAATGTCCTCACTCCCTAATATACTGCCCTTCAACTAGCATTAGAGAAATTCAGTGGCATGTTATAATTAAGCCCAATTTGTAACATTTTCCATCCACATTTGCAGACAATCACTGAAGACGATCTTATGGTGACAAAACTATGGCACGAATATCAGGGAAGCACACCCAGGTCCAGGTTCTTTGGCTTCTTGCTCTGTCTTCCATTTGTTATTCACATCTATATCTACGAATTTCTCTGTAAACTCATTGTTCAAGAACTAAATGCAATGCAGAAGTCAGCTTGTTCAGGAAAGGTTTAGAAAACCAGATAATATGGGAAATCGAGGCTTCCGGAACAATGCTAGATTCGCTTCTAGCTCTCCGAATATGATACACAAATTTTCTGGCACTGGAAGGGGTTGTGGTAGAGGGAAAGCAATTGCAAGTCCTGATTTTGGAGACCGATTTCATGCTCCAGGAAGAATACCTTGTGAAAGAGTAATGTCATCTAGCTCATATTCAGCGAACGGTGCGGTGGCATACAAAAAAGCCTCTCTTCATGAGACACCTGTTTGTAATGAAAAGTGGAGAGTTGCTGGTTCTGGTTCAGGAGATCAAATACGAACCCTTAGGGATTTGCAAATATCGAAGTCGTCATCAAGCCAGGGCTGGAGGCCTAATGGAAGAGTTCAGTCAGCAAACAATGTTTTCTGGCCGTCTAGAAATGGCTTCACACCTGACACAAACCATGCTTGGCAACATGGTCAGTGCCGCGGTAGAGGCCATCAGGACTCCTCGAAGCATTATTCACCTTTTGCTGCTAACCGTTCATCCCAAGCCAGTGGGAGTGCGCACTTTGTTCCACGTAGTTGGGATACTGAAGGTAAGCCCCGCTGGTAGCTAGTTAACACGTAGCCCTCTTTGCTTGGCTGCCAAAAGAGCAAGAAAAGCACTGTTTTGTACATTCCATCTATTTTGTATTTTACGGCTGAACAATGAAGAATTTTCGATCTGCTAGCTTTTTCCTATGCTTCACAATTTCTGCAATTTCATATTTTTGGTAATTAAGCAGGGCATTCTACTCAAGAATCAAATAATGTTGGGCTAAACGTATAAGATAAAAAGCTGCAGGCCGTTCTTGTATAAGAGACAACTGTAACAATTTTTGACAAGATAAAAGTCCTTTATTCTTCAGTGCCGCTTCATCAGCACCTGCAATTCATTAATAGGTTGCTTGTTTTACCTTAGTTTCATTTCATCTTTTGAAGGTTCATAAAGATTCCCAATCTAGACTCTAATCTAATGGCTCCCAATGACATGAGAATGACATGATCACCACTCAATTTGTTTTTCCATTTCATTTTAGAATGTTGTCTCAGTGTTTAGGGTTTAAGGTTTAGTCGCAACCCATGCCCAATTGTATTGGTGCTTTCCAAAGATCCTGCCCCTGAATTATGTCAGAGTATATTTGGGCGTTCATTTTATATCCTTGGAGATATGATTTGTAGATCTTTCCTTATAGCTATAAGAGTTTTCTTGCCCATCCGGCTATAAAAAATCTAATAACATTAATGGAATGCTATTGAAAATGCAACCACATCGTTGAAAAGCGCTATGGAAAAGGGGTCTACGATAGCACGTCTAAAACGCTATGGTAGAGTTGGGGTTTTTATAAAGTCGGCTGACACAGTTTCGTAGAGGGCTATTATATCTTTCTATAGCGTTTTTGTAGTGCTATCTATGTCGATTTGTGGTGCTCCACGGAGTTGTAAATTTCAGTGATATATGTACAAAAAATGCAAACATTCGATGACTATTATATTTGTTTTAATACCCTAAATATTACATAAAAATATTAATATATATCTTAAAATTTAACCCCTTTTTTTTCTTTCTAATAATAAAAATTTAAAATATCTTTTTTAAAACTCAAACAATAGTCTAACCATTGGCTTCTTTTTGAAAAAATATAAATAAAAAACTCCCTAACAGCTTCAAATGCTAAAAAGTACTATCATATTGTAAGCCGATCCTTATTTATATTATTTTACAAGTTCTATTCCAACGTTACCCTTATAGCACGGTCATCATCATCTAAACATGAAAACAATACACCCCCAAAGGACGCCATGTGGACCGTTTTTTAACAAGGGTGGGTTACACGTGGCATGGAGACCTTACAGATAAAGACCATGGCGGATCCACCATGGATTGATAACTCAATATGTAAATTTTAAATTATTACAAAATTATATTTTTCAGGTTTATAAGATAACTAGCCTTTTCGCATACACTTCCACGCTTGCGAGAGGCTTTTTTAAAAAAAATTAAATTTATTTTAGAATTAAAAAGATAATGGATCGTTGTCTGATTTTTCTTTTAATTTTATTTTTTTTAATATGAAAAAGTATGAATTTACCATATTATTTTTATTTAATTAATAATTTCAATTCTTAATGTTTGTATTAATCAATGGCATTTTCTGCTATTTTGAATGTTTTACGGTATAGATATATGGATGACAAAAGGAATATTAGCACTATAACCAATGGCATTTTCGTCCAAAAAAAGCAATATAACATTAATCAATTTTGACGGTTATGTTTTATCAAATGGTGATTCGGCATCAAGTCTTGTTATTAGGAATGCACAAGGTCGTCTAATTCCGCCGTTCGCTCAGGGGACTAAGGATCGGACGTCTGTCATCGCGACTTTCTCGGCGGCGAATTCGTTGGCGCTCCGGTGGCGCACTGCATCGACGCGGACAGGGCGCGTGGGAGCGTGAGCTTCAATGTGAGGCTTTTGGCTAGGGTTGAGTTTCGGAGAGGTTGGGTGGAGGCTGAGGCGGCGGCTGTTGAGGGTTTTGTGCCGTGGCGTGGCGGTTTCTGTTTCGTCGAAAGGCGGGTTGGGTACTTTGGCCGGTGGGTCAAGAGATTGCCAGGTTGTTGTTTGAGATGGATGGGGGCAATGCGTCTGGTGCAAATGGTAATTTTTTTAATCTCTCACTTTTCAATTGAAGTCTCTGAAATTGTGACAAGTTAGGAACGAGGAATGTGTTGTTGTATAATTAGTAGTAAGATGGGTTTATGGATTTAGGTTAAGTTGTTGTATATATTTTTAACTACAATTCTTTTGTTGTTTCTGATTAGTGATGGTTGCAATTGAGTTTGTTTTATTTTTTTCTCCTCCCAAAATACTACATTATTATTTTGGGTCAACTGAGCTTGTTTGCTTTTTGATAGAGGTCAACTAGAGCTCATTTGCCTTTAATGGCTTTGAAAATGGATGGAGGCAACATTATTAATTTATTATTCAGTAGAAACTAGAAAGAAACAGAGTAGTTGCTTGTTTTTGCTTTGTTTATTTAACTTGTTGAATGCACCTTACGAGTGGTTGTTTAGAACATCTATAGGCTTTGCCGATCCTATTGGATTTGAAAATCAAGGTCTTTTTTTAGGGTTGAGGATGGGATCAATGATCTAATAACATCTTAGCTGAGTTGATTATTGTTGTCTTTTTGATAGAGGTCAAGGAGAGCTCATTTGCCTTTAATGGCTGTTGGTGTTTTTTGATGGAGGCTTGCTTATCCTAGACCTAGAGGATTTGAAAATGGATGGAGGCAACATTATTTAGTAGAAACTAGAAAGAAACAGAGTAGTTGCTTAGAACATCTCTCTCATGCTTGTTTTGGCCTTGGTTATTAAACTCGATGAACATCTATAGGCTTTGCTAATCCTAGTGGATTTGAAAATGGATGGGATATATGTTCAAAAATCAAGAGCTTTTTTTAGGGTTGAGGATGGGATCAATGATATAATAACAGAGCTGTCTATGGAATGAGTGTAACTTTTAGTTTTAACAGCAATGTCTTCTACTTCTGTGATGTGTGTTATCTATCTATGTCAAAGAGAAGATTATAGCACTCTACCACTTATCAGATTGGTTTAGTTGCGGTTTTTTCTTTTAATTTATTTGTTAATCAAGTTTGTCTGCCATATTCCTATGTTAAGAATTTAGAATTTTGTGAAACTGGCACTTCCCTTTGGAAGGTATCCACGGTAGGCCCACGTGGATTATGCAGCTTAGGCTAATGTTTTTTAAGCTTTTACTTCGTTCCTGTCTGTGGTTCAGTCATGTATTTCCACATCGGAGTTCCATCAGATTTCAGCCCTAGAAATTTAGGAGGTTAGGGATTTGGACAAAGGTTTTGAGTTTGAGTTTGAGTTTCACTTTGGTCCAAATCCAAGTCTGTAGCTTTGCTCTGGGTTTGTAAACTCTTTGCATATGGTTTAGTCATTGTCAGTAGAACTGGATTAATTCAGATATGGAGATTATTTGACGTATAAGGTCTTGTTTAATTTTGAACCCTTGATTCAAGCATAACAAGCCCACTCGAAAACATATCCATATACAAATGAGTTGTTTCTCTTGGGCAATTCATTTGTGTAAACCTAATTGTCATCAAAGTTCAAGTCATTGCATTTCTGGCAGGCAGTTTCTCAAACAATTACCAAAGGCAGAGGCTGATTATTTGCTTAAATCAATTACAACATGTAAACATATTTGTGCTATGATCAAATACAGAGTAGAGCTGCTAACTTTCCCTTACATAGATCCACATCGTGACTAATATTGATTCACTTCATTTGCATCCGCAATCAAAGTAATCTCTTCAGATTCTGAAGCACTTGATGCACAGGGACTTCGATTGTCCACACCAACTTCATCTGCAGGAATTTGTTGTGGGTATAAGAAAGGCCTTGGAGGCATTTCGAGGCTCTCAATTTCTCCTTCAAGCATCTCCACTACTTTATTCATTGAAGGTCGTTCGATAGGCTTCATTTGTATGCACCATAAAGCCACCATCATCATCTTCTTTATGATCTTCTTTTCCTCATCTGTTGCATCAGCTCCTATTTCAATGTCCTTTCCTGCCTTCAACTGATCAGAAACCCATGTCGGAAAGTAGATTTGGCTAAATTGGCTTGATTGTTCTATACCCGCATTCAGGTTTTTCCTTCTACCGGCCATTTCCATCAATAGCATTCCGAAACTATAAACATCGGCTTTGTACGAAACACCTCCAATGTTTTTGTAGAACAGTTCTGGAGCAATGTATCCCATGGTTCCTCTTGCTGCAGTCAAAGATACAATGCTATTATCCAATGGGTATAGCCTTGCTAACCCAAAATCAGAGACCTTGGGAGTAAAATTCTGGTCTAGAAGAATGTTGTGAGGCTTGATGTCAAAGTGCAAAATTTGCATGTCACAACCTTGGTGGAGGTATTCAATACCACGAGCCACTCCAAGTGCAATTTCAAATATTTTCTGGCAACTTAAAGACACATCTCCTTGTTGAGAAAAAATGTATTTCTCAAGAGACCCATTAGACATGAAATCATATACAAGAGCACGTTTTGAACCTTCAACACAGAAGCCAATAAGTCGCACCACGTTAACATGGCGAATCCTTCCAATGGTAGCAACTTCATTGATAAAGTCTTGGCCATTATTAGTTTTGGACTTGTCTAACATCTTGATGGCTACAAGGCGACCGCTGCGGAGCTTTGCCTTGTATACAGAGCCATAGCCTCCTTCCCCCAATTTGTCCTTGAAACCTCTGGCCATCTTTTTGATGTCGGAGTAAGAGTACCTTATTGGCATGAGATTATTATTACTCCGTAGAAAGTCTTCTATATTGTCATACATTGACAAGTGCCTTCTTCGCCATTTGTATATTAGCAGTGCAGTTAAACAACAAAAACCCAATGAAAATTTGGCTGCCAGGTATATTGCTGCATGGTTCACAAAAATGGAATTAATGAACACCAAGTATAATAATGATAATAATAATAATATACTCATTTGCAAATCCATCTCAATCAAAATAAGAATATTAATGTTCCAGTGATCCACACGAGTATTCTCTTACCTAGGGAAGCGACTGCACATCCCAGAAGCTGTACAAGGTATAATCCGGAACCATACATAATGGTAAAGCCGAGGCGCCTGTATATGGGGTAAAGACGGCCTCCTGCAACAGAAGTAGAGAAATGAATCGATCAATGGAATGAGTAAGGTGGTTAGTCAAGCGAAAAGGCCAAAGAAAAGTAAACGTCTATTTACAGAGTTGAGGGATCCACTCGCCTATTTTATTGATTATGTTGATTATGATCTTGTCGTACCAAGGGATTTCTACATTGCGAAAGAAGACAGTAACATTAGCATAAAGAGAATTCTGGTTAGACCAACATAAATTATACACAAATTATGAAAAGAAAACTGTAACTGTTGGAAATTACAGTTCAACATGCTATCATAGTCATCAAAGTGGGTGCCTTTGAATTTCAGAGGACATTACAGTAAATAAGCATTCTTTAACATATAATTTATAATTTAAAGGTTTGGCAATTGTCTAACCTTGTCCTGAGCATTGAATTCCATTACCGGTACTCAGCCCGCATGCACGACTTTCTCCGCAAATTTCGAAACATGCATACTCATACCATGAGAGTTCAAAGCCATGAGCTATTTCATTATATATTCCTTTGCAAGACGTCATGTGCTCCTCAGTTGAAGGGGACACCATAACCATTAGTGTTATTTTGCAGGAATCCCCCAAATTGTATAAACTTAGGGGACGCCTAGCCCGATATTTCATGAAATAAGAATATGCTGTTACATTGGAGAAAGAAGAATTGGAAGCAGAATAGTTGTTGACCCCACTGATGCATGGAGCTGTTTCAACAATGAGATCGGAAGGATTCATTGGAATTTCACAGCTCAGGAAGATTATAGACATTGGGGAATCTATTTGGTAATACTCATAAGGACCAGGGTCATAAATGGTGTAACTACCATGAGGACTAATGTAATAAGAAAAGTTGAAGGGGGTCAAGGAGTAGAGTGGGTGGGAGAAGTAGTTGTCCTTGATCTTGTGAACACCAGCATCCACAAGTCGGATTGTGACGTTATTGTAATTGATTGCTTGTACATAATACTTTCCTGAAAACAAGGATAGCACTGCATGATCAGTAGTACCATTTCCCTTTGCCTCACAAGATAGCTCGAAGCTTTTGTGGCCGCAGTGTTTAGAGTCTCCTTTCAATCGGAATGGAGAGCTTATGTTAATATTTCCACAAGAACGGGTACAATCAGAGTTGTCATTGGAAGCTGTTTGGAAACAAGAGGAAGGAGGAAGAAGAAGAAGAAGAAGGAGCACTGTGTAAGCAGCAAATAGGAGACTTCCTCCAGACATGCTGTCAGAGCACAAGGGAAATTTCCAATTTAGTGCAGTTTAACTCTTTAAAGATATAATATAAAGTCTCTTTTTTTTTTTTTTTTTTTTTTGGCATAATCAGATAAGAATTAAGAATTGGCTTATTATCACAAAAGGTCCCTAAGGTTTACGAAACTATCAGATTGCATCCTTAATATTTTTTTGTGTCATTGGTGGTCCTCAAGGTTAGTATGTGTGATCACAAATGGTCCTTGCCGTTAGGTTCCGTCAAAAACTCCGTTAGTTTGCTGATGTGGCATATATATATATCACAAAACATCCTTGAGGTTTACACACCTATCACAAATGGTCCCTGCAAATTTTTTAAATTTTTTAAATTTGAAATTCATAAAATTTTGGTTTTCTTTTTTAAATCTTATGAATTTTAAATTATTTTAAAATATATATTGTATTTTAAATACACATGACACTACATTATTTTACATGTGGGCTCCACATATAGGCCACATCAACAAACTAATGGAGTTTTAAACAAATAATTTAAAAATGAAAAAAACCAAGGGTTTAGGGTTTATAAATGGTCCTCAAGGTTAAAATCCTTATATAAATGATTTTTTTATTTTTAAATTTTATGAATTTTAAATTATTTTAAAAAAAAACTTCATTAGTTTGTTGGTGTGGCATATATGTGGAGCCCGCATCTTCAAAAATATAGTGTCATATGTATGTAAAATACAATATATATTTTTAAATAATATAAAAAAGAAAACCAAAATGTTATGAATTTTAAATTAAAAAATTAAAAAATGTGGCAGGGACCATTTGTGATAAATGTGTGAACCTCATGGATGTTTTGTGATATGTATATGTCACGTCAGCAAACTAACGGAGTTTTTGACAGAACCTAACTTCAGGGACCATTTGTGATCACACATATTAATCTTAAGGACCACGAGTAACACAAAAAAACATTAAGGATGCAATCTGATAGTTTCGTAAACTTTAGGGACCTTTTGTGATAATAAGCCTTAAGAATTTAAGAGATCACCGTACCCGTCGGCCATTGACTAAAACATCCAGAAGGAGTGGGGCCCATGTCATCTGAAGTAATCCACAAAATAAAATAAAAAAAAGAAACCCAAGTCCATATCATATCATATCATATCATCTTCAAGGATACTTGTACTCTGCAAATAATTTCTTGCCATCATGAATTTCTCACGGTGTTTGCTCATGATAGTCGTAATAATAGTAGATGCAGTCAATGGTGGAGTAGTCCTTGAAGAATATCGCAGCGAAACAAGATGTCACGGTCACGAAGTAGGCCTTGAAGATTGCATAGAAACAAGATGTGGCCCGGAAGAACCAGCCATCCGATTCCCATTTCGACTTAAAGGTAGGCAGCCAATCCATTGTGGCTGCCGGGGATTTGATGTTTCATGCACTGACGACATGAAGACTATACTTGAGTTACCATCGTCGTCAGCTAAGCTCCGTGTTGTTGGGATTAACTACACATCTCATGCAATTGGAGGAAGTGCTTACGATGGTTGCTTGCCAAGGGAGTTGTTTAACAGTAATGATTCTTATCCCTTTGAATTCGTAGGCAACGCAACCTTATTCAGTTGTCCACCGTCAACAGTAAGAGATAAATATTGTTCCAGCGAATATAGTAGTGGTCGTCTGGTGAGATTGAGCCCTTGCCGTGGCAACCATATTTACGCTGTCGCTGATGATAATTGTTCCATTGATGAAATGCCCCTAGTGTCTTGTATCAAGGTGCATGGCTACACGTCATTATCAAGGTCCATTGATCCTGCCTATATACATCAAGGTGTCACTGATGATAATTATCCACCAATATTATTATTGCATTGGTCCATTCCATCATGTGAACATTGTAAAGGTATTTTACACTCCAAGTTTACTTTCCAACTATAATTTCAAGATTAATTGAAGATTCTATGCAAACTATAATTTTGGATTTCATTGATTTGAAAACCGGCCCTTATTTCATGAACAACTTTTACAGGTCGTAATCTTAGAAGGACAAATCTGAAGATATTAGGTGAGCTATATCCGCAGACCTTCATTTTCATTTCATTTCATAGTTTTTTTCTTCCTTTTTCTTTATTTTTTGAATATAATGGGGAGGAAGTTAATCAACGGTATGTTTGGAAGAGAGTTTAAAATGGCTAAAACCGCTTTAAAAAACATTTGACACAAAAAGAAAATATTTGCAGGTATTTCGGCATTCTGTTTAGTTCTAATAGCGACGGGGACGACAATCTACTATGTCTACAACTCAAACAAAAAGGAAATTGAAAGTCAGCTTAGAATTGAAAGATTTTTGGATGAATACAGAGCGATGAAGCCAAGTAGATATTCCTATGCTGATATTAAGAGGATAACAAGTCAATTCAAGGAAAAGTTGGGTCAAGGTGCCTACGGAACAGTGTTCAAAGGAAAGCTTTCCTCTGAGTTACTTGTTGCTGTGAAAATCCTCAACAATTCAAATGAAAATGGGGAAGATTTCATAAACGAAGTGGGGACAATGTGTCAAATCCATCATGTCAATGTGGTTCGCTTGGTTGGAGTTTGTGCTGATGGATTCATTCGTGCTCTTGTTTACGAATTCTTACCAAATGGTTCTTTGCAAAATTTATTATCATCAGCAGACAATGAGAATTCATTCCTTGGTTGGGATAAATTGCGAGATATCGCTCTAGGAATAGCTAAAGGAATTGAATATATTCACCAAGGATGCGACCAACGAATCTTGCACTTCGATATCAAACCACATAATGTATTGCTAGACCAAGATTTCACTCCAAAAGTTTCTGATTTCGGTTTAGCCAAGTTTTGTGCTAAGGATCAAAGTGCAATATCGATGACCACAGCCAGGGGGACCATGGGCTACATTGCACCCGAAATCTTCTCAAGGAACTTCGGCAATGTCTCCTATAAGTCGGATGTCTATAGTTTTGGAATATTGTTGCTTGAAATGGTTGGAGGAAGAAAAAACTTTAAAGTCATGGAGGACTCCACTAGTCAAGTCTACTTCCCAGAATGGATCTATAACCTTTTAGAGCAAGGCAACGACCTACGAATCCATATTGGTGATGACGAAGGAGATGTCACAATTGCTAGGAAACTTGCAATTGTGGGTCTATGGTGCATCCAATGGCATCCAACAGATCGTCCTTCAATGAAAGTTGTAGTTCAAATGTTGGAAAGAGAAGGTGAGAATCTAGCCATGCCTCCTAATCCTTTTGCTAGCACTTCGAGTTGAAGGAGAATATAATGAATAGACCTCTACGTTGAAGAAGCAGCTGTGATGTCTGTATGGATTATACCACTCACTTATGAGATGAGTCTTCGAGTGTTCTTATAATAAGATTGTTATGGTATTGTCGTGTGTTAAGCAGCTAGTACTAGTTAATTAAGAAATTGGTTTGAGTTCAATAAATTTCAATGTAAAGTATTAGATAGCAATAATTCATCAAATTTGCAGTACATGTTATAATTGAGACTAAGATAGTGTCTCTTTTGCTATATATTCATATACAATGGTGTATTTTAAATTATAGAAAGGAAAAAAAAGGTTGACCCATGATACATGCTATAATTAATTTGAGGACATGAAGCCATATTGTGGTTGAGCATATACCAAAGTGAATAAAATTGTTCGTATTTATATATATTTTTTCATACAAACACTTACGAAGGAAGAAGAATCGAATATTGATCTTCCAGGGTAAAAATAAATGATCTAAATCACTAGAACTACAAACTCCTTGTAATATTTATTTTTCTTCAATGTGTAAGTGTAATATTTAGATGAGAGTATGTCAATATTTCCTATGAACTCCTCTACTTAATTATTATTTTAAAGTTTTTATCCAGAAACTCTAACCTCTTATTATCAAGTTATTACAACATTAGCCATTACTTTATGCCCACTCCACAACGTCATCTTACAACAAGTTACTCAAATAAATGGATGAACTCAGTACTTCTTATAAACGATGATGACCTAAAAATTGAACGATTCGAATCATGTGATGACATTGTGAAGTAAACCCAATTATATATTTAACCCCTTAGTATATGAATGGTGGTGTAGTTTAAATATCCACATAAATGATTCCCGGTCTACTACCATCAACATGACAATAAACTAGTCCAAAAGGTGCAGAAGAGTCCACGTATTGTGCTCAAAACTTCAAACACAACTGTTATACTGCATGAGAGGGTACTTGTCTACTTATTGTTGTACACATGCTGAAACAACGAGAGACTTGGACCATTTAGTTGGCCTGAAATCTCTACAATGCTTTTCCAACCCATATATTCAAGTGAGGAAGCAATTTTTTCTGCATTAATTTGATGAAATGAGTTATGTCAACTCCAAAGAAGAAATATGAGTCCCACATTTAATTATCATATGATAAAACCTGTTACTTTTTAATTTTGATTTAAATTATAAAAGATGACATATAATTTAGGAATTTATTCTTTAGTTGCAAGATATTGCTTTCGGAATAGCCACACTATAACGAATTGAATATCTTTACCTAGCTAGGGTGTCACCACCGAATCCTCCACTTCCGCTAAACTCAAAGGTGCAAAACATACCAAGCTAGTATTGTGCTCAAAACTGTTGACTAGCATTGTCTTCCTACTTGGACCCAACAAGAAAATAGAAAAGTAGAAGTTTGTACTTAAAACGTGTAAATTGGGGGGGCCTATTGTGTAACGTGTTGTCACTCCCACTAGAATTAAACTCAACAACAGAACTTTGTACGTAAAGCGTTTAAGAGGGGAGTAATGTTAAAAAAAAATGTTAAATTGAAAGTCATGGTCATGGTCATGGACCATTGTGCTGATAGCCTGACACTCCCATGTGCCCTTTTCTTTCTTCAGTGTGTGAATGCTAGAATTTTTGTCCACCGACCCTGCATGGCTAATTATTTCACTTCTCTTTTTTCCATCTCTGATTATTTTCCAGGATCGTTTTGTAGCTTTGTGCATATAGTCAAGTCAAGTCAGCTAGTACAATTGCTAAATTGCTTCTCTTTCTGTATTCTCAGTTCCGATTGGTGTTTTGTGTGGGATTTGCTTGCTGTAAGATGCTGAGATCATTAAGCAAATGATAATTAATTAGCTCTACATCTTTTTTCCGTTTAATCTTGTTATAAAGAAAACAGTGACTGCTGCGCAACGTTGTTTTTGTAAATGGTTTGTATTTGTGTTTTCCCAAAGTTGTGAGAGCCCTATTTTTTTTTTTTTTTTGGTCAACAAAGAGCCCTATTTTTTTGGTTGTGAGTTTTTGGAGCAAAAACACACCAAGTTCATACTAAACTCTAAACCCATTTTTAACTTAATGAGTTTATTCAATCAGTACTTATAAAGACTTTTATAAACTTTTTTAAGTGAATGACTTCTATGAACTTCACAAAGTTTAATGACTTTTATATACTTTATTATTATAGACTTTCATAAACTCTTGCATAGACTCGAAACTTGAATTCTATAATACTTTTTTATAAATTAAAAAAAAAGACACAATTAATTAGTTGGCAGTAGAATCATAGCATTCGGAATGGGCTCTATAAACCACCTCCTTAAACAACTCCTCTTTGTTAAGAGTTTGTTTGTTACCTACTTTCTACCCTTTCAGCTCTACCATGAAATTTCCTTTATGACAAAAAAAATGTAGGCATGAATCAATGAATACACAGACGTGGATTTGAGAAACTAATCAAGAGAGGAACATGAATCAAAATAATGAAAAACACATAAGATATTTACGTATTCGTGACTGTAGCTAGGGAGTTGCGTCACTTGAGGAGAGCCATCTATTTGTATATTTATCAGTCACAAAGTCATTAGATGTCTTGAGTTGAGTGTGTTGGTCAGATTTTTGGTGTTAATATTTTCTTGAAAACTCTACAAAAGTTATTCATTTAATAAATTCTTTAATTTTATAAATATCACAAAAAAAATTTAAAACTTTTTAAAAGTCACAATTGAATATCAGTAAATTTTTATAAATTTTTTAAAAATCTAAAATAAATACCTCACTTTTTAAATTTCATTAAAGTCATTAAAATTCATCATACTTGCACCCCCTAAACTTTAGGTGATTAATAAGACAAAATCTAAAATATAAAAAAGGTTTAGTTGTTACAACATGTAAATTGGGGCCATACATGGGACATGGACCCGACAAGAAAATAGAAAAGCAGAATTTTGAACGTAAAACTTGTAAATTGGGGGGCCTATTATGTAACGTCTTGTCACTCCCACTAGAATTGAACTCAACAACAATCAACAGAAACTTCGTACATAAAGCATTTAAGAGGGGGGCCATTGTGTTGACACTCCCATTTGCCCTTTTCTTTCTTCAGTGTGTGAATAATGCTTGAATTTTTGTCCACCGACACTGCTTGGCTAATTATTTCTACAATGTGTGATTGTATTTGTGGATCGTTTTGTAGCTCTGTGCATGTCAAGTCAAGGCAAGTCAGCGAGTACAATTGCTAAACTAAAAAGTACTCTCTGCAGGCAACTGCTTCTCTTTCTTGGTCCACTCCCATCAACAGTGTTTGTCAGTTCGCTATATAATTAACTTAAATTAGTTAAATCCATCATGCAATGTATTTCCTTCTAATTTTTTGTGATAAACTAGTAGATAATCGATAATATCCCGATATATCCATCGAAATTTCCATGTTTTTGGACTATCGATATTTCCAATACCATCAATATTTTAGACCTTGGCAGAAGATACCAAGTAAGTGCTCAAAACTATTGATTAATATTCAAACACAGTTGTGTTGGCGAGTAGAGTATATCCTATTCTATTTGGGTTTTATTTTTCCTTTTGTATAGATATTATGTAATTAGGATATCACTTGTTTTCCTTGTCTAACCCTACTAGGGTTTGTAACCTTATTATAAATACCTCCTTTTGGAGAATGAAATATATCTGAAAATATTCTACCCATATTGTTTGACTTGGTATCAGAGCCTAGTTTCTGGTAACCTGTGTATTGTGCCCACCCGTGTTCTACTCTGCCCTAATTTTTTTTTTAGGGTTCTTGTGCTCGTGTTCTACTCTGTGCCCTAATTTCTTTTAGGGTTCTTGTGTCTGTGCCTTTGCCGTGTTCCGCTGTGTGCTCTGTCGTGTTTGTGCCTCTACTGTGTTCGTGCATCTGCCTCTACTGTGTTTGTGCCTCTGTTGTCTTCGTGCATCTGCCATATTTGTGTCTGTGCTGTGATCTGTTGTATACTCTGCGTGATTTGTTGAGTTTCTGCTACAATCATGGGTGGTAATTCCATTGTTGGTGCTGCTGGTGCTACTGCTGCTTCTGCAAATTTGCGTGTTTCTGACTCTATTCCAGGTACTGGCTCTAATACTTGGATAATTGATACTGGTGCTTCTGATCATATGACTTATGATGCTAAATTTTTTGATGAGTTGTCTAGTAACACCCGTAACCCATACATAACTAGTGCTAATGGTTTGCCCTCTCCAATTACTGGCGAGGGCACTATTTCTCTCACCCCAACTCTGTCCTTGTCTCGTGCGTTATTAGTTCCCAATATCCATTGTAACTTGTTATCTGTTGGTCGCTTACTTGATACACTTAATGCTTCTGCTACTTTCTATCCTACCCATTGCTCTTTTCAGGATCTCAAGACTCACGAGGTGATTGGGCATGGTAAACGGATAGGGGGGTTGTATTATTTGACATTACCTTCTGCACCAGTTCGTGATCGTGTCGTTAATACTGTTCAACGTTGCAGTGTCAAAGACAAACATCAAATTTGGTTATGGCATCGTCGCTTGGGACACCCGTCATTTGGCTACCTTAAGCGTCTGTTTCCATCTTTATTTCGCTCCTGTGATGAGTCCAGTTTTAAGTGTGAGACATGTGTAATGGCCAAGAGCCACCGTACTGTTTTTCCCTTAAGTAATAATAAAGCTGCTTTGCCTTTTGAGTTAGTACATTCTGATGTCTGGGGTCCTGCTCGTGTGACTTCTCATGGTTTCCGTTGGTTTGTGACGTTTATTGATGACTGCACTCGCTTAACATGGGTGTATTTGATGAAGAATAAACATGATGTTGCCTCTATTCTTCCTGACTTTTGTGCCATGGTGTCTACTCAGTTCCATGCTCGTGTTAAAGTATTTCGCACTGATAATGGCGGTGAATATGTGAATCATACCTTGGCCCAATTCTTTCGTGATCAAGGTATCATTCACCAAACTACCACTCCATTCACACCTCAACAGAATGGTGTGTCTGAAAGGAAGAATCGCCAGTTACTTGAAGTTGCTCGCTCTCTGATGTTGGATATGTCTGTTCCCCATCATCTTTGGGGACATGGTGTCTTGTCCGCCGCCTACTTGATTAACCGTACTCCTAGTCGGGTTCTTGATTTCAAGACTCCACTTGATGTGTTATGTGCCCTCACTCCTCCGGTTTCAGTCTCGAAGTTACCTCCGAAGGTGTTTGGGTGTGTTGCGTATGCTCATGTTTACTCTCATCAAAGGAGTAAACTTGATCCTTGTGCTCTCCGCTGTGTCTTCATTGGTTATTCTACGACTCAGAAAGGTTATAAGTGTTATCACCCGCCTACTCAGAAGGTACATGTCACTTTGGATGTCACATTTCATGAAGAGGTACCCTATTATGTTTCTCCCTCTTCTTCAATTCAGGGGGAGAGGGGGAGTGAATTGAAGAATTTGGAAAATATGAAATTTTTAGGCGAACAGGATGAAAACGACCGGTCGCTGATAGGACACGACCGGTCGCTCGAGTCGAGCTGGGACTACAGTACCGATACGAGTGAAGCGACCGGTCGTAGTGAGGAAGAGACCGGTCGCGAAGGAAATGACCGGTCGCACATAGGAAGCGACCGGTCGCCCGCGTCGACGAGCGACAACAGTACCGATACGAGTGATGCGACCGGTCGCCAAGAAAGCCACGACCGGTCGCCAGACAAAAATGTTGGTGTTTTCGAGCCTCTCTCAGAAGGAAATAACAGTGATATTGGCGACTCCCATACAGATGAAATTGATAATATACCCCCCTCTGCCCTGCCATTGCCTCAATCAAGTTGTGATAATGAGGTACTTTCTAGTGATATGCCTACCTATTCTTTGCCCCCACGTACTACCCGTGGGAAACCTAAAATACAATATTCTCCTGATATACATGCCAAGTCTAAATATCCCATTAACCATTATATGTCAACTCATCGTTTATCTAAGTCATATGCATCATATTTGTGTCAATTATCTAGTGTATGTGTGCCAACTAAGTTGCAGGATGCTCTATCTGATCAAAACTGGGTAGATGCAATGCATGTTGAGATGGAAGCCTTGAACAAGAATGCTACTTGGGAGTTAGTTCCTTTACCAAAAGGAAAAAAGGCAGTTGGGTGCAGATGGGTGTTTACTTTGAAGCACAAGGCTGATGGTTCCATTGACCGTTACAAGGCAAGATTGGTAGCAAAAGGGTATACTCAGACATATGGAGTGGATTACACAGAGACTTTTGCTCCAGTAGCTAAGCTCAACACTGTACGCGTGCTCTTATCCTTAGCTGCTAACCGTGACTGGCCGCTGCTACAATTTGATGTCAAAAATGCATTCCTCCATGGTGATCTCAAAGAAGAAATATATATGGATCCTCCGCCGGGTATCCCTGTGACTTCTAAGGAGGGTGTGGTGTGCAAGCTACGGAAATCCTTGTATGGATTAAAGCAGTCTCCAAGAGCATGGTTTGGAAGGTTTGCTGCATCTATGAAGAAGTTTGGGTATTTGCAAAGTAACTCTGATCATACTTTGTTTCTGAAGCGTCATAAAGGTAAATTGACGGCTTTAATTATTTATGTTGATGATATGATTGTGACTGGAGATGATCATGTAGAGATACAGAGTCTTCAGAAGTATCTGGCTTCTGAGTTCGAGATGAAATCATTGGGTGATTTAAAGTATTTTCTTGGGATTGAAGTTGCCAGATCTAAACATGGTATTTTTCTATCCCAAAGAAAGTATGTTTTGGATTTTCTTGCAGAAACTGGAATGTTGGATTGTAAACCAATTGATACTCCTAGTGAGCAGAATCATAAGTTGGGGATATATCCCGATCAAGTTCCAACTGATAAAGAACGTTATCAACGACTTGTGGGGAAGTTGATTTATTTGGCTCATACTCGTCCAGATATTGCTTATGCTGTAAATATAGTAAGTCAGTTTATGCACTCTCCTAGTGTAGATCATATGGGGGCTGTGACTCGTATTTTAAGGTATCTGAAAGTAACTCCTGGCAAGGGGTTAATTTTCTCCAAGTATGGCCATACAAATGTAGAAGGGTATACAGATGCTGATTGGGCAGGTTCAGCCACAGATAGACGTTCGACATCTGGGTATTTTATGTTTGTGGGTGGCAATCTTGTTACGTGGAGGAGCAAGAAACAAAAGGTGGTGTCTAGATCTAGTGCTGAGGCTGAGTATCGGGGAATGGCCCATGGTGTATCTGAGTTACTATGGTTGAGGAGATTGTTGAAAGACCTTGGTTGTGGGCCTAATAAACCCATGGATTTATATTGTGACAATACGGCTGCGATTGCAATTGCTCATAATCCTGTTCAACATGACCGTACAAAGCATGTGGAGGTTGATCGAAATTTCATTAAAGAAAAGTTGGATGCAAAGATTGTGTCCTTCCCTTTCATCCGTTCAGAGTATCAGTTAGCTGATGTTCTTACGAAAGCTGTTTCTACAAGTATCTTTCTCAACTCGCTTGACAAGTTGGGCATGCGTGACGTCTTTGCTCCAACTTGAGGGGGAGTGTTGGCGAGTAGAGTATATCCTATTCTATTTGGGTTTTATTTTTCCTTTTGTATAGATATTATGTAATTAGGATACCACTTGTTTTCCTTGTCTAACCCTACTAGGGTTTGTAACCTTATTATAAATACCTCCTTTTGGAGAATGAAATATATCTGAAAATATTCTACCCATATTGTTTGACTAGTTGTTATGAGAGGTACTTGTTCACATTCTGAGACACCCCAAGGAAATTCCCTTTCCGTTGAAACTTGTAATTTGTAAATTGGGGCCATATGCATGGTCTTCCTACATGGACCCAACAAGAAAATAGAAAGCACAAGTTTGTTCATAAAACGTGTAAATTGGGGGCCTATTGTGTAATGTGTTTTCACTCCCACTAGAATTAACTCAACAAAAATCAACAGAACTTTGTATGTAAAGCGTTTAAGAGGGGGGTCATTGTGCTGCCACTCCCATGTGCCCTTTTCTTTCTTCAGTGTGTGAATGCTTGAATTTTTGTCCACGGACACTGCTTGGCTAATTATTTCACTTCTTTTTTTACCATATCTGATTATTGGGGAAGACTTTGACCGTGTACTCATTTTATGTGGTTCTCATGAGGTTTCAGAGCAAGTCCACCCTTGCTTCAAAACCGGGCAAAAGGCAGCCCAGGGGGGAAGGAAGCAGCTCCAGCGCGCAAGGGCCAGCCCTGGCAAGAGCTGGGTCCCACGAGCCCAGGCAAGCCCACGGGCAAATTGAGCCCGAGCTGCTGCCTGGGTAGAATGATGCAACAGAAACAAAAAAAAATAGGAAAAAAAAACCAAAAATTCCAGAAATTTTTTTAAATAAATGCCTAGGCATATTCTTTACTTCCCACACCAAAAACTCTATACAAATTCATCTCCTCATATCTCATGTGAATAGTATTTGCCCTTGCCCTAGCCTTTTGAGGTGGAACCAAAAAAGGCAAGGCTGCCACTATTCATGTGAATAGTGGCAGCCCTTGCCTCGCCTTAGCCTTCATGGGTGGACTTGCTCTCAATGGTGGTTGGGCATCCTCAAAATGTTGGTGGTTGGGGTACGATGCTTATTCTCAGTTCCGATTGGGGTGGGGGGGTGGTTGGGGTGGGGGGGTGGTGTTTTGTGTGGGATTTGCTTGCTGTAAGATGCTGAGATCATTAAGCAAATGATAATTAATTAGCTCTACATCTTTTTTCCGTTTAATCTTGTTATAAAGAAAACAGTGACTGCTGCGCAACGTTGTTTTTGTAAATGGTTTGTATTTGTGTTTTCCCAAAGTTGTGAAAGCCCTATTTTTTTGTTGGTGAGTTTTTGGAGCAAAAACACACCAAGTTCATACTAAACTCCAAACCCATTTTTAACTTAATGGGTGTATTCAATCTGTACTTATAAAGCACCTCCTTAAACAACTCCTCTTTGTTAAGAGTTTGCTTGTTATCTACTTTCTACCCTTTCAGCTCTCCCATGAAATTTCCTTTATGACAAAAAAAATGTATGCATGAATCAATGAATACATAGACGTGGATTTGAGAAACTAATCAAGAGAGGAACATGAATCAAAATAATGAAAAACACATAAGATATTTACGTATTCGTGACTGTAGCTAGGGAGTTGCGTCACTTGAGGAGAGCCATCTATTTGTATATTTATCAATCACAAAGTCATTAGATGTCTTGAGTTGAGTGTGTTGGTCAGATTTTTGGTATTAATATTTTCTTAAAAACTCTACAAAAGTTATTCATTTAATAAATTCTTTAATTTTATAAATATCACAAAAAAATTTAAAACTTTTTAAAAGTCACAATTGAATATCAGTAAATTTTTATAAACTTTTTAAAAATCTAAAATAAATACCTCACTTTTTAAATTTCATTAAAGTCATTAAAATTCGGGTTTACTATTGAAATACCCCCTGAACTTGTAGCTCGCTTTCAATTAGCCCCCTATTCTTTTTTTTTAGAAAATTTAGGATATTAACTTTTTATTTTCGCCAATTCCCCCCCTGCCGTCTAAATTCTCAACATTTCATCCAATTTGCTGTTAAATATAAGGGTAAATTGGTCATTTCCATGTGAAAATAAAATAAAATAATTTAAAATTTGAAATAATAATAATATAAATAAAGTTATTAAAAAAATATAAATAAATAAATAAATAACCTCACATGCCATATCTCTCTCTCTGTCTTCGTCTCTCTCTCTCTCTTAAATTTCATCACGATCTGGGCATAGGATGCTGACGGCGTTGAGATATTCTTGGCAAATTCGGGTTTGAGTTCATATTTGGGTTCAGAGATTCGCTGCCTCCGCACATCTCCCTCTTTAAGATTTGATTTTGTTTTGGTGGGGAAGCTAGGGATTGGATTTTTTGTGGCTGGAGTGGAGATGACAGAGTAGGGAGCTGGGTGTTGGGAATTGTTTAAAGCTCAGGGTTGGATTTTTTGTGGCGAGAGTGGAGATAACAAAGTGGGGAGCTAGGGGTCGAAGAAGAATCGAGCTACAGCGGGAGGAAGAAGAAGAATCGAGCTGCAGAACAAAGGATTATTATTTGTTTTAGGGGTAAAGGGCACGAATGGGTTTGGGTCTGTGGGTGGGGATAAGGTTTTCTTTTTTTGTTTTTTGGATGTGGGGGTGGGTTGCGTTTGGGGAAGGAGGTGAGTTGCGTTCGGGGAAGGGGGTGGGTCACTGGTTGCTGTGATGGAGGCTGAGATTGTGGTGGAGGCTACCTTTGATCTGCTTCTGAGTAATTTGCTGGTAATGGTGGGGTTATTTTTTGAGTTTGAACTTGTTGGTTTTGGATCAAATTCAATGAGGTTCCTCTGGGGACTGTTGGGATTAGAATTCTCATTTTCTGGGGAATGATTTGAACCCACTTGAAGAACATGCGTTAGAATTCTCATTGAGGAAATCTTTGAGGAGCATTCTAGACTTGCGCTCTATTGGACAAGGCTTTCTTTGATGCTGCTGCAACAGTTTTTTTATAAGATGAAAAAGTAAAGAGATTAAGAAAATAATTATTACCCAACAAGCAATTTTTGTGGTTTGAGAGCTTCAAGCCTTCAAATTGGATGATCCTAGCCAGACTTCAAAGGATGAGAGAGAGAAGGGTCAAGCATGGGGTAGCTGGGGCAGGGGCTGGAGTTGGTGTTGGTGAAAATCAGAATGAGAATTTTCATGTGGGAGAGAGAATTGCTGTCGACACTGGGTGGGTTGGGACTTTGGGTACCTGCATTGGTTTTTCTTCCATTTTTATTTTTATTTTTCGTACTTTTTAAGAGTAAAAAGTTTGAATCAGGTGGATTGGGTTTGACAGAGGATGGAGTGAGAGAGATAGAGAAGAGCTGGACCATATATTTTTTTCTTCTCTTTTTTAATTTTTTTCAAAAAAAAGAAATTTATTTTTAATGATTTAACAGAAAATTGGATGAAATGTTGATGATTTAGACGGCAGGGGGAAAATTGGCAAAAAAAAGAAGTTCATATCCTAAATTTTCTAAAAAAAAAGTTTAGGGGGCTAATTGAAAATTAGGTACAAATTTAGGGGGCAAATCACTAATATACCCTTAAAATTCATCATACTTACACCCCCTAAACTTTAAGTGATTAATAAGACAAAATCTAAAATATAAAAAAGGTTTAGTTGTTACAACGTGTAAATTGGGGCCATATGCATGGGACATGGACCCGACAAGAAAATAGAAAAGCAGAATTTTGTACGTAAAACTTGTAAATTGGGGGGCCTATTATGTAACGTCTTGTCACTCCCACTAGAATTGAACTCAACAACAATCAACACAAACTTCGTACATAAAGCGTTTAAGAGGGGGGCCATTGTGCTGACACTCCCATTTGCCCTTTTCTTTCTTCAGTGTGTGAATAATGCTTGAATTTTTGTCCACCTACATTGCTTGGCTAATTATTTCTACACTGTATTTTTATATTTGTGGATCGTTTTGTAGCTCTGTGCATGTCAAGTCAAGGCAAGTCAGCGAGTACAATTGCTAAACTAAAATTTGATTTAGCTTAAGTACTCTCTGCAGGCAACTGCTTCTCTTTCTTGGTCCGCTCCTATCAACATGACAATAAATTAGTTTATATATTGTTTTCAAGGGAATAGACCATTATTACCGCTAAACTCAAAGGTGCAGAAGACATAGTCTAAAATATCGATAATATCGACGAAATATCGAGGATATTATCGTTTTTTCGAGTCACGGATATTTCAGAACGTATCCATACACATATCGTGTAAATATCGAAAAATATCAATGTTGATAATTTCGCTCACACTTCAACAATATTTTGTCAAAATATCGCTATAATATCGAAAATATCGATGTAATGAAAAAAAAGGAAAAAAAACACAAAGCACACACACAAAGGGGATTCGAACCCTTACCATTCCATTCCTCCAACGCCTTAGCCACCATGTTACTTATGTTTTTGTGATAATACGCAAAGAGGAACTCTGTGGTACTAAGTCACTCATGTATCTTACCATGTAATGTATAAAGTTTAAAATATTGTAGTAAATAATTGTATATAAATAATTATGGGGTGTTTAATCTTCTTTCATTAATTACTACATATTTTCTACACTCACAATGTTTGTCAGCTCGCTATATAATTAACTTAAATTAGTTAAACCCATCATGCAATGTATTTCCTTCTAATTTTTTGTGATAAACTAATAGATAATTGACTAAATAAACATCCTCCAAAGTTTTAATTCCAAGTTTTTCTTACCATTTCGGTGGGTTTTATTCAATTTTTATCGATATCGATAATATCCCGATATTTCCATCGACATTTCCGTGTTTTTGGACTACCGATATTTCCAATACCATCAATATTTTAGACCTTGGCAGAAGATACCAAGTAAGTGCTCAAAACTATTGATTAATATTCAAACACAGTTGTTATGAGAGGTACTTGTTCACATTCTGAGACACCCAAGAAAATTCCCTTTCTGTTGAAACTTGTAATTTGTAAATTGGGGCCATATGCATGGTCTTCCTACATGGACCCAATAAGAAAATAGAAAGCACAAGTTTGTACATAAAACGAGTAAATTGGGGGGCCTATTGTGTAACGTGTTTTCACTCCCACTAGAATTGAACTCAACAAAAATCAACAGAACTTTGTACGTAAAGCGTTTAAGAGGGGGTCACTGTGCTGCCACTCCCATGTGCCCTTTTCTTTCTTCAGTGTGTGAATGCTTGAATTTTTGTCCACCGACACTGCTTGGCTAATTATTTCACTTCTTTTTTTACCATCTCTGATTATTGGGGAAGACTTTGACCATATACTCATGTTATGTGGTTCTCATGAGGTTTCAATGGTGGTTGGGCATCCTCAAAATCTTAAATTGAAAGTCATAGTCATAGTATCTATGTACTAAATATTGATAAAAAGTATTTTAGAAGAGAAAAGGTTTGTGGCAAAAAAAATAATAAGAAGAAGAAGAAGGAGGAGGAGGCTCGTTTTCCCTTATTAGATCATAAAGAAGTGTTACGAGAATATGTGAAATTTTAGTGTTCCAATTGGTCCATTGCAAAGTTTCTTATCATCAATATATAATAAGAATTCATTCTTTAGTTGCAAGATATTGCGACCACATAATGTATTGCTAGACCAAGATTTCACTCCAAAAGTTTCTGATTTTGGTTTGGCCAAGTTTTGGTTAATTAATATTGTGGCTGAGGGTATGAAAGTGAATACAATATTTATTATCTTTATATGTAATACAAGCAATATGTGGTAAGGGGGGGATCGACTTGGGTATGTAAGTAAATGTTCTTAACCATTTGAGATACAAAGTCCTGCAGTACTATTAGTTTTTTCTTCTTCATGTAAATATGTAATGCTTCAATGTGCTAAGCCTAACTTACGTGATATTATGTTAGTATTTCAAAAGTTGTTTGAAAGTTTGTTTAGATCAGAAACACTACAGCACAACCCATTATTAAGTTAATATGACACTAGATATAAAAAAAATAAAGTTAATACAATTCTAACAAAGTGTTGGGGTCCACTTAACAATATCATTAAAATGATCTAAATCGTTATGTTTTAAGCCGTGAATCAAATATCATCCTTACAAATAGTTAGCCAAGTTTGAAAACATTCATCAGTGATAATTGTGGTAAAAAGAAGGGCTTGTCCAATATAGATCCCTACATTTTATATATTCTAGACATATACCCATCACTCTATAAATCTATGTGTAAAACCCAATTTCAAATTTAAATGACCAATATGATATAAGTAGTCGTAGTATTCTTATGTTTTTACATCGTTGCCACCAGACTTCATATTTTATTTATAATTTATTTCAAGCATTTCATTAACTACCATAATTGTAATTAATACTCATTATTAATAGCATATCAATCACCCCATTTCTTTTGGTTGTCATTCCCTCTCACATATCGCCCACTAAAATTGCAACAAAAAAAAAATACAAAAAAAAAAAATCTGTAAATTACATATCCAATAATGTACCTATGAAAAATATAAATATAAATATATTATTTAAATAAAATATAAGTATATTATTTACCAAATTTTTTATTAAAAAAAAAACTAAGTCAGGTACTTTGTAGTTGAAATTTCCGTACATTTTTCATAAATTAAAAATAGGTACACAATAATTTATAGAAAATATAGGTACATTATTTACCCATAGGTAAATTATTTTACAATATACATATAAATGTGTATAGGTACATTAGTTGGAGTGGAAAAATAGGTTCATTTAAAAAAATAGGTACATTGTTTTACTAGGTACATTATTAGAGAAAAAAATAGGTAGATTATTTGGAGAAAAAATAGGTTCATTAAATTTTTTTTTTTTCATAAAACAAACAATAAATAGATTATTAAAATATTTTTCAACATAGTTAGAATGTACACCATAAAACTATAGTAAAATAGATTACTAGTAGTATAATTCATAAAAGGAAAACATCATAATTTTTTTATATTAAATAAACCAAAACGTTAATCACATGTAGATTACTAATACATTAATGTTGAATTTAATATTTAATTTCAAATAAGTTTCTAAATTAATTCATACATCCATTACAGCCATTTGAAGATCTTTCGAAATTCAACGTGTGTCATTAGTTACACCCTCACATAACACGTTAACTTGTAAATAGGGGTAGTTTTGAAATCAGAAAAATAGAATAAATCAGATTTTAAGCTAGATTAGGTAACTTGCTTACTTGGATCCTAGTCATCGGGTTTTACTTGAAAAAATTGGGTATTTTAAATAGAAAAATAAAGAAAAAGGTTGTAGGTGATTAAAAATGAATTTTATGGGTCTAAGCTCAATTTACTATAAAAAGAATTAGACGAATACAATACTTCTATAAACAATAAAAAAAAAATTGAAGATAATAATTAAATGAAGAAAAGATTTTTGATGTGGCTAATTTTTTTTCTTATTAGCCTACAAACCGGGTTAAGCATAGAGCCATTGAATTTATATCTCCAATTTAATGATTCTGGTCCACTCCCATCAACTTGATAATAAATTAGTCTATATATTGTTTTCAAAACGAATAGACCATTCTCTCCGCTAAACTCAAAGAGATGAAGACTATTGAAATTTCCAAAAGGAAGACTTTTAAGTCTAGTGAAGCAAGAATCCAAGTCTAAGCAGGCAACGTAGAGGAATACTTTGACCATATAATGAAATTTACAAAGGGAAGACTTTTAAGTCTAGTGAAGCAAGAATCCAAGTCTAAGCAGGCAACGTAGAGGAAGACTTTGACCATATACTTGTGTGGTATATTTCCTCACCACAACACCACGCACACGGAAAGAAAATCATGTCTGATTGTTCTCATCCTGTTCCCAAAGAAAAAAAGGACAAAAGAAAAAACAAACAAAGAAAGTGCAATGATAATTCAACAGTTGTTCAACAATAGGACTTCATGGAAGCAATTTGATTCCTACATATATATTTATTGATAAAACATGTTACCTTTTATCTTTATTTAAATTATTTAAAACAAAACCAAAAACAAAAAAGTAAGAAAAGACTGATGGGGTTTCAATGGTTGTTGAACTTTTTGAGCTAACAAACTTTAATATCAAAGAGCCACCTAGGTTACGCAACAGCACAAGACTCCTCTTTCCCTTACTAGATCAAAAAGAAAAGCAAAGTGTATTGATTTAATGCAATTGCTCCCTTACTTAGGGTTTTGGGTTCAAATCCTAATATCCGTGTAGTGTGTGTGAGTTTAGTATTATCACCCCTATAAATAGAAAAAGTCCTTTAAAAAAAAAAAAAAAAGCTAAGGAAAAGAAGTGTTATGAGAAAATGTGAAATTTTAATATGCTCCAATGATTCGGTTAAAAATAACTTTTGGCGTTTTGGTGTAGCTTGGAGTAAAAGATACCCCATTCAATTGCATTAAAAACTATTAACTTTCAAGGAAAAAAAAATGCTAGACAAATAAATTAAATACATTGAAGAGGGAGAGAGAGAGTTCAATTATTGATGAAAAGTGGATCATATGGCCTTCTATCGGCCGTGTTGAACTTTTACGATTTAAGCATTTCTTTAGGCTAATTTGGGTTGGGTATGAGTTTTGGTACTTCGGCCCAAGCCCGCCCACACAGACAGAGCCATTAGGGCTTGAACTTGTCTGGTAGAATTTAGTTTGGCTGGTTTGGGCTACATTGCGTTAGTTGGTTACTAAATTCTATGAATCCACTTTACGAGTAGTTGGTTAGAACATCTAGGCTTGCCGATGCTAACGGATTTGAAAATGGATGGGATATGTGTTCAAAAATCAAAAGATATTTTTAGGATCAATGATCTAATAACAGAGATGTGTATGGAATGAGAGTGTTAACTTTTAGTTTTAATAGCAATGTCTTCAATCTTTTAGCCCAAATTCAGAAGAGATTATACCACTCTACCATATTCCTATAGGGCTGAAGGTTGGTTTCGATTATTGATGGGACAGGCAAATATAGTAGCTCTGTCCGCAAAACTGAAACTTAACAAGGTTTAAGAAAAAAACAGAGGATAGGGGAAGCATGTATAAATGCCATAAAGGGCAGGATACAAGCTGAGTTGCCGGCTTTCGCCGTTGCCGTTGATGCAAACTTTCCTCTCACTCTATATGCCTTTGCTTTGGTCTCAACACCTTCTTTTTCTTTTGGTCAAAACCTCAACACCTTATTTTCCATTGTTCGCATTTTTCATTCTCATTATTGCTAGAAGGACCTTACATTGCATTCCAAATTGGCAGGAATTTTCTCAAACAATGTCTATCCTGTTCTTTGCACATCAACATAGCTACCAATAACCAAAGGCAGAGGCTAATTATTTGCTTAACTCAATTACATGTAGATTAAAAATATTTGTGGTATGATCAAATATGAAAAACATGTTTAACTGGCACTTAAGTAGAGTTGCTAAATTTACCTTACATACATCCATATCGTGACTAATATTAAATCATTTAATTCGCATCTGCAACCAAACTAATCTCTTCAGATTCTGAACCACTTGATGCGCAGTATAAGATTCAGGTTTCCTCACATAACTGTGTTGAGTTTTTCTTCTCTATTTATATACATGATTGTACAATTACAAATATTCAAAAATTGAGCTGTTACATATCAAGAGGGGCTGTGATCAAGGTGTTGAGGCCCAAAAAATCCATGGTTTGGCTCGAATAAATTCCTAGCCCAAAACGATATATTATTGGAAAAAAACCCGATTTGGAATACACGAAAGTCTGCCATGCACAAGCCACACCCTGCATGCCATGCCAAATAAAAATATGTCATGCTAGAAATTGAGATTAAAATTATAAATATGCATTTAGCTCTGCAAATCCATGCCAATTATCCTATCAAGCGTCATAATTAAAAGCATGCCAAACGACATGCCTTGCCAAGCGACATGCCATGCCAAGCAGGAAATTATTATTTCACACCCAATCGCACTACAAGCTTAAGTGGGCCCAAGCCACTCGAATGCCCGGGGCTTGCTTGAGTGGGTTGTGGTATGGATGGTAACGAGTTGTCATGGGGCCCATTGATGGGTCGAGAAATGGAAGTCTCGGGTCGCTTGGGGGCCTCGGGACTCAAGCCCATTTTCTTAGGCGCAAACATGGGTAAGCACGAGAGAGGAGATGGACCATTGCTAGAGATGATGAGGACATAAACTATCACATTTATTATCCCTAAATATATTTGTTAGTAATTGATTTTCTTACAATTTTAGTTAATTAGGTTTGTTTTTCACTTTTGCACTTGCTTACATACCCATTACATAATTGATGATGATTTCATTATTTTATCTTAAGGTTGAAGAAGATCATTGGATGCTACTAGGCAAATGGATGCAACAACCAATGAAACAAAAAGATGAAGAATTTGGAGAACGGAGTAATCAACACTATGAAATAAGTAAAGGAAAAAGCCAAAGGTTGGCTGTATTCATTAAGGGCTAGATCCATAGGTTCTTGGGGGGAAATGACTCAAGCATTTTTTAACAAATATTTTCCTAATCACAAGACAATTGCTCTTAAGAAAAGAATCTCAAATTTCTCTCAAAAGGAAAATGAAACTTTATATCAAACTTGGGAAAAATTTAAAGAGCTTTTGAATTTGTGCCCACACCATGGCTTTGAAAATTGGCATCTTGCTAGTTATATCTATGAGGGACTTCTCCCCCGTGATCGCCAATTTGTTGAGTCTATGTGTAATGTAAATTTTATGCAAAAAGACCCTGATGATGCCCTAGAATTTTTGGATGAAATTGCTGAAAAAGCTCATCAATGGACTGTCCCCAGTCTAGTTAAGACCACTGATCGTTCAAGAATTGCCACATCTTCTACTAATAAAGGAATTTACCAATTAAAAGAAGAAGATGATTGGAAATTAAAATTTGAGGTTTTGACTAAAGAGATAGTTGCTTTGAAAACGGAAAAATCAAATTTGCATCAACCTGTTTTTCAAGCTGATGTTAATCAAGTATGTGATTCTTGTTATGAGATTGGTCATACTGTTAAAAATTGTCCAATTTTTTAGGAAATGAAAGGAGCTTCTGAGGAGCGTTGTGCTGCTGTTGGAAACTTTAAACAACAATATTCTCCTTTTTCCAACACTTACAATCCAGCAACAAGAAATCATCCAAACTTTCGTTGGAACAATGAGTCACAACCTCAAGTAAGTGATAGAAATTCTTTCAATCATCAGTTTCCTACAACTAATACATTTAATGCTAGACCTTCTTTGAGCGATACTCTTCAAGCATTTATGCAGGAACAACAGAAGCAAAATCAAAGGTATGATACCTTGTTTGGTCAAATGGTTGAAGAAAATAAAGAAATTAAAAGCCAAATTTCTAAATTGACAAATTCTTTTGCAATAAATGAAAAAGGAAAATTTCCTTCTCAAACTCAACCAAATCCCAAGAATGTTAATTCGTGTGAAACCTCAATTGAACATGCTAAGTCTGTCATTGCTCTTAGAAGTGGTAAATTAATTGATAACACACCTTCACCAAAGGAAGTTGAAAAATCTAAGAATAATGATGAACTAAACAAGTCCAAATTGAGTGAATTAAATGAATATCATTTTCCTGCTCCTTTTCCCCAAGCTTTAAATCCTCCAAAGAAATTGAATCAAAATTCTGAAATTTTGGATGTTTTTAAAGAAGTCAAAGTTAATATTCCTCTGTTAAATGCTATTAAACAGATCCCTTCTTATGCTAAATTTTTAAAAGATCTGTGCACTTTTAAAAGAAAGCATCTGGTGAAGAAAACTGCATTTTTGACTGAATATGTGAGTGCATTGTTGCAACATAAGATCCCTCCTAAATACAAAGATCCAGGAAGTCCCACTCTTTCATGTGTAATTGGAAAAAATTACATCAATTGTGCTTTGCTTGATTTGGGGGCTAGTGTAAATTTATTGCCTTATTCAGTGTACTTACAGCTAGGTCTTGGTGAGCTTAAACCTACAAAGGTAAATTTGCAATTGGCTGATCAATCAGTAAGGACACCGCGAGGGATTATTGAAGATGTGTTGGTCCAAGTGGACAAATTTTATTATCCTGTTGATTTTATTGTTTTGGACACTGCACATGTTTCAAATTCTGATAATCAAATTCCTGAAATTTTAGGACGTCCTTTCTTGGCTACTCGTGATGCTAACATTAATTGCAGAAGTGGAGTCATGAAACTTTGTTTTGGAAATATGACTATGGAAGTTAATGTTTTTAATGTTTATAAACAGTCATCTGGGGAGGAAGATGAACCTGAATCTGTGAATTCTATCTCAACTTTATCGCATGATCTATTTGCGAAAAGTAGTGTTGTTTCTTGTTCAGAAAAATTTCAAATTAATTCTATTGGTTCTGATTTAACAAGAAATTCACAAATTACTGAAATTGGTTCATTATTTGATGCTTTACAGGTACAGGAAGGGATTGGCTGGAAACCCAAAATTGACAAACTTCCACCTTTATATGATGAGCCTATGATGTCAAGTGTAAATGAGGCTCCTAAAGTGAAATTGAAATTGTTCCCTAAGTCTTTGTCAAACAGTGAAGTTGACACTTCTCCGGTGGTATCCATTTCTAAACCCAATTATTTTTAGGGAGAAAATTATTCAAAGACTTTTCAGCCTTTAGGTGACTTCTATCCCACTCGTTATAATTTCGTTCCAACATGTCTCTCATATTTTTCCTTTATAACACATTGAGGACAATGTTTCATTCAAGTTGGGGGGAAGTGGAATTATTTCTGGCAATTTGTTAGTTTGTAAATTTTATTTTCCACCAAAAAAAAAAAAAAAAAAAAAAAAAAAAACCTTCATGCTTGTTGTCATCAAAACATACTTGCATTAAATTGAGATTTGATATTCATGCATGAATTTAAAATTGAGAACACTTGAGCGATACGATAACTAATCCAGTCTTTAGTTTTTTTCATTTATTTCTACTTAATGAATGATTTATGAGCTAGGCTTTGAAAAATTCACACTCACACTAATGCGCTTGAGAAGATAGAGTTTGAGATTGATTGTATTTATCTTTGTTGTCTTCAAAAAAAAAAATAAAAAATAAAAATAAAAAAAAGAATAAAAAGAGAACTTTCACTTAGTAATCGGGCCTCTTGCCTAATCAGTAGTGAGTGTTCGTGTCAAATCGTGAAGTTCTTAAAAATAAAAAAAAAATGCATGTGTGACTTGTTTAGCTTTGTAGCCTTTTTAACTCGAGTTATTAAGCTCATCGGGGTGTTTCAACACCTAATGCCTTATAGCCTTTGTGTTTGAGAGTCATTGGCCTAACACTTGCTACATGGGTTAATTAGAAAGCCTAAGGGAGCTAAACATTGCACAATCCACATAATAGCATGTATATATTTATTATTTTTTTAAAAAAATCTAAGATAGCAAGGATGGTGTGATTATGATTGAATTTTTGTCTTCTCAACTGTGTTAGTTCACTTTACACCAAAGAAAGCAAATGAGAAGTATATTAATGGTGATAAATGACTTTGACTTTAGACTGGGAGAACTTAAAGTTTTGGATTTGTGTTCGCTCTTTTAAATTTGTTCATGAATTGAGAATTTTGGTTTTTGAGCTTTAACATTCTTGATGATGTTTTCCCTAAACTATCACATAAACTATCACATTTATTATCCCTAAATATATTTGTTAGTAATTGATTTTCTTACAATTTTAGTTAATTAGGTTTGTTTTTCACTTTTGCACTTGCTTGCATACCCATTACATAATTGATGATGATTTCATTATTTTATCTTAAGGTTGAAGAAGATCATTGGATGCTACTAGGCAAATGGATGCAACAACCAATGAAACAAAAAGATGAAGAATTTGGAGAATTGAGTCATCAACACTATGAAATAAGTAAAGGAAGCAAATTGGCAATTGGTTTGATGGCAAGTGGAAGACATATTCAATTCATGCATGGAGTGGATGAAGCAACAAACAAGATGGTGGCTTGAAGATGTGGAATCATGGACTATTAAAATTATGAGTTAAGCAAATGAAATGAAGGATGATGATAAGAGGTGCAACACTTAACCAAAAGAAAGGATTGAATAACAAAAGCAAGTAGAAGTGGAGCATCAATTGAAGAAAAGAAGAAATATTAAGATGAGGGTTACGGTTGTGCATTGAATGAGATGAGAATTTTAGATTTTAATATTTCCTTAGTTGTTGAGATTTAAGGCTATAAATAGGAAGCTCTACAAGCCTTCAAAAGACACCAAGCTCCACAACTCTTGAGCTTTCTCTCTTCCCTCCATCTTTCTAAGTTTTAATTTGTTTTTTTAGTTTTATTTTATTATGGGGAACTAATTCCCTAGCTAAGGCTAGGGAGAAAGCTTTTAATATAAGTGTGTAATTTTTATTAGTTTGATCCAAACTTAAGCTTTAATGTGAATTTGTGGGATTGGGCAGAGCTGACTTTGCCACCATGAGGTAAGTCAAGAAGGAGGAGAAGAAAGGGAGAGGAAAGCTTAGCTAGATTGGGAAGAAACCATTAGGGTTTCTTGGAGAATAACCATTCCCAGCAGCTATAAATAGGGTCTCTTCTACCCAACAAATCAACCCATCCTTCAGAGAGCAAGTTTCCTCTCTCACCTGCAAACTCAGTAATTTTCGTGCTTTACTTGCCCATTCCCCTTATCTCCCATGTTCTGGCAGATTGGCATAGCTTTGACAGAGTCACTGCCAAGCTGCCGGAAACTGCTAAGATTACCCACAATTCTTCACCATCCTTCTCCCCCTTCATCAAACCTCCTTAGAATCCCTTTCTCTTTCCCTTAGAACCTCTGCCTCTCATAGGAACTCACAGCTCTCTCTCCTCAAGTGCTAAACCCATGATAATTTTGCTCCCATGCCATAATCTTTTCATGCAAAGCTAGAAGATTTATCTGTAATTTGTTGTTATTTTCATTGGTGAAGGTAACCAAGGAGTTTCCTAAGGCGTCATCACCCTTTTGAAACATCTTTGGGGCTTGATCTTCGAACTCAGACACAAGGGGATACTTGCATCAGATTGCACCTTGCAGCAGCCCAGCCCGCTTGCTGTCGGAAGAAAAAGGCCCCTACACAAGAGATGGTTACAAAATAGATTAGGATATAGAGAAACTGAGATCATGGAGATTCTACAATTGATCATAGAGAAACTCAGTGGCGGGGTTGTGCATGAATTGTGACAGGACCTGCCCCGAATTCCTCGGAACCCGAGACAAGTCCTGTGGAAAATTCCCACATCACACTGATGCCGGGCCCACTTTACTTAAAACCGAGACTCTCTGTCGAAAATTTCGGCAGAGTCTCCCCTGTAAATTTAAATTTTCCCAAAAAAAATTCACAATTTAAATCCCAACAAGCAGCACACACAATGCAAAACACCCAGTTATCAACATGCAATGGCATAATAGGCCTCCGGCCTTCAAATGGTTCGAAACTAAACCAGCAAGGTTCTTAAGTCGGATAATTTATAAACAATGCAATTAATGACTTCAAACAACTTTACGAACACTACCGAAATCATTAAACATGATTCAAATCCAACAAGCACATCAAAACCCACTCACATACTCAGAATCGTTCAAACCTTTTCAAATATAGTTTATTTCACGGCTGCACCTAGGTGAGACCCTAGGCTACCTATGTACACTTAGACAAGGGATCAAGCCACACGTAGTTCTTATCTCCACAAATCACAATTATTTAAAACAGAACCAACGATACATTTCAGATTCATCACAACTCCAATTCCGACAAGACACAATTAACACACTCTCAATCTCTTCCTTTATATCAGTTTAACCCCGCAACCATACCCTATCCAAGGCGTATGTACATTGAACACATTATGAATTTCTTCCCTTTGTATCAGTTCAACCCCGCAACCATACCCTATCCAAGGCGTATGTTGCTGTACAACACTTTCCAATCCACGACTTAAACATTCATACAAGTACAGGGTACTTACGAAGCACAATCTCACGAATCTCAAACTAGAAACAAATCCACATATACATATAGGTAATATGTATGCCTATAAATGAATATATATATATATATATATAAATATATATAGATCTATAACTGCACCCACCTCTCACCATCATCATGTACCAGGGGACAACAATCCAATCTGGGGATCGTTTCCACATGGAGGAAATCCTCAACACCCATGTGGTTAGGGAACGAGCCGTCCAACCAGGGGACTAACTCTCAGCCAGCACGTACGGACGAAAAATCAAGACCCGTACGCTTGAAAACAGCCCTACACGCTCAGACTACCCAATTAAGGGTCTACAGCGACACCCCGTTAAGGTATGCCCTAAGTTCCGTCATATCCACGTATCCATATCCACTATGTTCATGTATCAGCATCCAATGGGAGGAATATATGATGATGCACATCATGTACTTGGGAAAACAATCCAACCGGGGATCGTTTGACTAGTCCACATGAAACCGTCCTCAAATGACCATGTGGTTAGGGACAAGCCGTCCAATGGGGGGACTAACTCTCAGCCAGCACATACAGACGAAAAATCAAGACCCGTACGCCTGAAAACAGCCCTACGCGCTCAGACTACCCAATTAAGGGTCTACAACGACACCCCGTTAAGGTATGCCCCGGGTTCCGTCATATCCATGTATCCATATCCACTGTGTCCATGTATCAGCATCCAAGGGGAAGTACATATGATGATGCACATCATGTTCTGGGGAAAACAATCCAACCGGGGATCGTTTGACTAGTCCACATGAAACCGTCCTCAAATGACCATGTGGCTAGGGACGAGCCGTCCAACGGAGGGACTAACTCTCAGCCAGCACGTACGGACGAAAAATCAAGACCTGTATGCCTGAAAACAGCTCTACGCGCGCAGACTACCCAATTAAGGGTCTACAGCGACACCCCGTTAAGGTATGCCCCGGGTTCCGTCATATCCATACCATATCCACAATTTCCATATCCATGTATCCATTTTCACTGTTTCCAAGTACCCATTATCCAAGGGGAGGTACATATGATGGTGGAGTTCGTATTCGGAAAGATATCATCTCATAATTATCTATGGTTGTTTATGTCTCGAGCATGACCATTTGATAAAATGTGGAGGAAAGTAGGACAAATGGTCAATACTACTGGAAGGATTCCTCTTTGGATAATAGGTATTGTAGCGGGTATTCTTGTGATCGGTTTAATCGGTATTTTCTTTTATGGTTCCTACTCTGGATTAGGTTCATCCCTGTAATAATCGGATGAACTGAGTTGTAGACGTGAAAGCATAAGAACTCAACAGGATCCCCCTCGAATCAGACAAGGAAGGAGGGGGTAGGTCCCGTTGAGTTTTAAATAATCATAATATTTTATATAAATATTATATAAATAATATTCCCTTTCTTAATTCAATTTTTCCCACAATACCTATTCATAGTATAGACAGTAAACTCTCGAGCATAACTTCTATAACTGAGGAGGTACATAAGGTAGTGCTAATAGCACTCAAACTGACCTTCTAGTCTCAATCTCTCCACATCTCACAACAACATCCCAAGTACCCCACACAAAATCAACAAAGATAGCACTTTCTCAAGTATTGTACATACTTCCAATGACAAAATAACGACCGATAACCTCACAATTTAAAAACCATAAAATAAACTCATAGACCCACAATAATCAACATAATTCAAATGACGGTCAAGACTCGTCCAAAAGGGTCGTTCTAGTACTCCTCAAAGAGTGAAATTACCTCGGAAGACTCTCGGTCAACCGAGGGTCAAACTGCCCAAAGTTGGTCAACCGAGCCCACGGGGCCCACTACCTCCGTTTTACGATCCGAAAGTTCCTATGGATTCCACAAGGTCTAGAATACTCGTCCTGCAAGTTTGGTCCGGATTGGATGGTCGGATCGCTTGCGATCGCACGATCAGGCGGTTATCGAAAAATGCAAACTTTAACTTATTAAATCGGAACATCCGGGGCTCCAATTCCTGATCCGCGAATTCCTACACGATCCTAGGAATACCTAGATCAATATATCTTAAATTGGAAGAAATCCAACGGTTCTAACGTATCGAACCCAAAAATTGCACAATATGTAAAATCCGTTCAGGGTTCAAACGTTATCCAAATTGGAATCCGAAAGTACCTACGCACTCGTGACATCAAGGGGATTGCATTGGGACACAATGCCCCTTTGCTACAGTGCTCACGCGCTGGCAGCGCGTGGGTGCCCAAAGCGATAACGCTTTGCTGGAAAAACTTAGAATCACAACTCAAGACTCCTACCCTAGGTGTAAAACCTAATTTGGAACCACTTTTGTTCTTGGACATATCCCAAAAAATGGCCGGAAGTGGCCGGAATTTCAATTTGAAAACCGGCCAAATTTCAACTCGAAAATCCCAACCATGAGCTAGATCATGGAAAATAGGTGAGAAACCATACCTCATATGTCAAGATTGGTGGTCGGAGGAGGGAGATCAAACGACAGAAAACTTCAAACAAAACCGACTGGGTTTCGTGATTTTCCAGCCAAAATCGACGGGCCCAGCGGCGGTGATGGGGTGGAACGGCCCGGGGGAGGCTGGCCGGTCATTTTGGGACTGGTCCCAGCTCCGGCGCTGGCGACGGTGAAACTGTCGCTGCCAAAACTGAACAGGGGGGAGGCTCGCGACAGGGAGAGAGAGAGAGAGAGAGAGAGAGAGAGAGAGAGAGAGAGAGAGAGAGAGAGAGAGAGAGAGAGAGAGAGAGAGAAAGTGAGGGATTTCTGATTTTTATCCAAAATAAATTTCGAAAATATTATGATTGTGCCACTAAGGGTTTTTAGATTGTAACTTTCTCGTTACAACTCCGATTCAAGCCTACCGCATGTCTACGGACTTGTCTTAGTACAACCTACGTAAAAATACCAGTCACTGCCCGAAAAAATGACCAAATTACCCCTACTCCGAGGGCAAAATTGTAAATTCGTAATTCTTGAAATTAAGTAATTCACTATTCCTTTTATTTTCGGTCGGGATGACACAAATTGACACACCTTGTTGATAGAGAAGGCAAGTTTCGGGCAGGTTAAAGTTACATATTGAAGGGCGCTTGCAATGCTTCGGTATTGTTGTAGATTAGCAAGTGGTTTGCCACCAATTTTACTAAGCTTAGTGGATGAGGCCATAGGAGTATGCCTGGGCTTCATGTCTGCCAAATCAGATCGTTTGAGAAGATCAAGGATGTATTTTCGTTGAGAGAGAAGAAGACCTCCAGATTGTGGGATTACCTCAATACCAAAAAATAGTGCAACTTGCCTAGGTCCTTCAAAGAAAATTGCAAGCTTAGAGTGGAGATGACATTGTCAATGGCGGCACCGTTATTTCCAGTGATGATGATATCACCAACGTATATGAGAACATAAATAATAATACTCTTGTCATTAAAAATGAATAATGAACTATCCACCTTTGAGCCAACAAATTGAAGTTGGAGAAGACATGAATTGAGGCATTGAAACCAAGCATGGGGAGCTTGTTTCAAGCCATATAAAGATCGATGAAGCTTGCAAACATGATGAGGTTTGGTGTCATCAATGAAACCTGGTGGTTGAATCATGTACACTTCTTCATTTAAATGGCCATACAGAAAGGCATTACTTACATCGAATTGACGAGTTTCCCAACCATGGCTGACAGCAATTGACAAGACCGTGTGAATGGTGGTGGCTTTTACAACAGGACTGAATGTCTCAGTGTAATCAACGTCCTCTTGTTGATGAAAACCCTTGGCTACCAACCTTGCTTTATAGCGATCTATAGTACCATCCGCCTTGTGTTTGACACGAAAGACCCACTTTCAACCAACAACATTCATGGAATGATTATATGGAACAAGAGACCATGTGCCATTATGTATCAGTGCATTGAGCTCATCATTTATTGCTGCTCGCCAGTGCTTGGGCTTATTGGCTTCAGAGAAACATGTGGGCTCATGTTGAGAGGTAGCTTCTGTCAAAAGTGCATGAGGAATAGTATACTTGGGATTTGGTGGGGGTTTTGGGCGAAGATTGTATTTTGTGTCATTACACTTGCTTGACGATACCAGCATGTCAAGTATATACTTGAATTTTGTTATATATATTTCCCTAGCAAAGACCAAGAGATGTTAGTAAATAATTAAAAGAAGCTTGCTCAACAGTCTTACAAAAGAGGAAAATAGTATTACATGTGTAGATATGCTAATTACATTATTGACCGCAACTCTCTGATATAGGTGTCTAAGCAAGATGTCAAATGCAAGGGGATTAGGACTGAAAAAGTAAGAGTAATATTTGTCATCAAGCTGTAATGGGATGTATATTTTTGACTAACATAAGTCTTCCAACCTATAAATACATGTACGATTTGACTTAGTTGGAATAACTTTTTCCTTCAATCTTTGTAATTTTATATCCATGTGTCTTTAAGTTGCAAGAAAATATTTGGATTATATTCAGCGACCATTGGATTAGGATCTATATTACTTGAGCCTTTAGGCTTATTGAATTAATTGTGCTTTTGGAGGTGCTTATAATGTGCTTGGCTATCTCTGGACTTTGTTAAATTACTTTTCCAGACCGCTCTTAGTAGTAAATTTTCAACCCAAAATATTTAACTCTCAAACCCAAACGACTTTGTTTGGTGGTAATACGATTATACGCACCAAAGCCTGTCTTTGGACGGATGCAATAGTAATATGAATTTCTTTGTGCATCAAGAAAGGGATTGATCTTGTTTGGCTGGATCAAATAATAATCAGTTAATATTTTGTATTAATTCACAAATATTTTAAACTTATTGGTACGCCAGTTTTACATATGTTCCTTTCAAAATATTATGTGCTTTTTATTATTTTGTAAGAAGAATTTATTTATTTGTTTCTTTAATTATACATTTTATTTCTTTTTTCTTTGTTAAGAAAGATGTTATAGGAAGTTTCCTCTTTCACCAAAATAAATAAAAATATATATGTAAAGTATTTATCAAGTTAGAAAATAAATACGGAAATACATATTGAAACTTCCTTCTTTTCTTTTTTTCTTTTTCCTCTTTGATTCGAAAATATTGAAGTTGTTCAATCTTACGACCTGTCATGCATACAAAATCAGGTAAGAATATATGTCTTTGAAGTAAGTATGCTAGTCAACCTTTCTAGTTTCAAATTACGAAACTAATTAAATATTGAAAACATTGGGAAACTAGGTTTCTATAAGGTCCTATATATATAGGGGCATAGTGCAAACCCTTTATCACAACAGTTCTCTTACGTACAATTAAGGTGTGCTCAACCTCAAATCTTCAATGTTGAAAGCATCATAAATTAAAAAAAACTGATAAAGAAACATATTATGGGAAATTGTCTTATTGTCTTTTTTTCTCTAATAAAGAAACATCTTGTTGTAGCATTCAAGCGACCCAAAAAATATAAATATAAATATAAGAAGAAAATATGCGCTATATTAACTAATTTCCTTAAGAATATTATGACATGAAAAGAAAGTAGAATGAAAGTTCAACTATGTGATAACAAGTCCAACTATATATACACCTCACGTAGAAATATATACGATTTATTGTCAATAGACAACTTCAAGCCCTCCACGTTGCCAGTTGATTTTTGACTGGAAGAGTGGGACGGAAGAGTTGCTGCATTCCCTCCACGTTGCTGATTGTTTTTCCTTTTTCTTTTTAATACCTACAAGGACATTTTGCCAACTTTAAAAATAGAGAATATTATGTGTTTTTTTAATGGTCAAAACACAATTTAATTGTTCTATTCGTCAAGTTCGTACTGACAATGGAACTGAATGCAGACGGCTAGTAGCAATTCTATCTCCTCTTCTGTTTCAATTCAAGGATTTGAGATTTGTGATGATGCTGTTTGTACCCAATTTTGGTCAATGGACCAAAAGTGGTTCCTCCCCTAAAAAGAGCATGGCAAGGGCCCAAGTCCAATAGTTATCTGTAAGTTGTATTTTTCAAAAGGTTTTTTTTTCTTGTTTAAAAGAAACACCAAGATAAACCAAAACCAAAGCCCAAGAACAGAGGGCCCAGAGTGATTGAACTGCTGGAAAGTGAAAAAATCGGAAACTGTTCCCCAAACCCACGCGAAGTTGGAGAAGGACCATCAACATTTAATGACGATCTGACTTTTCCCTCTTCCAGCAAGAAAGCCAGCTGCCTAAGGAAGCCACCAAGCCAGGAAAGAAGCCAACTTGCATATCAGATCTTCAAGTACAAAACGCTTCAGACCAGGGAGCTGTTTCGAAGGCCCGGTGGTTCTCATTAGAAAGTCCAATCACTCCAACTATGGACCGGTCCAGGACATCAAATCAGCAAGCTGACTTTGGACAACAGCCAAACATCCTTGCTCAGTCATCATCACTAGAGAGCTCCCCTGCACCTATAAATAAAGAACTTCTAGCACAGAAGAAGGGGACTCTCTCTCCAAAAACCAGACGCAACATCTTGTAAAACACTAAAAAACGCTCAAGATATTTCCAGTCAAACTCGCCCGGATCTCAGATAGCCAGACGACTTCTGTGTCCATCTTTTTATTTCTCTGCCATCTTCATGGTATGACTAACTTCTGAAAATGTTCCATTTGAATTTGTATAATCTAGCCGGCTACAACCTTAGATCACCGTGATAATGTAGTTCATAGTTTGGAATCAATAAATATGAATCTTTATTATCACTGCCGTTAATTTAATAGCTAAATAAATAAGAGGGATGGAATTCGTTTCTAAAGCACTCTATTATGTTTGTATCTGCATTTCTCTTCATATCTGCGATATTTAAGCATTTTCCCGTCTCTGTTTTATTTAAGCTATAAGATCACAAGAGGTTTTTAGCCCGAATTAGGCCATATAGGCTTAAGGGATATAAGCTAGTTGGGCCCGAAAGTCACATCGTTCGGCCCGAATTCTTGGTGAGTTTACATATAAATATACATAAATTCATATTTAGGTTTATAAACCCGTGTGAGGTGTTTATTAACCAAGAACTTTGTCTTTTTCCCTTGCTTGGATAGGTGTCGCTCGCACCCACCAGGACCGATATATACACGAAAGAAAGAATGTTAAAGTCCTCTTAATTGAGGCATAGAAAAGAACCAATCCAGGGCAGTACCCCACTTGGAGCACAATGGCTTGAATAGAGGTCCAGAAAGAAGGCGCAAACTTCACACAATACCCATCACACTCACTCATACCAGGTCTGTTGGGCTGGTCTCATATCCAACAGTGACACTCCTATAAAGCAGAACTCATGAATCGGGAGGAGTGCGGAAGTTGAGCCCATGGCAGGGCTAGACTGGATTTTTGTCAACCTGATTCAACTTTCAATTTTGTTGAAGATTGAAATAGCATCTGCGTGAGCCAAAAAGATACAATCGGGGCATTGGTGTCGGTCCGGCAGCTTCTGTATTCTTCCGAGCACACCTGTCATGACATTCGGAGAAAAGAATACCCGAAAAGAAAAAAGACCAACAGATGCAACGACTCCTTTTATTGACATGACCGAGCAGATGCTTCCTGATTATGGGAGTGTCACCCACACTGAGAGTACAGATTCTCCACCAAGTTGTTCAGCTGCTACTCATTTTCATTCAGTGATGTCTAAGACCTTAAAAAACCATAAGCTGATAATAAATCAGAATGCTTAATTGAAACCTCTGAGACTATTCTAGATCTTCACAATACAACAGTTGGTGACGAACAAGTGAATTTAACTGCCGCTCTTGATCTCCCTGTCCCGGTTTGTGAAGAAAGATTACTTTGCAATGATCATATCCTTGTAAATAGGCCCGGTAGTACGCCTGGTACAGTATTCCAGTCAAAATATACGTCTACATCAAGTGGTCATGACAAGTTCATTTTAAGGGAACTTCTATCCTCGGTTGCAGACACTACCCATTCTTCAGACCAAAAAAAAGACAATACCCTTTCTGTTGCCCATCCCATTTCGTCAAGCCAAAGTTTATTTCAGCCAGATAGAGGAACCAGCTTGCAAAATCTATCAGGTGAAAAGGCAACTGCTGCTAATCTTCCTCCTGCTTTTGATGATGTCATACATGTAATACGGCATAGTAGTTTCCGTGTCGGGAGTGATCAGCCTGTAATGGAATCTGTGGAGATGGGGGTTCAGAATGTGGATGTGTTGTGAAAATTGGCTCGCATAAAGGATACAAGCTTCGGAGACAGAACAGGAAGCGACCGGTCGCCCGTTTCAAGCGACCGGTCGCAAGAGACTCTGCCCAAAAAGAAACCGGTCGCACGAAGCATGCGACCTGTCGTTTTCAGGCAGATTCGATGTCTAGAGCAAAGTTGACGAGCGACCAGTCGCCAGCTCTTTGCGACCGGTCGCAAGTGGAAAATGACCGGTAAGAGAATTCGAAGTCTGGAGACTCTGTGCAAAAGCGACCGGTCGCCCAGTACTAGCGACTAGTCGCCCAACACGTGCTGTGCGAATCTTCACTGTTTTTCAATAGTTTCTTTAGTGTGCTATCGTTTTCTACCAACTTGCAAGGACATTTTAAGTCACTTCTGACTTAAATAAAAGGTGGCAAGTTGCTAGGAAGCAAGGATAGCAAATTAAGGACGAATGTTGGCTTGTTTCAAGGAGCACCTACCCTATGGTCCTTTATAGGGTAGCTGAACTTGTAGCTGCCATTGTCTAGCCCTTTGTCTGCCCAAGGTGTGATCTATTTCAGTAAAACAAGGGTAGAACGTGGGAAGATGTGATGGAGCTTTTCTCAAGTCCAAGGGGTTGTGTATTTGAGGGAGGAGGAAGTAAGACAGCAAAGTGTGAGAGTCAAAGTAGCTGGAAACTAGTGAGTCAAGTAGAAGAGAGAGTTCTCAAGTGTATCAAGGTGTTGAGCAAGTGTGTGAGAGAAACAGATTGTGAGGGTAGTGTTCTAAGGGGGTTTCCATTTGTAAACCAAAGTTGTAACCTATCTTCATTAGTGAAATTTCTCAAGGGGATCACCAAGAGGTTGTAGGCAAAATTTGCTGAACCTTTATAAACACTTGTGTCATTTGTGCTTGGTTAATTTTCTGTGTGTGTGTGTAAGACTCATCCATCATTGAGTTTGTCCAAAGTCCATCAACAACAAGGTCTAAAGGGGAGTGAATTGGTCCTAATTCACAACAGGATGTTGGGAAGCTGATAAATGTAGTAAGAGACGAATTGGAGATGCGAAATGTACACTGCTCCTATTGCTCCTAAATCCTCGAACTGCTCTGAAACAGTAAGCCCAAAATCCAATAATTCTGATCACTCGGATGCCAAAGAAACCGAGATGAGGAACCTTCTACCTTCAGCTAAAAAATCTGATTCTTCTGAGCCAACAAAGCCCAGTCCTCCTATGACCGAAGAGGAAATACCAGAAAAGGAAATAATGGATGTCAAGTCCTTTAGGCAGAGGGCAGAGGCACTAGAAGGACTACCATAACTATCTGCAGATTTGCTGCAGCACAACAGATTGGAGGAACTCTCAGTTGTTTTGAAGCCTTTTGGGAAAGATAAAGTCTCCCCAAGGGGAGACAGCTATCTGGTTAGCAAAGAGTCTTAAAGGATTGAGGATCGAGGAAGGTGGGCGGAGTTCATGAAGCTCTCTCTATAGCAAGCTTTCTCTTATTGATGTTACTTGAAACTGCAATACTAATCTCAGTTTTTTGTCATGCCTCATGAAAATTCAAATCCATTTTGAATTCCAAAGAGAACAACCCGGTCTCAAGTTTTTTTTCTTTCTTCAATTTGTAATTCTTTGAATGCATTCGGTGGTTGTACGTAGTACCATACGAATTATAACATTGTCTTCTAGCCAAATGTATGATATGCTGTTAGCTTGCAGCCATTGGGGTTGTAACAGAACAAAAAGTTAGTATTGCTGAAATTGTCGATCAGGTTTGTTCTTCGTTGTCGAAATCTGAAGAAAAGATAACTGTTCTTTACTTTGCACCGGAATCTTTTTTTCTAAAAACAAACTGTTGTTTACTCATGACATATAAACCTAATGTTTATGTTTAGGGGCTACAGATAAATTCTTTGGTTAAGATTGAAATAATCTTCTCTATAATCTGATAAAGGTGATTTTTAAGCTCAGTGAAAAGGGCCTCTAATATGTGGGCAAAGCAAGAGTTTGTATTCCATACGGAAAAGAATTCAATGGTTATCTACAAGTTTAAAGTTGACTCTTAAGAGTTTTGAAAAGAAAATGTTTCAACACAAAAAAATTCAAATTCAAATTCAGTGGTTATCGAGGCTATTTAGGAATTAGAATTATAAACAAACAACTCCCTCCCCTCCCTGGTCATTCGTAGCATGTGTATAGGAGCAGTGAGGAAGAATGATGAAGAATCGCCACACGTGGCAGTCGAGATTGATAGAAAAAAGTTACAGCCAAAGGAAAAGTTGGCAGCGAAGAATGAAGGAAAATCGGCAGACCAAAAGGTGGATGAGAAAACACCTCTGCTTCCTTCCTCATCAAGTAACAGTAAGACCACCAGGGCTGAGGAGGCGCCCTGTAATGTACAGAAATGGCTTGCAATCGGCTGTTTGTTTTGGTTCATTTTTTGTGCGTGCGGTATTGCCGGTTTATCTCCAGCAACGTTTTCCACCCCAAGCATCCAACTAGCCTCCTTCTCCGTTGACCGCTTCAACGTGGACGTTGCTGTTCCAGACTCTCTGCTCACTGGAACATCACTTTCTTCCTCAGAAACCCTTATGGCAGTAGCAGCCTAATTTTTCGAGAGATTTACGCCGAGGTCTTTCACAGGGATGAGTTTCTAGGAGGTGCATTCATGAACCCTTTTGTGCAGCAGCCAAAGGAGACCAAGTTGGTGTCGGCCGCTGTCGTGTCTTCTGCCACAGTGGTCAGCAAGAAGATAGTCAACGCCATTGTTGCAGAAAGGAGAAGAACACGTGGAAATTTATGCAAAAGTCCTTGTGAAAGGAGGATGGGAATGGGTATTTGTTCTTTGTCAAAATCCAGAATTTAGGGTTTCTGTCAATTGTGAAAAGCAAAATTACTTACAATATATAATAATTTTGGATTACGTTATAATTATTTTTTATAAACGATAGGATATCTATAAGATGCTTTGCTTTACCAAGTTTTGTTTAGCTATCCACTCATGGTGTGTGGGGTGCCCCAACTAAATGCAACCTCACACTCTAGACCAATCTTGCTCACATAGCTTAACTCCCTCACAAAGTAATCATGTTAATGTCATGTTTAGTTATAAGTTCTTGTTACAAGACCTAGTTATAAGTTCTCACTACAAGGCTCGGCTATAAGATGATTTTAAAATAGCCAAAACACTTCCAACAAAGTTACACCACAAATATGATTTGACCAACAAAAAAACTACAATCCCGAGTTTTTTACAAAGGCTTTTTGGTTCAAATTGAATTGGATTTATAAAAATAAATAAAATTACTAACTATCGTACCATACTTGAAGGGTTTATTTGGTGGCTCAACTTGGACAAGTTGAATTTTTGTACAAACAAGTTCTTATGAATTCATTCCTTTATATGGAACTTGTAGTTCTTATGAAATTCATTCCTTTATATGAGACTTGTAAGACATAATATATTGAATTATTGTTCAATTTAAGAAGCCAAATTCCAACATTCCAATTAACTACCATAATATTTAGGACACTGCTTCCTTCATTCCCTGTAAATAGGCATTTATACTTCTTGCAAATCACAGTTTGACACATATGCAAAAACAATGTTTCAAAAACATAAAAATAAAAGTTTCTACACATATATCAAAGGGTATAATGCCGAATTGCCCCCTGAACTTGTACATAATTATCAATTTACCCCCCGACCTTTTTTTTTAGCGAATTAAAGGCTCGAATTAAATTTTATTCTCAATTCCCCCCTTACCGTCTAAATCAACAACATGTCATCCAATAATCCGTCAAATATGAGGGCAAATTGGTCATTTCATATGTTAAAAATAATTAAATACTTATAAATAAAATAAAATGACATAAAAATGAAAAAAAAAAATTTATAAACAAAGGAGTGGGACCCACCCACCCTACCCCCTTCTCCTCCGCCTCTCCCCTTCTGCCCTCTCTCTTTCTCTGCTACCCAAGACCCATTCGTGCCTTCCTCAGCCATATCCAACTTTGCTAGCACTTTGCACCCACCAACGGTGCTACGGTTCTGTGGCGGTCATCGATGAGTGAGGAGTGTGGTGGCGGCTGGCTAGAGCTATCGAAATAGAAATTCATGGATGCAACAAAACCCATCACCGGCTTCTGCAACCCTAAAAAAGCCATGGCCCTACACCGCCAAACTCACCGCCTCTCCACCTGTCACTGCCACCCTACCAAACCCATCACCGGCTTCTGCGCCCCCTGCCTTAGTGAACGCCTCGCCGGCCTCGACCCGACCCGGCGCAAGTCCTGCGACGTTCGAGCTCGGAACACTCTGTCGAAGCTCTTCAACATCGACGACAACCGCAAAGGCCTGCCCAGAAAGTTTGAGGTCGAACTGAGAGGAGAAGAGCAGAGAGACGATAGTGGAGACGAAGCTAGGGTTTTGGATTCGGATGCGGAGTTCAAGTCTGATAGATCTTGAGTGGGAGAGGAAGAAGGGTGCGGGTCGGGATTTGAAGGAAATCGCAGGGACATTTCGTGGTTTTCAGAAACCAATTAGTTTTGTTTTTTTATTTGTTTTAATTTGGAATAATTCAGTGGTTGTGAATTTGGGGTTAGGATATTGATTTGAAAGGTTAGGGTTGTGTGGATGATTTCTATGGGGACTAGGGATGCAAGTAAGGGTGGTTTGTGGTGGTGGTCATGAGGGACGATAGGGGAGAAGAAAACGGCGGTTCATGGCGGGTGGGTCTGTGATGGGGGATGGGTTTGGTCTGTGGGTTCTGGGTTCGTTGAGGGGTGGTAGTCATGGGGGAATCCGGTTAGGATGGGAAGGGGTGAATGGTCTGGGGGTAAAAAAAACTGAAGGAAGGGAGGTGGATTGGTCTGGAGTGAAGGGTTTCGATCTCTTCAACAGAGCATTGCAAATTTTTGATGTGGTTCGTGGTTTCAATCTCTTCAGATTTTTTCAGAATTCTTCTTTTCTGTGTAGAAAAGCCATAGGATTTTTTTTTTTCAATTTTGTTTTTTTTCTTTAAATTTTTCAAAAAAAAAATATTTTTTTTAATGATTTAACGGATTATTGGATGACATGTTGTTGATTTAGACGGTAAGGGGGGAATTGAGAATAAAATTTAATTCGAGCCTTTAATTCGCTAAAAAAAAAGGTTGGGGGGTAAATTGATAATTAGGTACAAGTTTAGGGGGCAATTCGGCATTATACCCTATATCAAATTGTGATTGACAGTAAAGTAGGAGCTCTTACTTCTAGGAAGGATGCAAATATTTTCCTAATATTTATGTGATTGAATTGAAAATAATTTAGTCCAGTCAACCACACCAAAGGTGGCTGAAAGATTTGTTGGTACAGTATACTTGATTTTTTGGGCACAAAACAAATTCATTGGTCCATCCTATACAGTATACTGAAAATAAATTTAAAAAAAAAATAGTGCAATACCGTATTCAAGGGTGTTTTAGTAATTCACCGATGCGAAAGGCAAGTGCTGCGCGCCTGTTTTCCCCAAAATTTTCATGCGAAACAACCTCAAAATTCGCAGACTCCCTTTGCGCTCTTCGGCTGGCCTTCCAAACTGCGCCAAAAGACCAAACACCTCATTCACCCTCACTAAAAATGCACAATCCGTGCCAAACCAAATTCAACATCTCCGCACCGTAGATTCAAACATAATCAACGCTTCAAAACCAATTACAGAGTTTCACGCGGATCGACTCTCTCAGCAGTCGGTAAGCATACACATCCAACGGCTACTATCAACCCCGCCAGACCTTCAAAATTCCAAATCCCCAACTCCCCACAATATAAATACCCAAAATCCCTCCTCTGTTTAACCCGTCAAATCATCTCTAATAACTCATCTTCTTCGAAACTCAAAATTTCCCAAAGTTTTCTGAGAAAATGTCAGGCCGAGGAAAGGGCGGTAAGGGTTTGGGCAAAGGGGGAGCCAAACGACATCGCAAGGTCCTCAGAGATAACATCCAGGGCATCACGAAGCCTGCGATTCGTCGTCTGGCTCGCAGAGGTGGTGTGAAGCGTATCAGTGGTCTGATCTACGAGGAGACCAGAGGCGTCCTCAAGATCTTTCTCGAGAATGTGATTCGTGATGCAGTGACTTACACTGAGCACGCCAGGAGGAAGACTGTGACCGCCATGGATGTGGTGTATGCTTTGAAGAGGCAGGGAAGGACCCTCTATGGTTTTGGGGGTTAGATTGGGAATTTTTCATGCTGTGTATTGCGTATATTAGGTTTAGGGTAGTTTCAGATCTTGGCTTTAGATCTCTTGGCTTATTAGGTATTTTGCAGTTAAGAATTAGCGTTGATGTAATTTGCACCCTTATTTTGAAGTAATACAAGTTCAATTTGTTAGCGAAGCTCGTGATTTTGTTATGTGGTGAATTTTTATCCAAGTATCTTGTGGTCTACATGTTTGGTTGCTGAGAAAATTCATGGAACGATGCGAAAATATATTCGTACTCTTTGTCTGGACTTACATTCCTCTATAAGTTAGAAGTTAAAATCTTGCAATAGTGATCTGAAGACGTGAGAAAATCTGGTTCAAACTGTATGCTTTTGGTTAATCTTATTAGTTGAAAACAAATTAGGGTTTATAACTAGGAATTGGGTCTGACTTCATAATGCATGGTGATGGGCAACTGAGGCACCCATTTGGTATTTTGTTGGGATGTGGTGGTTGGTGATGCTTGTGGGGGTACCCAGTTTCTCATCCGAATGCTTATGGGATCTGGTTGGGTTTGACTTGAGGCTCTAAATTCTTTTTGGGTTTTGATTGAGTTTGACAAACAGAAACACGATCTAATCTTAGAGACCGTGATTATGAACTCTCAAGTTCGATTCTTCTTTTTTGATGAATATTTTAGAAACACCATGATCATGAAGTCTCAAGTTTGATTCTCCCTTCTGTAAATATTTTAAAAACATGCATACCATATAATTTGTATTGAGGAATCTATTATGTGTCTTTTATGAAAATTTGAAAGTTAGGATACGACTTTAAGCTAATGTGCCAAAGATTGGAAAGTGTTTTGAATCATTTGTTTATGTACAAGCAGGAAAATATTATGTATTGTCGCATTGAAATTTTTTGACCCAATTTTATCAGAAATAAGAAAAAAGCCTATTTCTCTAGAAAAGTTGGGAAAATCGAGTCACTTGCACATCACTACCTACCCACAGACATTTTATAAGAAGGTGAATGTGATTGATCCAAAAAAGAAAAGCTGAATACGAGGTCCGGATTTTAAAAAGAAAAATAACTATAACATCACTCTATGGTTCCTTATAACATAAAAAAAGAAGGTAGTCTAATGGTTAGATCGACGATTGTGTCTTTATATGTAAATTTTGCCTAATCCTTTCCGGCCTGAATTTTTCCCGTGAATTGTATTCTTATGTGTGTAGATGAACTTGCCTAATCCTTTTCAACCTGCCTCTCTCCCGTGTACTACAATCCTTTTATCGAAATAATTTATAATCCAATGAATTTGTGTTCTTTTTTCCAGTAGCATGTGAACGCTTTAAGAACCTTCTACCTAGTGGAACAGCAAAAAGCTCCGACACCACCACCACAATGTCCCACGTGTAAATGATAACATGGAGTTTTCTGTGGTACCAGCCTCAACTTCCAAAAGGACAAAATTAAAGCCCAAGTTCCCCGCTTACATTTTGTCCTCACATTTACCTCTCTAAAATTTTAGCGGCACCTGAACCACCGGTGACCTCCAAAGTCCACTCAAAACCCGAAACTCTTTGTTTTTACTCAATAGGTTTTTTTTTTTGCTTTGTGAATTTCATGGTGTAGATTTTTCAACTGATGGGATATGGTGCTACATAGTGTTATGGGTACTTCCTCTTTCAAGCTCACCAGTTGTGAGATTGTCAAATTTGAAGAACCAGCTCCAATCTGTATGCCCATCATGCACAGTGTCGTATTACTTCTTCCAGCAGACCACACGACCGTCATCCCCAGCAGCTTATCCATTGACGTTTGTTTGTAAGCGGCAAGACGATAACGTGACGTCTACAAGTTCCATGATTTGTCTAGTTCAATAAGTTTCCCACTTTGGAGAAAGTAAAATAAATGTTACATTTGTTATATTTGTCTTTTGTATTAGGTCTTGACTGACTTGTGCTGCCTGGAGGGCCACGTGAATGCGGTTTTAGTTGGACGTATGATAGATAGGCCTAAACGCTTAAACTATAATTAGATTTAACCCGGCTCTTTTTGTTTTTTGATTTAGGGCACATTTTTATTGAAGTCCTGATATTTTAAATCTATATTTTTATGTCATTTTTATTTTGATACAAGCGATATTAGGGGAGTGGGGAATCGAGGTCGGGTGTACACTCTTGATTCTACTGAGAGATTATTGTGAGTGAGTCATTAACATTTGCTGTCTATCGCAGATTTTGGATGTTTTATACATGGACATCTTGGTGCCCTTTCAGAAACGGCAGCCCTATTTGTGAGACTAGTTTTTCTATTCAAACTCCCGACATATACATCAAACAGTAAGTCAACCACTTATTACCTAATCAGAAGGTAATTAAAATGAAGAACACAATATACGGCTAGTGTTTTGCCTAGTGAAGAGGTGGAAAAATGCTAACTGTATGCCTTTGTGGATTGGTGATATATAATATATTATTCCTCAATATGATAGAAAAACATTATACTACTTCCAATATCCATGAAACTCAGAGTTACTAATAAAATTCCAAATCGACTAGCTAAACATTATAGTACTTCCAATATCCATAAATGGTTCCGGTGAACGCTTTCTAATTTCAACTTGAATGCGTCTTGCTTGATTCTCAGGACTGTTGGCTCTTTTTGCCTCCTCTTCTTCAGCTGTGGTTGGCAAGAAAGTGTGGTAGGTAGTGGTCCTCATGTTATCAGCCATGAGAGTTGAAGGGTTTTTCTCTTGTCTTTTGTTGTGGGTGAGAGAAAGTTGATGGTTGAAAATTATTGTTTTGGTTCGGGAGTGTAATAAAAAAAGTTGGATTAGGCTTGTTTGCATTACATGCATTTAAAGGAATTTTAGAAAATAATGAAAATTTTCTTTACTATCAGATTTCCCTAATATTATTGTCATACACAAAACGTAGCTTTTTTTGATAGCGTACAACTTGGCTTCCGATATGTCATATACAAACTTAGCTTTTTTGGCTGTCATACCCGAAAACATGTTGTTTTTTTTTTTCGCAAACAATAAATATATGCCTTTGCAAGAATACTGAAATCAATAAATATATACCTGATTCCATGGTTTCAATCACAGTGTTGGCAACCAGAGGCGGACGTACTAAGGAGCAAGGAGGTGCAGCTGCACCTCCCATCGCCGGAAAAACCATTGTAGGTGCTTGAAATTGCCCATTTGCTGAACTGGTGTACAGATTATCTTATTTCCATCTTCAACATTTAAGTAAATGTCTTTGTCCTTTTACTTTTATTTATTTTTATATTACTCCATTTACTTAAGTTTACAATGTAAATAAGGAAGTATCCCCTATTTGGATTCAAATAAAAATACTAGAAAATCAAATTCCCACCAAATCAAAATATGAAAATTCGGTTTTAGTGCAAAATACGATTTAGGCTAAAAATGATGGCTCATTAAGTCAATATATACTTCATACTAAAATCCCATAAAATCAAGTTTTCTTATTTGATGTGTAAGGAACAAAAGCCGCCAAAAATTATCTTGAGAAAATGATTATTCCGAAAAACCATTTTTTATACTTAGTCAATATTGCACCTCCACTAAAAAATTTCTGGGTCCGCCAATGTTGGCAACCATGTTGGATCAAACTTTCCCAGAGGGCGACGCGAATGCCATTTTGGTTGAAAGCAAATTTGATCTTAACATATGTTTGTAATTTTTATCAGTTGTGAGGAATTTTCTCCAATTCAGCGTTATTGTTAATTTGTCATTTCAGAAATTTATGCATGTTGTTCTTTTTATACATCATGCTTAATTCTGAACTAGAAATTATATATATGATATGATTTCTTGACCAACTAGTCTAGTAATAAAAATGACACCTATCTTATAAATCTACATATATAAAGCAAAAGACAGAGAATGGTGAATCATTCAAAATACCATAAAATGCCCTTGATTAATGCAAACATTAAGAATTGAAATTATTAATTAAATGACGATAATATGGTAAATTCACACTTTTTCATATTAAAAAAAATTAAAATTAAAAGAAAAATCATGTAATCGATCCTATTTTTATGTAATACAACTATCCATTATTTTTTTTAATTCTAAAATAAATTTTTAATTTTAAAAAAAAAGCCTCTCGTAGGCGCGAAAGTGAGTGCATAGAGACTAGTAAGGGATAAAAAGAGATTTGATTACTGAGAGATTTACTATTATACCCAATATAGGAGCCCATATTATTAAAAAAAAAAAAAACTTTTATGCAAAGTTTTGATATTTCACTGTGATGCCTTTGCACAATGGAGCTCTTGTTCACAAACTTTGATATTCCCATTCACCAATTCTCGCTACTAAAAAAAACTTTCAATGGGCATGGATATTGGTGTCCACAAAACGAGTTTATATTGACACGTTTTTGGTGTCCTATATACTAAAAAGCATCCCAATGCAAACCTTTATTTTCTGAACACCAATACCCATGCCCGTTAATCTTTTTTGTGAACACCAATAACTGTGACAATGATATGAATTTGTTTCTGTTCCTATTATATTTCTTATTTATTAAAATGCCACTGCAATATTGTAAGTCTGGCAACGCACCGCGATGTACTTCAAATCTGGTAAAGCAAGAGTTTGGCCATTGGTGGAATTCGTATTCCATACGACAAAGAATATTCAATTGTTATCTACAAGTCTAAATTTGACTTTATTTTATTTATTTATTTTTATACTAGCGCTATGAAGAAAAAAAAAATCTAGGACCTCAAATATCACGATAAATGCTCTTAATCATATAAATTACAAGATCCTTGCATCTAAATTTAACTCTTAGTAGGTGAATTCGTGAATAAAATAATTGGGATACAGTTGGAATGACTTGGTATGAGAACAAGTCATTCCCATTTAAGTAATTTACTAACCATATTGAAATCAAAATAATTGGGATAAAGTTGTAAGGTTATTTTTGGAGAACAAGAATTAACAACACTTAGTTTATTTGGTTCTTGATTTTAAAGTTATGTGATTAAGGATTTAAGGTGGGTCTTACATATATTTCATTCCTTATGTGTCAGTAATTCGGGAAGTCAGGAATTGAAAAACTTCATTTTCTTCCCATATTCATTGCTTGTAAGTAAACATGTCATGAGTGGTTATCTTCTTTGGAACGAATTCCCCTTTTCAAACCAACAACAACAACCAAAAATAAAATAAAATAAATAAAAAATAAAAATAAAAATCTACCATTTTAAGGAATTAGAAATACAAACAAACAACCCCTCCTTGGTCCCTTTAAGGGCATGTTTACGTATCAGTAATGGGTATGGGAGGAAAGGGAATGATTTCCATTCCTGACTTCTCCTGCGTTTACTTGCAATCAGGAATGAAAAAATAAGTGGGCCCCATCTCAAAATCCGTAATCACATCCCCTCAAAACTAGGTATCAGATTAACTAGAGGGGAGTAGTCGATACGATTCCCATTCCTGTTTTCTCTTATGAACTTCCAAAAATACCCTTACCACTTTACCATAATTCCAACTAGGGGGAATTTAATCGTGTGAAGAATGTGTGCCCCATCTGCAACTCTGAAGCATTGACGACCACCGGGAAGAAGAATGTATAGAAATCGGGTGACAATTGAATGACAAAGGACTTCCTTCCTTTGTTCTTCTACTGATTTTCTTTTGTTATGTATTTTTGTATATGCACTCAGCATATATATATATATATATATATATATACTGACCAACAGTAACACCATCCCAGCTCAATTATTTGTTGGCTTTTCGAAAACATTAGTCTTGTATCTATCAAACTTGTACAGACTGTTTTTTTTTTAAATTTTTTATAATTCAGTCTTCATGTATGACATTTTAGTTTGGTCTCCTTAGCCAATTTGAGAATTATATATGTGCTGTGGTGAAAATGTGCAGGACATTTTAGTAATCAAATTAATTTGGATTATGATTCATGAAAATTAGTAAACAATAACAATGGGAATCAACCCCATTCCTTTGCTAATTCCATATGTTTAGTAAACAGCTTAATGGGAATGATTCTTCCCATACCGATTCAGTAGTTCCCCGATTCCTAAATTCTTTGATTCCTTACTTTCTCCATTACTGATACGTAAACATGCCCTAAAAGACAACCAACAACGCCAATAACCAGAAACCAGGGGCTTGCTAGATTTTCTTATTAATTCATAATCTTCTTTCTGCATTAATTCGTAGCAAGCAAACACACAAACCCTAAATTTAAACTAAACATGAGTATAGCAGTGCAGCAGAATGATGAAGAACAGCCACACGACATTGATAGAGAACAGTTACACCCAAAGGTAAAGGAAGCAGTCAAGATTGAAGCAAAATCGGCAGACCAAAAGGTGGTTGTAGTTGTAGTTGACGAGAACACACCTCTGCTTCCACCATCACCTAAGAAAAATCTGAAAAGGGCTGATGATGATGATGATGAGGAGGAGGAGGAGGAGGCGGAGGATAGGAACAAGTTCGTGACGTGTATTATCTCCCTGTTTTTACTTGTGACATTATTCTTTTAAGCCACATTATATCAAACACCAAAAGGGTTTTCCTCCTCAAGCATCCAGGTGCACTCGTTTTCGGTTGAGCTCTTCAAAGTCTCTGTTCTCAACTCTCAAGTAACTGCTCTCTGGAACATCAGTTTCTTCTTGATAAACCCTTATAGCATTGTTGAAAGAAGAGTAAGAAGGAGGAGAAATTTAGGGTTTTTAAGAATCGAAATTGTATATTTTTCATTAATATGATATTGTACAGTAGTCTGTATATATACACTTGAAATGGAAGTCTCTAGACTAAAGTTTGTTACAGGAAAGATGGAGATATTGACAAGTGTACAGTAGTGATGAAACTTAGCCGTTTCCTCCTTTCTTTCTAGAACTTATTCCAGGTACAAGTTTGCTGTGCTCAATTCTATTCTTTGTTGTGTGCTCTTGATTTGTTGTTCTAGAAGACAGAGGTTGTATGAGAGTGATCTTTGTGTGTTCTTCATTGCTCTGTTTATCATCCCCCCTCAAGCGAAGACGAGGGTGACGAGTAATGAGCTTGGATCGAAGAGTGAGGAAGCGTTCAGTAGGGAGACCCTTTGTAAAAATGTCAGCTATTTGTAAATGAGAAGAAAGATGTTGAATGGCAATGGCTCTGGAGGTCACTAAATTTCAGATAAAGTGATAGTCCACTTCAATGTGCTTTGTCCGGGCGTGAAAAATGGGGTTGGCAGCGAGTGCAATGGCTGAGATGTTGTCGCAGTGAAATAATGGTGGATGGTTCAAGAAGACATGAAGTTCTTTTAAGAGAGAACATATCCACAAGACATCAGCAGTTGTTGTGGCCAGTGCACGATATTCAGCTTCAGTTGATGAGCGAGCCACTGTGGGTTGCTTTTTAGCAGACCACGAGATGAGAGTAGCACCGAGGAATATGCAGGACCCAGTAGTGGACCGACGATCATTAGGATCGCCAGCCCAATCCGCATCACAAAAGGCAGTGAGATGAGGCTTGCCTTTGAGAATCGGCAGACCATAATCTGGAGTGGCTTTGAGGTAACGAAGGATTCGCTTGACAGTAGTGAGGTGAGTTGTGGTAGGAGCATGGAGAAATTGGCAGACTTGGTTGACTGAATATGAGATATCAGGGCGGGTCCAAGTCAAGTATTGAAGAGCGCCAACAATAGACCTGTAGGAAGTGGGATTGGAGAGAATTTCACCAGAGTCTGAAGCCAATTTCGCTGTGGTTGCTGGAGAGGGAAATGGTTTGGCGTCAAGCATGTCAGTTCTGGAAAGAAGATCAGTGGTGTACTTTGTTTGGCTGAGAAAAAGGCCAGAAGCAGTTCTATGCACTTCAATACCCAAGAAGAAGTGAAGAGCGCCTAAATCCTTGATTGCAAATTGAGAACCAAGCTGTGAGATCAACTGAGAACAATAAGAGGGGTTGTTGCCTGTGAGGACTATGTCATCAACATAAACAAGGATGAACGTAGCAAAAGTATCGATCTTTAGGAAGAGAGAGGTGTCTGCAGCAGATGTTTGAAAACCCAAGGAAAGCAGAGCATCGTGTAATTCCTCGTACCAGGCGCGTGGGGCCTGTTTAAGACCATAGAGAGAGCGGTGCAATTTACAGACATAATTTGGCTTTTGCGGATCCTCGAACCCAGGTGGTTGTGTCATGAATACCTCCTCAGTAAGATGGCCATGTAGAAAGGCGTTAGTAACATCAAGTTGGGAAATATGCCAATCATTCTGTACTGCAATTGCCAATAGGATACGGATAGTAATGGGTTTGGCAACGAGACTGAAGGTCTCAGTGTAGTCGATACCTTCAAGTTGATTGAAGCCCTTGGCAACAAGGCGAGCCTTATACCGTTCAATGGAGCCATCCGCATGTTGTTTGATCCGAAAAACCCACTTCGAGCCAACTAGATTTTGAGTAGAGTGAGGAGGAACTAGTGTCCATGTGTGAGTCCGTTGTAGGGCAGTGAGCTCATCATGCATTGCTTGAAGCCAGCGAGGATCTTTTGTTGCTTGTTTATAAGTCTTAGGGATTGATGGAGTTAGAGAGGAAGAGAATAAAGCGATGGGAAAAGGGTGTCTAGGTTTGGTAATACCTGATTTGGAGCGGGTTTGCATTGGGTGAGTGGGAAGAGGTGGGGGAGGAGGAGGAGGTGGTGGTGGTGATGGCAAGGGTGAGTCTTGCGTAGAACTTGAATGAGATGAAGATGAGGGTGAGGAAATTAGGGGAGAGGGAATCGATGAATGAGATGGAAGAGGCTAGGTTAAAGGAGGGAATGGAAGATAAGTTGGTGTGTAGGTTGGTATGTAGATAGGCTGTGGTGGTGGGGACGGGGATGGTGAGAGTGAGGCTTTCTGTGTAAAAGGAAAAATAGTTTCATCAAACACCACATGGCGAGAGGTATAAACCCGGCTAGAGACGGGATCAAGGCAACGATACCCTTTTTGATTGACACCATAGCCAAGAAACACGCAGGCTTTGCTGCGGAATTCCAACTTGTTAGGAGAGTAAGGACGGAGCCATGAAAAGCAAGCACATCCATAGACTTTGAGAAAGGCATAGTCTGGTTTGCAGTGAAACGGCTTCTGGAGGGGACTCAGTTTCTGCAAAGATGAAGATGGTAAGCGATTAATGAGATAAACAGATGTTTGAGCAACCTTAACCCAGTATTTGATGGGCAGAGATGACTGCGCAAATAGGGTTCGAGTGAGCTCAATTATATGGCGGTGTTTGCGTTCGGACATGCCATTTTGTTCGAGTGTATGGGGACATGTGAACTGTGGAACAATTCCATGACTAGTAAGAAATTGTCGGAATTGAATTCTAGTGTATTCACCACCGTTGTCGCACCGAAGTGCTTTGATTTTGAGGTCAAATTGTTTTTCAACTAATAATTTAAAATGCTGAAAAGCTGAGAGTGCCTGAGATTTATATTGAAGAGGAAATAACCAAGTGAAACGTGAGAAGTCATCAATAAAGATGATATAATATCTATTGCCAGATACAGAGGACACAGGAGCAGGGCCCCAAATGTCTGTATGAATTAATTCTAATGGAAAAGAAGAACTACAGAAGGATTTATTAAAGGACAACTTGTGACTTTTGCCTAATTGACAGTCAACGCAGACACAGTTGGTGATGGATGAGCCTTGAAGAGGAAGAGAATGAGTGGAGAGAAGATGTTGGAGGGTCTGAGCAGAGGGGTGGCCTAATCGTTTGTGCCAGAAGGAAGCAGAGGCTTTGGTACTGAGAAGAGCAGCAGGTGGAACTTGGTGAACTTGAGCAAGATTGATGGGGTAAAGATGACCATTAGTAGGGCCACGATATAGGAGCTTCCCCGTTGCTATGTCCTTCACAAGACATTCAAAAGGAGTAAAAATTAGTATGCACTTATTATCAGAAACAAATCGATGAACAGATAAAAGATTCTGAGAAATTTGGGGAACATGTAGTATGTTGTGGAGTTGAAATGTGGAAGGAGAAGCAGATACAAGAGAGCTGCCAGTATGGGTGATATCCAAACCTTCACCATTGCCAACAATCACTTTGTCAGTGCCAGGATAGGAAGATTTGAGAGATAGGTTGTTGAGGTCATGAGTGATATGGTTGGTGGCGCCGGTGTCAGCATACCAGAGAGAGCTGGGGGAAGATGGTGGTGGTGAAAGGTGAGTGGCAGTCATGGCAGAAAATTGCTGTGGGGGAGAGCAACCCTGGTAAGCATAGTTGGAGCGGTGACGACATTGGAGAGCGGTGTGGTTGAGTTTGTTGCAGATTTGGCAGCGGACTTTGGAGTCTTGGGGGTAGCGTGAATGGGTGAAGGAAGGGTTGGGTTGATAGGTAGTGGTGGTGTTGGGCCGAGGAGAAGAGGAGGAAGGAGTAGGGAGAAGAGGTGGTTTGGGGTGAAAACATTGAGAAGATGGGCCTCTGGGTTTGTTATGAAAAGAAGTGGGCCTGGAGGGTGTAGTGGTGTAAAAGGCCTGAAAAGAGGAAGAGGAATCATTGGGAGCTAGGGTTTCTCTTTGGAGGATTTCAATTTCTTCACTAATCAATAAGCCGTGAAGAGTATCTGGGTCAATAGGGTCAGCACGAACGCGGATGGAGGTGCCAAAGGAATCATATGCAGGAGGTAAGCCGCGAAGGATATGGGCTATAAGATCAAGGTCGTCGAGAGGGGCACCTGCGGCGGCGAGACCATCAGCAAGAGATTTGATGCGTTCGAGATACTGCATCATGGGATCAGAACCCTTTTCCAGAGCCTGAAGCTGACCCTTGAGTTGAAGAATGTGGGAGCGAGTGATGGCAGCAAATCGTTTCTCAAGATTATCCCAAAGAGCTTTGGCGGTGGTGTAGCCCACAGTGTATGGAAGAATAGAGTCAGATAAGGCAGCATGAAGCCAGATCTTACAGGTACGATCCTTGATAGTCCATTCTTCATAAGCTGGATTTGGTTGGTTTGGGGAAAGAGTGGCCGAAGGGCAGGAGTCAGAGCCATCGAGAAGACCGTAGAGAGAAGAGTTCTGGAGAATAGGAATAAGAAGGGATTTCCAGAGGATATAGTTGTCACGAGTGAGTTTAATGGGAAGGAGCGTAGCAATGTGAGTCGGAGGAATGGCAGAGTAAGTTGAGGGGGAGGAAGAGGAAGAAGGAGAAACGGCAGCAAAGGGAGAAGAAGAAACGGCAGCAGAGGGAGAGGAAGGAGATGAGGCCATAGAATCAGAATACCGTGAGGTAGGAGGCTCGTGATACCATGAAAGAAGAGTAAGAAGGAGGAGAAATTTAGGGTTTGTAAGAATCGAAATTGTATATTTTTCATTAATATGATATTGTACAGTAGTCTGTATATATACACTTGAAATGGAAGTCTCTAGACTAAAGTTTGTTACAGGAAAGATGGAGATATTGACAAGTGTACAGTAGTGATGAAACTTAGCCGTTTCCTCCTTTCTTTCTAGAACTTATTCCAGGTACAAGTCTGCTGTGCTCAATTCTATTCTTTGTTGTGTGCTCTTGATTTGTTGTTCTAGAAGACAGAGGTTGTATGAGAGTGATCTTTGTGTGTTCTTCATTGCTCTGTTTATCAATTGTTAGGGTAACTTATCAGGTACTCGACGCCGAGGTCTTTTACAGTGATGAGTTTCTCGGAGGAGCATTGATCAGGCCTTTTGTTCAGCAGCCGGAGGAGATAGAGTTCTTGTCGGTCGCTGTTATTGCCTCCCCCGCAGTTGTTAGCAACAAGATAGCCAGAGCCATTGATGTAGAAAGGAGCCAAACTCGGGCTGTGAATTTCAACGTCAAAATTCATGCAAAGATCCGTGTAGAATGGGGCGGTTGGCGATGGATTTTTGCTAGTGCACCAGGAACGTTTGAGATATGGTTTAACTGTGAAAAGTTGAGGGTTCAATTCTCTTCAAATACGACAGCTGGATCAATATTGGCAGGAGAGACAGCCGAATGCGGCTATGATTCAGAGTATGGGTGATCTTCTTATATGTGAATACTAGAGCGTTTGGTTTATGATGATTGTATTTATGAAAAGACTTTTCCATCTTGCATAGTTTAATTTTATTTTCACTTTTTTTTCTTCTAATATATAATGTATATATATATATATATATATAGTTATTCTCTTATCCGGATGTCCGCACGTTATTATCGTGCGGATCCTATTGTAAACAGGCAGGAAAACAGAGAGGGGTAGTACAAAATACACGGCGTCCGCACGATAATAACGTCCGGATGTCCGCATAAGAGAATTTCTGTATATTATATATTATATATATATATAAAGCAAAAGGCAGAGAATGGTGAAACATTCAAAAATCCCAAAAATATCCTTGGTAAACTAAAATTTTAAAACACACCGATTTTAATTAAACCAGGGCATAATTGTAAAAGAACAATTATGCAGAACTTTTAAAAAATTAAAAAGAAAAGAAAAGAAAAAAGGTATAGACCCCACTCCGGAGCAGTTGCTCTTCTTATCAGTTTCTTCTGGCACGTTTTATTGAAATAGGATGAAAGCAAAACTGAAACCGTCCAAAACCCACCATGGCCCTCAAACTTGGAAACGCATTTCCTCCCTTCCCATGTTTCGCAGAGAAAGAATCCTCATCTACTCACTGCATAAAAAGGTTTGAGAATTTTTTCCCTAGGTTCGTTTCTTCATTTGTGATGTCGAAAATTGAGAAGTAAATCATAAATTGAGTTTGGTTTGTTGTTACAGGGAGGAAGATTGAAGGAAAAAGAACTGGAGCAATCAATATTGGAACCCCCAGTCTGCTCATCAATCTGGTAGTTCATGTCTTTGTGTGGCTGATTTTCTCTTTGCCAGTGCTTATTTTCGTTTTTTCTTTTTGTGAATTTTCAGTATTTGTAAGATGTTGCAGTGTATGAGAGAGTCAAGAAAATTATGGTATGATGCTGTTAAAACCGATCGATGTTTACTCAGATTCTAAATTAGACGGTCCATCTCGCATCACCAACCCTCAGTCTCAGGTAATATGACGCCATGCCTCTGCTTTTTTCATATTTGAACTGTTTCCTCTATAAGGGTTTAGTTAGATTATTCACTTGCATATATTCAGCTTAGCATTCCAAGTGTTTGCTAAAATGCCAAAGGTGATTTTAGTTTGAACACTTTGTTGGTCAGATTTATTTTGTATTATCTAATTTAGCTTTGTAAATAAGAATTGGGAAATGAAGAGAAATGAGAAAAGCTTAGTTCTTTGTAATAAAACTAATTTCAATGAATGCAACAACTCCATAATGAGGGTGAAAATGAAATTAGAAGTGAGAACAGTGAAGAGATTTGGTGAAATTTGTAAGATTTTTTAGTGTTGGTGAAATTTTGTCTTTTTAGTTCTTTTTCTTTGTTATATTGACTTTTTGAATAATAGTTTCATGTACGAGTATGCCATGCTTCAAGATGCCAAGTATGGTCAAGTTTTCATGTGTTTAGGCTTGCACAAAACTCAAGTATTTCTTCCTAGGATTCATGTTATAATATTAGCCTCTCACCCTGTGCTTTGCATGCTTGAGGCATTTTCAACAGAACCGAAGTTTGAGAAAACTGTTGGAATCAGTGGAGTGGGGAATAAATTTTAAAACTCAAAGTGTGTGTAAGTTTGATTTCACTATTATGTTTTTGGCCGCCTTTATATTATTGTATGGTTTCTGAGAAAAGGGATCAAATGAAAAAAACAATTTTTAGTTTTAGTTATCTGATAACCATTTCTCTTTCTCTTTAGTTTTAATCCATATAGGGGAGCAGTTCCTTTCAATTTTTTTACGCTCTCATCTTCTTCTTCTTCACTTTTCGGGGTCCAGTCATTAGTTCAAGAACTCGAAGTCCAGAATTGCTTCAATGACTCCGGTTCCATGCTTTCTGTTTAATCATCTTCAATCTGCAGAGCATCAATTCTTTAAATGGTACGAATCTCTCTCTCACACAAAGCTAACCCTAATTTATGTTTGATTGATAGAAACTTTGGCTATGGTCTAGGTCTGTGTTTGTGTTTGTAATTATTTATGTGTTTGACTTATGAAATTAAAAAGTCTTTGGAATTTTATCTCAACAGATGGAATCGCCACTCACCTCGCACTCTCTGACGCATAAGAAGCAGAGGAAACTATATTTAAGGTTAATGATTCTTCATTTCGTTATATTTTGTATTTTAAGTTTCCAATCAACATACATTAGTTTAGTTGGAAGATGATTTTTTCCTATTGGGTTCTCTCAAAAGTTGTCCATTATTATACAATCCCTTTTTTCCCCCAAAATTAGACTTTTTAATATTGGCTCTACTGTAACTAGGTGTTCTGTTTTCTGCTGATAATTTGGGCCCCCAAATGTGCCTAGCAAAGCCATGGCTTTATTTCTCTACGTTCATATGTTAGTGAGAATCCATGATTTCTATTTTTGTCTTTCTGGAAGACGCAGGTGACAAAGGAAAAAGAAAGCAAACAAATCACCCTTTGGGATACTTTTGGGTTGTTTCTGACTGGAATTGGGTATGATTTACATTTGTTATTTGTTTACACTAACACTATTAGTTTCTTCTTTCTTTATGTTTATTTTTTGTTAAGTGTCCATGTCATTCTAGATCCAGATTCAGTTTCATATTGATGTAAAGTGTCCAGTTCAGGCATCAACTTCTATTTTTTATGTTACGAATAAATTATGCTTTGATTTTTTCTTCTTTTTTTTTTTTTTTTTTTTCTCAGAGGATTATTTTTGATACAGGAATTAAAAGCAAAATAAGGATCAGAGTTGGAGGGAGTTCAAGAACAACATGAAAGCAAAACAAAAGGGAAGCATCATGGTGAGTCAACATAAGCACCGATCATGACTTCTTCGAGCAGTGAACCAAAGTCGCTCTTCTTCGTGGACAAGTCCAAAGGTACCTCATTCATACCTTTGTTTTTTTTTTTTTGTTCCAAGTGACATAATTGTCTTTTTTCGCTTTCAGTAATTCAATTGCTTCTGTACATCAAATCCCAATTTCAGTTTAGCTGCCGGAATTAGGTTTTTTGAGTTTAGATAAGGTCGCTTTGTGTAATCCCTCTAATTTTACATTTGTATTGTTACGAATTTCTGATTTTAGTTTTGGAATAGATTTATTTATTTATTACCATTTATTGTTTCGTATGAAAGGGTCTTATGCCAATGTACAAGTTTATAACAATACGTTTCGAAGTTTTTGAAGTTCACATTCCAGTAGCAGCTAATGCAGATGGGGTTGTGGATTTAATTTATGGGATAATTTGTGTAGCATGTAATCATTGAGAATGTTTTGTTTATGGCATTTTTTAATGGGTTTTATTTTTCGTTTGGTAGAATGCATTTTATTGTGGTTTCAACGTTTAGGGTGATAGAGTGGTGGAGATGCAGATGGAGGTGTGGGTATTTTGGCTTTGTTAAAAGGAAATTGCAGGTTTATGGTTTGGTTTAAACAATTGTGCGGCTGGCTATGTGTTCGCTTTAGGTGAAGGTGTCATGATGCAAAGGAAACTATGTTTCTAGGTTTAAATTCTGTGTTTCTATGTACTAATTGGGTGATTTCTCAATGTTTCTATTAGGTTATTTCATATGGATGCTAGAAGGGACATAATTTTCTGTGGTGGCAATTACACTGTGAGCTTTTCTCATTCTTCCTGTCAAAATTTATATAAACTGTGTAATTTGATTTCCGAAAACTGCTTTTGTCACTAATGATATTTATATGGATGCTAGAAGTTTTGGTGAAAATTAAAGTTTGTTGAATTCACTGTTTCAAGAATGTCATCTCTCATTTATAGCAGTTGCTTTATCCAGGAATGTCATATATGTACCTTTAAAGTTGTTGGCTTTGAATAAACCAAACACTTGAAGGCTAATCTGTTTTAGTATTTGAAGGGCGTGGTGAAGCTGATAATAACAATAACACACTGAGATAGACTTATTCCGAAACATAAGTCTATTTTTTTGATGGATTGTTTTAGTATTCTTAATATCTTGCTTCATATTAAGTTTTTTAGTTGTTTTTGTCTTTTTGTCTCTTTTTTTTTTTTGGTAAATGCAAATCCAATTTGCTGCATGAGGCTTCCAAAGAAGATAGTAGCAGGAGAGCATAAAATTGCTGCATGAGGAGGTTCATGTACAAGCAGTAGCTAAAAGGATTTTAATTGTGATGAATTTTTTGTTTTTTCTTTTCCTTTTTCAATGGTTGCAATACTAGCTTCAATTACTATATTTTGGTGTAACGAGTTTTGTTTTAAATAAAGACTTATTCAATTGCATCTGTTCCAAATTCGGTTCAATGGTTAACTATGATAATTGTTATCAATAAAAGAGGAATTTAAATTAGTTCTTGCATTTGTTTCGAATTCTTTTCAATATGATCAACTATGATAATTGATTTATTGCCTTATTTTTATAAAGGTTATCAATGAATACAATACATATGTTACCAAATTATTTAAAAAAAGAACTTTTATGGACAATTCAAACTAAAATTAAAAACAGGAAAAAGCGTTTTACCCGAGCTAATAAAAGGTTTTTCAAATTATGGGGAAAAACAAGGAAAATTTTCAATTCCACCAAACAGAAAATTCAAAAAAAAAAAAAAAAAAACACAAAGAATCTCCCTAGCTCCTAAAGCTCATTAGACTAGCCTCTCTGCACACGCTTTCGCGTGTGCGAGAGGCTTTTTTTTAATCACGCGCGACTTAAAAAGTTTCGTAAATATTTTTTCCCAATTGTATTTATATAGATGTCCGTTTAAACAGTTTTATATTTTAATTACGCACGTGTGATAAATCGTCTTAAAATATGGGCGATAAAAGAAAACTCTTAACACGACGATTTATCACACGTGCGCGATTAAAATATAAAACTGTTGAAACGGACATCTATATAAATATAATTGGGAAAAAATATTTACGAAACTTTTTAAGTCGCGCGTGATTAAAAAAAAGCCTCTCGCACACGCGAAAGCTTGTGCAGAGAGGCTAGTATATATAAAGCAAAAGGCAGAGAATGGTGAAACATTCAAAATACCAGAAAATGCCCTTGGTTAATATAAACATTAAGAATTGAAATTATTAATTAAATGAGGATAATATGGTAAATTCACACTTTTTCATTTAAAAAAAATTAAAATTAAAAGAAAAATCAGATAATGGATCCTATTTTTATGGAACACAACTACCCTTTTTTATAAAATTCTAAAATAAATTTTAAATTTTTTTAAAAAAGCCTCCTGCAGGCGCAGGAGAGGCTAGTAGTTATTAAAAAAAAACATAATATGTATATTGGAACCAATCAATTTCAAAACCATACGACATTGATTACACATCAAGTTTAATTATATATAAAATAAATAAATAAATAAAACTGACCCACAAAATTTATGCAAAATTGAAACACCATTATGACGTTGAATAGCAAACAATTTGTTGGAAAAAAAAAGGTTAAAATGCAATTAGGGGTACACAACTAAATGAGGATAATATGGTAAATTCATACTTTTTTATATTAAAAAAAATAAAATTAAAAGAAAAATCAAATAATGGATCCTATTTTTATGGAACACAACTACCCATTATCCTTTTAAATTCTAAAATAAATTTAATTATTTTTTAAAAAAGCCTCTCATAGGCGCGGAAGCGCGTGCGGAGAGTCTAGTCTTTAATAAATTACCAATATCTTTACTACAAACACATAAAGTAAGTGATCATCGTGTTAACATATAGATTATTTTGAAAAATTATTTTACTAAAGTGTGATTATTTTCATGAAATCGCATATAAGAAACAAAAAATAAAAGGTAAATATATAATAGAGTGCCGACTTTAATCAACAACAGTTGAAACCTCCTAATAGGAAAGGAAAATTTGGAATAAAAATGGTAAGGGAACCTAAGGTATATACGCTCGTGACAATCAAAATCAATTTCAGAGATTTTTTATTACGAGCTTCTCGCTGCCAAGGGCAGTAAGACAAATAACTCCAAGTAATATTGTTAGTACCTTCGGACTGTCGGTTATGTTATATCTTAAAAGACATAATCGAAGAGATGATCAACATCGGTGCCTTGGAGTTAAACTCGTCTTTATGGCAACAAACGTCTCAACAAATATGAACGAGAAGCTCATTCATTACCAGAAAGTGTGATAATTGTACGTAGGTCATGGTGGAAACAATGAAGTTACTATTGTACATGCATATCCAGACATGCCATAGTCGAGAAATTATCAAATTCTTACTTGTTATGAATTCATGACTGCACCAAGTGTAGAGGTACGGTCATCCACGAGGTTTCATTACATTGACGCCACAATTTCTGATTGTAATCGAACTTGGTTGAAAGCGTCGTCTTCTCAAGATTCTAATGTACTTTTTCACGGAAATAACATATTTCTTTTTGAAGGTACATATGTGAATGAAAGATGTTTTGAGGAGATTAAAAGGGCTTGAAATTAAACTATGTTTGTGTCTCAATTTCTTCTAAATAAGAAGTCGTGCGCCTGAAGCTTCCACTACTAGAAAATTGAGCAATACAGACCCTGTTTTTAGAGACTGGTGGACAAACAGTCCCTAAAAAAAATGCTATTTGGAACGAAATATTATATCTCTGTCTCTAGAAACATCAAGAGACATAAAACCCTCCCTATTGTAATTACTACATACCCGTATTTTAAAGGAAAGTACTACATCCATATTGCCGTATATTAGGAAAAACAAAGTACATAATATGCCATTAGGCGCTGATATAAGAAACAATGCCAAAATCCCTCTACAATGATGCCACAATATGAGTCACAGGCTTTTAGTCCCTCAATGTATTAGAGACTGTCTTCAGTCCTTGATGATGTTAGTCCTTCAAACACTGGGAAGGCTTTGTCTTTTGGATTGTCATTAGAGATCAACTCGAAAAATTTGGAAGAGGAACTACCTAGCTTGCAGTCCATCAATCCCACATGTCAGCAGCAAAGAGCAAGGCCTATAGAAGTTGAAAGAAAATTAATTGATGAGTTGCTGAAAGAGGAAGACAAAAATACAAGCTTTGAGCGGGTTGCCCATAGTCTTTTAAATTGTGAGTTGGAACTATTCAATTAACTGGCTTGGCGGTCAATCTTGCATGACAGGATTCTTGGGGCCTGTTTGGTTGACGGATTGAACTTCCTAAGAATGAACTTCCCAAGTCTAATCCCACGACGTACGCTAAGAAATGAGGATTAGGAAATGCTATTTTCTCCCATTTCCATGTTTGGTTTGTGCAGTATTAGGAATGAGAAGTTCAGTTTCCAACAATACCCTTGATTTTTTCTTTTTGGAGAAACTTGATTTTTTTTATTATTAAAAGTTATTAATATGAAGAGTTTTTTTAAGGGTCAAAAGTGGTATTTAGATATTATAACAAGGATAAGTTAGTAAAAAAAACTACATTAGATGCTTTCCTAAATGGGGGGCCAATGGTATGAAATTCCCCACTATATGAGAAGTTCATACCCATGAGTTAGGTATTGCATTCCCAAGAATGCATTTACCAAACATGGGAATGAAGTAGCTCATTAATTGATAATTAATACACTTTTTCAGTAATAATTGTGCTTTTGGGTCGAGCAAAGAGTTTCAGTTGACGCACATCATATTATAATTTAATGATCTAAACTGTCTAACTTTTAATTATTCTCTAAAACATCATTTGTGAAAAAAAACACCTAAAATATAAAACCATTCTTTATTAAAGCCCCCAATGGAAAATGACATTGACTTGTAGATTAGTAGTCTCAGGTTCTCCCTATGACACAAGTGTCTAAGAAACCCCCCTCCCTCTTCTAATTTAGACTATCGCTTGTATATATAAAACCTCAATTGAATTATTGTTATTTTAAACAAATATTGGTCGATTTTATTGACTACAATAAGATGTTTTAATGAAAATAATCACTGTTAGATTTGTGGTAAGAGAAATCAGTTGTGAAATAAAGCAGTTTGCCGTTTGGTAAACTTTTTGTTAGAAGTGTTGTTGGTACAATAATCAGTTTCTCAATGTTTGGTAACTTTTTGTGTAAAAGTGCTGTGAATTGTGTATAATGACCAAAAATGGTATTATGTTCAAATGACTTTTGTATTCAAGTGTTTTGTAAAAAGAAAAGTATTTTCATTTTCATTTTCACTTAAATATATTTCTTAACCATTGCATCTATTAATAATTTTAATTTAATAAAAAAATAATAATTATTTTAATTATTAAATAAATAAAGTATCATGTTGAAATTGTTAAATCATTGCTTTCAAGAACAAATAGTACATAAAATTGAAGTACAAAAATTTAATCTCTTATTAATAATGTTAGAAATGCAAGGCTTCATAAACTCAATACATATATAATGTTTCATTTGTACTTACAAAATACTAATGCTTGGACCTAATGGTAACTAACAGAAGTAAACTAATTTGCTAATTCTCCTCAAAAACCATTAATTAAAATCCATTAGCTGACCAACACACTTTGAGATTCAAAGTTTGCCCTCTTGGTTTGAGCCTGACCAATTATAACCTTTAATTGCACACATGAACATATTGATTAGAAAGAAGACAACATACTGCATTAGTTATGTACTTCAGAAATTCACAAACATTGTTTTTGGTACTATTTTCAATGAACAGTAGACAAATTTTGTGTATGATCCATCATCTCTAAACTCAATCCACCATGACACTAATCTAGCCAACTCCTCCAAACAAAAGCCTTCGCATTTCTAGTCAAGATCACAAATCCTGCTTTAACATGCCACTCATTCAAATTCAAATACAACACACAAAATTGGAATTGGAAAATGTGGACATAAATCTAGCAAGATCAACTAAACACTACACGTGGTAAGGAATTTCTAATCAAGATCACTGTTGGAATTTAGGAGGTGTGACGGGTGTTGCTCTAATAACACTTGTTGGTTTATTGTTGCGTCGATTCGGCTGCACCAAAATGGATTCAGCTGCATCCTCAACTTGTAATACTCGTAAGTGCACGAGCCGTTCGGTAGTATAGCATATGTAAGTGCGAGGTCGATTTCACAGGGATTGGTGATTGAATAATCCAATTCAGTTTCCTACATAAAACAGAAAAACAAGAAAGAAAATAAATAAAACAAGAAAGAAAGAAAAGAAAATAACTCAAGCAGATAAGTTCTCAAGTTCAATTAGATTAACAGATTGATTCTAGCTAAAGTATGATTAAGCCATGGTGTTTGGTCCTAACCTTGTATTCCTAATTCCCTAATTTGATCATTTGTTGTCTAACCTAAACTAAGCATTAGGAATCCATTAAGCATAGAAGAACATTTTAAACAACCAAGTATGTATCTAATCCCTGTTGTCGAATGTCCATACATACTCTTCCTATTCATAGTTCAATTCGAATTAAAGCATGGTGTCTACTCTTAATTCAAACCAAGATAGCTAACATGCAAGCCTAAATGGTGATCAATCATTCAAGCCTAAATGGTTGGAATCAATTCCATCCCATACTTCTTTGGCTGCACCTCAAGCTTTCTTCACATAGGATTTCAAAGGTGTTCAATTTGTGGCTGCCTTTTGCTGCCAACCCATGTGGGTTTTCTTTTGGTTGCTGGAAAAAACGATTCTTCTGAACCAGGGTTGGTGTAGGAAGGCCTGAGGTTTCAATATGTATCCAATGGGGTTCAAATTTGGATATGTCATAATAGACACCCATTGGAACAACTTGTATGAAGAATGTATTCCCATCTGAGCAATACAAGTGTATGTTTTCGGCCTTGCAAGTTGACTGCCGAAAATAGACTGGAATTGACTTCATTGCAGTCAGCTTGTGAGCTTGTTTTGGGCTTGATCTTCCCTTCTAAAAAATCTGGAAAAATCTGGATCTTCAAACCCTTTGAATTATCTTTCCAAGCATATGCAGCCCAGCTCAAGGAAAAATCGGAAAGCCCTTCAAATGTCATTTTTGGCCCAGTAACGCACATGCTGCCGAATTTGACCTTAAGTTGCCAAAACTTGTATAACTTTCTCTAAAAGACTCGAAATCATGAACCGTAAAATTCTCTGAATTTGACCTTCTTAAGCAAGTACAGTCCAATCCGTGAAGTTGACTGATTTGCAAACACCATTTTGAGCCAACTTGTCTCCAAAATGCATTTAATGAGTCTCAAGCTTATTACACTGAAACAAACACAAAACTTATTAAAAGCACAAGTTTAACTCAAAAACATAACCAAATCATAAGTTAGAAGAATACAAAATGACATGTAATTATGCACCGATCAAATACCCCCAAACCTAGATTTTGCTAGTCCTCGAGCAAAACAAAAAGGAAAACACAGATAAAAACAAAACAAGAAGTTAATTAGACCACTTTCGTAGGTAACTCGATTGCATTGAGCGTATGCAACAAGCCTTTAAACCTCTAGGCATCCCTAGTAGGAGGAGTTGTGTCTCCTGAGGGTTTAACAGATACGATACCTACAAACGTTTTACTGACTCTGTAAAACAAAGTAATTAGAAAACTTAAAAAAAATTGTGTTAGTCCTTTAAGCAAAACAACAAAAATAAAAACAAAAACAAAAACAAAAAACAAAAACAAAAATAGAAATTAAAAAAAAAACAAAAATAAGACTCAAAACAATCTTCCCGAACATTTTCTGAAGAGAAATGACTCATGCACATGACTCAAAAGTTTTAACAATAGAAGCTCAGTTTATGTCAATATTTACAGGGTGGCAAATTTCAAAACACAACATGCTCAAAGTGTAGTAGTGTGATAGCCAAATGCAACAAGTTCCCCAATCTTAGCTTTAACATAATTTCAAAAATCATACAAAGCACAAGTTCAACTTCAAATCTCACCAAAGTTGTCCTCTCACAAATGAATCACTCAGAACAGGGTACAATGCATCACTCAGTTATAAACATGAGATTAGAGTTAAACCATAAAGGACTTAACTCAAAATAGGAAGATGAAGAACTTGCATTAATATGATCTCAAGAAGGATGCCAAACACTTAAAAGTAAGAAAATGCATGCAGTTCAACCACATGACATTTAAGATCAATTTAGGTCTTTAAGATAGGTTGTAATGGGGCCAAGGGTGTAAGGTGAATAAGAAATGAAAGGTATGGATAATACAAAGTCCAAGGAACTCGCAATGTAAGAGCATAAAATAATTGTTTACAAGACTTCGAATCATCATGATTAGATTTTTTTCTTTTACATGATCAAAACTCCTTATACCTTCATTTACATTGATTCACACTCCTTTCCAAACACCAATTTATTTTGAAGGCCCAAAAATGAATTTTCAATCAACCACTACTTAATCACAATTTTTTTTTTCTTTATATAATATCCCTTCCCAAACTTAGCATGAAAAACACATCCGAATTAGAGCTCATGAGTTCCTTAGAAAGGTAAATATTTATTTTTCGGGCTAAGGCGAGGAAATATAATTGGTAAAATGAAAGAAAAGGTTTACTTGTAGGCTCAAAATGGTTAACAATGGAAAATCATGCTTAAGCATGCATAAGGTTAGCTTGAAAGGCACAAACGATCCAAAGAGGGCCTTAATATCACTTCTTAAATGTCATGAAATCAAATTGCATAAGAATGAATGACTTTTAAGTGTTCAACCAAATCAATGAATAATAAGATCAAACAACAACTTTGATGACAAGAAAATAAGAGTATGTGTATAACACTCATGAAATGAAGCACAAGGCTCAAAAGCTCACATTATATGGTTATATAAATATAATTTATGCTTGATACAATTCTTTAGGTCATGCAAATCCTTTAATTGGAGAATTATGAAACAAATGGCAAGTGCAAAGAAGGTTTCGAACATATCATGCTAGAACGATGCCAAATTAATTAATTTTTTTTTAAAATTTTTAATTTTTTAATAAAAATAATAAAATAAAATCCAATTTTTATTTAAGTCATGCAAACATTTATCACAATCTCATCATAAGTGTTCGGAAAGTGACTCAAAACAAAACAAGACTCAAAATATAGAAAAAAAGAAAAACAAGCAAGAAATTAATTATTATTATTATTTTTTAAATTTAAGAAAAACCAAATTTACTTGCTAAACTCCAATACCCCCAAACCTAGAAATGAACATTGTCCTCAATGTTTAAAAATTAGGAACAAGCAATGTCATAACAAGAAATGAAAGTACTAAAGTAAATATAAAATCACAAAACACACAAGAATTAAAATACAAAAATAAAATAATTACAAAATAAAAATTACAAAACAAACAAACAAATAAAAAAAAGAAAGGAAACAGTAAAACACTCGAAACAGAAAGCCCTAAATAGACAGTCTTACGCAAACTAAAACCCAAACGATTGAAAGTCCAACCCAAAAGAAGTTAACCCACTTTGAAACCTAAACAACGGTGAAAACCGGACCCACAATGCAATTCAAAGCCCACATGTTTTTTTTTTTTTTTTTTTGAATTCTTTATTTTTTATTTTTAAGAAGACACGTGAATTGGGAGCGCAAATGCGGGATTTTTGAAAAGAGAGAATGTGGTCCCTGATGTCTCGGCTCCTGTGAGTCACGGGCAACAAAGTGAGGGACGTGTCACAAGCATAGGCCCCTCACACATTCCCAAGCCAAAATTATTGGCCTCTTGGGTGAAGCGGGACGACTTTTTCACTTTGAAGGTGGTGAAAGGTGAAAATGCAATTAAGGGGGGGTTGGGGAATGGGTGCGGCGACAAATATAAGCCGTAAGGGCTGCGCAGAACTCAGAAGTGCTGTGGCTAGGGTTAAGTAGAAACTAAGTCTATAAAAGAGAAAGATAAAGAGGGGGGAAAACACACAACTCAGAAACACACAAAAGAGAAAAGAAAGAAGAAAAAAAAGTGAGAAATCAAATGGCCTCTTCCTACCCATTTTCGTTGGATCTCAATCTAGCTCCACCGACTCAGACACGAGGCCAAGCAACGACACCAGTATGGATGCCCTACATTGACTCCGCACGGGGGCCTGTGACAGTAACTGACTCAATACTTCTGGACAACGATGTTGCCATTGGAGTGGCTAGAAATTTAGTGACTCCTAAAGATATACGTGTGTTGGGGACAAGGGATGACAACCGGGTCGTGAGCGATGCCCTGGCACTGAGCGTGCAGAGTACGGCAACAGTCGCAAGTTTGGGTCATCGCCTACTTGCGAAGTCCCATGAGGTAGAGGTGCTAAAGGGTCAGTTGGCGGCGGAGCGAAGTATGGTTGAAGAGTGTCAGAGTGCTATAAAAAGTTTGAAAAGGGAGAGGGCAAGGATAGTGGAGATGAATCGACACCAGCTAGAAGTATTGCGGGACGAGAATAAAAACCTATCAAAGATGGTAGAGTTGTACTCTCGAGACATGCGTAAGCAGCTGGAGGACCTAGACCGACCGGGCAAACGAAAGCAAGTAGATCGCGAGAGTAGCTACGCTCAAGCTAAGAGTGCGATCTTTGGGAGCTCAAGTGGTGAGCCCCAAGAGGCTGTGCGAGAAGGCCCAGAAGAGGACATTCAGAAGGCCAAACTAAAGGCTCCAATGGTCGAGACACCGAGCACTGTGAAGAAATGATTTCTACTGCATTATTGGTGTTTTTATTTTTATTTTTTATTTTGGTTGTTTTTGTTTTTGTTATTTTGTTTCGGAAATAAAAGAGTAAAGTTGCATAAGGAAAAAGAAAAAGAAAAAGAAAAAGAAAAAGAAAAAGAAAACACACTTCCCAAATTAAATAAAACAAAGACGACAAACGGAAAAGAAAACACAGTTCCCAAACTTAAATAAAACAAAGATGACAGCCGAAAGGGAAAGGCAAAAACACAAAGCACCAGAAAATAGGGGGGAAAAAAAAAGTAAAGTGAAAGTAGAAATGCTCCCCCTTGAAGCGATTAGGTCGAGCATGCCCGGGAAATCCGAAATGGTGTCGACTCCCTCATCAACATATGTCTATTTAAACCACACCTCGGCCAGCGGATGATACCCTGCATTTCTTCCTGCAAACTCAAGGAAAACCATCAAAAACATCCAGAAACAAAACAATGGCATCCTCATCTATGCTCATTGATGACCTCAACCTTGAGTTATCACTTGCACCACCGAATGCCTAAACAAGGGCTCCTCCAAACACTGTCTTCCCAAATTCCTCTTATCATCATGGCTCGGCCTCAAATTTCTCTGAGGCGGTGCCGATTCGAGCTGTACTGCCGGAAGGCATGACTGTGAGAAGGCTCACACTGGCGGTTCATCTGCATGTGGCACAACGGTCGGACAAGGTGGCAGTGGATGAGTCCCACACTTTAATCGTGCAACACGCGGTCTCCGCCACAAATCTAGGCTTGCGCCTACTAGCGAGGACACAGGAGTGTGTAGCGCTGACTGAGGAAGTAGCTTCCTTGAAGGCTTAGGTGGCGGACTTGCAGAAGCGGCTCTACAATGCCAACCAGCATGTAGAAATGCTGCAAAAGAGAAATGAAGACCATGTAGAGCTGCTGCAGATTCTACAAGTAAGAGCAAATAGAGGCATGCCATGATGATGAGGATGAAGATGATGAAGATGAAGATGAAGATGAAGAAGAAGAAGAAGAAGTTGTTGTTATTGTTGTTGTTTTTTTGTTTTTTTGTTTTTTTTTTTATGCAATGTTTGAAGTGAAATAAAGTTTGTTTTTAACTCTCAGAGAAAAAAAAACTAACTAACCATACCACGTAAATAAATACATAAACTAACTTAACAAAACAAAAATAAAAACAAAACAAAAACAAAGACTCAACAGAAAAGAAAACAAACAAAATTAAAAAAAACTTAATTTAAAAACACACGAATATACAAGCAACTCACGGATGACCAGTTAAGGGCCTCAAAAAACACAGCCAGGGGATCCGGGAAGGTTGGAGGGGTCACAATGGTCCCGCTTAAAACCCAAACTTCTTAGACACCGAAGGTGTCACCTAAAGAACTCCTAGACACTGTATTGACGGAAGTGCTTACTGGAGTTACCATAAGTCAGCTCATATGAAAAAAAAAATTTAATTTTTTTAAAGATATTCTCGTAAGAAAAAGAAACAAAAACAAATTAAGATAACATGAAACAACAAACCATAAACGAAAATGAACTAAGTACTGTAAACAAATTCAAACAAACGACATAAATTGTTGTACTAAAAGAAACAAACCAAGAAACCAAAGAAAAACACAAACAGCACTTTCTATCACCCTTTTATCACCATTTGGATAGATTCGTTTCTATGTTTTTCAGATTTGACCTCTGTTTAGTGTTTAGCCTATAACTTTCCAACCGTAAGTCCAAATTTCACGTTCTTTATATGGTTAGATTCAGCACAGAAAAACAAAGAACTTAGAAGGGACCAAAAGGCAAAAACAATTACGGAAATAAACAGAATTCAAAGAAGAGAAATGATTGAAATGCTCCCCCTTGAAGCGATTAGTTCGAGCATGGATGCACTTGGAGGTCGACTTCTCCCACTGCTCCACACTTCCCATTCTTATGATTGAGGTTGCCATCTCTCTCCATTTTTATTAAGCTGTCATAAATTGCTAAAACAAACACACAAACTTGAAATGGAATTAAAAGGATTAGGAAATAAAAACTAAAATGAAAAGGAAAATCAACACACATCCAATTCCATGCTTCAAAGCAACAAGCACCAATGGGTTGTGTAAGCTGGGACTTAAACAAAGTTCTCTTGCTTGTTGGGCAATTGTCCTTTTCTGTTGGACTACAAACACAACTTGTCCATTAACGTCATTAACTTTCAAACAAGAAATTGTCCAGTTAAGAAAAAAAATAAAATAAAGTAGGAAAGCCAAGTAGAATCAAACAAGGTTACCGATCCCCGGCAACAGCGCCAAAAACTTGTTGCGTCGATTCAGCTGCACCAAAATGGATTCAGCTGCATCCTCAACTTGTAATACTCGCAAGTGCACAAGCCGTTCGGTAGTATAGCATATGTAAGTGCGAGGTCGATTCCACAGGGATTGGTGATTGAATAATCCAATTCAGTTTTCCTACATAAAACAGAAAAACAAGAAAGAAAATAAATAAAACAAGAAAGAAAGAAAAGAAAATAACTCAAGCAGATAAGTTCCCAAGTTCAATTAGATTAACGGATTGATTCTAGCTAAAGTATGATTAAGCCATGGTGTTTGGTCCTAACCTTGTATTCCTAATTCCCTAATTTGATCATTTGTTGTCTAACCTAAACTAAGCATTAGGAATCCATTAAGCATAGAAGAACATTTTAAACAACCAAGTATGTATCTAATCCCTGTTGTCGAATGTCCATAGATACTCTTCCTATTCATAGTTCAATTCGAATTAAAGCATGATATCTACTCTTAATTCAAACAAAGATAGCTAACATGCAAGCTCTTAAATGGTGATCAATCATTCAAACTAGCATATTAACTTATAAGCATAATAAATAAGAACAAAAACCACAATTGAAACTTGGAAACTAATCAAACTTGAAACTAAAGAAAAGAATTTACATAACAATGAAAAGTAAAGTGGAACTAAGAAAAACTTAAGGAGAATTTCAGCACAAAGATTTCATTACAACAATTGAAAACTAGAAAGAGAAACTAAGAGAATTTGAGGGAGAGAAGGGAGGGGAGCTCTAGAGAAGTGTTTGAGAGCTCCCCCCCTTGGGGGTGTTTTATGAAGCTTGAAGACTTCTCTATTTATAGGGTTAAGAGGGAGGAACATCATGATGAATTCCAACACCACCATTCCTCATTTAATACAATCCATAACTCACACTTCATCTTGTCTATGTTAGTGTGGTTGGAATCAATTCCATCCCATACTTCTTTTGCTGCGCTTCAAGCTTTCTTCACATGGGATTTCAAAGGTGTTCAATTTGTGACTGCCTTATGCTGCCAACCCATGTGGGTTTTCTTTTGGTTGCTGGAAAAAACGATTCTTCTGAACCAGGGTTGGTGTAGGAAGGCCTGAGGTTTCAATATGTATCCAATGGGGTTCAAATTTGGATATGTCATAATAGACACCCATTGGAACAACTTGTATGAAGAATGTATTCACATCTGAGCAATACAAGTGTATGTTTTGGGTCTTGTAAGTTGACTGCCGAAAATAGACTGGAATTGACTTCATTGCAGTCAGCTTGTGGGCTTGTTTTGGGCTTGATCTTCCATTCTAAAAAATCTGGAAAAATCTGGATCTTCAAACCCTTTAAATTATCTTTCCAAGCATATGCAGCCCAGCTCAAGGAAAAATCGGAAAGCCCTTCAAATGTCATTTTTGTCCCAGTAACGCACATGCTGCCGAATTTGACCTTAAGTTGCCAAAACTTGTATAACTTTCTCTAGAAGACTCGAAATCATGGACCGTAAAATTCTCCAGAAACTAGACTTCCGCATCTTTCCAATGTTGTATGGCTCATTATCTGGTTCTTCTTGAGCAAGTACAGTCCAATCCGTGAAGTTGACTGATCTGCAAACACCATTTTGAGCCAACTTGTCTCCAAAATGCATTTAATGAGTCTCAAGCTTATTACACTGAAACAAACACAAAACTTATTAAAAGCACAAGTTTAACTAAAAAACATAACCAAATCATAAGTTAGAAGGATACAAAATGACATGTAATTATGCACCGATCATTTATGTGGTGAAGGGGTTTAGTACAAAAGACAATAGTTAAAACAAAGTGATTTTATTAGATTGGAGGGAGAATAGTACATGACCATGCGTAAGCTAATTGGCCTCCTTGGCTTATTGGCTCCTCAACATAGTTTAATTTGGGTAGCTCTTGGCTCCCTAGTGGTTTGGGAGTTCTCTTGTTAGACTCCACTTTATTTATAGGCTTTGATTGCCGACATACACAGCCACCGACTTGGGATGTTTCATTTCTTAGAGCCATATGTTTGTATGCTCTAGAGATTTCTTTCACCGACTTGATCTCTTTACTCCACAAGTGTGGCTTTCTAGAATAATCTTCATAGTTGCATGTAATTGTTGGTTGTTCTGGAACTTTCTTCAAACTTAGTTGTGTTAGCCGACATTCCTTTTCTTCAAGCTTGTAGATTTTTCTACAAATATGCATTAATTTCAACAATCACAAATCATGCGCTGTGATGCCAATCATCCATATTTGAATGCATTGCATTGAAAATTGAAACTGGACCAAAATCTAGCAAGCTCAACTGTTGGAGTAAAAAAAGGAAGGTGAGATGAGAATACTTGCTCATACCTAAACTGTTATTACTGTTGTTACAGCTGTGCTAAATAAAGAAGCAACTACTATAGCATATTATCAGTAACCAAAAACTTAATTGTTTGCTTTCACAATAAACAAACACCAAATACAAGCACAAACAATATAAAGAAACAAATAGCTACACAAAACAAATGTTTGAATTCAAACATAAAAATACATGCGGAGGCATCTAACCCACAAATTTCAACACAGACAAAGTTAACTTATAGTCATAGTGGCTGTTGATAGCTAGCTAGCTGAAGGTCGTCGTTGCTGCTCAGCATGACTGTTCTTGATGTACCCAACCCCAAAGGTGTAGGCTTATTTTATTAATTATTATTGCTAAAATGTAAGAAAAAAACGAATTGAGTTTATAGATTGAGGTCAAAAATTCGTAAGATTCAGGTTGTGTTTATAGCTATCATATGCAATGACATGTCCTATCACAAGATGCGAAACAAAAGAAGCCAAAATTCAATTTAATCACTTATTTGGTTGATTGAAACAAACAAGTTAGGGATCATTGATGCAAGCTCATAAATTCTTAAAATGAAAAACGAAATTGATTAATTTCATAGTTTATCAGTTTGATTTGTACAATAAACTCATTATATATTGAGAAGCTTCTCTAACCCTAATTGAGGAAGAAAGAAATTGACAAGAAAAATAAACCTAATATTTCTCTTACTCAAATCTTGCGGCTTGTAGAGAGTAATTTAATCAATCAAACAACAAAAATTGAAGAACGAATGAAATAGAAGGAGAAGAGTGATAGCTCTAGAATGAGGAATGTGGAAGAGAGGGCCTAACGACGAATGACAGGAAGGAGAAGAGAGATGAGAGTGTGGAAGAAAAAGAAGGGATTATTTTCAAAATTTTGAAAGTTTCATTAAAGCCTAGCGCATCTTCAAAACTGATTCTCGTGTCATCAAAAAATGAAAGCAGTTCATTACCTGCTTTTCCTAACTGCTTTATCTCACAGTAGTTATTCACAATAAGTGACTTTATTATCTCTTATCAAAAAAGTTGAATTTTCAAAAATTCTAAAATAATCACTTGCGGCCCCAAATAAGTAATACCAAACGAGCACTTAAAACCCATAAATGATATTGATATTTTAAGTAGAATTTTAGTAGTGGAATGCACAATATGTAAAGTGAGCTAAAACAATCCAATAATAAAATCGCAATTGGGTAGATTAATGGAATCTAGGAGATTCCAGAATTAACGCGTAATATGCACGCAGACGGTGGTATTTGTCTTCATCTCAAAATTCATGGAAGAACAAATATTTAACTCAGAAAGAATGAGAGTAAAACCTTCCGCAAAAACAAAACCCGATTCGCATTAATCCCAAATTCTTTACTTTTCCCACAATTCAATCACTTTAAAAGGACCCTGTGAAATTTCTCGGTTCTCTTTTCTGCCTTTTCCCAACAAAATCGGTAAATTGATAAACCCCGAAAATCCCCCAAATTCCCAGAACTCTTCAAACCCCGAACATGACCGACCCCACCCGACCCGTCACGGGCTACCCGGCCCCGCCCTACGCCCAGCCCAACGGCGGCTACCCATACTCCACTAACCCCACCCAAACCCAACCCCGAGGCCCCTACTCCAACGCCTACAACCCACGAGCGGCCTTCATCCGCCGCTTCGTCGGCGCCATGGTCGCCCTCTTCGTCATTGTCGGCTGCATCCTCCTCCTCGTCTGGCTCATCCTCCGCCCCAAGGTCCCCGACTTCCGAGTCGACTCGCTTTCTCTTTCCAACTTCAACGTCTCCTCCGCCTCGCAGTCCGTGAGCGGCACGTGGTCCGTCGGCTTCATTGTCTACAACCCCAACAAGAAGCTCAGTATACGATACGACGACGTCGAGTCCTCTATCTACTACGGCCCCGGCTTCATTTCGGAGACTCGGGTTCCGCCGTTCGCTCAGGGGACCAAGGATCGGACGTCTGTCAACGCGACTTTCTCGGCGGCGAATTCGTTCGTTGGCGCTCCGGTGGCCCGCGACATCGACGCGGACAGGGCGCGTGGGAGCGTGAGCTTCAACGTGAAGCTTTTGGCTAGGGTTGAGTTTCGGAGAGGTGGGTGGAGGCTGAGGCGGCGGCTCTTGAGGGTTTTGTGCCGTGGCGTGGCGGTTTCTCTTTCGTCGAAAGGCGGGTTGGGTACTTTGGCCGGTGGTTCAAGAGATTGCCAGGTTGTTGTTTGAGATGGGGGCAATGCGTCTGGTGCAAATGGTAATTTTTTTAATCTCTCACTTTTCATTTGAAGTCTCTGAAATTGTGACATGTTAGGAACGAGGAATGTGTTGTATAATTAGTAGTAAGATGAGTTTATGGATTTAGGTTAAGTTGTTGTATATATTTTTAACTACAATTCTTTTGTTGTTTCTGGTTAGTGATGGTTGCAATTGAGTTTGTTTTTTTGTTTCTCCTCCCAAAATACTACAATTCTTAGCTGAGCTTGTTTGCTTGTTGTATTCAGTTGATTATTGTTGTCTTTTTGATAGAGGTCAAGGAGAGTTCATTTCCCTTTAATGGCTCTTGGTGTTTTTTGATGGAGGCTTGATTATCCTAGACCTAGTCCGTTTGGATGAAGGAATTGCCAATTACATAGAATTCTAAAATGACGGAAATTAGATTTCCGTCATTTCAATTTCTAGCAATTGAAGATTTCAGTGTTTGGATTTATGCATGTCGGATTTCGTAAATGACAGAAATTGAAAATTTCAATGTTTGGATATCTCATGTAAATTATAAATGATAGAAATTAAATATTTCGAAAGAAAAAAAAAACTGATAACCGACATAGAAGGTATTCCTCGAAGTATAAAATAACATATCGTTTGATGAACTAAATAACTCAACTTAAACAAATAGAACATATTAGCAAACCAAATCACTCCCCACGTGCAATAAACATCAGCAACATACTCTTTTTTTTCTCAATTGGGAGTGCCTTCAGCATCTGAAATTGTTTGTCATTTTCTATCAGCCAAGCACATGCTTTGAGTTGTTCATTTTCACTAAGACCTGGTACTGCTTGTACTTCAGCATATACCTCTGCTGGATCAATGTTCTTAGTATCAGCACGGATAAACTCTTCAAATGATAAAGCCATTCTAGCAATCGAATCAGCAATAACATCTTTGACAGCACCTCTTTTCGTTGTAGGAAGAATATCAGAAGAATTTGATGCACGATTTCTTCTCTTTTGACCATTTGTTGAGGTTGGTGAAATATTATCAATAACATGAATATCTTCTAAATCTTGTGTATCACCATCCAAATCAACATGATCAACTTCATCAGTAGGAGTCATAACCTCAGTTGCATCTGCACCTGTTTCAGCGCCCTCTCCAGTGGCTCTATCTTTGCCACACAAATCTACTATATCATCCCAATTTTCTATAACTTTAAATCGAAAACCTCTAGCATCGTCATGAGACTACCAAACAAATAATCAAAGTCAAATAAGAATCTTATAAGTACTCTTTAACAACAGAAAAAAACAGAGCACATGATTATAAAAAAAAAACTTTTAATTAATATATTTACCTTCACGTATTCTTCCCAAACATGATCTTCATCTATGCTTATCATCTTTTTTGTTGAATCCCAAAACAACAACTACATAGAATTGAACCCAAAAAGCAGAACCCTTTCTCTTCTATAATAAATAAATACATATATAGAGTTGTTTAGTATATGGATATGCATGAACCTGAAAGAACAGAGACCCATACAGAGTCGAAGAAAGCAGAAGAGCAGAAGATCAGAGACAGGAAGAAGCAGAAGATCAGAGACAGGAAGAATAGAGCCTCACAGTTTTTTTATGATGCTTCTTACTTCTCTGGCTCGCAGGTTTTTTTATAAAGCGACAAGGCAATCTGTTGTTCAGGGTTTCATAGGTTTTATAGAGCGACAAGGCCTCCAAACTTGGCGCTGTTTTTAAGTTTGGCGCCTTTTTTCTTTCTTTTTTTTTTTTCATGAAAATTTTGGCGTTTTTTTTATTATTTAAATTTTGGCACAACGGAAAATATGAATTCCCGCACTGTGGAAATTGTCAAATGACGCCTATTTTGGTGGAAATTAAACTCGGGAATTTGATGCCTCAATTTCCATGATTTTTTCCGCGCGTCATTTAATAAATTCCGCGCTTAAATTGCCAAACAAGGGAATTGTCAATTTCTCATCTTAAATTCCCGACTTTTAGCTAAATTCCGCGTTATTTTCCCTCATCCAAACGGAGGGTAGAGGATTTGAAAATGGATGGAGGCAACATTATTTAGTAGAAACTAGAAAGAAACAGAGTAGTTGCTTAGAACATCTGTCTCATGCTTGTTTTTGCTTTGGTTATTTAACTCGTTGAATCCACCTTACGAGTGGTTGTTTAGAACATCTATAGGCTTTGCCGATCGTAGTGGATTTGAAAATCAAGATCTTTTTTTAGGGTTGAGGATGGGATCAATGATCTAATAACAGAGCTTTTTTTAGAAGTTTTAACAGCAATGTCTTCTACTTGTGTGATGTGTGTTATCTATGTCAGAAGAGAAGATTATACTACTCTACCACTTATCAGATTGGTTTAGTTGCTTTGTTTTCTTTTAATTTATTTGTTAATCAAGTTTGTCTGCCATATTCCTATGTTAAGAATTTAGAATTTAGTGAAACTGGCACGTCCCTTTGGAAGGTCTCCACGGTCGGCCCACGTGGATTGTGCAGCTTAGGCTAATTTTTTTATAAGCTTTTTCTTCGTTCCTGTCTGTGGTTCAGTCATGTAGTTTGCACTTTTCGATCTTTTAGCTCAAATTGCTGACTCCATTAAGCTCTAGTTCACAAAAGGGGTATGGTATTTCCACATCGGAGTTGCATCAGATTTCAGCCCTAGAAATTAAGGAGGTTAAGGATTTGGACAAAGGTTTTGAGTTTGAGTTTGAGTTTCACTTTGGTCCAAATCCAAGTCTGTAGCTTTGCTCTGGGTCTGTAAACTCTTACATATGGTTTAGTCATTGTCGGTAGGACTGGATTCTAATTCGGATATGGAGATTATTTGACGTGTTGGGTCTTGTTTAATTTTGAACCCTTGATTCAAGCATAATAAGCCCACTCGATAACATATCCATCTACAAATGAATTGTTTCTCTTGGGCAATTCATTTGTGTAAACCTAATTGTCATCAAAGTTCAAGTCATTGCATTTCTGGCAGGCAGTTTCTCAAACAATAACCAAAGGCAGAGAGGCTGATTATTTGCTTAAATCAATTACAACATGTAAACATATTTGTGCTATGATCAAAAACAGAGTAGAGCTGCTAACTTTCCCTTACATAGATCCACATCTAATATTAATTCACTTCATTTGCATCCGCAATCAAAGTAATCTCTTCAGATTCTGAAGCACTTGATGCACAGGGACTTCGATTGTCCACACCAACTTCATCTGCAGGAATTTGTTGTGGGTATAAGAAAGGCCTTGGAGGCATTTGGAGGCTCTCAATTTCTCCTTCAAGCATCTCCACTACTTTATTCATTGAAGGGCGTTCGATAGGCTTCATTTGTATGCACCATAAAGCCACCATCATCATCTTCTTTATGATCTTCTTTTCCTCATCTGTTGCATCATCTCCTATTTCTATGTCCTTTCCTGCCTTCAACTGATCAGAAACCCATGTTGGAAAGTAGATTTGGCTAAATTGGCTTGATTGTTCTATACCCGCATTCAGGTTCTTCCTTCTACCAGCCATTTCCATCAATAGCATTCCGAAACTATACACATCGGCTTTGTACGAAACACCTCCAATGTTTTTGTAGAACAGTTCTGGAGCAATGTATCCCATGGTTCCTCTTGCTGCAGTCAAAGATACAATGCTATTATCCAATGGGTATAGCCTTGCTAACCCAAAATCAGAGACCTTGGGAGTAAAATTCTCGTCTAGAAGGATGTTGTGAGGCTTGATGTCAAAGTGCAAAATTTGCATGTCACAGCCTTGATGGAGGTATTCAATACCACGAGCCACTCCATGTGCGATTTCAAATATTTTCTGGCAACTTAAAAACACATCTCCTTGTTGAGAAAAAATGTATTTCTCAAGAGACCCATTAGGCATGAAATCATATACAAGAGCACGTTTTGAACCTTCAACACAGAAGCCAATAAGTCGCACCACGTTAACATGGCGAATCCTTCCAATGGTAGCAACCTCATTGATAAAGTCTTGGCCATTATTAGTTTTGGACTTGCCTAACATCTTGATGGCTACAAGGCGACCGCTGCGGAGCTTTGCCTTGTATACAGAGCCATAGCCTCCTTCCCCTAATTTGTCCTTGAAACCTCTGGTCATCTTATTGATGTCGGAGTAAGAGTACCTTATTGGCATGAGATTATTATTACTCCGTAGAAAGTCTTCTATATTCTCATACATTGACAAGTGCCTCCTTCGCCATTTATATATTAGCAGTGCAGTTACAAAGGGAAGACCAAATGTAAATTTGGCTTCTACGTATAGTACTGCATGTTTCACAAAAATGGAATTAATGAACACGAAGTATAATAATGATAGTAATAATAATATACTCCTTTGCATATCCATCTCAATCAAAATAAGAATATTAATGTCCCAGTGATCCACACGAGTATTCTCTTACCTAGGGAAGCGACTGCACATCCCAGAAGCTGGCCAAGGTATAAGCTGTGCCTATACATAGGGAAAGGCCCATCAAAGTGGAAGAGACTATATATGGGATAAAGTTGGTATCCTGCAACATTAAAGTAGAGAAATGAATCGATCAATGGAATGAGTAAGGTGGTTAGTCAAGCGAAAAGGCCAAAGAAAAGTAAACGTCTATTTACAGAGTTGAGGGATCCACTCGCCTATTTTATTGATTATGTTCATTATGATCTTGTCGTACCAAGGGATTTCTACATTGCGAAAGAAGACAGTAACATTAGCATCAAGAGAATTCTGGTTAGACCAACATAAATTATACACAAATTATGAAAAGAAAACTGTAACATTATTATCTTCATGAGCCAGGGTGCTACATTGTAAAGAAAACTGAAACATTAGCTTTGTAACTGTTGGAAAGTACAGTTTAACTTCCAGGGGTAAAACTGATATTTGACATAGTTTCAGAGGGCACTATAGTAAATAAGCCATCTTTAATATATAATTTATAATTGGGTAATGCTAGGCTTACCACATTTTTCATACCACATTTGTACCACATCTCTAATAGAGATGGAGCCCACCAATACAATAGGGCCCACTTATATTAGAGATGTGGTACAACTGTGGTATGAGAAATGTGGTAAGCCTAGCATTTTCCTTTATAATTTAAAGGTTTGGCAATTGTCTAACCTTCTTTTTCTTCTGGTAAATGTAAGGATGGAATTCCGCCAGAATACCCTGATCTGCAACTTTCTGGACATGCATACTGAATCCATGAGAGTTCAAAGCCATGCGCTATTTCATTATATATTCCTATGCAAGACGTCATGTGCTCCTCAGTTGAAGGGGACACCATAACCATTACTGTTATTTTGCAGGAATCTCCCAATTTGTATGACCTTGGGCCACTCCCAACCCGAAATTTTATGAAATAAGAATATGTTGTTAAATTGGAGAAAGAAGAATTGGAAGAAGAACTGATGCATGGAGCTGTTTCAACAATGAGATCGGAAGGATTCATTGGATTTTCACAGCTCAGGAAGATTATAGACATTGATAATGCTTTTGGGTAATCATGATAACTGATGTAATCATAAGGACCTGAGTAATAAGAAAAGTTGAAGCGGGTCAAGGAGTAGAGTGGGTGGGAGAAGTAGTTGTCCTTGATCTTGTGAACACCAGCATCCACAAGTCGGATTGTGGCGTTATTGTAATTGATTGCTTGTACATAATACTTTCCTGATAACAAGGATAGCACTGCATGATGAGTAGTACCATTTCCCTTGGCCTCACAAGATAGCTCGAAGCTTTTGTTGCCGCAGTGTTTAGAGTCTCCTTGCAATCGGAATGGAGAGCTTATGTTAATATTTCCACAAGAACGGGTACAATCAGAGTTATCATGAGCTTTATTAGCTGTAATATTATTGGAAGCTGTTAGGGAACAAGAGGAAGGAACAAGAAGAAGAAGAAGAAGGAGCACTATGTAAGCAGCAAATAGGAGACTTCCTCCAGACATGCTGTCATAGCAGAAGAAAGAGATTTCCAATTTAGTGCAGTTTAACTCTTTAAAGAGATAATTAAAAGTTTTTTTTTTTTTTTTTGGCATAATCAGATAAAAATTAAGAGATAACACGTCGGCCATTGACTAAAATATCCAGAAGGAGTGGGGCCCATGTCATCTGAAGTAATCCACACAAAAAAAGAAAAAAAGAAACCCGAGTCCATATCATATCATATCATCTTCAAGGATACTTGTACTCTACAAATAATTTCTTGCCATCATGAATTTCTTACTGTGGTTGCTCATGATAGTCGTAATAGTAGTAGATGCAGTCAATGGTGGAGTAGGCCATGAAGATTGCAGAGAAACAAGATGTGGCCCGAGAAAACCAGCCATCCGATGCCCGTTTCAACTTAAAGGTAGGCAGCCAATCCATCGTGGCTTCCGGGGATTTGATGTTTCATGCACTGACGACAACGAGACTATACTTGAGTTACCTTCGTCGTCAGCTAAGCTCCGTGTTCGTGAGATTAACTACACATCTCATGCAATTAGAGGAAAAGCTTATAATGGTTGCTTGCCAAGGGAGTTGTTTTACAGTAATGGTTCTTATCCCTTTGAATTCGTAGGCAACGCAACCTTATTCAGTTGTCCACGGTCAACAGTAAGAGATGAATATTGTTCCAGTTTTGATTCTTGTCTGGCGAGATTGAGCCCATGCCATGGCAACAATTCTGGTAACCATATTTACGCTTACAATTCTGGTTATTGTTCCATTGATGACATGCCCTTAGTTTCTTGTATCAAGTTGCAAGACTACACATCAGATCCTTCATATATATCTGATGAGATATATATGCATTGGTCCATTCCATCATGTGAACATTGCAAAGGTATTTTACACTCCTAGTTTACTTTCCAACTATAATTTCAAGATTAATTGAACATTCTATGCAAACTATAATTTTGGATTTCATTGATTTGAAAACCAGCCCTTATTTCATGAACAACTTTTACAGGTCGTAATCTTAGAAGGACAAATCTGAAGATATTAGGTGAGTATATCCGCAGACCTTCATTTCATCTATTTTTTTTTTCCTTCCTTTTTCTTTCTTTTAGGAACATAATGGTGAGGAAATTAATCAAGGGTATGTTTTCAAGAGAGTTTAAAATGGCTAAAACCGCTTTTAAAAACATTTGACACAAAAAGAAAATATTTGCAGGTATTTCGGCACTCTGTTTAGTTCTAATAGCGACGGGGACGACAATCTACTATGTATACAACTCAAACAATAAGGAAAAAGAAAATCGGCTTAGAATTGAAAGATTTTTGGATGAATACAGAGCGATGAAGCCAAGTAGATATTCCTATGCTGATATTAAGAGGATAACAAGTCAATTCAAGGAAAAGTTGGGTCAAGGTGCCTACGGAACAGTGTTCAAAGGAAAGCTTTCCTCCGAGTTACTTGTTGCTGTGAAAATCCTCAACAATTCAAATGAAAATGGGGAAGATTTCATAAACGAAGTGGGGACAATGTGTCAAATCCACCATGTCAATGTGGTTCGCTTGGTTGGAATTTGTGCCGACGGATTTATTTGTGCCCTTGTTTACGAATACTTACCAAATGGTTCTTTGCAAAATTTCTTATCATCAGCAGATAATAAGAATTCATTCCTTGGTTGGAATAAGTTGCAAGATATCGCTCTAGGAATAGCTAAAGGAATTGAATATCTTCACCAAGGATGCGACCAACGAATCCTACACTTTGATATCAAACCACATAATGTATTGCTAGACCAAGATTTCACTCCAAAAGTTTCTGATTTTGGTTTAGCCAAGTTTTGTGCTAAGGATCAAAGTGCAATATCGATGACTACTGCAAGGGGGACCATGGGCTACATTGCACCCGAAATCTTCTCAAGGAACTTCGGCAATGTCTCATATAAGTCGGATGTCTATAGTTTTGGAATATTGTTGCTTGAAATGGTTGGAGGGAGAAAGAACTTTAAAGTCATGGAGGACTCCACTAGCCAAGTCTACTTCCCAGAATGGATCTATAACCTTTTAGAGGAAGGCAACGACCTACGAATCCATATTGGGGACAACGAAGGAGATGTTACAATTGCTAGGAAACTTGCTATTGTGGGTTTATGGTGCATCCAATGGCATCCCATAGATCGTCCTTCCATGAAAGTTGTAGTTCAAATGTTGGAAAGAGAAGGTGAGCATCTAGCCATGCCTCCTAATCCTTTTGCCAGCACTTCGAGTTGAAGGAGAATATAATGAACATACCTCTGAAGAAGCACCTGTGTCTACATGGATTATACCACTCACTTATGAGATGAGTCTTCAAGTGTTCTTATAATTAAGAAACTGGTTTGAGTTCAATAAATTTCAATGTAAAGTATTAATTAGATATAGCAATAATTCATCAAACTTGCAGTACATGTTATAATTGAGACGAAGATAGTGTCTCTTTTGCTATATACTCATATATAATGGTGTATTTTGAATTATAGAAAGAAAAAAAAAGGGGTGACCCATGATACATGCTATAATTAATTTGAGATATAAGGCCACACTACTACAAAAAGGGAAAAAGACGATCAGAAAAAAATACCGTCGTTGTATTTCAAAAGACGACGGTAATAGAAAAATGACGTGGATCATCTACTTAAACGCTTAAAAAATGGGGAACCTCTAGAGTAAATTATAAACACAACGCATAAACTTAACAACCGTCGTCTTATTAAAGTTAATTTCTCCTAACCTAAATGATAAGCTCAAAATCAACGACAACAGGTAGAAACCCACAGACGTAGAAGGTAAAAATGACGATTTGCCAAAACTGCCACCGTGTTAACTTCTAAGTAAACATGACCAACTATTCTTAATCAGCGTCGTATAACTTAATTAAAATCCACATCGGTATATAAGTAACCAGCACCGTATTCAAGCCATATGCCATGACGGTAAAGATAAAAAGATCGACGTTTTATTATAAAGTGCTACGAAGGAATTTACAAAAATACTGTCGTATAGGATTTGGGAACCACGACACTAGAAGAGTAGATAACGACTTATAAATGCAAAAATATCCACGTCGTATTTTTACTATATAAAGATGATTTAAATTTTAAAAATAGATATTTATAAAAATACCCAATCCTAGACATGTATTTATAAAAATACCCAAGCACTATTTAAACATAGAAACATACCCAAAATCAACCCCACAATCAACAATTGTATATTTTTTGGGTGTGTTTATAAATGGATTTTGAGTGTGTGTAATGATGAGTTTTGGGTATGGTTATAAAGTGTTTTGGGTGTTGGGTATTTTTATAATTTCAGCCCCCATTTTGGGTATTTTAGTGAAACTCCCTTTTAAAAACCACGACAGTCGGTTTCTTCACTTATAGCGACGTATAACATTTCTTTACGACATCAATTTTTTGAAAACTACTGTCATATTTATTTCTATTATACATCTGTCTTATCAGTAAACCGTCGTATCAGATAATTGTAGATGAGATTCCAAGAGATATGAAATCTTACCAGTGGGAGTTTGTGTCTCATCATAATCGAACCAAAAATATGAGAAAGACAATATTTTAGATATTGATGACGTGTGTGTCTTTGTGTCTTTGAGATACACAAAGACACATACGCAGCAAAATCCAAATTATTTGCCTCTAAACCAAACTAGGAAATTCAGAGAGAGAGAACTGAGAAAGACAATTTCTTAAGAAAGACAATTTTTTGAAAGTTAACGATGTGTGCATTTTAGTGTCTTTGAGATTCACCAAACGCATACATCGTTAACATCCAAATTATTGCCTCCAGAGAGGTGAGAGAAGAATGCGATTTTATTTCAACTTGGAACCCTAAGTGAAAGAATGAAAGAAAAGCACCAATTGAAAATAAACGTCTTCCTAACCACGTCGGTCATATTATCAAAAGCGTCGTCAAATAATCAAACTCCAAGGCACTTATTTTTTTTATTAAGCGCCATATTAAAATAGGTTTAGACGTCGGTTTGTGTAATTAAAAGGACATTTTGTATGTTTTTTTAACATTGGTATTATTTAATATAAGGTCGTGTTTGAAATTGAACACGACCGGCTACGTTGTTTTGGAAGAAACAATGGTTGTGTGATATGATATAAAGACGGCGTTTTCGGAAAACTAGGGGTCGTGTAAACCAATGTACTAAGGCGGTAACAATCTATACCGCCGTATAACATTAAATACTAGGGCTGTTCCTATTAATAGCGTCGTGTTATGAAATGGTTTGTTAATATTTGGGTTAATGACCTAAATGGTCCCCAAACTATTGCCCCAATATCATTTTGGTTCACCAACTAAAATTTTCAATTCAAACGTCCTTAAACTTTTCATAATGTACCAATATGGTCCATCCGTCAAAGTCTGTTTATTATTCCGTGAAATCGAGGGACAAAACCATATTTTTAGGTGAGTATCCTCCTGTAAAAGGCTTAATGACCTAAATGGTCCCCAAACTATTGCCCCAGTATCATTTTGGTCCACCAACTAAAATTTTCAATTCAAACGTCCTTAAACTTTTCATAATGTACCAAATTGTTATTGTGCTTAATTTCTTTTCTTCTTTATTTATAAATAAAATAAATTGAATTTGATTGTTAGGGTTCTTGTTATAGGTGGAGAGCTGTTAAGAAATTAGATTTTTCTATTGACTCTGAGAGTATGTTGAGTGTTGAATCCATTGATGCACAAATTGAAATGGCCCCAAATCCTAACCCTAAACCCAAGCTTTCAACAACCACCCCATACATTCCATCGGAGCTTGTGTCACTACTACAAAAAATGGAAAAGACGACTAGAAAAAGACGACGGTAGAACAAAAAACCGTCGTTGTTTTTAAAAAGACATCGGTAACAAAAAACCGTCGTGGATAAGTGACTTAAACAACTAAAAAAAGGAGATACTGTTGAGAATTTTTTTTATAACAATGCACACAAATAAAAAAGCGTCGTCTTATTAAAAAGATTTTCTTCAGTGTTAAAATCTGACCAAAAAACAACGACAGCAAGTATGACAAGCGTCGTCTTTTAAAAATCAAGTGTCCTTTTTTTGGTAAAGACATGGTTGTTTTGAAAAAACTGTCGTCTATTATATGTAAAGATGATGGTTTTTTTGAAAGAACTGTCGTCTATTATATGTAAAGATGACGGTTTTTTTTATAAAAAGGGTCGTCTATTATGAAGTAAAGACGACGGTTTTCTAAAAAAAAAGGGTCGTCTATTATGAAGTAAAGATGACGGTTTTTATTTAAAATGGTCGTCTATTATATGTAAGGGTTGTCTTAATTGTTAGTGAATATATTGTTTTGATGGCATACACATTCTACGAAACTAGTTTCAACGATCTAACCATCAAACTTGTTTGTTTACACATCGAGATCATATACGCCAAAAATCGAAAAAAAAAAAAAATCAAAGATCAAGTAACGGGACAAAACATTTCGACGGTTATAAACGAAAAATCAAGATTTAACGGTTATTTCAACTCTGATTTTGATGATTTTTTACAGCTACACTCCTTGACCCTATATGAATACAATGACTACATTCGATTGTCAATTTAAAATATTTACACTAGTGGGTACCACAAAATCTTATGTTATATGTAATAAAAGTATAAATAAACTCTTAATTGTTAGTGAATATATTGTTTTGATGGCATATGCATTCTACGAAACTAGTTTCAATGATCTAACCGTCAAATTTGTTTGTTTACACTTCAAGATCATATACACCAAAAATCGGAAAAAATAAACATTCAGAGATCAAGTAACGGGACAAAACATTTCGACGGTTATAAACGAAAAATCAAGATTTAACGGTTATTTCAACTCTGATTTTGATGATTTTTTACAGCTACACTCCTTGACCCTATATGAATACAATGACTGCATTCAATCGTCAATTTAAAATATTTACACTAGTGGATACCACAAAATCTTATGTTATATTTAATAAAAGTATATAGAAACTCTTAATTGTTAGTGAATATACTGTTTTGATGGCATATGCATTCTACGAAACTAGTTTCAACGATCCAACCGTCAAATATGTTTGTTTACACTTCGAGATCATATACGCCAAAAATCGGAAAAAATAAACATTCAGAGATTAAGTAATAGGACAAAACTTTTCGACGGTTATAAACGAAAAATCACGATTTAACGGTTATTTCAACTCTGATTTTGATGATTTTTTACAGCTCCACTCCTTGACCCTATATGAATACAATGACTGCATTTGATTGTCAATTTAAAATATTTACACTAGTGGATACCACAAAATCTTATGTTATATTTAATAAAAGTATAAATAAACTCTTAATTGTTAGTGAATATATTGTTTTGATGGCATATGCATTCTACAAAACTAGTTTCAACGATCCAATCGTCAAATTTGTTTGTTTACACTTCGAGATCATATACGCCAAAAATCGGAAAAAATAAACATTCAGAGATCAAGTAACCGGACAAAACATTTCGACGGTTATAAACGAAAAATCAAGATTTAACGGTTATTTCAACTCTGATTTTGATGATTTTTTACAGCTACACTCCTTGACCCTATATGAATACAATAACAGCATTCGATCGTCAATTTAAAATATTTACACTAGTGGATACCACAAAATCTTATGTTATATTTAATAAAAGTATAAATAAACTCTTAATTGTTAGTGAATATATTGTTTTGATGGCATACGCATTCTACGACACTAGATTCAACGATCCAACCGTCAAATTTGTTTGTTTACACTTCGAGATCATATACGCCAAAAATTGAAAAAATAAACATTCAGAGATCAAGTAACGGGACAAAACATTTCGACGATTATAAACGAAAAATCAAGATTTAACGGCTATTTCAACTTTGATTTTGATGATTTTTTACAGCTACACTCCTTGACCCTATATGAATACAATGACTCAATTTGATCTTTAATTTAAAATATTTACACTAGTGGATACCACAAAATCTTATGTTGTATTTAATGAAAGTATAAATAAAAAAAGGGTCGTCTATTGTGAAGTAAAGATGACGGTTTTTTTTAAAAAAAGGGTCGTCTATTATTAAGTAAAGACGACCCTTTTTATATGAAAAGTGTCGTCTATTGTGAAGTAAACATGACGGTTTTTTTTTAAAAAGGGTCGTCTATTATTAAGTAAAGACGACCATTTTTATATGAAAAATGTCGTCTATTGTGAAGTAAAGATGACGGTTTTTTAAAAAAAGGGTTGTCTATTATTAAGTAAAGACGACCCTTTTTATATGAAAAGGGTCGTCTATTGTGAAGTAAAGATGACGGTTTTTTAAAAATTGGGTCGTCTATTATATGTTAAGATGATGGTTTTTTTTTAAAAGCGTCGTCTTTTAAAACACGCTAAAAAATGGCCGCTTAAGTGAATTCGCGCTCGACAAATTTTCAAATTTTCACCCGTCTTTGAAAACCTTATCTCTCATTAACAGGCGTCGTATTTTAAAACACGCTAAAAAAAGGCTACTTAAGTGAATTCGCGCTCGACAAATTTTCAGATTTTCCCCCGTCTCTGAAAACCTTATCTCTCCCTCCTTGAAACCCTCCTGCACTCTCTAAAACACCCTCATGAAACTCTCTACAAAATCATCAAAAAATCGATATCAATGAAGGAGTTGAGAGATTGAGATCTTCGCAGATCCGTAAGATGTAGAGGGAGGTTCTGTATTTGAGAATCAAAGCTGGTTGAAAGGTTTGATTTGAAAGATCTCGACCTTCACTTTCTTCAAAGAAGATCTCGCTCTCAGGCACTGAACTCCCTCATCAAACTCAACGACTCGATCTAGAAAGACTTATGGAAATCGGTCTATATATATATATATATGTTTGTTCATGTATTGTGCTAAGTTCGTGGAATTTAAGTGAGTTTCTCATTTGGGTTTTTTATAAATATGCACAGCCGTCCCACAAGGCCTTCGTAATCAAGAAGAAGCTGACGAAGAAGATGAGGCAAAACAGACCCATCCCTCACTAGATCCGTTTGTTTTTGGACCGACAACATCATCAAGTCCAAAATACTTTTGTTTTTGTCGTTTACTTTAATTATTTTGGAATTTCATTGTTAATTTTCTGAATCTCTGATTTTTCGTTTGTTATGGTGCCACCACAAGAACAGGTACTTTGCCAATTATGCCAATTGTGTTCTACTGTCATTCTAGAGCTGCATAGATCTTTTTGCTAAGGTTAGGTTACTGCTAAACAAGTTTATGTTTAAGAGTATTGTGGTCTCTTTCGTGCAGGTCTTTCCTTTTCCGACACCAACAACTTGGAAAATGTGCAAGAAGGCAGAGCTAAGTCAACCCAAGAACAAATTGATGAAGTTAAAATCAAATTAGTAGAATTTGTGAGCTCCGTTATTTCTAATTGTAGGTAGGAAGTATGTATGTAATAGAATAAAGATTGGTTGACTATGTAATAACTATTGACTCTTCAAAAAACTAAATATAATAAAACGATGGTTTTATTGGAAAAACCGTCATCTGTATATATTATCAATGACCTCTTTTAACACCATAACATCTTTTTTATATACAATCAACGACGGTTTTACTAAAAAATCGTTGTCCTAGAGTTAATAGACGACAATATTTCAAGAAATCGTCGTCTTCACATTTAATAGATGATGGCTTTTTAACAAAACTGACGTCTTTTGATATAATAAAACATAGTTCATTAACAAAAACCGTCGTTTTTACATCAACTAGACGAAAGTTCTTAAAAAAACCGTCGTCTATTATATGTAAATAGACGATGGTTTTGAGTAAAAGCGTAAAAGCGTCGTCTTTACAAATAATAAACGACGGGGATTTACCGTCGTGGTTTTATGCATCAAAAGATGTCGCTCGATTTCACGACGGTTGAAAAACAGAATACATGACGGTGGATTACCATCGTCTATTTCGATTTTTGTAATAGTGTGTTCGACATTCTTTAGAAGATACCAATTATGTGCTCAAAACTGTTGATTAATATTCAAACGCCACTGTTATGAGAGGTACTTGTCTATTTATCATTGTCCACATTCTGAGCGACCCCAAGGAAATTTCCTTTCAGGTGAAGAAGACTAATCAAATTTCCAAAAGGTTTTTAGGCCTAGTGAAGCAAGAAGCCAAGTGCACGCAACGTAGAGGAAGACTTTGACCATATACTCATGTTATGTGGTTCTCATCCTATTCCAAAAGAAAAAAAGGACAAGACGAAAAATAAAACAAAGAAAGTTCAATGAGAACTAAACACTTGTTCCACAATAGACAACTACTTAAGCTTGGGAATCTCTCCAACCCACTCCTCAAGTAAGGAAATATTTTCTACATTAGAGATTATTTGGACTTTATAATTCAATGCCAACCAGTGGTTTGGGTCCACTTAATAATATCACTAAAATGGATCCGAATCATCTTCTTAGATTTCTCTTTGTTATGATTTACTTGACTTTTCTTATAAACATACAATCTCATTTAAATTTCATAGCAACCTGTTTAAAGAATACAGGTGTCTTAGTTACTCAATTCAATTTTGCTTCACCATCTTGCAATTTCTCTCACCATACACAAGATTTTCTTCCTCCATTCCAAGTACAAGATACGATGGTTTTACAAGAAAACATATGAAATAATCAAATCTGACAATTTGCCCATTAATCAAAACCTAATAAAGTTCATAAGTAATCTTCGGTAGTTTCCCATATAAATTATAATAAGCTAGAGATGTTTTTTTGTATTTCTTTTGTGGCCAAGATTGGAGATTTGATTGTGTCTCGGTGCTTACCCACCCAAAAAGGTATTCGATTGTTGGTGTCATTTTGAAAGCATGAATAAGAATTTATGGAAGAAAAGAATTGAGAATTTGTGGGAGGGAGAACCTATAACAGAAAAAAGAAAGAAAGAACGAATTCCTTTTTCCATTTATTTATTTATTTATCTATTTATTTAAGGACCTTTCTTATTGAGAGTGACGACAGTATACTAAATACAGACACAACACAGATACTAGGACTCCAACCCAGGATCTTGCCCGGGGAGCAATTACTCGAAACCACTACATTAGTGGGTCCTTTGCATTTATTTTAAGTGTGAGGCAATTGCTTTTTTAATTATTGAAGTGTGATGTGTCACTTTTTTGGCTTTTGCATCAAATTTAAATGAGGTGGCATGTTTATAAAAAAAAATCAAGCGGATTATGACAAAGAAAATCAAAGCAGAGGATCCGGATCCCATTAAAATGATCCGAATCATTCATTTTTTAGGTCATGAATTAAAGATCACCCTTACAAAAAGTTACCAAATTTGAAAACATTAGGCATCTAATTGCGAAAAAAGAATAAGAGACGAACATAATTCCTATAAATAATAATAAAATTCATGATAATAATTAAATGAATAAATGATTTTTCATTTGGCTAATTTTTTTCTAGCCCTTGAGTTTATATATATCTCCAAATAATTAAAAAAATTCATCATAATAATTAAATGAATAAACGATTTTTGATTTGGCTAATTTTTTTCTAGCCCTTGAGTTTATATATATCTCCAAATAAATGATTCTTGGTCCACTCCCATCAACATGACAATAAATTAGTCTATATATTGTTTTCAAGGGAATAGACCATTCTCTCCGTTAAACTCAAAGGTATAGAAGATACCAATTATGTGCTCAAAACTGTTGATTAATATTCAAACACAGCTGTTATGAGAGGTACTTGTCTATTTATCATTGTCCACATTTTGAGCGACCCCAAGGAAATTTCCTTTCAGGTGAACAGGTGAAGAAGACTAATCAAATTTCCAAAAGGTTTTTAGGCTTAGTGAAGCAAGAAGCCAAGTGCACGCAACGTAGAGGAAGACTTTGACCATATGCTCATGTTATGTGGTTCTCATCCTATTCCAAAAGAAAAAAAAGGACAAGAAGAAAAATAAAACAAAGAAAGTTCAATGAGAACTAAACACTTGTTCCACAATAGACAACTAGTTAAGCTTGGGAATCTCTCCAACCCACTCCTCAAGTAAGGAAATATTTTCTACATTAGAGATTATTTGGACTTTATAATACAATGCCAACCAGTGGTTTGGGTCCACTTAATAATATCACTAAAATGGATCCGAATCATCTTCTTAGATTTCTCTTTGTTATGATTTACTTGACTTTTCTTATAAACATACAATCTCATTTAAATTTCATAGCAACCTGTTTAAAGAATACAGGTGTCTTAGTTACTCAATTCAATTTTGCTTCACCATCTTGCAATTTCTCTCACCATACACAAGATTTTCTTCCTCCATTCCAAGTACAAGATACGATGGTTTTACAAGAAAACATATGAAATAATCAAATCTGACAATTTGCCCATTAATCAAAACCTAATAAAGTTCATAAGTAAACTTCGGTAGTTTCCCATATAAATTATAATAAGCTAGAGATGATTTTTTGTATTTCTTTTGTGGCCAAAATTGGAGATTTGATTGTGTCTCGGTGCTTACCCACCCAAAAAGGTATTCGATTGTTGGTGTCATTTTGAAAGCATGAATAAGAATTTATGGAAGAAAAGAATTGAGAATTTGTGGGAGGGAGAACCTATAACAGAAAAAAGAAAGAAAGAACGAATTCCTTTTTCCATTTATTTATTTATTTATCTATTTATTTAAGGACCTTTCTTATTGAGAGTGACGACAGTATACTAAATACAGACACAACACAGATACTAGGACTCCAACCCAGGATCTTGCCCGGGGAGCAATTACTCGAAACCACTACATTAGTGGGTCCTTTGCATTTATTTTAAGTGTGAGGCAATTGCTTTTTTAATTATTGAAGTGTGATGTGTCACTTTTTTGGCTTTTGCATCAAATTTAAATGAGGTGGCATGTTTATAAAAAAAAATCAAGCGGATTATGACAAAGAAAATCAAAGCAGAGGATCCGGATCCCATTAAAATGATCCGAATCATTCATTTTTTAGGTCATGAATTAAAGATCACCCTTACAAAAAGTTACCAAATTTGAAAACATTAGGCATCTAATTGCGAAAAAAGAATAATAGACGAACATAATTCCTATAAATAATAATAAAATTCATGATAATAATTAAATGAATAAATGATTTTTCATTTGGCTAATTTTTTTCTAGCCCTTGAGTTTATATATATCTCCAAATAATTAAAAAAATTCATCATAATAATTAAATGAATAAACGATTTTTGATTTGGCTAATTTTTTTCTAGCCCTTGAGTTTATATATATCTCCAAATAAATGATTCTTGGTCCACTCCCATCAACATGACAATAAATTAGTCCATATATTGTTTTCAAGGGAATAGACCATTCTCTCCGTTAAACTCAAAGGTATAGAAGATACCAATTATGTGCTCAAAACTGTTGATTAATATTCAAACACAGCTGTTATGATAGGTACTTATCTATTTGCTAAATCAAAGGTGCAGAACATATCAAGCTAGTATTGTGCTCAAAACTATTGACTAATATTTAAACACAGCTGTTATGAGAGGTACTTATCTATTTATCATTGTCCATGTAAGACCCGTGTCTTGGGAAAGCAAGAACGGTGAGCAATCCCACATCGCTCGGGGAGGGAAAGGTGAAGTGCTTAAATGTGTGGGCACTTCTCTTCCTAGCACGAGGCCTTTTGGGAGCTCACTGGCTTTGTTGTCGTAGAAACTCCGAAGTTAAGCGAGTTGGGGGCGAGAGCAATCCCAGGATGGGTGACCCACTGGGAAGTTGCTCGTGAGCTCCCAGAAACAAAACCGTGAGGGCCAGAGAGGGGGGGCCCAAAGCGGACAATATCGTGCTAGGGGAGTCGGGTCGTGACAAAATGAACCTTTAATTGGACCTTAGGGACGTCTCGTTCCTAGTACTTAAGAGAAACCCGGGAAATTAGGATTTTACTTTAAAGTCTCATTTTTGAAGAGTTGGATTTTAATATCGTGTTCGTATTTTGAAATAGGTAATCCGACTCCGCCTTCAGAGCAGGCAGGACCCTCTCGGGTTCACGCAACTTGGGATTACTTGTGAGTGGACTTTATTTTCAAATAAATAGCATGGTTTTATCTTGGAATTTGCATGCATAAGAATTTAAGGATTTATTGAAAGTCAACTTATTCATTACAATGAAACGATTATTTTCGTAAAGTATTTGAGATATTTCTGGGTTTTGACAATTTTAAGTATCTTGAGTATATACAAATGATATTTGAGAAATTACTACCTATCTTGTTGGGTTGTGAGTGGGAAGTACGGGGTTGTTGTTATGAGATGTGGAAAGATGTGAGTATAGATTGTCGGTTTGAAGTGCTATAATCACTACCCCATGTACCTCCCCCTGGATTTGTAATGGATTATGGAAATGGAAATGTGAGATACTTGGAAATGTCGGAACCCGGGGCATACCTTAATGGGGTGTCGCTGTAGACCTTTAATTGGGTAGTCTGCACGCGTAGGACGGCTTACAGACGTACGGGTCTTGATTCTTCGTCTGTACGTGCTGGCTGAGAGTTAGTCCCCCGGTTGGACAGCTCGTCCCTGGCCACATGGTCGTTTTGAGGGCTGTAACATGTGGACTAGTCAACAATCCCCTATTGGATTGTTTCCCCGGTACAATTAGGTGTGTCATATACTTATATTATATTTCTTATGTTATATACATATTTATGCATTTATTCTTGTTTTTGAGCAAGGATACTTCCCCGCTCGTCGTGCCGTTAGGCATGTGTTTCAAGAGTTTGATTTGAGATTTGTAAGGAAAGGTTTGGATGGGTTCATAGTTTCATTGGATTTCAGATTTAGCTCGGGTTTGAGCAAACTATTTATATATGTTTATGGTGGGTTTAATGCATTGTTTTCATGCATGGTTTTCTAACGGTGGGGTTATATTCTTTGGTTTAAATTGAACTAAACTTTGTTTTGTCCACTCAAAATTTTCTGTTTTGCACCCCACAGCCAGTAGTTGACTGGAATGAGCCGCAGTGCCATGTTTTGTGCTCCTGTCATCACGAGCTTCAATACTTGAGCCTTCTCGGAGCCTCTGTGCTATGTAAATTCGTAAAACTTCATTTTTGCTGGTTTATTGAACTCTATTAGATGCTCTGTTATTGCCCTGTTAGGATTTGGTATTTTGAGGCCGGAGGCCATGGTCTGTAACACTGTACCTTGTGTAATGCATGCTGGCTGTTGGGTTGTAAATATCTGTGTTTTTGACAGGTTTGAAATTTGGGATTTGTCTTGTTTACAGAGGAGACTCTGCCAAAATTTTGGTAGAAAGTCTCGGTTTTTAGTAAGTGGGCCCGGCATCTGCGGGATGCCGGAATACAAGATGGGATTCATCCCGGTTTCCGAGGAAATCCGGGGCGGGTCCTGCCAGCTTGGTATCAGAGCCGGACCCCGACTGGAAATGTGCCAATGAGGACGCTGGGCCCCAAGGGGGTGGATTGTAAGACTCGTGTCTTGGGAAAGCAAGAACGGTGAGCAATCCCACATCACTCGGGGAGGGAAAGGTGAAGTGCTTAAATATGTGGGCACTTCTCTTCCTAGCACGAGGCCTTTTGGGAGCTCACTGGCTTCGGAGTCGTAAGAACTCTGAAGTTAAGCGAGTTGGGGGCGAGAGCAATCCCAGGATGGGTGACCCACTGGGAAGTTGCTCGTGAGCTCCCAGAAACAAAACCATGAGGGCTAGAGAGGGGGGGCCCAAAGCGGACAATATTATGCTAGGAGAGTCGGGTCGTGACAAAATTGTCCGCTTTAGGCCCCCCTATACTGATATTGTTCGCTTTGGGACCCCCTCTCTGGCCCTCACGGTTTTGTTTCTGGGAGCTCACGAGCAACTTCTCAGTGGATCACCCATCCTGGGATTGCTCTCACCCCCAACTCGCTTAACTTCGGAGTTCCTATGACTCCAAAGCCAGTGAGCTCCCAAAAGACCTCGTGCTAGGAAGAGAAGTGCCCACACATTTCAGCACTTCACCTTTCCCTCCCCGAGTGATGTGGGATTGCTCACCGTTCTTGCTTTCCCAAGACACGAGTCTTACAATCCACCCCCTTGGGGCCCAGCGTCCTCATTGGCACATTTCCAGTCGGGGTCCGGCTCTGATACCATTTTGTCACAACCCGACTCCCCTAGCACGATATTGTCCGCTTTGGGCCCCCCCTCTGGCCCTCACAGTTTTGTTTCTGGGAGCTCACGAGCAACTTCCCAGTGGGTCACCCATCCTGGGATTGCTCTCGCCCCCAACTCGCTTAACTTCGGAGTTCCTACGACTCCGAAGCCAGTGAGCTCCCAAAAGTCCTCGTGCTAGGAAGAGAAGTGCCCACACATTTAAGCACTTCACCTCTCCCTCCCCAAGCGATGTGGGATTGCTCACCGTTCTTGCTTTCCCAAGACACGGGTCTTACAGTCCACATTCTAAGACACCCTAAGAAAATTTCCTTTCCGGTGAAGAAGACTAATGAAATTTCCTTTCCTGTAGGCAACATAGAGGAAGGCTTTCACCATATACTCATGTTATGTGGTCCTCATCCTATTCCAAAAGAAAAAAAGGACAAAAAGAAAAATAAAACAAAGAAAGTTCAATGAGAATTAAACACTTGTTCCACAATAGAGAACTAACTAAGCTTGAGAATCTCTCCAACCCACTCCTCAAGTTAGGAAATATTTTCTGCATTGGTGATTATTTGGACTTTCTCTGTTTTCATAAAACATGTATATTTTTTTAACCCACTCCCCACATATATATTTAATGATAAAACATGTTACTTTTTATTTATTATTTAATAAGGTTTCAATGTCGGTTATGCAAAACACGAGGCAGAATATGAGGTTCGTCAATGCAGCAGAAAAATTAAAATATGTCATTTTGTAGATACTTCATGGACATCAAAATACGTAATATTTTTTTTTTAATTATTTATATGCATTTTAGCTTTCAAGATAGTACGTGTTGACATGTGTGTATATATTTTGCAAAATTCACACATGTGTTGTAGCCTTTTATGTGGGCATCCTAAAAATGTTAAACTAAAATGTATGTGTGTACTAAGTATTGATACGAGAAAATGTGAAAATTGACTACTCCAATAATTCAGTAGAAAATAACTTTTGGCATTTAAAGAACTACATTGAAGAGGGAGAAAGAGAGAGAGGGCAAGTATTGATGGAAAGTGGGTTATATGGCCTTTCATGGGACTAGGTTGGGCTTTTAGGACTTAGGCATTTCTTCGGGCTAATTTGGTCTAGGTCTTACTACCTCGGCCCAAGCGCACCCACACGGGCTGGGCCATTAGGGCTTGAATGTGTTGTATGGAATTTGGTTGGGTTGGGTTGGGCTACATTGGGTTACTTAAGTCCGACTGGGCTAAGGCTGCTTTTTTTTAATTTTTTTAATTTTTAATTTTGAAAATTTAATATTAAACTAAACATTTATAAAAGATTAATCAACATCATATATATATATATATATGTATATATATATATATATATATATATATATATATATTTATATATTAATTATAACATGTAAACATATTTGTGCTATGATCAAATACAGAGTAGAGCTGCTAACTTTCCCTTACATAGATCCACATCTTGATTAATATTAATTTACTTCATTTGCATCCGCAATAAAAGTAATCTCTTCAGATTCTGAAGCACCTGATGCACAGGGACTTGGACTGTCCACACCAACTTCATCTGCAAGAATTTGTTGTGGATATAAGAAAGGCCTTGGAGGCATTTGGAGGCTCTCAATTTATCATTCGAGCATCTCAACTACTTTATTCATTGAAGGGCTTTCGATAGGCTTCATTCGAATTCCCATAACACCTTGACAACGTGTGTGAAAAATAACTCTCCTTCCAACTGTCACTTATAGAAATAAATAAATATAATAAAATTTAAATTAAAAAAATCATTCGAGCTGAGCCCATTTGTAATTGCCAAAATTTGGGGTTAGGCCTAAAAAGGAGAGTTTGAAGCCCAATATTGGACTAGAATTTAGATTTGAACTTTCAGGCCTAATTGGTTGTGGGTATTGGGCCTAACGCACTATATTCGTCAAAGGAATATGCATAAGATGTTTCTTTTGAAGATTTTTTTAATTCAACAAAGAAATTTAAAGCATAGTCCAATAGATGAAGAAAATAATCAGACTTCCATAACTACTCTCATCTCATGACTTTGAAAAAAGAAAACACATTGATACGTACATAGGCGTCTTGAGTATGCATGTTAGATTCTTTGCTTTCTTTCTGGTCATTCTATTTTCCACAGTTTAGTTGTTTGTCTTCATCTTTTAGCTTTGCTTTATTGAACCCCCTACTTTTCTAGTTTGCCCCTTTATTTTCTGATTCAAAATATTTCCTGTAAAGGATATTATCTAGTTTTAAGCATGAAATTATGAAAAAGATAAAAGAAACAAAAGACGATCAAGGATCGAAGAAGATCTTGATGCGTCTTTATACGCGTGCAATACGATTTTAAGGAGTTGTGCTTTAACAAATTTACAAACAGGTACATAATAAGCAAGCCAATTGGTCTAAAGGGATATCCTTTGCTTGTGTGGCAAGACCAAGTCTTGTTCTATAGGATATCCTTAGCTTGTGTGGCATAACAAAGCCTTGTTCTTAGAGATGATCATGAGCCACAAATTATGAGATCCTTAGCTAGATAATCACTACTACAAAAAACACTTTGAGCGACGAAATAAGTTTGTTGCGCAAAGTACAATTTCATCGCGCAAAGTTTGCGCGACGAACTTTTGGTCGCGCAAGTTCTGTCGCGCAAAACCCGTCTCGCGCAAGTTTGAGCAACGAAAATTACGGTTCGTCGCGCAAAGATACTTTGCGGGACGAACGATAATAACTTTGCACGACGAACATTAACGTCACTCAAAGACACTTTGCGCGACGAACAATAACCACTTTGCGCCACGAATTCGAACTACTTTGCGCAACGAATAATAGCAACCTCACGCGATGAATAGTTCCACTTTGCGCAACGAATATTATTTACTTTGCGCGACGAACCTTAACCACTTTGTGCGACGAACCTTAACGTCGCGCAAATATACTTTGCGCGACGAATCCTATTGTCGTGCAAAACTTTGCGCGACGAAATATTTATTTTTTAAAAAAAATAATTAAAAATAAACTAGTTAGTTTGCGCGATGAAATATTTTGTTGCGCAAGGATTTTGACATTTTGTTTTATTATTTCTCTTATATCAATTTCATTATATTAATTTTTTCAAATTTTTACTTTTTAAATTTAATTTAATTGTATGATTTTATTTTTTTAATTACTTTAATTTAAATTGACATATTCAAAATAAAATTACATATGAAAAATAGTGGTCAAATTATCCAATATATATAATATTCAAATGTACACATAAATTAACAAAGTACAATAATAAAATCTACAAGCCTATTGTGATGGTAGTGGCGGAGGATATGTTTTTCGACTTTAGCCGTCAAAGTCTTGACAATTCCCTACTGTTTGTGCCTAATAAATCACGGCCATGAACTGGCCGAAGGGGCCCTTTTCCTCGGCCCTTGCACTTGCCAGTCAGACTGAAAACACAGCATTTTGCCAGGATGCTTGGTCTTTCAGGGAAACAAGAGAAAAATTGCCAAGGCACGATCATCTCGGCCTCGATTGTAGGTCGAGCCCGAGATCAAGCAAAGTCACGGACGAAGGCATTAAAGTCAGATTGTAACATCCCGACCCAAAAATAAAACTATTCACTAATTAATTTAATTTAAATATAGAATTTCCAAGTTTGCCCTTGAAGTGGGGGCAAAAAGGGTCAATTTTTATCCGGGAAGAGTTTGGAACAACGGATGGTATTTTTAGGAAGCTTGTACTGAGCTGAGTCCGTTGACACGCGGTAGGCTCGATTCGAACTTGAAACGAAGAAGTTACGATCGAAAAATCGTTGAGGACTTAATTGAAATTTTTCAGAAATTATTTTGATTGAAAATCAGATTTCATTTTTATTTTCTCATTTCTCTCTCTCTCTCTCCCTCCCCTCTGTGACCCCGACACCTCCCTCCACCCTCTGCAAAACTCGCAGCCGCCACCTCCGGCAACCACCAGCCACGAGACCAGTCAAGATCGAACCGCCACCTCCTCCTCTCTCTTCCCCAGCCAGCGCTGCCCATGCAGCCGGCGGGATTCGCCGGAAAATGCAGAAACGTCGCCGGAAATTTCAGTAACTTTAAGGCCTTCATTCTCCTTCAATTCTCAACCAAATTCGACGAGTAAGGTATGTTTTCTCAACTGATTTTCGAGCTCTAGCTGCCTGTTGGATAGGTTTCCTGAAATTTGGAGAGTTTACAAGTTAATTTTCGAAGTTAGGGTTCAGCCGGATTTCAATTCGAATTTCTGGCCACTTCCGGCCACTTTTTGGCCATAGCCCAAGAACAAAAGTGACTCCAAATTAGGTGTTTAACTTAGGTTAGGAGTTTGGAGCCAAGATTCTAAGATTTTCCGGCCGCCTGAATAGTGATCAAGCCACCCACGCGCGGCAGCGCGTGGGGCGGCGCGTGGGCAGTCCGACTGAGGTCACATTTTATTCTAGAATGATCCTTACGTTGTCACGAGCGCGTAGGAGTTGACGGATCTCAATTTGGATATCGTTTGGACCTCGAACCAATTATGCCTAATCTGTGATTTTTGGGTTTGGTGTCTTTGAACTGTTGGGTCAAACCCAATTTCACGTATGTTGCTCCTAGCATTCCTAGGACCGTATAGAAACTCGCGGATCGTGAATCGGAGCCCCAGATGTTCCGATTCATCAATTTAAAGTTTGGACCGTCCGGTTGACCGAGTGTCTTCCGAGACTTTTACAGCGCTTGGAACCCTTAGATTGGACCTTAGGGACGTCTCATTCCTTGTAAATAAGAGAAACCCGAGAAATTAGGATTTTACTTTAAGTCTCATTTTTGAAGAGTTGGATTTTAATATCGTGTTCGTATTTTGAAATAGGTAATCCGACTCCGCCTGCAGAGCAGGCAGGACCCTCCCGGGGTCACGCAGCTTGGGATTACTTGTGAGTGGACTTTGTTTTCAATAAATAGCATGATTTTTATGATGAAATTTTTATGCATAAGGATTTAAAGGGTTATAAAATTTACCTTATACTTAAAGTTGAAACCATTTGTTGTTGGTAAAGAATTTGGGATATATTTGGGTTTTGGATATATTCAAGTATCTTAAATGTTATGTATATACTATTTTGGGAAAGTATTAGTGGTGGAGTATTTGTGGGGGGTACTTGAGTTATTGTTATGAGGCATGGAAAGATGCGAGAGTAGAAAGTCAGTTTGGAGTGCTTTATGCACTACCCTGTGTACCTCCCCTGGATTCGGAATGTGATTATGGAAATGTGAAATGTTTGGAAATGTAAGTAGCCGGGGCATCCTTGACGGGATGTTGACCGTAGACCCTTGGTTGGGTAGTCTGCGCGCATAGGACGGTTCCAGGCATACGGGTCTTGATTCTTCGTCTGTACGTGCTGGGTAGAGTGTCAGTCCCCTTGTTGGACGACTCATCCCTAGCCACATGGATGTTTTGAGGCCGGATAAGTGTGAGCTAGTCAACAATCCCCTGTTGGATTGTTTCCCTGGTACAATTAGGGGTGTTGTATATTTATATTATATATCTATATCTATGTACATATTTAGCTATGTATTTGTTCTTGTTTTTTAGCGAGGATACTTCTCCGCTCATCGTGCCGGTGGGCACGGGTTTCGAGAGTTTGATTTGAGATTTGTAAGGAAATGTTTGGGTGGGTTAATTTGTAAGTTTTCACTGGATTTCGGAATTAGCTCGGGTTTGAGCAAACTATTTATATATGTATATGGTGGATTTAATGCATTGTTTTCATGCATGGTTTTCTAACAGTGGGGTTATATTATTTTGGTTTTAAGTGAACTAAACCTTGTTTTGTCCACTCACAATTTTCTGTTTTTCGCCCCACAGCCAGTAGTTGATTGGAACAAGCTGCAGTGCCGTGTTTTGTACTCTGCTATCACGAGCCGCAGTACTTGAGCTTTCTCGGAGCCTCAGTGCTGTGTAAATTCAGTAAAACTTCATTTTTGCTAGTTTGTTGAATTCTGTAGACTTGCTATGTTATCGCCAGTTAGGATGTGATTTTGAGGTCGGAGGCCATAGTTTGTAACACTACTTTGTGTAATGCATGCTGGCTGTTGGGTTGTAAATATCTGTGCTTTTGACAGGTTTGAAATTTGGGTTTTATCCTGTTTACAGGTGAAACTTTGCCAAAATTTTGGTAGAAAGTCTCGGTTCTTAGTAAGTGGGCCCGGCATTTGGGGAATGCCGGATTTAAAGGCGGGATCCGTCCCGGGTTCCGAGGAAATTCTAGGCGGGTCCTGTCACAAATCATCACGTGACAGCAGGGTCCCACGCTTCATTTAATGAAGCAAGGCCTCTGTTTATTGCAGCAAACCCACTGGCCAAGAATAAGCATTTAATGCACGAGGGAAGGTGGGAAGTGACTGGAGTCAGGATTTGGCGACAGGAATCAGAGTGATTAGACGCAAACATTCTCACAAGGCTCCTTGCAGCTTGAGAGATTAGGTGACCAGCCATCAGAGTAATAAATGCGTCTTCACTGCCAGAAGCGCAGAACCCACGATCAGGGCGGTGGCTGAGATTCACCGGGATTCATGGTCACACCACCATACTTCATGATCCCAAATGTCGATTGGACTACCCACTTGCGCTAATTAGGCTCCATCATGCAGATTTTCAGCCTCGATTACTCCTCCAGGAACTCTGCATATAAATACAAGACTCAAGACCATTTTTCAAAGGGTTCAAACACCAAACCAAAGCCTCCCACGGAGCAACTTATATTTTCCTGTAATGCACTTTCAATATTTTTACCTGCTTTCCTAGGAGTAGTGATAGTTTATAAGGAAAATCCATTCATCAATATATCATACGACCCTTGAGTTTCAAGGCGCCGGAGCACCATCTCTGTTATTCGCTCACTCACCTCATATATCATACGACCGTCGCTCACTGAGCAGCGCGCCGGAGCACCGCCCTAAAACCACCATCAACACCACCACTAAACGGCCTTGTAGCTCTGGCCGTGAACCTAACGGCCGAGATTAGTTCCTCTCTCGACCACAATCGTTTGATTTAAAAGTCAAGTCCACGCAGGCGCATCATTTCATCACTTCCATCCAAAGAACATCTCGACGCATGGTAGACCGTGCTGGCACGCCCACGCACAACCGCACCGCATCCAAAAGCAGGAAGCCACGTGTCAACGCATATCCCCTCTGCCCGGAACTCCATGCCGTGAGATTTGCGCGGCAAACACCTACAAAAAAAAAAACAAAAAAACAAAACAAATATTGTCAAATATCAAAAAAGTAACATAAAATAATAACAAAAAATTGCCATAAACTCAAAACTAACTCTAAAAACACATATTATTGAAAAAAAATTAACATTTGGAGAGAATATACCATTTGACAAGATTTTGAGTGAGTGAGAATGAGAGCGAGAAGTGAGTGTGAGAGAATTAGAGAAGATAGTGAGAGAGAGATGAAAGAGTGAGTGAGAGTGAGAGATGATGAAAAGAGAGATAAGAGAGTGAGTGAGAGTGAGATAGTGAAGAAAGAGATAAGAGATTAAGTGAGAGGAGTGAGTGTGAGAGAAAGGGTAGGATTTGGGGAGAGGGAAAGTGAGAGGAGTGAGTGTGAGAGAAATGGTAGGATTTGGGGAAAGGGAAAGAGAGAGGAGAGGTAAGAAGAGTAGAAGACATTGAGAAAATGATGGAGGAGTTATGTTGGTTTTAAAAACCGGATCACTTTGCGCAACAAAATAATATATTGGTCGCGCAAAGTCTTTAAAAAAATTTCCCATTTTTGGTGCCCGCCCAAATTTTTAGGGTTTTGTGCGACGAAATTTTGGTCTCTCAAAGTTTTGCGCGACCAAAATATTCCCGCGTCCCATTTTTGGTACCCGTCAAATTTTTCGAGTACACTTTGTGCAACGAAATAATATAGATTGGTCGCGCAAAGTCGTAAATTTTTTTTTATAAAAAAATTCCCATTTTTGGTACCCACCCAAATTTTTCGAGTATACTTTGCGCGACGAAATACTATATATTGGTAGCGCAAAGTCGTACATTTTTTTTTACAAAATTCCCATTTTTGGTACCCGCCCAAATTTTTCGAGTATACTTTGCGCGACGAAATACTATATATTGGTCGCGCAAAGTCGTAACTTTTTTTTTTTTTTTACAACCCATTTTTGGTACCCACCCAAATTTTTAGAGTACACTTTGCGCAATGAAGTACTATATATTTGTCCAGCAAAGTCGTAAAAAATTTTTTATAAAAAAAATACCCATTTTTGGTACCCGCCAAATTTTTCGACTATACTTTGCGCGACGAAATACTATATATTGGTCGCGCAAAGTCATAATTTTTTTTTTAAAATTCCCATTTTTGGTACCCCGCCCAAATTTTTAGAGTATACTTTGTGCGACGAAATATTATATATTGGTCGCGCAAAGTCTTAAAAAAAAATTTAAGCTTCTAATAAATATATATACTATTCAATTTCTTAAGTGTTATACGTACAAAATAAACAAATTTAAACCTACTCAACAATCCAACCGTCAAACTTCTTTGTTTATACTTCGAGATCATTTACGCCAAAATTCAGAAAAAATAAACATTAAGAGATCAATTACTGTGACAAAATATTTCGACGGTTATAAAAGAAAAATCAAGATTTAACGGTTATTTCAACTCTGCTTTTGATGATTTTTTACAGCTACACTCCTTGTCCCTATATGAATACAATGACTGCATTCGATCGTCAATTTAAAATATTTACACTAGTAGATACCACAAAATCTTATGTTATGTTTAATAAAAGTATAAATAAACTCTTAATTATTAGTGAATATATTGTTTTGATGGGATATGTATTCTATGAAACTAGTTTCAACGATCTAATCGTCAAATTTGTTTGTTTATACTTCGAGATCGTATACCCCAAAAATCAGAAAAAATAAACATTCAGAGATCATGTTATGAGACAAAACTTTTCGATGGTTATAAACAAAAATCACGATTTAACGGTTATTTTTACAGCTACACTCCTTGACCCTATATGAATACAATGACTCAATTTGATCTTCAATTTAAAATATTTTCACTAGTGATACCACAAAATCTTATGTTGTATTTAATGAAAGTATAAATAAACTCTTAATTGTTAGTGAATATATTGTTTTGATGGCATACGCATTCTACGAAACTAGTTTCAACAATCCAACTGTCAAACTTGTTTGTTTACACTTCGAGATCATATACGCCAAAAATTGGAAAAAATAAATATTCAGAGATCAAGTAATAGGACAAAACTTTTCGACGGTTATAAACGAAAAATCATGATTTAACGGTTATTTCAACTTTGATTTTGATGATTTTTTACAGCTACACTCCTTGACTCTATATGAATACAATGAACCAATTCGATCGTCAATTTAAAATATTTACACTAGTGGATACCAAAAAATCTTATGTTATATTTAACAAAAGTATAAATAAACTCTTAATTGTTAGTGAATATGTTGTTTTGATGGCATATGTATTCTATGAAACTAGGTTCAACGATCCAACCATCAAATTTGTTTGTTTATACTTCGAGATCATATACCCCAAAAATCAGAAAAAATAAACATTCCGAGATCACGTGATGGAACAAAACTTTTCGATGGGTATAAACAAAAATCATGATTAAACGGTTATTTTAACTCCGATTTTGATGATTTTTTACAGCTACACTCCTTGACCCTATATGAATACAATGACTTAATTTGATCTTCAATTTAAAATTTTTACATTAGTGAATACCACAAAATCTTATGTTGTATTTAATGAAAGTATAAATAAACTCTTAATTGTTAGTGAATATATTGTTTTGATGGCATACGCATTCTACGAAACTAGTTTCAACAATTCAACTGTCAAACTTGTTTGTTTATACTTCGAGATTATATACACCAAAAATCGAAAAAAAATAAGGGAAATAGCGGTATATACCCCCCATTTTATAATCTCAATTAAAAATACCAACCCCCCCCCCCCCCCCCCCCCCCCCCAATTTTTTTACAACTAACACCTATAAATATAAAAATATTGTACACTTATTGCTGAATTTTCACAAGTTCAGAACGTTTGTTCTCTCTTAGGTCACTCAGCTCTCTCTCTCTCTCTGGCACAGCTCTATTTCTCTTTGGTTTCTGTCTAACGCAGCTCTCTGTGTCTCTCTTGGCTCTCTCTCTCTCTAGCGCAACTCTATGTCTCTCTCTTTGCTCTCTTTCTCATAGTGCAGCTCTTTCTCTCTCTCTTTCTCCCTGTATTCGGTCTCTTGCTCTCTGTTTGGAATCAGAACCCCTCCCTTTAGGTATGTCTTCTGAATAGCTGCTTGCAACCTTGAAGCTTTAGTGGATTGCCGACCTTGAAAAGGTAGTGTTGATGGTTATTTTCTTAAAATTAGTGGGATTATGTGAAATGGGTTATATTTTGATTGTTTGGGTTTGTGTTAAATTTGTTTTGGCTTTAATTGCTTTGGGTTAGGTTTTGTTGAATATTCATGCTCAGTCATCTGGGTTTGTACCAATTGCACTTAGATTGGTCTGGATATGTCAATCTTGGAACTTGGGATTTTCCATTTGATGTAGTATATCTGTATAGTGTGATTGCTGATGTGTTACTGGTGTACTGCTGTTGCGTTCCTCTTATTTCACCGTCGTATTGCTGTTATGTTGACGTTATATTGCTATTATATTGTGGTTATATTGCTATTGTATTGTATGGTTATTGTGGTTATATTGTGTTAATGAAATGTTGTTTTGTCATGGTCAGAAATGGAGACAATTGCTATTCTGGTGTGCTACAATGGAAAATGGGTCACCTCGAAGAAGATGTGCAAATACGAAGGGGGTGAGTCAAAAGGCTTAATAGTTCCACGGACAATCAAATTTGCTGAACTGTTGGACCGTGTGCATCAGATTGGTAATACAAACAGCAGCAAAGACAAGGTTAGCTTAAAATTCTCAGTTTTGGTGGCCTCGAATGAGTGGAAGCACATAAAGATTGAGGACGATGATGATGTAAATTTTTTTATGAAGTACAATTCTGAGGTAACACCTTCAAAACTAGCTCCCTTACTCGTGAGTATAGAAGATAAAGGACTAAGAAATGATGTAGTTGATACTATGCATATCACGACAGATAGTAGTCGGATGGGTCGTTCTTCAGTTGCCATTGTTGAAAGCAATGAAGTAACTTGGAATAATACAAATGGCACTGATGTGGGAGGTGAAGTAGGGACAGATTTTATGGATATGATTGATTTTAGCGAGGTGGATCAGATGCATGTTGGTGATAATGGTACTGAAAGAAATGAAGTGTCAGTGTACTCTGCCCCTCCTATTTTGGGCTACGTGAACACATCTGCCCAACTGCCAATAATGCGTTTAGGAGGAGAATCTGAACCCATTCGTGAACATTATTCGAATGAAATAGGTGAACAGAACCGGTACAATGAAGCCGGTGTAAATGATGGAGAAGCATATTTGGATGGGGGGTTTTCGCGAAGTGATTGGAATCCGAAAATTAAAGTTGGGGAAATTTTCTCTACTAAGAAAGCATTGTTGACGGAGTTACAGTTGATGGCATTAAGAGGCCACTTTGAATTTAAGGTGCAATCGTCTTGCACTAAGAGGTTGCTTGTGGTTTGTTGTCAACGTCCATGCCCATGGCGAGTCCGAGCATCGAGATTTGGAGATAACAGCTTCATGATTGTGAGGTGTACAACTGTCCATGAATGTGATTTGAGGGTTGTAAGTGACAATCATCGTCTGCAGCACTTGTAGCCACTTCATTTAAAAGGAAGTTTAAGGATTCTCGGACAATATACACACCAAGTGACATTATGAGAGATGTGAAACACAACTTTGGTTTCAGCATCCATTATTCGAAAGCTTGGAAAGCAAGGGAGTTAGCTCTATTGTCCATTAGAGGATCAGCGGAGGAGGCATATTATATCCTTCCAGCTTATTGCTATGAATTGGAGCGTATGAATCCCGGCACAAAAACACACATCCAAACTGATGAGAACAATCACTTTGTGTATTTATTTATGGCAGTTGGCGCATGTATTAGAGGGTTTCGTTCTTCCATGCGCCCAGTGATAGCCGTGGATGCCACTCATTTAAAATCCAAGTACAAGGGTGTTATGTTTGTAGCAAATGCATTTGATGGTAATCGAAATATATATCCTCTTGCTTTTGGGATTGGGGATTTGGAGACGGATGCATCATGGCATTGGTTTTTCACTAAACTTCATGAAGCCATTGGTGAGTGTCCCAATCTTGTTATTATTTCTGATCGCAATGTTAGCATAGAGAATGTGTGGAACAAAGTTTTTCCAACGGCGCAACATAGCATATGCTTTTATCATATGAAGGGGAACATGAAATGCACTTGCAAGTTGAAAAAGCATGATCACATACTTATGCACTTTGAGAAGGCTGCGAAATCTTATTCCATTGCTGAATTTGATTGTCATTTTCGCAAGATCAAGCGAAAGGAACATGTTGCTCAATATCTTGAAGAGGCAGGGTTACATAAGTGGTCTAGAGCTCACATGGATGGACGCCGCTACAATGTAATGACAACAAATATTGCGGAGTCAATCAACTCAGTCCTTAGGTTTGCAAGGATGATGCCAGTGGTTCATTTGATAGGGGAAATTATGAATCTCCTTGTGAAATGGTTCACCGAACATCGTGACTTGGCTTTGAATTGCACAACAACATTGTGCCCCAATTTTGGAGAGAAGAAGTTGAGGAACAGGTTGGAGGATGCTGCAAGGATGAATGTGGTTAAAGTAAATAATGCACAGTATAATGTTTTGGATGGTTATATGGACGGCCTCGTAGATTTGACGAACAACAGTTGTAGTTGTAGAAAGTTTCAGCTTGAGCAGCTACCTTGCAAGCATGTAGTTGCAGTTTGCCGCTTCTTGAAAGTAAATGTATACTCAAAGGCTTCTCGGTATTACACTCGGAAAACTTGGATGGATGCTTATTCGGATAGCATCTACCCGGTACAGCCTCACGGAAGGTGGGATATTCCTGAAGATGTTCGAAGTCAAGTTGTGCTGCCTCCCATGGCAAGGGTCATGCCAGGCAGACGAAAGAAGTTAAGAATTCCTTCGCACGGAGAGGGCACCATTAGAAGAAAGTGCTCAAGGTGTGGTTCTGGAGGCCACAATAAAAGCACCTGTAAAAACAATATTCCATTGTGCAATGTATCTTAGACAATATGATTTGTGTTGCTTTGGTAGGTCATGTAAACTTTACTTTTATTTGTGGTGGGTTTCGTGTTATGTTGAATGGGAATTGTTTTAAATTTGCATAATTTGGGTTGCATTGCTACAGCATGCTGTATTGCTTCCAGATTGCTATTTTATTGTACTTTTATTGCACTGGTATTGCTTCCAGATTGCTATTATAATTTGAGTGCGAAATTAAAGGGACTGGAATGTAATTCCAAAACGATCCAAAACATTAAAGTTCTTAGAATTCCTTTATTACACAGTTACCCTGATACTCCGACTAAACCTTCTTTTCTGATTACAAATTCGGCGGATGCATAGGCCAGATGTGGGGCAAATACAAGGTGAAATGTCCTATGTGTTTGACTACATATAGTTGTTGAAGGAGCATTACGAATGTTAACCCCAATAGATTGCTCATGTCTTGCCAAGAACACTCTTGAATTTATGCAATGTGCCCAAGCCAGTCCCAAAGCTGGACTCACCCGTCTGCCTGATGTGTCCAGGGACTCCAAGTTTCCCAACCTCACCCCATTCACTCCATCATGTGGCCCAATAAAATCCACCACTTGGTTGGTGACAACCACCGCCAACCCAAACTTATTTGCTAAACCCTTCAATGTCCCAGATATGTTGAAGAACATTTCAGACCGCCGTTTCAAATCTGCCTGTGTTGTCTGATACTGTGATCGGAACAATGCAGCAATGGAATCAATGACAATGAGTTTGACAGGTAGGCGGGTGTGATCAATGGCAATAAATGCTTCTATGTCTCCAAGGACATGGATGAGTTCTTGAGCATCATGAACACCACGAACATATATGTCTTCCAATGGCTCCAACCTTATTAAGTTGGGGTATGATGCATGATAAAGGTTGCCTAGTTGTTGCAATCGACGAAATGAGAAGCTAAATTCTGTGAATATGTAGACGGAGGAGCCCCCTAGTCCGCCATGTGAGGGTGGGAGCTGAGCTCGTACCGTAAGTTGGAGACAAAGCTGCGTCTTCCCGGAACCACTCTCCCCTACCAATTCTGTTATGGAGTTGTAGGGTATCCCACCCCCCAAGCAGTGATCTAGTATTGGGCATCCAATGGATAATTTAGGGGTTGAAAGAGGAAGGAGCATGAGGTTTTGGGGGGTCATGTTTCTGTAATTTAGGGGGGGATGTGATGGTGCTACAAGGCATGCATTATATATATAGAGTTCATTTTGAAGGTCTGTAATGTAGGCCATATGTCTTTTAAGGGATGTATACTTCATCCTTTTTCCAGGTTGTAATTACTTAATAATTTTTTTCTTGACTTTTTGAGGACCAAATAATTTGAAAAACATTCTGATGCAGTACGTACTGTAATACGATCATATTGTAACTATATCACCTCTGTATTGTACTCTTATTGACATAATATTGCCATTATACGCATGTTTATTGTATAGTTATTGCTGCTATATCGCCACTGAACTGGACACCGATAAACTGTATACGCACAAATACAAAAAGAGGCATGATCATTTCATAAAATCCTATTTCCAAACTTACATAATACAACAGGCCACCCCATGGTTACATAATACAAAAAGAGGCCACCTCATAGCATAAAATCCTATTTCCAAACTTACATAATACAACAGGCCACCCCATGGTTACATAATACAAAAAGAGGCCACCTCATAGTTCCATTTCCCTGCTGTTGACAAATTCGAAGTTTGCATACTCTTCAAGTGCGGCGACCACGACCCATGAAATTCATGACCCCGCCCACAGTGATGTTGGCCCAGTTTCCTGCCGGATCCACTATTTTTGCAAACTTACGAAATAGTTCAAATCCCCTTTCCACTTGTTGTTGCTTCAACTTGGCCATTTCTTCTGATTCCTTGAATACCATAATTGCAGTGGTATGGGCAATTTCAATTTTTCGTTTGATTGCCTTTATATGTACGAGATGCATGCGGGCATGATAACGAGAGCGAATTGTGCGCTTTCTTATGACATCCCATCTAGCTTGGCCCTCCACAATTTTTGATACTATGTCTGCATGGAGATTTTTCCAAAACATGGTATTGCCTCGACATTGCTGCATGCCATGGACCAAGTCTGCAGTGAGTGAATTGGGTGACTTGGCTTCTGTTTCAGTCTCCCCTCCTTCAGTAATTGAAAGCGTTGGGTTTGGTGTGAGGTTATGGTCCATGGTCTTTGATATTTAATGTAGGCTGGTGTATGACTTCATTGGAAAAAAGGGGGACTAAATGCGATGTGAGTGAAATCAGTAGGGAAGGTAATGGCTGCAAGCAGGAGTTAATGTGATGGAAGCTTTCATTTCAAACAGCTGGGTTGATTAATATAGGCAGGTTTTAATGACCTGGAGTAACAGAGAGAGTTAGTGGCGGGAGGGATTAGGGGGAGTCATTGGCGGGAGGGCTTGGCGGGAGTCTTAGGCGGGATAGTATTGGGCGGGAGTGTTAGGCGGGAGTGTATTGGGCGGGAGTTATTACCCAGTTGACTGTATGCCTTTTTGTCATATATTTCTATTTTGGATGTTCCGAACTTGGTCATTTTCCCATTATGTAATTCAAAAAAGGGATTTGCCTATTTGCCTAATTGATCAACTCATTCAAATTGACCAATATGGTTATTGTCTTATTTCTCATTTCAACAATCTCAATTCGTTTCCATTTTTCCATTTTTCATATTTTCCTATTTTCCATTTTTCATATTTTCCTATTTTCCATCTATCATCCAATTATGCAATTATCCAATTATCCAATTTTTCATTTTTTTTGCCCATTTTATCCTATTTTGCAATTTCCCAAGTTTCCTTTTGTTCTATTTCCAGTTTTCCAATTTTTCAATGTTCCTATTTTCCCATTATGTAATTATAAAAAGTTGCCTACTTTGCGTAATTGAGAAAGTAATTGAAATTGTCCAATATGGTAATTGTCTTATTTCCCATTTCCACAATTTCAATTCGTTTCCAATTTTCCTATTTTCCATGTGTCCCTGTTTCCTATTTCCATTTATCCAATTTTCAGTTTTTGTCCAATTATCCAATTGTTCTATTAACCAATTTTCTTTTTTCCAATTGCCCTATTTTCTAAGTTTCCTTTTTTTCCTTTTTCCAATTTGCTAACTTTCCTTTTGTTCTATTTCCAATTTTGCTATTTTCCAAGTTGCCTTATTTGCTATTTTTCAATTATCCAGGTATCCAATAGTCCAATAGTCCAATAGTCCAATATTCCAATTTTCCAATTTTCCAATTTTCCAATTATCCAATTTTTCCAATTTGCGAATTTGCCTATTTTCCAACTGTCCTTTTTCCTATTTCCTATTTCCAATTTTCCAAATTTCCAATTTTCATGTTTTCTGAGTTTCTTTTTTTTCCTGTTTCCTATTTTCCAACTTTCCTTTTGTTCAATTTCCAATTTTCGAAGTTGCTTTATTTTCCAATTTTCCTATTTTCCAAGTGTCCTTTTTTCCTCTTTCCAATTTTCCAAGTGTCCTTTTCTCCTATTTCCTACTTTCCTACTTTCCTCTTTCCAATTTTCGTTTTTTCCTATTTCCAATTTTCCAATTTTCCAAGTTTCCATTTTTTCGTATTTCCGATTTTCCAATTTTCCAATTTTCCTTTTGTTCTATTTCCAATTTTCCAATTTTCCAAGTTTCCTTATTTCCCAATTTCCAAGTTTGCACTTTTGCTATTTTGCTATTTTCCTATTTTCCTATTTCCCATTAAGGTTTGCTTTTTTTCGTTTGTAAGCCAATTTTATTGTTGTTTATGTAATGCTCTACTGCTGTAAATTACAGCCAAGGAGTTAATGGTGTAGTTTGCAATCCCATCAATTTAATGCACCAACTAAAGACCCAATATATGAACCTTCCTATATATAACTGCAACATAGGCAGCTTAATTCACGGGAAAGGTAAACATTCTTATCAGTCTGACTCAAAGGCAAAGGCAAACATTCATATCAGTACTTCATATCAGTCTTACTCAAAGGCAAACATTCTCCACATTCATATCAGTAGTTCATATCTGTCTTACTCAAAGGCAAACATTGTCCACTAAAGCTAACCATATTGTCGTTTACAACTTGACACAGAATCTACATTTATTTGTTTTGTTGCACTCAGCAGCTGTGAATTCTAGTACTTCAATACTTCAATACTTCAACATGTCCGATGTACGGCCTCCAAACGACCAAGTCAGTTACCCGGGGGACATGCCATGGCATGTGCCATTCCCATCTCCACCGCTCACTCCCAATCACGATCCCACTTCATCTGGAAGTGAGGCCGAGAGCACTGATCCGCTTAACAAAATCTCTGCCGTCAAGCACGACCTCCAATATTTGTCTAAGGCAACAGATTGGTGGGAGAGCAAATGTGATATTCATGGCCAAGTTATGGGAAACTTGGCCAACAAGTTGAACAAAGCATTTGCTGGAGAAGTTAAGCAAACTCTGAAAGCAAAAAGTCGGAGCAAAAAGTTAGAGTCGTTGAAGTTGAAATTGGAAGAGCGAAAGAAAGATGCCGTTGAAAATTTCTCAAAATCTGAAGAATATAACCATGAAATGGTTGAATGTTTCAACAACGGCTTTGAAATGTTCCGAGATTATGCTTCGGTGATCTCACCAAACTACAATTGGAGTGAAATTGATGTAGCTGGTGTGTGGGAGGTGCTGAATATGGGTGATGAGGGAATGGCTCATCATAGTCTCGTGCATGCAGCGAGGACAAAGGACAAAGACATGGATCTTTTGATGGACCTGTAGTAAGGGTGAGTGCTGCTTGAGTTCATCTGACCCGAGTACATGGATCTTCTGTTGCCTTGGTTTTCCCTTCGCGGTTTACTATTGTTAAGGTTCGGGGGCGATTTGTTTTGCATCTGTGAAATGTATTCTGTAATGGATGTGTGTGTATTGTATGTAGATAAACTTACTATTGCTCTTTTATTGTATGTATATTGCTTAACATTGCCTTTGTATTGTATATATAGTGTATGAATATTGCCAGCCTATTGGATGTATATTGTAAAACTATTGCTATCGTATCATCCATATATTGTATCGGTATTGGCTCTATAGTGCTTGTATATTGGTCTGATATTGCTATTATATCGTATGTCAGTGGCATTTGGTCTAATAACAGTCCACTTCGTTAAAAGTAATCCTGATTTCAAATGTCACGGACACGACAATTGTTATCCATCCTTATATTTCCCAAGTTTCCTTTTGTGCTATTTTCCAGTTTTCCAATTTTTCAATGTTCCTATTTTCCCATTATGTAATGAAAAAAAGTTGCATGCTTTGGCTAATTGAGAAAGTAACTAATATTGTCCAATATGGTAATTGTCTTATTTCCCATTTCCACAATTTCAATTCGTTTCCAATTTTCCTATTTTCCATGTGTCCCTGTTTCCTATTTCCATTTATCCAATTTTCAGTTTTTGTCCAATTATCCAATTGTTCTATTAACCAATTTTCTTTTTTCCAATTGCCCTATTTTCTAAGTTTCCTTTTTTTCCTTTTTCCAATTTGCTAACTTTCCTTTTGTTCTATTTCCAATTTTGCTATTTTCCAAGTTGCCTTATTTGCTATTTTTCAATTATCCAGGTATCCAATAGTCCAATAGTCCAATTTTCCAATTTTCCAATTTTCCAATTTGCGAATTTGCCTATTTTCCAACTGTCCTTTTTTCCTATTTCCTATTTCCTATTTCCAATTTTCATGTTTTCAGAGTTTCTTTTTTTTCCTGTTTCCTATTTTCCAACTTTCCTTTTGTTCAATTTCCAATTTTCGAAGTTGCTTTATTTTCCAATTACCCAATTTTCCAATTGTCCAATTTCCTATTTTCCAATTTTCCAATTTTCCAATTTTCCAATTTTCTAATTTTCCAACTGTCCTTTTATCCTATTTCCTACTTTCCTCTTTCCAATTTTCCTTTTTTCCTATTTCCAAATTTCCAAGTTTCCATTTTTCCGTATTTCCGATTTTCCAATTTTCCTTTTCTTCTATATTTCCAATTTTTGAATTTTCCAAGTTTCCTTATTTCCCATTTTCCAAGTTTGCAGTTTTGCTATTTTCCTATTTTCCTAATTCCCAATTTTCTTGTCTGAAATTCGCAATAAATGCTTAGTTACATAGTCCTATTTTGGGTTGAAATCCACAATTTCCAATTTCCCATTAAGGTTTGCTTTTTTGGTTTCTAAGCCAAATTTATTGTTGTTAATGTAATGCTCTACTGCTTCTTCATTTTCCCTTCGCGGGATAGTATTGTTAAGCTTCGGTGGCGATTTGTTTTGCATGTGTAAAATGTAGTCTGTAATGGATGTGTGTGTATCGTATGTAGATTCACTTATATTGCTGTTAGATTGCATGTATATTGCTTAATATTGCCTTTGTATTGTATACATAGTGTATGCATATTGCCACCCTATTGGATGTATATTGTCATACTATTGCTATCGTATTATCCTACTATTGTCCTAATATTGGCTCTATAGTGCATGTATATTGGCCTGATATTGCTATTATATCGTATGTCAATGGCATTTGGTGTAATAAGTCTCCACAAAATAAAGTAAACATGCTATAAGCTCCACAGTAGTATTTACTTCATCTCCATAATCAGAATAATGGGGGAAAAAAAAGCACTGACAAATACTTGAAATGAAAAACAACTCGTCCGTGACTGTGAGATTGTGTACATAAAACTTGGAACAACCAAACCAATTAAAGCTAAGGCATCTCATACGTATGCCTACAGAAAATAACAGTGTATGGTCATCTTCTTTACAATATTGCAATCAACACTTGGGTGAGACCGACCTGCAAAAACAACTGGGTTAAGTACAGAGATAGAGTTTATGAATGGCAGTTCCAGAATTAAGACCTATGTTAATTTGTAACTGCCACCGAGTCAGTTCATAGTGCCAAGCCAAAAGATCCCAAGAAAAAAAGCAAAGTAAACAAGAAAAAAGAGGCATGACATAAATGGGAACCTCAGCAGAAAGCATCACATAAGCATAGAAGCAGATTGGCTCCATTACAATGTTCAAGATTGATGTAAATACTAGATAAAAGAGTTCTTATTCAAACCTCAGCAGGTTTCTCGGGTTCATTGCTGGACCTTCAATATCGTCTTGCACAATAGCATCAGTTCACTTCGTCAAAGTTCCAGACAAACACTCCGCAATTTCTTTTAGACCCTGCAATAAAGTGGCATGACTGAAATTGAAGTTTTGGATACACGCGAGAGTCTAAACTAGTCTAAAAATAAAGCTGTTTTACCTGCTTTTCTGAAATGGAACCTAGCTTGTAATCGTGCCAAAGGGAAAAGTAACATAAGTTTCTACAAATTGAAAGCAAAATTTGTCTCACAGAGAGTGATGTAAAGGAAAATTAGTACATAAGGGGAAAGTAAAAAACTGAGAGAGCGCATGTAATGTAAAACTGTAGCAATTCCCAAATATACCAAACCACCTGTGACATTCATCCTGCTCCAGCTAACATCAGCAAACACAGTACTCGGTTCCAAATTCCAATAACAACATAATGCTACGCAGAAAAGTAGAATTGCGGAAGGCATTATTTAAAACGAACTAAGTCAAAACGAAATTGAGAAATCTTAAGAAAGCTGTATGCTTCAGTAAGTCCACTAACACATTCCCAGTGCAGGAAATGAATTTTACCTATATCACATAAATTGCAAACAAAACCACAGACAGAAAATGTGAACAATGGCTACAAAAGCATCCATAAAGAGCAACAATATTTATATATGGAGGTGTACAAAATAGGTAACCTTCAAAATCGAAACAGTGTGTGTGCCATGTAAGGCAATTAGCCACTGCTTCTAGACTGTACAATATTACACCTCACAATATACAGCGGGGCCAAAGACCCGGGTTGCTACACATAATAACTAAACCTAGTAGCTCTAGCAAAAAGGCAGGAATTTCCAGCAAAGCATCCACGTCTGCATCTTCATATAAACGAGTTCCTGACATAATTAATGAGCACAGTGAATACCCAAGTCCTAAGTCCACACTCAACTAAATTCACAGACATGAAGACATATACCTCATACATATGCCTCCCCCCTTAAACCCTCTATTGCAAGCTTCAGTCTGTAATATTTGCTCTTCAAAGGGTCAATTGTATGCAATGAAATCCCAGCACTGAGATGCTCCAAGAATTTGATGGTCATGATTCCGCAAGACGCACTGTCAAGCCAATAAGTTGGGAAATTAGAACTGCATTTATGTAAAACTGACAAACCTTACCCATCTCGTTGTTGTGGCACATCTCCAATGGTGCAAACTGAGAATTCCGTAAAGGTTGACATCTGCAGCCCCCTTTGCTTCACCTCTTCAAGCTCAGAAGCTTCATAAAAGTGCATATTGTATAGCACTTGTGCCAACGTCTCGGATATAGGGCGAAGCAGTCCAACCAGCTTCTTTGTGGCAGTAAAATCAGAGTACGAGTCATACACCGTTGCAGTATGATTGACAAAATCAAGTTCGATTGCAACCCAGTGGGACCCTTTCAGATTATATGGAAAATAGACCTTCCTAACTTTTGTCCAAGCTTGGCCATACCCGTGTTGCCACGTACCCCACACATAGTGATGTATATTGTTCAGCTTGCTGGGTGTAAGGTCACTGATGTTTGAAGCAGTTTCCTTCTTCGCTCCACGTGTCTTGCCAGTCGCTTTAACCGGCTCTAGAAATTGCTGCACACATTGAAATGAAGCCATATTACATAATGACAACCAAAAGCAAATGAAGCAGTGAATGTTAAATGGTAACATGTTTACCTGCAAGCAACAATCTGCCGTTGTCCACTGAGTTCCAAATACCAATGGATGCGCGTGTTGCCTTTTCCGGATGAGAAAGGTTGCCATGTCCAAGTGCTGAAAGTTCACGTATATAATATCAGCACAATTTCATACAACTGTACACTTAATAAAGCAAACAAAACAATTGAAGTATCGTAATAAAGTAGAGAATTGTGTATTCTTACCCTTGAGCTAATCCATTCCGTATCATCGATCAGTTTGTAGAAAAAATCAGCGCCCACCGAACATGATTCCAGCTGCACCTCCGCACTACAAGAGGCAAAAACGTAAATTCCCGATCAGAACTTAGGTGGTAACAGTTTTCACAACATATATAAAATAATATTGTCCCATTTCAAATAACAGTTTTCAGATATAGCAATTAGGTGAGACAAATATAGAATTCTTGCTAAGTAGGAAGCTACTTCACTGGGGAGTGGAATAATTTAGCCTCAATTGTAACAAAACTTTCAAATTCTATATATAAATATGAAGAAACATGATAAAACAGGAAACAAAAAACTTGTTAGATTTTATCTCCATGTTGTAGTGGCCAATCATCTTGACTTTATTTGTCTCCATTTTTGTCCCCTTGAGCACCAATTGAGAATTCTTAGGTAAACTACTTATCTCTATTTGTTTCTCCACTTGAAATTGTAACGACAACCAAGCAATTGTATTTGTCTTCTATTTCAACTCTGTTTTTCTTCACTTCAAATGTGACCATAAGTTCAATTCTTTGTTCAAGTAATAATTTGTTTTAGATTAAGAAACTCTTTCAACACATAACCATAATCCAAGAGGTAACTGCCATATACACTTTAAAAACAATACTAGTTCGCACAAGCTCAATTAAATTCTGAGTCGTCCGATAAAAATACCCAATATGTGTAAGATATATGAATTTAGTTCGTTGCTCATGCATGATGCATGATGCATGATACATGATACATATGCTTGGGTTCGCTAAGCATCCATTCAACATATCCACCTTATCCATACATATTTTGTACTTTAACCATCAGTCCAGAAAACCTCAACCGCTTCTTATCTACATTTTGTATTTTTCTTACTATATATATATATATATATATATATATATATATATATATATATATATATATATATATATATATATATATGTATGGCTACATACGATTACTGCGAGAGTAAGAATTTGAATCTGATATAGTATTAGAATCTTAACTTAGATTTCCATCACTCACTCTCTCTCTCTCTCTCTCTCTCTCTCTCTCTCTCCTTAACAGTTTCGCATCATAAAAAGGAGGAACATTCTGGTCCATATATTGCAGTTTCTTCCTATCTACTTGCTACCTGAAGTGTATAACAACAGAAAGACTTGGTTTTTCTCTCATGAATAAATTATATAAAATCCCTTTAATCAAAATGCACATTAATTTTCTACGATTAGAAGATTACAATTCAATACTTTTACTGCAAATAATTAGTGAAAAATTAAGAAGAAAAACATTAGCATAAACGCACCCAACTAATTATCACATTCTTTTTCTCCAGTCTCCATTTACATAAACTAACTAATTCAAACCCAAAATTCAAGTTTAGGGTTCATACTAGCATAACGAAGCTATCTATTCGTCTCTAGCTCTCAGCTATGACAGTATTCTTTCCCAGCAATACGTACGTGGCAGGAAATAATAAAATCATAACCAAGGCTTGTACAAAATGTTTGAAGGACTAGTACTAATATCAATATCCCAATGAAATTGGAAGGCCTATTGTGAGATCAAGATTGAGGTCAGGCAAAGCACTGCAGGTTGTGTTGCTTTCGGGTTCACTTGAAGAATCTAACAATGGATCATCACAGTGAGAATTTACACTTGGCTGATCATTTGTATTAATCCTGTAGCCAAATGATTTAGTATGGCCAAAATTGTGCCCTATCCGATGGTTATTTGGGTACATAACATGGAGGAGAAGACCAGATGCCATGGGCGGAAGGAGCTGCTATTACAACCCTTTCTAAATCTCTGTTATTGTCTTCTTTTGAGTCTAAATGTTATAATAATAAACTACTATTCAAAATTTCTTACTACCTATATTTAACAAAATACATTTAACAACAGCAGTCAATATTTTTTTGCTTTAACAAAGTCTGAATTTTGTTCATCACAAATATACACATGTATATTAAAGCGAACTTGGTAATTCTCTCATTTCTATATTAGCACATACTAGCATAACATGAAGATTGGATTTTGGAGGTCAAGAATCCTAACCTGATCTCGTTTTTCCAGCCAATGTAAAACTCCATGACTGCCTTCACATCTTCAATGGGAAGGGGTTTTGATGGATCAAAACATGGCGGGGTTTCAGTCGCATCCGACACACTCATCGTCCTCTTCTTCCCCAACGGATCAGTAAATGGACTACACAAAGTGTGCGACGGACGCTTCTGTCTACAGCCTTTACCTTTCTCTTCTTTTGTTTCAACACTTTTAGACCCTTCTCCATCACCAGCCATACTCACTTTCAGTATACTTGGAGGATTGATCGGACCTCCCGATGCCATACTATCACTTCTTTTCCAATCTTCTAACAAAAACATCAGTCTTTTGCAGATTTCATCACACCCGGCCACATCTTCCGGGGTAGGCAGCTTCTCGACTTGTGCATGCTCAGCTGCTTCATGCACTTCTAAGTGAGGAACGGAAGTGACAATTTCTACCTCTTCAACTACCAAGGCTGCGGATGGTTCGGCTCCATCACCGGGGCTTTTTGTTTCCATTGCTGCTGGTTCTATATGCGGACTACCATAGTCATGTAATGGTCCTTTATGTCCTTCCCCACCCTCATTCAACCCACTATTTATTTTTTTCAGCTGCTCTATCTCCCCCTTGAAATAATGTTCCATGGAAGCTAGGGTCTTGGCAAAATCCTCCACTGACTTTTTATATTTTGCAGACTCTGTTTCACGTTTCAAGGACTCCGTCCGTACAATTTCTTCCAACTGATGCACTCTCTTGCGAAGTCCTCGATTCGAAGCGGCTACTTTGGCCAATTCATCCTTTGTCCTTTCAAAGTCACGCTTCAAAGTGCGTAAATGAGTGGACGCGACTTTACCCTGCATTAAGTTATAATGCAAATGTTACAATATTTCGAAAATATTTCCCATCAACATCAGTTTTTTTCCTATGGTATTATGATGTATATATTGAAAAAAAAAGTAATGCTTGCCTTAGAAGACGATGGAAGGCTAGCAATTTCAGCAATGTCCTCATCTTTTTCTTGCACAGAGGCAGAAGTGCTGGTTTTTGGTTCTTCGTCATCGCCAAACAACTCAACAACTTCTTCAGTGTCATCAACATCGTCACCCCAACTCCAATACGGCTGCTGCTTCTCAATTACAGATGGGCGGAGAAGTTGCACATCAACCTGCAATTTACAGAGACAAAAAACATATTATTAAACCTATAATTTGAATCAGAAGCATAACATTAGTATTATTAACAGAACTAACCTCAGCATTTTCAAAGACTTGGCTCATTACTTCGTGAAAACGAGGCAAACTATTGATTCTCCATTGTAGTATACGAGGGACTTGGGCATTCTGTTCGCGCACAACGATATGCAATGCAGCGAATGCTGGAAACACCTCAAAAGCCCATATCTGTTTTCAATAAAAATATATCAATCACTGTAAACAAAGTAAATGGAACTTATACATAAACAGATATTTCCTCACCTGAAGTGCCACTACTACAAAAATCGAAATAGACGACGGTAATCCACCGTCGTGTATTCAGTTTTTCAACCGTCGTAAAATCGAGTGACGTCTTTTCATGCATAAAACCACGACGGTAAATCCCCGTCGTCTATTATTTGTAAAGACGACGGTTTTTTTATAAAAAGGATCGTCTATTATTAAGTAAAGACGACGGTTTTTTATAAAAAATGTCGTCTATTATATGTAAAGACGACGGTTTTTTAATAAAAAGGGTCGTCTATTATATGTAAAGACGACGGTTTTTTATAAAAAATGTCGTCTATTATTAAGTAAAGAACTATGTTTTATTATATCCAAAGACGTCGGTTTTGTTAAAAAGCCATCATCTATTAAATGTGAAGACGACGATTTCTTGAAATATTGTCGTCTATTAACTCTAAGACAACAATTTGTTAGTAAAACCGTCGTTGATTGTATATAAAAAGACGTTATGGTGTTAAAAGAGGTCATTGATAATATATACAGATGACGGTTTTTCCAATAAAACCATCGTTTTATTATCTTTAGTTTTTTGAAGAGTCAATAGTTATTACATAGTCAACCAATCTTTATTCTATTACATACATACTTCCTACCTATGATTAGAAATAACGGAGCTCACAAATTCTACTAATTTGATTTTAACTTCATTAATTTGTTCTTGGGTTGACTTAACTCTGCCTTCTTGCACATTTTCCAAGTTGTTGGTGTCGGAAAAGGAAAGACCTGCATGAAAGAGACCCAATACTCTTAAACATAAACTTGTTTAGCAGTAACCTAACCTTAGCAAAAAGATCTATGCAGCTCTAGAATGACAGCAGAACACAATTGGCATAATTGGCAAAGTACCTGTTCTTGTGGTGGCACCATAATCTGTTCTTGTGGTGGCACCATAACAAATGAAAAATCAGAGATTCAGAAAATTAACAATGAAATTCCAAAATAATTAAAGTAAACAACAAAACCAAAAAGTATTTTGGACCTGATGATGTTGTCGGTCCAAAAACAAACGGATCTAGTGAGGGATGGGTATGTTTTGCCTCATCTTCTTTGTTAGCTTCTTCTTGATTACGAAGGCCTTGTGGGACGGCTGTGCATATTTATAAAAAACCCAGATGAGAAACTCACTTAAATCCCACGAAATTAGCACAATACATGAACAAACATATATATATATATATATATATATATAGACCGATTTCCATAAGTCTTTCTAGATCGAGTCGCTGAGTTGGATGAGCGAGTTGAGTGCCTGAGAGCGAGATCTTCTTTGAAGAAAGTGAAGGTCGAGATCTTTCAAATCAAACCTTTCAACCAGCTTTGATTCTCAAATACAGAACCTCCCTCTACATCTTATGGATCTGCGAAGACCTCAATCTCTCAACTCCTTCATTGATATCGATTTTTTGATGATTTTGTAGAGAGTTTCATGAGGGTGTTTTAGAGAGTGCAGGAGGGTTTCAAGGAGGGAGAGATAAGGTTTTTAGAGACACGGGAAAATCTGAAAATTTGTCGAGCGCGAATTCACTTAAGTAGCCTTTTTTTAGCGTGTTTTAAAAGGCGACGCTTGTTAATGAGAGATAAGGTTTTCAAAGACGGGTGAAAATTTGAAAATTTGTCGAGCGCGAATTCACTTAAGCGGCCATTTTTTCGCGTGTTTTAAAAGACAACCCTTTTTATAAAAAACCGTCGTCTTTACTTAATAATAGACGACCCTTTTTATAAAAAAAACGTCGTCTTTACATATAATAGACGACCCTTTTATAAAAAACCGTCGTCTTTACATATAATAGACGACCCCTTTTATAAAAAACCGTCGTCTTTACATATAATAGACGACCCTTTTTATAAAAAAAACCGTCGTCTTTACATATAATAGACGACCCTTTTATAAAAAACCGTCGTCTTTACATATAATAGACGACCCTTTTATAAAAAAAACCGTCGTCTTTACATATAATAGACGACCCTTTTTTTATTTATACTTTCATTAAATACAACATAAGATTTTGTGGTATCCACTAGTGTAAATATTTTAAATTGACGATCGAATGCAGTCATTGTATTCATATTGGGTCAAGGAGTGTAGCTGTAAAAAATCATCAAAATCGGAGTTAAAATAACCGTTAAATCTTGATTTTTCGTTTATAACCGTCGAAATGTTTTGTCCCGTTACTTGATCTCTGATTTATTTTTTTTCCCGATTTTTGGCGTATATGATCACGATGTGTAAACAAACAAGTTTGACGGTTGGATCGTTGAAACTAGTTTCATAGAATGCGTATGCCATCAAAACAATATATTCACTAACAATTAAGAGTTTATTTATACTTTCATTAAATATAACATAAGATTTTGTAGTATCCACTAGTGTAAATATTTTAAATTGATGATCGAATGTAGTCATTGTATTCATATAGGGTCAAGGAGTGTAGCTGTAAAAAATCATCAAAATCGGAGTTAAAATAACCGTTAAATCTTGATTTTTTGTTTATAACCGTCGAAATGTTTTGTCCCGTTACTTGATCTCTGATTTATTTTTTTTCCCGATTTTTGGCGTATGTGATCACGATGTGTAAACAAACAAGTTTGACGGTTGGATCGTTGAAACTAGTTTCGTAGAATGCGTATGCCATCAAAATAATATATTCACTAACAATTAAGAGTTTATTTATACTTTCATTAAATATAACATAAGATTTTGTGGTATCCACTAGTGTAAATATTTTAAATTGACGATCGAATGTAGTCATTGTATTCATATAGGGTCAAGGAGTGTAGCTGTAAAAAATCATCAAAATCAGAGTTGAAATAACCGTTAAATCTTGATTTTTCGTTTATAACCGTCGAAATGTTTTGTCCCGTTACTTGATCTTTGATTTATTTTTTTTTCCGATTTTTGGTGTGTATGATCACGATGTGTAAACAAACAAGTTTGACGGTTGGATCGTTGAAACTAGTTTCGTAGAATGCGTATGCCATCAAAACAATATATTCACTAACAATTAAGAGTTTATTTATACTTTCATTAAATATAACATAAGATTTTGTGGAATCCACTAGTGTAAATATTTTAAATTGACGATCGAATGCAGTCATTGTATTCATATAGGGTCAAGGAGTGTAGCTGTAAAAAATCATCAAAATCAGAGTTGAAATAACCGTTAAATCTTGTTTTTGAAAAACCGTTATCTTTACTTCACAATAGATGACCCTTTTTAAAAACAAACCGTCATCTTTACATATAATAGACGACCCTTTTTTAAAAAACCGTCATCTTTACTTCATAATAGACGACCCTTTTTATAAAACAACCGTCGTCTTTATGTATAATAGACGACCCTTTTATATGAAAAGGGTCGTCTTTACTTCATAATAGACGACCCTTTTCTTATAAAAAGGGTCGTCTTTACTTAATAATAGACGACCCTTTTTATAAAAAAACTGTCGTCTTTACATAATAGACGACCCTTTTTATATGAAAAGGGTCGTCTTTAATTCATAATAGACGACCATTTTCATATAACAAGGGTCGTCTTTACTTAATAATAGATGACCCTTTTTATAAAAAAACCGTCGTCTTTACATATAATAGACGACCCTTGTTATAAAAAAACCGTCATCTTTACATATAATAGACGACCCCTTTTATAAAAAAACCGTCGTCTTTACATATAATAGACGACCCTTTTTATAAAAAAACCGTCGTCTTTACTTAATAATAGACGACCCTTTTTATAAAAAAACCGTCGTCTTTACATATAATAGACGACCCTTTTATAAAAAACCGTCGTCTTTACATATAATAGACGACCCTTTTATAAAAAACCGTCGTCTTTACATATAATAGACGGCAGTTCTTTCAAAACAACCATGTCTTTACCAAAAAAAGGACACTTGATTTTTAAAAGACGACGCTTGTCATACCTGCTGTCGTTGTTTTTTTGTCAGATTTTAACTCTGAAGAAAAGCTTTTTAATAAGACGACGCTTTTTTATTTGTGTGCGTCGTTATAAAAAAATTCTCAACAGTATCTCCATTTTTTAGTTGTTTAAGTCACTTATCCACGACGGTTTTTTGTTACCGTCGTCTTTTTAAAAACAACGACGGTTTTTTGTTCTTCCGTCGTCTTTTTCTGGTCGTCTTTTGCCCTTTTTGTAGTAGTGTGCAAAGCCAAATCCTTTTATGTGGTACTCCCTTGGTCTACCACTTGCCATTGTGTGGGATTGCTTTGCTAATTTTTTGGTTTTTAAGGCTTTTTGGGGCACTTTGACTCACTGGTACTCTGCGCACAGTGCCCTCAACAATGACGAATTTGTCTTGGCATATGACACAGCACCCCACGGATACTTCTGGAAGTCTTCAACATCTTCGGCCAATTTCAAGTAGCGCATGTCAATGTTGACATGCTTTTCACTGCCCAACAGCACAAACACAGCGAAATATAACAGCCCAAACTTGAAGACGTCCTCCTCATCACTGCAGTCGATGAAGGCTTGTTCGAGTTCGGAAAGGCTGACCGTTTTATTGTTGCAGAAATACTTCTTCTTCAATGAGCAGTTGTCATTAGTTGCAGTCGGAATGAAGGGAAGCTTTCCAAACTGCAGCCCTGTGATGACGCAAAACTGCTGCGCTGTGAACTGTATGACCTTGTTGCCAACGATGAATTTGATCCCGTTGACTTGAGAAACTGTCCTCGGGTCTGCCTTTCTCAACAACAAGCTATGGATAATTTGTGTTGTCCACTTCAGGTCCTCAATTACTAACAAATGGCCAAAACAACTGTCCTTGAACCTTTGTAACTATTGCCCACTAAATTTGTCCTTAATTGTACAGATCGCTGTTTTTGTATGGGAAAAGGTCAACGCCTTTCCCTGGATTTTTTCATCCGCAGCAATCATCAACTTTGCTTTCGAGACCATATTTCCCTACACACCACCATTATACAAATAATTTCAAGCCTTTTAAATATACACAATTACAAGCAATAAACACACAATACAGATGCATCTCATGGCAATATGCACAAGATATATCAGTGATAAACCTACAATACATCCCCAATAGAACTTTATATGCATTTCATGTTTGTTCACCAATGGCCCATGACAGAAAAAATACAAATTCATTGTACCTTCAACCCTTATCTTTTCTCTCAACAAGTCTTGCTCTTATATTTTCCCATTTCCTTCTCTTATATTTTCCAATTTCCTTATGTTATATTTTCTGTCCACAAGCCATGCTCTTATATTTTCCCACGTCCTTCTCTTATATTTTATCTTCAAAAGGCTTCCTACAAAAGTTTTTCCCATTTCATACACCTACAAGTGCAAAAAATGGGAAAAACTTTTGACTACAAAGTAACTACAGAGTGAAGTGAAGTGAAGCCTATCGTCGGATTTGACACAAGGGGGTAATAATGACACATTGTGCAGAAAAACATCATTTTATTTTAAAGAAACAATGTAATTCGTAAGCAGTGAACAGTGTGGATATCAAAGATAATTTAATCCCAATTGCCATTATTTAAACCTCAAACTAAATATGTTGTGTATTCCAGGTTGATTTAGACATTGTTACATGTCAATAAATCAAGAAGCTGCGTTACGTAACCACAAAAAGCATGCTGAGAAATGAGAGGCATCACAAAAAACAGAAATCTAACCTCACGGAGTCTGACAACAAAATATTTTCTGTAGTCCCGTCCGCTATTCTTTACAATATTCTCCAAAAGATAAAGTTATGGTGACTTCTGCTCACTAGAAACCTGCAAATTAGTTTCTACAATTAGATACTAAACACTAGTTACATCCAATATTGTTTGAACAAATAAGTGACTGATAAACCAAAGGCCTAACACGAAAATGCTTCCCGAATGAGAAGGGAAATGGGAAGGAGAAGCTATTTCAGTATAGGCTCTTCAAATCCATTTAAAAGATAGCACAAGCAACACATCTGCAGGTATTGTAACTTCTAAACTAGCCCATTGTGCACCCAAAACTAATATACATCCCCGCATATGGTTCTTTGCCCTTTGTTTACACATTCAATATTCATCCCCAAACTGAAATTCCAAATAATCACAACAGAATATGAATACAAAGATAACTTATCCATATCCAATATGCAAGCCCTAAACTTATCAATGACGTGTTTGTTTCACTGCCGTACAATGTATAGCCCAAATTACTTTCAAAGACGTACATTTAAAACAAGTCATAAAGGTGTGTCATTGAACTACATTTGTTGTTGTGGAACATGAATAAAACCATAATAAACCATTACAACCATAACAAACTAGCAATACAACAGCACTAAAATGAATATACAACGTCACTACATCAGCAATAACCCGGCAACAACAAAGCAATACAACATCAATACCAACAGCAAAACAACACCAGTGCAAGCATCATTCCACAAACAACAAACCCATTCACTGTTTCAAACAATGAATCATCGGAATCACAACATTTCAGACCTAAACCAATTTCAGTGAAACCCCTAAACCAATTTCTGAAAAACCCCTAAACCCTATACCCATTTCAGAGAACTCACTAAATCAATTTCAGAGAAAGCCCTAAACCTAAACCCTAAACCAATTTCAAACAAACCCATAAACGATTTTCATACAAACCCATAAAACCTTCGTTTTCCGTAAGAAATTTCGCTGAACAGTACCTGGTTCATGTAATCGATGGCATTCATCTTCAATTAACGGATTCCGCTGGGAGAGGAAGAGAGAAGAGAGAGTGAGACCTGAGCCACCAGAGACTGAGAGCGTGAGAGCTCAGCCACGAGCGACGGCAGAGTGAGAGCTGAGTGACCAGAGAGTGGAGACTGTGAGAGACGGAGCCAAAGAGAGAGGTGATTCGCGAGAGGTGATTTTCAGAAAAAGTGTTAGGTCAGCAATAAGTGTACAATAATTTTATATTTATAGGTGTTAGTTGTAAAAAAATTGGGGGGGGGGGGGGGGGGGTGGTATTTTTAGTTAAGATTATAAAATTGGGGGTATATACCGCTATTTCCCAAAAAATAAACATTCAGAGATCAAGTAATAGGACAAAACTTTTCGACAGTTATAAACAAAAAATCACGATTTAACGGTTATTTCAATTTCAATTTTAATGATTTTTTACAGCTACAGTCCTTGACCCTATATGAATACAATGAACCAATTCGATCGTCAATTTAAAATATCTATTTTCTAACAAAAACCCAATCCGAACTACAATAATATATTTTTCTAAGAAAATAAATTTTTTATTTTATTTATTTTCGTAAAGACTTTGTGAGACGAAGATTATTATTTCGTCACGCAAAGTCATCCAAAAATTTTAAAAATAATTTTTTATTTTATTTATTTTTGTAAACACTTTGCGAGACGAACGAGAATTCGTCACGCAAGACTTTGTGCACCAAATTTTTGTCTTTCGTCGTGCAAAGTCATGCATAGATTTTTAAAAATAAATTTTTATTTAATTCATTTTTGAAAATACTTTATGAGACGAACCACACTTCGTCGCGCAAAGATTTGTGCACCGAATTTAAGTCTTTCGTCGCGCAAAGTCATATATAGATTTTTAAAAACAAATTTTTATTTAATTTATTTTTTAAAAGACTTTACGAGACGAACAATACTTCGTCGCGCAAGAATTTGTGCACCAAATTTTATTTTTTCGTCGCGCAAAGTTACTTTTCGCGACGATGCTTTGTCGTCGTGCAAATTTTTTTTCTGCGACGAATTGTTTTTTGTCGCACAAAATGTATTCACGTAAGACTTTGAGCGACGAAGTCTAATTTTCATCGCGCAAAATGTAGTCGCGTAAGACTTTGAGCGACGAAGTTTAATTTTCGTCGCGCAAAGTCACTTTGTGTGACGAATTGTTTTTCGTCGCACAAAGTTTGGTCGCGCAAGGGGTTTTTTTTACTAGTGAATTTAAGAAATGTGTTTTATGTCTCCCACTAATTATGATATTTGTTTTGTAAACACGTACCTTGTCAAGGGCCTACGGCACACCCTGTTAAGGGTGCCCGATTCTCATCACACACGCCGGCAACACATTACACGTATGGGTAACATCCATATTAAATTAGAGGAGGGGTTATGAAAAAAAAAAGGAAACAAAAGAACAAGAAAAAAAAAAGGAAATATCTTTTAAGATCCCCCAATTATGAATGATAATGGCAGGCATCGAAAGATATATCCACTAGATTCATCGTTTCCTTTCCAAAAAAAAAGAAAAAGAAAAGGATATATACTAGACAATTTTTTATTGAAAGAAAATCGCATTGAATTGTAAAACAAGGAAAATTACAACCGACCTGCAACTTTTTTGCAACAAAAATGGAAGCATATCATCTTATACATTTTGACAGAAAAAAATCGCATTTATTAAGGTATTGCTTCTTCTTCAATCCTTGCTTGGAAAAAATAATCATTCCTGATTTGTTCCATGAAGAATGCGTCAAGTTATTTTTAAAAATAACAATAAAAATCGCTATATATATACAAGAGAACTATATATACATTGTACATACTGATTAGGGTTAAATCTTATAGTTTGCACAGCTTTTGTGTACGGCTGCTCTCCTATTCAAACGTTTTGTTCAGTCACGGAGATGATCATGCATCCGGTTAGTAGTTTTGCCAATTCATTTATTTCAATCATAAAATAGTTGATTCATGGTTTGATTACTAGATATATTAGGTTGACTTCATATTTTTCCATGACAATCTTTTTGGGAACAAGAAATCGACATCCATAGTCACACAAAATAGCTTGTTTTGTTATTTTCAAGAAAAGAAGATGGCTAAAATTTATTTTCTTCATAGGAAAATGGATAACTTTTATTGTAGGAATTCATGAATTTTTCTCGGAATTATATATTCATGGGAATGTGAATGCATCGGATTCTATCAAACCTTTTTTTTAGTGATTAAATTTTTTATTCTTTCAATATTACTCAAATTCTATTTTTGCTTACTCTAACTTTGTTTCGCTATATGTTTTCACACTAGACCCTTTATCAAACTCCCTGTTGGTAAGTTATCTCACACTAGTCCGCATACGTTTAGTTCGACAACTTTCCTCAGCTAGAGATCATATCTCTGCCTTCACTCCGGATCCCTTCACCGCCACGCAATCCACTCCCCGCCATGAGTGAAAAGATAGCCAGCGTCAACGTCGGCTGCAGCAACAGCAAAAAACTAAAGTGGTTCGCATGGGGCACCGGTGGCCTTATTGTCTTTATCGGCCTCCTTGTGTTTGTTGTGTTCCTCGTTCTCCACCCCTCCAAGCCAAGCTTCAACCTCGAAGACGTCACCGTTTATCAGTTCAACGTCTCCAAGGTACCGCCCTACGCCATCAACATCATCATGCAGGTCACACTGTCCTCTAGAAACCCTAATTCTCGGATAGGCTTAGAGTACCAGCCTCTCCACGTCTACAGCACATATCGAGACCAGCAGATAACAATGGCTTATCTCTTGCCTCCTACGTACCAAGGGCACAAGGAACCTGTGGTGTGGTCACCTCCTTTGACTGGCTACGACATGCCAATTTCGCCATATTCGCAGCAGTCTTTGGATCAAGATTGGCATGCTGGGGTTGTCCTGATGAATATCAAGCTTCAAGGGGACGTGAAGTGGAAAGTAGGGACTTGGATTTCGCCCAAGTATCACTTGTACGTGCATTGCCCGGCGAATATCAGGTTTGGGGATTTGAACAACGGTGGTCCAAACCTCATCAAGGGTCAGCCGGTGGATCATTGCGATGTGGAGATTGCTTCTTAATTTTTTTGTTTTGGTAAAGAGGAGGGCTAGCACCTCATCAAGGGAGTTCAACTGCTTCTTAGTTCATTTGATTTCTCTTTTAATTAAATCCCCTTGCTTTTTCATTTTCTGTGTTCTTGTTTCTTTTTGCGATGTGGATGTATATGATTTAAAGGAATTCAAATTCTTATATGTCATTGGAGTGATTAATGTAGTTTAGTCTTCAAGATACGAAGTCATCATTCTCTGACTTCTTGGATGACCAAAAAGCAAACATCGTCAAACCATATAGATTTGCTGTACGCTTTTCATCAAACACGATCCAAACACCAGCATGTCAAATATATACTTGAATTTTGTTATATATTTCCCTAGCAAAGACCAAGAGATGTTGGTAAATAATTAAAAGAAGCTTGCTCAACAGTCTTACGAAAGAAGGAAAAGCAGAGGAACGAGCATGGAAAAAAATCCAGACCCCAAATTGCAATCACCAACACCAAGCCTCTCCATCTCTGCTTCCCCGAATATACACCACCCCCACCCCCACACTTCATCCCTCTCTCCTCCTAATCCGATTTCACACCCACCAATACCATCCTCTTATTCCACAATTAACCAACAATTAACAACCCTTTTTCTTCATCCTCTGCCTCACTCGCAGCCGCACCAACAAGTGACGCTTTGCTTCTCTTCAACAGGTGCGAAGCCTCACTTGTTGGGTCTTTAAAATAATAATTTATTCACCCTGAAGGCCCAAAAACATCCGTGCGCTATTTTTGTCTTGGGGAAAGCAAAAGCTAGAGGAGTCTGGGGAAAGGAAGGTGGAGGAGGAAATAAAATTGTTTTTTTTTTATAAATAATATATAAACTCTGTCTTAAGGCACAAAAAAGGCTTTCGTGCTCCATTCAAAGCACAAGTAAACTATAATGATCACTTATCACTGACAATAAGTTGAGAAGATGGAAACTTATATTAATATTGGGCATAAGGTACTGTTTTATTTAATTAATTTCCAAGCAAATAATTATTTTAAGGGAAACAAAACTTTAATTAGATACCTAATCAATCAGGAGTAATGTGCCTTAAAAATTACAGATGAAAGGGGTAGGTAATGTTAACACATTTTGGGTGTCTTGGAGGGTGGATAAATAAATCTGGCATTGGACCCTCTGCCTGTACAAGAGAAAGCAGCAGCCTGAGAAGGAATTCGAGGGAAAAGGACGTCTTACCAAAAAAGAAGAAAAAAGTTGGTTATTTCAATTCCTTTTTGTAAAGCCAAGTAGTATTAAACTAAAACCACTCGACATTTTACTCCTACAGTGTAAATCAAACACATCATGTGTAGAAATGCTAATTACATTTTATTAACCGCAACTCTCTAAATTAGGTGTCACGCTATTTGTTGAATTCACTAGTGAGATGTCAAATGCAACGAGATTAAGACTGAAAAAGTATAAAAGTAATATTTGTCATTAAACTGTAATGAGATATGTATTTTTAATTGACATAACTCTTCCAACCTACGATTTGACTCAGTTGAAATAACTTTTTTCTTCAATTTTTGTCGTTTTATGTTCATGTGACTATTTCACATAACTTTTGAAGATGCTGATATAATACAAGTAGTTTAGTTATGTGTTCCCAGCGCACCAGTGCTCTAGTGGTAGAATAGTACCCTGCCACGGTACAGAGCCGGGTTCGATTCCCAGCTGGGTGCATCACTCGTCAGTTTGACTTTTCTGATTTAAATTTCTTTTTGACGTACCTGTCCACCAACCCCCTTGTCCAAAAAAAAAAAGTCCACTACACTGGGAGGAGCGGACCCTAAAAAACCTTTAGAAAAAAAAGGAGAAAACAGAGAGCCGAAAGTTTAGAAAGATGGCTGAAGATAACACAGTCGAAATTCCTAGAGTTAAATTGGGAAATCAAGGACTTGAGGTAGGTACATCTTACTCTTCAACTTATCCTTTCCTGTTCATAGTTTTCAAATTACAACTCTAAAACCCAGTCAGTTGCATCTTTTTTCTAAAAAGCTGACTTCTTGGGTGGAAAACAATTCAATGATTTAATCCTAACGCAGGGTAGACTTTGTATTAACAAATCCAATTTACATTTGGGATTGATCTAAAAGGAAAGGGATCAAAAGAAATTACATAGAGGAAAAATAATAGGGAAATAGCGGTATATGCCACCAAAATTATAATCTTAAGTGAAAATACAACCCATTTTCAAAAATTGTAAAACTATCACCTATAAATATATATTTATTGTCCACTTATTGCACAGATATCACTGTTACAGAAATTTTGGTCTCTCAGCTCCCTATTCACTCTCTCTGCGTTCGCTTGCTCTCTCTCTCTCAGCTCTCTCTCACAGTTCTCTCTTCCTCTCTCAGCGCTTTCTCTCTCCATCGACCACCACCACTCTCTTTCTCCCTTTGTCGCGAAAACCTAAACATCATCTCTCTTTCTCTCTCTGCAGTCAATGTTAGGTTTTGTTGAGGGGGTTCTTGAAGATGAAAGAGAGGGTTTCTTCGTTAAATGCTCTCTCCCTTCAACAATCTCTCAGTTCCCTATCTTTTCATGTCTTCAATCGACGTCTTTCTCTTCTCCTCTGCTCCTTCAGGGCCTCAAAAAACCCTAATTCTTGGTTTCGATTCTGACTTTTTTCACATACTTCCTCCTCATTCTCAATCCTCTCACAGACAAAATTCGTGCTTTTCTTTAGGTGTTTCTGGGATTTCCAATTTGGTTATGTGCGCAAAACGAGTGATTCTAAGGTAGGTTTTGTATTTGTTATTGACTAGTTTGTCTTTTTGTATGGTTTTCATTTGAGAAGGATAATTTCACTAACCTGTGACTGATTTTGTGAAGTTTAGTAATTACAGAGATTGGAAATTTATGTATTTGAACTGTGAATTACTTCATGCTTGGATGAAACTTCTATTGGTCTGATTGATTTTGCTTTATTGATGTAGCCTCTCCAATCAATTTCCAAGTCTGGAATTGCATAACAGAGAGCAGAATGGTCGGGTTGATGATTTATCAGCTTCTAAGGTAAAGGGGGAACTACATAAGTGTTTGAATGGGCCTGTTACAGTTGCTACGGTCTTGTTGCCTCGTGGTTTAATCAATTCAGGGAATTTGTGCTTTCTCAACGCAACGCTACAGGCTCTTCTATCCTGTTCTCCTTTTGTTCAGCTTCTGCAGGAATTGAGAACTCGCAAAGTGCCTAAGGTTTCTTTTGTTTATTCGATTACTTTGTATTTACGTGGTTTTAGTAGAATTGCTATTTGCAAAAAACAAAATTTATATAGATTGCTGATATCAGAAAATCGGAAGCTACCTTGCCTATGCTTGTTCTTTTTCTGGCTAATCACTTAACTAATATGTTGTCCATTTGAATTTGATTTTATATAGATTGGGTGCATTTGCAGAGTTCGTCTCTTAAATATTTTACTTCTTTGAAGTTCTTTATATGCTTTAATACGAGAAACTCTTGAAGATTGAGTATATGAGATGGAGAAATAGAATAATCTCTTTTAACTTTGGCAATATCTAATTGTTTTTAGGTCACCAACAAACTCAAGTGTAAGAACTCAAATGGGTTTCATTGGTTTTGTGTATTTGGATCGTTTTTCTGATTGGATATTTTGGGCTCTGTTTTAGGTTGCTTGTTTGCAATTAATTTTGGCTATTTCTATGAACCCTATAATTTCGTACAAGAAATTCAAAAGGGAAAGAAGGTTTGACTAAATTTTCATATGGCCCTTGAAAGAATGCATGTCCTACTTGAACAAGAAAAGTATATGATCGTTTTTGAGTCTTTACACTCTTTGGCTGACCTTGTCCAAGCAAGTATTGGATGTTTTATAGGAACAACAAATTAGTGAAGTACTCATCCTAGCTTCAAATCCCATTGGGAGGTAAAAATGATAACTAGGATTTTAGTTTAATAGAAGAAGTCACTATTTTGTGCAGTGTATATATTGCTGGAATTTATCTGTGACGCACTATGTAAAGTAAAGTGGGTTTTATACCAATATTAGTCCTATCACGGTTCTTGAATATTCATGTTAATGACTTTACTTGAGAAATCTTGTACTTGATAATGTCTAATTTTCTGTTTACATGTTAAAAGAAGATATTTTGTCTATTTATATATTCTTCCTTCTGGATGGTGCTTAGGACTTATAAGTTTTGGGAAGTACTCATAATTGTACTTTAGCTTGAGTACGAATTTTTTTCCCAGTTTGCAAGAATTGTTTATCAAATTTATATAAGTTTGTAGATAGCACAAGCATGCACCTTTGAAGAAGCACATATGCGATTCTCATCCAACCAATTTCGTTGTAACAAATTATGTATCTCTGACTCTGTTTTTTCCCTCAGGCTGGATTAGCTCTTGGAGAGTTGCAAAAGGAAAATAATTCCTAAGAAGCCTTTGGCCAGTAACTAATCCACTTTCAAGTCAAGAACATCTTTTACATCCTCAACTTTTACAGAAGCCTCTCTGCCCATTCCTTGCTCGAGGGTATTTTGACGATGTAGGAGTGTAAAATGTGATTCCATTAAGGACGTCGTGTCCTTTTTGTAATATGTTGTAGATTATGAATATATAATGGGAATGTGGAGTTTTTGTATTGCCTTTGTATTGCTCCCCTATTGTATTTGTATTGTCATCGAATTGCCATTGTAGTGTTGTGTTATTGCCTGGATATTGCACTTATATTTCTATCTTATCACCTGTTTTTCAAGTCTATCTTGTGAAGGAACTTATAAGGATATTTTGTAAAAGAAAACGCTTGATTGTATTAGTTTATTTTGTAAAGGAAAATGTTAGATCATTATTCTTTATCATATAAATAAGGTATAACAAGCACCGTAGATGTATCTCTTCAAAGTGATTGATTCGTGTTCAGCTATTGGTGTAAGAATGTGATTCCATTATTGCTTTTTTATTGATTATTTATTATTGTAAGAATGTGATTCCATTAAGGACGTCACGTCCTTTTTATAAATCAAACTCATAGTTGCTTTCCCTGCAACAAATTATATTAATTATGAAAACCAACCAAAAAGCAATAAACAAAAGCGATATGAAAGTATTGGCACGTAGATTATGAAGTGGTAACAGACATGCAATACAAAAGCAATACGATAGCAATAAACAATCAATAAAGTGGCAATAGACACGCAATAAAAACGCAATACAAATACAATAAACAAGTTGGGCGCGGCTTTTCTTTTTCTTGTGCAATCTGAAAAGAAAAGGGGAAAGGAACATAAATTGTCAAGACAAAACTGCAGAAAGAAATAGAAAGTGATTATATCAGACATTTCCCCTTATATTTTTCCTGCCAATGATATACATACCCTATGAAATTGGAGACATTGTTGACACTGAAAGTAGCTGAGGCATGCATCATTTTGCAAACACAATGATGAGATTGAGATATGATGCACATTTCACATTTTCCACCTTATTATAATGGAATTTTAAATTATAGATACAAAATTCTATACGGATAATGATAACCACCCCAAGCTAAGGACGGCTCGGCGTAAATTAATACAACTTCAGTTAGACTATGGCATTATATATATCCCTTGAAATACAATATACAAATTGCTTTTGTTTATTGTTTTTTGTTTTTTGGTTGATTTTCTTAATTAACATAATTTGTTGCAGGGAAAGCAACTATGAGTTTGATTTATAAAAAAAGACGTGACGTCCTTAATGGAATCACATTCTTACAATAATAAATAATCAATAAAAAAGCAATAATGGAATCACATTCTTACACCAATAAAAAAGCAATAAGTGCAATAACCAGGCAATAACACAACACTACAATGGCAATACGATGACAATACAAATACAATAGGGGAGCAATACAAAGGCAATACAAAAACTCCACATTCCCATTATATATTCATAATCTACAACATATTACAAAAAGGACACGACGTCCTTAATGGAATCACATTTTACACTCCTACATCGTCAAAATACCCTCGAGCAAGGAATGGGCGGAGAGGCTTCTTACACTTGAGTTCTTACACTTGAGTTTGTTGGTGACCTAAAAACAATTAGATATTGCCAAAGTTAAAAGAGATTATTCTATTTCTCCATCTCATATACTCAATCTTCAAGAGTTTCTCGTATTAAAGCATATAAAGAACTTCAAAGAAGTAAAATATTTAAGCAATACCTGAGTGATACACAAACCAACATCTACATGAATGTCAGCACCTTCTCTACGAAGACTGATACTCGTAACCTGCAAAAAAATTTAATGCGTACATATATTAGACAAAAGCATTATACATTCTAAGGTATCAATAATGAGGAAAAAAAAAGGACATCATCAGGATGAAGGACTTATGTAGGACCAAACTGATTTCCATCAGCATTAGCCCCACTAATTACAAAAACAAGCAGATATAGTAGTACCAACATTTGTAATCTGACCTATGTTGTAAATGATGATTCATGATTATTTTAATAAAATGAGCAAATTTATTACCATCATCAAAGTCAAAAGCTTTGGATTTAAAATTTACACTATCCCACCACAACAACTGCCAAGACCAAAAGGAAAGTAAAGAACTTAACTTATTAAATTGTATATGGCAATCCAAAATCCAAAGCACCAGAACAAGCTTGAAAGGGATGAAAACTAAGTTTACCTACTTTTTGGTTTGCTGAAGTTTTAAGATTGACAAAGGTCACACTTGTTCTGCTGACTCGCACTTCATCATCCTTGTTATCTAAAACCAGTGAAAAAACTAGAGTACCGAGTTATCAGAATAAAAATAAAAAGTAATAAAATCCTAACTAAATCTCAATGGAATTTTCCTTGGAAGGAGGCTTTATCAGCATCTAGTGTGAGAGATACAAAGGCAAACCAAACCAGAAACTGTCCTACTCAAGGTCTCAAAAATGAAAATCATATGGTTCATAGAAATAACTGAAATTAATGGCAAAATAAGAATCCATAAGGGATTTAAAAGAAAAAAAGTGGCAGGGAAGGACAACTTTTGTGACCACAAATAGATGCATGTGTCTAAATCTTTTTGCAATGATCATGCCTTACAATTTCAGCCAGCAATACCATCAAGGATTAAATTTGCAATAAGAAGGCTCAACATAGAAATAAAAAAAATACAAAATGACAAAACCTAGAACAGAAAATTATTCACCCAGATCAGATACACACCTTGGCCTGCCCAAGATCCTAGTTCGTACATCTGGAGTAAAAATTTAAAGAACGCCTTCAAACATGGCAGGGCTAAAAGGCCTACCAGTCTCAAGAACACCTGCATCTTTGTTCTTTGAACTTGAACCACTAGGCATGTCAAATTCAGAGACGAACTCTGCAAATGCACCCGATCTATATAAAATCAAATTCAAATGGACAACATATTAGTTAAGTGATTAGCCAGAAAAAGAACAAGCATAGGCAAGGTAGCTTCCGATTTTCTGATATCAGCAATCTATATAAATTTTGTTTTTTGCAAATAGCAATTCTACTAAAACCACGTAAATACAAAGTAATCGAATAAACAAAAGAAACCTTAGGCACTTTGCGAGTTCTCAATTCCTGCAGAAGCTGAACAAAAGGAGAACAGGATAGAAGAGCCTGTAGCGTTGCGTTGAGAAAGCACAGATACCCTGAATTGATTAAACCACGAGGCAACAAGACCGTAGCAACTGTAACAGGCCCATTCAAACACTTATGTAGTTCCCCCTTTACCTTAGAAGCTGATAAATCATCAACCCGACCATTCTGCTCTCTGTTATGCAATTCCAGACTTGGAAATTGATTGGAGAGGCTACATCAATAAAGCAAAATCAATCAGACCAATAGAAGTTTCATCCAAGCATGAAGTAATTCACAGTTCAAATACATAAATTTCCAATCTCTGTAATTACTAAACTTCACAAAATCAGTCACAGGTTAGTGAAATTATCCTTCTCAAATGAAAACCATACAAAAAGACAAACTAGTCAATAACAAATACAAAACCTACCTTAGAATCACTCGTTTTGCGCACATAACCAAATTGGAAATCCCAGAAACTCCTAAAGAAAAGCACGAATTTTGTCTGTGAGAGGATTGAGAATGAGGAGGAAGTATGTGAAAAAAGTCAGAATCGAAACCAAGAATTAGGGTTTTTTGAGGCCCTGAAGGAGCAGAGGAGAAGAGAAAGACGTCGATTGAAGACATGAAAAGATAGGGAACTGAGAGATTGTTGAAGGGAGAGAGCATTTAACGAAGAAACCCTCTCTTTCATCTTCAAGAACCCCCTCAACAAAACCTAACATTGACTGCAGAGAGAGAAAGAGAGATGTTGTTTAGGTTTTCGCGACAAAGGGAGAAAGAGAGTGGTGGTGGTCGATGGAGAGAGAAAGCGCTGAGAGAGGAAGAGAGAACTGTGAGAGAGAGCTGAGAGAGAGAGAGCAAGCGAACGCAGAGAGAGTGAATAGGGAGCTGAGAGACCAAAATTTCTGTAACAGTGATATCTGTGCAATAAGTGGACAATAAATATATATTTATAGGTGATAGTTTTACAATTTTTGAAAATGGGTGGTATTTTCACTTAAGATTATAATTTTGGTGGCATATACCGCTATTTCCCAAAATAATATGGCCGAGGGGAAGGGAATTCAGATTCCAAGACTGAAACTTGGAACAGTTTTTTCCTGCTTTAGTTCAGAATTTATGATTTCCTTTCAGGTCTCAAAATTGGGGTTTGGGTGCATGGGCCTGACTGGAGTCTACAACTCTCCTGTCGCTGATGAGGATGGAATCTCGATAATCAAAGATGCCTTCAGTAAAGGAATTACTTTCTTTGACACATCTGATGTATATGGACCTCATTTGAATGAGGTTCTTATTGGGAAGGTATGCATGTCTCTCCGCTTCTGAATTTGTCAACTTCATAGATACAGCTGCTGATGTATATGGACCTCGTTTGAATGATTACACTAACTCCACAAGTTAAGAGAAGCAGAATACGAGCTAAATGTATATGTCTCAATGTTTTGTATGTTTCTATTTTTGTCAAGAAGAAGAAACTTGCAGCTGCCTTCCAAGTAATGAAGGACTTTTCTATTGATTTTCTGCATGCCTAATTGCAATGTTTTAATTTTCTAGGCCTTGAAGCAGTTGCCAAGAGAAAAAATTCAATTAGCCACAAAGTTTGGTATTACTGGAACCGTTGACCCTCCTACTATTGTAATCAAGGGTACCCCTGAGTATGTCCGTTCAGCGTGTGAAGCTAGCTTGAAGCGTCTTGGTGTGGACTACATTGATCTGTATTACCAACATCGGGTGGACACTTCAGTGCCTATAGAGGAAACTGTATGTGATTCTCTTCCTTATTCAGCTGCAATCACCACAATTGTATAATAAACTTTGCATGTTAGTTTGATTAGATACCTTTTTGTTTTCTTTCTGGAGTTTAGATTGGTGAGCTGAAGAAACTGGTGGAAGAAGGGAAAGTAAAGTACATCGGTTTATCAGAAGCTAGCCCGGACACAATAAGGAGGGCACATGCAGTTCATCCCATCACAGCTGTACAAATGGAGTGGTCCCTCTGGACTCGTGATATTGAGGAAGAGATTATTCCACTTTGCAGGCATGTTGAAAATCCTATCTGAGCTATGCAAAATTGGTCCTCTGAATTGGTTTCATAATTGTGCAAATGTTGTCAAACTCAAGCTCTATCTATTACAACTCTAATATGTTATGTGTCAATTATCTCATTGGATGGTGTAATGTTATCACATACAGGGAGCTTGGCGTAGGTATAGTTCCGTATAGTCCTCTTGGTCGTGGGTTTTTCGGTGGCAAAGCAGTTTTAGAAAGTGTGCCTGCAAATAGCTTCTTGGTAAATGTTTCTTCACCAATTTTTCTGCTTGGTTCATTGTAATACCAAATGTTGCCAATTATATTCTTTAAGCTGTGATTAATTATTTGCATCTTTTCATGAGGAAGCTTTGAGGGGACGTTACTTCATCTCCTTACATTTATTATTTCCTAGGAGAGGGAATGTTCAGAAACCTGATCCATTTTTCTTTTTTATGTTTTCTAAGGCCTCAAATCCTCGGTTCATAGGTGAGAACTTGGAGAAGAACAAGAACATTTACAATCAAATAAAAAGCCTTGCAAAAAAGCACCAATCCTCTCCTGCTCAACTAGCACTAGCATGGGTTCTCCACCAAGGAGATGATGTTGTGCCCATCCCAGGTGAGCCATCATTACACTTTTGTTATCTGCAACTTAAATTAACAAACATGCCAAAGGTGAATTAGTAGGACTCTTGGTTAAGTTGTTTTTTCTTTGAAAATAGTTTTAAGATGTAATCAGAGACAGAACTTTGTACACTAACTTGAGTCGAGCGAAGAAAAGTTCTTACACTCCATGTCCATAGTCCATTGTGGGAACAAAAATTAAGGTCCAAGTAACAAGCCACTTCCCATGAACCCTAAATTTAGGGAGTGGAGGGAATTAAATGACATGATATCCACTACCATTGAGCATGGAGATAAATAAGGGATATGGGACTTGGAGTCCAAGGGTTCAATGCTTATAAAAGGCTAACTAATCTCTAGTATAAATGCAGAGAGGTATGAGATTATCTGAGATACGCAATATTCCTGAACGAACACTGACTTGAGCGTCGGAGTGTTTTCTTGCAGGTACTCCCCTCCTTCACTGATGGCAATCGGAATGGTGTCCGGCTTCTTAACATAGAAATCAAATTACTTGTTGGAGGACCCGAAATTTCATGCTCCAACAGTTGGCGCCGTCTGTGGGAACCGTACAAAAAGTCATAATGAGAAGCCATGGAAACACTCTTGCCTTGGAAGCTACAATGGGGGCATGAATTAAATCTCCCAACAGAGAAGAATTTCTATACTCCTTTATCATTTCACAACTATAAATTTTTATCACAGTGCATCTTCTTGCCATAACACAGTGTTAATTGGGCTATACCAATCACGCACGGCTCCAAAATTTCACAAATGAATTTTCGTGAAATGAGCCTTCAACTTTTCAGAGGTGAGTATCCAATTTTTATTGGGATGTATGCAACCGTTTGTAACAAAACGATTGAATTAGGGGCATGAATGGGGGCATGAACTACTGCCCCAAATAGAGAAGAATTTCTACCCCATGCTTTTGGTAGTTTCATGACCTAGCAGCATCAAGTACGCAATCATATTATGTAGTTGAAGAAGTCGTAACTCTGAATTATGAATTTGGAATTGGGCAACAAACCAATTTCTATGGGGGCACGAGCCAAACTGCAAACAGATAAGTTTTCTATTGTCTCTTTTAGGATCCACGAATTATAGCATGGAACATGCTTACATCTTTTATCAATGCATATCTTCATGTCTTTCTAAAGTTTATCATAGCCTATATATCTTCTGATGTAGATGAGAATGGGTTGAATTTACAAAGGAACTTTTGTGTAAACAATTCTCAAGTTTCATAGAGATAATTGGGGTTAAATCCTACAAAGCCAAGGCTCGCACATGATTGAACAACACCAGAAAAATCTTGTAGGGGCTGAGAATGGAGTAGATGCATATATGCTGAAATGCTCTGAGAAGGCAAATACAAAAATTACAGCTTCCATTCGAAAGTAACAAATGTTGATCAAAGTATTGGTGATGCCCTTCTATTCAAGATTTCCTGGAAGACATGATACTTGATCAATGGTTTGATGTTCATATTTATATGTTCACATTGCAGCAACATGAAATTTTTATTGTTATTTTCATAACAATCATAGCTGGTCCTGGGAGTATTATCAATTTAACCATATTCGATAATTCATTATCCAATACCACCTCACGTATTCATAGCGAGTGAAGGCACGCAATGAAGTGTTGGGGACATGTATGCTTCTCCGTTGATGTAACTAAAATGGTTTATAATTGTTACAATGTGTAGGGAGCCAAGAGAACCACGTGTGATGTCTACACTGTACAGAAAGGCAGATTTACCAAGGCCAGCGAAGGTGACTGGTGCAATGCCCCTTTGGGCCCAAACATTTCTGCCGTCGGAATTCAGCGGGTGCGCGTCTCGGACATGATAACTATGAGCACCACACTAATCCCATACGTTGTCAGGCCCAACCTTTTCCTTTGCATTACAACAAGCAAATAGCGAAGCTATTATCATTTGAGTGGTAAAGAATGATTATATCAATCCTGGTCTTATGACTCATGAGCTTATGGTATGTCTAGTGCGATTTTACAACAGCTAATTTTTTTATTGTTGGTGAAGCCATGGCCTGAAAGGCGTATGATCAGAAGATTTTAAATTGATTATATATATCTGACACATGCCAAGGTATTTTACTTATGCCTCTTACATTTGGGAGATGAGAACAGTTTCATTTATGGCTCTATAAAACGCTTGAATTTGAATTTAGTCATAAGCTGCTCAATATCTAGACACTACTAAGCCTACGTATTGATTCGTACATGGTGAAACTTTACTGTACATTGAAACTGATTTTTGTTGATGAAATTAACAATATTATCATGTGGTTAGATTTGGCAGCCTGTTAACCTCTTGACTACATTTGTGTGGTGGGGGCAGCTACTGCACCACTCAAAGATAAGCCATAACTCAACTCATGCCTGTGACTGAAAGTCAAATTCAAGTGGTCGAAGACCATGATTGTGAATGAAATTCAAATTCATGTGGTCGAGACCACGTTTGTAACTGAAGGCCAAATTCGTGTCGAAGACAAAACTTGGTGGAAGACCATACTTAAGGCCGAAGGCCAAATCCATATCGAAGGCAAAACTTGTAGCCGAAGGCAAAATTCAAAACCATGGTAGAAGACCATATTTGTGGTCGAAGGCCAGACTCAAAATCATGGTTGAAGACCAAACTCTTGGCCAAAGGCAATATCCAGAGATGATCAAGCTTAAGGTTGAGGACCATACTCATTGCCGAAGGCCACCATATCTATGAAATTTCGCATGCTCATGATCGAAGTGTTCTTCCCACAAAGAATATTTTCTCTCTCTACACCCTAGACATGTGTCTAGAGAGAGAAAAGGGGGCATCTGTGGGAACAAAAATTAAGGTCCAAGTAACAAGCCACTTCCCATGAACCCTAAATTTAGGGAGCGGAGGGAATTAAATGACATGATATCCACTACCATTGAGCATGGAGATAAATAAGGGATATGGGACTTGGAGTCCAAGGGTTCAATGCTTATAAAAGGCTAACTAATCTCTAGTATAAATGCAGAGAGGTATGAGATTATTCTGAGATACGCAATATTCCTGAACGAACACTGACTTGAGCGTCGGAGTGTTTTCTTGCAGGTACTCCCCTCCTTCACTGATGGCAATCGGAATGGTATCCGGCTTCTCAACATAGAAATCAAATTACTTGTTGGAGGACCCGAAATTAACAAACATGCCAAAGGTGAATTAGTTTAAGGACTCTTGGTTAAGTTGTTTTTTCTTTGAAAATAGTTTTAAGATGTAATCAGAGACAGAACTTTGTACACTAACTTGAGTCGAGCGAAGAAAAGTTCTTACACTCCATGTCCATAGTCCATATTGCTCATTTGCTTTGAATTTTCAACTGCTTAGGGACAACAAAGATTAAGAACCTGGATGCAAACATTGGCTCCTTGAGGGTGAAACTTGGAGAAGAGGACCTGAAAGAAGTTTCTGATGCTGTCCCAATCGACCAAGTAGCTGGTGATAGAACTTACTTAGGCATGACGCATTTGCAATGGAACTTTGCCAACACTCCTCCAAAAGTCTAAAGGAACTTTTGTATTGATAAGTTAAGTGGGATTGTATAGAGTTGAGTACTGAACAATCATGGGTACGTGCATTATACAACCCATTTGTAGTTCCGACTTCTGAGCACACATATCCCATTTGTAGAAATGCGCTTGTTTTCGTCGATGGTGGTCGTTGCTTTCTGATTGCTTTTCGATTTTCAGAGAGTGAATTTTCAGAGTGAAATGGTGAGGGTTGTGAGTCTGTGAGTGTTTTTCCTTGAAGTGGGAAGGAGTGCGACTGGACGGAATGGGAAGATGTCGTGGGCGTGATTGGGTGTTGCTGTCGTTTTGGGTAGAAATTTGGCTTCGCTGCTGTCGTTTTGGGCTTGGGCTGTTTGGGCGTGTTTTTGTTTTTGGTCAAATGCTTGGGCGTGCTTAATGCTGACAGTTGGAGTGTTTATTTTGGGCTTGGGGTTTTTTAATGCCGACAGCTGGAGGATTGAGTTAAAATGAAATAGTAAAATTTGGCAGGATTTAATAATGACATATTTCGTAATTTTAACGTTTTTTCAGTGCTTGATTGTAAAATTACATCTTATTTTTTACGCATTGGTCTTATATTTCTAATTTTTTAGCTGTGATGTAATGGATGCATGACATTTATTTTCCCTCTTCAATTGCAGTCACCAAGCCAGACGTGTGCCTATGTAAGTCGTTCTTATGTCCACTATAATGAATGAAATTACATGATATGCCATTGGTTAAATGGAAAATTTCAACAGACACATCCCTAAAATTATGTTTTCTCCTCCATTTGTGCAATATGAAAACCATATTTTTGAAAACCCTAAAGCAAATAGCATGCATACATTTTTTTCTACATGCCTTGCATGTCTGAGTTCTTCATTATAGCACGTTCTTCATTATTCATGTTGTACGTAGTATACCTACCATTGAGGTATGAAGTTTGGATAGGTCCCTTGCTTGTACTAGAGAGACATTGTTTCCAACCTTACCTATTGGTTGGTTTTGGGAGAAAGGTTTCTGCGGTGGGGGAACAATTGGGGTTTGGATGAGAGAGAGAGAGAGAGGGGGCTGAAAGGGATGAGAAAGTTTTTTTTAAAAAAGGAGAGAGATAATTTCTTATTTTATCTATTTTAATTAGAATATTTATTTGTTTTATTCCACGTGACGCAATATGTGTGTACATATGGACTCATTGATTTCCACGTTAATTTTTTTAACGGAGGAATTGATGGAAGCACTAACAGGTCACAACACAGATGTATGAAAGTGTTACAAAAATAAACGTTCAATATAAGATTGAGATGAAAAAAAACTTGATGTATCAAAGATTGAAACTCGGTAAACTTCAACGTAGTAAAATAAAAATTACCCATAAACAATTCCTTTTTAAAAAATAAACAATTTCTTAAAGTAATAAAACATTAATATTTTTAAAAACTAATTTAAAACAAAACAAAAAAGTGGTGATGTAACTTGCCACATCATCAATTTCACAAAACAATTAGATGGTTAAATTAACGGAATGTGTAAATTGATTGAATATTAAAATGTTTGGGTGTAAATTGATGAAATTGAAACTTTGCAGTCCATTTCGATAATGCCCCCAAACTAAAAGGGATATAATGTGGTTAACTTTTTTTTTCCCTCTACTTCTTTATGTAACTTTTCTCTTTTCCTTCCATCTCGTTTTCTCTCCTCTCTTTTTTTCTTTTCTCTTTTTCCTCTCTCTGTTTCTCTCTTCTTTTCTTCTTCTTCTTTTTTGTTTCTCTCTCCCATTGTCAGTGGCCTTCATCAATCGTCAATTTCGTTATTGGATTTTGTAAATCTTGAATCTAAGTTTGTTTGCGGTTACTAATAGTTCCCTTACTTTCCTCTATCACGTCATTTTTTGGGTTGAGTGAGTAATTTTTCAATTTTAGTCTTCCTTAATTTGGTTTCTTGTGGAATGGGCCTTGCTTTTGGCTTACCCAAGTGTCCTTTCTTTTTTTCACTTATATTTATTTTGTTTTTCTTCTGTCTTAACTTCATGTCATTGCGAAGCAAGTTGCTTGTTGTTTTTTTAGGAAATATTTTTGCTCACCACTTTAAACAAAGGTGTATGTTCACTATTCTTAATATTAATTTATATAATCATGATTATGCATACAAACACGTGTCAAGCAGTGGCGGAGCCAAGATTTCAAATTAGAATAGGCTAAATTAATGACACTAAACTACTCCTTTTGGCCTACTTTATAACATCATTTTATGTTGATTAATAATATATCCATTCGTTACAATCATAATTGTCCATAATTTCATATTTTATAATGCTTAAATACTAATCTCATCATCTACATTATTATAGACTCAAAAATAAATAATTTATATAAAAAATTCGGTATAAGTTCAAAATTGAAAACAAAATTTGGATGCCATCCTTGTAATTGTTGTTGTTGATACAAGTCCTTTAACTTTTGTGCTACGTATGATTACATTACTTTTTTGATTTTTTGATTTTTTGATATTTAAATATTATTTTTTTCATTTTTAAATTACTTGGTTATTCCCATCATGCCCCTAAAAATTAAATAAGGTAAGAAATTAATTTTTATGATAATAATTATGATATTGTCTACCCTAAACCAATCCGGACTATCTCTCAGCCACAATCTCTGCAACTTTCACCAACGAGTCAGTGGAGCCAAATTCTTTTCCCTTTAAGCCCTCAAACTTCTCCAAGAAGTCACATACCCTATGACTCTTCTATAATCGTGATCGTGAGTTTCATTCAAAACCAAAATCCTTGTTTGGTTGATTTTCTAACTGGGTATTTATCAGGTTGATTATAATTTGCAACGTGAGGTATGCAAAGCTGTGATTTGCTTACAAATCGCTACAACAAGGTAAACGAAAACAAAAACAAAAAAAAAAAAAATCTTTTTGCATAGTTTCTTGCGTGCGTTTTCAGATTCATATTGGGTCTTCGAGGTTGTAATTCTTTTGGGTTGAATGGCTTATAGTTCGGGGCTTCAATTCGATCGGCCAAAAGCGATAAGGTTGAGTGGGTTGAATGGCTCATAGTTTCTTACACCATATCCTACAATTCCATGTATGTTGGTTGTTGATCTGTCTTTATTTACCTAGTATTTGAGTATATTATCTTATATTTACCTAGTAAGTAGGTACATTATCTTATATTTATCTAATAATTAGGTATATTATCTTATATTTACTTAATAATGAGGAACAATATCTTATATTTGCCTAATATTTAGGTATATTATCTTATATTTACCTAATAATTAGGTATATTATCTCATATTTACCTAGTAATCAAGTAAATATTTGTTGGAAAGACATCATCAATAATCTTTCTACTTTCATTGTTTTATATGAACTTTTTTTATCTATATATATAAAGCAAAAGGCAGAGAATGGTGAAAAATTCAAAATACCAGAAAATGCCCTTGGTTAATGTCAACATTAAGAATTGAAATTATTAATTAAATAAGGATAATATGGTAAATTCACACTTTTTCATATTAAAAAAAAATTAAAATTAAAAGAAAAATCAGATAATGGATCCTATTTTTATGGAACACAATTACCCATTATTTTTTTTAATTCTAAAATAAATTTAATTTTTTTAAAAAAAAGCCTCTCGCAGGCGCGGAAGCGCGTGCAGAGAGGCTAGTTTGTTCTTATGCTTGAAACCTCACAAATCAACCTTATGGATAGGTACAGTTTTATGTTGGTGCTTGCCTATGGGCCTTAATTTTCATTGTAAGATAAAATATGTGGGTCATTACTTTCATGACTTAAATTGTATTTTATCTATATGTTAGGCAAATATTGCAATAGATAATTGTTAAAGTATTTTACTTGACGAATTTTTTTTTTTTTTTGGTACAGATGTGTCATGGCGGCGATAGAAGGATTCAAAATTTAAAATATGAAATCCACTTAGAAGGAAAGAATTGATACATTAATTTGGATTTTCAATTAATATTTTTTTTATTTACCTCAAAAGGTAAAATTGACACAAGAAAAAATTAATAAAAGTCAATGGACCCAAATCTACAGCAAAAAAGGTATGTACTAAATCCAATGACGGCTAGAGATTTTGGATTTAGAAGAACCCCTTATTTATATTCCAACATAGAGAAGAAATACAAAAAGGGTTTACAAAATCTAATATTAAGGTACCCAACTCAAACATGACAAAAGAGAGAGAAATAAAAATTCATGAAGTTTAACTTAAACAAAAGATAAAGAGAGAGAAAGGTTCAAAATATAGGAGTTTTTAGTGTAAATATCACAAACTAACCTAGAAGGTAAAAGAGAGAAGTAAAAAAGAGATTAAGAAGTTTTATGGTTGTAGACAAAAAATACCTAATATTACTATTTATTTTAGGATAAATATCTCCTAAAACTAATCAAATATGTTAAATATTATACATCATACATAATATTATAATACAATAAGCAAAAGACGATTTAGGCCTTGGGACCGCACTAGTCCTTTATTGACTCTACTCCTTAATGTCAAGTGTTCAGAAAGAAATTTCCATATCTTTAAATAAAGTAATGTGTAAAAATGCTATCACTTCTCTGTAATTTGTTTTTTCCCCCCAACAACATGATAACATCCATAATCAAATCAATGGTCCTATCTATGCCCATTGGGAACCCGTGCAAATCATGACAGTTAATATTTCCTGGAGATATTTCTTGATGAGTTTAATTTCTATAGAGTCTGGTTAATAACAATTTATTATTTTTTTACCTGTCTATCTGAACATATAAACATGATTAGGCTTTATTACGATTGTTCTGGCTCTTTAAAAAAGCGAAGTCTTTTTCCATTCCTCCATAGCTGGACTCCTTAATTAAGAGAGCATATTTACTCACCACTTTAATCCAAGGGGTATTATCATTATTCTTTTTAATACTTTGACACCTGTCAAATTTTAAAAGAAAAATTAAAGGAATTCAAAAGTTAAAAAAGTTAAAATTTTTGACACTTAGCATATTTACTCACCACTTTAATCCAAGGGGTATTATCATTATTCTTTTTAATACTTTGACACCTGTCAAATTTTAAAAGAAAAATTAAAGGAATTCAAAAGTTAAAAAAGTTAAAATTTTTGACAAGTGTCAAAACCTCATTTGTTTTAAAGAGAACTCATCCTCAATTTTAAGGAGCGAATTTTTTTCCTTTTAATATTCGCGCAATACAAAGTATAATTGATTCGTATACTCTCTCTCTTCTTGCAGGAATGAAGCAAGTAAAGTTCCTAGTGTTGGAAGTTCCAACAGAGAGAGAGAGAGAGAGAGAGAGAGAGAGAGAATGGGGGTGCCTTCTTTCTTCCGTTGGCTGGGCAACAAGTATCCGAAAGTGGTGGTCAAGGCCATTGCCGACCAGAGAGATGAGTCCACAAGCTCACCAAACCCAAATGGCATGGAGTTTGATAACCTTTATCTTGACATGAATGGGATTATCCATCCCTGCTTTCACCCGGAATCAGATGAAGATGGAGTATGAACTTATTAATTCCTATATATTCTCTTCACAAGCTATAAGAATTTTCAAATTTTCTTTAATTTATCCTTAGTTATATATTTTAATTTCTACTGTATTTATGCAGGTGCAACCAACTAGATTTGAAGAGGTGTTCATCAATATTTTTGAATATATTGATACACTTTTCAACGTTGTTCGACCAAGGAAGCTTTTATACATGGCCATAGGTGACAAAATTTTACTTTTTTTTTTTTTTTTTCCTATGTTGTAATACTTACGTAAGATGTTTGCTTTTTCTTGATCATCTCTTTACTTTAGTTGATATGCGTATCGTTATGTATACTCTGAACTTGAAGTAGTTTATATCAACTACAAGGATATAAACTTGATGATTTCTTGTAGATGGAGTTGCTCCAAGGGCTAAAATGAATCAACAACGTGCCAGGCGTTTCAAGTCTGCCAAGGACAAGGAATTAGCTGTGGGTTTTAAGCTTTTAAATTTAATTAATATATTATGCTTCTGAATCACACAAACTTTCTTATACCCGCTTAAATTAGTTTATACAAATTCGTAAATTTATGCCAAAATATTGGTATCAACTGTATAGGATGCTGAAGAAGAAAAGCTGAGAAGACAGTTTGAATTGGAAGGCAAACAAGTGTTACCAAAAAAGGAAAACGAAGTCTCCGATTCAAATATAATCACCCCTGGAACTGATTTTATGTACAAATTGTCGAATGCTCTTCGCAGCTATATTAGTTTACGTTTGAGCAATGGTTCAGGCTGGAGGGACATCAAGGTCTGCTCCATTTATGCCACTCTAATTTCAACCTGACGAACATATGATCCATCATTTTTTATTTTCTCTCATCTCTTTTTTGTTTTAACGTCATGATTATGGATTTAGGTGATTCTTTCTGATGCCAATGTTCCTGGAGAAGGGGAACACAAAATAATGTCTTTCATACGCCAGCAGCGTAATTTTCCTTTGTATGATCCAAACACCCGCCATTGCTTGTATGGATTGGTATGAATGATTATGTGCTGAACACAACTATTTAATATTTTTTGTAAATTTTTGTTTTCCATATTAAATTTTTCTGCAATAATATATAGTTGGAAAATCTGGAAGAAGGAAAAGAACTATATGGGAATGAACATGTTTCTGTTTAAAGATTAAATTTCATAAACTCCTCTCTCCCGCCGCCCCCCCCGAACACACGCACACACACAATTGAATTCTGACATTCTGGTTAATTATTGGCATGCAGGACGCAGATTTGATAATGTTGGCTTTGGCGACACATGAAGTTCATTTTTCCATATTGAGAGAGGTTAAATTTACAAGTCCTTTGCATTTTTCCAATTTCATATAGAAGTTTCTGTTGGCGAGTCCTACTTTGTTTGACAGTTTCTTGGCCACATTAGCTTTTAAGGTTTCCAATAATCAATGCCCCAATTGAGTGAGGTCTGCCTAGCTAATGCACTGGGAACGAAAAAATCTGGGTTATAGAATTTTTTCTTATACGAATCCGGGTTGTAGGTTCTGATAACTGATGAAATTTTAAGTACTTCAATTTCTGGATACAGGATGTTCTAAACCAGGAGCAGCAACATGCAAACTGTCAATCTGTTCGAGAAATGACTTCGTCTTCTGTAAAGTCAGATAACAGAAAAGCATCCATTGTAAAAAAGCCCTATCAGGTATTTGAAATAGTCCTCTTATCTATCACCTGTAGTTTGAATATTGCTCTGTTGTCTCACCTCTATTTTTCCTTCAAAATTTCAGCTTCTGCATGTTTGGATTTTGAGGGAATATTTGGAGCTTGATATGCAAATCAATGATCCTCCTGAGAATTTCAAGTTTGATCTTGAGCGTATAATTGATGATTTTATATTTATGTGTTTTTTTGCTGGAAATGATTTTCTGCCCCACATGCCATCTTTGGAAATTCATGAGGTTCTAAGCTAAACTTCATTGGTATGTAGTGATGGGAATACAATGTATGAAGCTCGAAACTAATTTTTTATGATAACTACTTATTTCCAGGGTGCAATTGACTTGCTGACGACTGTCTATAAGAAGGAATTAAAAAATCTCGGTGGTTATATGGTTGATATGCTCTGGGTATAACATGATTAGCCTTGTTTCAGTTACATTTCTTCACCCTGAAAAATAAAAATGTAGATAAATCATGACCATGCCACTTCAAAAGCAGGTCAATGACAAGAAATCAGGATACATCAAACTATCCAGGGTTGAGAAATTTATTCTTCTTGTTGGTGCTTACGAAGATAAAATTTTCAAGAAAAGATCAGAACTACGTGAGTGTAAACTCAGACGTCTTTGCCTTAATAAAGATTCTGTAAGTGCTTGTTCCTCAAGTATCATTCATCACTGACAATATTGCGTGTATTTGTCTATTTTTCCCATTATGAAACAAATGCTGAATTCATTGGTTGCCAGCTAGAGGAAGAAATTGATGCTGGTAGTTCAACTACTGATTCAAGCAGTACTTGTGCATTGCCTAATGGAGAAGAATCCCAAGCTCTGTCACTTGGGACGTTTGAAAATATGCATTCTCAAGTACGCTGTTTTTTGTGTGTGTTTTCTTTTGTATTCCACCATGATGAATAATGATTCATAAGATGACTCCGAATTTCTAGAAGAATTTCAAGATAGGCTTATACTTTAAGTTCTTCTAGCAACTCATCGGAGTCATCTTATCAATCATTATTCTTCATGGAAATGAATTTAGTTTTCCTTTGTCTTGACTTATGTGCTTTGAATTGAAGGTTCCATTATCAAACACTCCATTGTTACTTTTCTTTTTTGTTTTGGGGAGTGGGGGAGGGAGTACCTGCAGGTTATTTTGCTTGATTACACACATATGTATGGAATAAAGTAGTTTTACTATGTACTTTGTGACCTGCTGAAGGGTTTTTGGCGTCATTTATATTGTATTTTTGCAGATAATAGAAAATACAAAGGAGTTTAAGCAGAAATTGAAAGATAGCATCAGAACGAAATCTGATCTGTTTAAGAATGGTGATTTAGGGACGGACAAAGTATGATGCATTCCTTCTTGAAGTTTCAATATTCTTTCTCATAATACCTTGTGAAACGTTTACATCCAAGCATATAAACAAATATTTTTACATGCTTTGCTCCACAGGTACGATATGCTGCTGCAGGCTACAAGGAAAGATATTACAAATACAAATTTTCTGCAGAAGGGCCAGGGGATATTGAAAGCAAAAGAAAGGAAGTAGTACGTGTGGCTTTCATAAATTTTATCTTATACTTCTTTAGTCCCCATGATGTTTTTCTTTTTTGTTTCTTACAGAAGCTGCACTTTTTTCTTTGTAAAATGGAGGGCCAAAGGCCGCACCAAAACTATCCATCTTACTGAGTTTTGATAAATTGTTTGGTTGATTGTTTGCAAAACCAACACAAAATTAGATGCGATCTTGTGTTATTCCAATAGGGTTTTTTGGTAATTCATTTTCTACTGGTGCATTTAACAGATATTTTATTTATTTAATTTTAGATTTCCCCTTATTTGCAAATTTCAATTGCTGATTTACTTAAGGTTAAATACTACACTGAAGGACTGCTCTGGGTTCTCTTGTACTATTTTTCTGGTCCCCCATCATGGACATGGTAAGACATATGTAATATGGACTTCAGTTATTTACTTGATATTGGTGTGAAAAGTAGTGTTACATTACATTCACTCTAATATCCTATCAGGTTTTATCCTTTCCATTATGCTCCATTTGCTTCCGACTTAAAGGGCCTTGGTCAGGTGAAACCTAAGTTTGAAAAAGGTTCCCCATTCTTACCTATCGATACTCTCATGGCTGTGTTACCACCCAGAAGGTAACTATGTTTCTTTGTTTTGTAAGTTTGGTCTTACCAAGTTCTCCAAGAAAATAATACCAATGTTCTCCTTTGTAGTGCTCATGCACTTCCGAAAGTTTATCAGACACTTATGACAGATGAGAGTTCTACCATTATTGACTTTTACCCTTCTAGTAAGTACACGTTTGTAATATCAGTTATGTTAGTCCATGGGATCTGATAGAAATTAATTGCAAGCTCTGTTTCATCTATAGATTTTGAAATTGATATGGATGGGAAACGCTTTACATGGCAGGTTTGTCTCCTCTTCTTTCCTTATATGATTTCTGGTAGTTATTCATTGGTATTGCATTTTCTTTGACATCTAGTGATTGTTCTCTCTTTTACCTTCTAAAATTGTTTTTGACTTTATCATCTCCAAAAGGGCATTTGCAAACTTCCTTTTATAGAAGAAGAACGGCTTCTATCTGAAACGAGAAAGTTAGAGAAGGAGTTGGTGGTATGAAACTTTTTTTATATATTTTAATTTCTTAAAGATATGAGATGTTTTTCCATTCTTATATTTAAATTGTCTTATCAGTTTGTGTTACAATATGTGTAGGGGGAAGACAGAGACAGGAATAAAGAGAAAGTTGATCAATTATTTGTGCTAAGCACACACAATATGGCATCACAGATTGTTGCACTGTTTACAAAGGAAAACTGCCCCATCAAGATTGACAACAGTTTGTGGTAGGTCAATTATCTTTCTGAAGTCTTGTCTTTGTTAATTTTCCTTTTTCTTTTTTCTTTCATGGACCACTTTTGCAGTATTTTCTCAATGGTAATGTTTATTGATAAGTTCTCTGCCCCCTTTCAGTTCTGGAATTAGTGGTTTTTTCCGTCTTCATGAGAATGCTTCCAATGTTAAAGGAGGAGATCATAAACTTCAAGAAGACTCTGTCTTGTGAGTAACCAAACTAAGGAGTCGTTAATTTTGATCTTGTAAATGTTTTGCTGTCCTGAAGGATAAGTTTTATGAATTTGATTATGTTACAGATGTGTGCGATATGAGCTTCCAAACGATGGTCCACATGCGCCTCGTTTACTTGCTGGTGTAGAGTTTCCTGTCAAGGTATCCGAACTTTCAGAATTTGCAATTATTTTCGTGAGCTTGAATGGTCTCGTGCATATATGTTTGTTTTCGTATCTGTTTAATGTGATGGTTTACCTCCTCTGCCACTGCGGATATGATTAGTTAAATGTCCTCACTCCCTAATATACTGTCCTTCAACTAGCATTAGAGAAATTCAGTGGCATGTTATAATTAAGCCCAATTTGTAACATTTTCCATCCACATTTGCAGACAATCACTGAAGACGATCTTATGGTGACAAAACTATGGCACGAATATCAGGGAAGCACACCCAGGTCCAGGTTCTTTGGCTTCTTGCTCTGTCTTCCATTTGTTATTCACATCTACATCTACGAATTTCTCTTTAAACTCATTGTTCAAGAACTAAATGCAATGCAGAAGTCAGCTTGTTCAGGAAAGGTTTAGAAAACCAGATAATATGGGAAATCGAGGCTTCCAGAACAATGCTAGATTCGCTTCTAGCTCTCCGAATATGATACACAAATTTTCTGGCACTGGAAGGGGTTGTGGTAGAGGGAAAGCAATTGCAAGTCCTGATTTTGGAGACCGATTTCATGCTCCAGGAAGAATACCTTGTGAAAGAGCAATGTCATCTTGCTCATATTCAGCGAACGGTGCGGTGGCATACAAAAAAGCCTCTCTTCATGAGACACCTGTTTGTAATGAAAAGTGGAGAGTTGCTGGTTCTGGTTCAGGAGATCAAATACGAACCCTTAGGGATTTGCAAATATCGAAGTCGTCATCAAGCCAGGGCTGGAGGCCTAATGGAAGAGTTCAGTCAGCAAACAATGTTTTCTGGCCGTCTAGAAATGGCTTCACACCTGACACAAACCGTGCTTGGCAACATGGTCAGTGCCGCGGTAGAGGCCATCAGGACTCCTCGAAGCATTATTCACCTTTTGCTGCTAACCGTTCATCCCAAGCCAGTGGGAGTGCGCACTTTGTTCCACGTAGTTGGGATACTGAAGGTAAGCCCCGCTGGTAGCTAGTTAACACGTAGCCCTCTTTGCTTGGCTGCCAAAAGAGCAAGAAAAGCACTGTTTTGTACACATTCCATCTATTTTGTATTTTACGGCTGAAGGATGAAGAATTTTCGATCTGCTACCTTTTTCCTATGCTTCACAACTTCTGCAATTTCATATTTTTGGTAATTAAGCAGGGCATTCTACTCAAGAATCAAATAATGTTGGGCTAAACGTATAAGATAAAAAGCTGCAGGCCATTCTTGTATAAGAGACAACTGTAATAATTTTTGACAAGAAGATAAAAGTCCTTTATTCTTTAGTGCCGCTTCATCAGCACCTGCAATTCATTTACAGGTTGCTTGTTTTACCTAAGTTTCATTTCATCTTTTGAAGGTTCATAAAGATTCCCAATCCTAATATAATGGCTCCGAATGACATGATCACCACTCAATTTGTTTTTCCATTTCATTTTAGAATGTTGTCTCAGTGTTTAGGGTTTAGGGTTTAGTCGCAGCCCATGCCCAATTGTATTGGTGCTTACCAAAGATCCTGCCCCTGAATTATGTCAGAGTATGTTTGGGCGTTCATTTTATATCCTTGGAGATATGATTTGTATGATCTTTCCTTATAGCTATAAGAGTTTTCTTGCCCATCCGGCTATACAAAATCTGATAACATTAATGGAATGCTATTGAAAATGCAAACACAACGTTGGAAAAGCGCTATGGAAAAGGGGTCGACGATAGCACGTCAAAAACGCTATGGTAGAGTTGGGGTTTTTATAAAGTCGGCTGACACAGTTTCGTATAGTGCTATTATATCTTTCTATAGGGTTTTGTAGTGCTATCTATGTCGATTTGTGGAGCTCTGCGGAGTTGTATTCAGTATATATGCAATGTAAATTTCAATGATATATGTACAAAAAATGTAAACATTCGATGACTATTATAATTGTTCAAAATTCCATTCACAACCTCCAAAATTACAAATTAATTAAAATGTCACCTTGAAGTAGAGTTGCAAACATAAATCCTATTTCAAGACAAATACATACAGCAAATTAGAACTCCCTTCATGTTCTTCATTGCTGTTTGTACAAATTTCTCATGGGAGAATATTTGCGGATGATTCTTCTCTCTCATTCGTCCCTCCTTCTAGATTCCCTGCAAGATAAAATAAATCAATCAGAAAGCCACAAGTGTGGTGGTGGCCAAGGGCCCTCTAATGCCTAAGTCAGTAATAACACGAGGTATTTCTAAAAGGTGCGGAGACTCAAGGCCAAAATTGTCACAGAGCTGGCCAGCAACACTAGCACGGTTCCAGCACCTTTTTCTAGTGCTAAAACTGATCTTAAGACTCCATATTTGCCCAAGCCACCCTTCCCTTCTAGACTTGCACTGGTAAAGAAAGAGAAGACAAATTATGACATATTTGAGGTATTGAATAAGGTACAAGTGAATATCCATCTTTTGGATGCAATTAAGTCTATTCCTTCATATGCTAAGTTTCTTAAAGAGTTATGTACTAACAAGGGAAAGATTCAAGAGCATAGTGAAGTTTTCCTATCGGAAGAGACAAGTGCGGTTCTACAAAGAAAGCTTACCTCTAAAACTCAAGGATCCGAGTAGTTTCACTATTCCTTGCATCATAGGTAGTAAAAAAAATTAGAAAAAGCTTTAGTTGAACTTGGTGCTAGTGTGAATCTCATGCCTCACTCTATCTACAATCTTTGAACCTTGGAAAGTTGCAAGATACAACGGTTTCGATTCAATTAGCCGATTGGTCCATCACTTATCCTATAGTTGTGATTGAAGATGTTTTAATCAAGGTTGAGAAATTTGTCATCCCTACTGATTTTCTGGTTTTAGACATGAATTACCTCTTATACTTGGCGGCGCATTCATGGCCACCACAGGGACAAATATCAATGTGAAGAAAGACATCTTTACCATGATGGTGTTTGATGAGACCATTGCGTTCAGAATTTTTGAAGCTATGAACGGTCCTAATGATATTAAAGAATGTTTTTGGGTCGATGTTCATCATACATTGGTTAAGAAGGAGATTGAGAAGATGAGCATCTCAAATCCTTTGGAAATATGCTTAGTTGAAGACAAGAATGATGACCCTGATAGTGCAAATTTCAAGGATAATAAAAGGCTTGATGAAAGTGAAGTTCATAAGAATGCTAAGATCTACAAAGAGTCTACACAGGTGCTGTTGGAAAATTGGCTCGCATAAGGGATACGTGGCTCAGAGAAAGTGACTGGTCGCTGGACATTGGCGACCGGTCGTTTTCAAGCAGATTGGAAGTCTGTAGCGAAACCAGCGGGCGACTGGTCGCCAGTTTCACATGACCGGTCGCTGACGAATCTGCCTAAATGCAACCGGTCGCTGGAGAGTTTGCCTAAAAGCTACTGGTCGCTTCTGACGTGCTGTTTCGTTTTCCAAGGTGTTTTTTAGCCCTTTGTCGTGTGCTATCGCTTTCTACCCACTTGCAAGGTCAGTTTAAGTCATTTTAGACTTAAATAAAAGGTGGCAAGTTGCTGTGAAGCAAGGAGAGCAAATTAAGGAAGGATGTTGGCTTGTTTCAAGGAGCACCTACCCTATGATTCTTGATAGGGTGGCTGAACTTGTAGCTGTCATTGTCTAGCCTTTTGTCTGCCCAAAGTGTGGTCTATGTCTAGAAAGCAAGGGCAGAACGTGGGACAAAGAGATGAGTCTTTTCTCAAGTCCAAATCTTTGTGTATTTGAGGGAAGAGGAAACAAGACAACAATGAGAGAGTTGGAGTAGCTGGAAACTAGTGAGTCAAGTGAGAACCAAGGGGAAGAGAGAGTTCTCTATTGTATCAAGGTGTTGAGCAAAGGGTGAGAGAGAAACAGATTGTGAGGGTAGTGTTCTAAAGGGGTTTCTGTGTAAACCAATGTTGTAACCTATCTTCATTAGTGAAATTTCTCAAGGGGATCACCAAAGAGGATGTAGGCAAATTGCTGAACCTTTATAAACACTTGTGTCATTTGTGTTTGGTTAATTTTTGTGTGTGTGTGTAAGACTCATCCATCATTGAGTCTTGTCCAAAGTCCATCAACAACAAGGTCTAAAAGGGAGTGAGTTGGTTCTAATTCACAACAAGTGGTATCAGAGCTGTGTTGGCAACTGTGCTAGTTCTTCTTTTGGAGTGCTAGTGTGTTGAAGATGGCAAGTGACAAGGAAGTTGAGAGTGGTGGCAGTTCACAGCAGCTGAAGCAACCACAGGCAACTAGCATGAAGGTGGAGTTAAAGCCTTTCACAGGGAAGGAGAACTTCACACTTTGGCAACAAAGGATGAAGTCAGCTCTTACACAACAAAATCTCCATGTTGTGTTGGTTGGCAAGGAAAAGAAGCCAACTAGCATGACAGATGATGAATGGAGTGTACTTACGAGTTAGCTAGAGGTGCTCATCAACGTGATGAAGGATACAATGAAGCAAACATGGGAGAAGCTTGAAGAGATGTTTGCAGGGAAGTCGCTGTCCAACAAACTCTTCCTCAATGAAGAACTCCTAAATCTTAAGATGGAGAAGGGAGGTAATCTAATGGAACATTTAAGTAGTTTCAATAGATGCGTTGCTGACTTGCAGAGAATGGAAGTTAATTATAGTACGGAGGATAACCCTAAACCCTAAGCTCTTATGTTGTTGACATCCTTGCCTCCATCCTATAAGTACTTTCGAACCACTCTTATGTTCGAGAAGGTTACTCTGGATTTTGAGCCTGTGATGCAAGACATCATGACACATCATAGGATGGCTCAACGTTTGGGAGAAAACTCTCAAGGTGAAGGTCTAGTTGCAAAGACTGGAGAGAGAGGCCGTTCAAAGAAGCGTGAAGGCAAGAAAGGCAACAGAGGAAGGTCCAAATCCAAGGCAAAAGAAGGTTGTTTCGAGTGTGGGTCAAAGGAGCATTGGAAAAAGAATTGCCCCATATGGAAGGAGAAGAATAACAAAGGGAAGAATGCAGCAAACACAGTTGAGGAAGTCACAGAAAGTGATGGTGAGCTTTTATGTGTTAATAGCAATGTTAAAACTAATGCACTTGCTAATTCTTCAAGGTGTTCCTCTTCCGATTGGATTTTGGATTCCGGATGCTCATATCATATGTGCTCAAACAAGGAGTGGTTTGACACATATGAGAAAGAAGAAGGTGGTGAAGTTATGATGGGGGATGGCTCAATTTGTAGAGTCAAAGGCACCGGTACAATCAAGGTAAAGATGCATGATGAGACTGTTAGGGCGCTTGGAATGATAAGACACATTCCAAAGTTGCGTAAGAATCTAATTTCCCTTGGAACTCTTGATAAGAATGGTTATTCATTTAGAGCAAATGGAGGGAAACTCATAATCTCAAAAGGTTCACTTGTGGTTATGAAGGGAGAAGTTCAACCTAAATGTCTATATAGATTGTGTGGTACAATAATTACAGGTGGAGCAGCTGTATCCACAAGCAAGGACTCGGAGGATGAAACTTAGCTTTGGCATTTGAGGCTAGGGCACATGAATGAGAGGGGCATGCTGGAACTACACAACAGAAAGTTGTTGAGAGGTGTTCAAAGTTGCAAGCTTGAGTTCTGCAAATCATGTACCATGGGAAAGCAATCAAAGGTGGCTTTCAAGCAACGATACAAGGAAGAGGGAAGCACGGGTGTGCTAGATTATATTCACACGGATGTATGGGGGCCATCACCGGTTAAATCAAAAGGTGGAGCTTGCTATTTTGTGACTTTCTTTGATGATTTTTCCAAGAAGGTTTGGGTCTATTTCATGAAGGAGAAATTTGAGGTCTTCACCAAATTCAAAGAGTGGAAGGCGGAAGTGGAGAACCAAACTGGAAGAAAGATCAAGATCCTAAGGAGTGACAATGGTGGTGTGTTGTTAATAATATTAACTCACAAGTGTACGTGCCAATTAGTAGTATAGCAAGACAAGTACGAGGTCGTACCCACAAGGACTGAGAAGTTAAAATTAGTTATGTACTTAGATTACCAAATTCAAGAAGTAGGAAGTTAAGTCTAAAACAGAATTTAAAGTGAGAGTGATTGTGATTGTAATTGTGAAAAGAAATGAACAAACTAAGATTGCAAATGAAACAAGTAAACAAGTACAACAAAGATGGTTTTGAAGATTGAAAAACAGATTTGGAGACTAGGGCATTTGATTCACCATAACAATTCAATTCTGGGTTATAAGGAGTCAAGTAACAAGTCTAATTCAGATTCAAGGATTGATTCTAGCTAAAATATGATTAGGCCATGGTGTTTGGTCCTAACCTTGTGTTCCTAATTCCCTAATTTGATCATTTGTTGTGTAACCTAAATTAAGCATTAGGAACCCATTAAGCATAGAAGAACTATTTAAACAACCAAGCATGTATCTAATCCTTGTTGTCGAATGCCCATACATACTATTCCTCTTCATAGTTCAATTCGAATTAAAGCATGGTGTCTACTCTTAATTCAAACCAAGATAGTTAACAAACAAGTTCTAATGGTGATCAATCATTCAAACAAGCATGTTAACTTATAAGCATAATGAATAAGAACATGAATCATGAATCAAACTTGAAACTTGAAATTTATAAACCTAGAATATTCAAGTTAGGTTACATCAAAGCCCTAGTTATGGATTTAGTTACTCATAATGGAAAAGAGACTTGAACAGAAATGAGAAAACATAATGAATGCAATAAGAGTAGAAAAACCCCTTTTCTGAAGTTCTTGTGGTGTCCAAGGCTTCTCCAAGTGCTTCTCCACTTCTAATGCTTCTCCAAGAGCTTCCCCACTTCTTAAAAGATGTATGAAGGATATGGAGGTGATTTGAGATGAGTTTGAGTGAGTGGTGATGGCTAAGAAAGATGAAATTCGTAGGGAAATGGAAGAGAGGTTTGCTGGAGTTGTTTTGGTGATTTGAGGCTGTTTAGAGTGTTGGGTTGATTTCTGGAGTGTTTGGGAAAATGATGGAAGTGTTTGAGGGAGATGGAGTGAAGGATGGCTGAATTGTGGGGTTGTGAATCCCAGGATTTGCACACCTTGAATGTGGAAATGAATTGGTATTTATAGGGGGAGGGAAGTGAGAAATCAGAATTGAATATAGCAATGACCTAACACACTTGCATTAGATAATCAGAAATGGTTGTTGCACTTCACCAACAAATCCCACCAGCAGCCATAGGTCATCATCATGTCAGCATGACCAAGCTTCCATCCAGAAACCAAGAGCTCATCCTCATGTCAGCATGACCAAGCAAGCAATGAGCTCATCTGCAAGTCAGCATGATGTGTAAATTGATGGGCTCACGGATTGGGCTTGGATCACTCAAATGTCGACTTTGAGATGTCCATTTTGAAGTTCAAAATGTCATTGATCCAACCACATAAGTATTGGTCCAATCCAAGCTTGGATGAAGAAGATAAGTCCGAAATGAAATTATAACTCAGTCTCCAGTTTTTACACAATGTTTTCACCATTTTACTTCACATGCCTCAAGTGATACCTAGGGCTCAATAAACTGAATAACAAACACAAAAGAGGTTAAAAGCACAAGGTTAACTAAAAAACATAACTAAATCATAAGCTAGAATGGTATACAAAATGATATACAATTGTGAACCGAACATGGTGAGTATAAAGACAGCAAGTTCCTTGAGTTTTGTAGAAATGAAGGCATTAAGAGGCAATTTATCGTAAAGAAGACGCCCCAACAAAATGGAGCTGCGGAAAGGATGAATAGAACTCTCATGGAGCTTGAGAGATGTATGAGGATTCATGAGGGATTGCCCAAGTCATTTTGGGCGGAGTCAGTTAACCACGTTGCCTATTTAGTTAACCGATCGCCTTCAAGAAATCTTGAGTTCAAATGTGCAGAGGAGGTATGGTCTAATAAGTCAGTTGATTATTCAAATCTTAAGGTGTTTGGATGCAGTTCATATGCACTTATTCCTAGTGACAAAAGATCCAAGTTGAAGCCAAAGTCTCTTGAATGCATTTTCATCGGATTTGAGAGCGGTGTGAAGGGTTACAAGCTATGGGATCCAGTGAACCATAAGAAGATACTAAGCAGGGATGTTGTGTTTGATGAGAAGACCATGTCTATGAACAAAGTCAAGAATTCAGAGGTAAAGGAGGATGTTGTTGAGAGAGAAACAACCACTGAAGTTCCACTCAAGAAGGTGTTTAGGGAAACTTCACAAGAACAGCCAATTGAAGACATTTAGGAGGAGGTGGAGTCCGACATTAAGGAGAAAGATGCTAGGCAACAACAACAACAAACTCAAGAAGAAGAAGAGGCTTAAAAACAGGTGGAGCCATCATCTATAGCTCGGGCCAGGCCTAAGAGAACCATCAAACCACCTCAAAGGTTTGGATGGGAGAAGGATGTAGTTCACTATGCTTTGAATGCTAGTGAAGAAGAACCAACCACGTTCCAAGAGGCTGTCGAGAACAAGGAACGGGAAAGTTGGATGGAAGCTATGATGCAAGAGATGGAATCTCTACACCAAAACTCAATTTGGGAGTTAGTTCCTAAACCCAAAGGTCGCAAGGTTATTGGCTGTAAATGGGTGTTTAGGAAGAAAGAAGATATGGATGGGAAAGGAGCCACCATATTCAAAGCTTGGTTGGTGGCCAAAGGATACTTGCAAAAGGAGGGAGTTGATTATGATGAAATTTTCTCTCCGGTGGTGAAACATACTTCTATACGGCTATTTCTCTCTATAGTAGCTCAAGAGAACATGGAGGTGGAGCAAATGGATGTGAAGACTGCTTTTCTTCAAGGGGACTTGGAGGAAGACATCTACATGAGCCAACCTCAAGGGTTCATTGAAGCAAGTAAGGAAAATCTGGTTTGTAGGTTGAAGAAGTCTTTGTATGGGCTGAAGCAATCTCCAAGACAGTGGAACAAGTGCTTCGATTCTTTCATGATGAAGATTGGGTATAGAAGATGTGAATCAGATTGTTGTGTATACACTCATGCATTCAAGGATGGTAATATCATCCTTTTGCTTCTTTATGTTGATGACATGTTGATTGCATGTAAAGGCATGTCAAAAATCCTAGAATTGAAGACATTGCTTGGAAGGGAGTTTGACATGAAAGATCTTAGTTCTGCACAAAAGATCCTAGATATGGAGATAAGGAGAGACAGAAATGAAGGCAAGCTATGGCTGTCACAAAGTAAGTACATTTCCAAAGTACTCGAAAAGTTCAATATGATGGATTGCAAGCCGGTGTCTACTCCTTTGGAGGAGCATTTTAAATTAAGTGCGCAGGATTATCCTTCTATGGATGAAGAGAAAGAAGAAATGAGCAAAGTTCCATATGCAAGCTTGGTAGGGTGTCTCATGTATGCAATGGTGTGCACACGCCCCGACTTAGCCTAAGCAGTAAGTGTGGTGTCAAGATACATGGCGAATCTAGGCAAACAACATTGGACAGCAGTAAAGTGGATTCTCAGGTATTTGAAGGGCACCAAGAGGATTGGAATATTGTTTGAAAGACAACAAGGAAAAGCATGTGTGTCGGGTTATGTGGATTCCGATTATGCAGGAGATTTAGATAAGAGGAGATCCACCACATGATATGTCTTCATTTGTGGTGGAGGACCGATTAGTTGGAGAGCGGTGTTACAATCGGTTAGTGCCTTGTCTACTACAGAAGCGGAGTATATGGCTCTAACGGAAGCTTCAAAGGAAGCGGTGTGGCTGAAGAGATTGGCAAAGGAATTCGGGTTAGCCCAAGACTTGGTGGTGATACAAAGTGATAGTCAAAGTGCTATATACTTAGTGAAGAATCAAGTGTACCATGGAAGATCCAAACACATTGATGTACGATACCACCGGATAAGGGATTGGGTGAACGATGGAGACATCATGATAAGGAAGGTTCGTACAAACAAGAACGCTTCAGATTGTCTAACAAAGCCAATCACAATAGCAAAGCTCAAGCATTGTTTGAGCTTGCTCACTCTCCTAATGATCTTGTTGTTGATGGACTTTGTGACAAACACAATGATGGATGAATCACACACTCACACACTTGCAGAAAATAACCAAGCTCAAAAGGACACAAGAATTTATAGAGGTCCAGCAATTGCCTACATCCTTTTGGTGATCCCCTTGAGAAATTCACTAATGAAATAATAAGTTACAACCTTAGTTTACAAAGAAAACCTTTTTGAACTCTATTCTCTCCCCAAGCTCTCTTTTCTCTCTCACCCCTTGCTCAATACTTTGATGCACTTGTGAACACTTTCTCACACTTGGTGTTTCCCCTCCTTGGTGTCTAGACTTACAAGACTCCAACTCTTAGCTCTTAGCCTAAGCTAATTGCTCTCTCTTCCTCCCTTGATGGTTTTCACCCACACTTGATGAACTTAACCACACCTTAGTTGCCTTGCATCTTCTTCCTTTTATAGACATGCCTTTGGACTTAGGAGAAGGCTCCATTTTCTCATGCACGTTCTTACTTTAGTCACCCAACATAGACCATAGGTTAGGCAAGCCAAAAGCAAGTCATTAATGCCTACACACTCAGCCACCTTCTCTAGAAAAGCCTTTGATACAAGTCAACAAACAACATCAAATGGTGTTCCAGCTTTTCCAGCACCTTGCCAAATTTCCTAGAACCCATAAAAGTCTTTGCAGGCACTTGGAGTTGGGTAGGGAATTAACACAAGTGAAGACAACCTGAAAAACGAATGGAAAAATCAACACAGCACGGCTGGCGACGGGTCGCATTGCAATCTGCCTAAAAACAACCGATTGCGCTTACCTGGCGACCGGTCGCTTTCTGCAATTTTCCAGTTTCTCCAATCTGCTTCAAAATGACCGGTCACGCCTACCTTGCGACTGGTCGCTTCCTCTGAAGCTTGTATCCTTAATGTGAGCCAAATTTCCAACAATCTCCACCTTGGCGAGCCATTAATCACCCGTGAACTATTGTTGGCCTCTAGAACCTCTTCAACCTCTTAGAAATCGTTCTAGTAATTCCCAAGAGCTCCACCATGGCAATAAACCTCTTGCCTCAATGCACATTTGGTGAAAGGTGCTGCACCCAAGTCTAAGCTTGAGTAACCTGGACCTCTTGTGCTAACGAGAGGTCCCCTATGCTAAATTCGTTGCTCCTTGCCTTCCCGAAACCTTGAATCTTGGACATGCCTTGATATGCAAACTGCATACCTATTATTTGTTCAATAAATCCCCACTTAGCTAACCTTGCTCTTGGATTTAAGAACATATCCCTTTTCATTAGTGCACCTCCCTAACTTTCCCGCTTCATGCTCCCTATAGCACTCCGAAACGTGGCTGGAACTTTTTGGTCCATCCATCCAAAACCTAGGGGCGGTTTGATGGATTCTTTGGGCCTGGACTTTGCAATTGATTATGGCTCCACCTCGAGTTGTTGCCCTCCTTCTTCAGTCCTTGTGTCAAGCTCCACCTCAAATGGAGTTTCTTCCATGATCACATTGGCAAGAAGCTTCTCTTTAACAATATCCTCCCCATCATCCCTTGTCTTGACTTCACCTTTGTGGATCTTGTCCTTCAACTCCATAGCTTTTGCACCTTTGAAATCAAGCACCTTTGATGATGAGTTGTTAATCATTCAACCTTGACTAACTTTCCTTACCCAACTTGTCTTGAGCAAGCCTGCAGCTGCATTATGTTGAACCAGCTCCTTGACGTTAAGATATGTTGCCTGCTTTTCTGTGGTACAACTCTCTGCACCACCTACAGATGTACCACTCAAAAGCTTATTTGTGTTGTTTGGTTGAATCTCCCCCCTCATAACCACAACGAAACCTTGTGTGACTATGAGCTTCCCTCCTTCGGCCTTGTAAGAGCACCCTTCTATATCCAAAGAGCCAAGAGAGAGTAGATTCGTTCTTAGTGCAAGTACAAACCTTATCTCACTAAGACTCCAAACTTCACCATCTTGCAACTTGATTTTCACAGTCCCTATCCCTAAAACTTCACATGTAGTTTTATCTCCCAACATAATCTTGCGTGCCTTCTTAGCCTCATATGTGTCAAACATTAACATATTTGCACACACATGATAGGAACACCTGGAATCAAATATCCAACTTGAAGTAGAACTCTTACTCGAAGAACTTGCCATGACGTCCCTATTACTCTTCTCCGTAATCATTAAGAGTTCATCACTTGTGTCTTCACTAGACACGTTGGCTGCGACTGAACCTTTGGCTTTCTTCATCTTGTTCTGCTTCTCCTTCCATACTAGACAATCTCGCTTCCAATGATCCGTAGATCCACACTCGGAACAGCCTTCATTGTCCTTGGAATTAGCATTCTTCCAATTGCTACTCTTGCCTTCATGCTTGCTTGAACGGCTCCTTGCGAATAAACCCGCATTTTGAGAGTTCTCCTCCGAACGTTGGGACATCCTATGATGCGTCATCACATCTTGCACCACCTCCTCAAAATTCAAAGTACTCTTTCTGAACATAAGCGTCGTTCGGAAATGCTTATAAGACGAAGGCAATGATATGAGAAACATGAGTGCCTTATCCTCTGTATTATACAACACTTCCATTCTTTGCAATTCAGGAACACATCTATTGAAGCTACTTAAATGCTCCATTAGATTACCTTCCTCCTCCATCCGAAGATTTAGGAGTTCCTCATTGAGGAAGAGCTTGTTAGACAACGACTTCCCCGCAAACATCTCTTCGAGCTTCTCCCATGTTTACTTTGCTGTGTCTGGCATCACGTTGATGAGCACCTCATCTGTGATATAGTTCTCGATGGCTCCTCTAGCCAATTAGTTTGGAACACCCCACTCCGCGTCTGTCTTGGTTACCGGCTTCTTCTCCTTGCTTCCCAAGATAACACTGAGATTTTGCTGTGTAAGGGCTGACTTCATCCTTCATTGCCATAACGTGAAGTTCTCCTTCCCTGTGAAAGGCTTCAACTCCACCTTCATGCTGACAGCTTGTGGTTGCCTCTATTGCAGAGAATTACGTCCACCTTTAGTTTCATTGTCACCTGCCATCTTCAACATACTAGCACTTGCTGCTCAAACACAGCTATGATACCATTTGTTGTGAAATTGACTTCACTCCCCTAATGATCTTGTCGTTGATGGACTTTGTGACAAACACAATGATGGATGCATCACACACTTGCAGAAAATAACCAAGCTCAAAATGACACAAGAATTTATAGAGGTTCAGCAATTGCCTACATCCTCTTGGTGATCCCCTTGAGAAATTCACTAATGAAATAATAAGTTACAACCTTGGTTTACAAAGAAAACCCCTTTGAATTCTATTCTCTCCCACCCTTTGCTCAACACTTTGATGCACTTGTGAACACTTTCTCACACTTGGTGTTTCCCCTCCTTAGTGTCTAGACTTATAAGACTCCAACTCTTAGTTTCTAGCTTGAACTAATTGCTCTCTCTTCCTCCCTTGACGGTTTTCACCCACACTTGGTGAACTTAACCACACCTTAGTTGCCGTGCATCTTCTTCATTTTTAAGGCAGACCTTTGGACTTAGGAGAAGGCTCCATCTTCTTCTACACGTTCTTACTTTAGTCACCCAACATAGACCATAGGTTAGGCAAGCCAAAAGCAAGTCATTAATGCCTGCACACTTAGCCACCTTCTCTAGAAGAGCCTATGATACAAGTCAACAAACAACATTAAATGGTGTTCTAGCTTTTCCATCACCTTGCCAAACTTCCTAGAACCCATAAAAGTCTTTGGAGGCACTTGGAGTTAAGTAGGGAATTAACACATGTGAAGACAACCTGAAAAACACGTAAAAAAATCAACACAGCACGGTGGGCGATCGGTCGCAAGTTCCTGGCAACCGATCGCATTGCAATCTGCCTGAAACGACTGGTCGATTTTTGCAATTTCCAAGCTTCTCCAATCTGCTTCAAAACGACTGGTCGCACCTACCTTGTGTCCGGTCACTTCCTCCGAAGCTTATATCCTTAATGTGAGCCAAATTTCCAACAAGTAAATCATAGAGGATATATTTGTTTCAGTTCAAGTCTGCCCATTTTACTCTTCTTTCATTCTTTTGGTTAAATGGGTCCCAAAGCCCAAAGCCCAAAGACCTAAGAACAAACTAGTCCTTTGGAACTTAAAGAATGCCCATGTACACAGTGACAGAGGTAGAGTTTGATGTTTGGGAGGGCCACAAGCTTAAAATTAAGAGATTTTTTTTGTACAATCTATGCCTATACTCTTTATATAGTCAAGAGGTAAGAAGATGGTAGGGGGGCCTAGGCCATCTCAGGCCTGTGAATAGCTCCGCCCCTGCATGTACAATAGGAAAGGTTCTGAATTCGAGTCCTAGCATTTGTGTAGTGTGTGTGAGTTTAGTATGTTATTGTCATTCTCAATAGGAAAGGTCTTCAAAAAATGAATGCCCATGTACAAGCTCATCAGGCAGAAGATCAATAAGAATTAGGTGAAGATATGACCAGGCTTGTTACGTACACTACCCAAACACATTAGAGACAGCTTGAAAATGAGGGGTAATTCTTAATGCATATGATCATTTATTCCAGAAGCTTCAAGTTTACAGTCAACAATGATAGTACTTCTTGTTATAATCCAAGAAGCGATCCCACTTTGAACTTATTTCATCTACAACATTGAAACTTATTTATTGGTTTAAGGTTTAGTCGCCACAGTCAACAAAGTTGTAGTTGACAATAAGGTAGCCTTGGGCATTGCCTTTTCCATCAGTGTCTATCTGGTTAAACACATTCACGTCCAAATCTAACCCTCCATTGCTGCACTGATCCACAATCCTTACTGTCACTTGAGCTCCTGTGCCCGTGTTTGTCACCTGCATATAATATCAATTTTACATACATAAATATACCTCGATTAACTAAATAGAAATTGCAGAAATTAATGTATGTAATAATTATGTTTACTGAAAGATAATTAGAAGATGATCAACAAAACTAATTAGTACTAATGATTAATTACCAGTAAGCACTTCCCACAAGAATCTTGTCCGGTAGGGCCAACGGGTCCACAGAAGGCAGTCCATCCATATTTGCTGCGCCATGACAATGGCTGATCAGCATCCCATGTTGCGCAGTAGACATTCGCAGTACGCAAGTCCCAGTTGATATTCTGAGGATTGTACAGGTTGTACGTTGCTCTCACATTCGAAGCACTTTGCGCAGAAGCACTGCTCACCACACAGATGATCATCATCGTCAGAAGCACTTTGCCCACAAGCACTTTCTCCATTTTGTGATGATTTGTAATATATTTCTGTCTATGATCTTCAGGCAAATAGTAAACAATTAATGTCGTCTATGGAGGTGGTGGAGAAGTGGTGGTGCTTGAATGTATATATATAGGGCGGAGGTTGGTGTTGGAATTACTAGTACACCCTTTGGAAAGTCAATTAGACTTGTAAGGGTTGAATTGTATGCCACTACCAAACAGCCAAACTTCACGACTTAATTATAAGTTTGACTGAAAATTTTCTACAGAGGACACCGTGCTCAATTCAAGAATGATTTCTGCATCTGATTGGGATTTGGATATATATATATATATAATCCCTCAAATAAATTATAAAAATTACTTGAATTCGATATTATTTGATTATTCAATTAAATTATTGAAACTTAAGTACTTTCTTAAAGCATTGTGTTCATTGATTTTGTTTGTCTCAATTAAATGCCTTAATGATTTTTTGCAATGACGATTTATGAACGAGGACTTGAAAAATATATAATTTAGATCGTTGAAAAAAAAATCGTAAGATATCCTAAAGATAAAGGGTGCTCCTCAAATAATTATTTGAGGATCCCTCAATGAGAGAGAGGCATAGACTCAGCTATGGGACGTGGCAAAGACGGCATAGCGCTCATGCATAGGGAGACTTGGAGTTGTATACAGACACAAAGAGAAGTAGAGTAGTATGAAAATATATTTTCAGATCCATGTTACCACTTCAGTTAAATAATATTATAGTATTATATGCAGACAATCTTAATTTTATGCTGGGTATATATTCTATTAAAAATGTTATAATTTGGATTAGTTTTCAACTAATTAACTAAAGTGTTGCTTTGCTATTGGTCGTAAATGGTGGCTTGGCTTCGTATATATTATATTTAGGAGATATATATAATTGAACATTAATCACGGCTCAAAATGAGACTTTGAAGATAAGATGTAACGTAGAAGCATAGGACTTCAATTGAAAGTAATGGCTATCTGGTCTTTTACCTTATTATCTATCTCTAAGACTAGAAAGCGTCCTTATAATCTAGAAGCAGGAAGGAAGATAGATTTTCCATTTGGAGTGACAAATTTTTCAAGCCACCTCCCACCCCGATCTCCACGCCTTGACAATTTTGGCTTGACCTAATTAATTGATTACTTAAATAATAAGATCTTTTATTAAAGCTAAAAGTAAACATCCACGCCTATTCATAGCAGATTCTGGATATATGCTTTGTATTTGTACCTGTACGTAACCTTAATTAATTAATTGGCAGGCTTATTTAGCCCAATTTGGGATTCTTCTCATCTCATCTTAAAGTAATCAAATAAATCAACAAAAAGAAAAATGTAGACCCAATTACAACCAAGTGGAAATATAAGATGTTAATTAGCTTAGAAAAGATCATTAATTATGTGGGTTAATTGGTTAATTATTTGCTTAGAAGTTGATATATACTATGATCGATGTTCAATGTACATTGTTTTGTAGGCTAAATTTGTATAATGTTCCTATTTCCATTCCTTGTCCTATTTTCCCACCCACTATTTAAATTTGAAAAAAACACAATCTTATCTTTCCACTCACCATATTATTCATAAAATACCCTTTAAAATACCCACGTTTTCCTTCAACCCCTCCTCCCAAATCTAAAGAGTTAATCCAACGGCTGAAACCACCAAGTCTACCTCAACTACCACCCACGACGCCTTGCTCCGCCTCCTTATATACTTTCTATCTCTTTATATTGTTGGCGAGTATATCCTATTCTATTTGGGTTTTATTTATTTTTCCTTTTATATAGATATTATATAATTAGGATTCCACTTATTTCCAAATTAAACCCTACTAGGGTTTATAACCTGTATTATAAATACCTCCTTTCGGAGAATGAAATAGATCTGAAAATATTCTACCCATATTGTTTGACTTGGTATCAGAGCTGACTTTCTAGTGACCTGTGTGTGTTGTGCCCACCCGTGTTCTACTATGTGCCCTAATTTCCTTTTAGGGTTCTTGTGCCCGTGCCTGTGCTGTGTTTATCGTATCTGTTTTGTGTTGTGTTTGTTTCCGCTGCTACCATGGGTGATGATTCCATAGTTGTGACTGGTACTAGTGCGTCTACACCGAAGGAGGCACGTCCCTCGTGTGATTACTCTACCCCGATTACATCTGACAAATTGGATTGCTCCAATTATGCCTCTTGGTCTCGTGGTGCGCGTATTACGATTACTAGTCGTCGTATGGCAAGTTGGATCAATGAGAAGAAGCCTGCTCCATCTCAAGATTCCGTTGCCTATGCCGAATGGGAAGAAGATAATTGTCTGGTGAAGTCATGGCTTCTCAATTCCATGACTAAACCAGTTCGTGCCTTGTTCGAACATGGTGATACCGCTTTTGATATATGGGAGGCTGCTCGGAAGACCTATACTGTGACTCAGAATAGTTCTTGTTTGTTTCAACTCCGACGGCAATCCATACTTATAGGTCAGAATGGTGAATCTGTGAAAGTGTTCTATGAAAAACTTCATGCTATCTGGCAAGAGATTGATTGTCTGCGTCCGCATGAGTTTAGTTGTTCTACTGATGGGGCTCGTCGTCTGAAAGAAATTGAAGCCGATCGAGTTTATGATTTTCATGGTGGGCTTAATCCACCGTATGATGGTGTTCGTAGCCGTATTCTTGCTCTTAGTCCTGTTCCACCTCCTCTCGAAGCATATGCCATGGTCATGGAGGAAGATACCCGTTAGTCCGCTATGCTTGGAGGAGGATCGCTGGCTCTTAGGGTGGACCCAGTTACCAGTCGCTCTCCGTCCAGAAAGTTTGGATCTTCTGCTGGGTCTCGTCCTTCTGCCTCTACCTCTAGCTCTCTTGAAGGTCCGCCTAAATGCTGCCATTGTAATGGGAATCATTACTTTGAGAAGTGTTTTAAGGAGTATGGTTACCTTGATTGGTTTGCTGACTACAAAGCTCGTATGTATGGCCCCAAGGCCACTTACACTGTGACTCCTGATGAGGCCTGTCCTCCGACTCCATCTGCAAATCTGTGTGCTTCTGATACTATGCCAGGTATGGGTTCTACTACTTGGATAATTGACACTGGTGCTTTTGATCATATGACTTATAATGATAATATGTTTGAGGAGTTGTCACATAACCCTCATGACCCCTATATTAATAGTGCTAATGGTTTACCTTCCCCAGTTACCAGTGAAGGTACCATCCATCTTACTCCTTCCTTATCTCTGTCTCATGCACTCTTGGTTCCCAATATTCACTGCAATTGGTTATTTGTTGGGCGTTTATTTGATACACTTAACACTTCTGCTACCTTCTATTCTACCCATTGTTTTTTCCAGGATCTCAGGACTCACAAGAAGATTGGGGATGGTAAACGGATAGGGGGATTGTATTACTTACAGTTGCCTGCTGCAGCAGTTCGTGGTTGTGTCACTAATAAAGCTCCGAGTGGCAGTGTCAAAGACAAGCAACAACTTTGGTTATGGCATTGTCGCTTAGGACATCCGTCATTTGGTTATCTTAGGCATTTGTTTCCTTCGTTATTTAGTTCATGTGATGAGTCTAGTTTCAAATGTGAGACTTGTGTAATGGCCAAGAGCCACCATACTGTTTTTCCCTTAAGTAATAATAAAGCTGCTTTGCCTTTTGAGTTAGTACATTCTGATGTATGGGATCCTGCTCATGTGACTTCTCATGGTTTCCGTTGGTTTGTTATGTTTATTGATGACTGCACTCGCTTAACATGGGTGTATTTGATGAAGAATAAACATGATGTTGCCTCTATTCTTCCTGAATTTTGTTTCATGGTGTCTACTCAGTTCCATGCTCGTGTTAAAGTATTTCGAATTGATAATAGTGGTGAATATGTGAATCATACATTGACCCAGTTCTTTCGTGATCAAGGTATCATTCACCAAACTACCACTCTATTCACACCTCAACAGAATGGTGTGTCTGAAAGGAAGAATCGTCAGTTACTTGAAGTTGCTCGCTCTCTGATGTTGGATATGTCTATTCCCCATCATCTTTGGGGACATGGTGTCTTGGCCGCCGCCTACTTAATTAACTGTACTCCTAGTCAGGTTCTTGATTTCAAGACCCCACTTGATGTGTTGTGTGCTCTTACTCCTCCAGTTTCGGTCTCTAAGTTATCTCCGAAGGTGTTTGGGTGTGTTGCATATGTTCATGTCTACTCCCATCAACGGAGTAAACTTGATCCTTGTGCTCTCCGCTGCGTCTTCATTGGTTATTCTACTACTTAGAAGGGTTATAAGTGTTATCATCCGCCTACTCAGAAGGTACATGTCACTTTGGATATCACCTTTCATGAAGAAGTACCTTATTATATTTCTCCCTCCTCTTCAATTCAGGGGGAGAGGGGGAGTGAATTGAAGAGTTTCGGAGTGGAAAATATAAAAGATTTTGGACCTGACGAAGGAATTTCTGGCGAACAGGAAGCGACCGGTCGCCTGCCTCGACGAAGGACAACAGTACTGATATGAGCGAAGCGACCGGTTGAGACGAGGAAGCGACCAGTCACGAACGAATCTGTCTAGGAAACGACCGGTCGCACATAGGAAGCGACCGGTCGCTCTCCTCGACGAGCGACAATAGTACCGAGACGAGTGATGCAACCAGTTGCCAGGATATCGCGACCGGTCGCCAGACAATATTTTGGGTTTTCTCGAGCCTCTCTCAGAAGGACATAACAGTGATAATGGCGACACTTGTACAGATGAAATTTATACAAGACCCCCCTCTGCCCTGCCATTGCCTCAATCAAGTTGTGATAATGATGCACTTTCTAGTGATGTGCCTACCTATTCTTTGCCCCCACGTACTACCCGTGGGAAATCTAAATTGCAATATTCTCCTGATATACATGTCAAGTCCAAATATCTCATTAACCATTATATGTCAACTCATCGTTTATCTAAGTCATATGCATCATATTTGTGTCAATTATCTAGTGTATATGTGCCAACTAATTTGCAGGATGCTCTATCTGATTAAAACTGGGTAGATGCAATGCATGTTGAGATGGAAGCCTTGAACAAGAATGCTACTTGGGAGTTAGTTCCTTTACCAAAAGGAAAAAAGGCAGTTGGGTGCAGATGGGTGTTTACTTTGAAGCATAAGGCTGATGGTTCCATTGACCGTTACAAGGCAAGATTGGTAGCAAAAGGGTATACTCAGACATATGGAGTGGATTACACGGAGACTTTTGCTCCAGTAGCTAAGCTCAACACTATACGCATACTCTTATCCTTAGCTGCTAATCATGACTGGCCGCTGTTACAATTTGATGTCAAGAATGCATTCCTCCATGGTGACCTTAAAGAAGAAATATACATGGATCCTCCACCAGGTATCCTTGTGACCTCTAAGAAGGGTATGGTGTGCAAACTACGGAAATCATTGTATGGAACAAAGCAGTCTCCAAGAGCTTGGTTCGGGAGGTTTGCTGCATCTATGAGGAAGTCTAGATATGTACAAAGTAACGCGGATCATACTTTGTTTCTAAAACAACGCAGAGGTAAATTGACAGCTTTAATAATTTATGTGGATAATATGATTGTAACTGGAGATGATCAGGTAGAAATACATAATCTTCAAAAATATCTTGCGTATGAATTTGAGATGAAATCATTAGGTGACTTGAAATATTTTCTTGGGATTGAAGTTGCCAGATCTAAGCATGGTATTTTTTTGTCCCAAAGAAAGTATGTTTTGGACTTACTTGCAGAAACTGGAATGTTGGATTGTAAACCCATTGATACTCCTAGTGAACAGAATCACAAGTTGGGGTTGTATCCTGATCAAGCTCCTACTGATAAGGAGCGCTATCAACGGCTTGTGGGAAAATTAATTTATTTGGCTCATACACGTCCAGATATTGCATATGCAGTGAGTGTAGTGAGTCAGTTTATGCAGTCACCTAGTGAAGATCATATGGGTGCTGTGACACGTATTTTGAGATACCTCAAAGGGGCTCTGAGCAAGGGGTTAATGTTTTCCAAGTACGGTCATACATATGTGGAAGGGTACACAGATGCTGATTGGGCAGGTTTAGCTATAGATAGGCGCTCGACATCTAGGTATTTTATGTTTGTTGGTGGCAATCTTGTTACATGGAGGAACAAAAAACAAAAGGTGGTGTCTCGATCTAGTGCTGAGGCCGAGTATCGGGGAATGGTTCATGGTGTATCTGAGTTACTATAGTTGAGGAGATTATTGAGAGACCTTGGTTTTGGGCCTAAGAAACCCGTGGATTTATATTGTGACAATACGGCTGTGATTGCAATTGCTCATAACCCGGTACAACATGATCGTACAAAGCATGTGGAGGTTGATCGAAATTTCATTAAAGAAAACTGGGATGCGGAGATTGTTTCCTTTCCGTTCATCCGCTCAGAGTATCAGTTAGCCGATATTCTTACGAAAGCTGTTTCTACAAGTATCTTTTTGCAACTCGCTTGACAAGTTGGACATGCGTGACGTCTTTGCTCCAATTTGAGGGGGAGTGTTGGCGAGTATATTCTATTCTATTTGGGTTTTATTTATTTTTCCTTTTGTATAGATATTATGTAATTAGGATTCCACTTATTTCCTAATTAAACCCTATTAGGGTTTGTAACCTGTATTATAAATACCTCCTTTCGGAGAATGAAATAGATCTGAAAATATTCTACCCATATTGTTTGACTTATATATGTGTGTGTACGTCTCTAACTCTCTCTCCATCGGCCCAAATCTCTCCGACGTCTTTCTTCACCATAAGCGTACACATCCCCTCCCTTCACCAAGATCCAGCCCCCCACATCACCTAGATCTCTTTGTCTATGCTTAATTACCAATTTCAGTCCTGCCCCCGAGAAGGCAAGAGATTTCTCAGCTGTGGAAGAATTTGAGGGTAGGGAAGGGGGTGTTGTGCTTGGGTTGTTGGGTTGTGCCAAAAAGCTATGAAGCTGCAAGGTTGGCGACTTGGGTTAATGGGGTGGCGACTTTGTGGGTGTCAAGCAAGATTGAGGTTAGGTGTCTTTTGAGAGCTAGCAGGGTGGGTGGGTGTAGGGATAGCAATGGGCCGGTTAGGGGCCGGGTATGGCAATACCATCCCCGTCCCCATCCCCGACCCAATCCCCGGTTTAGGTTTTTCGGGGAATCCCCTTCCCCTTCCCCGTCCCCGTCGGGGAAGTGCCTCCCATACCCGCCCCGATCCTCGGTGTTTAATAAGACATTTCTTCTTAAAATAATTTTCTAAAGCACAATCACATCATTGTGAAATTTTAAAAACAGCCACCACAAGATATTTCTTGTTAGAATAATTTCTCAACAATTGCTCAATCCAAATCTTTAGAAACTTTTTCAGTAAGCACAACAAATCTATCTAGTCTTAAATTAGAAAACCAATACTAAAGAAATATTATGTCATAAAATAAAACTTCACAATTTCAATGAACTCTCCTAGGCTTCATCATTCATAGCTTTAATAAAAAAACAAAGAGATGTTCTTTGTTTCAATGGTAGACTCCTACCAAAAAAAAAAAAAATTTAATAAGATAAAGACATTTCAATTATTTAAAAGAAAATGAGAAACTGGCCAATATAAGAAAAATCCATTTAAAAAAATAAAGAGAGCTATTAAATATAAGAATGTTACCTCCTCTCCTCATCATTGTCAACTTCCTCATCTTGAACGGTGACTCTTCTAGCTTCGTTCTCATTACAGCTTGAAGCTAACAGTAGAAAAAAGAAGAAGAAAGATTCAGAAAACAGTAATAAATATGAAAATATAACTACAAAAATATTTCAATACCTCTTATCTCACTCCATAACCAATCACGAGCGCACATCAATGCCTCTACTGTTTTTGAATGAAGCCTGCTAAGATGAGGGCTTATAATCCTTCTACTAGTACTAAAGCAAGACTCTGAAGCAACTGTGGATACAGGAATGACCAAAATATCTCTAGTGATATCATGCAAAGTAGGATATTTGATCCCATTTGATTTCCACCAACATAATATATCAAAATCATCATAATCATCATTCCTAGGTAGAAGAGACTCTTCTAGATAATGATCCAACTTAGATTTAACATGTCCATGGGCAGTGGAATGAGAAACAAACACATCCAATTGCTTTACCAAATCAAGTTTAGGCATAGATGGCCTAGATGAAGAAGTAGGAATCAAATATTCAGATTGCACCTGCTGACTTTGTTGAGATTTTGACTGATACTCCTTGACCAAGTCATAGATAATATCTTTATATTTCTTAATATCTTGAGCTGCATTGTTTGTATATATTAGAGGGCATAAAAATTCAATTTGTTTTTCTTATACCTTGGATCCAAAATACTTGCAACTCCCATCAAACCATGCATTGTTTCCCAATACTTCTCAAACTTTGTTTGCATATGTAATGCCATTGCTTGCACCTCTTCTTGTTCAGAACTAAGCCAATCATAAATTGCTAATATGATAGCACAAATATTCTTGAAGTAAAGATTGGCAGTAGGATACTTGGTCCCTGAAAAAAGGGTAGTCACATCATAAAACATGGCCAACTTATCAACAAGCTCCTTCGTCTTTGCCCAATCACTTTCACTAGGCACTTTTTTGTACAAAGGCTCACGGTGCTTCAAACGAGGAAAAACATCTTTGTATATCATTGTAGTCTTAAGCATGGAATATGTAGAGTTCCATCTAGTCTGACAATCAAGTTCTAACATTTTAGAGGTTGGAACTCTCAAATGTCTGGCCGCTTCAAGAAATTTCTCCTCTCTTTTTTGGGTTCCTAGCCAAAATGCAACACTGTACCTAATTTTCTCAATACTCTTATTAATCACCTCTAAGCCATCTCTCACTACAAATTTCAGAATATGAGCACAACACCGCAAGTGGAATAAACATCCATCTAACATAAGTGAACTGGAGCAAATCTTATCTAACACTATCGCAATCATGGAATCATTTGTAGAACAATTATCTACAGTTAAGGTAGACAACTTACGATCAAGACTCCATTCGAACATGCATTCCAATAAAGCATCAGCAAGTACATCCGCCGTGTGTGGACATGTGGAACATATATAAACTTACAATAAAAACCAAATAAGTCACAATCTAATTATTTTTTTTTTAAAAGAGTATTAATAATTCAAATAAGAATACTATAATAAATTTACCTTATTAGTCGGCTTTGTAAGTTCCATGCATCATCAATGAAATGTGATGTGATAGTCATGAATCCTCTCTTTTGATTATTCAATGTCCACATATCCGTTGTAATGGCAATTCTACTTCTGTTGGTGTCCAACAACTTAATTGTTTTCTCCCTCTCAACTTCAAAAACCTTAAATATATCCTTCTTGATTGTGTTTCGAGAACACACTTTAAATAATGGTTGCAAAGCATTGGAATACATCTTAAATCCAATATGATCAACCATGGATAATGGATATTCATGAAGAATAATCATATTTGCAAGTGTCCTCCTAGCATGGTCATGATCAAAATTATAAGTACCAAGCTTGACGGTCTCATCATTCGACTTTGTAGGATTCAACATTGATTGATCTATGGTTCTTTGTCTTTTATAAAGACAAGACTTTTACATGATCAAGTAAATGTCTAGTTCCATTCTTGCTATTTGTGCCTAAGGTATTCTTACAATGAATGCACACAGCTTTAATTTGACCACGAATTTTCTTCTTTTCAAAATGTTCCCAAGCAGGAGATCTACCTTTCCTTTTATTCACATCATCTTGAGTTGAATTGGCGGCTTCTGTGTTGTTATTTTCAGTTAATGTAGGATTGCTATCATTTTCAGTTGGTGTAGGATTATTATCCTCCTCAATTTGGGTTACAGGAACTTGAGTCTCTTCATTGTTGTCACCCATCGAAGAAAAAAAAACATATACATTAAAAATATAAAGATTGATACAGCAATTGGAAGGTACAATATTTTTTCACAATAGAAAATTATCAAAGAGAGAACCTTGCTGACCTTTTGCACGTGAACTTGATTTGAAAGAAATCTTAAATTGAGAATCTTGATGCGCAGTCGCTCAAAGAATTCGAAAGGATAGCATCCTTTTTGAATATGAACAAAACTCAGAACCCAAATTCATATATGACCTACTTGATGATGGCGTACAAACACTTAGCTTTTTTGTAAAGTTTGGTTAACTCATCTTCATTCATGGTCTGTTCATGAGACCAATCCACCATGCTCTGTTGCCAAGTTTGGTTAAGAGGAAATATCCTATTTTTATCTATAGATGAGACATCTCCAATTGTCTGTGCTGTTATGCATGCAAACCCTATGCAATGTATCAGGAATAAGCAACGACGCCGACGCTAGGGTAACTTCATTTATTAAATTATATTAATATGTATTTTTATATATTAATTATAAATAAATATATTACTTCTCGGGCCCGGTTTGGGAACAGGGATAACAATACCAGCCCCGGCCCATACATGACCGGGGATTTTGCAAATTCGGGGATCCCCGTACCCGGCCCCGATTTCCCCCCAAAAACTCCCCCCGTTAGGGCCGGGGACCCGACGGGTATTATTGCCATCCCTAGGTGGGTGATGTTGGAGAAAAACTTAGTCGCAATGGGAATAATACTATTTTGCTATCCTCGGCCAATAATGCAATGCCATGTGAAAGTGTTATCACGCATGTCATAGCGTTATTGGCTGAAATAGCGAAATAATGTTATCCCCGTTTCATGGAAGTCTTTCTCGTGATGTTGGGGTTGTGGTAAATGGCGGTTGCTACGTGGCTGGTGTTGTTTGGGTGGTGGCTTGTTGGGTGGGGCCTAGGAAAGAGGCAAGTGATGATTTTCCAAGTTTTTAATGTATTTTAATTCTCTAATCTAATTTTTTTAAGGAAAAAGTACAGTAAACCCCCCAGCCTATTGGGCCATTTACGAGTACATCGCAACCTATCGGATATTTTCAATTACATACACAACGTCACGAAAAATTACAAGAGAGCCCCCTCCGTCAGTCAGACTGTTAGTCAGTCTGTTAAATGCTAACGTGTTAAAAGTGAGACCCATTTTTTTATGATGTGGATTTCCACGTGGACCAAAAATTAATAAAAAATTATTTTCCTGTTTAAATTATTTATTGTTGTTAAATTAATTCAAATTTTAAAATTAAAAAATAAAAAAAAATTTTAAAAAATCTGGCAAAAATCAAAAGAAAAAAATTTATCTCCGTCCCTCTCTCTCTCTCTCTCTCTCTCTGAGAACCCCAGAACCAGAACTCTCTTTCTCTCTCTTCCTCCATAGCCTCTACCACCAAACCCTCCTCCATCTCATCTTCCTCTACCAAAAAGTAAAGAAACAACCCAGCTTGCTCCCCCCAACCCCAACAAAATCTCATCATCCCCGACCCCATCCTTATTCCCCCACCCCCATATCATCATCCCACTTCCAGAGCCATGGTTGGGTGCACACAAAACAGTCAAATAACAAAAGAAATCTAGCATACACAGATCTATTGCATACCAGTCACTGTAAACAAGATCTATAAAAGCAACAATAAAATTTTCTTCATCACCCAACCCATTTCCCTCCTGCTCCGCAACAACCGTAGGCTCTTCCGACTACACCCTCTGCACAAAATTAAAACTAACCCAGAAAAAAACCAACCCCAGTTGCACCCAGCACACCCAAAAATTACCTGCAACCTCAATCCCAATCCCAGGAAATCAAACCCAATTGCAATCCCATAAAAATCAAACCCAAAGCAAATTAAAAAACCCATAATAATTAAATGAGAGAAAGAAAGAGTGACTGACACTACAACATTTAACCATTTGCGCGACGGAGACTAATTCGTCACGCAAATCACAATTGACTCGCACAAGATTCAGCGCGACGTAGACACTTACCGTCGCGCAAAGTTCGTAAAGAAAGACTTTGCGCGACAAATAAATTCTTTAGTCGCGCGCTGTGCGACAAAAGGCAATATTAGTCGCGCAAAAATAGCGACGGTTCATATTCGTCGCATAAACAATCGTCTCACAACAGTAAGCGCGACGTCAATAGAGTCGTCGCGCAATCTACTGTACGACAACAAATACTCGTCGCAAAAATATGCGCGACAAAGGTCTTTACTCGCACAAACTTTTGTGCGGCCAAAGTTCTTCGTCTCTCTAAAGTTTGCGCGACAAGTAAAATTAGTCGCCTTATCTTTTCCGAGACAAAAACTGTTCGTCGCGTAAAAATAAATATAGAGTTTTCAAATTTAATTTAAATTTATACTGTTGTGTTATCGCGACGAAATTTAGTTCGTCACGCATAATTAAATATATTTTATTTAATTTTAATTTTACATTTTTTTTAAAATAAAATTTATTTGATTTAATTTTAATTGTACGTTTTTTTTTTTGCAATATATTTTATTTAGTTTTAGTTTTTCAATTTTTTTTGTAATAGAATAAAATTGCAATAAAAAAACTGAGGAAAAGATAATATAAATTTATATAATACAAGACAAAATGTTTAAAATGTAATTAAGAAAGTTAAAAACTAATTAAAAAATGTAGCAACATCTATGTTGTCGTCTTGCAAATGCGGCTCGGAAGTCTGGGCATGCTCTGGTTGATGGGGCTCGGAGGTCGACGAGGAACTAAAATGTGGCGGGAGTGGAATGCCGGACCGAGAGATGGACTCTATAAGCAGTGACATCTGGGTATTATACGAGGCCATCTGGGTATTATACGAGGCCATTTGGGTAGCCATTTGGGTCTTAAGCTCGGCCACCTCAGCTTTCAAAGCAATCACTTCAGTGTCTGATTGGGACGATGGAGGGGCTCTATCCCGCCATCTGGCATTCCCCATCCCTCGACAATTTGACCCTGGCCTCCTCCCGAGACTCTGATCTAAGGTCTCCGTCAGTATCTGAAACCCCGCATCCGGTGGAGGATCCACAACATCGAGCGGAGTATTGGGAGGAAGCTGGGAGGCGGACTCTTGAAGAACCAACTGGCTCTTCTCCATCATGGTCGTCTATTTAACATAACATAAAATATTTAACACACATATATAATAACCATGAACTTGAATGCGTAAAACAATAATTAAAATTAAAGAATACTTACATGAAGGGACTCCGTCAACTCATTCCCGGGTCGAACATAAACATCGCCAAACATGTCGATCTCCGGGAATTTGGACCCCCCCTTGATTGAACAAGAGAAGAAAATTGTTAGTACAAAAAAAACAAATTCATATTAATGACATATTAAAATTTTTATAAAAAAGACGATTTAATTCTTACCCGCCGCCGCGCCTCCATCCTATATGAGAAGGGCCTGGAACCGGAATGATGGAGAAGAGTCTTCTTGTCCCTATTGCCCTTATTTGCTTTCGCCTTCTTCTGTGATACCAAAAATAAACATATTAGTTGAAAATTAAATGAAATTAAAACAAAATAAAAAAACATTAGTAAGAAACATATAATAAATTTCAACTTAATATAATGACCACAGAGCCACACCCAACTATCCTCCCGCCCCTCAAGCTCATTCGGGCAACCCTCCTGAAGAGTGACCTGCGGATCATCATATGCCATAAAATGGTGGTGCAGATCGCTCTTCCACTGCTTGTACCTCTCACCAAAGAGTCTGTTGACATACCCCAACGACTCATCAGGGAGGTTCTCTAAATTGTAGTTCGCCTGCAATACATTAATTATATTCATTAAGTATTAGAAGTATATAAAATTTGAAAGCAAAACAATTAAAAGGCATACATACCGACAGCTGTCCGCGCACCACCGTCCGCACCTCGTCAGGCATGACCTTCCAAGATTTCCATTTCATCGGACAATGGGTCTGAACGACGTGACCAATGTCGTGGGCCAATGAGCTATGTTGGTCCGCCGTTGGTGCAGCTCGATGTCGCTCGTCGTATCCGATGTTGACACGAGTGTTGGTCACCCGGGTGGCCTTCGCCGTCTTCAACTGGCGACAAGGTCCCCGGGTGTTCCTCTTCGCTGCAAACACATATAACATTAACATTAAATATATAATTCTACCAAAATATTGGTCTGAAATAGCTGGAGTTGAAGGAAATCTTTACCTGGTTGTGAATCTGACGCACCAGCAGCAGAGGGAACAGTGGTGTTAATCATATGGGGGGGGGCGATGACGCCGCCTGGCGCTAACAGGTTGCGCCACTGATGACTCAGATGACACCGCCACATGGGAGATGTGAGGAGGAACCGGCATAACATCCAACTGTGGTGGAGCAGTGGCAGCCGACGTCGAAGCCGGGGGAGGCAAAGGCTGTGCAGTCGTCATCGCCTTACGAGTTCTGATAAGCTCCGACATTTGCACGAACAAACATTTAAAGTACCTCTTTGGCCAAAAATTTACAATTTATAATAAAAATAACCCCAACAACTAATCAAGAACAAATTCAATATTAAACATATTCATTCACCAAATACCAACAAATCAAATTGCAAAAACTCATGGAATCAATCCTTGATATACTAGAATAATTTCTACCTAAATAAAAAAGAAAAACACATCATTCCATTATGTGAAGCAAACCGAAGAACCTCAATTCCAAACAAATTCAGATTTACAAAATTAAATGGATAAATGCAATATGAACAATAAAACAAACCCAAGAACCACAATTCCAAAAAATTTCAGATTTACATAATTAGAAACCTACGGGATTTTGACATATACAATCACTGTTTTGCTATCAAATAATACAATTTCAACACAATGCAGTCACCCTAACCAATACAATGAAATCTGAAATCAAAAGCTAATACAAAAAGGAAACAGACTAAGCAATTTCAACACTGACAAAATCCTAACATAAATCTGAAATCAACATTTCTAACATAAAATCCTAACCAACCATCAGACTAACAGAAATCACAAACAGAAATTATAAACATCAAATCCTAACCAACCATCAGACTAACAGAAATCACAAACATAAAATCTGAAACCAAATCTGAAACAGAAATCACAAACAGAAATTATAAAATTTACAGAAAATCAGAAATGCATTAACAAAATTTAAAGAAAAATAAAACAAAAATTATACCGTGGATGCGAGAGGCAGCGTGAGAGGAAGATGGAGATGGCGACAGAGACACGCAGAGGGAGGAAACCGTGGGATTTCACCAATGGGGGGCTCGGGTTGGACAGAGAGGGAGAGAATTTGAGGTCAGTGAGGGGGAAAGGGAGAGAGGGTTTGTGGTTTGGTTAGGCGGCGGAGGTTGGGTGCGGCGGAGGTTGGGTTGGAGAGAGAGGGAGAGAATTTGAGGTCAGTGAGGGACAGGGAGAGAGGGTCTGTGAAGTTGGGGGGAGTCGACAGTGGGGGCGGGAGTTTTGGTAGGAGAGAGAGGGAGTGAATTTCAGGTCAGTGAGGGGGAAAGGGGTCGGGTTTGTCACGGCTGGGTGGGGTGGTTTTGGGGCTGGGCGTTGCCGGAGGTGGTGGTCTGGACCATTGAGAGCGCACGGCTGGAGGAGGGCTGAGAGCTTTCGTGGAGGAAGACAGAGAGAAACAGAGAGTCGCGCTCTTAAGCAAAAAAAATTCAGGACCTTAAGCGACGAAAAAATTCACGTCGCGCAAACTCTATACCTCCACCTTGCGCGACGAAATAAGAAAACGATGTCGCGCGAAATCGATTATTCAATATTGCGCGACGAATAACAGTTAGACGTCGCGCAGGTAATTTTTAATGCCCAGGAAAGGAACCGCCAAAATTTTGTCACTTTGCGCGACGCTAATAATTATCCGTCGCGCATTCTCTGAACCCTAAACCCTAAACCCTGAACCCTGAACCCTAAACCCAAAGTCCTGAAAATCATAACATTGCGCGACGAATATATTCGTCTGTCAATAGTTTTTGCGACCAGTAAAAAAATTCGTCGCGCAAAGGTATGATGGGCGACGACAATCTGCGTCACGCAAACGTTTTTATTTATAACCGTTCAATTTTTTGTCCCATTTCTAGATATTTGAATATTTGTTATTTGCGATTTTTGGGGTATACGATCTCACAGTATATACAAACACGTTGAACGGTTGGATCGTTGAAACGAGTTTCGTATAATGTGTATGTCATAACAACAATATATTCTCTAACATATAAGAGTTTATACATACTTTTGTTATATATAACTTAAGATTTTATGGTATCCACTTGTATAAATCATTTCAATTGATGATCAAATTCAATCATTGTATTTATATAGGGTCAATGAGTGTAGTTGTAAAAAATTATAAAAATCGGAAATAAAATAACCGTTAAATCGTGATTTTTCATTTATAACCGTTGAAAATTTTTGTACGTTACATGATATGTGAATGTTTGTTTTTTACGATTTTTGGGATATACGATCTCGCAGTATATACAAACACGTTTGACGGATGGATCGTTGAAACTAGTTTTGTAGAGTTGAATGAACACTTTTTAGTTTCAAAACATATGGAGGTTGATAACCCAACAAAAAGATTCGTACGGAAATTGAGAACCCTAAAATTTATTCGTATGGAGGTTGATAACCCTACAAAAAGATTCTCTTCTACCATTTCCATAATTAAAAGGGTATGAATGATGATCTTCACTAAAATCAATGAAAAACATATGATTTAGATGGCAAAATTAAAATTAAGGCTTAGGATTAATGATTTTGCATATCGTACCTTGCGCGACGAAAACTGTTCGTGTCACAATATACACTGCGACGGAATGTGAAATCACGTGCGCAAGAGTCACTCGAATATTCATGTTTACGGATATTTTCTACTTTGCGCGACGACAATCTATGTCACGCAAAAACTCCATGAGCCGTCACGCAAAGTATAAAATATATCAAATCGTCCATATTCAGAGGGACCCTTGCGCGACGAAAAAATGTGTTCGTCGCGCAAAAATGGCGACCGGTCTCAGAGACGCGACGACCGGTCGTTTTCCACAGATTCTAAATTCGACATGGCAACCGGTCAAGTTAATGGCGACGACCGGTCGTTATTTCAAACATTTTGCGCGACGAATACGTTCGTCCCCCAAAGTATCCTTGCGCGACGCTATCCCATTTTTTGTCGCGCAAAAATGTAATTGAATTTTTTTAAAAAAAAAAAAAATTCAAAGATTCTCCTGAAACTGCAATTTTTTTGTTTTACAGATTCTCTTAATGATGCCTAATCCATTGATATAACAAGTATATCAATATATATTCAAACAAGCATACTTTGCCAAAATCTTTACACTAACATTATTAAATTACAAATAATTTCACATTACTATGTTTGTTAATCCTCCTCCGCAAATAAATTACATTATTCATCGTCTGAACTATAATAATCTTCGTTATCGTCGCTGTGATCACTTTGGGTCTCCCAATCCTCCTCCTCCTCCTCCTCCTCCTCCTCATCCTCATCATCCTCCTCCTCCTCCTCCTCCTCCTCCTCAATAAGTACATCATCAGCGTTGTTCGGGGCCATGGTTGGATCGTATTGCGGAAGAAAACCGAGGTCAATTGTAATTAACTGAATCGGTATTTCTCTTGAAGACACTCCTTCAAGATGAAAGGGTTCTTGTACGACATTTGTATCTAGAAGTGTTTCTGCATCATGTTCCATGGAAGATTCGAAACGTTGGTCAGCGACGTTGACGTCGTTGTCAAATGGGTCTTGTTCTGGTATAGCATACACATTCCTTTGATCCATCTGCTGAACAACTTTCCACCCGTTCCCTGCTTTAGGGTCATCTAGATAGACAATCTGTTTTGCCATGTTTGCCAAAATGTAAGGGTCGTCATCATACCAAGTTCTGTTGATGTTCACAGATAGTAACCCATGATCAATTTTAACACTTCCCTGCCTATTTGGGTTCGTATCAAACCATCGACACTTAAACATGATCACTTGGTATCGGTCTTTGTAAAGCAATTGCACGACAGTTGTGAGTTTGCCATAGAAATTAATGTCCGTACTTTCGCCTCCACCCGGAACAAGGACACCGCTGTTTTACGTACACAACTTGTCATCTCGTATAGTCCCCAAAAACTTGACGCCGTTAACATGACAACCCGAGAACAATTCAGCCCGAATTGGGCCGAATGCCAAGTTATATAACTCTTCACTGTAAGTGGGGGAATTCTCTGATTTCAACTTAGTCACCTAATATTAATTAAAATTAAAACATTCACATATTAGTTTGAGGAAATTAAATACTACAATATATATGTAAATTACAAAACACTTATAACTTACATATTCCAAAAACCATTTTGGAAACAATTCACGGTGTTTCTTCGAATACAAATGTGATGGATGTTCTCGCTTCATCATCTCTTCATGCTCATCTAAGTATGGTATTATCTCATCACAATTGTTCAATACGAACCAATGAGCTACTCCATGTCATTTCTGGAAAACGACTCTCCTCGTTCAGGATCTCCAAAGGGTCGTGCGCTTTGGCCAAAAATAGAAAGTTGCTCATTTCTGACACCTCCGTCATTATTGCGCTGAGGTCAATTGAAAGCCGTGTCCACATCCTTTAAATACATTCCAGAGAAAGTAAGCGCCTCATATTGAACCCAAGCCTCTACAATTGATCCTTCGGGCTTTGCTCTGTTGCGTACGCTTTTTTTCAGCTCTCCAAGAAGCCTGCCAAATTAAAACGAAAATACGCAAATTAGCAAGTAGCAACCATGGGATAAGAATGCATACAGAAATGATGAGGATTATATACCTTTCTATTGGATACATCCAGCGATAGTTGACTGGACCAGCAAGCAATGCCTCTTCTGGCAAGTGAACCAACACGTGAATCATACTCGTGAAGAAAGCTGGAGGAAATATCGTTTCAAACTTGCATAAGACTTGGACAATGTCATGGCGCAATTGATCAATGTCTGTCTTTCGCAACGTTTTTGCCGTGAGTTGGGAAAAAAATCTGGACAATAATATGATTGGCTTGACTACATCTTCCGGCAATAGGTGTCGAATCCCCACACAAAGTAGGCGTTGCATAAACACATGGCAGTCATGGCTCTTGAGTCCAGTAAATTTACCCCCGTCAACATTCACGCAACGTGCGATATTAGAAGCATACCCGTCAGGAAACTTTACAGAAGATACAAACTGCAGAAACTCTTTTTTGTCATTCGGTTTCATGGAAAAAAATGCAAGATCCCTTATAGCTTTATCACTGCCCCTTTTCAGCCATAAACCCTTTCGTATGCCCATTCTTTCCAAATCAAGACGAGCTTTTATCGTATCCTTTGTCTTCTCCTTGATATCTAGAATCGTTCCCATTAATGTGTCAAACACATTTTTCTCCACATGCATAACGTCGAGATTGTGCCTCAATTTTAGTTTCGACCAATATGGGAGCTCAAAAATCATAGACTTGTGCGTCCAGTTCATATGTGTAGCAGGTCTGGTCCTACTAACTGTTTTCCCGAACGGACCAAAATCCAAACGGTTTAGCTGTTCCAAGATCTGATCACCGGACGATTCTCTAGGTCTTGCGCGACGCTCTTTGTTCCCGTCAAACTCTTTATCCTTTTCTCGCTACTCGTGGTCCCATGGCAACCATCTTCGATGCCCAAGGTAACACACTTTTCCAGCGTGCCAACCAGAAGTCACATCTTCCTTGCATACAGGGCATGCCATATAACCTTTTGTGCTCCACCCCGACAGCATTGCATATGCGGGAAAATCATTCACAGTCCACATAACTGCCGCTCGCAAAGTGAACATCTTCCCAGTGGATTTATCGTACGTGCGCACACCGTTTGTCCACAAATCCTTCAGCTCATCTACCAACGGCCTTAAATACACATCGATTGACCTGCCAGGATCCTCAGTTATCAAAACAGTCATCATCATGTATTCCTTTTTCATGCACTTCCAGGGCGGCAAATTATATGGGAATACGAAAATCGGCCAAGTGCTGTGGTGTTGGTTTAGAACCCCATACGGATTGAATCCTTCTGTGGCAAGTCCCAATCTAACATTTCGAGGATCAGCAGCAAACTCGGGGAACGTTCGATCGAACTCTTTCCATGCCTCCCCATCTGCAGGATGCCGTATCACATCGTCGTCTACCCGTTTTTCCTTATGTCATCTCATGTCTGTGGCAGTATGCGTTGACATATAAAGTCGCTGCAATCTTGGTTTCAGGGGCAAATAACGCATGACTGTTTGTGGAACCTTACTCATTCTATTATGAGACGTCTGTTTGAACCTTGACTCATTGCATATAGGACATGTATCCAACGTTTCATACTCTTTGTAGAATAACATGCAATTATTTTTGCAAGCGTGAATTTTTTCATAACCCAATCCAAGACCACTCAACATCTTCTGCGCCTGTCTGTGGTCTTTCGGCAAACAATTGTCTGTTGGAAGCATTTTCTTGAAAATCCCCAAAAAGTAATCAAAACACAGGTTCGACATACAATACTTTATTTTTCCGTGCATTAGCTCCACAATCGCCGTCAAAACGGAAAAGTTCTCGCACCCCGGGTATAACTCTTGGTTGGCATTTCTTAACAGGTTTTCATACTGTTCAAACTCTGCACTGTCCATTTGTGTAGGCACATCATCTTCACCTTGCTGATTGCTGCTAGTCGATGCAAATGGAAATGCATCATTTATAATATCTCTGACTTGTTCATTAGGATCCACAATGGGTTCAACATTGTCTACTCTTGTGGCCCCTGAAGTCGAAGCAATGTCTAACTGTTCCCCGTGATGGTTCCAAGCGATGTATGTCTCAATCATTCCATTCCTCACTAAATGAAATCGAAAATTTTCAATTGTGTCCCACAATGTGTTGTTACAGCTCCTACAAGGACACCGAATTCTAGTTGCACCCTGATTGTATGTCCGTGCAAAGTCAATAAAATCCTCGATTCCATCCAAGTATTCGTCTGCGCACCTATTCGGGTTCTGTATCCACCTCCTGCTCATCGTTCCTGGAATCACAATGACAATACAACAATTATGTTGTATTCGTACAAAATCTTTCCTTATGCCTCCGGTAAGGGCCCTATCCCATTCGGAAATGCATAGTCACGTCACGTAATTTACAGCTACATGAGATTAGATTTCGACGTGGATGAATTTCGGCAGCATCTCGGTACAGTTCTTGAGGTGTAACGTAGATATAAAATACCTACGTACCACCCGAAGAACGTACCGAGATGACACCGAAATCTCCACAATCGAAACCTAATCCTGTAGCTGTAAACTACGTGACACAACTATGCATTTCCAAACTGTCCAAAATATGGGACAATTCAAGAATTAATTGGACCGTAGTCGTGGTTTACCCACCCATGCGCGGTCCAACTAACCTCGAATGGGAACTAAGCTTTACAAAAAAAAAATGTACGAAGTTAATTTCAATTAACCTCGTACATTAACGTACATACATAATTTAACAACATATTATAAATATAATTTCATAAATCAATATAAATGTAATGTAATAATTTTTTTTAAAAAATTAGAAAATGACGAAAATACCTTATCAATCGTTCTCCACCAATCGCTAATCACATATCATATCCCTATAGACAACGAAATTAATAGTGTTAGTATAAATTTACATTAATACTTTTACACTAACGACAAAAAACACAGACCGAACAAACTGAGCAGTGGTAGAGGTAGTTTAATTAATATAGGAAACGAAATTGAATACCTTTTTTGGCACAAAACGTTCGAGAGAGAGGAAGAGAGAGGGAGAGGCAAACTGCAAATTTTTTTTGCAGTCTGTCTCTGCCATGGCTGAAACCGATAAAGTAGAAGATGACTTTTTTGTGTGACGTACAATTTTCGTCGCGCAAACATAAATCTAGTCGCGCAAAAATTGGAACATTTGCGCGACGAAAACATTTCGTCGCCAAAAGCCTCTATGGCGTGTCGCAAGGTTGAAGATGTTTGTGTGACGAATTATTTTATGGTCGCATGAAATAATATCGTCGCGCATAATTTTTTATCGTCGTGCAAAGATCAGTCTGCCGACAGCGATTATACGCGACGATTATATAATTTCGTCGCGCAAATCCCAAACTCGTCGCGCAACTTTCATCTTTAGCGCGTTTTTACTGCGCGACGACATGAGTTCTCGTCGCCATAGACTAAGTGTGCCAAATTTGCGTTTTCGTCGCGCGAAAGAGAGAGAAAGAGAGTTCTGGTTCTGGGGTTCAGAGAGAGAGAGAGAGAGAAATTTTTTTTCTTTTGATTTTTGCCAGATTATTTTAAATTTTTTTAAATTTTTAAATTTTTAAATTTGAATTAATTTTACAATAATAAATAATTTAAACAGGAAAATAATTTTTTATTTATTTTTGGTCCACGTGGAAGTCCACATCATAAAAAAATGGGTCCCACTTTTGACACGTCAGCATTTAACAGACTGACGGAGGGGGCTCTCTTGTAATTTTTCGTGACGTTGTGTATGTAATTGAAAATATCCGATAGGTTGGGATGTACTTGTACATGGCCCAATAGATTGGGGGGTTTACTGTACTTTTTCCTTTTTTTAAAGTTGTTCCATGCTACATTAATTCTTTACAGCACTTTCACCTATTTTCCATGGCAAAGGGCAAGTGCCAGTTACTGTTCATGTGAACAGTATCTACCCTAGCAATTTTATTTTTTGTGTTTCCACCCATTGCCATGGCAACCTAAGAGTAATTACTATTCACACAGGATAAATTTTATTTATACCTATGAGATTAATAAAAAAAAATTTGCTAGGTATTTATAAATATATAAAAAAAATTCTGAATTTTTTGGTCTTTTTTTTTAAATAATTACTTTTTTTTCCTTTTTTTTTCTTCGTTGATGTCAAGATGGTGTCAACGCCCCGAGGCAATAACTCGGGTTGTTCTTTCCTTTGCGCCTATCCAGTCTTGGTGGAGCCCACCTCCTGTCACGACTGCAATTGATTGGTGAAATGAGTTTTTCCAGCCTAGGGGGCTTTTTGTCATGGCAAAACCCGTTGTTGGAACTGCTCTTAAATAAGTCCAGTTTCTATATTTTTTTTAGGCGGGTTATGTATGTCCTTAGAAGTCATTTTACAAAGGAATAAACTTGTCTTTAAAATTTTAAAGATAAAGTGAGTGGGAAAATAAGACATAGGTGGAAATATTAGCACTCAATTTGTATAATCTTTTTTAACTTAAACTTAATTACGAGACAATATTAGCCAATAACAAGGAGAGATTGCCTGCATCTGCATGTGGTTGCCTTGGTTAGTTTAATTTCCATTGGCAGTATTCTCTGCAGTCTATGATGATCAAGCCACGTAAGTACAGAGATTGCTTTTCTTCTATGGCTCCCACACTTTGAACTTTTTGCACGTCTCATTATGATGAGAATTCAAATTAAGCACAAATACTTTGATGTGGTGATGGTAAAGTTTTGAAGTTTCTTTAGATATTAAGGACCATTCATTTGCTTTCACTATCAAACAATTTGTTTTTCGTACCCGTTGTGATTTCATCCCTTTCTCGTAATCGTGAAAAGAATATCTTGTATCACAAAGGCGTGATAGTCACGTGTTGAAAACATAGTATGATAAGGATCGTAATTAGGATATGAAGAATGAGAATAAATTGATTTGTAAAAATTGAATGAAAAACATATCGAAGTAGAGAACTATATTGGGAGTGCGATAATGTAAATCTAGCTCTAAATTCACATTTTGGACAACAACAGATTTAATTACATTTGATACTTGATGCATTTAATCTAGCTACATTTCATCTTATTTCGTCTTTCATATACAAACAAGTAGTACTTCTACCAGGACTACTATGTAACCAATAAAATATAAGTTTTAGAAGTGGCAGCATTTTCGTTAGTATTTATTGGATCAACTATCGTAAATTCTCCCAAACTATGGGAGTCATTACAAACTCATACTCAATCTTTAAAAACCCGTTTGACTGGTACCCGAATTTATAAAAACCTTACAAATGAGACTCTATGTTACTCAAATCGTTAATAAGTCTATTAATTCTTATGTGGCAAATGTGAGTCATATTTTTTTTGCTCTTGCAAGAAATTAAGAGCCATGTTTATTGGCTGTGTATGTATAAAATTAAATTTTAGGGAGGAATTGGAAAATACAACTCTAACCATGCTCTCTATCCATCTCCTAAAATAGGGAGACTTCTAGGAACTCCTAAATCTGAGGAGAGAGAAATGACTTCTAGTGGCTCCTTATAATTTAATGTTGTTTTATTTAATGAGTATTTCAAACCTTTAATTAATGCTAATTATTTTTTTATATTATTTTTTAATAGAAATTGCCCAATTAAAAAAAAAAGTTATAGCATTTATGACTCCCTAAACTAGAGAGCATGATTGGAGTTTAAATTTTATAGAGAGCTCATAAAATAACTTTTATATATTTTTAGCTAAAATTTTTAACTGAAAAATAGAAAGCATAATTGTGGATGCTCTTAGAGCATCCTTAATGGACTCCATAAACCACCTTCTTAAACAAATTTTAGGGAGGAATTGGAAAAATACAATTCTAACTATGTTTCTGATCCACCTCCTAAAATAAGGAGACCTCTAGGAGCTCCTAAATCTCATAGAGAGAGAGAGAGAGAGAGAGAGAGAGAGAGAGAGAGCTCATAGTGGCTCCTTATAATTTAATGTTGTTTTGTTTTATGCATAGTTTAAACTTTTAATTAATGCTAACTATTTTTTATAACTCTCTCAACTATGGAGTATGATTGGAGAGAGAGCACCTAAAATAACTTTTGTGCGTTTTTAGCTAAATTTTAACTAAAAGAGAGCATGATTGTAGATACTCTTAATGGGGACAAAATGGTCATGAAAAATGTGCATTTAATGCTGGCCTATTTTCCCAAACTTTCTCATGGGAAGGGAAAATAAAACCCAAGGGTTTTCCCATGTGCTAGGCAACCATTTCTCATGCATGGACTTACCAAACATGGGAAAGCAATTGATTTCCACTACTACAAATATTCAAAAAGACAACGCTGAATACACAACGGTTGGCTCCAAAACCGTTGTAGTTATTTCTTCAACAACGGTTATTATGTAACCGTTGTTAAAAGGGGTTTTAAAGTGTTGTGGTTTAGGGTATTTGGTTTTCTGATTTTATTTCACAGCTTTCTACAACGGTTTTCGTTTCAACCGTTGTAATTAAAGCTTTAAAAAAAAAACACGGAGTGAACAGTGCTCAATATTTTTCTTCAGGCCCGATAGTTCTCATTCTCTCTTATCTTTTGTCTCTCGCATCTAGCTCTCTCCACGGTCTTGTTCTTCCCACCTCGTTGACTTGCCCTTTGCCACAGCCATAGACAGCGAGACTCTGTCTCTCGCGTCTCTCTCTCTCTCTGTCTCTCTCTCTCTCTCCTCACTCTCCCGTCTCTTTCTCTCTCCTCCCTCCTTCTAGTTCAGAGGATTTGGGTTTTAATTTTAGGGTTACTGATTTGGGTTTTAATTTTAGGGTTACTGATTTGGGGTTTAATCTAACCATTTGTTTGTGTGCTTGTAAAGGTGATTAGGGCTGGTATTTTCCATTTCCAGAAACGGATGGTTTTAATCTAACCATGCGTTGAAACGGATCTTGAAGGAGCTGAAGGACCTCCAGAAAGATCCTCCTACTTCATGCAGCGCTGGTATTTTCCATTTCCAAACCCGATCTGTTTCCTCTTCTTTTTCATTTTGATTTTGCTAAAGTTTTAATTTTGTGTTTTTGGGTAAGAATTGATGTAGGAGTTTGTTGATTGCCTCCTCTTTGGAGATTTGGCTCATGTGTACCATCTGATTTGAGCTTCCATCTCTTTTGACATCACAGGACTCAAGTTTAACCCGCAAATTTGCGGAGCTCTTCGGAAATCATAAAACTTCAAATCGAACCAAAATTGCTAGTGAGTCTGGGAGTCTTTGCTACGCGGAAGGATATAGATTTCACAGCCATGGCTCTCAATCTGCGGCAAAGGCAAACAGGTAAATTGCTCTCTTGGCCATTTAGTTGCTCTAGATCTCTGTTTCAACCAAACCAAGGATGTAAAAATGAAAATACTGTGGAATTAATCGAGAACCCATTTAGCTAATAGAGAAAACACAGGTAAATTTATAGTGGAATTACCATTGGAGTTGATTAAATTTGCTTACTTTGTTGTGGGTTTTTGTTATTGAATTTGATCTGTGATTTTAGTTTGAGAGCTGTTTTTTTCTGCTTAGAAAAAGAGGAACTGAAATGTCATATGCTAAACGAAATTTTATTTGATTCGTCTGATTGGGTTTGCATATATTCGATTTAGTTTTCTGAATTTTTAGTAAAGTATTGAATTTGATATGTGATTTTTGGGTTCAGAATGTATTACCCATATGTTGAATCTGAACCAACCCGTTAATGCAACTGGTATGGCCAACGAAGAGGTGTACAAGATCTTGATTTATGATAAGTTTTGCCAAAACATACTCTCCCCAACGAAGTTAGCGGTAGCCTGGCAATGTTCATAAGCCCAATCCCCAGCTGTTCTATTAAGAAAACAATGTTGCACAAGTTGATAATATGTTCGGAGCTGGTTGGTATTCCATTGCGCTTTAAAATTTTCCATTCATTTTTTTAGTTCACTTCGGTTTAGTAGTGGATTGAATTGTCCATGCTTTGCTAATCGGTAGCTGTATGGTCTAAAATCACTTCATTCAATATTGCCAATTGGTTACGTTTTGATTTTTAACTTTCTCCTCAGTAGATTCGCTTCATTTCAAAATGATTCATAGTATAGAACTTAGCGACCCCTTACATTTCTGGCAAATACTAGTATCAGCCAGTTGAAAGCACTGATATGTGATCGGGGATATTTCAAACAAATCTATAAGATTATCTGTTTTAAATGGTTCATGTGATGCTTAAAATTATACTCCATATAAGATCTTCTGTTGTAATATTAACCCTTAACCTGTTGATGAAATGTCTAGTAGAATATATAAATTCAAACCCCGAATAGGATTAAGTAAAATACACTCTAGCTGTGCGTATAACTGTTTCACGTGATTGTTGTGCATTTCTTCCTTTTCTATTAGAAATGCTCATGACTCATCAGCTGAGGAGTTTGATAAAAATTTATATGGTTATTAGCATAAGTAGCAAGTTTCTTGATATAAGTTGATCTACTTTTTCTGTCATACAGCTTGTTGCCTCTGCAGATTGTGCTGGAGCTTTGGATGTCACAGATGATTTGCAGCATTTGCTGGTATATTTGTATTTATTTTTTGTTTTATCTGATTCCACTAACTAGTGTGTTTAAACAGAGGAATACTGGACTACAATTTCTATGTACCTGACTGATGTTCTATGTGTTCAATAGGATGGGGATGAGCTTACTGGTCTACATTGCTTTCATCACCTCAGGGATCGCGTAGCAGCTTCAATTGAATCCATAAACAGGTATAATCTCCCATTGTGATGACACTAGTTATTAAAGAAATGAGTAACACTATTTGCATTGCTTTTAAAGAAATGAGTGACATGTTATGATGACATTGGTTAGCAGCTTCAATTGAATCCATAAATAGGTATAATCTCCCTAATTATGTGTGGATCTATACACTTGGGACTGAGGTTGGCAGGTTTTAATTTCTTTCTTCTGATAATCTGAACCCTAACACGATGGTTGTTCCCTTAAGGAAAAGTAAACAGTAATTGTGTTGCAATTTGATATTTTGGAATAGATGCGCTTTGCTGAATTCAGTTTGACTGAGATATATTGACCAGAATATTGCTTGAATTCTACCTAAATAAACATTTTCTGTCTTTCAGATGGAAATAAGATGATACGAGGCATGTTTATAGTAACTTATTAAGTTTATTCTTGTAGCATTCTTTCTGCAGAGTTTATGCGTGCTTCAATACACGATGCTGGAGATACAGATGTTATAATTATATCCAGAGCTCAAGCAAGGGCATCCGTTCTCATGAATGGAGAAGATGGTGAAGTAAGCTCAATTGCATATGCTTATTTAGTGCTTTTGAAAGGTGTTTTTTCTTCTTTGGTTTTAGTATGATACTCAAAACTCAAGTCTTTGTCTTGAATCGCATGATACTTTCTTTTATTTATTAAAAGTATATACTCTCCCGAGAGATGCTGCTTTGCACTGATTGAAAAAAAAAGCCTTATCACGAAGGTCTTTGTATTATTATTATTATTATCCGGATCAGCTTGAATGCTTACAGTTAAATTCATTATTGGAAGCACTATAAAAATTTATTTGCAAATTTTATGTGGCACTATTTCTAATTTGATAGTAAGCTCATAAATTTGACTTTACAACAACAGTTTGGGAAGATGGGTCAAAAACCAGTGCCCTGGGCTAAGCCATCTTGCTAGTTCTGCTGAACCCTCCAAGAAAGGGTTTGATTTAATGCCGACCATTTCCTTCAGCTATAAACCTTTTGTAGGATCCTTCATGAAATTAACTATTGTTATGCACGTAGAGTCCCTTGTCCAAAATTTGTTGTTTGTTGTTTGCATTTGTTATACCCTGTGGCTGCTTTTTCAAGTTGATTTCCTTTATTGTGAATGTCAGGAGTTAGTGCAGGATTCTATATCTGAACTGATTGCTGCAATTGTCATGTTGGCAGATTAAGTTGGACGATGAAGAAACCTCCAATTATCAAGATTGTCTTCTTCCTGTCATCATTGGATTGCTTAGAACAGTGAGTCATTATGTTCTGTAGAACCTAATTTTTTCCTTCAGCCTTTTTTATTTTATACATTTGGGTTTTAAGTGGTTTTTGTTAAAATTTAGATTTGGGGAAGAATTGGTGAAGCTACCATAAAAAGTGAACATGTGAACGTAATATGTTCGTATCCATAATTAGCTTCAGTAGATCCAATAACACATAGGTACCACCCATTTAGTATTCACACATTTGCATACCCTTTAAAACAGAATTATAGAAGGGGCAAGAAGATAAAAGAGGCACATTCTAGATAAAGTACAATAAAAGAGAATGATAACCTGGCTAACTGGACTCATACATAATCCTTAATGTAAAGTTCCCTTCTGACAGCGTTTGCAAGAGTTCTGACTGTTGGTCCATATAGGAACAACTTCATGGATCTTGTCCATAAATCCAGACCAGTTGCCCATGCATAGAAGTAAAAGCCATTGTTATTTAAACAATTTAAAACAGTCATTGCTAAGTACATCCAAAAAAGTCAAGACTGAAAAAGCGAGTGACCTAAGAGACAGCTGACAATCGGTTTAACATAAAAAAACTTCAAACTCGTCCATGTGCTCTCCTGTTCCAATAAAGATAACAGGACCCTTTGTTGCTGCAACATTGCACATATATAGTAAAAGAAAATTCAGTTGTCAAAACCTTTGCATGCCGTGTAGTTGATTACCAGTTTGGTTACCAGTTTGAATGCTGTGTAGTTGATACTGAGTACCAGTTTGAACTGGTAGTCATATCTCTTATCTCTCTTCTATTTAATTCGACTTCAATTGAAAGTTTTATGAAATTATTTTATCTATTTAATCATTAAGTCTTATTTTTGATATCTTGTTACAGCGCAGTAAAACAAATTATTGTACATATACACAAAATCAAATTGATGAAGTATGGCATGAGTGGGCAGATTGTGTGATGACCAATTATGTGTAGCTCAGACCTCAAAGTGGACAAGGTTTTTTGGCTTAGCATAGTGGACAAGGTTATCAACCATTGTTTTGGTTTCTTTTGAACATGATTACGTGGCAATCACTTTGATTGTCATTTTGTGAATGGTAGAATTTTCACATAGAATGTACAAAGTTTTAGATTATGTGGTTGGTAGCTTTGGGATGTATGTACTAAATTCAAAGCTTTAGATTGCATGTAGACCTCAAATTGTTGTAATTGAACAAGTTCGAATACTTTTCATATTGAAATATGAATACATCATTGTTCTACCTATATTCATTAATTTTGGAATGCAACAATATTAATTAATTTTTAAATCATATTCAGTACTGAAGGAATATCATTAACTACAACGGTTACCCATTCAAACCGTTGTAGAAATCCTCTTATTACAACGGTTAGAACCAACATCCATTGTATAATAAGAACATTTACAACGGTTATTTTGAAAACCGTTGTGCAAAGTTATCAATAACCGTTGTGGAAATGACTTACTACAACGGTTATTAAACAAAACCGTTGTTGAAAGTGACTTACTACAACGGTTATTAGACAAAACCGTTGTTGAAAGTGACTTACTACAACGGTTTTTCTCAATAACCGTTGTTGAAAGGGCCATATTACAACGGTTGCTTTTGTATACATGTTTTATTTGTGAGAATTTACAACGGTTTTTCTTAAAAACCGTTGTTGAAAGTGACATATTACAACGGTTTTTGACCGTTGTTATAAATAGGTAGAAACGACGACACTCTTAACCTCAACGGTTTTAGAAGACTTTCAACAACGGCTAAAAACCGTTGTCTATTAACTTTATTGTAGTAGTGTTCTCTTCCCCAGGTCGTCTTTCCCATAAACTAAACGTAGCCTTAAGGTTAATATGTGTGCCCACAAATAGTCCTTGTTGTGAGTTTCCGTCAAAAGTTCTATTAGTTTGTTGATATGGCACTTATGTGGAACTCACATATCCAAGGCCATACTATTGTAGTATTCTATAATTTCTCATACTATAGTGCCATATGAATTTAAATGAAGTATATATTTTTTAAAGTTCATTAAAAAAAATTTATTTTTTATCGCAAATAATCTCGGAAATTCACGAAATTATCACATTTCGTCCTTCAATGTTTTTGTGACATTAATGGTCCTTAAGTTTTTCATTCCAAAAGTTGCTCAAATGTTTTACTTATTAAAGCTTGCACTGTGCCATTATTTAAATGGAAATTTGTTGGATCAGATTTGATTTTGTGAGAATGAAATAGATGATAACTTTATAAGAAAAAGAGGACATGGGAGAGGAAAATGGTGTTAATGTTTATAGGAATATGTGAAAACATAAATGTACAGAGGGAAAATAGAGTGGTAAAATTAATTACAAATTAATCTTAAATAAAAAAAATTTACCAGAACGATAATAAAAATTAAATTCACTATATAATTTGTTTTCACAAAGAGAAAGAATTAGTTTGTTTAATCTCAACCATTCATGGTAGCCTAATCTAATGGTTGAAAATTTGTGTCTAAATTTCTATCAAATTTATGGTGCCACAGATTCCCATATATATGAACATATGTATATGCATGTATTCAAATTTTATGTTATCTGCAAAGGAAAATGGATCAACGTTCACACTGGTTTTACCTCCTTTATCTCATCATTGTTTTTTTTTTTTTTGTCTTTTCATTTTGAGGATTGTTCTCATGATTCTTTGTACTTGGTTTATTCAAATTCATAATATATAACATTGAATTATAATTTAACATTTTATATACATCGAATCGCATTTAGAAACATTTATGGTTTTCTTTCAAAAACCCCAAGTATTTTTAATAATCAAAATTCAAATTCAACCTTCTGATTCAAAAACCACTATCAAGTGCTTGTCTAACTCGTTTGAGACTACTTTTCTCGGAAGCATTTCTACTCATAATAGCTTTTATTATAAAGATATTAAAATTTTCATAAAAAATCTAGGTGCTTCTTGAAAAAGCACTTGAGAGTGCTTCATGAAGAAGCATATAGCAAGTGTTTCTTCAGAAATCGCTTCTATAATTTTCTGCCAAACGCTATCAAAAGTGCTTTTGGTTGTTAGAAATCGCTTTTAATACTTCCAGAAGCATTCTCAAACAAGCATGCTACTATATAAGCAAGTTAAAAGCTTAGAACGAGAGAGACTCAGAGAATTGTAACTATTGAGCTAACTTTACTGAGAAATCAAAGAGAAGTAGCGAGGGAGATGGGAGTGCCATCCTTTTTTCGTTGGTTGGCTAACAAGTACCCCAAAGTGGTGTCCAAAGGTATGGTAGAGAGATATGAGCATACCAAAGTCAAACCACATGGAGTTTGATAACTTTTGTGTTGACATGAATGGAATATCCCTCCATGCTTTCACCCAGATGTTGATGATATCGTTAATGAAGTAATAAAATATAGAAGTGGAGGATGATTGTGGAGTGCAAATGATGTTTATTTTTATTTTTCATGTACTTTATGAACCAGGTGGGCTTGATTCTCTCATTCTGCACAGATTTATTCTTTGATAGAAAAAAACAAAAGAAAAAGAAAAGACATCAGTTGCATTGCTGTTGCTTGAACCCAAACCTCTCATTCTGTAAATCATACTCCACATGGTAATTCTGCATTTGGAAACTCCCCAGAATTATAGAAGGCCCAGACGAGATCACAGGCAAATTATCACCCCGAATCGTCAAGCACAGCACCTTCCAACCGGCCGGCGCCATGTAATTCTCCTCCGGCAGCGCCATCTCAGCCCCTCCCTTGAAGTGAAACGTCACGCTTGGAAATGTCGGCGTTTCGATCTCGGAAACATTATAGCACGGCCTCAACCTAGTCAAAGCCTCCACTTCCTCCGCCCTCTTGTAGCCCTTCGTCAGCTTCTCGAACTCTCCCGCCACGCGCTCGAACACCTCAGGCGCCATATGCGTGAAGGTGGTCCCGGAATCGACTATGGTCCCGCCGGAGCCGTTCTTGTCAGGCCTTAGGTACCTGTACGGAATCTTCACGCGCCGCCCTCCCACAGTGATGCGGCAGAGGCCGACGTAGTAATAGGTGAGGAAAGCCCCCTTTCCGGGGACTTCTGGGTTTTTCACAAACGGCGTGTAGCTGATGCCTTTAGTTTTCTTGACGGAGTCTTTTCCGCCGACGAGGACCAGTGAGCTGCTTTTGTTAGTGTCGTCGAACAGGCGAGAGAGAAGGCAGTAGGAGAATTTTTTGATGGCCAATTGGGTGGGGAGAGAAGCTGGGCCGCGGCCCAACCCGGCAATGCCAGCGGCGGGTTGGTCGGAAGCTCGAATGGAGCAGCCCACAAGTAAATCGGATACGCGTCGGTCCGGGAGGTGCAGCGTTTCAGAGAGTAGACTTCCACTTGTGTCGCCAGAGCCGTAGGGGTATGTGTACTAAGGGCATCTCCGGGAACAGTTTTTCGAACCGAGTTTGCAATCTGGGCAGTGAATTTTCGGGTAAACCATAGCGCATTTGGGGTTCAAGCAGGCGAGGGGTTCGGAGGATGAGGACAAGTTGGGAATAAAATATTTGACTTCGGCGGTGTTGTTGAGGTAAGTGGAGCAATTGATGCACTGGTAGTCTTTGCCGCAAGGGAACCAAGTTAAATCACTACCAGTGTCCATCATGAAGGGGAGGGTTTGGGGAGGGGTGCCAAAGCTCAAGGGTATGGAGTAGCCTCCATAGCTGTTGGAGAAGAGTGGGGTTTTGATGTTGGCATGGGGAGGGGTAGTTTGGGGGATTTTGAGGTGGTGGGCTCTTTTTAAAGAGGAATTTGCTAAGTAGCCGAGGTGCTGGTAAGGATCTGGATGTGGGTTTTTGGGTAAATGTGAGATGGGTATGGTGATAATATTGGAAGAAGTAATATACGGTAGAAGGAGAAGTAGAGAAAGAAAGAGCATCAAAGAAGATGAAGAAGCCGATTTTGATAGATTGGATAGAGGAAGCTTAATTTTTATTGTGGTTCTTAAGGATAGAAAATGTAAGTGCCAGTTAGGTTCGATGATGAATTTTGCCAGCTTCAATCTTTGATACCAAACAGTTGTTTAAGCAATAGAAAGAAAGAGTTACATGTCCAAACCAAAAGAATAGATGAGTTTGGTTTCTACTTGACCTTTGCAAAACAACAATTTTGTTTGGCAGCTTGTAAATCCTCTTTTGGGTTGAGGTGTTCAAATTCCAATTCCAATCCGTGCTTACTTACAAAGAGAAATGAATTCAAAGCAAAAATAGAAACAAATACATGTCACTCTTTGAACGCTTCCTATACTGATCCAAGGAAGCCGCTTCAAAATTTTAAATCATCCTCCTTGTGTCATGCATGTTCGGAAACAAATCAAGTGGCTGATCTAATCCCTCGACGATCTTCATTGTAAAGTTTTTCGTTTATAAAAACAAAAACAAAAAACAAATACATGTTAACTTTGGATTTTCATGTAAAGACTAAGGAGTACTTGTTACGCTAAGTAGGCAAGTCTTTCTTATTTCTTGTGCTCTAATTTTGTTACGTGGTTAATCAGTTGTTTTCTTTAATTAGTTTTATGTTTTACGTATATTTGACTTTAGTAATTTTTTGGTTCCATTATGCTGACGTTTTATATGCTCATTTTCAGTGCGTATTAGACTCAGAAATTCAATTGTTAGTTTAAACTTGGATTCTTAAGACCCTATACGACCCCAATTTCTAAGCTTTACACATTTAGCACAAGTAGTTATTTTAAGTTATTTTTAGTTATTTTGTCTTTTTACACAAAGATTCTATTTTGCCTTTTTGTTTTTAGTGAATTTAATTTTTAAAAATAAATGTATATCATTGGATCGCTTTTTATAACACTAGTCAGCCAATATATATATATATATATATATCTACACTACAAGCTCATCCAAGTTCTCCTCTTTCTTTTGTTTCTTTTCTTGCTCGCCGCCAATTTTCTTCTACCCCTCAACTGCAATTTTTTTTTCTTGTAATGGGGATAACACTATTTTGTTATCCCAAGTCAATAACTCAATGACATATGAAAAAGTTAACCCATATGCCGTTGCGTTATTAGTCAGGGATTGCAATAAGTGTAATCCCCATTACATGAGAGTGTTTCTCCCTCAAGTGAGCATGATCACATTTTTTATTTTTTAAAGTTTCGTTTACATTTACCAGAAGCAGTCCAAATACACTTATTAGAGATGAGTCCTCTTCATATGTACATCATTTAATAAAGAGATTTTCTATTTAAACCCCACACTTCTTTTAGTTCACCCCATATTCTAAGTTCACCCCATGTTCTCAGTTCACCCCATCTTTTAATTTAAATTTTCACAATTTCTAAGAAAACCCCACTATCTTCCCAAACTACCCTTAAATACACCACAAACTGAAAAAATAAGAAATAAAAGAGATTTTCTATTTAAACCCCACAATTTTCTTTGTTCCCAGCAAACAAAAAAAAACACAAACAAATAGAACCCTAAACCCGAAATTTAATACTTTCTAGAGAAAGAGAACAACTTTACATCTCTCCAAGAACTGTAACTGGAATTCCAACACTTGGGTATTGTTGAGTTGATAATCAACAAGCCTTTCCATCAACTCCCACGCATATTTAAAGAGGTAGGCTCGTCAATTTTCTATGTCTTTAAAAGAGAAGAGTAATCTGGTAATAGGATGTAGAGGAGTTTGTATTTTTCTAAAACTTTATATGAAGAGTGGTGGGGTGTGTGGTGTGTGGGGTGTGGGGTGGGGGGTGGGGGGTGTATATAGATGTACTAGGGTTAATTATTAAGTTGGATGACCTTTTTTATCTTTTTACACAATAATAAAACTTACAGCTTAATGATTAAGTATTGGGGTGAACAAAGAGAAGTGCGGGGTTTAAATAGAAAATCTCTTTAATAAAAGAAGTTGATATTATAGGTGTGTGATACAATTTTTTTTAATCTGATGTGTGCGATTGATCGGTGCATAATTACATATCATTTTGTATCCTTCTAACTTATGATTTGGTTATGTTTTTTAGTTAAACTTATGCTTTTAATAAGTTTTGTGTTTGTTTCAGTATAATAAGCTTGAGACTCATTAAATGCATTTTGGAGACAAGTTGGCTCATTGGTGTCTGCAGATCAGTCAACTTCACGGATTGGACTGTACTTGCTCAAGAAGAACCAGATAACGAGCCATACATCATTGGAAAGATGCGGAAGTCTAGTTTTTGGAGAATTTTATGGTTCATGATTCCGAGTCTTCTAGAGAAAGTTATACAAGTTTTGGCAACTTAAGGTCAAATTCGGCAGCATCTGCGTTACTAGGCCAAATATCACATTTGAAGGGCTTTCCGATTTTTCCTTGAGCTGGGCTGCATATTCTTGGAAAGATAATTCAAAGAGTTTGAAGATCCAAATTTTTCCAGATTTTTTAGGAGGGAAGATCAAGCCCAAAACAAGCCCACAAGCTGACTGCAATGAAGTCAATTCTAGTCTATTTTCGGCAGTCAACTTGCAAGGCCCAAAACATACACTTGTATTACTCAGATGGGAATACATTCTTCATACAAGTTGTTCCAATGGGTGTCTATTATGACATATCCAAATTTGAGCCCCATTGGATACATATTGAAACCTCAGGCCTTCCAACACCAAGCCTAGTTCAGAAAATTCGTTTTTGTTCAACAACCAAAAGAAGATGTTGCTTCGATTCAGCTGCACCAAAATGGATTCAGCCGTTCGGTAGTATAGCATATGTAAGTGCGAGGTCGATCCCACGAAGATTGGTGATTGAATGATCCAATTCATTTTCCCTACATAAAACAGAAATGAAAAAGAAAATAAATAAATAAATAAATAAATAAAGGACATAACTCAAGCAAATAAGTTCCCAAGTTCAATTAGATTAACGGATTGATTCTAGCTAAAGTATGATTAAGCCATGGTGTTTGGTCCTAACCTTGTGTTCCTAATTCCCTAATTTGATCATTTGTTGTCTAACCTAAAATTAAGCATTAGGAACCCATTAAGCATAGAAGAATAATTTAAACAACCAAGCATGTATGTAATCCCTGTTGTCGAATGTCCATACATACTCTTCCTATTCATAGTTCAATTCGAATTAAAGCATGGTGTCTACTCTTAATTCAAACCAAGATAGCTAACATGCAAGCCTAAATGGTGATCAATCATTCAAACTAGCATATTAACTTATAAGCATAATGAATAAGAACAAAAACCATAATTGAAACTTGGAAACTAATCAAACTTGAAAATAAAGAAAAGAATTTACATAACAATGAAAAGTAAAGTGGAACTAAGAAAAACTTAAGGAGAATTTCAGCACAAATATTTCATTACAACAACTGAAAACTTGAAAGAGAAACTAAGAGAATTTGAGGGAGAGAAGGGAAGGGAGCTCTAGAGAAGTGCTTGAGGATATTTCCACCAAATCTCATTGATAATTCCAATCTCCTATTTTTGGATAAGAATAATCCTAATTAAATAAAGAATTTATTTTTCAAACCCTAACCTATAAGAAGTCTATAAATACATGGCTACACAACACACAAAAGGTAATTCCAGATCCCTAACAAAATTGATGTCACACCTCTCTATTTTTTCAACTAAAATTGTATGTACGCTATTTTAAAAAAAAATTAATCACATTCATTTCATAAATAAATTTAAAAAATATTTTTTTATTAAATAAACCGATTAGGTATGTTAAACGTTAATTTATTGTTAAATTTAAAAGAAGTTTCCAAATTAATTCCTACATTCATTTCGAGATCTTTCCAAATTCAATGTGTGTCATTAGTTACAATCCAATTAAAAATTGTTTCTATATTGGTTCCTACATTAAATATACAAAATGCAATAATGACTTAGTTGGGGGTATTGTAGGAATAAAAAAAGTACAATAAATTCGATTTTGCTCTTGATTAGGTAACTTGCTGAGTTGGATCCTAGTCATCGTGTTTTATTTATAAAAAACAAGATTTTATTCAAACAAAAATAAAGAGATACGTTGTAGTTGAGGAAAAATGACTTTGTTGTAGGGATTAAGCTAAATTTAATATTTTCTAATATGGGTTTCCTTAATTTCTTGCTTTGGTATTTTCCCAATTTCATAAAACTCTGTAATTAATTGGAAAAAAAGAAAAAAGAGGTGAAGGCGCTTACCTCTGAGACAGAATTTTGATTCCTTGTTTAATTTGGAATATTTTCAGAATGAAAATTATACACAAGTATTTGATTTGGAATGATTTTGAAATCTCTCAAAAGATATTCGTGAATTCTCTTGAGTGCATTATGCCCTCATTGGAATCTCTCAAGATTTCGACAACGAGGCTCTAGCTCTCAAACATATAAAAGACTCCTGGAGTTCTGAATTAATGCAACAACCTTGGGAATTAATTGATAATTAAGCAAGTAAAAAAATAAAACCAATAATTGCTTTCACGTATTTTGTGGGAGAAATTATAGACTACTACTGTAGGATAGCTGACGTGGTACTACATATAATAGTTATCTAACACCTCACCGAATATTGACACATCGACATGAAAGTACAATGCATTATTAACGTCGTCACGCTGTAGGCTGTTTAGGTTAAACCTCTTAATCCTCGAGGTTTTGATAGAAATCAGATGTCATTAAATTTCTTCCGGATTTTGACCCCAAAAAAAATGTTCTTCCGGATTTCAATGAATTTTTATTCTTTGAACTCTGCTAATTCCTTAAAGTCATTTTTCTTCATAGCTTTTTGTGTGGTTTTTAAGTGAAATTGTTGGTATATTGTTCGTAATAATCAAGAACAGTATCAAATTGCTTAAAATCTTATGAAGAATTGCAAGTCTGCATCTTCTATTCGGCGAGATTCCAGCATCCTCGCAGTCTTGGCGGAGGCCCTTAAATTTCTGATGTGGAGAAAAATTAGACTCGTTCACCGCCCCTCCTTAGCCTTTGCATCAACAATTTCGAACAAATCTTGATTATAAATCCACGATCAAACAAGAAAAATAATTGACTTAAAAATCAGGGAGAATTTTGAGGAGCTTTAACGATCATTGGCTTGTCTTCTGGAGCCCCTGCATTTTGGTTTGATGAAGTTCGATCTTCTTGACCCAAAAAGAGAAGAAAAATAGATTCCGGTAGAGGAATTCAGTTGAGGTTAGAAGACACCGTTGCCTTTGCTGTTTACTTTCATGTCTACGTGTCAATGTTCGGTGAGGTGTCAGAAAACTATTAGTCCGTAGTATCACATGAGCTGCGATAGTAGCCTATAATTTCTCATTTTGAGGATATATAGATTGAAAACTACTAATAGTGCAAGATTAACTAATACAATATGACATACTCAAAGTCTAATTATCATAAATAAAAAAGGTAATGTTCAAATCTGATATAACAACTCCCATAATAAGTGAACCCCTGTCTCTCATTCCATGACCTTTTTTTTATAAGTTCATTCTTTGCAGCATCAAGACACTTCTCACAATTAAAGCGAGAAAGGGCACGAGTTCAGGGTTTAGGACGTCCCAAAAAGCTCTATACGACTCTCTCAAACCTTAGGCCCCCTCCCTTGGGAACACTTTCAGCGCCGCACTAGGGGAGGAGCCTCTCCTCTCCTCCTTCCCATTTCCTCCAGCTCCTCTCTCTCTCTCTCTCTCCCTCCCCCCTTTGTGGGAGTTCATCTTCTCCTCTGTGAGAGTTTATGTTACTTTTCTTGTTGTTTGTATTTCCTTTTTGTCTCTCTGAATCTCCTCTCTCACTCCTCCTCATCCCCCTGATCTCCCTGATCTCTGACTCCTTTTGTCTCCAAACGCCCCCATCTATCCATAACATCTCCCTCAAGTTCTCCTCTTCCCCTTTCCCTATGATTGACTTATTAGTGTCTTGGGGCTTGTTATTACTGCTACTCTCCCCCTACAACCCATGCTCAAATCTGAGTCTCAGATTTGTATTTATGGGCTCTGTAGTTCTATGGTCTCTGTTGACCAATTTATGGATCATTTGAGTATGATGCATATTGGTGGCTTACTTCCCCAATTTCATTCTCAGCAGATCCCTCTTCATAGCTCCTCCGTCCTTGGGTTTCTTGATGGCGACAGTTACGACGATGATAACTGTGAGTTGGTCTGGTTAGGGTTAGACATTGTACTTGGGGTTTCTGTAATTTGGGGTTATTTTGTTGTATTGTGCAAGTACTGGAGTGGACATCTCTTTAAAAGGCCACGAGTGCATTGAGCTACACCATAAATTGAATCTTTATTCCCAATAGATAGGGTTCCGTGAGCATGCAGTTGTTGGTTACGAGCAGCCTTACATATCTGAGTTAATAATTGATTAACTTTGTCGTCCAATAACACGGGAGCATTATACATGATGTTATTTGTCAAATAAACTGCGTTAGTCATATCCGGTACACGAAAGAAGTTTGAACTTGAGTAATTAAAGAGAATCGTCGTACCATATTATACCCTCTTCTCAAGGCATAGCTTGCGAAGCTCATCTGATGCTCCTCTTGGGCTGATTTTTTTTTTTAGAGATTTAAAAAAAAAAAAAAAATTTACTTAGAATTTTTTAAAGATGCGGGTGGAGTTTGATCTTCTCCGTTGTATGAAGGAGATGGTGGAAGTTGATCACCTGGTGGTGGATAATTCTGCCTTTTTCTGATCGGGTGATGGCGTTTGTTGTTTGGTTTTTTACAAATTTATTTTTAATAACCAAATTGGTGTTTTGATACAGAGTAAAAAAATGATGATATTATAATTTTTAAATCCAGTTTTTATCTTTTTCAGAATCTTTAGATTAGATCTGAGGGTGGTTGACCACAATTTTTTTGAACCATAAGGTCCAAAAGAACAAGACTCATTAAACATAATTCTATCAAATAACTTAAAATGTTCATATCTTTCTTAATTACAATTACCTGTATGAGCAAAATAAAATGAAACTAACTAGGTTGGATTGGATTCTCACAAGCAAATCCATCATTTGATCCAATCATGCAATTTTTTAAAGTTAGGTATCCAATCCAATCCTTCAAATCATCGAAACCGATTAAAATTGAATTGGATCGGTCAGTTTCGATGAGTTGGATTTGATTAAACGATTTTTTTTTATTTAAAATTTTTAGAAAAGTCGATCAATTGCATTGAAGATTAAGTGGGAATACAATCTTGATTGTCAATCTTGATTGAGGAGATACTGGACAAGCTCAGGGACCTCACCAAACTAAAAACAATCTCGAAGCAAATGAAAAGCAAACATGGCAAGCCTGTTAGCAACTCGATTACAATTCTTAGGCATATGGGCCAAAGAAGTTGACTGAAATTGCGAAAGGAGCACACAACAATCATCAACCAAAACCCCCTTAACAGAACCAAGGGAGATCCCCAGCGAAACAGCCGCATCAATCTTGACAGAGCCGCACTCGAATTGAAAACATCAATGAGTGTAAATAACTGTGTCACATAGTAATAGATCTACTCAAGACAAGTGGTCTTCCTCAACACCTAGTGATAGCAACGAGGAACAGAGGATAAATGCATAGATAGTAAGATAATATATTACATCTGTCGTGTCTTCAAGTTGAAGGCTAGTAAATCACCATTCTGCAAAACAGAGGTGCAAATAAACCATCAATTTTTCTGATCTCATTATTTTCTCAGGGTGCGGTTCCATAAACAGAAACTCACTATTAGTGGATCTGACCATCCATCATAAGAAAAGAAGTCAAGCCTCTTGATTGCCACTTCCCTTCCGTCATATAGTATACCCTGAGAAATTACCACCAGATTCTCTTTCAAGTCACATAATAAAATACTAAGCAAGCACATGTGCAAGCTTTTCATAATTTGCTACGAAACAAAGTCAAGTCAATCCCTTGTAAACAGGACCAAAACCACCTTCTCCAAGCTTATTTGAATCAGAGAAGTTGGAAGTAGCTGCATGTATAGCTGCCAAACCAGAGCTCTTCGATAATTTCTTCCTGAAAAAAAAAACTAACTGCTTTTAAAAAAACAATTAGGAATGTAAGGTGAGGTTTGAAGTAATTTTTTTTTTTTTTCATAATTAAGCATAACTACCTTCTTTATTTCTTTTTGTCACTGCAAGATAGACAAAGGAACCCAAAAGTAGTATTGGCAGGCATGCTGACACAATAGTAAGGATTGTGATCAAGAATATTTTCCGGCGGCTACCTGCATATATACGAAAGCCATATTCATTAATTTCGGTTCATGTGGATTTTGCCTGCTGTGAATGCTATGATAATATGCACAAGACTAGGATAATTTTCGTCCACATCTCCTGTCCTCGAGACATCAAGTCCCCTAATCAACCAATCACTCAATTTTGAGTAACTTCTAATGTACAGTGGATAATTGAATATTTACAACTTAATAAAGTGGAAAAATAGCTAATCCCTTACTTCCACTGAATTCTATTTTTGAGCTTCTTTTCTATGAGACCAATTCCTTCCAGAACATTTGTTATATATATATTATATATCCGCCTCTTTTGCACCTACATAAAAAAAACACTTATAATTTACAGATCCTTGACATAGAATACATTACAACAGATAGGAAAGTAGTCACCTCTAAAAGTATCAGCAGCATTATTGAGATCCAGAATACCATCTTCCGCATAGCAGAACAGATTTTATAGTTTCAAATATTACAAACGGAGAAAAGAAACTAGTCCGACCTCCAGCAAAGGCCAAGTATAACTAAAAACACAAAAACAGCATGACATTGATTTCACAAATGGATTCCATCTGATGATCATTCTTAACCAGGGGAAGACAAGGATTAGAAGGAATTTCTGTCTGAATCTTAGAATATAAGACAGTAAAGAGCAAAAAGTTCCTAATCATCGTCGGAAGAAACCTTTCGCTTCTTCCACATGTAGGCAGCTTCCAATATCTTGAGGTTTTGGGTATGTGCTTCTTCTGGGAAGCTGTAATCAATGTATTCCTCATATCCAGCGGGGCCATCTTCAGTTACTATTGGCCTCCGCTTCTTAAGTTTCTTTGGAAGTTTAGACTGGACTAAGCTAACATCACCGAGATCTCCAAAGCTAGCCTCCACATTCAACATTTCTTCAAGCAAGAGACACCGTTCTTCCTTCAACTCAGGTGCTGAAGTTCTAAAATAGTTAAAAGCTTTCTCAAATATTCTTCGAACACGCTGAACACATTGCTTCGTTTGTTCACGAAGATAATCCTGATCCTGGTCTTCTGAACACATTGCTTCCGCTATAGCAGATGCCTCAAATTTCGCATAACTGATCCACACCTTTAGGTGTTTTGTTCGGTCTAGGAGTTTCTCGTAAAGTTCTCTAGCTCTCTCAAATTCACCCTCTGATAGTTCAAAGTCAATGTATGCCTTCCACAACAATTCAGGCATGTCAAGTGCTGGTTGGGCGATGGCAAGTTCAAAAACCGCCCTAGTCCGTTCTGTCTCACACAAAGATTTCTCTAACTCTGCATACTTGGTCCACGCATAGCAATTTTCTGGGGACCAATGCAGATACTTTTCATACAATTTCCGACATCGATTGAAATTCCCAAGGTTCAGCTCAATCTCAATATACTTCTTAAATATCTTATCTTTAGGTGACTTGCCTATTGCAGTACCAAGGATCTTGCGTGCACCCTCGAGATTCAGCTGTCGTATCTCAAGCAAGGCAGCGAGAAGCCATATTTTTGCAAATGAAAACTTCTTGTGAGGAATTAGTTGAAGGCATTCCCTATATACATCTCGTGCACGTTCCATGTCTCCAGCATCAAGCTCCTCATATAGTGCATAATTGATCCACAAGCAAATGTAGCGCTGCCAATACCGCTTCTCCGTCACAGGAGGAACATTAGCAATAGCTCTCTCATAAACCTCTCTAATTCTGTCCTTATTTCCTGCACTCTCTTCTAGCCTTATATAATCAAACCAGGAATCGTAATTAAGAGGATTCTTCCTAACCTCGTCTTCATATTGAAATCTCCTGTTTCCCACAATCGCATCCTCAATGCCTTGTCTATCTCCATATTGCTTCTCCAAACACACAAACTTTTTATACAAATCCTCAACCCTTTGTTTGGGTATATGATCAAGTGCAAATTTATAAATACGCCTTGCTCTATCAGTTTCTTTGCACCGCTCCTCAAATTCAGCGAAAGCCACAAATAACTGCTCGACCTCCTCATCATCGCCCATGATCTCCACTGCTCTCTCATATACATTTCTTGCCCTCCCAACCTCACCATTCTTCATCTCAAACTTGGCATACCGAATCCAAGCACCAACTTTTGGATGACATTGCACGAAACGCTCGAAAATCGCTCTAGTACGCTCGATCTCATTATAGCGAAGCTCAAACTTGATGAAGGAGAACCAGCCTTGCTGGTCCGGCATCCAATTCATCCACCTTTCGTATATCTGCCGAGCACCAGCCACATTCCCCATAATATCTTCCATGTGAATATACTTGTACCAAAACTGATCAACTCTAGGCAAGAGGGTGACGGCACGGTCCCACACATTCCTTGCATGGTTGATGAACTTGTTCTTCATCTCCGCCTCAGCATAGTTGTGCCACAGGGTAGGGTTCCGGTGATCAACCTCAAGGGCACGCTCCCAAACAGAGCGAGCACGTTCGAAGTCCTTATGGGACTCCTCCCACTGCGCATACTTGATCCAGTCTCTGACATTCCCCCTCATGCGCCGGATTTGGTCTTCGAATTCCTTGCGCTTTCGGAGGCGGTAATCTGCGAGCTCGGTGGGATCAATGATCTTCTGCTTGGGAGGTCGGATTTCAGCCTCCTGGCGCTCACGTGCCTCACGGAGGATTTGCTCTGCGGTAATTTGAATAGGGGCTGGGGTTTTGTTCTTAACCCTAGTGGGTCGTGGTAGCATGACGTCGACATCCTTTCGGGTTAAGAACCCTAGGGTTGGGTCTGCGTCCTTGAAGGAAGCCATGGCTGGGGTTTACTCGCCTGGAAAATCTAAAACTTGACAATGTTTTGCAAATTTCCGTATGCATTCATCGATAGCATGCAAATATCTCTATTTATAGAGAACAGTACCCTTTTCCCTATGCCTTAAGAAAATTGCGGTCACTCCCTATGCTCTAAGGAAATTGGTCACTCCTTGTGTTCTAAGGAAATTGATCCCACAAGAATAAGGAAACTTATTTAGAAAGGAATATTAAATTCAAGGTTTCATGTAAAAATATTCTAACATTATATTATATTATATAATGTCCACGTGTCAATTTGACATATCGATTGGAGATGCTCTTAAAGACCAGACAATCTGGTTGACTTTAGGTTGATTAGATTTTTAGAGATAATTAAATTCTGTCCCCTTCAGGCCTCAGTCATTTTACGACATTATTTTGAAAGTAACATTTTCATTTAACCGTTTATCGATAATATACTGAAATACGACAAGTTAGCCCTTCCGTTAGTTTGACTATATTTGCTGACGTGTCAAGCGCATTGGACCCACTAAAGTGCTGCCTATTTCTTAATACACAAAGGAAGACAAGAAAGGACGGGAAACAGAGTCCTTATTCCGTCCCGATATACCTATTTCCCGATCTCATATGGCTCTCTCTTGAAAGCTTTCCTCTTTCTTATCTAATCTCAGCCTGCAACTTGCAAGCCTAAACCTCATCGTTCACAATCCGACCCGGACCCGCTTTTTTTCCCCACCCTCTGTCTGGAGTCTGGTCCCTAAACCCTCCTCGGACGGCCCCGTTTTATCATCACCAATTCCCTCGGCTCGGCTCGGTATTCAACCATAACCATTATCGAATCTCTTACGCTTCTCATTGGTAATTTCTTAATTTCGGTTTTCAATTCTAGTTTGATTAGGTTACTTTTTATTTTATTATTATTTATTATTATCAGTTTAATTCTAGTTTGACTAGGTTTCTTAATCCCAATTGGTTTGGTAGTTTGATATTCGATTCCACCTCCTTTTCCGTCTAGAAATTCAAAGAAGTACACCGGGTCCCTCGCCTCTCTCTAAACCTCCCGTCTCAGAACACGATTCTCTCTTGTCCCAAAAACCCAGTTGCCAGAAGCAGGAGCAGCAGTTGTTGATTCTCAGAACTGTATTTAGAAATTGGGAGTTGATTCTCGGGTGGGTGTAGGCCAATGGTTTATGATGTTGAGAGGCAGAATAGGGATTGGAGGAGGCTTCAGTACGAGCATGAGGTTGGGATCAATCCTCTAAATTACGATTCCTGGACTGCTTACATACGGCTAGAAGAAGATAGTGCTCCAGCTCCAGCCAATAAGCACAGAATTAGAGAGCTCTATGCCAGATCTTTAGCTAATGTTCCTCCGCTTTGCAAGCTGCTTTGGAAGCGCTATGTTGATTTGTGGATCGACTATGCACGGTATGAGGAATTTGTTGCTGCTGGAGGAGATGCCGTGGAACGAACCAGACAAGCGTATAGGCAGTGCCTTGAATTGATTCCTCATACCAAGTTTTCGTTTGCGAAAGCATGGCTTCATGCGGCCCAGTTTGAGATTCGACAGCTGAATCTCGAGGGGGCGCGCAAGATCCTTGGCGCGTCAATAGGCTGTGCACCTAAAGCTGCAATATTTGACAAGTACATAGAGATGGAGCTGAGACTTGGGAATGTAGATCGATGTCGGAAACTGTATGAGAATTATCTGGATTGGTCACCACATAATAGCAATAATTGGGTCAAGTACGCAGAGCTAGAGAAGACTCTGGGCGAGGAAGAACGAGCAAGGGGGATTTTCGAACTTGCCATTGGGCAGCCGCAACTTGACAAGCCTGGATTGTTGTGGAAGGCTTACATTGACTTTGAGAGATGGGAGGGTGAGGTTGAGAGAGCTAGACAGATTTACGAGAGACTCTTAGACCGGACACAGCACCTAAAGGTGTGGCTCAGCTATGCAAAATTTGAGGCACAAGGTCATCAATCCAAGGATTCTCTTGTTGCACAAGGAAGAGAGGAACAATGTGTATGCATTCAGCGTTGTAGAGGGGTTTTCGAGAGAGCTGTCAAGTACTTGGATAAGAATAAATTGAAGGTAGAAAGGTTGATGTTGATAAAAGAATGGTTGATAATGGAGACTAACTTTGGGGATATGGGTGATGTTAGCCTAGTTAAAGCTAAGTTTCCAATGAATTCAATGCGAAGAGGAAGAGGCCTTGCATCCACTCTCCCATCCCCTCTCCCTCTTCCTCTCCGTTGTTCTCATCAATACTTGTCCAGAAAGTAATCATCCTTTAAATTCAATGCTTGTTTACATTTTTGTTTACATTCAATCCTTTATATTGATATCATCTTGTCACAATGTTCAGATATTCTTGACAATAAGATTTGTAACCAGCCCTCCTTCGCCAGCCAATCCACCCACTCTTCCTACCTCTCAATCCCAAGCTTTACGCAAATTGTATATCTCCGTCCAGAGTTTATTGCTGGAAAGGGTCCGGCCGGCCAGCCAGAAGTGGTCGCGGGACAGCTGGCAACATTTATTGACTTTAAATGAATTTCCTAAAATATGGAAACAATTAATGGTATTGTGTGTAAATGTGGGGGTTCTTTTTTATTTGTATAATTGTAGTAAGAGTTAATCTATATATATAAAGCAAAAGACAGAGAATTGTGAAACATTCAAAATACTAGAAAATGTCATTGGTTAATACAAATATTAAGAATTGAAATTATTAATTAAATGAGGATAATATGATAAATTCACACTTTTTCATATTAAAAAAATTTAAAATTAAAAGAAAAATCAGATAATGAATCCTCCTTTTAAGGAACACAACTACCCATTATCTTTTTTTAATTCTAAAATAAATTTAATTTTAAAAAATAAAAGCCTCTCGCAGGCGCGGAAGCGCATGCGGAGAGGCTAGTTACAGTTTAAGATCATGTGGTTACATCCTTAATACATGTTAGTCTCGATTTTTTTAATTTGTTACAACGTGATTCCGTTGTTAGCGTTTTCGTCACATCTTTCCGTTAGTTGTCTACGTGGAACTATGGGTTCCATAGTTTCTCTTTTTTAAAAATTTAAATTAATTAAAATATGAATAAAATATTAAAATTAAAAAATTAAACTCTCTCTCGCCACTCTGCGCTCTCCCTCTACCCCGTCGATTTCTTTCGTCCCCCATTCCCCATGAACACCACCCGCAAGCTCCAACCCTCAAATTCATCCCACAACCATTGTCCTGACAAACCCAGAACTCCAGCTCCCCCCACCCTCCACCCCAGCCTGCAACTATAGAAAAAGAGAAAAAAAAACAAAATCATCCCAAACTAGCACTTTGCGCAGAAGCGCTGCCCACCACACAGACGATCATCATCGTCAGAAGCACTTTGCCCACAAGCACTTTCTCCATTTCGTGATGATTTGTAATCTATTTCTGTCTATGATCTGCGGGCAAATAGTTAACAATTAATGTCGCCTATGGAGATGGTGGAGAAGTGGTGGTGCTTGAATGTATATATATAGGGCGGAGGTTGGTGTTGGAATTACTAGTACACCCTTTGGAAAGTCAATTAGAATTGTAAGGGTTGAATTGTATGCCACTACCAAACAGCCAAACTTCACGACTTAATTATAAGCTTGACTGAAAATTTTCTACGGAGGACACGGTGCTCAATTCAAGAATGATTTCTGCATATGATATATATATATGAGCTTCCATTGAGGGATCCCTTAAATAAATTATTAAAATCACTTGAATCCGATATCATTTGACAATTCAATTAAATTATTGAAATTTAAGTACTTTCTTAAAGCACCGTGTTCATTAATTTTGTTGGTCTTACTTTTTTTTTTTTTGGGTCAAAAATTAGATGCCTTAATGATGTTCAATTTGTCTTATTTTTTGCAAGGATGATTTATGAATAAGGACCTGAAAAATAGACAGTTTGAATGGTTGAAAAAAATAATTGTAGGGTATCCTAAAGGTAAAGGGTGTTCCTCAAATTATTTGAGGGATCCCTCAATGTGAGAGAGAGAGAGAGAGAGAGAAAGAGAGAGAGAGAGAGAGAGAGAGAGAGGCTTAGACTCAGAGGCGGCCTTGGCAATTTTTGAGGGCCTCCGAATTTTTTTAACTTTATATTATATAAACTCTATATATACTCCAGAATGCAACAATTTGACACAAAAGTGTATTTGGTGGAGCTAGTTTCTAGCACACATTCCTTGGTACAAGGCCCTGTTGAAGTGAGTCTCCTAATTAATCAAGGAGATTTATTTCCTTGATTAATTAAGGGATTTACTTTCCTATTTTATAGATTTATTTCCTTGGTTAATTAAGAGATTTACTTTCCTATTTTATATAGTTGTCAAATCATTGTATAATTAGGAGATACTTTCCTAATCCTTTACTGGATCTAATTCCTTGTAAAGCACTCATGTAAACTCTTATATATACCTCCTTCTGGAGAAGAATAAAAATAGGAACCTAACATATTCAAAACCCATATTCATATTTTAGCATGGTATCAGAGCAATCGATCCTCGATTGTCTCTAAATTCTCATATCAAAATTTCTCCTCCCCTCCTCTTCCAGGGGGGGAGGGGGAGTGAAAAAAATGATCTGTTTATCTTTCTCATGGAGATTTTGCTTCTTTCTTGATTCTGACATACCCTTCTCTTCAGGGGGAGAAGAGAATTGAAGAGAAGTTTCTATGTTCTTAAGCCGTGTTCACAGGGTTTCTGTGTCCTTTAGCCGTGTTCACAGGGTTTCTGTGTCCTTTAACTGAATTCACAGGGTTTCTGTGTTCTTAGCCGTGTTCACAGGGTTTCTGTGTTCTTTACATTCCTCGTATCGTATTCCTCATATCCTCGTATCGAATTTTCTTGAAACACAAATCGTATTCCTCGTATCAAATTTCCTCGTATCGTATTCCTCATATCCTCGTATCGTATCCTCGTATCCTAAATCAAATTCCTTGTTCAGATTAAGATCTTCATACCCACATCCTCATATACTCTTATCCCGAAACCCTAAACACATCTTTTGTCTCGTATTCTTAAATCCTTCCGCTGCCATGGATATCGTTTCAAAAACCTGAATCCGAATCCAAATCCAAATCCGAATCCGAATCCGAATCCCAACCTTCCAACCTGAATCCAAATCCAAATCCGAATCCGAATCCCTCATGTTGGCACTAAAACTGAACAGACAGAGATGAGTGCAACTTACAAGTGAGATGGACGATCGAGAGATCGATTGAGTGTCCGAAGGTAGATCCTTCCTGTCTTCGGATGCTGATCCTGAATAGAAGGAAGCCAAGCTTCGTAAGGTCTATGGAACCGGTGTGGAACCAGCCTAAGACCCTCCGGCTGGTGGCCGAAGGCTGATGGCCGAAGGATGATGCTGATGGCACCCTAAGGGAGAAGTGTCTCTTGGAAGGTGCCGTTCGGCATGGCTTTGAGAAAAGGCGTTGGAGAAGTGTCTCCTAGAAGGTGCCGTTCGGCATGGCTGAAGGCTGATTGCCGATGGCCGATGGCCGAAGGCTGATACCGAATCATTGGGGGGATGTGAAGATATCGCACACACTGAATGATGTAAGGGCGTCGAAGGCCGATGGCAGATGCCGAATCATTGGGGGGATGTGAAGACATCGCACGCGCCGAATGATGCAAGGGTGCCGAAGGCCGATGGCAGATGCGGAATCATTGGGGGGATGTGAAGACATCGCACGCGCCGAATGATGCAAGGGTGCCGAAGGCTGATGGCAGATGCCAAATCATTGGGGGGATGTGAAGACATCGCACGCGCCGAATGATGCAAGGGTACCGAAGGCAGATGCCGAATCATTGGGGGGATGTGAAGACATCGCACACACTGAATGATGTAAGGGCGTCGAAGGCCGATGGCAGATGCCGAATCATTGGGGGGATGTGAAGACATCGCACTCGCCGAATGATGCAAGGGTGCCGAAGGCCGATGGCAGATGCGGAATCATTGGGGGGATGTGAAGACATCGCACGTGCCGAATGATGCAAGGGTGCCGAAGGCTGATGGCAGATGCCAAATCATTGGGGGGATGTGAAGACATCGCACGCGCCGAATGATGCAAGGGTGCCGGAGGCAGATGCCGAATCATTGGGGGGATGTGAAGACATCGCACGCGCCGAATGATGCAAGGGTGCCGAAGGCTGATGCCGATGCCAAATCATTGGGGGGATGTGAAGACATCGCACACGCCGAATGATGCAAGGGTGCCAAAGGCCGAAGGCAGATGCGGAATCATTGGGGGGATGTGAAGACATCGCACGCGCCGAATGATGCAAGGGTGCCGAAGGCCGATGGCAGATGCGGAATCATTGGGGGGATGTGAAGACATCGCACGCGCCGAATGATGCAAAGGTGCCGAGAGCACTCGTGAAGGAGAACGACATAGTGTTTTGTATCGCTTCCCACAGACGGCGCCAATCTGTTGGCACTAAAACTGAACAGACAGAGATGAGTGCAACTTACAAGTGAGATGGACGATCGAGAGATCGATTGAGTGTCCGAAGGTAGATCCTTCCTGTCTTCGGATGCTGATCCTGAATAGAAGGAAGCCAAGCTTCGTAAGGTCTATGGAACCGGTGTGGAACCAGCCTAAGACCCTCCGATGCCGAAGTAAGATTGTTGTCTAAGAGCCTTTACTGTTGACAATATATGAGTATATAAAGTCAAGCTGAAAAGTCTTACCCTTGTATTGTAGTGAAGGGGCCTATTTATAGAGGAGGGAGAGTCCCCTTCTCTTGTGTTTTGTCGATGTGGGACTCCCTTCCCTTTGCTTTGATTGGCTTGGGAACGCTTGGCTAGATATTGTACAAACACCTCAAATCTAAAGTCCTCAAATGCCTTATCTCAAATTTCTCATACTCAAATCTCAAATTCCTCAAATCTTATTCACATACCTCTCAAATCCAATTCCTACATCAAATTCATACATCAAAATTCCTCAAATCAAATTCCTCAAATCAAAATCCATCACATTCTCATATCACATCTTACTTCCGCTGCGATGTCAGGAATCCCTGCGATTCTCCCTTTTATTGCAGACTCAAAACGACCGGTCACCCGAAGCAAACGACCGGTCGCCCGAAGCAAACAACCGGTCGCCCGAAGCAAACGACCTGTCACCCGAAGCAACGACCGGTCGCCCGAAGCAAACGACTGGTCGCCCGAAGAAAACAACCGGTCGCCAAAGACTCTGCCTGAATTTCATGGATTATCGACTTGGGTGCTACGAATTTGATGACTCACTTACCAAGTTGGGCATTTGTGACGTATATGCACCAACTTGAGGAGGAGTGTTGAAGTGAGTCTCCTAATTAATCAAGGAGATTTATTTCCTTGATTAATTAAGGGATTTACTTTCCTATTTTATAGATTTATTTCCTTGGTTAATTAAGAGATTTACTTTCCTATTTTATATAGTTGTCAAATCATTGTATAATTAGGAGATACTTTCCTAATCCTTTACTGGATCTAATTACTTGTAAAGCACTCATGTAAACTCTTATATATGCCTCCTTATGGAGAAGAATAAAAATAAGAACCTAACATATTCAAAACCCATATTCATATTTTAGCTGGCCCAAGTTTGAGTCTTAGTGATGTCATTCTATTTATATTTTTCTTCTTTTTCATTATAACAGCAAAATTTAAAAAAGTTTTAAAAAAAAATATAAGCACGTGAAAAAAAAAAAGAGGGAAAGATCCAACTAAACTAACAACATTATATATCACACTCATAAGCTTTCTCCTCAAAACAAAAAAGAGGTACTTTCTTCCACTCAAAACAAAACCAAAACAGAAATTCATGCCATTCTTCTTTCTCTTGAGCTCTTTTTTTTTTTACCGAACATACTAACATTTAACTTTATCAAATGAAAATATTAAAAAATTTATGAATATGATTTGTGATTGTTATTACATGCTAATTGATGAATTTTAGTTATAAAAAAAATTATTTTATGATATTATGTTATGGCAAATTTTTTTATTTTATAGTATTTTCATATTAGACCATGTGAGGGCTCTAGTTTAAGTTTCACACAGGGTCCTCAAAATCTCAAGACCGCCCTAGTCCAATAGATGAAGAAAATAATTAGACTTCCACAACTACTCTCATCTCATGGCTTTGAAAAGAGAAAACACATTGATACGTACATAGGCGTCTTGAGTATGCATGTTAGATTCTTTGCTTTCTTTCTGGTCATTCCATTTTCTACAGTTTAGCAGTTTGGAAAAATCCGTGCTTGAAATCTCCCATCAATGATGTCTTCATCTTTTAGCTTTGCTTTATTGAACCCCCACTTTTCTAGTTTGTCCTTTTATTTTCTGATTTAAAATATTTCCTACAAAAGATATCATCTAGTTTTAAGCATGAAATTATGAAAAAGATAAAATAAACAAAAGACGATCAAGGATCGAAGAAGATCTTGCTGCGTCTTTATACGCATGCAATACGATTTTAAGGTGATGTGCTTTAACAAATTTACAAACAGGTACATAATAAGCAAGCCAACTGGTCTGAAGGGATAATCCTTTTGCATATATATCAACTTTCATATTAAATTTCACCTGAATTTTGAATATGTTTGTGTTCATATTTTGTAAGTAATATTTTGAATATGGGCATACAATCTACATCTATTTATTATTAAACCTCGTCCATCCTGAATTTTGAATATGTTTGTGTTCATATATTGTAAGTAATAGTTTGGCTAAGAAATTTCATTGTTTTTGTTTTTGCGTCCCTCGTCCAGTCCAGGGTGAGCTTCTGATCCCCAAAAAACATTAAAACACAAGAAAAACAAGTAAATTCCAATTCCTATACGCGCCCGACTCTTCGACTCAGTGTGCCTTCTCCTGCTTAAAAGAAGTTAGAAAATCCCATACAAGTCTGGCATACATGTACTAAGACCAAATCTAAAACATAAACACTACTACAAAAAACACTTTGCGCGACGAATTATTTTTGGTCGCGCAAAGGAAAATTTCGTCGCGCAAAGTTTGCGCGACGAAATTTTGGTCGCGCAAGTTCTGTCGCGCAAAACTCGTGGAGAAAGGGTTTGCGCGACGGCGAAAATTATTCGTCGCACAAAGCAACTTTGCGCGACGAAGGATAACAACTTGCGCGACGAATCATGACGACTTTGCGCGACGAAAATAACAACTTTGCGCGACGAATATTAATTACTTCGCGCGACGAATCCTGAAACCTTTGCGCGACGGACAATAACAACTTTGCGCGACGAATATTATATACTTTGCGCGACGAATGTGAACGTCGCGCAAACCTTTGCGCGACGAAATATTCATTTTTTTTAATTTTTGTTTTTTGAAAATTTTAAACTAAAATAAACTAATTTAATAGTTTGCGCGACGAAATATTTTGTCGCACAAGGTTTTTGACATTTTTTTTTATTATTTCTCTTATATCAATTTCATTATATTAATTTTTTTAAATTTAATTTAATTGTATGATTTTATTTTTCTTAATTACTTTAATTTAAATTGACATATTCAAAATAAAATTACATAAGAAAAATAGTGGTCAAATTATCCAATATACATAATATTCAAAATGTACACTTAAATTAACAAAGTACAATAATAAAATCTACAAGCCTCTTATATCAAATCCTCAACTTTAGCCATCAAAGCCTCAACAATTCCCTACAAAAAAAAAAAACAAATATTGTCAAATAACAAAACAATAACATAAAATAATGACAAATAATTGGCATAAACTCAAAACTAACTCCAAAAACACATATTAATGAAAAAAATTTAAAATTTACAGAGAAGTGAGTGTGAGAGAATTAGAGAAGATAATGAGAGAGAGATGAGAGAGTGAGTGAGAGTGAGAGATGATGAAAAGAGAGATGAGAGAGTGAGTGAGAGAGAGAGATAGTGAAGAGAGAGATGAGAGATTAAGTGAGAGGAGTAAGTGTGAGAGAAATTGTAGGATTTGGGGAGTGGGAAAGAGAGAAATGGTAGGATTTAGAAGACATTGAGAAAATGGTGGAGGAGTTATTTTGCTTTTAAAGAACGTATCACTTTGCGCGACGAAACAATATATTGGTCGCGCAAAGTGTTTATAAAAAAATTTAAAAAAAATTCCCATTTTCGGTGCCCGCCAAATTTTTTCAGTTTTGCGCGACGAATTTCTTGTCGCCCAAACTTTTGCGCGACGAAAATATTCCCGCGTCCCATTTTTGGTGCCCGCCAAATTTTTAGAGTATACTTTGCGCGACGAATATTTATATATTGGTCGCGCAAAGTCGAAATTTTTTATAAAAAATCCCATTTTTGGTGCCCGCCAAATTTTTAGAATATATACTTTGCGCGACGAATAATTATATATTGGTCGCGCAAAGTCGAAATTTTTTAAAACCGCCAAATTTTTAGAATATATACTTTGCGCGACGAATAATTATATATTGGTCGCGCAAAGTCGAATTTTTTTTATTATTTTAAAAATCCCATTTTTCGTGCCCGCCAAATTTTTAGAGTATACTTTGCGCGACGAATATTTATATATTGGTCGCGCAAAGTCGAAATTTTTTTTTTTTTTTAAATTCCCATTTTTGGTACACGCCCAAATTTTGAGAGTATACTTTGCGCGACGAAATACCAATTGGTCGCGCAAAGTCTTTAAAAATATTTAAAGCTAGTAATAAATACATATACTATTCAATTTCTTAAGTGTTATACGTACAAAATAAATAAATTTAAAGCTACTCAACGATCCAACCGTCAAACTTGTTTGTTTATACTTCGAGATCATGTACACCAAAATTCAGAAAAAATAAACATTAAGAGATCAATTAATGGGACAAAACATTTCGACGGTTATAAACGAAAAATCATGATTTAACGGTTATTTCAACCCTGATTTTGATGATTTTTTACAGCTACACTCATTGACCCTGTATGAATACAATGATTGCATTCGATTGTCAATTTAAAATATTTACACTAGTAGATAACACAAAATCGTATGTTATATTTAATAAAAGTATAAATAAACTCTTATTTGTTAGTGAATATATTGTTTTCATGGCATACGCATTCTACGAAACTAGTTTTAACGATCCAACCGCCAAATTTGTTTGTTTACACTTCGAGATCATATACGCCAAAAATCGGAAAAAATAAACATTCAGAGATTAAGTAATAGGACAAAACTTTTCGACGGTTATAAACGAAAAATCACTATTCAACGGTTATTTCAACTCTGATTTTCATGATTTTTTACAGCTACACTCCTTGACCCTATATGAATACAATGATTGCATTCGATCGTCAATTTAAAATATTTACACTAGTAGATACCACAAAATCTTATGTTATATTTAATAAAAGTATAAATAAACTCTTATTTGTTAGTGAATATATTGTTTTCATGGCATACGCATTCTACGAAACTAGTTTCAACGATCCAACCGTCAAATTTGTTTGTTTACACTTCGAGATCATATACGCCAAAAATCGGAAAAAATAAACATTCAGAGATTAAGTAATAAGATAAAACTTTTCGACGGTTATAAACGAAAAATCACGATTTAACGGTTATTTCAACTCTGATTTTCATGATTTTTTACAGCTACACTCCTTGACCCTATATGAATACAATGAACCACTTCGATCGTCAATTTAAAATATTTACACTAGTGGATACCACAAAATCTTATGTTATATTTAACAAAAGTATAAATAAACTCTTAATTGTTAGTGAATATATTGTTTTAATAGCATATGTATTCTATGAAACCAGTTTCAACGATCCAACCGTCAAACTTGTTTGTTTATACTTCGAGATCGTATACCCCAAAAATCGGAAAAAATAAACATTCAGAGATCACGTAATGGGACAAAACTTTTCGATGGTTATAAACAAAAATCACGATTAAACAGTTATTTTAACTCCGATTTTGATGATTTTTTACAGCTACATTCCTTGACCCTATATGAATACAATGAACCAATTTGATCGTCAATTTAAAATATATATTTTCTAACAAAAACCCAATCCGAACTACAATAATATATTTTTCTAACAAAATATTTTTTTATTTTATTTATTTTTGTATGGACTTTGCGAGACGAAGATTATTATTTCGTCGCGCAAAGGCACCCAAAAAATTTTAAAAATAATTTTTAATTTATTTATTTTTGTAAATACTTTGCGAGACGAATCACTATTCGTCGCGCAAAACTCTGTGCACCGAATTCTAGTATTCGTCGCGCAAAGTTACTTTTCGCGACGATTCTTTGTCGTCGCGCAAAGTTTTGTCGCGCAAAGTGACTTTGTGCGACAATTTTTTTTTCGTTGCGCAAAATTGAGTCGCGTAAGACTTTGAGCGACGATGATTTATATTCGTCGCGCAAAGTCACTTTGAGCGACGAATTTTGTTTGGTCGCGCAAAGTTTGGTCGCGCAAGGGTTTTTTTTTAGTAGTGAAAGATCCAGCTGCTCTCCTCCTTTGTCATGTCTTCCGGGTTCACAGGGCAAAGCAGATAAAAGGTAAGGTGAGCTTCTGATCCCCAAATCTAGGGTTCTCTAAGGCTTCTGATCATCGGACTTAAATTCATGGACTGGCACTATGTTGGCTTTAAATACAAGAAGGAAAAAAAAAAAACGCACTTCTGGTCATTATGTTTTGCTTCGATTTTAAAGTCAAACGCTAGCCCCATTATAAAGTCAAACCTTTATTAAGGTATTGCTTCTTCTTCAATCCTTGCTTGGAAAAAATAATCATTCCTGATTTGTTCCATGAAGAATGCGTCAAGTTATTTAAAAAAATAACAATAAAAATCGCTACATATATACATCATTGCGATTTGGAGATTGCTTCTTAATTTTTTTGTTCTGGGAAAAGAAGAGATTGCTTCTTAACAAAAAAAATCGACTGCTTCGTAATTCATTTGATTTCTCTTTTAATTAAATCCTCTTGCTTTTTCATTTTTTGTGTTCTTGTTTCTATTTGGTAGGATATATATGATTTACATTACTTGGATTAAATTCAGCGACCATTGGATTAGGATCTACATTATTTGAGCCTTGGGGTTTATTCCTAATAAAAATTGGATTCACCAACCCTTAGGGTTCACTTCAAAATAATTGTTGAATTGAAAGGTTGATGGCGGGTGTTGAGAGTGTTTATTCCACATTGAAAAATTAAGGAACCGAGTATGGGTTTATAAGGAGATGGGCTACTCCCCTTTGCTAATTGGTTTTGGGTTGGAAGAGTGGGATAGAAGAGTTGCTGCATTCCCTCCACTGCTTGTTTTTCCTTTTTCTTTTTAATACCTACAAGGACATTTTATCAACTTTAAAAATACAGAATATTATGTGTTTTTTTATTTTTCTGTAAGAAGAATTTATTTCTTTATTTTATACATTTATTTATTTTTTTCGTTGTTAAGAAATATGTTGGGAACATGGGTCTTGCATGTTTCTTGGGTTCCTCCAATGCAATGGGGACAATAGGTACTCAAAGTGGAAACACGCACATTATTTGGGCCCAATAAGAACATTTCAATATTTATTTATTAAAAAAAAATTATATGTTGAGTTGGTAGAACTGGATTCATTTGACCATGGGTGGTACTGCTGGCAAAGAGGAGCGGAGGGGGGTTTTGCCGTCACGCCGGTAAGATGCGTGTTGTTGTCGGGTTGTGAGATGGTTGTTGGGTTGTTTGATTTTCATTTGATTTCTTGTTTTTATTTATTTTCAATTATTTATATTGAAATTAATTGTTTTGAACATAATATTAAATCTTTTTTAATGAAGCAAATTCACGGAATAAGGCATTAGATTGAATTTGTTAACTACTGCAAATACAGTGACGAAATAGGAAAAATTGAAATCACAGTGACCAAATTTGATTTTGAGCCAAAACTCATTGACCAGAAATGTAATTAACCCTACTTATAAATTACAAGAATTGCAAATATTTAGTGCATAAGTTACATGAAATTCAAATAATGAAGTAATAAATACTAATGCACTAATAGGGATAAATGTGATGCAGCTCACAAGTAGAAATTTGAGTGAGAGTCGTTTCATTGATTTTGGAGGTCCTGGGCAAATATGAAAAATGAAACCTTTTTGGTTTAACACTTACCTCATTTTGAACAAAAATTATAAGAAAAAGTTTCAAACTTAGGTGGTAAGTAGGTTAATTTAAGTTTTTTTTTAAAAGGCCCATTATATAAAAGATAAAGCGCCCAAAAAGCATTAGTTTCAACACATAAAAGGCGTTTTTTGATAGTATACTTAGTAGAGGTCCCATTGTTTTAGGGGCCATGTGCGGTCGCTCCAATTCGACCACCTTGTGGGCCGATCTTGATCTGACTCATTAGCTTATTAAGTCAGGCCCGGAACAAAAAAAACATAATTAAAGTTGGGCCTGACACGTCTTATATTTTTTGGGCGAGTCGGGTCAAGGTAATTCGGTCGTCGTGAGCTCACCGTCATAGCCCATGCTAACCGAGACCCAGTGAGCCAACCCATTTCTATTCCATTTACTATATTATATTTGTTTTTGGAGAAAATATGTTACATAATATTATCCTATTATTATTATATATATCTTAAAATTTAACCCCTTCTAATAAATTTTTTTTAAAATATCTTTTTTTAAACTCAAACAATAGTCTAATCATTGGCTTTTTTATGAAAGAATATAAATAAAAAGCTCCCTAACAGCTTCAAATGCTTAAAAGTACCTAATTTGTTCCGGTCCAGTCGGGTTACATGTTGTAGTAAGCCCGATTCTTATTTATATTATTTTACAATATCTATTCCAACTTTACCCTTATTGCACGGTTTTCATCATCATCTTACCATGAAAACAAAACAATACACCCCCAAACAATACAGATAAAAACCATGGCGGCTCCACCATGGTTTGATAAATTTTAAATTATTACAAAATTATATTTTTCAGGTTTATAGGAGAATGACAAAGGAATATTAGCAATATAACATTAAATCAATTTTGACGGTTATGTTTTATCAAATGGTGATTCGGCATCAAGTCTTGTTATTAGGAATGCACAAGGTCGTCTAATTCCGCCGTTCGCTCAGGGGACTAAGGATCGGACGTCTGTCATCGCGACTTTCTCGGCGGCGGATTCGTTGGCGCTCCGGTGGCGCAAGGCATCGACGCGGACAGGGCGCGTGGGAGCGTGAGCTTCAACGTGAGGCTTTTGGCTAGGGTTGAGTTTTGGAGAGGTGGGTGGAGGCTGAGGCGGCGGCTCTTGAGGGTTTTGTGCCGTGGCGTGGCGGTTTCTCTTTCGTCGAAAGGCAGGTTGGGTACTTTGGCCGGTGGGTCAAGAGATTGCCAGGTTGTTTGAGATGGGGGCAATGCGTGTGGTGCAAATGGTAATTTTTTTAATCTCTCACTTTTCAATTGAAGTCTCTGAAATTGTGACAAGTTAGGAACGAGGAATGTGTTGTTGTATAATTAGTAGTAAGATGAGTTTATGGATTTAGGTTAAGTTGTTGTATATATTTTTAACTACAATTCTTTTGCTGTTTCTGGTTAGTGATGGTTGCAATTGAGTTTGTTTTATTTTTTTCTCCTCCCAAAATACTTCATCTTACCTGAGCTTGTTAGCTTGTTGTATTCAGTTGATTATTGTTGTCTTTTTGATAGAGATCAAGGAGAGCTCATTTGCCTTTAATGCTCTTGGTGTTTGATGGAGGCTTGCTTATCCTAGACCTAGAGGATTTGAAAATGGATGGAGGCAACATTATTTAGTAGAAACTGGAAAGAAACATAGTAGTTGCTTAGAACATCTGTCTCATGCTTGTTTTTGCTTTGGTTATTAAACTCGTTGAATCCACCTTTGCCGATCCTAGTGGATTTGAAAATCAAGGTCTTTTTTTAGGGTTGAGGATGGGATCAATGATCTAATAACAGCAATGTCTTCTACTTGTGTGATGTGTGTTATCTATGTCAGAAGAGAAGATTATACCACTCTACCACTTATCAGATTGGTTTAGTTGCGGTTTTTTCTTTTAATTTATTTGTTAATCAAGTTTGTCTGCCATATTCCTATGTTAAGAATTTAGAATTTTGTGAAACTGGCACTTCCCTTTGGAAGGTCTCCACGGTAGGCCCACGTGGATTGTGCAGCTTAGGCTAATGTTTTTTAAGCTTTTTCTTCGTCCCTGTCTGTGATTTAGTCATGTAGCTTGCACTTTTCAATCATTTAGCCCAAATTGCTGACTCAATTAAGCTGTAGTTCACAAAAGGGGTATGGTATTTCCACATCTGACTAAGGTTTTGAGTTTTGAGTTTGAGTTTCACTTTGGTCCAAATTCAAGTCTGTAGCTTTGCTCTGGGTCTGTAAACTCTTACATATGGTTTAGTCATTGTCGGTAGAACTAGATTCTAATTCAGATATGGAGATTATTTGACGTATAGGGTCTTGTTTAATTTTGAACCCTCGGTTCAAGCATAATAAGCCCACACGATAACATATCCATATACAAATGAATTGTTTCTCTTGGGCAATTCATTTGTGTAAGTAAACCTAATTGTCATCAAAGTTCAAGTCATTGCATTTTTGGCAGGCAGTTTCTCAAACAATAACCAAAGGCAGAGGCTGATTATTTGCTTAAATCAATTATAACATGTAAACATATTTGTGCTATGATCAAATACAGAGTAGAGCTGCTAACTTTCCCTTACATAGATCCACATCGTGACTAATATTAATTCACTTCATTTGCATCCGCAATCAAAGTAATCTCTTCAAATTCTGAAGCACTTGATGCATAGGGACTTCGATTGTCCACACCAACTTCATCTGCAGGAATTTGTTGTGGGTATAAGAAAGGCCTTGGAGGCATTTGGAGGCTCTCAATTTCTCCTTCAAGCATCTCCACTACTTTATTCATTGAAGGGCGTTCGATAGGCTTCATTTGTATGCACCACAAAGCCACCATCATCATCTTCTTTATGATCTTCTTTTCCTCATCTGTTGCATCATCTCCTATTTCTATGTCCTTTCCTGCCTTCAACTGATCAGAAACCCATGTCGGAAAGTAGATTTGGCTAAATTGGCTTGATTGTTCTATACCCGCATTCAAGTTTTTCCTTCTACCAGCCATTTCCATCAATAGCATTCCGAAACTATACACATCGGCTTTGTACGAAACACCTCCAATGTTTTTGTAGAACAGTTCTGGAGCAATGTATCCCATGGTTCCTCTTGCTGCAGTCAAAGATACAATGCTATTATCCAATGGGTATAGCTTTGCCAACCCAAAATCAGAGACCTTGGGAGTAAAATTATCGTCTAGAAGAATGTTGTGAGGCTTGATGTCAAAGTGCAAAATTTGCATGTCACAGCCTTGATGGAGGTAATCAATACCACGAGCCACTCCAAGTGCGATTTCAAATATTTTATGGCAACTTAAAGACACATCTCCTTGTTGAGAAAAGATGTATTTCTCAAGAGACCCATTAGGCATGAAATCATATACTAGAGCATGTTTTGAACCATTAACACAGAAGCCAATAAGTCGCACCACATTAACATGGCGAATCCTTCCAATGGTACCAACTTCATTGATAAAGTCTTGCCCATTATTAGTTTTGGACTTGCTTAACATCTTGATGGCTACAAGGCGACCGCTGCGGAGCTTTGCCTTGTATACAGAGCCATAGCCTCCTTCCCCCAATTTGTCCTTGAAACCTCTGGCCATCTTTTTGATGTCCGAGTAAGAGTACCTTATTGGCATGAGATTATTATTACTCCGTAGAAAATCTTCTATATTCTCATACATTGACAAGTGCCTTCTTCGCCATTTGTATATTAGCAGTGCAATTAAACAACAAAAACCCAATGAAAATTTGGCTGCCAGGTATATTGCTGCATGGTTCACAAAAATGGAATTAATGAACACCAAGTATAATAATGATAATAATAATAATATACTCATTTGCAAATCCACACAAGTATTCTCTTACCTAGGGAAGCGACTGCACATCCCAGAAGCTGGCCAAGGTATAATCTGTAATCATACATGGGGAAACGCCGTTCAAAGCCGAGGCGCCTATATATGGGATAAAGACCGCCTCCTGCAACAGAAGTAAAGAAATGAACCGATCAATGGAATGAGTAAGGTGGTTAGTCAAGCGAAAAGGCCAAAGAAAAGTAAACGTCTATTTACAGAGTTGAGGGATCCACTCGCCTACTTTCTCGATTATGTTCATTATGATCTTGTTGTACCAAGGGATTTCTACATTGCGAAAGAAGACAGTAACATTAGCATAAAGAGAATTCTGGTTAGACCAACATAAATTATACACAAATTATGAAAAGAAAACTGTAACATTATTATCTTCATGAGCCAGGGTGCTACTTTGAAAAGAAACCTGTAACATTAGCTTAGTAACTGTTGGAAATTACAGTTTAACTTCCTGGGGTCACTTTGACTTCCAGGGATAAAACTGATATTTGACAATAGTTTCATAGGGCACTACAGTAAATAAGCCTTCTTTAATATATAATTTATAATTTAAAGGTTTAGCAATTGTCTAACCTCGTCGTGAGCATTGAATTCCAGTGCCGGTGCTGTTCCGCCCGCAAGATTCTCCTGATCTGCACGTTAATACTTCACATGCATAATCAAGCCATGAGAGTTCAAAGCCATGCGCTATTTCATTATATATTCCTTTGCAAGACGTCATGTGCTCCTCAGTTGAAGGGGACACCATAACCATTTGTGTTATTTTGCAGGAATCCCCCAAATTGTTTAACATTAGGCTACTATCAGACAGAAATTTTATGAAATAAGAATATGTTGTTAAAGAAGAATTGGAAGAAGAACTGATGCATGGAGCTGTTTCAACAATGAGATCGGAAGGATTCATTGGATTTTCACAGCTCAGGAAGATTATAGTTGTTAATGTTTGGTAAGGATCATAACGGCTGTAACCATAAGGACCTGCATAACCAGAGTAATAAGAAAAGTTGAAGGGGGTCAAGGTGAAGAGTGGGTGGGAGAAGTAGTTGTCCTTGATCTTGTGAACACCAGCATCCACAAGTCGGATTGTCAAGTTATTGTAATTGATTGCTTGTACATAATACTTTCCTGATAACAAGTATAGCACTGCATGATGATGAGTAGTACCATTTCCCTTGGCCTCACAAGATAGCTCGAAGCTTTTGTTGCCGCAGTGTTTAGAGTCTCCTTTCAATCGGAATGGAGAGCTTATGTTAATATTTCCACAAGAACGGGTACAATCAGAGTTATCATTGGAAGCTGTTTGGGAACAAGAGGAAGGAACAAGAAGAAGAAGAAGAAGAAGGAGCACTGTGTAAGCAGCAAATAGGAGACTTCCTCCAGACATGCTGTCAGAGCACAAGGGAAATTTCCAATTTAGTGCAGTTTAACTCTTTAAAGATATAATGTAATAAGAATTAAGAGATCACCGTACCCGTCGGCCATTGACTAAAACATCCAGAAAGAGTGGGGCCCATGTCATCTCAAGTAATCCACACACAAAAAAAGAAACCCAAGTCCATATCATATCATATCATATCATCTTCAAGGAAACTTGTACTCTGCAAATAATTTCTTGCCGTCATGAATTTCTCACGGTGGTTGCTCATGATAGTCGTAATAGTAGTAGATGCAGTCAATGGTGGACTAGGCCATGAAGATTGCAGAGAAACAAGATGTGACCCCTACGAAGAACCAGCCATCCGATACCCATTTCGAGTTAAAGGTAGGCAGCCAATCCATTGTGGCTTCCCGGGATTTGATGTTTCATGCACTGACGACAACGAGACTATACTTGAGTTACCATCGTCGTCAGCTAAGCTCCGTGTTTTTGAGATTAACTACAGATCTCATGTAATTAGCGGAAGACCTTATAATGGTTGCTTGCCAAGGGAGTTGTTTTACAGTAATGGTTCTTATCCCTTTGAATTACTAAGCAACGCAACCTTATTCAGTTGTCCACCGTCAACAGTAAGAGATAAATATTGTTCCAATAATTATGGTCTGGCGAGATTGAGCCCATGCCATGGCAACAATTCTGGTAACCATGCTTACGCTGTCATTGGTGATTATTATTACAGTACTGACATGCCCCTAGTGCCTTGTATCAAGGTGCATGACTACACATCAAATCCTAAATATATATCTGAGAGAGGAATATTGCGTTGGTCCATTCCATCATGTGAACATTGCAAAGGTATTTTACACTCCCCAGTTTACTTTCCAACTATAATTTCAAGATTATTTCAAGATTAATTGAAGATTCTATGCAAACTATAATTTTGGATTTCATTGATTTGAAAACCGGCCCTTATTTCATGAACAACTTTTACAGGTCGTAATCTTAGAAGGCAAAATCTGAAGATATTAGGTGAGCTATATCCGCAGACCTTCATTTCATCTAATTTCTTTTTTTTTTTCCTTCCTTTTTCTTTCTTTTATGAACATAATAGTGAGGAAATTAATCAAGGGCATGTTTTCAAGAGAGTTTAAAATTGCTAAAACCGCTTTAAAAAACGTTTGACACAAAAACAAAATATTTGCAGGTATTTCGGCACTCTGTTTAGTTCTAATAGCGACGGGGACAACAATCTACTATGTCTACAACTCAAACAAAAAGGAAAAAGAAAATCAGCTTAGAATTGAAAGATTTTTGGATGAATACAGAGCGATGAAGCCAAGTAGATATTCCTATGCTGATATTAAGAGGATAACAAGTCAATTCAAGGAAAAGTTGGGTCAGGGGGCCTATGGAACGGTGTTCAAAGGAACTCTTTCCTCAGAGTTACTTGTTGCTGTGAAAATGCTCAACAATTCAAATGAAAATGGGGAAGATTTCATCAACGAAGTGGGGACTATGTGTCAAATCCACCATGTCAATGTGGTTCGCTTGGTTGGAGTTTGTGCTGATGGATTTATTCGTGCTCTTGTTTACGAATACTTACCAAATGGTTCTTTGCAAAATTTCTTATCATCAGTAGATAATAAGAATTCATTCATTGGTTGGGATAAGTTGCAAGATATCGCTCTAGGAATAGCTAAGGGAATCGAATATCTTCACCAAGGATGCGACCAACGAATCCTGCACTTCGATATCAAACCACATAATGTATTGCTAGACCAAGATTTCACTCCAAAAGTTTCTGATTTCGGTTTAGCCAAGTTTTGTGCTAAGGATCAAAGTGCAATATCGATGACTACAGCCAGGGGGACCATGGGCTACATTGCACCTGAAATCTTCTCAAGGAACTTCGGCAATGTCTCCTATAAGTCGGATGTCTATAGTTTTGGAATATTGTTGCTTGAAATGGTTGGAGGCAGAAAAAACTTTAAAGTCATGGAGGACTCCACTAGCCAAGTCTACTTCCCAGAATGGATCTATAACCTTTTAGAGCAAGGCAATGACCTACGGATCCATATCGGTGACGATGAAGGAGATGTAGCAATTGCTAGGAAACTTGCAATTGTGGGTCTATGGTGCATCCAATGGCATCCAATAGATCGTCCTTCAATGAAAGTTGTAGTTCAAATGTTGGAAAGAGAAGGTGAGAATCTCGCCATGCCTCCTAATCCTTTTGCTAGCACTTCGAGTTGAAGGAGAATATAATGAATAGACCTCTACGCTGAAGAGATTATACCACTCACTTTTGAGATAAGTCAATGAGTGTTATTATAATAAGATTGTTATGGTATTGTAGTGTTAAGGAGATAGTACTAGTTAATTAAGAAACTAGTTTGAGTTCAATAAATTTCAATGTAAAGTATTAATTAGATAGCAATAATTCATCAAACTTGCAGTACATGTTATAATTGAGACCAAGATGGTATCTCTTTTTCTATATATTCATAAATAATGGTGTATTTTGCTATATATTCATATATAACGGTGTATTTTGAATTATAGAAGGGAAAAAAACGGAGACCCATATTGTCTTATTAACCGAAATATTCAGAATTTAGGTTATTACTCAAAGATGATCGTTACAAAAGATTACTTAAATAAATAGAAGAACTCAATACTTCTTATAAACGATGATTACCTAAAAAATGACTGATTGAAATTATGTGATGACATTGTGAAATAAACTCAAATAGATATTTTTCCCCTTAGTATTTGAATGGTCGTGTAGTTTAGATATCCAAATAAATGATTCTTGGTCCACTCCCATCAACAACACAGTAAACTAATCAAAAAGGTGCAGAAGAGTCCACGTATTGTACTCAAAACTTCAAATACAACTGTTATACTGTATGCATAATATAAATTTGCGACCAATTAATCAAAAACATTTTGCAATAAAAGTGGCCACAAAAGATGTTCTAACGAGCTTAGCATAACTTTCTTCTAATAGAGAAGCATTTTAAAAAAATTATTGAAAACTCAAGTGTTTTCTGGATGATTCTTGAAAAAACACCTAATACGTGCTTCTCTATAAAACACTATTGTGACTCATTTTTTTGTTAAACATTACTAAAAGCAATTTTATGCTAGTTAACGTGTCATGTTTTAAATTGTTAGACAACTTGTAAATGTAGAGACTTAACAGGAAATCCAAATTCAACTTCCGAACCAATCCATAGGAATCGAACATTGAGCGAGCCAATTACAGCAATAACAATAAAAATTATTATTAAAAAAATATTGACCGAACCCCAAAGTACAAAACCAAACCATGTAAGAAAATGAAAGCAGCTTACCAAATTGGCATGTAAAAATATACGCCAACAGGGAATATTTAACAAAATGTTATATATTTCCTAGACTATATATTATGCAAAATTTCTTTAATACGAACCTCCACTTCCGATATAACACCACATAATATATATTTGCTAGATATCCCAAAAAAAAATTAATACAATGCTAACCAATCGTTGGGGTCTACTTAATAATATTATTAAAATGATCCAAAGTGTTCATTTTTTAGATCATGAATTAACATCATATAACTAACAATAAACTAGTCTATATATTGTTTTCAAGGGAATAGACCATTCTCTCTGCTAAACTTAAAGGTACAGAAGATACCAAGTATGTGCTTAAAACTATTGATTAATATTCAAACACAGCTGTTATGAGAGGTACTTGTCTATTTATCATTGTCCACATTCTGAGCCACCCCAAGGAAATTTCCTTTCAGGTGAAGAAGACTAATCAAATTTCCAAAACGTTTTTGGACCTAGTGAAGCAAGAAGCCAAGTGCAGGCAACGTAGAGGAAGACTTTGACCATATACTCACGTTATGTGGTTCTCATCCTATTCCAAAAGAAAAAAAAAGGGCAAAAAGAAAAATAAAACAAAGAAAGTTCAATGAGAACTACACACTTGTTCCACAATAGACAACTACTTAAGCATGGGAATCTCTCCAACCCACTCCTCAAGTTAGGAAATATTTTCTGCATTAGTGATTATTTGGACTTTATAATGCAATGCCTTTGGGTCCACTTAATAATATCATTAAAATGGATCCAAATTATCTTCTTTGATTTCTCTGATCTACTTGACTTTTCTTATAAACATGCAATCTCATTTAAATTTCATCCAAAAGCCAAAAAATTGACACATCCAACATAGATTATTTTTAAATAAAACAAAATTGCTTCACACCCAAAACAAACATTACGAAACGTTAAAACAGATTGGAGATTTGATTGTGTCTCGGTGCTCAGCCACCCAAAATCTATGGTATCTTCCAATTTGTTACTATAAGAAAAATATTAAGCATAAAAAATATTAAAAAAAGGTATTCGATTGTTGGTGTCATTTTGAAAGTATGAACAAGAATTTGTGGAAGAAATACTTGTGAATTTGTGGGAGGGAGAAACTATAACAGAAAAAAGAAAGAAAGAACGAATTCTCCTTTTCATTTATTTATTTAAGGACCTTTTCTATCGAGAGTGGCGATAGTATACTAAATACACACACAACACAGATATTAGGACTCGAACCCAGGACCTTGCTCGGGGGAGCAATTACTCCAAACCACTACACTAGTGGGTCCTTTGCATTTATTTTAAGGGTGAGGCAATTGGTTTTTTAAATATTGAAGTGTGATGTGTCACTTTTTTGGCTTTTGGATGAAATTTAAATGAGGTGGCATGTCTATAAAAAAAGTCAAGCGGATTATGGCACAGAAAATCAAAGCAGAGGATCCGAATCCCATTAAAATGATCCGAATCATTCATTTTTTAGGTCATGAATTAAAGATCACCCTTACAAAAAGTTGCCAAATTTGAAAACATTAGGCATCTAATTGCTATAAAAGAATAATAGACGAACATAATACTTCCTATAAATAATAAAAAATAATCATGATAGAATAAACGATTTTTGATTTGGCTAATTTTTTTCTAGCTCTTGAGTTTATATGTATCTCCAAATAAATGATTCTTAGTCCACTCCCATCAACATGACAATAAATTAGTCTATATATTGTTTTCAAGGGAATAGAGCCATTCTCTCTGCTAAATCAAAGGTGCAGAACATACCAAGATAGTATTGTGCTCAATACTGTTGACTAGTATTTAAACACAGTTGTTATGAGAGGTACTTATCTATTTATTGTTGTCCACATTCTGATACACAGCAAGGAAATTTCCTTTCCGGTGAAGAAGACTAATGAAATTTCCTTTCTTGTAGGCAACATAAAGGAAGACTTTCACCATATACTCATGTTATGTGGTTCTCATCCTATTCCAAAAGGAAAAAAGGACAAAAAGAAAAATAAAACAATGAACGTTCAATGAGAACTAAACACTTGTTCCACAATAGACAACTACTTAAGCTTGGGAATCTCTCCAACCCACTCCTCAACTCAGGAAATATTTTCTGCATTAGTGATATTATTTGGACTTTATAATACAATGCCAACCAGTGGTTTGGGTCCACTTAATCATGAAAATGAAACTGAATCATCTTATTAGATTTCTCTCTGTTATGATCTACTTGACTTTTCTTATAAACATGCAATCTCATTTAAATTTCATCCAAAAACCAAAAAAGTGACACATCAAACATAGATTATTTTTAAATAAAACAAAATTGGTTCACACCCAAAACAAACATTACGAAACGTTAAAACAGATTGTTGCTCTCTCCCATCGCCTCCCTCTTTCATCTTCAAAAAGCAAACCAAACCATACAAGAAGAACCAGCAGCTCATAGCTATTGCATGTTCTTCAAATTTCACACTGCAACCTGTTTAAAGAATACAAGTGTCTTAGTTACTCAATTCAATTTTGCTTCAATATCTTGCAATTTCTCTCACCATACACAAGATTTTCTTCCTCCATTCCAAGTACAAGATACGATGGTTTTACAAGAAAACATATGAAATAATCAAATCTAACAATTTGCCCATTAATCAAAACCTAATAAAGTTCATATGTAATCTTCGGTAGTTTCCCGTATAAATTATAATAAGCTAGAGATGTTTTTTTGTATTTCTTTTGTGGCCAAGATTGGAGATTTGATTGTGTCTCGGTGCTTAGCCACCCAAAATCCATGGTATATTCCAATTTGTTACTATAAGAAAAATATTAAGCATAAAAAAAAGGTATTCGATTGTTGGTGTCATTTTGAAAGTATGAATAAGAATTTATGGAAGAAAGAATTGAGAATTTGTGGGAGGGAGAAACTATAACAGAAAAAAGAAAGAATGAATGAATTCCTCTTTCCATTTATTTATTTATTTATTTAAGGATCTTTTCTATTAAGAGTGGCGATAGTATACTAAATACACACACACACAACACAAATACTAGGACTTGAACCCAGGACCTTGCAAGGGGGAGCAATTACTCCAAACCACTATATACTAGTGGGTCCTTTGCATTTATTTTAAGTGTGAGGCAATTGGTTTTTTAATTATTGAAGTGTGATGTGTCACTTTTTTGGCTTTTGGATGAAATTTAAATGAGGTGGCATGTTTATAAAGAAAAGTCAAGTGGATTATGGCAGAGAAAATCAAAGCAGAGGATCCGGATCCCATTAAAATTATCCAAATCATTCATCTTTTAGGTCATGAATTAAAGATCACCCTTACAAAAAGTCACCAAATTTGAAAACATTAGGCATCTAATTGCAATAAAAGAATAATAGACAAACATAATACTTCCTATAAATAATAAAAAAACATTCATGATAATAATTAAATGAATAAACAATTTTTGTTTTGGCTTATTTTTTTTCTAGCTCTTGAGCTTATATGTATCTCCAAATAAATGATTCTTAGTCCACTCCCATCAACATGACAATAAATTAGTCTATATATTGTTTTCAAGGGAATAGAGTCATTCTCTCCGCTAAAGCAAACGTGCAGAACATACCAAGATAGTATTGTGCTCAAAACTGTTGATTAATATTCATTCACAGTTGTTATGAGAGGTACTTATCTATTTATCGTTGTCCACTGTAGGGGCCTTTTTCTTCCGGCAGCAGGTGGGCTGGGCTGGTGAAGTCGTCCCCTTTGTTTGAGTTCGAAATTAAGCCCCAAAACACTTCGAAAGGGCAGCACAGCCTTAGGAAGAATTTCGGTTATCTTCTCCAACAAAATAACAGCAATTCTACAGATAATTTACAGATGAATTTGTGGGTTTGGCATGGTGAGCATGTGGCATGGGAGCAAATTCATCATGGGTTTAGCACTTTTGGAAAGAGAGAGAGTTGATGGGTTTCTATGGAGGTTAAAGGTTCTAATGGAAGAGGGGGGAGGTTCATAGGGGGAGAGCTTCCGGTGGTTTTCGGAGCTTCCGGCAGCTCGGCAGTGTCTCCGTCGGCACTGTAGCGATTTTTCCAAAGTATGGGAGATGGGAGAAATGGGCTGGCAAAGCACGAAAATTCGCAGGGTTTTCGGGAGAGAAAGCTTGCTCTCTGAAGATGATGGGTTGCTGTTGTTGTTTTGGCTGGGTGGAAGAGGTCCTATTTATAATTGTTTGGGTTTGCCTTTCTCCAAGAAACCCTAATGGTTTCTTCCTAACTTAGCTAGGTTTTTTCCTTCCTTTCTTCCCTTCCTTCTTGACTTACCTCATGTTGGTAGAGCCAATCCTGCCAAATCCACAAAATCAGAGACTTTGTGTGCCCCAAACCTCTTCCAGCGGCGGCCTCAGAAGGAAGCTCCACTTTTTCAGCTATCTTCTTCTCCCTCTTTCTTCCTCTTTCCATGGCTGAGTCTGATGAAGGAAAGAAAGTAACTGTACCCGTTGGTTTAAGGGGTGGCATCCTCCCTTGCATGCCAAAATCCCTTGGTTTCTTGCATTCCTATACTTGGAACTAGTTCCCAGCAGCTACTTATGGGCAGATTTTCCAACGTTGGTTTTGTCTTCAACTGAGTGCTAGGTCTGATGCTGCCTTCTTATTCAAACTTCATAGTTCTTTCAAGTCCACCATACGATTCATCCAATGGATGGGATATTTTGATCAAGTGTTGGGCCTTTTAGTTGGCCTATTTTAATTGGGGCAATGGGCTTATTTTGGTTGGGCTATGCTAATTGGGTCAATAGACTTATTTGGCTAGGTTATTCTAATGGGCTTACTTTGGTTGAGGCAATGATCCATTTCTTTCCTTGTGCTTACCCATGTTTGGGCCTAAGAAAATGGGCTTGAGTCTCGAGGCCCCCAAGCGACCCGAGACTTCCATTTCTTGGCCCATCGATGGGCCCCATGATAACTTGTTACCATCCATACCACAACCCACTCAAGCAAGCCCCGGGCATTTGAGTGGCTTGGGCCCACTTAAGCTTGCAGTGTAATTGGGTGTGAAATAACGATTTTGGCATGGCATGTTGCTTGGCGCGCTTGATAAGATAATTAGCATAGATTTGCAGAGCTAAATGCATTTTATGCTTCTAATCTTATTTTCTAGCACGATGGATTTTTTATTTGGCATGGCATGGAAAGTATAACTCGTGCATGGGAGATCTCTGCGTGCTCCAAACTGAGTCTTTTTCGATAATATATCGTTCTTGGGCCATGAATTCATTCGGGCCCAACCATGAATTTTTTGGGCCTCAACATCCACATTCTGCTACACCCCAAGGAAATTTCCTTTCCGGCGAAGAAGAGTAATGAAATTTCCTTTCTTGTAGGCAACATAGAGGAAGACTTTCACCATATATTCATGTTATGTGGTTCTCATCCTATTCCAAAAGAAAAGAAAAAAGGACAAAAAGTAAAAAACAAAACAAAGAAAGTTCAATGAGAATTAAACCCTTGTTCCACAATAGACAACTACTTAAGCTTGGGCATCTCTCCAACCCACTCCTCAAGTCAGGAAACATTTTCTGCATATTTGGACTTTCTTTGTTTTGATCAAACATGTATATTTTAACCCACTCCCCACATATATATTTAATGATAAAACATGTTACTTTTTATTTATTATTTAAATTATTAAAAACATAACAAAAAAGTGAGAAAAGACTAATAAGGTTCAATGTAAGTTACGCAAAACACAAGGCAGAATCTGAGTTTCATAAAAACACTTACGAAGAAAGAAGAATCGAATATTGATCTTTTGGGGTAAAAATAAATGATCCTAATCACTAGAACTATAAACTCCTTGTAATATTAATTTTTCTTCAATGTGTAAGTGTAATATTTAGATGAGACTTGAGAGTATGTCAATATTTCCTGTGAACCCCTCTAATGAAGTTTTTATCCAAAAGCTCTAACCTCTTATATCAATTTATTACAATATATTACAATATTAGTCATTACTTTATGCTAACTCCATAAACGATCGAATCATGTGATGATATTGTGAAGTAAACCCAAATAGATATTTGGCCTCTTAGTACTTGAATGGTCGTGTGGTTTAGATATCCAAATAAATGATTCTTGGTACACTCCCATCAACAAGACAAATAAACTAGTCCAAAAGGTGTAGAAGAGTCCACGTATTGTGCTCAAAACTTCAAACATAGTTGTTATACTGCATGAAAGGGTACTTGTCTATTTATAGTTGTATACACGCCGAAACAATGAGAGACTTGAACCAAATGCTCTTGGTTCATGAAATCTTTCCAAAATGTTGATTGCCAAGTTTCTTATCATCAACATATAATAAGAATTCATTTTTTAGTTGCAAGATATCGCTTTTGGAATAGCCAAACGAATTGAATATCTTTGCCTAGGGTGTCACCACCGAATCCTCCACTTCCGACATAACACCACATAAAGTTGATAGAATGCTAACTAGTCGTTTGGGTCATGAATTAACATTCAAACACAACTGACAATAAACTATTCTATATATTGTTTTCAAGGGAATAGACCATTCTCTCCGCTAAACTCAAAAGTACAAAAGATACCAAGTATGTGATCAAAATTGTTTAATATTCAAACACAGCTAGGTCTATTTATCATTGTCCACATTCTGAGCCACCCCAAGGAAATTTCCTTTCAGTTGAAGAAGACTAATCAAATTTCCAAAAGGTTTTTGGGCCTAGTCAAGCAAGAAGCCAAGTGCAGGCAACGTAGAGGAAGACTTTGACCATATACTCATGTTATGTGGTACTCATCCTATTCCAAAAGAAAAAAAGGACAAAAAAAAAATAAAACAAAGAAAGTTCAATGAGAATTAAACACTTGTTCCACAATAGAGAACTACCTAAGCTTGAGAATCTCTCCAACCCACTCCTCATGTAAGGAAATATTTTCTGCATTAGTGACTATTTGGACTTTCTTTGTTTTGATAAACATGTATATTTTTTAACCCACTCCCCACATATATATCTAATGATAAAACATGTTACTTTTTATTTATTATTTAAATTATTAAAAATATAACTAAAAAAGTGAGAAAAGACTAATAAGGTTTCAATGTAGGTTACGCAAAACATGAGGCAGAATATGAGTTTCTCCAATGCAGCAGAAAAATTAAAATCTGTCATTTTGTAGATATTTCTTGGACATCAAAATACGTAACATTTTTTTCTTAATATGCATTTAGCTTTCAAGATATAGTACGTGTTGACATGTGTGTATATATTTTGCAAAATTCACACATGTGTTATAGCCTTTTATGTGGACATCCTAAAAATGTTAAATTGAAATCTATGTATATACTAAGTATTGATAAGAGAAAATGTGAAAATTGACTGCTCCAATAATTCAGTTGAAAGTAACTTTTGGCATTTAAAGAACTACATTGAAGAGGGAGAAAGAGAGAGAGGTCAAGTATTGATGGAAAGTGGGTTATATGGCTTTTCATGGGACCAGGTTGGGCTTTTAGGACTTAGGCATTTCTTCAGGCTCATTTGGTCTACGTCTGGGTTTTACTACCTCGGCCCAAGGCCACCCACATGGGTCGGGCCATTAGGGCTTGAACATGTTGCATGGAATTTGGTTGGGCCTGGGTTGGGCTATATTGGGTTACTTAAGTTGGACTGGACTAAGGCTGCTTTTTTTTAATTTTTTTTAATTTTTAGAATTTCATAAACTAAACATTTATAAAAGATTAATCAATAATATATATATATATATATATATATTAATTATAACATGTAAACATATTTGTGATATGATCAAATACAGAGTAGAGCTGCTAACTTTCCCTTACATAGATCCACATCTTGATTAATATTAATTCACTTCATTTGCATCCGCAATAAAAGTAATCTCTTCAGATTCTGAAGCACCTGATGCGCAGGGACTTGGATTGTCCACACCAACTTCATCTGCAAGAATTTGTTGAGGATATAAGAAAGGCCTTGGAGGCATTTGGAGGCTCTCAATTTCTCCTTCGAGCATCTCGACTACTTTATTCATTGAAGGGCGTTCAATAGGCTTCATTCGAATTCCAATAATACCTTGACAACGTGTGTGAAAAAAACTCTCCTCCCCACTATCACTTATAGAAATAAATATATATAATAAAATTTAAAATAAAAAATCTCATTCGAGCTAAAGCCCATTTGTAATTTCCAAAATTTGGGGTTAGGCCTAAAAAGGAGAGTTTGAAGCCGAATATTGGACTAGAATTTAGATTTGACCTTTCAGGCCTAATTGGGTGTGGGTATTGGGCCTAACGCACTATATTCGTCAAAGGAATATAAAGCATAGTCCAATAGATGAAGAAAATAATCAGACTTCTATAACCACTCTCATCTCATGGCGTTGAAAAGAGAAAACACGTTGATACATACATAGGCGTCTTGAGTATGCATGTTGGATTCTTTGCTTTCTTTCTGGTCATTCCATTTTCCACAGTTTACCTGTTTGGAAAAACACGTTGTAATATTTTCTGATTTAAAATATTTCCTGTAAAGGATATCATCTAGTTTTAAGCATTAAATTATGAAAAAGATAAAAGAAACAAAAGACGATCAATGATCGAAGAAGATCTTGCTGCGTCTTTATATGCGTGCAGTACTATTTTAAGGTGATGTGCTTTAACAAATTTACAAACAGGTACGTAATAAGCAAGCCAATTGGTCTGAAGGGATATCCTTTGCTTGTGTGGCAAGACCAAGTCTTGTTCTAGGACATCCTTAGCTTGTGTGGCATGACAAAGCCTTGTTCTTTGAGATGATCATGAGCCACAAATTATGATATCCTTAGCTAGAGAATTTAAGAAATGTGTTTTCTGTCTCCCACTAATTATGATATTTGTTTTGTTAAGACATACCCTGCCAAGGGCCTAGGCACACCCTGTTAAGGGTGCCCGGTTCTCACATCACACACGCCGGCAACACATCGCACGTGTGGATAACATCCATATCAAACTAGAGGAGGGGTTATGAACAAAAAAAGGAAACAAAAGAACAGGAAAAAAAGAAGAAGGAAATATCTTTTAAGATCCCCCAATTATGAATGATGGCAGGCATCCAAAGATATATCCACTAGATTCATCGTTTCCTTTGCAAAAAAAAAAAAAAAAAAGATATATCCACTGGACAATTTTTTATTGAGAGAAAATCGCATTGAATTGAAAAACAAGGAAAATTACAACCGACCTGCAACTTTTTTGCAACAAAAATGAAAGCAAATCATCTTATATATTTTGACAGAAAAAAATTGCATTTATTAAGGTATTGCTTCTTCTTCAATCCTTGCTTGGAAAAAATAATCATTCCTGATTTGTTCCTTAAAGAATGCCTCAAGTCATTTAAAAAAATAACAATAAAAATCGCGATATATATACAAGAGAACTATACATTGTAAATACTGTGTACAATTAGGGTTGAATCTTATAGTTTGCAGAGCTTTCGTGTACGGCTGCTCTCCTATTCAAACGTTTTGTTCAGTCATGGAGATGATCATGCATCCGGTTAGTAGTTTTGCCAAACTTTAATTCATTTATTTCAATCATAAAGTAGTTGATTCATGGTTTGATTACTAGATATACAATGTATAGTTCCATGACTATCTTTTTGGGTACAAGAATCGACATCCATAGTCATACAAAATGGCTTGTTTTGTCATTTTCAAGAAAAGAAGATATAGCTAAATTTATTTTCTTCATAGGAAAACGGGTAACTTTTATTGTAGGAATTTATGAATATTTTACGGAATTATATGATTATAGGGATGTGATTGCATCGGATTCTATGAAACCTTTTTTTAGTGATTAAATTTTTTATTCTTTCAGTATTACTCAAATTCTATTTTTGCTTACTCTAACTTCGTTTCGCTATATTTTTTCACACTAGACCCTTTATCAAACTCCCTGTTGGTAAGTTATCTCACACTAGTCCGCATACGTTTAGTTCGATAACTTTCCTCAGCTAGAGATCATAGCCCTGCCTTCACTCCGGATCCCTTCACCGCCACGCAATCCACTCCCCGCCATGAGTGAAAAGATAGCCAGCCTCAAAGTCGGCTGCAGCAACAGCAAGAAACTAAAGTGGTTCGCATGGGGCACCGGTGGCCTTATTGTCTTTATCGGCCTCCTTGTGTTTGTTGTGTTCCTCGTTCTCCACCCCTCCAAGCCAAGCTTCAACCTCGAAGACGTCACCGTTTATCAGTTCAACGTCTCCAAGGTACCGCCCTACGCCATCAACATCATCATGCAGGTCACACTGTCCTCTAGAAACCCTAATTCTCGGATAAGCGTAGAGTACCAGCCTCTCCACGTCTACGCCACATATCGAGACCAGCAGATAACAATGGCTTATCTCTTGCCTCCTACATACCAAGGGCACAAGGAACCTGTGGTGTGGTCACCTCCTTTGACGGGCTACGACATGCCGATTTCGCCATACTCGCAGCAGTCTTTAGATCAAGATTGGCATGCTGGGGTTGTCCTGATGAATATTAAGCTTCAAGGGGACGTGAAGTGGAAAGTAGGGACTTGGATTTCGCCCAAGTATCACTTGTACGTGCATTGCCCGGCAAATATCAGGTTTGGGGATTTGAGCAACGGTGGTCCAAACCTCATCAAGGGTCAACCGGTGGATCATTGCGATGTGGAGATTGCTTCTTAATTTTATTTTTTGTTTTGGTAAAGAGGAGGGCTAGCACCCAGATCACCTGCTTCTTAATTCATTTGATTTCTCTTTGCTTTTTCATTTTTGTGTTCTTGTTTCTCTTTGGGAGGATATATAGATTTAAAGGAATTCAAATTTTTATATGTTAATAAATCCCCTATCTATGATTATCTAGTCTAACCAATGTCATTCGAGTGATTAATGTAATTTAGTCTTCAAGATACGAAGTCATCATTCTCTGACTTCTTGGATGACCAAAAAGCAAACATCGTCAAACCTTATAGATTTGCTGTACGCTTTTCATCAAACACGATCCAAACACCAGCATGTCAAAATATATACTGGAATTTTGTTATATATTTCCCTAGCAAAGACCAAGAGATGTTGGTAATAATTAAAAGAAGCTTGCTCAACAGTCTTACGAAAGAAATAAAGAAAATAATATTACATGTGTAGAAATGCTAATTACATTATTAACCGCAACTCTCTAACATAAGTGTCACGCTATTTGCTGAATGAGATTTTCTATTTAAACCCCGCACTTTTCTTTGTTCACATCAATACTTAAATCATTAAGAAGTTTTATTATGATGTAAAAAGGCAAAAAACGTCATCCAACTTAATACTTAACCCTAGTACATCTATACACACACCTCATACACCCTACCACTCTTCATATTAAGTTTTAGAAAAATACAAACTCCTCTACATCATATTGCCAAATTACTCATCTTTAAAGATGTAAAACATTGAGGAGCCTACTTCTTTAAAAATCTTTATTTGCTCTAGGATCTCTTTCCATTGACAATAAACGATATACTACAATAGTTAGCGAGTCTGTCTGTCTTGCGACAAGCACAGGGACCTTCATCTTTTTCTCTAAAAATAGGGGCATTCTTCATCTTTTTCCCCACTATTCAGTTTAGATATATGCTTTTTTCTATAGTTTGTAGTAGGAAGATAGTGGGGTTTAAATAGAAAAACTCATTTTCTAATTTTTCCAACTTGGGGTGTATTTAATAGTAGTTTGAGAAGATAATGGAGTTTTTTAAGAAATTGGGAAAATTTAAATTAGAAGTTGAGGTGAACTTAGAACATTGGGTGGACAAATAGAAGTGTGGGGTTTAAATAGAAAATCACCAAGCGAGATATTAAATGCATGGAGATATTAAATAGAATTATAGAAGTAGTATTTGTCATTAAGCTGTAAGTGCATGTACGATTTGACTCAATTGAAATAACTTTTTCCTTTAATTTTTGTCATTTTTGTCACATCTCTCTTGAAGATGCTATTATACAAATAGTTTTATTTAATATATTGTAGTAATGTCGTCTTCTCTGCTCCCAGCGCACCAGTGGTCTAGTGGTAGAATAATACCCTGCCACGGTACAGACCCGGGTTCGATTCCCGGCTGGTGCATTACTCGTCAGTTTTACTTTTCTGATTTAAATTTCTTTTTGACGTACCAGTCCACCAACCTCCTCGTCCAAAAGAGACAGTCCACCAAACTGGGAGGAGCGGACCCTAAAAAACCTTTAGAAAGAAAAGGAGAAAACAGAGAGCCGAAAGTTTAGCAAGATGGCTGAAGATAACACCGTCGAAATTCCTAGAGTTAAATTGGGAAATCAAGGACTTGAGGTAGGTACATCTTACTCTTCAACTTATCCTTTCCTGTTCATAGTTTTCAAATTACAACTCTAAAACCCAGTCAGTTGCATCTTTTTCCAGAAAGCTGACTTCTTGTGTGGAAAACAATCCAATGATTTAATCCTAACGCAGGGTAGACTTTGTATTAACAAATCCAATTTACATTTGGGATTGATCTAAAAGGAAAGGGATCAAAAGAAAATACATAGAGGAAAAATAATATGGCCGAGGGGAAGGGAATTAAGATTCCAAGACTGAAACTTGGAAGAGTTTTTCCTGCTTTAGTTCAGAATTTATGATTTCCTTTCAGGTCTCAAAATTGGGGTTTGGGTGCATGGGCCTGACTGGAGTCTATAACTCTCCTGTTGAGGATGAGGATGGAATCTCGATAATCAAAGATGCCTTCAGTAAAGGAATCACTTTCTTTGACACATCTGATGTATATGGACCTCATTTGAATGAGGTTCTTATTGGGAAGGTATGCATGTCTCTCCGCTTCTGAATTTGTCAACTTCAAAGATACAGCTGCTGATGTATATGGACCTCGTTCGAATGATTACACTAACTCCACAAGTTAAGAGCAGCAGAATAAGAGCTAAATGTATATGTCTCAATGTTTTGTATGTTTCTGTTTTTTTCAAGAAGAAGAAACTTGCAGCTGCCTTACAAGTAATGAAGGACTTTTCTATTGATTTTCTGCATGCCTAATTGCAATGTTTTAATTTTCTAGGCCTTGAAGCAGTTGCCAAGAGAAAAAATTCAATTAGCCACAAAGTTTGGTATTACTGGAACCGTTGACCCTCCTACTATTGTAATCAAGGGTACTCCTGAGTATGTCCGTTCAGCCTGTGAAGCTAGCTTGAAGCGTCTTGGTGTGGACTACATTGATCTGTATTACCAACATCGGGTGGACACTTCAGTGCCTATAGAGGAAACTGTATGTGATTCTCTTCCTTATTCAGCTGCAATCACCACAATTGTATAATAAACTCTGCATGTTAGTTTGATTAGATACCTTTTTGTGGTGAGCTGAATAAGGAAGAAACTGGTGGAAGAAGGGAAAGTAAAGTACATCGGTTTATCAGAAGCTAGTCCGGACACAATAAGGAGGGCACATGCAGTTCATCCCATCACAGCTGTACAAATGGAGTGGTCCCTCTGGACTCGTGATATTGAGGAAGAGATTATTCCACTTTGCAGGCATGTTCAAAATCCTATCTGAGCTATGCAAAATTGGTCCTCTGAATTGGTTTCATAATTGTGCAAATGTTGTCAAACTCAAGCTCTACCTATTACAACTCTAATATTTGTCAATTATCTCATTGGATGGTGTAATGTTATCACATACAGGGAGCTTGGCATAGGTATAGTTCCGTATAGTCCTCTTGGTCGTGGGTTTTTCGGTGGCAAAGCAGTTTTAGAAAGTGTGCCTGCAAATAGCTTCTTGGTAAATGTTTCTTCACCATTTTTTCTGCTTGGTTCATTGTAATACCAAATGTTCCCAATTATATTCTTTAAGCTGTGATGAATTATTTGCATCTTTTCATGAGGAAGCTTTGAGGGGACGTTACTTCATCTCCTTACATTTATTATTTCCTAGGAGAGGGAATGTTCAGAAACCTGATCCATTTTTCTTTTTTATGTTTTCTAAGGCCTCAAATCCTCGGTTCATAGGTGAGAACTTGGAGAAGAACAAGAACATTTACAATCAAATAGAAAGCCTTGCAAAAAAGCACCAATCCTCTCCTGCTCAACTAGCACTAGCATGGGTTCTCCACCAAGGAGATGATGTTGTGCCCATCCCAGGTGAGCCATCATTACACTTTTGTTATCTGCAACTTAAATTAACAAACATGCCAAAGGTGAATTAGTTTAAGGACTCTTGGTTAAGTTGTTTTTTCTTTGAAAATAGTTTTAAGATGTAATCAGAAACAGAACTTTGATTATGCTTCTGAGTGACAGCATGTTGTACACTAACTCGAGTCGAGCGAAGAAAAGTTCTTACACTCCATGTCCATAGTCCATATTGCTCATTTGCTTTGAATTTTCAACTGCTTAGGGACAACAAAGATTAAGAACCTGGATGCAAACATTGGCTCCTTGAGGGTGAAACTTGGAGAAGAGGACCTGAAACAAGTTTCTGATGCTGTCCCAATCGACCAAGTAGCTGGTGATAGAACTTACTCAGGCATGACGCATTTGCAATGGAACTTTGCCAACACTCCTCCAAAGGTCTAAAGGAACTTTTGTATTGATAAGTCAAGTGGGATTGCATAGAGTTGAGTAACTGAACAATCATGGGTACATGCATTATACATCCCATTTGTAGTTCCGACTTCTGAGCACGCATATCCCATTTGTAGAAATGCGCTTGTTTTCGTCGATGTTGGTGGTCGTTGCTTTCTGATTGCTTTTCGATTTTCAGAGAGTGAAATGATGAGGGTTGTGAGTCTCTGTGTGTTTTTTCTTGAAGTGGGAAGGAGTGCGACTGGACGGAATGGTAGGATGTCGTGGGCGTGAATTTCGTTGTCGTCGTGGGCGTGATTGGGTGTTGCTGTCGTTTTGGGTAGAAATTTGGCGTCGCTGCTATCGTTTTGAGCTTGGGCTGTTTGGGCGTGTTTAATGCTGACAGCTGGAGTGTTTATTTTGGGCTTGGGCGTGTTTTTATTTTTGGTCAAATGCTTGGGCGTGCTTAACGCTGACAGTTGGACTGTTTATTTTGGGCTTGGGGTTTTTTATTCCTGACAGCTGGAGGATTGAGTTAAAATGAAATAGTAAAATTTCGTTGCATTTAATAATGACATCTTTCATAATTTTAACGTTTTTTCAGTGCTTGATTGTAAAATTACATCCCATTTTTTACACATTTGCCTTATGTGAGTCGCAGAGATCTTGGGGTGGGGCACGACTATGGCGGTGGCTTGAGGTGGCTGTGGAGTGGGGGTAGGGACGGCTGGAGGCTGCAGAGGTGAAGGTTGGGAGAAAGGTTTCTGCGGTGGGGGAACATTTGGGGTTTGGATGAGAGAGAGAGAGGTCTGACATGGATGAGAAAGCAAAAAAAAGAGGAGAGAGATAATTTCTTATTTTATCTATTTTAATTAGATTATTTATTTGTTTTATTCCACATGGCGCAATATGTGTGTCCATGTGGACTCATTGATTTCCACATCAGTGTTTTAACGGAGGAATTGATGGAAGCATTGACAGGTCACAGATATATAAAAGTGTTATAAAAATAAACGTTCAATATAAGATTGAGACGAAAAAAAAACTTGATGTATCGAAGACTGAAATTCGGTAAACTTCAACGTAGTAAAATGAAAATTACCCATAAACAATTCTTTTTTAAAAAATAAACAATTTCTTAAAGTAATAAAACATTAATATTTTAAAAAAACTAATTTAAAAACAAAAAAACAGAGTGGGTACGTAACTTGCCACATCATCAATTTCACAAACAATTAGACGGTTAAATTAACGGAATGTGTAAATTGATTTAATATTAAAATGTTGGAGTGCAAATTGATGAAATTGAAACTTCGTAGTCCATTTTGATAATGCCCCCAAACTTAAAGGGATATAATGTGGTTAACTGTTTTTTTTCTCTCCACTTCTTTTTCATGTAACTTTTCTCTTTTTCTTCAATCTCGTTTTCTCTCCTCTTTTTTTTTTTTTTTTCTCTCTTTCATCTTTCTCTGTTTCTCTCTTCTTGTCTTCTTTTTTGTTTCTCTCTCTACTTCTCTTTTGTTTTTCTTCTTTTTCTCTCTCTCTCTCTCTCGTAGTCGGTGGCCTTCATCAATCGTCAATTTCATTATCGGATTTTGTAAATCTCGTCAATTTCATTATCGGATTTTGTAAATCTCGAATCTAAGTTTGTTTGAGGTTACTGATAGTTCCCTTACTTTGCACTGTCACGTCATTTTTTGGGCTGAGTGAGTGGTTTTTCAATTTTAGTCTTCCTTAATTTGGTTTCTTGTTTAATGGGCCTTGCTTTTGGCTTACCCAAGTGTAGGCCTGTAAAACGGGCCGGGTCGGGCCAGCCCGGCCCTAAGAGGTGTGAGCCCAGGCCCTAACTAGTAACGGGCCTTTTCAGCCCTAAGGAGTTATCGGGCCGGGCCGGGCCAGCCCTATATCAAATTTACAAAGCCCAGGCCCTACCCATGGGCCTAACATTTTCGGGCTTATGATCGGGCCAATGAGTCGGGCCTATTTAGCCCTATAAAACACACGGGAACCATTGTTCTTCGGTGTCTACATTTTCTGATCAGAGCTTGAATTTCCAGAACTGGTTGGTGATTCAAGGTCCAAAGGAAGCTTCATTTTTGCCAAAGACTCGGTAAATTGCTGCATGCTTTTCATGTACCCTATAATTAAATATTAGCCCACCATTTAACACACACAACGCCTTTTCTTTTTCTCAGCCCACGAAGAGGACAAGGCCAGACAACAACTGGTCTTCGAGGGAGAGCGGGAAGAAGGAGACGAAGGAAGAGAAGAGAGAGCGATGGAAAAAAATAGAAAAAAGAGAGAGATATGGAAGATGACGCAAAAGAGGGAGAAGAGAAAAAAAATTGCAGAGACTAACAGAGGAAGAAGGAGGAAAAATAGAAAGAGAGAAGGAGAGAAGAAGAAGGAAAAAAGAAATAAAAGAGAGAGGGAGAGATGGAAAGTAACGGAAGGAAGAAGAAGATGGGAAAAGAATAAAAAATGAAAGTGTTGGGAGAGATGAGATATGAGACAAAGCATGCTTTCAACTTTCAAGAAAGAAAGTTGCCGACATACTATTAATATTATATATAATATAACTATATTAATTAAATTAAATAATTATAGTTGGGCCGGGCCGGGCTTTTAAAGGGCTTAAAAATGAGGCCCAAGCCCTACTCATTAGACTTCGGGCCGGGCCAAGCCCGCCCATTACTTCGGGCCGGGTAAGCCCATGCATTAAAAAATAGGGCCGGGTTCGGGCCAGCCCATCGGGCCCGGGCTTTATTTACAGGCCTACCCAAGTGTCCTTTGTTTTTGGCACTTATATTTATTTTGTTTTTCTTCTGTTTTAAATTCATGTCGTTGAGAAGCAAGTTGCTTTCTGTTTTTTTGGGAAATATTTTTGTTTACCACTTTAAACAAAGGTGTATGCTCACCACTGTTCTTAATACTTAACATGCATCCATAAGCATAACCACAGTTAATGTTTTACTTTAATTTATATAATCATGATTATGCCTATAAACACATGTCAAGCAGTGACGGAGCTAGAATTTCAAATTAGAGGGGCCCTACACAAATTTTTTAAGAATAGGCTAAATTAATATGACACTAAACTACTCCTTTTGGCCTACTTCATAACATCATTTTATATTGATTAATAATATATCCATTCGTTAAAATCATAATTGTCCATAATTTCATATTTTATAGGGAGTTTCACTAAAACACCCAAAATAGGGGCTGAAATTATAAAAAAACCCAACACCCAAAACACTTTATAAACACACTCAAAACCCATCATTACACACACTCAAAACCCATTTATAAACACACCCAAAAAAACATACAATTGTTGATTGTGGGGTTGATTTTGGGTGTGTTTCTATGTTTAAATAGTGTTTGGGTTTTTTTATAAATACATGTCTAGAATTGGGTTCATTTATAAATATCTATATTTTATAATGCTTAAATACTAATCTCATCATCTACATTATTATAGACTCAAAAATTAATAATTTATATAAAAAATTCGGTATAAGTACAAAATCGAAAACCAAATTTGGATGCCATCCTCGTAGTTGTTGTTGTTGATACAAGTCCTTTGACTTTTGTGCTACATATGATTACATTTCTTTTTTGATTTTTTAATATTTACATATTATTTTATTCATTTTGAAATTACTTAGTTATTCCCATATTCATGCCCCTAAAAATTAAATAAGGTAAGAAATTAATTTTATGATAATAATTATGATATTGTCTACCCTAAACCAATCCGGACTATCTCTCAGTCACAATCTTTGCAACTTTCACCAACAAGACAGTGGAGCCAAATTCTTTTCCCATTAAGCCCTCCAACTTCTCCAAGAAGTCACATACCCTATGACTCTTCTATAATCGGCATCGTGAGTTTCATTCGAAACCAAAATCCTTGTTTGATTGATTTTCTAACTAGGTATTTATCGGGTCGCTTATAATTTGCAAGGTGAGGTATGGAGAGCTATGATTTGCTTACAAATCGCTACAACAAGGTGAACGAAAACAAAAAAAAATTCTTTTTGCATAGTTTCTTGTGTGCGTTTTCATATTCATATTGGGTCTTCATGGTTGTAATTCTTTTGGGTTGAATGGCTTATAGTTCGGGGCTTCTATTCGATCGGCAAAAAGCGATAAGGTTGAGTGGGATGTCTGAAAAGGCTTACACCAGATCCTACAATTCCATGTATGTTGGTTGTTTGTGATCTGTCTTTATTTACCTAGTATTTAGGTATATTGTCTTATATTTACTAGTAAGTAGGTACATTATCTTATATTTATCTAATAATTAGGTATATTATCTTATATTTACCTAGTAATTAGGTACATTATCTTATATTTGCCTAATATTTAGGTATATTATCTTATATTTACCTAGTAATTAGGTACATTATCTTATATTTACCTAATAATTAGGTATATTATCTCATATTTACCTAGTAATCAGGTAGATATTTGTTGGGAAGACATCATCAATAATACTTCTACTTTCATTGTTTTATATGAACTTTTTTTATTTGTTCTTATGCTTGAAACCTCACAAATCAACCTTATGGATAGGCACAGTTTTATGTTGGTGCTTGCCCATGGTGTTAGAAATGTGCCCTAAGAGCCAATACATTTGATGTAATCTCCTTAAAATACATTTCGTATATGATAAATAAAGGGCAATATTATTTTGTTATCTTTTATATCGCGTGAAGAAACAAAAGTCCAGGATATACTAAATAAGAGATAAAGTAATCTAAAGAAGTTTAGATTCGGGAGACCTTTAATCTCTAACTATAGTATCCCAAAATGTTCCTAATCATAGGGTTATCAAATGGGCATTGATAAACCGTCAAGATTGGCACATACTATGTATGCTCAACAATGAGGATGGTTGGTCTCAAACCATTTGTGTAGTTGACACTAATACAAGTATGTGGGTGCTCATTAGTGAATGAGTACACTGAACGCGATCAACCGCAGTTCTCGTATGGAGTATTTATCTATATGTCAAACGAGAACTCATAGTTGCAATAATGCAAATTAGTCCTTAGACCTGAGGCATCATGGTTGTCTTGTGATGCGTTATTGATCTTTGATAGCTCACAAAGGCAAGTTGTAAAAGATTTTCCTTATGTGTTATTGGGATCTCTTAATTCATCATGGAAGCATGTGAATGTACAATAAGGAATCTCTACCTTTGATAAGAAAAGGAGAATGTTTCAAGATATGATTCAGTGAATCTTCGGCCGAAGTACTTGAACATGATTTAGAAAGGGGTTTCAATTATGTTCTATTGAATCATATGAGGTTAATCATATTAGGGGTTTGACATTATCAATCTGTACCCTAATAATATGATTGGAAACATTGTATAAGAGAAGGACCGTATTGCATTGCAATTCCAACTGAATAGGTTCTTCATCTATTCTAATTAGCTTGGGTAGCCATGATATATTGCTAGATGTCACTCTTGGCTTTTGGAAGTCCTAGGATTGATTGTGATCGATCCAAATAAAGGAAGAATTAAAAAGGGGTTTTAATTCCAGTTGGTTAGAAAGAGTTCTAATGTTTTCCCACTGCCTTGCTAAATTAGAACCTAATGGATCGCACACCTTAAATGGTTAACTTTGAGTAATACAAATGAGAATGAGGAAATCAATTTGATTGATTTGATGTGGATAATTTACTACGTGTAAAAATGTATTTGGGCCTCGGTAATAGTTAATGACAAGCCCAAATGGTTGGGTATCAAGCCCATGGACTTAAGACACCTAAATTATGGCTTAAGTGTCATAAGGTCTATTTTTGGAAGCCCAATGGGGTTTGGCCGAAAATGCTTAAGTAAATGTGTGTGGGAATTGTTTCCATAAGCTCATTAAGACAACAAACACAATTCAACATCAACCAAAGAGGTTTGGGAGATCAAAGAGAGATAGTTGTGAGTTTTTCAAGAGTGAAACGCTATCTTCTTTCAAAGGGGTTTAGATTGAAACCAATCTTGAGAATCTTGCACTAGCATCCAAGTATTCTCAAGATACCTCTTCTCATCTCAAGGTTCCATTGGTGTGGAGACTTAGAGGCCATATACTTTTGTGGGTCACAAGGAGGAGAAGGATCAAGAGGAGATCAACAAAAGGAAATTATCAAGAGAAGACCAAAACACAACTTGGTTCATATTATAGCTTCAAGGGTAATTATAACTTATCCTTTCTCTTGAATTTTCATTTATGAAAAACATATCAATGTTTATGGCTTAAGATACTTGGAAGAAGTTTTGTTTTTGAATTTGAACAACCACCTTATTCTTTCGCTGCGATTAATTTGATTAAATGCATGTTTAATATTCAAATGAATTTCTTAAAAATATTTTAAAACCAACACATGGGCCTTAATTTTCATTGTAAGATAAAATATGTGGGTAATTACTTTCATGAATTAAATTGTATTTTATCTATATATTATGAAAATATTGCAATAGTTAATTGTTAAAGTATTTTACTGGATGAAACTTTTTTTTGTGTGTGTAAAGATGTGTCATGGTGGCAATATATAGAAGGATTCAAAATTCAAAATATGAAATCCATTTAGAAGAAAAGAATCGATACATTAATTTGGATTTTCAATTAATGTTCTTTTATTATTTACCTCAAAGGGTAAAATTGACACAATAAAAAATTAATAAAAGTCAATGGACCCAAATCTACAGCAAAAAACGTGTGGATAAAATCCAATGACGGCTAGAGATTTTGGATTAAGAAGAACCCCTTATTTATATTCCAACATAAAGAAGAAATACAAAAGGGTTCACAAAATCTAATAGGACAAAAGAGAGAGAAATAAAAAATTGCGAAGTTTAACTTAAATAAAAGATAAAGAGAGAGAAAGGTTCAAAATGTAGGAGTTTTTAGTGTAAATATCACAAACTAACCTAGAAGGTAAAAGAGAGAAGTAAAAAAGAGATTAAGAAGTTTTATGGTTGTAGACAAAAAATACCTAATATTACTATTTATTTTAGGATAAATATCTCCTAAAACTAATGAAATATGTTAAATATTATAATACAATAAATAAAAGACAATTTTGGCCCTGGGACCACACTGATCCTTTATTGACTCTATTCCTTATGTCAAGTGTTCAAAAAGACGATTAGTATACATCTTTAATTAAAACTAGCCTCTCTGCAAGCGTTTCCGCGCTTGTAATAGGCTTTTTTTTTTTAATTTAAATTTAAATTTATTTTAGAATTAAAAAAGATAATGGGTAGTTGTGTTTCATAAAAATAGGATCCATTATCTGATTTTTCTTTTAATTTTAATTTTTTCAAATATGAAAAAGTGTGAATTTACCATATTATCCTAATTTAATTAATAATTTTAATTCTTAATGCTTGCATTAACTAAGGACATTTTTTGGTATTTTGAATGTTTCACCATTCTCTGCCTTTTGCTTTATATATATAGATAATGTGTAAAAATGCTCTCACTTCTCTATAATTTGTTTTTTTCCCCCCTAACAACATGATAACATCCTCGGGACCACACATAATAATGAGTGATAAGCCATAATCAAATCAATGGTCCTGTGCCATTGGGAAATCGTGCAAATCATGACAGTTGATATTTCCTAGAGATATTTCTTAATGAGTTTAATTTCTACAGAGTCTGGTTAATAACAATTTATTATTTTTACCTGTCTGTCTGAACATATAAACAAGATTATGTTGTAAAGTCTTGAGTGGAGCCCACATGATTAGAAGGGAATCTCACACACCTTCACGGGTTTTCTATTTACCGAATAGTTAGCCAAAGTTTTGTTTATAAAAACTATGGCTTCATTCTCAATTTAGATAGTGAGATAGATAGAGAATATAGAAAGAAAGAAAGAAATGAAAATATCAGAAGGGCATTCCTATCGCTATTTGAACTCTCTAAATTCTCTCCACAATTTCTTTAGTTTTATAACACGTTATCAGCACGAATTCGCTCTCAAAATACCAGCTGAATTCTCTGATGAAACCCAGATCTTTTATTCTCTTTCTTCTTCCTCACCACCATCATCATGGAGTGATCTCTGCTTCCATACCTTCAAACTCGCATACGCACCCTATCAGTACCTCACTGTCTTTTCTCTCCCTCTCTATCTTTCACTTTCTGTTGATTTCTAGGGAAACTTCAGAAAAGAAAAATGGGTGTGCAAGTACTGATGAAAAAGGGGATATGAATCAGAGCATGGTGGCTTTGCTTGGACTCTACCTGCGATTTGAAAAAAAAAAAATTTGTCGCAAGACTCCAACAGATAAAGGCTGGTGATGATCCAAAACTCCTGTGCATCTCATGTTCCTCATATCCGAGAAGCAAAACCAACCAGAAGAGAAAAGAGAGAAAATCTCCCAACAGACCCAGAGCAATATATCAGAACAAATGATTCAACCTCTGCCCCTTGGTGTTGAGAACCCACCGAAAAAGGATAAGCTCTTTGCCTCCTTATCCCTTATATTATTTTATTATTATTACATACTATTTAACATCATCATTAGTGCAGATGTGTTGTGGCAGTGGAAAAGCTGGTGGCATGGATTCAAACTTGTGGAAAAATCACCTTAATATGATAATATATGTTGGAAAGCTGCTTTGGTTTAATATATTATAATGATAAGAAAGCATTTGACTGGGACAGGACAAAAGCAATTGAATTGGAAACTTGGAGCATGCGTGATATTCTTTGCCACTAACCACTTTCTCTACTTTTCTGATTATATAATAGTATGAGAACATATAATATAATAATATATATAATACTATAGACGGTTACACTTTGCGGTGGTTTTTAACCCCGCATTTATTTATTTACTGTATGGTGTAGGTTCATTACCCATACAATTTATTTACTGTATGGTGTAGGTTTATTACCCATACAACAGTATTTATTTAAATGTGTGGCGCGGGTTTATCGTCCACACAACTGCCTTTACTTTTATTTAAAAGTATGGAGCAGTATTAGTGCCCATGCAAGCAATTTACTTTACCGCACATTTACTTTATTATTTAAGGTATGGTGCGGGATTAACGTCCATACATGAGGCAATTTAATTTATGAATTTATTTTACCGCACATTTACATTTGTTTAAAGTATGGTGCGGGTTTATCGTCCATATCAGCAATTTATTTACCAGCAATTTATTTACAAGCAATTTATTTTATGAATTAATTGTGCAGTATGATGAGTTTTTACAGAATACAGAGATCATGACCAGAAGTTCCTTGATTCTCATCATACAACTACATCAGGACTTGAAAGATCCTTGATTATGATAATGATATGAGAGCTGGCAGTCTCTCCGGTACTGTATTTGTAAGCAAGAGATCGGACTTGAAAGATCCTTGATCCTTGACATGTAAATAAGGACCTAGGAGTTCCTTGATAATGTAACAGTACCGTATTGGTTAATAGTGCCGTACACATGAATAGTAACTGTACTGGCAAATGTACTGTACGCATGAATAAATACGTATTCATGACCTGATGAACAGTACCGCATACATAAATAGTGACGTATGGATAAATATTAACCATTTTGGGTAAATCGTCACTAAATGCAAAAGGAAACCTGCAATTCCTTAAACTCATGGATGAGCAATTAAATGAGAATATGTGATTTTGGCCCGAAGTTCAAAATCTAAGAGTATTGAATGTCCACACCATGAGAATATGTGATTTTGGCCTGAAGTCCAAATCTGGCAACATTGAGAACCTGAAGTTCCAACAATTAAATGGACAACCCTTGAGGTATTATTGCAAATTGTGGAACACCACATATTTCTTTGGCATAAGAAAATGATGAATTTGATAAAGTTCGATTCTGTTACAATCGACACCTCAAGAAAGAAATATATTTTGTGAATTCCGGTTGTTAAGAATACACCGTGAAATGGATAATATCATGATAAACCTCAAAGGATGAATTGAGGCTCCTCGCATATTTTGGTATATTATATGATCTGGGCCGGAAACCCATGGATCAAAATATATGAGAGATCCCGAACTTGAAGTTTCGGGTATATAGTAGTTAATGCTCTTCACTACTATATTGTAACATTATCATGGCTTTTACTCAATTCATATTTCATGCCCATTTAAAAAGGGCAAATAAATTTTGAAGTCGTGTTTAGCCCGGGCCAGAAGTTCCGGACTCACATGCATTGAAATATGTAATTTGAGAGATTTGTTGTGGTTATTTGAACCTATAAAGCACAAGGTTCCTAACCGTCATTTTGAAAAAACGTAAAAACCACATGTGCAAGTTTAAGAATTTGCCCAATTATTATAACAGAGAAGGAGCATACAACAGATAGATTTTCTTCACCTGCAAGAAAGGAGCAGGCTCTGTAAAATCTATAAAATTCCATTATGTTCTGGAAGCCTCTGCAGGAAGAGGACGACGCCTCTTAAGCTTAGCCATGAGCCACTCGTGTTCTTCCAGAATCTTTTCATTAGAAATCTGCAGCATGTTAAGCCTTGTCTGCGTATCAGCGGAGTATGAACTCACTAGTTTCAACAAGGCATTATTCTCCTCTTTAAGTTTCTCAACCTCCTGTTGAGACTCATGAAGTTTTCTCTGAAGAGACGAATTTTTAGTGTTCAGCTCCTGAATCTCGTTTGCTCTAACACGCAAACGACCAGCCATGTTAGAAACAGAAGCAGCACACTGAACGCTGAAAGCCATTGAGTCATCAATAGCCTCTTCATCAGACCTCGATGATAACAGCATTTCATCCATAGGAATAAGCAAATTCCTAGCTACTGTGACAGCAATCGAATCATCCATCATCACAGAATCATTAACCGTGAGATGACGGTTTTGGGATGCAAAGGATGGCTGCCAGATTTTGATGTCATGAGTTGTTTTGGGGTCAACATTTAAATCAAGATGATTTGGGCGGGAAGAAGAGGAAGCCATTTTTAGAGGGTTTTAAGGAAAGCCTTAGAAAAACTGAACTTTCAGAGAATAAAAGGGAATTGAGTTGAAATGCAGTTACTCCAATCAGATCTTGCAGATGCAATATCTATAGGTGGAAATGTGGCACCGTATCCTGGATCCCAATATTTCCCCGGATCCCCATATTCTTTTTCTTTTCCCAGGTTCCAAAACTTCACGTGGTCTCCAGTAATGTTTGTCGGCACTTTCGGCGTTTTCCAGGATTATTTTCATCATAAGCCGATCTTGCTTTGCGGATTTCACGGAGTCACTTTTTCAATAGCTCCCCGAGAATCTCGCAAATCTCTACGGTTAATTTAAAATTCACCGGATTTACTTATTCCCCTTATTTGTGTATAAATATGTTACTGACGAAATTTTCTTTGCAGAACACACTCAGTTTCCTCCAATTTTTCTTCATATCCAATGATGCAATATCCACTTGTTTTTCATATTAGTGAGCCCTCGATGTGCTTTAGAAGCGAGACTATCTCTGATCATCCATTCTGGAAGCGAGATTATCCCTGATCACGTTTCCGCTACATCAGGGAACTGCAAGAGTGACAACATGCTCTGATCTCCTGAAGTTCTCCTTGACTAGGAGAGATGAGAGTTTGTTGTCTGCTCCCACCAGCTTCCTTCCTTGATTGCTTACCTTACCTTGCAATCAATATCACAATTTTTTGCATTTTTTCTTTCTTTTGATAACTTTATGTTCATCCGAGATTTTATTTCCTTAGAATGAACATCCGAAGAAAGAATCCATGTAGTGATCCTAGCACTAAGGGTTATACTTTTGACAGAGATATTTGTGATTTTTGCTCTTGCAGGATATAACTAGATCATCAAGCGTTACATTATATTTGATGAGTTGATACGAGCTTGAATGATACTTGAGAAAAGTTTCTCCTGCCTAAGGATGTAAGCAATACTTGTGCTATTTCATGTTTGTACTATTATTTTGATATTTTGTATTACATCCTTAAAAGTAACTTAATGGGGAGATAAGGCCGTTCCGGAAGAACACCGTGCAAAGGACCATTCCAGAAGAATGCCTTGCATTATAGATCGTTCCAGAAGAACGACTTGTATTATGACCATTCCAGAAGAATGGCTTGTATCATTCTAATATGTATCCATGAATTATTAATGCAAATTTCACAGATTGCAAGTTGGATACATTGACAATACACTGCACTGATTAAAGTCCCATAAGAATAGAATATGGGTATAGCAGTGATCAATATGATGCACGCCTGTTGCGTAGCAAATGATATGGATTGAAGTCCCTGAAGAACAATCCTTTAACATGTCAATAGTAATGCAGTGCACGCTTGATGCGTAGCAAATTATATGGTTTCAAGTTCCAGAAGGACAATTAATTGACATGTATGTATTAATCTGTGGCATGCCTGTAGCATGACAGATATATGGGTTCTAAATGTTCCAACTCCTTAAATGGAGATTATCCACGCCCTACTGTAAAATAACGCTCCACTGGAGGTTATGATCCACATTCTCACATAATTCATTCTATAAGAGATGTCTATCTGAAAAGAGACAATAAAAGCCCCCTGAAGTGGCTTGGGTACCCAAAAGCAAAGAAATGCTTATAATTGATGCATGCGCATGCACATGAGAATGGTGGGATCATGAATTGATGAATAAAAATTTTGGTTTTGAAGTAGCTACTCAAATCATCAATGGGCTGTGTTGATTGGAACCACGTTCTATTATTAAATGTCGACAATATCATTGGCCAAAATGGAAAGAGGCAATTCCATTACAGATGAGAATGAATGTGAAAGAACAAACCCATAGTACGAACCCCAAAAGATGTTAATACTGAAAGTTATACTTGGGTGTTCGGAATAAAAGGGAACATACCTATTTTGTACGACACAATGTTTCTAGCAGAAACAAGAAATGTTGGGTTTCTCCATATTTACAGATGCAATCGTGCATTCTTATTGCACATTTACGGAGACCAACATATTATCTTTAAGGGTTATTAAATGAACAAAGTATATCACCAGAAGTGATTCCCTAAAGATATATAAATAGCTGGGTTAAAGCTATATAATGTGTCATAAAGTTTAATCCCTTAAATAAAATCCTTGAAGGATTGAAATTGAATGAAGCAAGTCCTTGAAGGACGTGTGCCTGAAGCACAAATTTTGTACTCAATACTAATATGTATAAATTGCCTCAGTGAGTACACTAATTACGATATGGTTGCAACACATTACAGCTCTTGGAGAGTTGATAATTGATCGAAACTCGTGAAGAGTTAATACTTGGTTAAAACTCTTGAAAAGTTCAAGAAACAGTTGTCTCGGCCTGAAGATCGAGCATTATGCCAACGAGATTCTTGCTTATACTAAGAAAGTATTGAAGCATTTTATGTGGATTTTCTGTTGGGCACTTAAATGATTTTCCGGAAATATACTGGACCGGACATTGTATTTTCCAGATGGAGCTCAGCCCCGTCACCATCACTTTGGGATGATGTGAGGCATGTGTGATGCTATCTCCGCATAACACCATATACGGGCATATTCTTTTCAAGTGAACGTACAAATAGCCCAGGTTTTGTTAGATACGCTGACTTTGAAAATTTCTATGATTTACATAGAGATAGCTCACTGGAAAAATATATTTACTTACTCAACTATATGAATTGTTGGTGGCTACATTATTCACTCAATCCGAAAGATCTTTTCTCTAGAAAGATAATCATGAAGATATCAGGGGGAGATACTATTCAGGGGGAGCATCCAACAATATTACAAGATTGACTCACAGAAGCAATGTCAACTACGATATTCAGAAAGATGATTAGCAGTATGGCTTACAGATATTTTGCCAAGCATCAGGGGGAGCGTGCTGTCAATAAAGATTTTCACACACTGTACTCTTTTTCCTTCGTCCAGGTTTTTATCCCACTGGGTTTTTCCTGGCAAGGTTTTAACGAGGCAGTGTCGCACGCACATCAATATACACAGATTTTTATGTTACACTTGGTTATGTACTCTTTTTCCCTTCGACCAGTTTTTGTCCCACTGGGTTTTACTGGCAAGGTTTTTAACGAGACATATTCCATAGTGGTCTCCAAGGGGGAGTGTTGTAAAGTCTTGAGTGGAGCCCACATGATTAGAAGGGAATCTCACACACCTTCACGGGTTTTCTATTTACCGAATAGTTAGCCAAAGTTTTGTTTATAAAAACTATGGCTTCATTCTCAATTTAGATAGTGAGATAGATAGAGAATATAGAAAGAAAGAAAGAAATGAAAATATCAGAAGGGCATTCCTATCGCTATTTGAACTCTCTAAATTCTCTCCACAATTTCTTTAGTTTTATAACAGATTAGGCTTTATTATGATTGTTCTGGCTCTTTAAAAAAGTAAAGATAAGTCTTTTTCCATTCTTCCATAGTTGGACTCCTTAATTAAGAGAGCATACTCACCTCTTTAATGCAATGTGTATTCTTATTGTTCTTTTTAATACTTGATGTGTGTCTATATGCATAACTATAGTTTTATAAATATAAAGTAAAAAATTAATTATGATTATACATATGGATATGTGTCAAGTATTAAGAAGGATAATGAAGATATACCTCGGGTTAAAGTGGTGAGCAAAAATATTTTGTAAATTTAAGGAGGAGTTCTTTTTTAGAATAAATAAAATTATGACACTTGTCAAATTTCAAAAGAAAAATTAAAGGAATTCAAAAGTTAAAAAAATTAAAATTTGTTGACAAGTGTCAAAACCTCATTTGTTTTAAAATTAATCAATATCAAATGAAGAACTATGAAGAACAATTTCTAGAGAGAGAGAGAATGAGATATCAGGAATAGAGAGAGAGATTGAAGAGAAAAAGAACTTTCTTTTCTTAATGAATCAGTAATACAGAATACACTACTATACGTTCTAGTCTAAACTAACTAACTATCACAACCTCTAATCTTATGCCAAGTGTCACAATCCGAGAGAGAGAGAGAGAGAGAATGGGGTGCCTTCTTTCTTCCGTTGGCTGGGCAACAAACAAGTATCCCAAAGTGGGGGTCAACGCCATTGCCGACCAGAGAGATGAGTCCACAAGCTCACCAAACCCAAATGGCATGGAGTTTGATATAACCTTTATATTGACATGAATGGGATTATCCATCCCTGCTTTCACCCGGAATCAGATGAAGATGGAGTATGAACTTATTAATTCCTATATATTCTCTTTACAAGCTATAAGAATTTTCAAATTTTCTTTAATTTATCCTAAGTTATATATTTTAATTTCTACTGTATTTATTCAGGGGCAACCAACTAGTTTTGAAGAGGTGTTCATCAATATTTTTGAATATATTGATACACTTTTCAACGTTGTTCGACGAAGGAAGCTTTTATACATGGCCATAGGTGACAAAATTTTACTTTTTTTTTTTTTTTTCCTATGTTGTAATACTTACGTAAGATGTTTGCTTTTTCTTGATCATCTCTTTACTTTAGTTGATATGCGTATCGTTATGTATACTCTGAACTTGAAGTAGTTTATATAAGGATATAAACTTGATGATTTCTTGTAGATGGAGTTGCTCCAAGGGCTAAAATGAATCAACAACGTGCCAGGCGTTTCTAAGTCTTCCAAGGACAAGGAATTAGCTGTGGGTTTTAAGCTTCTAAATTTAATTAATATATTATGCTTCTGAATCACACAAACTTTCTTATACCCGCTTAAATTAGTTTATACAAATACGTAAATTTATGCCAAAATATTGGTATCAACTGTATAGGATGCTGAAGAAGAGAAGCTGAGAAGACAGTTTGAATTGGAAGGCAAACAAGTGTTACCAAAAAAGGAAAACGAAGTCTCCGATTCAAATATAATCACCCCTGGAACTGATTTTATGTACAAATTGTCGAATGCTCTTCGCCTGGAGGGACATCAAGGTCTGCTCCATTTCTGCCACTCTAATTTCAACCTGACGAACATATGATCCATCATTTTTTATTTTCTCTCATCTTTTTTTTGTTTTAACTTCATGATTATGGATTTAGGTGATTCTTTCTGATGCCAATGTTCCGGGAGAAGGGGAACACAAAATAATGTCTTTCATACGCCAGCAGCGTAATTTTCCTTCGTATGATCCAAACACCCGCCATTGCTTGTATGGATTGGTATGAATGATTATGTGCTGAACACAACTATTTAATATTTTTTGTAAATTTTTGTTTTCCATATTAAATTTTTCTGCAATAATATATAGTTGGAAAATCTGGAAAAAGGAAAAGAACTATATGGGAATGAACATGTTTCTGTTTAAAGATTAAATTTCATAAACTCCTCTCTCCCGCCGCCCCCCGGAACACACACACACACAATTGAATTCTGACATTCTTGTTAATTATTGGCATGCAGGACGCAGATTTGATAATGTTGGCTTTGGCGACACATGAAGTTCATTTTTCCATATTGAGAGAGGTTAAATTTACAAGTCCTTTGCATTTTTCCAATTTCATATAGAAGTTTCTTGGCCACATTAGCTTTTAAGGTTTCCAATAATCAATGCCCCAATTGAGTGAGGTCTGCCTAGCTAATGCACTGGGAACGAAAATCCGGGTTATAGAATTTTTTCTTATACGAATCCGGGTTGTAGGTTCTGATAACTGATGAAATTTTAAGTACTTCAATTTCTGGATACAGGATGTTCTAAACCAGGAGCAGCAACATGCAAACTGTCAATCTGTTCGAGAAATGACTTCGTCTTCTGTAAAGTCAGATAACAGAAAAGCATCCATTGTAAAAAAGCCCTATCAGGTATTTGAAATAGTCCTCTTATCTATCACCTGTAGTTTGAATATTGCTCTGTTGTCTCACCTCTATTTTTCCTTCAAAATTTCAGCTTCTGCATGTTTGGATTTTGAGGGAATATTTGGAGCTTGATATGCAAATCAATGATCCTCCTGAGAATTTCAAGTTTGATCGTGAGCGTATAATTGATGATTTTATATTTATGTGTTTTTTTGCTGGAAATGATTTTCTGCCCCACATGCCATCTTTGGAAATTCATGAGGTTCTATGCTAAACTTCATTGGTATGTAGTGATGGGAATACAATGTATGAAGCTCGAAACTAATTTTTTATGATAACTACTTATTTCCAGGGTGCAATTGACTTGCTGACGACTGTCTATAAGAAGGAATTCAAAAATCTCGGTGGTTATATGGTTGATATGCCCCGGGTATAACATGATTAGCCTTGTTTCAGTTACATTTCTTCACCCTGAAAAATAAAAATGTAGATAAATCATGACCATGCCACTTCAAAAGCAGGTCAATGACAAGAAATCAGGATACATCAAACTATCCAGGGTTGAGAAATTTATTCTTCTTGTTGGTGCTTATGAAGATAAAATTTTCAAGAAAAGATCAGAACTACGTGAGTGTAAACTCAGACGTGTTTGCCTTAATAAAGATTCTGTAAGTGCTTGTTGGTCAAGTATCATTCATCACTGACAATATTGCGTGTATTTGTCTATTTTTCCCATTATGAAACAAATGCTGAATTCATTGGTTGCCAGCTAGAGGAAGAAATTGATGCTGGTAGTTCAACTACTGATTCAAGCAGTACTTGTGCATTGCCTAATGGAGAAGAATCCCAAGCTCTGTCACTTGGGACGTTTGAAAATATGCATTCTCAAGTACGCTGTTTTTTGTGTGTGTTTTCTTTTGTATTCCACCATGATGAATAATGATTCATAAGATGACTCCGAATTTCTAGAAGAATTTCAAGATAGGCTTATACTTTAAGTTCTTCTAGCAACTCATCGGAGTCATCTTATCAATCATTATTCTTCATGGAAATGAATTTAGTTTTCCTTTGTCTTGACTTATGTGCTTTGAATTGAAGGTTCCATTATCGAACACTCCATTGTTACTTTTCTTTTTTGTTTTGGGGAGTGGGGGAGGGAGTACCTGCAGGTTATTTTGCTTGATTACACACATATATATGGAATAAAGTAGTTTTACAATGTACTTTGTGACCTGCTGAAGGGTTTTTGGTGTCATTTATATTGTATTTTTGCAGATAATAGAAAATACAAAGGAGTTTAAGCAGAAATTGAAAGATAGCATCAGAAGGAAATCTGATCTGTTTAAGAATGGTGATTTAGGGACGGACAAAGTATGATGCATTCCTTCTTGAAGTTTCAATATTCTTTCTCATAATACCTTGTGAAACGTTTACATCCAAGCATATAAACAAATATTTTTACATGCTTTGCTCAACAGGTACGATATGCTGCTGCAGGCTACAAGGAAAGATATTACAAATACAAATTTTCTGCAGAAGGGCCAGGGGATATTGAAAGCAAAAGAAAGGAAGTAGTACGTGTGGCTTTCATAAATTTTATCTTATACTTCTTTAGTACCCATGATGTTTTTCTTTTTTGTTTCTTACAGAAGCTGCACTTTTTTCTTTGTAAAATGGAGGGCCAAAGGCCGCACCAAAACTATCCATCTTACTGAGTTTTGATGAATTGTTTGGTTGATTGTTTGCAAAACCAACACAAAATTAGATGCGATCTTGTGTTATTCCAATAGGGTTTTTTGGTAATTCATTTTCTACTTGTGTATTTAACAGATATTTTATTTATTTAATTTTAGATTTCCCAATATTTGCAAATTTCAATTGCTGATTTACTTTAGGTTAAATACTACACCGAAGGACTGCTCTGGGTTCTCTTGTACTATTTTTCTGGTCCCCCCATCATGGACATGGTAAGACATATGTAATATGGACTTCAGTTATTTACTTGATATTGGTGTGAAAAGTAGTGTTACATTACATTCACTCTAATATCCTATCAGGTTTTATCCTTTCCATTATGCTCCATTTGCTTCCGACGTAAAGGGCCTTGGTCAGGTGAAACCTAAGTTTGAAACCCAGAAGGTAACTATGTTTCTTTGTTTTGTAAGTTTGGTCTTACCAAGTTCTCCAAGAAAATAATACCAATGTTCTCCTTTGTAGTGCTCATGCACTTCCGAAAGTTTATCAGACACTTATGACAGATGAGAGTTCTACCATTATTGACTTTTACCCTTCTGGTAAGTACACGTTTGTAATATCAGTTATGTTAGTCCATGGGATCTGATAGAAATTAATTGCAAGCTCTGTTTCATCTATAGATTTTGAAATTGATATGGATGGGAAACGCTTTACATGGCAGGTTTGTCTCCTCTTCTTTCCTTATATGATTTCTGGTAGTTATTCATTGGTATTGCATTTTCTTTGACATCTAGTGATTGTTCTCTCTTTTACCTTCTAAAATTGTTTTTGACTTTATCATCTCCAAAAGGGCATTTGCAAACTTCCTTTTATAGAAGAAGAACGGCTTCTATCTGAAACGAGAAAGTTAGAGAAGGAGTTGGTATGAAACTTTTTTATATATTTTAATTTCTTAAAGATATGAGATGTTTTTCCATTCTTATATTTAAATTGTCTTATCAGTTTGTGTTACAATGTGTAGGGGGAAGACAGAGACAGGAATAAAGAGAAAGTTGATCAATTATTTGTGCTAAGCACACACAATATGGCATCACAGATTGTCGCACTGTTTACAAAGGAAAACTGCCCCATCAAGATTGACAACAGTTTGTGGTAGGTCAATTATCTTTCTGAAGTCTCGTCTTTGTTAATTTTCCTTTTTCTTTTTTCTTTCATGGACCGCTTTTGCAGTATTTTCTCAATGTTAATGTTTATTGATAAGTTCTCTGCCCCCTTTCAGTTCTGGAATTAGTGGTTTTTTCCGTCTTCATGAGAATGCTTCCAATGTTAAAGGAGGAGATCATAAACTTCAAGAAGACTCTGTCTTGTGAGTAACCAAACTAAGGAGTCGTTAAATTTGATCTTGTAAATGTTTTGCTGTCCTGAAGGATAAGTTTTATGAATTTGATTATGTTACAGATGTGTGCGATATGAGCTTCCAAACGATGGTCCACATGCACCTCTTTTACTTGCTGGTGTAGAGTTTCCTGTCAAGGTATCCGAACTTTCAGAATTTGCAATTATTTTCGTGAGCTTGAATGGTCTCGTGCATATATGTTTGTTTTCGTATCTGTTTAATGTGATGGTTTACCTGCTCTGCCACTGCGGATATGATTAGTTAAATGTCCTCACTCCCTAATATACTGTCCTTCAACTAGCATAAGAGAAATTCAGTGGCATGTTATAATTAAGCCCAATTTGTAACATTTTCCATCCACATTTGCAGACAATCACTGAAGACGATCTTAAGGAGACAAAACTATGGCACGAATATCAGGGAAGCACACCCAGGTCCAGGTTCTTTGGCTTCTTGCTCTGTCTTCCATTTGTTATTGACATCTATATCTACGAATTTCTCTTTAAACTCATTGTTCAAGAACTAAATGCAATGCAGCAGTCAGCTTGTTCAGGAAAGGTTTAGAAAACCAGATAATATGGGAAATCGAGGCTTCCGGAACAATGCTAGATTCGCTTCTAGCTCTCCGAATATGATACACAAATTTTCTGGCACTGGAAGGGGTTGTGGTAGAGGGAAAGCAATTGCAAGTCCTGATTTTGGAGACCGTTTTCATGCTCCAGGAAGAATACCTTGTGAAAGAGTAATGTCATCTAGCTCATATTCAGCGAACGGTGCGTTGGCATACAAAAAAGCCTCTTCATGAGACACCTGTTTGTAATGAAAAGTGGAGAGTTGCTGGTTCTGGTTCAGGAGATCAAATACGAACCCTTAGGGATTTGCAAATATCAAAGTCGTCATCAAGCCAGGGCTGGAGGCCTAATGGAAGAGTTCAGTCAGCAAACAATGTTTTCTGGCCGTCTAGAAATGGCTTCGCACCTGACACAAACCGTGCTTGGCAACATGGTCAGTGCCGCGGTAGAGGCCATCAGGACTCCTCGAAGCATTATTTACCTTTTGCTGCTAACCGTTCATCCCAAGCCAGTGGGAGTGCGCACTTTGTTCCACGTAGTTGGGATACTGAAGGTAAGCCCCGCTGGTAGCTAGTTAACACGTAGCCCTCTTTGCTTGGCTGCCAAAAGAGCAAGAAAAGCACTGTTTTGTACACATTCCATCTATTTTGTATTTTACGGCTGAAGGATGAAGAATTTTCGATCTGCTAGCTTTTTCCTATGCTTCACAACTTCTGCAATTTCATATTTTTGGTAATTAAGCAGGGCATTCTACTCAAGAATCAAATAATGTTGGGCTAAACGTATAAGATAAAAAGCTGCAGGCCGTTCTTGTATAAGAGACAACTGTAATAATTTTTGACAAGAAGATAAAAAGTCCTTTATTCTTCAGTATATATGTACAAAAAATGTAAACATTTGATGACTATTATAATTGTTCAAAATTCCATTCACAACCTCCAAAATTACAAATTAATTAAAATGTCACCTTGAAGTAGAGTTGCAAACATAAATCCTATTTCAAGACAAATACATACAGCAAATTAGAACTCCCTTCATGTTCTTCATTGCTGTTTGTACAAATTTCTCATGGGAGAATATTTGCGGATGATTCTTCTCTCTCATTCGTCCCTCCTTCTAGATTCCCTGCAAGATAAAATAAATCAATCAGAAAGCCACAAGTGTGGTGGTGGCCAAGGGCCCTCTAATGCCTAAGTTAGTAATAACACGAGGTATTTCTAAAAGGTGCGGAGACTCAAGGCCAAAATTGTCACAGAGCTGGCCAGCAATACTAGCACGGTTCCAGCACCTTTTTCTAGTACTAAAACTGATCTTAAGACTTCATATTTGCCCAAGCCACCCTTCCCTTCTAGACTTGCACTGGTAAAGAAAGAGAAGACAAATCATGACATATTTGAGGTATTGAATAAGGTACAAGTGAATATCCATCTTTTGGATGCAATTAAGTCTATTCCTTCATATGCTAAGTTTCTTAAAGAGTTATGTACTAATAAGAGAAAGATTCAAGAGCATAGTGAAGTTTTCCTATCGGAAGAGACAAGTGTGGTTCTATAAAGAAAGCTTACCTCTAAAACTCAAGGATCCGAGTAGTTTCACTATTCCTTGCATCATAGGTAATAAAAAAAAATTAGAAAAAGCTTTAGTTGAACTTGGTGCTAGTGTGAATCTCATGCCTCACTCTATCTACAATCTTTGAACCTTGGCAAGTTGCAAGATACAACGGTTTCTATTCAATTAGCCGATTGGTCCATCACTTATCCTATAGTTGTGATTGAAGATGTTTTAATCAAGGTTGAGAAATTTGTCATCCCTACTGATTTTCTGGTTTTAGACATGAATTACCTCTTATACTTGGCGGCACATTCATGGCCACCACAGGGACAAATATTAATGTGAAGAAAGACATCTTTACCATGATGGTGTTTGATGAGACCATTGCGTTCAGAATTTTTGAAGCTATGAACGGTCCTAATGATATTAAAGAATGTTTTTGGGTCGATGTTCGTCATACATTGGTTAAGAAGGAGATTGAGAAGATGAGCATCTCAAATCCTTTGGAAGCATGCTTAGTTGAAGACAAGAATGATGACCCTGATAGTGCAAATTTCAAGGATAATAAAAGGCTTGATGAAAGTGAAGTTCATAAGAATGCTAAGATCTACAAAGAGTGTACACAGGTGCTGTTGGAAAATTGGCTCGCATAAGGGATACGTGGCTCAGAGAAAGAGACTGGTCGCTGGACATTGGCGACCGGTCGTTTTCAAGCAGATTGGAAGTCTGTAGCGAAACCAGCGGGCGATTGGTCGCCAGTTTCACATGACCGGTCGCTGACAAATCTGCCTAAATGCGATCGGTCGCTGGAGACTCTGCCTAAAAGCTACTGGTCGCTTCTGACGTGCTATTTCGTTTTCCAAGGTGTTTTTTAGCCCTTTGTCGTGTGCTATCGCTTTCTACCCACTTGCAAGGTCAGTTTAAGTCATTTTAGACTTAAATAAAAGGTGGCAAGTTGCTGGGAAGCAAGGAGAGCAAATTAAGGAAGGATGTTGGCTTGTTTCAAGGAGCACCTACCCTATGATTCTTGATAGGGTGGCTGAACTTGTAGCTGTCATTGTCTAGCCTTTTGTCTGCCCAAAGTGTGGTCTATGTCTAGAAAGCAAGGGCAGAACGTTGGACAAAGAGATGAGTCTTTTCTCAAGTCCAAATCTTTGTGTATTTGAGGGAAGAGGAAACAAGATAGCAATGAGAGAGTTGGAGTAGCTGGAAACTAGTGAGTCAAGTGAGAACCAAGGGGAAGAGAGAGTTCTCTATTGTATCAAGGTGTTGAGCAAAGGGTGAGAGAGAAACAGATTGTGAGGGTAGTGTTCTAAAGGGGTTTCTGTGTAAACCAATGTTGTAACCTATCTTCATTAGTGAAATTTCTCAAGGGGATCACCAAAGAGGATGTAGGCAAATTGCTGAACCTCTATAAACACTTGTGTCATTTGTGCTTGGTTAATTTTTGTGTGTGTGTGTAAGACTCATCCATCATTGAGTCTTGTCCAAAGTCCATCAACAACAAGGTCTAAAAGGGAGTGAGTTGGTTCTAATTCACAACAAGTGGTATCAGAGCTGTGTTGGCAGCTATGCTAGTTCTTCTTTTGGAGTGCTAGTGTGTTGAAGATGGCAAGTGACAAGGAAGTTGAGAGTGGTGGCAGTTCACAGCAGCTGAAGCAACCACAGGCAACTAGCATGAAGGTGGAGTTAAAGCCTTTCACAGGGAAGGAGAACTTCACATTTTGGCAACAAAGGATGAAGTCAGCTCTTACACAACAAAATCTCCATGATGTGTTGGTTGGCAAGGAAAAAAAGCCAACTAGCATGACAGATGATGAATGGAGTGTACTTACGAGTTAGCTAGAGGAGCCATCGAAAACTACCTCTCCGATGAGGTGCTCATCAACGTGATGAAGGATACAATGAAGCAAACATGGGAGAAGCTCGAAGAGATGTTTGCAGGGAAGTCGCTGTCCAACAAACTCTTCCTCAATGAAGAACTCCTAAATCTTAAGATGGAGGAGGGAGGTAATCTAATGGAACATTTAAGTAGTTTCAATAGATGCGTTGCTGACTTGCTGAGAATGGAAGTTAATTATAGTACGGAGGATAACCCTAAACCCTAAGCTCTTATGTTGTTGACATCCTTGCCTCCGTCCTATAAGTACTTTCGAACCACTCTTATGTTCGAGAAGGTTACTCTGGATTTGAGCCTGTGATGCAAGACATCATGACACATCATAGGATGGCTCAACGTTTGGGAGAAAACTCTCAAGGTGAAGGTCTAGTTGCAAAGACTGGAAAGAGAGGCCGTTCAAAGAAGTGTGAAGGCAAGAAAGGCAACAGAGGAAGGTCCAAATCCAAGGCAAAAGAAGGTTGTTTCGAGTGTGGGTCAAAGGAGTATTGGAAAAAGAATTGCCCCATATGGAAGGAGAAGAAGAACAAAGGGAAGAATGCAGCAAACACAGCTGAGGAAGTCACATAAAGTGATTGTGAGCTTTTGTGTGTTAATAGCAATGTTAAAACTAATGCAATTGCTAATTCTTCAAGGCGTTCCTCTTCCGATTGGATTTTGGATTCCAGATGCTCATATCATATGTGCTCAAACAAGGAGTGGTTTGACACATATAAGAAAGAAGAAGGTGGTGAAGTTATGATGGGGGATGGCTCAATTTGTAGAGTCAAAGGCACTGGTACAATCAAGGTAAAGATGCATGATGAGGCTGTTAAGACGCTTGGAATGGTAAGACACATTCCAAAGTTGCGTAAGAATCTAATTTCCCTTGGAACTCTTGATAAGAATGGTTATTCATTTAGAGCAAATGGAGGGAAACTCATAATCTTAAAAGGTTCACTTGTGGTTATGAAGGGAGAAGTTCAACCTAAATGTCTATATAGATTGTGTGGTACAATAATTACAGGTGGAGTAGCTGTATCCACAAGCAAGGACTCGGAGGATGAAACTTAGCTTTGGCATTTGAGGCTAGGGCACATGAGTGAGTGGGGCATGCTGGAACTACACAACAGAAAGTTGTTGAGAGGTGTTCAAAGTTGCAAGCTTGAGTTCTGCAAATCATGTACCATGGGAAAGCAATCAAAGGTGGCTTTCAAGCAGCGATACAAGGAAGAGGGAAGCACGGGTGTGCTAGATTATATTCACACGGATGTATGGGGGCTATCACCGGTTAAATCAAAAGGTGGAGCTTGCTATTTTGTGACTTTCTTTGATGATTTTTCCAAGAAGGTTTGGGTCTATTTCATGAAGGAGAAATTTGAGGTCTTCACCAAATTCAAAGAGTGGAAGGCGGAAGTGGAGAACCAAACCGGAAGAAAGATCAAAATCCTAAGGAGTGGCAATGGTGGTGAGTATAAAGACAGCAAGTTCCTTGAGTTTTGTAGAAATGAAGGCATTAAGAGGCACTTTATCGTAAAGAAGATGCCCCAACAAAATGGAGCTGCGGAGAGGATGAATAGAACTCTCATGGAGCCTGAGAGATGTATGAGGATTCATGCAGGATTGCCCAAGTCATTTTGGGCGGAGTCAGTTAACCACGTTGCCTATTTAGTTAACCGGTCGCCTTCAAGAAATCTTGAGTTCAAATGTGCAGAGGAGGTATGGTCTAATAAGTCAGTTGATTATTCAAATCTTAAGGTGTTTGGATGCAGTGCATATGCACTTATTCCTAGTGACGAAAGATCCAAGATGAAGCCAAAGTCTCTTGAATGCATTTTCATCGGATTTGAGAGCGGTGTGAAGGGTTACAAGCTATGGGATCCAGTGAACCATAAGAAGATACTAAGCAGGGATGTTGTGTTTGATGAGAAGACCATGTCTATGAACAAAGTCAAGAATTCAGAGGCAAAGGAGGATGTTGTTGAGAGAGAAACAACCACTGAAGTTCCACTCAAGAAGGTGTTTAGGGAAACTTCACAAGAACAGCCAACTGAAGACATTTAGGAGGAGGTGGAGTCCGACATTAAGGAGAAAGATGCTAGGCAACAACAACAACAAACTCAAGAAGAAGAAGAGGCTCAAGAACAGGTGGAGCCATCATCTATAGCTCGGTCCAGGCCCAAGAGAACCATCAAACCACCTCAAAGGTTTGGATGGGAGAAGGATGTAGTTCACTATGCTTTGAATGCTAGTGAAGAAGAACCAACCACGTTCCAAGAGGCTGTTGAGAACAAGGAACGGGAAAGTTGGATGGAAGCTATGATGCAAGAGATGGAATCTCTACACCAAAACTCAGTTTGGGAGTTAGTTCCTAAACCCAAAGGTCGCAAGGTTATTGGCTGCAAATGGGTGTTTAGGAAGAAAGAAGATATGCATGGGAAAGGAGCCACCATATTCAAAGCTTGGTTGGTGGCCAAAGGATACTTGCAAAAGGAGGGAGTTGATTATGATGAAATTTTCTCTCCGGTGGTGAAACATACTTCTATACGGCTATTACTCTCTATAGTAGCTCAAGAGAACATGGAGATGGAGCAAACGGATGTGAAGACTGCTTTTCTCCAAGGGGACTTGGAGGAAGACATCTACATGAGCCAACCTCAAGGGTTCATTGAAGCAAGCAAGGAAAATTTGGTTTGTAGGTTGAAGAAGTCTTTGTATGGGCTGAAGCAATCTCCAAGACAGTGGAACAAGTGCTTCGACTCTTTCATGATGAAGATTGGGTATAGAAGATGTGAATCAGATTGTTGTGTATACACTCATGCATTCAAGGATGGTAATATCATCCTTTTGCTTCTTTATGTTGATAACATGCTAATTGCATGTAAAGGCATGTAAAAATTCCTAGAAGTGAAGACATTGCTTGGAAGGGAGTTTGACATGAAGGATCTTGGTTCTGCACAAAAGATCCTAGATATGGAGATAAGGAGAGACAGAAATGAAGGCAAGCTATGGCTGTCACAAAGTAAGTACATTTCCAAAGTACTCGAAAAGTTCAATATGATGGATTGCAAGCCGGTGTCTACTCCTTTGGAGGAGCATTTTAAATTAAGTGCGCAGGATTATCCTTCTATGGATGAAGAGAAAGAAGAAATGAGCAAAGTTCCATATGCAAGCTTGGTAGGGTGTCTCATGTATGCAATGGTGTGCACACGCCCCGACTTAGCCCAAGCCGTAAGTGTGGTGTCAAGATACATGGCGAATCTGGGCAAACAACATTGGACAGCAGTAAAGTGGATTCTCAGGTATTTGAAGGGCACCAAGAGGATTGGGGTATTGTTTGAAAGACAACAAGGAAAAGCATGTGTGTCGGGTTATGTGGATTCCGATTATGCAGGAGATTTAGACAAGAGGAGATCCACCACATGATATGTCTTCATTTGTGGTGGAGGACCGATTAGTTGGAGAGCAGTGTTACAATCGGTTAGTGCCTTGTCTACTATAGAAGCGGAGTATATGGCTCTAACGGAAGCTTCAAAGGAAGCGGTGTGGCTGAAGAGATTGGCAAAGGAATTCAGGTTAGCCCAAGACTTGGTGGTGATACAAAGTGACAGTCAAAGTGCTATATACTTAGTGAAGAATCAAGTGTACCATGGAAGATCCAAACACATTGATGTACGATACCACCAAATAAGGGATTGGGTGAACGATGAAGACATCATGATAAGGAAGGTTCATACAAACAAGAACGCATCAGATTGTCTAACAAAGCCAATCACAATAGCAAAGCTCAAGCATTGTTTGAGCTTGCTCACTCTCCTAATGATCTTGTTGTTGATGGACTTTGTGACAAACACAATGATGGATGAATCACACACTCACACACTTGCAGAAAATAACCAAGCACAAAATGACACAAGAATTTATAGAGGTCCAGCAATTGCCTACATCCTTTTGGTGATCCCCTTGAGAAATTCACTAATGAAATAATAAGTTACAACCTTGGTTTACAAAGAAAACCTTTTTGAACTCTATTCTCTCCCCAAGCTCTCTTTTTTCTCTCACCCCTTGCTCAACACTTTGATGCACTTGTGAACACTTTCTCACACTTGGTGTTTCCCCTCCTTGGTGTCTAGACTTACAAGACTCCAACTCTTAGCTCTTAGCCTAAGCTAATTGCTCTCTCTTCCTCCCTTGATGGTTTTCACCCACACTTGATGAACTTAACCACACCTTAGTTGCCTTGCATCTTCTTCCTTTCATAGACATGCCTTTGGACTTAGGAGAAGGCTCCATCTTCTCATGCACGTTCTTACTTTAGTCACCCAACATAGACCATAGGTTAGGCAAGCCAAAAGCAAGTCATTAATGCCTACACACTCAGCTGATCGGTGCATATTTACATATCATTTTGTACCCTTCTAACTTATGATTTGGTTATGTTTTTGAGTTAAACTTGTGCTTTTAATAAGTTTTGTGTTTGTTTCAGTGTTATAAGCTTGAGACTCACTAATTGCATTTTGGAGACAAGTTAGCTCAAAATGGTGTCTGCAGATCAGTCAACTTCACGGATTGGACTGTACTTACTCAAGAAGAACCAGATGATGAACCATATATCATTGGAAAGATACGGAAGTCTAGTTTCTGTATAATTTTACGGTTCATCATTCCGAGTCTTCTAGAGAAAGTTATACATGTTTTGGCAACTTAAGGTCAAATTCGGCGGCATCTGCGTTACTGGGCCAAAAATCACATTTGAAGGCCTTCCCGATTTTTCCTTGCATTGGGCTGCATATGCTTGGAAAGATAAGACAAAGAGCTTCAAGATCCATATTTTTCCAGATTTTTCAAATTGAAGCCACAAGCCCAAAACGAGCCCACAAGCTGGCTGCAATGCATTGTCATGCATGACATATGCATGATGAAGTGTTGTTGATTGTGGGAAAGTTTGGTGAAGCATATTCAATACCTATCTTTGAGTGGAATTTTGCAGCAGCCAAATGAGCCAAAAGATGATGAAGTGGGAGTTGCAACACTAAGCCTAAAGACAAGAGGAATTCTTTTCAAATGCAATAGTGTGTTAGGTGAATTAAGTGTTGTAAGTTGGTGAAGTGAGTGTGGTAGGTAAACCTATTGTATAATTCAGATTTTCACTTCCCCTAGGCCTATAAATAGGGAAGTTCTCTAAGCTTGTAAACACACCCCAAGGGGGGGGAGCTCTCAAACACTTCTCTAGAGCTCCCTTCCCTTCTCTCCCTCAAATTCTCTTAGTTTTTCTTTCTAGTTTTCAATTGTTGTAATGAAATCTTTGTGCTGAAATTCTCAAGTTTTTCTTAGTTCCACTTTACTTTTCATTGTTATGTAAATTCTTTTCTTTAATTTCAAGTTTAATTAGTTTCCAAGTTTCAATTATGGTTTTTGTTCTTATTCATTATGCTTATAAGTTAGTATTCTAGTTTGAATGATTGATCACCATTTAGGCTTGCATGTTAGCTATCTTGGTTTGAATTAAGAGTATACACCATGCTTTAATTCGAATTGAACTATGAATAGGAAGAGTATGTATGGACATTCGACAACAGGGATTAGATACATGCTTGGTTGTTTAAATTGTTCTTCTATGCTTAATGGGTTCCTAATGCTTAATTTTAGGTTACACAACAAATGATCAAATTAGGGAATTAGGTACACAAGGTTATGACCAAACACCATGGCTTAATCATACATTAGCTAGAATCAATCCATTAATCTAAATTGGACTTGGGAACTTAATTGCTTGAGTTATTTCCTTTTTTTTTTGTTTTATTTATTTTCTTTTTCATTTCTGTTTTGTGTAGGGAAAATGAATTGGATCATTCAATCACCAATCCTCGTGGGATCGACCTCGCACTTACATATGCTATACTACCAAATGGCTTGTGCACTTGCGAGTATCACAAGTTGAGGATGCAACTGAATCCACTTTGGTGCAGCTGTATCTACACAACATCAGCCACCTTCTCTAGAAAAGCCTTTGATACAAGTCAACAAACAACATTAAATGGTGTTCCAGCTTTTTCAGCACCTTGCCAAATTTCCTAGAACCCATAAAAGTCTTTGGAGGCACTTGGAGTTAGGTAGGGAATAAACACATGTGAAGACAACCTGAAAAACGCATGGAAAAATCAGCACAGCACGACGGGCGACGGGTCGCATTGCAATCTGCCTGAAAACAACCGATCGCGCTTACCTGGCGACCGGTCGCTTTCTGCAATTTTCCAGTTTCTCCAATCTGCTTCAAAATGACCGGTCGCACCTACCTTGCGACTGGTCGCTTCCTCTGAAGCTTGTATCCTTAATGTGAGCCAAATTTCCAACAATCTCCACCTTGGCGAGCCATTAATCACCCGTGAACTATTGTTGGCCTCTAGAACCTCTTCAACCTCTTAGAAATCGTTCTAGTAATTCCCAAGAGCTCCACCATGGCAATAAACCTCTTGCCTCAATGCACCTTTGGTGAAAGGTGCTGCACCCAAGTCTAAGCTTGAGTAACCTGGACCTCTTGTGCTAACGAGAGGTCCCCCAAGCCAAATTCGTTGCTCCTTGCCTTCCCGAAACCTTGAATCTTGGACATGCCTTGATATGCAAACTGCATACCTATTATTTGTTCAATAAATCCCCACTTAGCTAACCTTGCTCTTGGATTTAAGAACATATCCCTTTTCATTAGTGCACCTCCCTAACTTTCCCGCTTCATGCTCCCTATAGCACTCCGAAACGTGGCTGGAACTTTTTGGTCCATCCATCCAAAACCTAGGGGCGGTTTGATGGATTCTTTGGGCCTGGACTTTACAATTGATTATGGCTCCACCTCGAGTTGTTGCCCTCCTTCTTCAGCCCTTGTGTCAAGCTCCACCTCAAATGGAGTTTCTTCCATGATCACCTTGGCAAGAAGCTTCTCTTTAACAACATCCTCCCCATCATCCCTTGTCTTGACTTCACCTTTGTGGATCTTGTCCTTCGACTCCATAGCTTTTGCACCTTTGAAATCAAGCACCTTTGATGATGAGTTGTTAATCATTCAACCTTGACTAACTTTCCTTGTCCAACTTGTCTTGAGCAAGCCTGCAGCTGCATTATGTTGAACCAGCTCCTTGACGTTAAGATATGTTGCCTGCTTTTCTGTGGTACAACTCTCTGCACCACCTACAAATGTACAACTCAAAAGCTTATTTGTGTTGTTTGGTTGAATCTCCCCCCTCATAACCACAACGAAACCTTGTGTGACTATGAGCTTCCCTCCTTCGGCCTTGTAAGAGCACCCTTCTATATCCAAAGAGCCAAGATAGAGTAGATTCATTCTTAGTGCAGGTACAAACCTTATCTCACTAAGACTCCAAACTTCACTATCTTGCAACTTGATCTTCACAGTCCCTATCCCCAAAACTTCACATGTAGTTTTGTCTCCCAACATAATCTTGCGTGCCTTCTTAGCCTCATATGTGTCAAATATTAACTTATTTGCACACACATGATAGGAACACCCGGAATCAAATATCCAACTTGAAGTAGAACTCTTACTCGAAGAACTTGCCATGACGTCCCTATTACTCTTCTCCGGAATCGTCAAGAGTTCATCACTTGTGTCTTCACTAGACACATTGGCTGCGACTGAACCTTTGGCTTTCTTTATCTTGTTCTGCTTCTCCTTCCATACTAGACAATCTCACTTCCAATGATCCGTAAATCCACACTCGGAACAGCCTTCATTGTCCTTGGAATTAGCATTCCTCCAATTGCTACTCTTGCCTTCACGCTTGCTTGAACGGCTCCCTGCGAATAAACCCGCATTTTGAGAGTTCTCCTCCGAACGTTGGGACATCTTATGATGCGTCATCACATCTTGCACCACCTCCTCAAAATTCAAAGTACTCTTTCTGAACATAAGCGTCGTTCGGAAATGCTTATAAGACGAAGGCAATGATATGAGAAACATGAGTGCCTTATCCTCTGTATTATACAACACTTCCATTCTTTGCAATTCAGGAACACATCTATTGAAGCTACTTAAATGCTCCATTAGATTACCTTCCTCCTCCATCTGAAGATTTAGGAGTTCCTCCTTGAGGAAGAGCTTGTTAGACAACGACTTCCCTGCAAACATCTATTCGAGCTTTTCCCATGTTTGCTTTGCTGTGTCTTGCATCACGTTGATGAGCACCTCATCTGTGATATAGTTCTCGATGGCTCATCTAGCCAATTAGTTTGGAACACCCCACTCCGCGTCTGTCTTGGTTACCGGCTTCTTCTCCTTGCTTCCCAAGACAACACTGAGATTTTGCTGTGTAAGGGCTGACTTCATCCTTCATTGCCATAACGTGAAGTTCTCCTTCCCTGTGAAAGGCTTCAACTCCACCTTCATGCTGACAGCTTGTGGTTGCCTCTGTTGCAGAGAATTACGTCCACCTTCAGTTTCATTGTCACCTGCCATCTTCAACATACTAGCACTTGCTGCTCAAACACAGCTATGATACCACTTGTTGTGAAATTGACTTCACTCCCCTAATGATCTTGTCGTTGATGGACTTTGTGACAAACACAATGATGGATGAATCACACACTCACACACTTGCAGAAAATAACCAAGCTCAAAATGACACAAGAATTTATAGAGGTTCAGCAATTGCCTACATCCTCTTGGTGATCCCCTTGAGAAATTCACTAATGAAATAATAAGTTACAACCTTGGTTTACAAAGAAAACCCCTTTGAATTCTATTTTCTCCCACCCCTTGCTCAACACTTTGATGCACTTGTGAACACTTTCTCACACTTGGTGTTTCCCCTCCTTAGTGTCTAGACTTATAAGACTCCAACTCTTAGTTTCTAGCTTGAACTAATTGCTCTCTCTTCCTCCCTTGATGATTTTCACCCACACTTGGTGAACTTAACCACACCTTAGTTGCCGTGCATCTTCTTCCTTTTTAAGGCAGACCTTTGGACTTAGGAGAAGGCTCCATCTTCTTCTGCACGTTCTTACTTTAGTCACCCAAATAGACCATAGGTTAGGCAAGCCAAAAGCAAGTCATTAATGCCTGCACACTTAGCCACATTCTCTAGAAGAGCCTATGATACAAGTCAACAAACAACATTAAATGGTGTTCTAGCTTTTCCATCACCTTGCCAAACTTCCTAGAACCCATAAAAGTCTTTGGAGGCACTTGGAGTTAAGTAGGGAATTAACACATGTGAAGACAACCTGAAAAACACGTAAAAAAATCAACACAGCACGGCGGGCGATCGGTCGCAAGTTCCTGGCAACCGATCGCATTGCAATCTGCCTGAAACGACTGGTCGATTTTTGCAATTTCCAAGCTTCTCCAATCTGCTTCAAAACGACTGGTCGCACCTACCTTGTGTCCGGTCACTTCCTCCGAAGCTTATATCCTTAATGTGAGCCAAATTTCCAACAAGTAAATCATAGAGGATATATTTGTTTCAGTTCAAGTCTGCCCATTTTGCTCTTCTTTCATTCTTTTGGTTAAATGGGTCCCAAAGCCCAAAGCCCAAAGACCTAAGAACAAACTAGTCCTTTGGAACTTAAAGAATGCCCATGTACACAGTGACAGAGGTAGAGTTTGATGTTTGGGAGGGCCACAAGTTTAAAATTAAGAGATTTTTTTTTGTACAATCTATGCCTATACTCTTTATATAGTCAAGAGGTAAGAAGATGGTAGGGGGGCCTAGGCCATCTCAGGCCTGTGAATAGCTCCGCCCCTGCATGTACAATAGGAAAGGTTCTGAATTCGAGTCCTAGCATTTGTGTAGTGTGTGTGAGTTTAGTATGTTATTGTCATTCTCAATAGGAAAGGTCTTCAAAAAAAGAATGCCCACGTACAAGCTCATCAGGCAGATGAAGTCCAATTAATTGAGAAGACTGAAGTAGATCAATAAGAATTAGGTGAAGATATGACCAGGCTTGTCACGTACACTACCCAAACACATTAGAGACAGCTTGAAAATGAGGGGTAATTCTTAATGCATATGATCATTTATTCCAGAAGCTTCAAGTTTACAGTCAACAATGATAGTACTTCTTGTTATAATCCAAGAAGCGATCCCACTTTGAACTTATTTCATCTACAACATTGAAACTTATTTATTGGTTTAAGGTTTAGTCGCCACAGTCAACAAAGTTGTAGTTGACAATAAGGTAGCCTTGGGCATTGCCTTTTCCATCAGTGTCTATCTGGTTAAACACATTCACGTCCAAATCTAACCCTCCATTGCTGCACTGATCCACAATCCTTACTGTCACTTGAGCTCCTGTGCCCGTGTTTGTCACCTGCATATAATATCAATTTTACATACATAAATATACCTCGATTAACTAAATAGAAATTGCAGAAATTAATGTATGTACTAATTATGTTTACTGAAAGATAATTAGAAGATGATCAACAAAACTAATTAGTACTAATGATTAATTACCAGTAAGCACTTCCCACAAGAATCTTGTCCGGTAGGGCCAACGGGTCCACAGAAGGCAGTCCATCCATATTTGCTGCGCCATGACAATGGCTGATCAGCATCCCATGTTGCGCAGTAGACACTCGCAGTACGCAAGTCCCAGTTGATATTCTGAGGATTGTACAGGTTGTACGTTGCTCTCACGTTAGAAGCACTTTGCGCAGAAGCGCTGCCCACCACACAGACGATCATCATCGTCAGAAGCACTTTGCCCACAAGCACTTTCTCCATTTTGTGATGATTTGTAATATATTTATGTCTATGATCGGCAGGCAAATAGTTAAATATTAATGTCGTCTATCGAGGTGGTGGAGAAGTGGTGGTGCTTGAATGTATATATATATGGCGGAGGTTGGTGTTGTAATTACTAGTACACCCTTTGGAAAGTCAATTAGAATTGTAAGGGTTGAATTGTATGCCACTACCAAACAACCAAACTTCACGACTTAATTATAAGTTTGACTGAAAATTTTCTACAGAGGACACCGTGCTCAATTCAAGAATGATTTCTGCATCTGATTGGGTTTGGATATATATATATATATATATAATCCCTCAAATAAATTATAAAATTACTTGAATTCGATATTATTTGATCATTAAATTAAATTATTGAAATTTAAGTACTTTCTTAAAGCACCGTGTTCATTGATTTTGTTGGTCTCAATTAAATGCCTTAATAATTTTTTGCAATGATGATTTATGAACGAGGACTTGAAAAATGGACAGTTTGGATCGTTGAAAAAAAAATTCGTAAAATATCCTAAAGGTAAAGGGTGCTCCTCAAATAGTTTATTTGAGGATCCCTCAATGAGAGAGAGGCCTTAGACACAGCTATAGGACGTGGCAAAGACGGCATAGCGCTCGTGCATAGGGAGACTTGGAGTTGTATGTATACAGACACAAAGAGAAGTAGAGTAGTATGAAAATATATTTTCAGATCCATTTTACCACTTGAGTTAAGTAATATTATGGTATTATATGCGGACAATCTTAATTTTATGCTGGGTATATATTGTATTAAAATGTTATAATTTGGATTAGTTTTCAACTAATTAATTAAAGTGTTGCTTTGCTATTGGTCGTAAATGGTGGCTTGGCTTCGTATATATTATATTTAGGAGATATATATAATTGAACATTAATCACGGCTCAAAATGAGACTTTGAAGATAAGATGTAACGTAGAAGCATAGGACTTCAATTAAAAGTAATGGCTATCTGGTCTTTTACCTTAGTATCTATCTCTAAGACTAGAAAGCGTCCTTATAATCTAGAAGCAGGAAGGAAGATAGATTTTCCATTTGGAGTGAGAAATTTTTCAAGCCACCTCCCACTCCGATCTCCACGCCTTGACAATTTTGGCTTGACCTAATTAATTGATTACTTAAATAATAAGATCTTTTATTAAAGCTAAAAGTAAACATCCACGCCTATTCATAGCAGACTCTGGATATATGCTTTGTATTTGTACCTGTACGTAACCTTAATTAATTAATTGGCAGGCTTATTTAGCCCAATTTGGGATTCATCTCATCTCATCTTAAAGTAATCAAATAAATCAACAAGAAGAAAAATGTAGACCCAATTACAACCAAGTGGTAATATAAGATGTTAATTAGCTTAGAAAAGATCATTAATTATGTGTGTTAATTGGTTAATTATTTGCTTAGAAGTTGATATATACTAGTACTATGATCGATGTTCGATGTACATTGTTTTGTAGGCTAAATTTGTAGGATGTTGCTATTTTCATCCCTTGTCCTATTTCCTCACCCACTATTTAAATTTGAAAAAAAACACAATCTTATCTTTCCACCCACGATATTATTCCTAAAATACCCTTTAAAATACCCACGTTTTCCTTCAACCCCTCCCAAACCTAAAGAGTTAATCCAACGGCTGAAACCACCAAGTCTACCTCAACTACCACCCACAACGCCTTGCTCCTCCTCCTGATATACTTTCTATCTCTTTATATATGCGTGTGTACGTCTCTATCTCTCTCTCCATCGGCCCAAATCTCTCCGACGTCTTCCTTCACCACAAGTGTACACATCTCCTCCCTTCCCCAAGATCCAGCCCCCCACATCACCTAGATCTCTTTGTTTGTGCTTAATTACCAATTTCAGTCCTGCCCCTGGGAAGGCAAAAGACTTCTCAGCTGTGGAAGAATTTGAGGGTAGGGAAGGGGGTGTTGTGCTTGGGTTGTTGGGTTGTGCAGAAAAGCGATGAAGCTGCAAGGTTGGTGACTTGGGTTAATGGGGTGGCGACTTTGTCGGTGTCAAGCAAGATTGAGGTTAGGTGTCTCTTGAGAGCTAGCTGGGCGGGTGGGTGACGTTGGAGAAAAACTTAGTCTGGATAACACTATTTTGCTATCCACGGCCAATAATGCTATGCCACGTGAAAATATTATCACGCATGTCATAGCGTTACTGACTTGGAATAGAGAAATAATGTTATCCCGTTTCATTGAAGTCTTTTTTGTGATCTTGGGGTTGTGGTAAATGGTGGTTGCTACATGGCTGGTGTTGTTTGGGTGGTGGCTTGTTGGGTGCGGCCTAGGAAAGAGGCAAGTAATGATTTTCCAAGTTTTTAATGTTTTTTAATATTCTAATCTAATTTTCTAAAGTTGTTTCATGCTACATTAACTCTTTTTAGCACTTTCACCTATTTTCCATTTTAAAGGGTAAGGGCTGATACTGTTCATGTGAATAGTATTTACCCTGGCAATTTTATTTTTTGCGTATCCACCCATTGCCATGGCAACCTAAGGGCAATTACTATTCACATAGGATAAATTTTATTTATACCTATGAGATTAATAAATAAAAAATAGCTAGGTATTTATAAATATTAAAAAAAAATCTGAATTTTTTGGTATTTTTTTAAATAATTTTTTCCCTTTTTTTTCTTCGTTGATGTCAAGATGGCGTCAATGCCCCGAGGCAATAACTCGGGTTGTTCTTGCCTTTGCGCCTATCCAGTCTTGGTGGAGCCCACCTTCTGTCACAATTGCAATTGATTGGTGAAATGAGTTTTTCCAGCCCAAGGGGTCTTTTGTCATGGCAAAACCCGTTGTTGGAACTGCTCTTAAATAAGTCCAGTTTCTATATTTTTTTAGGTGGCTTATGTATGTTCTTAGAAGTCATTTTACAAAGGAATAAACTTGTCTTTAAAATTTTAAAGATAAAGTGAGTGGGAAAATAAGACATAGGTGGAAATATTAGCACTCAATTTGTATTATCTTTTTTAACTTAAACTTAATTACGAGACAATATTAGCCAATAACAAGGAGAGATTGCCTGGATCTGCATGTGGTTGCCTTGGTTAGTTTAATTTCCATTGGCAGTATTCTCTGCAGTCTATGATGATCAAGCCACATAAGTACAGAGATTGCTTTTCTTCTATGGCTCCCACTTTGAACTTTTTGCACGTCTCATTATGATGAGAATTCAAATTAAGCACAAATACTTTGATGTGGTGATGGTAAAGTTTTGAAGTTTCTTTAGATATTACGGACCATTCATTTGCTTTCACTATCAAACAATTTGTTTTTCGTACTCGTTGTGATTTCATCCCTTTCTCATAATCGTGAAAAGAATATCTTGTATCACAAAGGCGTGATAGTCACGTGTTGAAAACATAGTATGATAAGGATCGTAATTAGGTGTTTCCCTCTTTTCGGCCGGGTAGGCCGATTGAAGGAGTTTTGGTCCTTCTTCTTTTTTGAGTGCGGGGCGTGCCACCACCAAGCCCCGAATTTGGGCTTGAATGGAATGTGAGTAGATGGATGTGTTGCGTCCGAGATTTGACTTTAATCAAACAATTGTTCGGCCGAGCAAGGAACCTCCTCACGGCCTAGGTTCTTTCACTACCTCAGGATCAAGGCTTTATGTGAGCGACCAAATGATGTGGAGTGGGTCGGAGATGAAGATTGAAGGTGAAACGTAATGAAACAAAGAATAAGTGCGTAAAGTAAAAGTGCAAAAGATAAATAACGTAAAGACGAGAATTAAAGTGCGATAAAATGAATCAAAGCAATAAATAAAGCAAGAACGAAATGAAAGCGATAAGAACGATAAAGTAAAATGAACTTGAAATTAAACTTAATTGAAGTGCGATAACAATGAAAAGTAAAGCAATTGAAAATAAACTTGAATTTAAATGACAAGGTAATGTAAATTGCAAGAATTTAAACTTACACTAAGAAAAGGAAGAATTCGCTACACTAGGTGCATGAAAAGTAAAATCCTAAGTCTAGGAAAAGAAAAGTGCGAGACGAAAGATAGGTTTGTTTGTCTTATGTTGTGTCCTTTCTGTCTTCGTCGAACAAGGTTTATATAGGGCGCTCATCAACCCATGGGCTGGCCATTGAATGGCCAAATGTCAACTCTTCTTAAAAATATTTCCTTTCGAAGCCCTCCTATATCCGTGGGATTGTATTGATTGAAATATTCTGACATGCTTGATTCTTCCTCCTTTTGGAACACTCGGAGTTACTATCAAATACCTTGATTTCTTTACTTGCAAAGCCTTTGTCACGTGCATATGATCCTCCGAAAATCTGGGCTTGAATTGGTGGCTTAAACTTGGGTCTCCGATTTCTCTTATATTGCCACCCATATAATATTCATTAAATTCCAAATATATATATATAAGCCTAAAATAGAAGGCTAAAACTTAGGAGCTGGCCGTACATGCAACAACAATTGCATTTATATATATATATATATAATATCAATACAATATTAGATAAAGGAAGTTCAATAAAGCCCCGGCCGCATGTTTTGAAGTTCCAGCCCCACTTATTTGAATATATGTATGTGTACATAGAATAAGACAAATTAAACTTCCAACCTAAAAATCCCTTCAGCCCGTTAACAAACCAAAAAAGCCCCAGCCGTCATTCTCCAAAACTGTGTTGGCTCAAAACCAAAAAATACCCCGGCCGAGATATCCCAAGTCCTCCAAAATCCCGGCCGAGATCTCCAACAGCCCCGACCGTGAGCTTTAGCCATTCCAGCCGTACACTCCAGCCACTATCGAACTGCCCGGCTACATCTCGTAAGGCCCGGCCTTTTTTGGCCGTGCCCCGCAATTTTACAAGCCCGGTTTGCCCAACGAACCCCGGCCGTAATTCTTCTCGTGCCCATTTTTCCTAGCTCCATCCGGCTGCAAGTTTGTGCAGCCCGGACTGCTACGGCCCCCAAAGTTCAACGGCTGCCCAATTCCGCAATTGAGAAGCCCGGCCGCATCTCCTTGTCTGCCCGGCCAATTCTCGTGCTTTCAGAAATTGCCCAAGTTAGGTGGATTTCCACCACCCCTAAAGGTGCCCGGGTGCGATTCCATTCTCAAAGAAAAAACCCGACCGAGATTCCATTCTCAAAGCCCGGCCAACATTCCAAGAGTCTAGTTGCCCGTGTCTTTGAAAGGTGCCCGGGTGAATTTTCAACAGCCCCAAACATTGCCCCCCGATTTGTTTAGCTCATAATTGGTGTAGAGGTAAGCAAATCGAGACTCAAAACCTTTCAATTTTCTGAAATTTGAAACTCTTTGCTTGCCTTGATTCGAATCTTAGTTTATTCACTATATTTTTCTTTGATTCGATTTTACTTCATGTTTGTAGGATGGAATCCATTCCAAATGATAGTGCCCAATTTTTTGAAGATATGAAAGTGGCCATGGACAAAGACTTGGGCAAGCAAGTATTTGTCTACTTTCTCAATGCCTTTCCCAACTCCGCCCAATATATTCTTGGCCCATTTTTCTCCGCCTATCCCGAACCTTTGAAATGGCCCAACTTATTTTTCAGACTTCACATAGGCAACCGTTTGGGAGAGCTCCAAGCCATTCAAAGGTTGGCCGACGGGAACCCTCATCAAAATGGACTACGCCCCAACTAAAGAGGCCCCATCAAAGAAAGCATCATCCACCGCCGGGAAATCCGACCACTCAAGCTCGGTGGGAGGTAAATTTGATTGGTATCATTGGTTCAAAGTTTTAGAACCAAAATTGAAGGGCTTGAAAGAAAATTGGAATATATGATACATTACTCTTATGTGCGGGGAGCCCCTTTCCTTGCGACCGATCTCACATCATCGCGGCCCTATGCTTTTGGTCTTCCTCCACCAATTGCATGAGGCTCCGTTTTGGGATGATGACGCCCAACTTGCTAGACTTGGCCGCAATCGCCGGCCTTCGCCCTCATGGAGATGATTTCTCGGCCGCCAACCTTCCGAAATCCAAGGTGGGCTTAGATTTCCACAAATCAAGCAAGACCTTTGGGAGTTGGATGAAGACATATCTTGGCCATGGCAGAGAGCCCACCGATCCTCCTTCCATCAATGGCGTCTCCTACATTGAGCATGTGGCTTTTCTTGTCATGTGGCTGTGCAAGTTCTTGGCATGCCCAAAATCCGGCGGGATTACTAAGGAGTTCCAAGCCTTGGCGGAGGTACTTGTGGATGGCCATCAAGTGGCCATGGGCCCAATTTTTCTTGCCTATCTTTATAGAGGGCTCCGCGAGGTAATTGCTAAACCCATGGATTATCATGCTTCTAGCCCTATATGGATTTTTCAGTTGTGGCTCCAGCTTTATTTTCCGAAGCTAAGTCCAACCACCGTTTGCCCCAACGATAAATCTCTTCTTGGCCCGCCCTTGCTCAACGCCCTACGCCGGAAGCATTATGTTGAGGATTGCTTCCGATTTTTCTATGAGTGCCAAGAGAGGACTAGGGAGCATGATATCCAATCCTAATAAATTTGACTTTCACAAGTCTTACAATTTTTTCATTAACTTGTAATTCTACTTCCGCCCACATCCGATGAGGCGACTGCTTGAAGGGCTTAAAATCTTCCACCGATGGTAAACGATGCTCGACCAAGTCACGACTCAATCTAGGCATCTCGGTGTGTTCCCAAGCGAAGCAATCCTTGAACACCATTAGACATAACGTAGATTGGTCGATGGTTGTCTTCCATCCCCAAGCTCGAGTGCATCATCCTCCGAACCTTCATGAAGGAATTCCACCAAGTTGGACAGTGGACCCATGCTCGGCCGCTCTTTCGGCCCAAAAACAATATAGTCGTCTCAAAAGGTTTTCCACCGTGGCCTTCTTCTCTTCCTCTATACTTGTATCACTCATTGATGGAGAAAAAAAAAAATAGCTATATTGGGACTCTCCCCATCTGCTTGGGCATCATATGCCCCCAAGTCTATCAACTTTTGGGCCGAGTCTCCCGTAGGTCAGCCGTTCCTATCTGACCCCGTAAAATAAAGAGGCCCAATATCATCCTCATAAAAATCTGCCTCCGTCGCATTGGCGGAGGCCATGAAGGGCCGTGCATCGGCCTGAACAATCTCTACACTTCCATCCTCATGCCGAAATTGTAAAAAATGATGAAGTGAAGAGGGCACACACATACTTCCATGGATCCAATCTCGGCCCAACAAAGCATTGAAATGGGTCGTTGTCTACCCCACAAAGAAGGCAGTCATTTTAACCTTTTGCCCCACTCTAACTTGGAGTGGAATAATCCCCTTTTGAGCCTTTCTTTAATTTCCTCATGATTGAGGCATGGAGGATGTTGACTGTAGCCCCTGTATCTACAAGGACCTTGCCAACCGGAACTCCATCAAAATGAGTGCCCATGTACAAAGGCTTAAGGTGGAGGACATTTTCTTGGTGGGCATCTTATAGCACACCTTTTCGGGCAATTTTTCCTCCGTTTTGGGCACCACGATGCAAGGTTGGGCATTCCATTCCTTTGGAATTTCTTGGGCCACCTCAATTTCTTTGGCCCATTCCATTTGGACCATGGACTCAACCTCATTGAACACATCTCCATCCATATAATTAGGATGATCCGGCTAAGCTTTGAAAAATAGTGGGAGTGTAACAACCATGGCATTTACCTCGTCAAAGTCTCCAAACTTCACTTTGGCCTTGCCCACTTTTAGTTCATTCTTAAACTTGGCCATCACTTCCTTGCACTCCTTTTCAAGATGCTCTACACCCTTCATCTCCATATTCTTCATCTTCGGCTATCAAACCTTCGACCGATGCAAAATTGGGCTGGTGATTTTCTAGCATCTCTTTATCTTCTCATTCAACCGTATATTCGGCCTCTTGTCCTATTTTGTTGGCCTCGGCCTCGGTCTCGACCATGACTTGGTCTTCCTCCGCCTTTGGCCCACTTACTTTCATATGGAGCTCGCCCCTAGTTTCTTCAACCATGTTCTGGTCATTTTCTCATTTCTTCTTAACCTCGGTGGGATGAGCTCCCTTGGTCACTATCGGAGTCTTGGCGACCAAAGGTTTGATTTTCAATCAAGCAAACCTTGCTTTCTCACCCTTCAAAGGTCTCTTGCCAACCATTTTGGTTGCCCTACTAACTTCAGCCTTAGAATTTTTTGTCTTGAAAGCCCTATTCAAATGGGCCTCCAATTCCAAGATTGGCTATTCCGGGGCCATTACCACGACTCGGTCATTCACCCATTCTCAACGTATTTTCACCTCCTCAGTCGAGGCTACCTCCAAGGAAGCGACGGTATCGGCCTTGGCCAACTCCAATTCCTCCAATCGAAGCTCGACCAATTGGTTGAGTTGAGCTTGCCCTTTGTCCGCCCATTCTAACTCTGCCTTGCAAGTGGTGGCATATTGCCTTTGAGCCCTTCTAGTTTGTGTCTTGCTCAGGGGTACCAGTGGGAGTTTTGGCCTCTGCTTCTATACCATTAGCCCGCTTTTGTGTTTGGCACCTTTGAAAGTTGGAACACCACTACCGTTTGCGGGGCGGGGTCTTGATACATAGGCCACATCTTAGCTTTTGCCTTCGCCCACTGAAATCCACATGCTTCTATTTTGGTTTGAGTCTAGCGAATCAACGTCTTCACACCTTAGAGGGGCATGTTGATTTCTACTCTTAGGCTGATATCGTGGCATCTCGTACCTATCTTAATTTTCATGCAATGGCCGTTTGTTTGGCCTTACTTTCATTTTGCCTCTTGGGCTATGTGGGCCGTAATTCTCGGCCGGATTTGTTATCATAATCCTTTCAAAACTCCTAGGTCTGCCCACTTGGACTTGATCCTTGGGTTGCTCATTAATCAGCCCACTGGTAGGTTCCTTGGTTAGCTTCTTGGGTTTTGACGGAACCACTTCGAGAGTTACCTCGCGTTGGCATCGACTACATAGCACAATGGGCTTTGGAGGTTCTTCCTTGGTCGAAACTTTTGTCTCGAGAACCTTAGCCACCTCAGGGTACATTTTGGCCTTGCCTCTTGCCTTAGGGTCCATCGGAATCTCCCTTGCCCTTCTTTCTAACTCAGCCTTTGCTAAGCCACACAAGTCCAACCTTTGCCTAGGTTGGTCTGGCCTTGGGAAATTGACATTCACCATATTGACTTGGGCATTTGGAAAAGGGTTCTGGTCAATGCCCATGATAACTTTCTTTGGAAACTTCATGATCTTCAAATCGATGAAGTCTTTTGGGAGGTTCCACTAAACTTGGAAATTTGGGCCGTCGTCGGCCTTTGATCCTTGAAGGCTTTAGACAAAGCCTTGCACATATGGCCCTTTTGCCATAATCTCAACCAAGTCTACCCCGACTGACTCTTCTTCTTCTTTTAGTAAAACCTCTTGATCTCTTTCTTCTAATTTTATATCTTCAACGTCCACCGCGTGGACCGCCATAGTTCTATGCCCGAAGGATTTGGCCGAATTCTTATAAAAGGTTGGTCGAGGTGCCAACGGCCCCTTTTGTTGTTCATCCTTTAGAAGGGCTTCGTATCGGTCCACCCGAAGTAAGAGATCATAAATGTCACGGAACTAAATTCCTTCAAATTTCTTTCGAAGGTCAAGCAACAATCCTCATTGGGCCAATTTCGCAAATTCGTACTTTGGCATATTAACCGTTCACCTAGCCCTTACTTCTTTAAATCGCCCCAAGTATTCTTGGACCGACTCATTTGGCTTCTGACTTATTTTCGCCAAGTCGGCCATCGAGACTTCTGGCTCCGGCCGATAGAATTGCTCATGGAAGATTTGCTCCATAACTTGCCAATTTGGGACGGAGTTTTGTGGAAGCTTGACATACCACAAGAAAGCTGCCCATGTGAGGGTACTTGGGAATAACCTTAGTTTCAAAGCCTCGCGATGCCCAATCTCCGCACATTGGGCCGTGAATCGGCCAATATGTTCCACGGTTGCTTGGAGCCCATCTCCCGAAAATAGTGCAAAAATCTGGAACCTTGAAGCCCCTTGGAAATTCCTCTTGATCAAAGTGCTCCGGATATGGCCTTCGGTAGACTGGCCTGCCAATCCTCCTAGCATGGGGCACCATATCTTGAATCATTCGTTCGACCGCACCTCGGTCGATTGCTTGGTTTCCTGACAACAGGTTGTTCGCATTTCCACCGAGATTATTCCAACCACTGATTCCGGCAAATTGGTTGATAAGAGCCACAACAAAATTGGCTCCGGCCCCTTGGTGAGCTTGTTGGCGAATTTGATTGTATGGCGGGAATACTTGGAATTGGTTGGCCGCCACATATGGGTTGTTGCCCATCGGCGGAACATTAACCGCTAGGGCTGAGTTGCCCCCAGCTAGTGGATTTGGTTGGGGTGGATTCACGCCAAAAAATATTTGGTTGGGCCTCAGCTTGAGGCCCCGCCGCTGGCACTCCATTAGATGCCCCTTGGTTCCCATTTTGGCCATTTGGTTGGCCTAGCAATCGATCCCACAACTCGTTGATCTAGTGGCCATGGTTTGAGGAATGGTTTGAGTTGCCTCTTGCATTCGTTGATGGTTGAGGTTGTTTGATATCTCCATTGCACGGATGAGTTGTTGGATTTCCAACGAAGTGGCATGATTTGGCTTGAACAATGGTCCTCCAGCGACTTTCGTAACATCTTCAACCAACACATGGTCGGAACTGACGGCTGGATCTCGGCCGAGATCATTTTGGCCGACGGCCGTGGTTCGGCCGAGACTATTTTGGCCTTGTTGAGCGATCGAAACATTTGTCGTTGAGTATACATGAGGAGTGAACCAACCATCTAATTATGGTCGAAGTGATGTGAATCCCTCTGGCGGATTACTTGGGTGATGGCCCCATGTCATCTTTCGCCCAAAAATCACAAACTTCCACCTCTGTGACCGAAATCAAGGCGTCATTAATCTTCCGCCAACGAAACTCAATCTTAAGCCCTCCACCAAGCAAAGTATAATATGTCATATGAGGAGGCCAACTTCATATTTTTTTTTTTTTTTTTTTTTTAATTTTTTTAATTTTTATAAAATGAAGTGGCCAATTTGTTCAATAATGAACCATGACCTTTATTAGAATCTCAACGGCCTACCTAGTAGGTGGCCGTGTTGAACAAAATTTTCATGGAGACCATGGCGGTGGCCAACCATGTTTTACTCCAAGCTTGGAGCCCTTCTTATTATCGACTCGGATCTTGCCATTTTGTTGGCGATTGGTTGAACTACTATGATGACTAGTACCACCCAAATGACTTCTGGCCATCACTTTGGCCGACCCTTCATGCCCCCCAAATCCACCTGGTCGGCCAATCTTGGCCTTTGGCTGGGGTTCGATAAACTTGACCACTTGCAATTGTGGTCTCACAATGTCGAGTTTTTCTCCCACAATCATGTTTATCATTATTGCATCTTGGGTCATGCTCCGCCCTTCTTTTTCACAAGATTGTAGGCCTTTACATCCTAGGATGGTTGCCTTGGGTTGGACCATATTGCAATTTTCATCGGTGACCAGCTTTTGGGTCTCATCACCTTGGGTGGACTCCTTTTCCTCAACCAATGTCAGGTTCTCAATAGGAAGGTCAACTTGAGTATTCGATTTTAAGGGCGTCTCGCCCATCTCTTTCTTACTCTCATATTCCCTACTAACCTCACTTTCCTCTAGAGGAGTAGGTGGAATGGGTGGCCAACTTGCAACCACATGAGAATTTTCATTTTGTGACTGAGAATCAAGGTTGGGGTTGAGAGTTTGCCCCTCAGCTTGTTGGCTAAGAACTTGCTCTTCGATCGCAAGTCGCAAGGAGATTTCACGCAACTGTTGGATCAAAAGTTCGTTGGAAACTGCCATCTCCATAAATATATCTTTCACTTCAGATATTTCTTTTATGAAATTTTGATGTTCTTTGTCCGTGCTGTCAACATATGGCCTCTCACCTATGCTAAGAACATTTTGGCCATTATAGCCATTAAGATGATTCGTTTGGTGGGAGCCATAACTAGGCTGATCATAAATATTGGCCGGATTGTTTTGGCCATCTGGGTAAGTGTATAGCCCTCCGGCCACCTGATTGTACTGGCCATTATAGCCATGTTGGCCATTCTCATAATTTTGATAAATCATATTATTTTGGCCATGATTGTTGTTTCCGCCATGTTGGCCATTGAATTGGCTACCAGAGCTATATTGATACGTAGAATTGTGTTGGCCGTTATAGCCACCTTGATTGGTTTGGCCACCAAAGTCATTTTGATCATTTTTACCATTTTGGTTCATAAGATCATATCCGCCAACATAGTTGTGGCCACCATATTGGCCAACATAGTTGTGCCCACCATATTGGCAACCAAATTGACTACTTGAGCCATATTGGTTGTTAGGCCCACATTGATGGGTAAAATTATACTGGCCATAGTGTTGGCCGATGGATTGGCTATTCGAGCCATAAGAATCATAGCCGTTGTAGTTCATCGGCTGATAGGAATGTTGCCATTCCTTTCGGTCGCTCATATAGTGTGTCCCACCGGGCGTGCCAAATTATGTTTCCCTCTTTTCGGCCGGGTAGGCCGATTGAAGGAGTTTTGGTCCTTCTTCTTTTTTGAGTGCGGGGCGTGCCATCACCAAGCCCCGAATTTGGGCTTGAATGGAATGTGAGTAGATGGATGTGTTGCGTCCGAGATTTGACTTTAATCAAACAATTGTTCGGCCGAGCAAGGAACCTCCTCACGGCCTAGGTTCTTTCACTACCTCAGGATCAAGGCTTTATGTGAGCGACCAAATGATGTGGAGTGGGTCGGAGATGAAGATTGAAGGTGAAACGTAATGAAACAAAGAATAAGTGCGTAAAGTAAAAGTGCAAAAGATAAATAACGTAAAGACGAGAATTAAAGTGCGATAAAATGAATCAAAGCAATAAATAAAGCAAGAACGAAATGAAAGCGATAAGAACGATAAAGTAAAATGAACTTGAAATTAAACTTAATTGAAGTGCGATAACAATGAAAAGTAAAGCAATTGAAAATAAACTTGAATTTAAATGACAAGGTAATGTAAATTGCAAGAATTTAAACTTACACTAAGAAAAGGAAGAATTCGCTACACTAGGTGCATGAAAAGTAAAATCCTAAGTCTAGGAAAAGAAAAGTGCGAGACGAAAGATAGGTTTGTTTGTCTTATGTTGTGTCCTTTCTGTCTTCGTCGAACAAGGTTTATATAGGGCGCTCATCAACCCATGGGCTGGCCATTGAATGGCCAAATGTCAACTCTTCTTAAAAATATTTCCTTTCGAAGCCCTCCTATATCCGTGGGATTGTATTGATTGAAATATTCTGACATGCTTGATTCTTCCTCCTTTTGGAACACTCGGAGTTACTATCAAATACCTTGATTTCTTTACTTGCAAAGCCTTTGTCACGTGCATATGATCCTCCGAAAATCTGGGCTTGAATTGGTGGCTTAAACTTGGGTCTCCGGTTTCTCTTATATTGCCACCCATATAATATTCATTAAATTCCAAATATATATATATAAGCCTAAAATAGAAGGCTAAAACTTAGGAGCTGGCCGTACATGCAACAACAATTGCATTTATATATATATATATATATATATATATATATAATATCAATACAATATTAGATAAAGGAAGTTCAATAAAGCCCCGGCCGCATGTTTTGAAGTTCCAGCCCCACTTATTTGAATATATGTATGTGTACATAGAATAAGACAAATTAAACTTCCAACCTAAAAATCCCTTCAGCCCGTTAACAAACCAAAAAAGCCCCAGCCGTCATTCTCCAAAACTGTGTTGGCTCAAAACCAAAAAATACCCCGGCCGAGATATCCCAAGTCCTCCAAAATCCCGGCCGAGATCTCCAACAGCCCCGACCGTGAGCTTTAGCCATTCCAGCCGTACACTCCAGCCACTATCGAACTGCCCGGCTACATCTCGTAAGGCCCGGCCTTTTTTGGCCGTGCCCCGCAATTTTACAAGCCCGGTTTGCCCAACGAACCCCGGCCGTAATTCTTCTCGTGCCCATTTTTCCTAGCTCCATCCGGCTGCAAGTTTGTGCAGCCCGGACTGCTACGGCCCCCAAAGTTCAACGGCTGCCCAATTCCGCAATTGAGAAGCCCGGCCGCATCTCCTTGTCTGCCCGGCCAATTCTCGTGCTTTCAGAAATTGCCCAAGTTAGGTGGATTTCCACCACCCCTAAAGGTGCCCGGGTGCGATTCCATTCTCAAAGAAAAAACCCGACCGAGATTCCATTCTCAAAGCCCGGCCAACATTCCAAGAGTCTAGCTGCCCGTGTCTTTGAAAGGTGCCCGGGTGAATTTTCAACAGCCCCAAACATTAGGATATGAAGAATGAGAATAAATTGATTTGTAAAAATTGAATGAAAAACATATCGAAGTAGAGAACTATATTGGGAGTGCGATAATGTAATTCACATTTTGGACAACAACAGATTTAATTAGATTTGATACTTGATGCATTTAATCTAGCTCCATTTCATCTTATTTCGTCTTTCATATACAAACAAGTAGTACTTCTACCAGGACTGCTCTGTAACCAATAACATATAAGTTATAGAAGGAGCAGCATTTTCGTTAGTATTTATTGGATCAACTATCGTAAATTCCTCAAACTATGGGGGTCATTACAAACTTATACTCAATCTTTAAAACCCTGTTTGATTGGTACCCAAATTTATAAAAACCTTATAAATGAGACTCTCCGTTACTCAAATCATTAATAAGTCTGTTAATTCTTATGTGGCAAATGTGAGTCTCATTTTTTTTGCTCTTGCAAGAAATTAAGAGCCATGTTCGTTGGCTGTGTATGTATAAAATTAAATTTGAAAATGAATTTAATTCATTTAAAGGTTCTACTCCGGTAGTTATTAATAGTCATATATAAATAAATTATTTTATTCTTGTTGTCCTCATCAAATGTAATTACGGCTATATTGGTGCCAAAATGTGCAAATGTTTGGAGCTGAATTTGTGAAAGGTCAAATTCTGGTTTATGTGAAGTTTATTGAATGGCTTTTATCACAAAACGTCCATGAGGTTCACGAAATTATTAGGTTGAGTTATCACAAAACAAAGTTTGTTTAATTTTCTAATTATACCCATATGAAATCAAATAATAATGATATATTGTAATTCTAATTTGTTAGAGCATCCGCAATGGGCTCCCTAAACCACCTCCTTAGACAAATTTTAGGGAGGAATTGTAAAAATGCAACTCCAACCATGCTCCCTATCCACCTCCTAAAATAGGGAGTCCTCTAGGAGCTCCTAAATCTGAGGAGAGAGAAATTACTCTTAGTGGCTCCCTATAATTTAATGTTGTCTTATTTAATGAGTATTTCAAACCTTTATTTAATGCTAACTATTCTTTATTTTATTTTTTAATAGAGATGGACTAATCAAAAAAGAGTTATAACATTTATGACTCTCCAAATTAGGGAGTATGGTTGGAGTTGAATTTTTTTAGAGAGCTCCTAAAATAGCTTTCTTATATTTTTAGCTAAATTTTAGCTAAGAAATAGAGAGCATCATTGCGGATGCTCTTAGACCATTCACAATGGGCTCCTTAAACCGCCTCTTTAGACAAATTTTAGGGTGGAATTGGAAAATACAACTCTAACCATGCTCCCTATCCATCTCCTAAAATAGGGAGACTTCTAGGAACTCCTAAATCTGAGGAGAGAGAAATGACTTCTACTGGCTCCCTATAATTTAATGTTGTTTTATTTCATGAGTATTTCAAACCTTTAATTAATGCTAATTATTTTTTTATATTATTTTTTTAATAGAAATTGCCCAATTAAAAAAAAAAAGTATAGCATTTATGACTCCCTAAACTAGAGAGCATGATTGGAGTTTAAATTTTATAGAGAGCTCATAAAATAAATTTTATATATTTTTAGCTAAAATTTTTAACTGAAAAATAGAAAGCATAATTGTGGATGCTCTTAGAGCATCCTTAATGGACTCCATAAACCACCTTTTAAAATAAATTTTAGGGAGGAATTGGAAAAATACAATTCTAACTATGTTTCTGATCCACCTTCTAAAATAAGGAGACCTCTAGGAGCTCCTAAATCTCGTAGAGAGAGAGAGAGAGAGAGAGAGAGAGAGAGAGAGCTCATAGTGGCTCCTTATAATTTAATGTTGTTTTGTTTTATGCATAGTTTAAACTTTTAATTAATGCTAACTATTTTTTATAACTCCCTCAACTATGGAGTATGATTGGAGTTCAAATTTTATAGAGAGCACCTAAAATAACTTTTGTGTGTTTTTAGCTAAATTTTAACTAAAAGAGAGCATGATTGTAGATACTCTTAATGGAGACAAAATGGTCATGAAAAATGTGCATTTAATGCTGGCCCATTTTCCCAAACTTTCTCATGGGAAGGGAAAATAAAACCCAAGGGTTTTGCCATGTGCCAGGCAACCATTTCTCATGTATGGACTTACCAAACATGGAAAAGCAATTGATTTCTCATCCCCAAGTCGTCTTTCCCATAAACTAAACGTAGCCTTAAAGTTAATATGTGTGCCCACAAATAGTCCTTGTTGTGAGTTTCCGTCAAAAGTTCTATTAGTTTGTTGATGTGGCACTTATGTGGAACCCACATATCCAAGGCCATACTATTGTAGTATTCTATAATTTCTCATACTATAGTGCCATATGAATTTAAATGAAGTATATATTTTTTAAAGTTCATTAAAAAAAATTGATTTTTTATCGCAAATGATCTCGGAAATTCACAAAATTATCACATTTTGTCCTTCAATGTTTTTGTGACATTAATGGTCCTTAAGTTTTTCATGCCAAAAGTTGCTCAAATATTTTACTTATTAAAGCTTGCACTGTGCCATTATTTAAATGGAAATTTGTTGGATCAGATTTGATTTTGTGAGAATGAAATAGATGATAACTTTATAAGAAAAAGAGGACATGGGAGAGGAAAGTGGTGTTAATGTTTATAGGAATATGTGAAAACATAAATGTACAGAGGGAAAATAGAGTGGTAAAATTAATTACAAATTAATCTTAAAAAAAATAAAAATTGCCAGAACGATAATAAAAATTAAATTCACTATATAATTTATTTTCACAAAGAGAAAGAATTAGTTTGTTTAATCTCAATCATTCATGGTAGCCTAATCTAATGGTTGAAAATTTGTGTCTAAATTTCTATCAAATTTATGGTGCCACAGATTCCCATATATATGAACATTAAATGGGAATCTGTGGCACCATAAATTTGAATGATTCTTCAAGAAGCTTTGCGTGCTCTTGAGTTTTGCTGCAGATCCATCCCTCTCCTCCAAGTTGAAGTTTTTTAAAAAATAAAAAAAAAATTCTTCAGGTTTTTTTTTCCTTCTGTTTTTTATATATTTTATAATATGTATTTTCATATTGTTGTTTAATTTAGAGATATTATTTTTGTTTTCTGATTTGGTTATCTTTGTATAACCATAAACCCTAAATCCTCTTTCGAATAATTCGGGAATTTCTTTTGGCTTTTAGCCTTTTAAATGTTGCCCCTTCCCAGGAAAATTCCTGGATCCACCGCTGTTGACAGTGCTTCATGAAGAAGCACATAGCAAGTGCTTCTTCAGAAATCACTTCTATAATTTTCTGCCAAACGCTATCAAAAGTGCTTTTGGTTGTTAGAAATCGCTTTTAATCCTTCCAGAAGCACTCTCAAACAAGCATGCTACTATATAAGCAAGTTAAAAGCTTAGAACGAGAGAGACTCAGAGAATTGTTACTATTGAGCTAACTTTACTGAGAAATCAAAGAGAAGTAGCGAGGGAGATGGGAGTGCCATCCTTTTTTCGTTGGTTGGCTAACAAGTACCCCAAAGTTGTGTCCAAAGGTATGGTAGAGAGATATGAGCATACCAAAGTCAAACCACAAGTGCATTATTTCTTGATTATATTGATAATGGTGAATTAGTTGGTATACTATCTTTCTCCTTATCGACATGTTTTAGTTTTACCATGTTCTTCTAGCTCTAAAATATCACAAATGCCATCTGTAAAAATAAATAAAATAGAATTACTATTGACACATTAAAAATTAAATTTTTATTAATTATTAATAGACATGTCAACATGTGATTGGTTGAATAAGGAGTCATTGGTGAAATGCTACATGATAAATAAGTCTTATAGGTTTTGTCCTATCGAAAGTTTGTTACGATTAACGGATTGAGCTCTCTTCCGAACCGATTCACAGCTATCTTGAAATAATAAAATATAAAAGTGGAGGATGATTGTGGAGTGCAAATGATGTTTATTTTTATTTTTCATGTACTTTATGAACCAGGTGGGCCTGATTCTCTCATTCTGCACAGATTTATTCTTTGATAGAAAAAAAACAAAAGAAAAAGAAAAGACATCAGTTGCATTGCTGTTGCTTGAACCCAAACCTCTCATTCTGCAAATCATACTCCACATGGTAATTCTGCATTTGGAAACTCCCCAGAATTATAGAAGGCCCAGACGAGATCACAGGCAAATTATCACCCCGAATCGTCAAGCACAGCACCTTCCAACCGGCCGGCGCCATGTAATTCTCCTCCGGCAGCGCCATCTCAGCCCCTCCCTTGAAGTGAAACGTCACGCTTGGAAATATCGGCGTTTCGATCCCGGAAACATTATAGCACGGCCTCAACCTAGTCAAAGCCTCCACTTCCTCCGCCCTCTTGTAGCCCTTTATTAGCTTCTCGAACTCTCCCGCCACGAGCTCGAACACCTCAGGCGCCATATGCGTGAAGGTGGTCCCGGAATCGACTATGGTCCCGCCGGAGCCGTTCTTGTCAGGCCTTAGGTACCTGTACGGAATCTTCACGCGCCGCCCTCCCACAGTGATGCGGCTGAGGCCGACGTAGTAATAGGTGAGGAAAGCCCCCTTTCCGGGGACTTCTGGGTTTTTCACAAACGGCGTGTAGCTGATGCCTTTAGTTTTCTTGACGGAGTCTTTTCCGCCGACGAGGACCAGTGAGCTGCTTTTGTTAGTGTCGTCGAATAGGCGAGAGAGAAGGCAGTAGGAGAATTTTTTGACGGCCAATTGGGTGGGGAGAGAAGCTGGGCCGCGGCCCAACCCGGCAATGCCAGCGGCTGGTTGGTCGGAAGCGCGAATGGAGCAGCCCACAAGGAAATCGGGTACGCGTCGATTAGGGAGGTGCAGCGTTTCAGAGAGTAGACTTCCACTTGTGTCGCCAGAGCCGTAGGGGTATGTGTACCAAGGGCATCTCCGGGTACAGTTTTTCGAACCGAGTTTGCAATCTGGGCAGTGAATTTTCGGGTAAACCATAGCGCATTTGGGGTTCAAGCAGGCGAGGGGTTCGGAAGATGAGGACAAGTTGGGAATAAAAGATTTGACTTCGGCGGTGTTGTTGAGGTAAGTGGAGCAATTGATACACTGGTAGTTTTTGCCGCAAGGGAACCAAGTTAAATCACTACCAGTGTCCATCATGAAGGGGAGGGTTTGGGGAGGGGTGCCAAAGCTCAGGGGTATGGAGTAGCCTCCATAGCTGTTGGAGAAGAGTGGGGTTTTGATGTTGGTATGGGGAGGGGTATTTTGGGGATTTTTGAGGTGGTGGGCTCTTTTTAAAGAGGAATTTGCTAAGTAGCTGAGGTGCTGGTAAGGATCTGGATGTGGGTTTTTGGGTAAATGTGAGATGGGTATGGAGATAATATTGGAAGAAGTAATATACGGTAGAAGAAGAAGTAGAGAGAGAAAGAGCAGCAAAGAAGATGAAGAAGATGATGAAGAAGAAGCCATGATTTTGATAGATTGGATAGAGGAAGCTTAATTTTTATTGTGGTTCTTAAGGATAGAAAATGTAAGTTCCAGTCAGGTTGGATGATGAATTTTGCCAGCTTCAATCTTTGATACCAAACAGGTGTCTTCGTGCATGCGTTTAAGCAATAGAAAGAAAGACTTACATGTCCAAACCAAAAGAATAGATGAGTTTGGTTTCTACTTGACCTTCGCAAAACAACAATTTTGTTTGGCAGCTTGTAAATCCTCTTTTGGGTTGAGGTGTTCAAATTCCTATTCCAATCCGTGCTTACATCTCTCTCTCTCTCTCTCTCCTCTTTCTTTTTTTTCATTTCTTGCTCTCCGCCAATTTTCTTCTACCCCTCAAGTGCAAAAAAATTACTTGTAATGGGGATAACGTTGTTTTGTTATCTCAGACCTAATTCAATGACACGTGAAAAAGTTAACCCACATGCCATTGCATTATTAGTCGGAGATAGCAATAAGTGTAATCCTCGTTGCATGAGAATATTTCTCCCTCAAGTGAGCATGATCACTTTTTTTATTTTATAAAGTTCGTTTACATATACCAAAAGCAGTGCATATATAGACTTAATTAGAGACGAGTCCTCTTCGTATGTACATCATTTAATAAAAGAAGTTGATATTAAAGGTGTGCGATACAGTTGAGATAGGATGTGTGGGAGCACATATTTCTGCAACCAATAAATGGGCGACACATGAAAAAGGAATATTCCTTAGGTCAACTAATTACCTTAATGAATGAGAATATCTCCCCAAATCAAGGATGAGAGTTCCACCAAATCTCATTGGTAATTCCAATCTCCTATTTTTGGATAAAAATAATCCTAATTAAATAAAGAATTTATTCTTCAAACCCTAACCTACAAGAAGTCTATAAATACATGGCTACACAACACACAAAACGTAATTCCAGATCCCTAACAAAATTGATGTCACACCTCTCTCTCTCTCTTGCCGCCCCTCTCACTCTCTCTCTCACACGGCACCGACCATCCGGCTCTCCTTGTGAGAGAAGACCTCCATCCTTTCCATTACTTTGTCATATGTTTCTCAAGATCCAATTAACTAACGTAGGCATCAGAGGGTTTTTAGCCAACACCCCCTGGGTTTGGTCAATTTACTCTAGTCTGTTTCGTAGGGATCGAGGAGGAAGAAGAAGGAAGTTCGAGGGACAAAGAAATCATCCGTGTATTCCCCGTATGAATATTCGCACAAACATGATGTTTTTTCTATTTATTAATTTTTGGGAAGATGTGTGAAGATCAAATTTTGGGGTACCTCAAGATTTTTTTGATATAAATTTAAATTAAATGGAAGTAAAAGATGGTACACAGCCACACCAATTGTGAAGTTTGGGTGTTAAATTGTCAAAATTTATTCTTTGATTGGCTAATGCGCACACTTGTATCAATCCCAGTAATATTTATAAAAATTTGCTAAATAAATTTTGTTAAAGCGTAAAATCAACTTGAGATGAAATGGGCTGAATATATATATATATATAATAAAGTATCTTTTCACCCACAGTCTGCGCGGCTGCATAAGTGAAAACTTGCTAACTGGATTTCGTAGTGGAGCAAATAATGCTTAAATTGAACACTTCATTGATGTTAGCCCTTTGAAATTAGGAAAAGAAGAAAAAAAAAAGAAAAAAAAAAAAGACAGCCTCATACGTGAACATGAGTCTAACAAATTATTGTGCATAATTAATTTGAACATATGAAATGTTATTAAAGTCTAATTACAATACAAAATGGTAAAGCTCGAATTTCACATAACAACTTCCATAATAAGAGTGTCCACCTCTCATTCCATGTATGTTATTAAAAAGTTTGCTCATCGCAACCTTAAGACACTTCTTTCAAGAGAGACTAGAATTGTCGCCAGTGCATTGAGTTGCACCATAAATTGTATCATTGTTCAAAACCCCAAACTTTAGCTTCCCATTAACAAAGAAGAGTGGACTAAGAGGAGCTTGAATACATAATTTGGTACTCATGAACCTTTTTATCGAATAAGGGAGAATCAATGAATTCTTTATTGTTCACATACACCTCATTTATCGTGTCTCTTAAACCAAAGAAAAATGCATTTGAGTATTTTAAGAGGCAATTTTCATACCAAATTATAGCTCTCCTTGCTTGTAAGGGTGTTGTCTGAGGATCTCTTCGCTTACTTCTCCTTCGCAAAATATGTATGAGATCAATGACGGACCCAGGAATTTTTATAAGGGTAAGGCTAAATAAATTTTTTAAAGGATATATATTATAGGCATTTTTTCCCTTGAAACAAAAATGTAAATAAGTGTGCTCCCGTCTCTCATTCCATGACCCTTTTTTATGAGTTCACTCTTTGCATCATCAAGACACTCTTCACAATTAAAGCGAGAAAGATCACGAGTTCAGGGTTTAGGTCCCAAAAAGCTCTATACGACTCTCTCGAACCCTAGGCCCCGTCCCTGGGAAACACTTTTAGCGCTGCACTGGGGGATAGGAGGACTTTGTTCCTCCTTCCCTCTCCTCTCCTCTCCTCCTTCCCATTTCCTCCAGCTCCTCTCTCTCTCTCTCCCCTTTGTGAGAGTCTTCTCTCTCCTCCGTGGGAGTTCATTCTCTCCTCTGTGAGAGTTTATGTTACTTTTCTTGTTGTTTTGTATTTCTTTCTTGTCTCTCTGAATCTCCTCTCTCATTCCTCCTCATCCCCCTGATCTCCCTCATCTCTGACTCCTTTTGTCTCCAAACGCCTCATCTATCCATAACATCTCCCTCAAGTTCTCCTCTTCCCCTTTCCCTATGATTGACTTATTAGTGTCTTGGCTTGTTATTGCTGCTACTCTCCCCTAGGCCTACAACCCATGCTCAAATCCGAGTCTCAGATTTTGTGTTTATGGTCTCTGTAGTTCTGTGATCTCTGTTGACCAATTTATGGATCACTTGAGTATGATGCATATTGGTAGCTTACTTCCTCAATTTCATTCTCAGCAGATCCCTCTTCATGGCTCCTCTGTCCTTTGGTTTCTTGATGGCGGCAGTTATGACAACAACGGCGGCGAGTTGTAGATATTGTAATTGGGGTTTCTGTAATTTGGGGTTATTTTGTTGTATTGTGCAAGTACTAGAGTGGACATCTCTTTAAGAGGCCACGAGTGCAGTGAGCTACACCATAAACTGAATCTTTATTCCCAATAGGTAGGGTTCCGTGAGCATGTAGTTGTTGGTTACAAGCAGCCTCATTACATATCTGAGTTAATAATCGATTAACTTTGTCGTCAAATAACACAAGAGCATTATACATGTTATTATTTGTCAAATAAACCGCTTTAGTCATATCAGGTACACGAAAGAAGTTTGAACTTGAGTATTTAAAGAGACAATCGTCGTACCATATTATACCCCCTTCTGCGTCTCAAGGCATAGCTTGCGCAGCTCATCTGATGCTCCTCTAAAACATTTTTCACAACCTTCGTGCTTGCGAGTGGTTTTACTCTCGAATATTGCACTAGTGTTTGGGGCTGTTGAAAATTCACCCGGGCACCTTTCAAAGACACGGGCAGCTAGACTCTTGGAATGTTGGCCGGGCTTTGAGAATGGAATCTCGGTCGGGTTTTTTCTTTGAGAATGGAATCGCACCCGGGCACCTTTAGGGGTGGTGGAAATCCACCTAACTTGGGCAATTTCTGAAAGCACGAGAATTGGCCGGGCAGACAAGGAGATGCGGCCGGGCTTCTCAATTGCGGAATTGGGCAGCCGTTGAACTTTGGGGGCCGTAGCAGTCCGGGCTGCACAAACTTGCAGCCGGATGGAGCTAGGAAAAATGGGCACGAGAAGAATTACGGCCGGGGTTCGTTGGGCAAACCGGGCTTGTAAAATTGCGGGGCACGGCCAAAAAAGGCCGGGCCTTACGAGATGTAGCCGGGCAGTTCGATAGTGGCTGGAGTGTACGGCTGGAATGGCTAAAGCTCACGGTCGGGGCTGTTGGAGATCTCGGCCGGGATTTTGGAGGACTTGGGATATCTCGGCCGGGGTATTTTTTGGTTTTGAGCCAACACAGTTTTGGAGAATGACGGCTGGGGCTTTTTTGGTTTGTTAACGGGCTGAAGGGATTTTTAGGTTGGAAGTTTAATTTGTCTTATTCTATGTACACATACATATATTCAAATAAGTGGGGCTGGAACTTCAAAACATGCGGCCGGGGCTTTATTGAACTTCCTTTATCTAATATTGTATTGATATTATATATATATATATATATATATATATATATATATATATATATATATATATATATAAATGCAATTGTTGTTGCATGTACGGCCAGCTCCTAAGTTTTAGCCTTCTATTTTAGGCTTATATATATATATTTGGAATTTAATGAATATTATATGGGTGGCAATATAAGAGAAATCGGAGACCCAAGTTTAAGCCACCAATTCAAGCCCAGATTTTCGGAGGATCATATGCACGTGACAAAGGCTTTGCAAGTAAAGAAATCAAGGTATTTGATAGTAACTCCGAGTGTTCCAAAAGGAGGAAGAATCAAGCATGTCAGAATATTTCAATCAATACAATCCCACGGATATAGGAGGGCTTCGAAAGGAAATATTTTTAAGAAGAGTTGACATTTGGCCATTCAATGGCCAGCCCATGGGTTGATGAGCGCCCTATATAAACCTTGTTCGACGAAGACAGAAAGGACACAACATAAGACAAACAAACCTATCTTTCGTCTCGCACTTTTCTTTTCCTAGACTTAGGATTTTACTTTTCATGCACCTAGTGTAGCGAATTCTTCCTTTTCTTAGTGTAAGTTTAAATTCTTGCAATTTACATTACCTTGTCATTTAAATTCAAGTTTATTTTCAATTGCTTTACTTTTCATTGTTATCGCACTTCAATTAAGTTTAATTTCAAGTTCATTTTACTTTATCGTTCTTATCGCTTTCATTTCGTTCTTGCTTTATTTATTGCTTTGATTCATTTTATCGCACTTTAATTCTCGTCTTTACGTTATTTATCTTTTGCACTTTACTTTACGCATTTGTCTTTAAATTATATTTAAGTTTAAGCACTTTTACTTTACGCACTTATTCTTTGTTTCATTACGTTTCACCTTCAATCTTCATCTCCGACCCACTCCACATCATTTGGTCGCTCACATAAAGCCTTGATCCTGAGGTAGTGAAAGAACCTAGGCCGTGAGGAGGTTCCTTGCTCGGCCGAACAATTGTTTGATTAAAGTCAAATCTCGGACGCAACACATCCATCTACTCACATTCCATTCAAGCCCAAATTCGGGGCTTGGTGGTGGCACGCCCCGCACTCAAAAAAGAAGAAGGACCAAAACTCCTTCAATCGGCCTACCCGGCCGAAAAGAGGGAAACATAATTTGGCACGCCCAGTGGGACACACTATATGAGCGACCGAAAGGAATGGCAACATTCCTATCAGCCGATGAACTACAACGGCTATGATTCTTATGGCTCGAATAGCCAATCCATCGGCCAACACTATGGCCAGTATAATTTTACCCATCAATGTGGGCCTAACAACCAATATGGCTCAAGTAGTCAATTTGGTTGCCAATATGGTGGGCACAACTATGTTGGCCAATATGGTGGCCACAACTATGTTGGCGGATATGATCTTATGAACCAAAATGGTAAAAATGATCAAAATGACTTTGGTGGCCAAACCAATCAAGGTGGCTATAACGGCCAACACAATTCTACGTATCAATATAGCTCTGGTAGCCAATTCAATGGCCAACATGGCGGAAACAACAATCATGGCCAAAATAATATGATTTATCAAAATTATGAGAATGGCCAACATGGCTATAATGGCCAGTACAATCAGGTGGCCGGAGGGCTATACACTTACCCAGATGGCCAAAACAATCCGGCCAATATTTATGATCAGCCTAGTTATGGCTCCCACCAAACGAATCATCTTAATGGCTATAATGGCCAAAATGTTCTTAGCATAGGTGAGAGGCCATATGTTGACAGCACGGACAAAGAACATCAAAATTTCATAAAAGAAATATCTGAAGTGAAAGATATATTTATGGAGATGGCAGTTTCCAACGAACTTTTGATCCAACAGTTGCGTGAAATCTCCTTGCGACTTGCGATCGAAGAGCAAGTTCTTAGCCAACAAGCTGAGGGGCAAACTCTCAACCCCAACCTTGATTCTCAGTCACAAAATGAAAATTCTCATGTGGTTGCAAGTTGGCCACCCATTCCACCTACTCCTCTAGAGGAAAGTGAGGTTAGTAGGGAATATGAGAGTAAGAAAGAGATGGGCGAGACGCCCTTAAAATCGAATACTCAAGTTGACCTTCCTATTGAGAACCTGACATTGGTTGAGGAAAAGGAGTCCACCCAAGGTGATGAGACCCAAAAGCTGGTCACCGATGAAAATTGCAATATGGTCCAACCCAAGGCAACCATCCTAGGATGTAAAGGCCTACAATCTTGTGAAAAAGAAGGGCGGAGCATGACCCAAGATGCAATAATGATAAACATGATTGTGGGAGAAAAACTCGACATTGTGAGACCACAATTGCAAGTGGTCAAGTTTATCGAACCCCAGCCAAAGGCCAAGATTGGCCGACCAGGTGGATTTGGGGGGCATGAAGGGTCGGCCAAAGTGATGGCCAGAAGTCATTTGGGTGGTACTAGTCATCATAGTAGTTCAACCAATCGCCAACAAAATGGCAAGATCCGAGTCGATAATAAGAAGGGCTCCAAGCTTGGAGTAAAACATGGTTGGCCACCGCCATGGTCTCCATGAAAATTTTGTTCAACACGGCCACCTACTAGGTAGGCCGTTAAGATTCTAATAAAGGTCATGGTTCATTATTGAACAAATTGGCCACTTCATTTTATAAAAATTAAAAAAATTAAAAAATTAAAATTAAAAAAAAAATATGAAGTTGGCCTCCTCATATGACATATTATACTTTGCTTGGTGGAGGGCTTAAGATTGAGTTTCGTTGGCGGAAGATTAATGACGCCTTGATTTCGGTCACAGAGGTGGAAGTTTGTGATTTTTGGGCGAAAGATGACATGGGGCCATCACCCAAGTAATCCGCCAGAGGGATTCACATCACTTCGACCATAATTAGATGGTTGGTTCACTCCTCATGTATACTCAACGACAAATGTTTCGATCGCTCAACAAGGCCAAAATAGTCTCGGCCGAACCACGGCCGTCGGCCAAAATGATCTCGGCCGAGATCCAGCCGTCAGTTCCGACCATGTGTTGGTTGAAGATGTTACGAAAGTCGCTGGAGGACCATTGTTCAAGCCAAATCATGCCACTTCGTTGGAAATCCAACAACTCATCCGTGCAATGGAGATATCAAACAACCTCAACCATCAACGAATGCAAGAGGCAACTCAAACCATTCCTCAAACCATGGCCACTAGATCAACGAGTTGTGGGATCGATTGCTAGGCCAACCAAATGGCCAAAATGGGAACCAAGGGGCATCTAATGGAGTGCCAGCGGCGGGGCCTCAAGCTGAGGCCCAACCAAATATTTTTTGGCGTGAATCCACCCCAACCAAATCCACTAGCTGGGGGCAACTCAGCCCTAGCGGTTAATGTTCCGCCGATGGGCAACAACCCATATGTGGCGGCCAACCAATTCCAAGTATTCCCGCCATACAATCAAATTCGCCAACAAGCTCACCAAGGGGCCGGAGCCAATTTTGTTGTGGCTCTTATCAACCAATTTGCCGGAATCAGTGGTTGGAATAATCTCGGTGGAAATGCGAACAACCTGTTGTCAGGAAACCAAGCAATCGACCGAGGTGCGGTCGAACGAATGATTCAAGATATGGTGCCCCATGCTAGGAGGATTGGCAGGCCAGTCTACCGAAGGCCATATCCGGAGCACTTTGATCAAGAGGAATTTCCAAGGGGCTTCAAGGTTCCAGATTTTTGCACTATTTTCGGGAGATGGGCTCCAAGCAACCGTGGAACATATTGGCCGATTCACGGCCCAATGTGCGGAGATTGGGCATCGCGAGGCTTTGAAACTAAGGTTATTCCCAAGTACCCTCACATGGGCAGCTTTCTTGTGGTATGTCAAGCTTCCACAAAACTCCGTCCCAAATTGGCAAGTTATGGAGCAAATCTTCCATGAGCAATTCTATCGGCCGGAGCCAGAAGTCTCGATGGCCGACTTGGCGAAAATAAGTCAGAAGCCAAATGAGTCGGTCCAAGAATACTTGGGGCGATTTAAAGAAGTAAGGGCTAGGTGAACGGTTAATATGCCAAAGTACGAATTTGCGAAATTGGCCCAATGAGGATTGTTGCTTGACCTTCGAAAGAAATTTGAAGGAATTTAGTTCCGTGACATTTATGATCTCTTACTTCGGGTGGACCGATACGAAGCCCTTCTAAAGGATGAACAACAAAAGGGGCCGTTGGCACCTCGACCAACCTTTTATAAGAATTCGGCCAAATCCTTCGGGCATAGAACTATGGCGGTCCACGCGGTGGACGTTGAAGATATAAAATTAGAAGAAAGAGATCAAGAGGTTTTACTAAAAGAAGAAGAAGAGTCAGTCGGGGTAGACTTGGTTGAGATTATGGCAAAAGGGCCATATGTGCAAGGCTTTGTCTAAAGCCTTCAAGGATCAAAGGCCGACGACGGCCCAAATTTCCAAGTTTAGTGGAACCTCCCAAAAGACTTCATCGATTTGAAGATCATGAAGTTTCCAAAGAAAGTTATCATGGGCATTGACCAGAACCCTTTTCCAAATGCCCAAGTCAATATGGTGAATGTCAATTTCCCAAGGCCAGACCAACCTAGGCAAAGGTTGGACTTGTGTGGCTTAGCAAAGGCTGAGTTAGAAAGAAGGGCAAGGGAGATTCCGATGGACCCTAAGGCAAGAGGCAAGGCCAAAATGTACCCTGAGGTGGCTAAGGTTCTCGAGACAAAAGTTTCGACCAAGGAAGAACCTCCAAAGCCCATTGTGCTATGTAGTCGATGCCAACGCGAGGTAACTCTCGAAGTGGTTCCGTCAAAACCCAAGAAGCTAACCAAGGAACCTACCAGTGGGCTGATTAATGAGCAACCCAAGGATCAAGTCCAAGTGGGCAGACCTAGGAGTTTTGAAAGGATTATGATAACAAATCCGGCCGAGAATTACGGCCCACATAGCCCAAGAGGCAAAATGAAAGTAAGGCCAAACAAACGGCCATTGCATGAAAATTAAGATAGGTACGAGATGCCACGATATCAGCCTAAGAGTAGAAATCAACATGCCCCTCTAAGGTGTGAAGACGTTGATTCGCTAGACTCAAACCAAAATAGAAGCATGTGGATTTCAGTGGGCGAAGGCAAAAGCTAAGATGTGGCCTATGTATCAAGACCCCGCCCCGCAAACGGTAGTGGTGTTCCAACTTTCAAAGGTGCCAAACACAAAAGCGGGCTAATGGTATAGAAGCAGAGGCCAAAACTCCCACTGGTACCCCTGAGCAAGACACAAACTAGAAGGGCTCAAAGGCAATATGCCACCACTTGCAAGGCAGAGTTAGAATGGGCGGACAAAGGGCAAGCTCAACTCAACCAATTGGTCGAGCTTCGATTGGAGGAATTGGAGTTGGCCAAGGCCGATACCGTCGCTTCCTTGGAGGTAGCCTCGACTGAGGAGGTGAAAATACGTTGAGAATGGGTGAATGACCGAGTCGTGGTAATGGCCCCGGAATAGCCAATCTTGGAATTGGAGGCCCATTTGAATAGGGCTTTCAAGACAAAAAATTCTAAGGCTGAAGTTAGTAGGGCAACCAAAATGGTTGGCAAGAAACCTTTGAAGGGTGAGAAAGCAAGGTTTGCTTGATTGAAAATCAAACCTTTGGTCGCCAAGACTCCGATAGTGACCAAGGGAGCTCATCCCACCGAGGTTAAGAAGAAAGGAGAAAATGACCAGAACATGGTTGAAGAAACTAGGGGCGAGCTCTATATGAAAGTAAGTGGGCCAAAGGCGGAGGAAGACCAAGTCATGGTCGAGACCGAGGCCGAGGCCAACAAAATAGGACAAGAGGCCGAATATACGGTTGAATGAGAAGATAAAGAGATGCTAGAAAATCACCAGCCCAATTTTGCATCGGTCGAAGGTTTGATAGCCGAAGATGAAGAATATGGAGATGAAGGGTGTAGAGCATCTTGAAAAGGAGTGCAAGGAAGTGATGGCCAAGTTTAAGAATGAACTAAAAGTGGGCAAGGCCAAAGTGAAGTTTGGAGACTTTGACGAGGTAAATGCCATGGTTGTTACACTCCCACTATTTTTCAAAGCTTAGCCGGATCATCCTAATTATATGGATGGAGATGTGTTCAATGAGGTTGAGTCCATGGTCCAAATGGAATGGGCCAAAGAAATTGAGGTGGCCCAAGAAATTCCAAAGGAATGGAATGCCCAACCTTGCATCGTGGTGCCCAAAACGGAGGAAAAATTGCCCGAAAAGGTGTGCTATAAGATGCCCACCAAGAAAATGTCCTCCACCTTAAGCCTTTGTACATGGGCACTCATTTTGATGGAGTTCCGGTTGGCAAGGTCCTTGTAGATACAGGGGCTACAGTCAACATCCTCCATGCCTCAATCATGAGGAAATTAAAGAAAGGCTCAAAAGGGGATTATTCCACTCCAAGTTAGAGTGGGGCAAAAGGTTAAAATGACTGCCTTCTTTGTGGGGTAGACAACGACCCATTTCAATGCTTTGTTGGGCCGAGATTGGATCCATGGAAGTATGTGTGTGCCCTCTTCACTTCATCATTTTTTACAATTTCGGCATGAGGATGGAAGTGTAGAGATTGTTCAGGCCGATGCACGGCCCTTCATGGCCTCCGCCAATGCGACGGAGGCAGATTTTTATGAGGATGATATTGGGCCTCTTTATTTTACGGGGTCAGATAGGAACGGCTGACCTACGGGAGACTCGGCCCAAAAGTTGATAGACTTGGGGGCATATGATGCCCAAGCAGATGGGGAGAGTCCCAATATAGCTATTTTTTTTTTCTCCATCAATGAGTGATACAAGTATAGAGGAAGAGAAGAAGGCCACGGTGGAAAACCTTTTGAGACGACTATATTGTTTTTGGGCCGAAAGAGCGGCCGAGCATGGGTCCACTGTCCAACTTGGTGGAATTCCTTCATGAAGGTTCGGAGGATGATGCACTCGAGCTTGGGGATGGAAGACAACCATCGACCAATCTACGTTATGTCTAATGGTGTTCAAGGATTGCTTCGCTTGGGAACACACCGAGATGCCTAGATTGAGTCGTGACTTGGTCGAGCATCGTTTACCATCGGTGGAAGATTTTAAGCCCTTCAAGCAGTCGCCTCATCGGATGTGGGCGGAAGTAGAATTACAAGTTAATGAAAAAATTGTAAGACTTGTGAAAGTCAAATTTATTAGGATTGGATATCATGCTCCCTAGTCCTCTCTTGGCACTCATAGAAAAATCGGAAGCAATCCTCAACATAATGCTTCCGGCGTAGGGCGTTGAGCAAGGGCGGGCCAAGAAGAGATTTATCGTTGGGGCAAACGGTGGTTGGACTTAGCTTCGGAAAATAAAGCTGGAGCCACAACTGAAAAATCCATATAGGGCTAGAAGCATGATAATCCATGGGTTTAGCAATTACCTCGCGGAGCCCTCTATAAAGATAGGCAAGAAAAATTGGGCCCATGGCCACTTGATGGCCATCCACAAGTACCTCCGCCAAGGCTTGGAACTCCTTAGTAATCCCGCCGGATTTTGGGCATGCCAAGAACTTGCACAGCCACATGACAAGAAAAGCCACATGCTCAATGTAGGAGACGCCATTGATGGAAGGAGGATCGGTGGGCTCTCTGCCATGGCCAAGATATGTCTTCATCCAACTCCCAAAGGTCTTGCTTGATTTGTGGAAATCTAAGCCCACCTTGGATTTCGGAAGGTTGGCGGCCGAGAAATCATCTCCATGAGGGCGAAGGCCGGCGATTGCGGCCAAGTCTAGCAAGTTGGGCGTCATCATCCCAAAACGGAGCCTCATGCAATTGGTGGAGGAAGACCAAAAGCATAGGGCCGCGATGATGTGAGATCGGTCGCAAGGAAAGGGGCTCCCCGCACATAAGAGTAATGTATCATATATTCCAATTTTCTTTCAAGCCCTTCAATTTTGGTTCTAAAACTTTGAACCAATGATACCAATCAAATTTACCTCCCACCGAGCTTGAGTGGTCGGATTTCCCGGCGGTGGATGATGCTTTCTTTGATGGGGCCTCTTTAGTTGGGGCGTAGTCCATTTTGATGAGGGTTCCCGTCGGCCAACCTTTGAATGGCTTGGAGCTCTCCCAAACGGTTGCCTATGTGAAGTCTGAAAAATAAGTTGGGCCATTTCAAAGGTTCGGGATAGGCGGAGAAAAATGGGCCAAGAATATATTGGGCGGAGTTGGGAAAGGCATTGAGAAAGTAGACAAATACTTGCTTGCCCAAGTCTTTGTCCATGGCCACTTTCATATCTTCAAAAAATTGGGCACTATCATTTGGAATGGATTCCATCCTACAAACATGAAGTAAAATCGAATCAAAGAAAAATATAGTGAATAAACTAAGATTCGAATCAAGGCAAGCAAAGAGTTTCAAATTTCAGAAAATTGAAAGGTTTTGAGTCTCGATTTGCTTACCTCTACACCAATTATGAGCTAAACAAATCGGGGGGCAATGTTTGGGGCTGTTGAAAATTCACCCGGGCACCTTTCAAAGACACGGGCAGCTAGACTCTTGGAATGTTGGCCGGGCTTTGAGAATGGAATCTCGGTCGGGTTTTTTCTTTGAGAATGGAATCGCACCCGGGCACCTTTAGGGGTGGTGGAAATCCACCTAACTTGGGCAATTTCTGAAAGCACGAGAATTGGCCGGGCAGACAAGGAGATGCGGCCGGGCTTCTCAATTGCGGAATTGGGCAGCCGTTGAACTTTGGGGGCCGTAGCAGTCCGGGCTGCACAAACTTGCAGCCGGATGGAGCTAGGAAAAATGGGCACGAGAAGAATTACGGCCGGGGTTCGTTGGGCAAACCGGGCTTGTAAAATTGCGGGGCACGGCCAAAAAAGGCCGGGCCTTACGAGATGTAGCCGGGCAGTTCGATAGTGGCTGGAGTGTACGGCTGGAATGGCTAAAGCTCACGGTCGGGGCTGTTGGAGACCTCGGCCGGGATTTTGGAGGACTTGGGATATCTCGGCCGGGGTATTTTTTGGTTTTGAGCCAACACAGTTTTGGAGAATGACGGCTGGGGCTTTTTTGGTTTGTTAACGGGCTGAAGGGATTTTTAGGTTGGAAGTTTAATTTGTCTTATTCTATGTACACATACATATATTCAAATAAGTGGGGCTGGAACTTCAAAACATGCGGCCGGGGCTTTATTGAACTTCCTTTATCTAATATTGTATTGATATTATATATATATATATATATATATATATATATATATATATATATATATATATAAATGCAATTGTTGTTGCATGTACGGCCAGCTCCTAAGTTTTAGCCTTCTATTTTAGGCTTATATATATATATTTGGAATTTAATGAATATTATATGGGTGGCAATATAAGAGAAATCGGAGACCCAAGTTTAAGCCACCAATTCAAGCCCAGATTTTCGGAGGATCATATGCACGTGACAAAGGCTTTGCAAGTAAAGAAATCAAGGTATTTGATAGTAACTCCGAGTGTTCCAAAAGGAGGAAGAATCAAGCATGTCAGAATATTTCAATCAATACAATCCCACGGATATAGGAGGGCTTCGAAAGGAAATATTTTTAAGAAGAGTTGACATTTGGCCATTCAATGGCCAGCCCATGGGTTGATGAGCGCCCTATATAAACCTTGTTCGACGAAGACAGAAAGGACACAACATAAGACAAACAAACCTATCTTTCGTCTCGCACTTTTCTTTTCCTAGACTTAGGATTTTACTTTTCATGCACCTAGTGTAGCGAATTCTTCCTTTTCTTAGTGTAAGTTTAAATTCTTGCAATTTACATTACCTTGTCATTTAAATTCAAGTTTATTTTCAATTGCTTTACTTTTCATTGTTATCGCACTTCAATTAAGTTTAATTTCAAGTTCATTTTACTTTATCGTTCTTATCGCTTTCATTTCGTTCTTGCTTTATTTATTGCTTTGATTCATTTTATCGCACTTTAATTCTCGTCTTTACGTTATTTATCTTTTGCACTTTACTTTACGCATTTGTCTTTAAATTATATTTAAGTTTAAGCACTTTTACTTTACGCACTTATTCTTTGTTTCATTACGTTTCACCTTCAATCTTCATCTCCGACCCACTCCACATCATTTGGTCGCTCACATAAAGCCTTGATCCTGAGGTAGTGAAAGAACCTAGGCCGTGAGGAGGTTCCTTGCTCGGCCGAACAATTGTTTGATTAAAGTCAAATCTCGGACGCAACACATCCATCTACTCACATTCCATTCAAGCCCAAATTCGGGGCTTGGTGGTGGCACGCCCCGCACTCAAAAAAGAAGAAGGACCAAAACTCCTTCAATCGGCCTACCCGGCCGAAAAGAGGGAAACAACTAGCCAATAGACATAAGGCCATCTCCAACCCTAGAGGACTCAAACCCAAAATTTCACCTTCCAAAATACAACTATTCACGTATTTTTAGGACTCAAACTGTTTTTTCTTCTAACCTTGCGGACTCATAATTTGAGTCCGCAACTTTATTAAACTATTAAAGAATAATATAATCATATTTTGTTTTTGTGGTTAATTTTTTTATAGTTAATTTTTGCATATTACTCCGTGATTTTATTTTTTGAACATTTTGACATTTTTTTTTTGAAATTTCACAAACATAATTTTATTAACAAATTGATGGATATTTATAGAGTTTAGGATATGTTTTGAGGTTGCATCCAACTTAGAATAATATATTTACTTATTTTTACCTTTGGATTTAAATATCACCTTTTGATTATTTTTTTTCCCCTTTGATCCAACCAAAATTTAATATCAGCTGTTGATTTCTAGCCTTTAGGTTTGAAAAAAAGAATATTGAAATGCAGCCATAGAAGTCCAATTCTGAAGTTGCCTAGGCTTTGACAAGTGGCCAGCAACTTGGGGTAGTGGGTAACAGCCCATCATTTGCTTCAAATGAGGCCTCCCCACAAAAATTCTGCCTGGACTGGAATCTGAGGCTAAATTCCGCCCCATTTTTTAGTCAACTCAAATTTCCCCCCTCCAAATGCATGGGTTAGACCATCTCCAACTCAAGGGGTGGAAATTCAAATTTTGAGTTTTGAGTCCAAAAAATTTCTCCAACTCATGTATTTTGGAGGGTGAAAATTTGAGAAATGTCAAATCTTGGATGAAATTCCAGTCCCTTTATTGCCTGGACTGATAATTTTGTGAGCCCAAAATCTGCACTTTTTTTTTTGGCTGGAAGGAAGCCCACGTGCTAACCAAAATTGCTGGGCCCGCTGACAAATTCTGTTTGGGCAGCAACTTTGTGCGAAAAAGCATATTCACATTTCATTATTGATGGACAACAGCTATATTTTCAAAAAATCTGATATGCTGTTTTTTTTTAAAAAAAAGTTAAATTCTATTATGTTTTGGAATTTTAATTTTTTTAGGTAAAAATGTTTAGAAAATTAAATCATGAATGTTGAAACAAAAATAATGTCAAGAAAAAATATTTAAGGGTTAATTATTCTTAAACAATTTAATTAAGTTGCGGACTCAAATTATGAGCCTACAAGGTTTGAGGAAAAAACAAATTTGAGTCCTAAAAATACATGAATAAATGTATTTTGGAGAGTGAAAATTTGAGTTTAGCCTCAACATGGTTGGAGATGGTCTTAGAGAAGGTTTTGGGCTAAAAATCCCAAATTTTGGGCTTTACCTCCCATGGTTGGAGACGACCTAAGTCTGACCTTTTTCTTTTTTTGTTCAAATGTACTTTCCATTAAACAAAAGATAGTACATCATGGTGAATTAGCTGCTCCACGTAATTCCTTAAGTGTTGAATCCATGTTATATTTATTAACTGCACTGCCTTGAGCTATTGGAGAACGAAAACATTTATGCCCAATAATTTCAAATTAGATTAAAGAGACAGTTATGTTTTTCGTGCGGGTGCACAAGTAGCGCACTCGTGGCTGCATTTGGCCTTTTTATTTTTATCTTCTTTAAAAAAAAGAAGATAAAATTAGGTGAATTGGATTGGATTGGAAAATAGGATTATGATTTAGCCAATATAATTTAATCAATTCACATTGGATTATGATTTAGCCAATACAATTCAATCGAATTAAAAGTTTAAATTCAATCCAATCCAATTCATCTATATATATAAAGCAAAAGGTAGAGAATGGTGAAACATTCAAAATACCATAAAATGTCATTTGTTAATGCAAACATTAAGAATTGAAATTATTAATTAAATGAGGATAATATGGTAAATTCACACTTTTTCATATAAAAAAAATTAAAATTTTTTAAAAAATCAAATAATGGAGAGAGTCAAAGAGAAACATACAAAGAGGGGCGGGTAGGCGTCTGGGACAAGGGAGTGGAGATCTAGTGTGGGGCTGATTTTTTTTTTTTTTAGAGATATTTATAAAAAAAAAATTATTTAGAATTTTTTGAAGGTGCGGGCGGAGGTTGATCTTCTCCATTGTAGGAAGGAGATGGTGGAAGTTGATCACCTTGGGGGTGGATAATTCTGCTTTTTTTAATCGGGTGATGGCGTTTGTTGTTTGGTGCTAGGGTGTCCCATTACGTGAGTTGCGTGGATTACAATGTTGAGCAGCAAGAAAAGTAGTGGGAACCGAAGAAGCATCTATGGCTACGACCATGTAGAATTGATTTTCCTTGATTGAATAATAACATGATACAAGGTATATATATACAAGTGTGTTGGCTATAACTGTGGGCTATTATCATCAATATTAATACAAAGTTGTGAGGAATAACAACATAACTGATAACATGCCATTTATAGTCATTAAGAGACTTAACTACTATAACGGAAATATGCTGGACTGTCATAATTCCCTAACAAGGACTATAAGTAAGTTTGTTGGACTTGAGAGAGTAAAACAAAAAATCACAACATACTTACATTTCCTAATCCTCCGTGTCTCCAAGTTTTCCCAATCTTTAATTTCGTTCTTTCTCCCTCAACCAAAATCAACAAACAATCAAGAACATTGAAACCTCAATTTCCCTCCCAAAATCAGAAATAGCGATCACTCAAAAAACACTTAAACGCCAATTACCAAGCCATGGATTCTTACACTCACAAATTGTGGAAAAGATATGGCAAAGGCCAACTGCTGAAGGACGACGATTGAAACCCTAATTTCCTCCCCAAACCACAAATAGCGATCACTCAAAGAACACTTAAACGCCAATTCACAAGCCATAGATTCTTACACTCGCAAGTTGTGGAAAATATATGGTGAAGGCCAATTACTAAAGGACAACGAATTGTTGAACCAAGACGACCACACAAGTCTGGTGCTTGGAGCTCTCTACAGTCCGTTCACGATAGCTTTGGCGTCTGATAATCTGTCAATTCAAGATTTTCATGTTCATTTGGCTGGAGTCGCTCACATCCTGAATTGAATTCTACAAGCGTGAGTTTCAAATTCCTTCATAATAAATTTCATTATTTGGTTACCGTAGCCATTGTTGACTTTGTGAATTGTACCAAGTATCTTACACGGCTAGATCAATTCTTTTATGACTTTTGTATCTTACACACTGTTAGATCAATTCTCCTTTATGGCTTTTGTATCTTACACACCATTAGAATTCCTTTAAGGCTTATATAATGACGAACTAATGCAACCGAAGCAGTGAATTTAACATGTTCACATTTTTACCAGCAAACAACAATCTGCAGTTGTTCAGTCGGTTCCAAATACCAAATGATGAGAAAGTTGTCTTTTCCATATTGGAAATGTCGCCATGTCAATGTGCTGAAAGTTGAAGTAAATAATATCACCACAATTTAATACAAATGTACACATAGTGAAAGTGAGAAAAGAATTGAATTATCCTAATGAAGTATGGTTCAAATTCTTACCATGGAGTTAATCAATTATGTATCATTTATAAGTTGGTAAAAAAAGTTCGGGCAAACTGAATATGCTTTAAGCTGCACCTCCGCCCTACAATAGGCAAACTTCCAAGGTTCAATTTTGTAATCATTCAATAATTGGAACATTGTATAATATGACAAACACAGACATGTATATTAAAGGTTATATTTTCTTATTAGTAGATCACTGCATACTACAACAACATGAATATTGGATTTCCAAGGTTAAAAATCCTAACCGTAAATCGGTTTTCCAAGCAGTGCAAAACTCTATTACTGCCTTGACATCGTCAATGGGCACGGGTTTTGTTGAATCAAAACATGGTGAGGTTGCCTTCGCATCCAAAACAGTAATCGTCCTTTTTTTCCCCGAGGGATCGGTAAAGACTCAATAATGTAATGGCCAACCGCTTCTTTTTGCACCCTTTACCTTCGTCATCTTGTTTTTAACAGTGGCACTACCTTTCTTAATTGCTTCATCATCAGTCACAATAACATTGGTTATGATAGGAGGATTCATCTAAACTCCTAATGGCTTAATGTCGCTCTTTTTCCAATCTTCTAACAAAGATAACAGTTTTTTGTAAGTTACTTCGCACTCATCCACTTCTTCCGGAGTAGGAAGCTTCTCAGCTTCTTGCTGCACTTGTTTGTTAAGAACTGAAGTACCAATTTCTGCCTCTTGGACTTGTATGACTACAATGTTGAGCAGCAAGAAAAGTAGTAGGCACCGAAGAAGCATTTATGGCTACGACCATGTAGAATTGATTTTCAATTTATGAGAAAACCAAAACCACTAAAACAATCGGCTTCAGCAATTAAGACTGTAGAATTGATTTTCCTTAATTGAATAATAACATGAGACAAGGTATATATATATATATATATAAGTGTGTTGGTTATAACCTTAGGCCATTATCATCAACATCAATACAAAGTTATGATAGCATGCCATTTACTGTCATTAAGAGACTTAACTACTGTAACGGAAATGTGATGGACTGTTGTAACTCCCTAACAAGGACTATAAGTAAGTTTGTTGGACTTTAGAGTAAAACAAAAAATAACAACATACTTACATTTACTAATCCTCCGTGTCTCCAAGTTTTCCCAATCCTTTATTTCGTTCTTTCTCCCTCAAACAAAATCAACAAACATTCAAGAACACTGAAACCTCAATTCCCCTCCTCAAACCAGAAATAGCGATCACTCAAAGAACACTTAAATGCCAATTCACAAGCGCCATGGATTCTTACGCTCGCAAGTTGTGGAAAAGATATGGTGAATGCCAATTGCTGAAGGACATCGAATTATTGAACCAAGACGACCACACAAGTCTGGTGCTTGGAGCTCTCTACAGTCCGTTCACGATAGCTTTGGCATCTGATAATCTGTCAATTCAAGATTTTCATGTTCATTTGGCTGGAGTCGCTTACATCCGGAATTGAATTCTACAAGCGTGAGTTTCAAATTCCCTCATAATAAATTTCATTATTTGGTTACCGTAGCCGTTGTTGACTTTGTGAATTGTACCAAGTATCTTACACGGTTAGATCAATTCCTTTATGACTTTTGTATCTTACACATTATTAGATCAATTCTCCGTTATGGCTTTTGTATCTTAAACACCATTAGATTTCCTTTAAGACTTACATAATGACGAACTAATGCAACCGAAGCACCAAAACATGGTGAGGTTGCATTAACATCCGAAACAGTAATCGTCCTTTTTTTCCCCGAGGGATCGGTAAAGACTCAACAATGTAATGGCCGGCCGCTTCTTTTTGCACCATTTACCTTCCACATCTTGTTTTTCAACAGTGGCACTACCTTCCTTAATTGCTTTATCATCAGCTACAATAACATTGGTTATGATCGGAGGATTCATCTGATCTCCCAATGCCTTAATGTCTCTCTTTTTCCAATCTTCTAACAAAGATAACCGTTTTTTCCAAATTGCTCCACACTCTTCCACATCTTCCGGAGTAGGAAGCTTCTCAACTTCTTGCTGCACTTGTTTGTTAGCAACTGAAGTACTAATTTCTGCTTCTTGGACTTGTATGACTACAATGTTGAGCAGCAAGAAAAGTAGTGGGTACCAGAGAAGCATCTATGGCTACGATCATGTAAAATTGATTTTCAATTTATGAGAAAACCATAACCACTAAACAATCGGCTTCAGCAATTAAGACTGTAGAATTGATTTTCCTTGATTGAATAATAACATGATACAAGGTATATATATACAAGTGTGTTGGTTGTAACCGTAGGCCATTATCATCAACATCAATACAAAGTTATGAGCAATAACAACATAACTAATAACATGTCATTTACTGTCATTAAGAGACTTAACTACTGTAACGGAAATGTACTGGACTGTTGTAACTCCCTAACAAGGACTATAAGTAAGTTTGTTGGACTTGAGAGTAAAACAAAAAAACAAACAAAAAATCACAACATGCTTACATTTCCTAATCCTCCGTGTCTCCAAGTTTTCCCAATCCTTTATTTTGTTTTTTCTCCCTCAACCAAAATCAACAAACATTCAAGAACACTGAAACCTTAATTCCCCTCCGCAAACCAGAAATAGCGATCACTCAAAGAACACTTAAACGCCAATTCGCAAGCCATGGATTCTTACGCTTACAAGTTGTGGAAAAGATATGGTGAAGGCCAATTACTGAAGGACAACGAATTATTGAACCAAGACGACCACACAAGTCTGGTGCTTGGAGCTCTCTACAGTCCGTTCACAATAGCTTTAGCATCTGATAATCTGTCAATTCAAGATTTTCATGTTCATTTGGCTGGAGTCGCTTACATCCTGAATTTTATTCTACAAGCATAAGTTTCAAATTCCCTCATAATAAATTTCATTATTTGGTTAACGTAGCCATTGTTGACTTTGTGAATTGTAGCATATATCTTACACGATTAAATCAATTCCTTTATGACTTTTGTATCTTACACACTGTTAGATCAATTCTTTTATGGCTTTTGTACCTTACACACTGTTAGACCAATTCCTTTAAGGCTTACATAATGACGAACTAATGCAACCGAAGCAGTGAATATAACATGTTCACATTTTTACCTGCAAACAATAATCTGCAATTGTTCAGTCGGTTCCAAATACCAAAGGATGAGAAATTTGTCTTTTCCATATTGGAAACGTCGCCATGTCAAGGTGCTGAAAGTTGAAGTAAATAATATCACCACAATTAAATACAAATGTACACATAGTGAATGTGAGAAAAGAATTGAATTATCCTAATGAAGTATGGTTCTAATTCTTACCCTAGAGTTAATCTATTATGTATCATTTATAAGTTGGTAAAAAAAGTTCTGGCCAACTGAGCATGCTTTAAGCTGCACCTCCGCCCTACAATAGGCAAACTTCCAATGTTCAATTTTGTAATCATCCAATAATTGGAACATTGTATAATATGACAAACACAGACATGTATATTAAAGGTATCTATATTTTTCTTATTATTGGATCACTGCATACTATAACAACATGAATATTGGATTTCCAAGGTTAAAAATCCTAACCATAAATCGGTTTTCCAAGCGGTGCAAAACTCTATTACTGCCTTGACATCGTCAATGGGCACAGGTTTTGTTGAATCAAAACATGGTGAGGTTACCGTCGCATCCAAAACAGTAATCGTCCTTTTTTTCCCCAAGGGATCGGTAAAGACTCAACAATGTAGTGGCCGGCCGCTTCTTTTTGTACCCTTTACCTTCCACATCTTGTTTTTCAACAATGGCACTATCTTCCTTAATTGATTCATAATCAGCCACAATAACATTGGTTATGATAGGAGGATTCATCTGACCAGCCGATGTCTTAATGTCGCTCTTTTTCCAATCTTCTAACAAAGATAACAGTTTTTTGCAAATTGCTCCGCACTCATCCACATCTTTCGGAGTAGGAAGCTTCTCAGCTTCTTGCTGCACTTGTTTGTTAGGAACTGTAGTGCCAATTTCTGCCTTTTGGACTTGTATGGCTGCGAAGGCTTCGGCTCCATCACCAGGGACTTATGCTTCCATTTCTGCCGGTTCTATAGTCGGACTAATATATTCATGTAAGGGCGACATGTCATTGTCGCCTCCTTCGTTGATATGAGGACTACCCACTTCTTCATGTCCTTCATCACCTTCATTCAACCCACCATTTCATTTTTTTCAACTGCTCTATCTCTAGCTTAAAATAGTGTTCCACTGAAACGAGGGTCTCGCTGAAATCCTCCACACAATTTTTCTTTTTTTGACACTCCTTCTCATGTTTCAAAGACTCCTTCTGTACCATCTCTTCCACGTCACGCACTCTCTTTCTAAGCGCTCGATTTGAACTAGCTACCTTTGCTAATTCATCCTTTGTGGTTTGAAACTCACGCTTCAAAGTGCGTAACTCAGTCGACGAGAGTTTACCCTGCATACAGTTATAATACAACTGTTACAATACTTACAAAATATAACCCCAATATTGCACATCAACCTGCAATTTACCTACAATTTACATATCAGTAAACTTATTATTTTGGGCAATTAGAGTTGGGCAGAGAAGTTGCACATCAACTTGTAATTTACACATGCAAAATACATATCAGTAAACGTATTATTTTTTCATATGCATAACATAATAATTACAAACATAACTAACCTCACAGTTTTCAAAAACTTGGCTCATTAGTTTGTGAAAACGAGCCGAAGTATTGCTCCTCCATTGTAGTATACGGGGGATGTGTGACAGGATTGGGTTATTACAATCTACCCCTCTTATAAAAATTTCGTCCTCGAAATTTACCTACCTGTCAATTGAAGCAACAAGGGTACTTGGCCCGCATATGCGCCTCAATGACATGACATGACGGGGACTTCACTTCCCTCGCTCCCCGAACCTCATCACATCTCCCTAGGGGACAGTTTCAAGAATACCCACTCACCCACTGCAGACTTAACACCCTTGAACCAATTGCCCGCATAACACTTCTATCGGTATTGGATCATTTTGGGCTTTACCAACGTCATCCCCTTTATAATTAGGAAAACGCTCACAACTCACTCATTCTCGTGTAACTTGTCCATCAACTTCCTTTGAAAATTTTATCTCATCTCAACAGATCCAGTACTTTCAGCTTTTTAGCTTTTCTAAAACTGTTATTTTCCTCTTTCTTTAGAATTAACAGACGATATTGCCAATATGATTCTTCAAGAATAATGCCAGAAATGATCTTTTTATCTATTTGTAATCATCATCCACTCCACCATACTTATAGGCAACTTTTACCCAACAAAGACATATTGAATAAAATAAATAAAACGCTTTCATAATCTAATACATATAATAAAAGATGATATTCTCAAGATCCCATTTCCAATTATTCATAGGTACCCCAAACCCATATATATATAATAATAGAAAAGACAAATTAAACATGCCTCAACCAACTTAACTTGAACCACTTGAGTTTATTTTCCATCTCTTTCTTCTTCAAAACCCACAAATGAGAAATAACGTATTCCAAATAGTCGCGAAAGTTTTATCCTCCAAAAATATACTCATGAATTTTCAAACAAAATGAAATAAATCAAGCACCTCTCAAACACCCTTAGCTCAAACTAGTCCAGATCAACGAAGGCATTCCTCCCAAACCGTTTATTTCCAACGTATATACTACATTTTCATATGAAAACCTCAACAAATTTTTCAACACTTGTTGATGTTTTTTACTCAGCCATGCCAACAAGGCAAGACAACATGAAGAAATGTCAACAGTTCACTAGAACAAGGATGCACACGAGGTGCCGAGTCTACAGGAATATAACATAATGCTCTGATGCCAAGTTGACAGGACCGGGTTGTTACAATGTGGCCATTCTCTTCGTGCACAACAAAATGCAATGTAGCCAACGCTGGAAACACCTCAAAAGCCCAAATCTATTTTGAACTACAAAACATCAAACTGTAAACAAATTAAATTGAACTTATACATTTCGAAGAAACCCCTAAACCAATTTCATAGAAACCCATAAACCCTAACTTAAAAAGAAACCCTAAACCCTAAGAAAAAGATTATGAATAGTACCTATTGAGTAGAACAATACCCATAGACATGTGCACTTTGAAAGCATCCTTCCTCCATAGAGTAGAAGAGCAAATGATGGTGGTGATCAATGCATAATTCTGTATCATTTTGTAACACTCTACCCTATTGTTTGGTTATGTTTTTAGGTAGAACTTGTGCTTTTAATCCATTTTGTGTTTGTTATTCAGTTCATTGAGCTCTAGGTACCAATTGAGGCATTTGAAGCAAAATGGTGCAAAAACGTGCAAAAACTGGAGACTGAGTTAGAAATTCATTCCGGACTTATCTTCTTCATCTGAGCTTGGATTGGGCCAATTCTTGTTTGGTTGGATCAGAGACATTCTGAACTTCGAAATGGACATCTTAAAGTCATCATTTGATTCAGCCAAGCCCAATTTGTTAGCCCAAGAAGTTGTTCATCATGCTGACAGGAAGATGAGCTCATTGCATGCTTGGTCATGCTGACATGATGATGAGCTATGGCTGCTGGTGGGATTTTATTGGTGAAGTGCAGCAACCAATTCTGATTTTCTAATACAAGTGTTGTATGCATTAGCCATATTCAATTCAAATTTCTCATTTCCCTCTCCCTATAAATACCACTTCCATTCCAAACACTTTCATAAATCATATCCTAGGATTCACAATCCCTCTCTTCCAATTCCTAGCAGACCACTCATCCCAGCACAATCCCCTCTCAAACATTCATCAACCACAGCCTCCTACACATTTCCTAAACACAATCCATACAATCCACACCATCTACACCCCTCTTCATCTCTTGCTGCAGCATACATGGTGGAAGCTGTGAGAAGCTCTACAACAACATAATTCATTCTTCACGGGTTTTTCTTACTCTCTCCATGTTTATTATGATTCAAATGCATTTTCCATTAATGGAGTGTAATTAATTACCATAGCTAGGGTTTCAATGTAACCTGACAAGACAATTTCATGTTTTCAAGTTAATGTTAACCTTTGTTGATTACTTCTAATTTTCTGGTCTCATTCACTTGTTCTTAGTTGAATCTTTATGCATGTTTAAATAACTGGCCACTATGAACACATGCATGTTGGTTATCTAGTTCAAGTTTACATAAACACCATATGACTCTTGAACCGATTAGTGAATGAGTGGGTAATGCATTTAGGACAAACACCATGTTTAAATGTTTACTTGGTTCCTTTGTGTTCTTCTTAAACTTAATGGATTCAAATTCATAGCTTAGACTAAACACCATAGCTAAGTTGTGTTTCCTGAGTACTTGATTAAAACCAAACACCATATGGATAATCATACATAAGAAAGAACGAACTCCAGAAACTGTAATCAATTTAGGTGATTGTTAACTTGTTGCTTGAAATTGGATTGTCATGGTGAAGTTGAAACCCTAGTGCTTGTCTCCTTTGTCTCTAAATTTTCTAAACATCTACTTGCTGGTCACTTGCTATTTTGCATTCCCTTTTAGTAGTTTTCAGTCACTTGCTATTTGCTTTCCCTTTTTGTAGTTGTTACTCCAAACAAACTCAACACAACCTCATTTAAATTCTGTTTAGTCTTAGGATTATTTGTGAGTCTAAGTAGTAGTAATAAGTGTCTTTCATCCAAGTCTCTGTGGAACGACCTCGTGCTTGCATTCCTATACTATAATTGGTTCGTGCACTTGCGAGAAATAGATAGAGTAAAATCTGTCCAACAGGTGGTCGAGAACAAACGACGAGACGCAGCCGCCGACGATGGGTGGAGAAAATACATAGCCTATAAACGCACGAACACAAAAACAAAGCCGATGATGCCGAAACAACCACAGTCGCCGCCCATGCCACTGTTGCCACTATTGTCTTCGCTGCCAACACAAGAGGGGAAGTTCATGTGTGGATTGGAAAAGATAGAAAATGGAGGCATAAGCCTCAAAGCTCACCCACACAAAGAGGGAATGGGCCACAAAAATGGACCAAGCAAGAAGGAGAAAACCTCAAGCAAATACCCGCAAAAGGGGGAGAATGAGCCCCAAAAAAGAACACCAAATGAGGAGAAAATAGAGAGTAGAAGAGGAATAGGGTAGGGGAAGGAAGGGGAGAAGGAAGGAGGAGTAACAACGAACGCCTCCTCCCCCACCTAAAGCTATGCGGCGCTGGAGAAAACTTTTGGGGAATGGGGCTAGGGATTTTTTAAGAAATGTTTTTAGTGCGGCTTTTGTTCGGTTTGTGTTTTTTTTTAGGATAAGCGACAAAAGACCCCTTGAAGGTTTGGGGTCATTCTCAATATGGGCCATAGGATTTGAATTTCATTAATTTACACCCCCAATGTTTTCAAGCTTCAAGGGATGTAAATTGATGAAATTCAAATCCCAGGGCCCATATTGAGAATGACCCCAAACCTTCGGGGGGTCTTTTGTCGTTTATCCTTTTTTTAACATGTTAGTTTGTTGCCCTCTAGGGATTGGTACTTTCAATGTCTTGTTGATGTCTTTGATTGTATTGTTGAAGTTTATCTAATGAAGTCTATCTTTGATAAATAAATAAAAATTAAACCAACAATTAGATAATTAAACATCACAATATAGACAAGAGATTGTTGTTTGTGAATCAAATAGCAAAGTAAACAAAACTTCAAAATTTATGGAAGAGCAAGTTTTGGACATATACACACCCAGCGTAGATTGATGGTTATAGCAATTTGGTCCCAAAAAAGAATTTTGGTTAAGCATATGGTCTACTGGAGTACTAAGTAGCTTGTTATCTTCATTTATGGGTATATATTTTCTTTGATCACAATCGTCAATTACTTATTTATTGTTTGAGCAAATTTCCACACAAGGAATATTCGTGAGTTGATTCCTGATGCTTGATTGATGATCAATTGGGAATTTGAGTCGTGTGTGTATTTGGCCAGAGCTGTGTGAAGGAGAGGGAAAGGGTGCGGCGAAAAGAGAGAGAGAGAGAGAGAGGAAGAATTTCGGTAACAATTAGCTAGGGTTTTTCGAGTTACCTTGAGTGTCTTGTGTAGCCATGTATTTATAGTGCTACTTGTATGTTAGGGGCAAGGATGAAAATATCGGCCGATATCCCGATATATCGGCCGATATATCCCTTTTTTTAGGTGGCGATACAGATACAGGGGGGTAAGCCTATTTCTTCCCCCTTATCGACGATATATCCCCGATAACCCCCGATATCCTCGATATTTACCGATATTTCCCGATACCAGGCAAATAACCCAAAGATTTGTCTTTAGTTTTGAAAGTAATCATAGGTCCTAGCCACTGAATCAATGTCAAAAACCAAGCTCTAATACTTAGCAGCTTCTCCTTTCTCCTCTCCTGAGTCATTTCAGCTATCTTTGGCTCTTCCTCTCCTCTCTCTAGTTGCTCAGTTTCTTGTGTGTTTGATTTTATTTTTCGCCTAATCTTCTATCTCTCATTTCCTTTATCATTAAGTCTAACTCTTGTAATATAATTTTGGGTTATTTATTAATTGGTTGGGTTGGGTTATGTTCAAATAATGTTGTCTTTGTTGTGTTAAGTCTAATTGTATTTATTTTCAAGATTTTCATCGAATATTATATACACGTAGATTTCATCATATGCATATCTTATAGTCAATATATTTTGAATTTTATTTGTTCAATACATTCATTGATAATATGCTTAATATCTATGAAAGTTTCACTTCAAAATTCCATGTTTTTAAGCCAATATCTGTCTTTTTTGTCGATTTTCCCCGATACCTAAAACGACATCGATATATCCCCCGAAATATCCGTAAATTGAAGGCCTGATAATATCTGTATCGCCGATATTTTCATCCTTGGTTAGGGGTTTGGAGAGGAAGAATTTCAGTAGCAATTAGCTAGGGTTTTTCGAGTTACCTTGAGTGTCTTGTGTAGCCATGTATTTATAGTGCTACTTGTATGTTAGGGTTTTGGGAGAATAATCATTATTTGGTTATGATTATTCTTTTCCAAAAAGATGATAGGAATTAACCCAAAAGATTTGGTGAAAATTGGTTCATTGATTTAGGGAGATATTCCTCTATTAAATCAAAGATAATTTCTTTAATTAAATAAAATTTAATTAGTATAATTAGTTGACCAAAGAAATATTCCTTTTCTACATATCGTCTTCTTATTAACCGGCGAAATATGTGTTCCCACATTTATTATGATTGACTTTTTCCTCATTCATTTTCTCATTTTATGTGGCTTGACACGAAACTACATTACATAACAACGAAAGTAAAACTCAACATGCCATACGTCACGCAAGTTGGAAAATAGGTTCCTTAACAGTAAATGCTATTTCTTTATCACCATATATACCTTTGTCCAAACCAGACACATCTTATCTGGTGGAACACTGCACCAGGACCTTGCAGATGGCTAGGTAATCAAACTAGTCATACAGACCAAGAAATTGAAAACTTTATAAACTTTATAAACTTACGAAATGCACATGCATGAGTGAGTGTACCTGCAGCAGCTTGAAATGGTCTTTACTTTAGAAGGTTCCATTGACCAGCTCTAACAATTTTTGCGGAAAGCCAACTAGCTAAACATAGACTTTACACCTGACCTTGAAAAAAGAAAAATAAAAAAGTGACGACTACTATTTTTTTCAAACCAAGAGCTCAAATTTGTATAAAATATTTTTTTTCCAATTTTTTTTTTTTATACGAGTGATAGTCTACATTAATCTTTTACGTGGAGGGGGTTTTGAGGGGGTTTTGAACTTGAGTACTAGGGGGGAGCACTGAGAGATTCATTATTCATTGCATAAACCGCATTAGTTGTATCTGGTACATGAAAGAATTTTGTATTTTGAGTATTTGAAAAGGCAATCATCGTACCAAATTATAGCTCCTAGCTTGTTAGGGCATAGCCTACGAAGCTCTTGAGCTGCTTCTCTGATACATCCTTCGCAACGTGTGTGCCTGTGAGAGGTCTTACTCCAACATTGCACTAGCCCAAATAGAAAATTAGGAACTATTATTCCCCTTTTTTTCCCTATGAAGCCAATTCCAAACCGTTTAGAACGAGCTAGATAATTCTATGATTAATGAATCCAAGTAAGACTTATCACCCCTATGAGTTCGAAATTCTAGCTCATTAAAACAATTATGCCCCACAAGTAACAATCCGAAGGCATGTGCATGCACAAGAAGGAAATAAAATAACAGACGCAAGAAATGGATAAATAATGATTTTCAACAAACCATGTTAAGTAAATTTGAACATGGATATTTCAATTCAAACGCACCCAAAAAAAAAGATGTTTTAATGGCCATTCGCGCAATATATTTATATATACGCATAAAGTCTGTAATTTGTGCCCAGAAGCCATGCTTGTGTTGTGTGTGGTGATATTGGATTTATTAATACAATTTTGAAAAGGTCAAAAGCCAAAATCAGATCTTGATTCTTAATAGGCTTAATTATTATTTTACCTCTCAACTTGATTCGAATCTCAATTTTAATTCCTTCAACTTGTCTCTCTTTTTACGTAATTACGTCATCTATTTCAAAGTTATTTGGTGCGGCATGTATGTGGTCCAGTCTTTTGCTTACATATAAACTACGATCGGGCCACATGTTTTGTTAAACAAAATTTTAAAAACACAATTTAAACAGAAAAGAAAAGAAAAAAAAAAGTACATAAATTGTTCTAATTTTGTTTTTTCTCAACAAAAAAAAAAACTTGCCTCTTTCTTGCATGAAGTGATGAGTTACTCATATCCATAGTTTAAATTAAATTAAAGTAGAATATCGCTTGTATAAAAAGAGTAAATAAAAAAATTACCTATAAATTATAAATAATTAAGGTTAAAATATCTAGCTCACCCATAATTTCTAAAGAGGAACTTTAACACACTACTTTGCCTATAAAGTATGTAACTGTTCATTTTTTGGATTCTCCTTCCATGATCATTACCCAAAATATAACACTATGAGAAATGCATACACTACTATTTAAAACCTCTTATGGATTAGAACAAAATGTTTCTAATTTATTGATGTCTAATTTGTTACGATATATTTCAGGCTATTAATTTGAATTGCACGTTCTTTATAATTATTTTTGTATCATAGCATGCATGTAGTAAAGGAGGGCTTTAAAATTCTAGGCAAGGCCAATCCTAGCCTAGGGGTGGCTCCTCCATTGGTCGTAATGTTTTTAGTGGTTTTGTCGAATCTCATGTTTTTCTATTAATCCGGTGAGGTAAGGAAACCGTGGTTTGAAGATTCGTGATAACATAAATAAATTATGGCAAAGGAAGCTTTAAATCAAGTCTCTTCTAGGACATGTGATTGATGTGCCATAGAAATTAAAAACAAAAACTTAAGAGGAAAAGGCGATGGAATTTACTCTTTCAACCGTATCCTATTTCACCAAGACTGTTGAAGCTTCAAGCTTGATCTTCTCTCCTTCACTTTAGAAAGTTCCCCAAGTCACAAAGATATATGTGACCTCCACTCCAAGTCTCTTCACCAACTTGATTATGAGATGAAGATCATAAAGCCTTAAATAAGATGGTGCTAGCAATTAGAGTTTAAAGGTTCATCAAACTTCAAATTCAACATCGTTATCTAGTTATTATCCAATGAGAAGACTACACGTGTAAAATAAAATAAAATAAATATAAATATACAAGTAGACCATCCGGTTTGGTTCAGGCCAGTTTGCAAAAGCTCAAAAGCAAACCAAACAATTACAATCAAATTCATTGTTTAAACCATTTAACTGTTTTCTTGGTCAAAACCAAATCAAACTAAACCAGCCAGTACAGTTTGCCTCGATCTGTTTAGTCGGTTCACCGAATTGATGCCCACCCTTCCTCTCAACCATGTAACCAAAAATGATCAAAACCCTAAAATGGAAGGGAGGCATGAGGTTCTTTAAATATGAGCTTCAAATAAGTGAAACCCTATCTCACTCTGGTCACTAGAGTCTAGTGTGGCTGGCCGGCCGTACATAACCTGGGGCCCTATTGGGTCCTCTGCCCAATGGACCTAAGATCCCCGTGTCCATGATAATGATGACTCTGGCTGAATCTAAGCATCAAGCGTAATGAGCCAGCCCTCATGACCTTTCTACAAGCCATCAACAATCAGGTTTACCTAGTCAACAGTTGGGGGGGCCCCAAGCAAAACAGAGCTATTGGCTGCAGGTGGGTTAAAGAAGATAAGCAATACAAGAAGTGACAATTATATTTTGAAGAGAAGCAGATCAGGTGAGCCTCATGTGACTTAAGTCACAATTATTTTATTGCTTTTGAAGTCTTTGCCTTTATCCATTAGTTTTGTATCAAATAATGACAAGTCTTTGCCTTTATCTATGGTGCGGCGTAGCTAGCCAGCTTGGAATAAGAAGTCAAACATCCCAACAATAATGGACACAAATAAGCTTTTAGTCCTCTGCTTAAGACATAAAAGATAGAATATAATAAGCCTGAAAATTAATAACCCTTCAAATAAATTACCTGTTAATTCAATGGTTAAGACAGGGAGTGTTCCTAGAAATGCGTATGTACTTGTAGAGAAAGGTGAAACAGGAAGGACAACACAATTAGCTATATATAAAGTGATAAATCTTTCTCTGTTATTGTAGATGGTGATTCATAGTGCAAACCTTGAAAGACTAAATATGTTTGATTTCCCTAGTGTCCCGAAAACCATTAATCCTGTACCTTTTCTATGTTTTCTCATCACCCTTCTTTGTCACCTTGCTGATGCCGCCCCTCCGTATTGGAAATGCTCAAATGTTAGTTATACAGATAACAGTCGGTTTCATAAAAACCTCGCCGATCTTCTCATTTCTTTACCTTCGAATGCTTCTGTTTCCAAGTATTACAATACGTCCACTGGAAATGATCCTGACAGAGTATATGGCCTCTATATGTGCTTTGACTATGTCGCGAATGAAATGTGTCGTCGCTGCATAAACACCGCGCAATCAGACATGCAGACGCTTTGTCCACACTCAAAAGAAGCGGTTGTGTGGGAGGATTCCTGCCTATTGCGCTACTCCAATGAGAATTTCTTCGGTAGATTGAATGTAAGAGACAACATCGCCGACGAGAATTCACAGAATATTTCAGACCCGAAAAAGTTCAAGTCTGTTTTGAATGAGACGTTGAATCGCCTCGCTAAGAAAGCGGCTTATAATCTCTCTGCTACTGAGATGCATGCTACTGAAGAAGTAGCCTTTGAAGATAAAGTGATATATGCTTTTGTGCAGTGCACTACCGACTTATCTAGAGATGACTGTGATAAATGCCTTGTGAAAGCCAAAGAAGACGTTTTAACATTGTATTATTTCTCCGTTGGTGCAAGACTTATGAGTCGTAGTTGCTATCTGAGGTTTGAGTTATATGCCTTCTATACTGCCGGAGCATCCGAAGCTTCTGTGCCTCGCTCTCCAAATAAGAATGGTACAAATCTCCTAATATTTGACGTAATTAAATTGTGCATATTATCATACCCTTCACGGCATGGGAAATCCATGATGAACTGAAATTAATGAATGGCTTTCCTTATACATGCAGGTAGCCGCAGGAAAATATTGTTGATCACAATCCTTACAACTGTGTCAGCATGCCTGGCAATACTACTTTTGGGTTCCTGTGTCTATCTTGCAGTGAGAAAAAGAAATAAAGAAGGTAGTTATGCTTAATTACGAAAAAAAAAATCAAAATCCTAATTGTTTTCTTAAAACAGGTTTTTTTTTTTCAGGAAGAAATTATCGAAAAGCTCAGGACCCTTATATCAGTTTGGCAGCTATACATGCAGCTACTTCCAACTTCTCTGATTCAAATAAGCTTGGAGAAGGTGGTTTTGGTCCTGTTTACAAGGTGTTGACTTTGTTTCATTTAATAAATTATGAAAATCTTGCACATGTGCTTGCTGAGTATTTTTGTGACTTAAAAGAGAACCGGGTGGTAATTTCTCAGGGTATACTAAATGATGGAAGGGAAGTGGCAATCAAAAGGCTTTCAAGCTTGTCCGAGCAAGGTTTAGAGGAATTCACAAATGAAGTTCTACTGATAATGAAACTTCAGCACAAAAATCTTGTCCGGCTTTGCGGTTTTTGCTTAGAGGGAGAGGAGAAGCTCCTTGCATATGAATTCATGCCAAATAGCAGCCTAGATGTCATCCTCTTTGGTTTGTTAATTTCTGTTTACCCTTTGAATTTCAATTACTAAGGCAAACTTACGCACAATTACATGGTCAAGATTTTCTGTTTTGAAAAAAAAAAAAATTTCTTAATTAATGTATTACTTCTTTTCTTATGATGGATGGTCAGATTCAAATAAACGTGCACGACTTGATTGGAGCAGGCGCATAAGCATTATCAGTGGGATTGCAAGGGGGATTCTTTATTTGCATGAGGACTCTCGACTTAGAATCATCCATAGAGACCTTAAAGCTAGCAATATATTATTAGACAATGACATGAATCCAAAGATCTCAGACTTTGGCATGGCAAGGATCTTTGTAGGAAGTGAAGGAGAAGCTAATACTGCTACAATAGTTGGCACTTAGTAAGTGCTTGATTTCTTAGTTTTCAATACAACTATATTATTTGATTTCTACAGATTTATAATATGTTTTGGAATTTTGTATTGGAAAAGTGGATATATGGCTCCAGAATACGCAATGGAGGGGTTATACTCCGTGAAGTCCGATGTCTTTGCCTTTGGAGTACTCTTGATTGAGATCATAACTGGGAGAAGGAACGCTGGCTTTCATCTAATAAGACGCGTTCCTAGCCTCATAGCATATGTACGTTTGCTGGCTTAGACTGCATTACACTTTCTCATTCTCAAAGCTTATTGATATTGATGTTTATCCCATTGAGTGATGATATGCAGGCATGGCAATTATGGAACGAAGGAAACGGGCTAGAGCTGATGGATCCGTTACTGGTTGATTCATGCGACGCCAATGAATTTTTAAGATATCTCCATATTGGATTGTTGTGTGTTCAAGAAGATGCGGATGACAGGCCAACCATGTCTTATGTTGTTGTCATGTTGATAAGTGAAACAGTAGCTCTTGGCCAACCTGAAAAACCTGCTTTCTCTACAGGAAGGTTTGCTGATCATTATGAGATGATGGCTGATCATATTAGCTCAATCAATGAACAATCAGTTTCTAATGTTGTGCCACGGTAAGGGAGCTGATCCGTGGAGCTATGCATGGAAATCGTGATGCTGGCCAAGCGCCAAGTTTAATTTCTGTATCTGCTGTTGACTTAAAGCATTTCATAGAGAGACCACAAGTTAAATGATGATGTATCAAATAAATTTTGAATTGCAATTGAACAATATGTCTTCTCTTTTCCACCTTGCATAACTAAGTTAGTGTGGGAACTGCACATAGATCATTTAACTCACTTTTAGGAATTTTAGGGCATCAAAATCCTAGCTCAAGATTGCCAGCTCTAAATTCAACACAAGTAATAAAAATACAGAAAAGACCTGTGGGGAACTTGTAGCTCTATGGGTTAAGAACATTTACCCCAACACCGAATTCGAATCTCTCTTCCCTAGTATTGTTTGATAAGAAAGGTTCACTCAGATTGGGCTACTTCCATGATCCGTTCCTCTAAACAAAAGAAGAAGATTAAACAATCTCTCTTGTCGTGACTCAATTATCAATTTAGGTTACAAGGGGAAAAGTTACCTAAGTTCACTGCAACAAAGTAAAAGAGAATATCAAAAATAGAGTACAGAAATCTATGATGCGAAAAAGAAATAATCCTTTTTTTTTATTATTATTAGAAGGTCCAGAGGATTGTAAATTTGTTGACAGTAGAAGGAAAACTATCATACTAAACTTCCAAGAGAACTCTAAGCAACAAGGTCAAGCAAAGAAACATTGAGCAACTGATTAGCAAGGTTTGCCAAAACATCAGCTGCCAAGTTTATAAGGTGAATTAAGACTTTGGAAGTACTTTTTTAGAGGCTGCCTTCTATTAAATGACCAGTAGTTGATTATAAAGACAATATAACTTCACCATTCTCTTCATTAACTATAAAAACTGCTCTTTCCTATCAAATTAACAACTACTCTTCTAGTTGATGTTGATGAAAAAAAAACCATATGAATACTCCTATGGAAAGGATACGAGGCTATTTCCACAGTACTCTCTCACATAGCAATTGTTTTTCGCTATTTTCTAGTGGATTCCAGTTGCTGATGGATTTCAATTTATCTTCTCGGGTTTAGATGTTTGTCGATGCTTAAACACGTGCTTCAGGCTACAGTCATAATAAGCCAAAATAATGGTAGCTGATACACGTTTCTAAGACCAAATGGTTTAATAATTAGAATCAACTTTTTGTCTTCTTGTACTCGTCAATTTGACCTGAATGACTGAATTATATTTGATGACCATGATGATGCTTCTTGTATTGAAATTTTCATAATGCATTTCTCAGTCAACCTCTGTACCAACCTGTGGCATTGCCCAACCGAGTGTAATAGAATCAAACCAAATCTAGGAGTAGTAGTTATCTTAACATAAAAACAAAAGCTGTGATATCAGCTTTGGACTGAATCCACTTATATCTATATAAGATTAGTAATTATTACATGATGATTTGATATAAATTAAAATTAAAGAAACCAAAAGTTGACGTCTTCCATGAAACATGTGTTTCATCAAAGGCCTTTGACTTATAGACTAATCATTAAGCTTTTCAATTCAAATATCCGGAGATTCAAATCCAACTTAATAGACATAACTAGTATTTAAAGAAAAATAATTGTTTCTTATGTAAGCACCTTGTTGTGCTTATGATGTAATCACCCACATATCTCGGATATTATTTTTAATTCACCCCTAATGTTGTAATTTCGTGCCGCATTCTATGCTAAGTTCATACCCTTTGCTAGTAATTTCATGTCTTGTCTCTTCAATTATAATGGTCAAAACAAAATATTATAATGTTCAGAATTTTAAAGTCAGTCTCTTATAAACCAACCAATTGCTTGTTTAGCCAGTCCCTGTAGCTAGAAATCAACTCTAAAATAATGACTATTTCATCAAGTATTTTGAGAATGTACATACCTTAGAACAGTAATGTACAGTAACCGTATGTACCGTAATATGGATATAAAGAATTGCATGCATCCAAGGTGCCAAAGGCTTTGATTAAACAACTTCTAAGCTCCTAATACAATGTTAGGTTTTGTTTTGGGCTAACTTTGTATCCAACTGTGCTCCATATTTGGAAAATGGACAAAAGTACACTTTCTGTTTTGCTTTTCATGATTATACAACTAGCAATCCCTGCCACCCTCTCTGGTGTAGATCCTACCATTTTTTGTTCACCTACTGCCAGAAACTACACTCCTAATAGCCAATTTGAGAATAATCTGAAGCAGCTACTTGAGTCATTGTCTTCAAACACTTCAATCTCTGGCGGTTTCTACAACACCACTATTGGGAATAACACTGACAGAGTCTATGGACAAGCACTTTGTAGAGGGGATGTGAACTCTACAGTTTGTCGAAATTGCGTCTTTGAGGCGAGCCAGGAGCTTTTCAAGAGTTGTAATACGAATGATGCAATGATATGGTACGAAGTATGTCAAGTCCGCTATTCCTTCCAGATGTTCTTTTCATTGATGGTTTACGTTGGAAATTATCCAAAGCAGGATAGTCGGGAGAAGAGAGTGTCAAATCCGGGTAGCTTTAGTCATGTTTTGATTTATTTGATGAAAAACCTGTCCGATGAGGCTGCCTTTAATCCTTCTAAGCATATGTTTGCAACTGGGGAAGTAAAACTTTCAGGGAAAAAAAATATTTATGGTCTGCAACAGTGCACGAGAGACATCTCTGAAAGTAACTGCAAAACATGTTTGGTTTCTGCTTTAGGGGATCTTTGGGCTTGCTGCTCTTCTAGCCAAGGTGGTGCCGTTGTGGGTAGGAATTGCAATGTGAGGTTTGAGATGTTCCGATTTTTTGATGACATGTCAAGCTCTCTGTTAATTTACCCATATTCCGAAGGTTAGCACATAAAAATTTTGTTTCCTTTTTTTTTTTTCGTTCATAATCATCTGTGTGTATATACTTCTAGGAAGAGCCATGGTAATCAACTCTTTCCATTAAAAAGCAGGAGATAAACGGAAGACGTTGAAGGTGGTGCTTATATGTGCATCAACTTTTCTATTAGCATTTCTCATTGTCTGTTGTAATGTCCATCGCCAGCGGAAAAAGGGATTAGAAGAATTAAAAGGTACATTAGATGGAAACATAGCTTATGCTAATGAATTAATTTATGTAAGATTACCAACTGAAATTTATTGTGTGCGGATGAAGAAAACAGCCAGCATGTACTATTACATGATTTGGCAAGCCCGACCAGCGTCACGATCACAGAAGATAGACAATTGACAAGTTCTGAGGAGCTGGCCTTCATGGATCTAGCTGCTATTAGGGTAGCTACAGATGACTTTTCAGATTCAAACAAGCTTGGACAAGGTGGGTTTGGCACTGTTTACAAGGTAATGCACCATCTTTGGGTACAGTACTAATAGATTCCTCGGACCAAAGTCCCGAAACATGCATCTCATCTGATTTTAAAAATATTATTTCACAGGGTTTGCTACAAAATGGGAAGGAAGTAGCTGTTAAAAGACTGTCAAGAAAATCATGGCAAGGCTCGGAGGAGTTTAAAAATGAGGTCATACTCATTGCAAAACTTCAACACAGAAACCTTGTGCGGCTCTTGGCATGCGGCTTTGAAGGAGAGGAAAAGCTGCTTTTGTATGAGTTCATGCCAAATAAAAGCCTTGATACTTTTATCTTCGGTATGTTTTGTCCACCCTTCTGCCCAATGTTTCTTGCCCTTATATCAATCATTTCGCACAATCACATTTAAATATGCTTCTTTACCCTTAAATCTAAACGCTAAACCTTTATTTACTGCTGAATTTCAGATTCCGAAAGACGAGCTGAACTCAATTGGAAAACATACTACAACATTATTGAAGGTATTGCCAGAGGACTTCTGTATCTTCATGAAGACTCCCGGCTTAGAATCATTCATAGGGATTTAAAGCCCAGCAATGTATTGTTGGACCATGAAATGGTTGCCAAAATATCAGACTTTGGCTTGGCAAGGATATTTTGTGAACGTCAGAACCCCACTAAAACTAGAAGAGTTGTGGGAACATAGTGAGTATGCTTGTTTACATTTATTTAATTTAGAATCCTATATATCACTTCAGGCCACAAGTTTTGATTCTACTTGAGAAGTGAACATTGCTAATAATGCTCATACATGAAACAGTGGATACATGGCTCCAGAGTATGCAATGGAGGGTCTATTTTCTGTAAAATCTGATGTTTTCAGCTTCGGTGTAATCTTGCTTGAGATCATTAGTGGGAAAAGGAATAGTGGATTCTACCTTACGGAACATGCCAAGACACTCATTGCATACGTACGTTTCATTGCCTACTTTGATTACTAGTCTTACTTAACTAATTAGTTTGTCTGGAAAACAGACATTAATTCCATAAGACATAATTCTGCTTAAACAATCGACAGGCATGGCGACTATGGAAGGCAGGAAAAGAATTGGAATTTGTGGAACCTTTGTTGATGGAATCTTACACAACATCAGAGGTTTCGAGATGCATGCACATTGCGCTTTTGTGCGTCCAGGAAGACCCTGCAGAAAGACCAACCATGTCAGCTGTGGTTGTATTGCTTGGAAGTGAATCAGTTGATCTTCCCGAACCAAAGCAGCCAGCAATATTTGCTGTACGTAGAGTTCTTCCAGTTAATGAGTCTATAACTGATCCTTCTGCAAATGGTCTCACTATGTCCATAATTGCGCCAAGGTGAATCCGTTCACTTGCTCGTGTAGCAAGATTGTAAATTGAAAACTGCAGTATTTTAGCATTTGGTTTCTTTAGCATGGGAAAGTGATATATGTGATGCATAAAATTAATTGCATGGAAGGTCAGTCCATGGCATTGCAATGTTATGTTGTAATAAAAAACAGTTTCTCCGTATTGTAAAGTAGTAGAAGCATCACAGACATGCAATGCATGTAGAGTGCGATGCAAGTAATTGACAAGTAGAAAGAGAAGTCATGAAGGTCCGCTTTCTTACTCTCCTTTCAATTATATGTAAAACTCAGTTTGGGATTTTCCTTTCTGATTGTAGGAGTGAATTTTGCAGCAAGCAATTTCAGCCATTTCACTACTACAATATTTGGCTTCAGACACAATTCTTATTTGTGCTCTTTAGTATAAAAGAGCACAAATTTTCGTGCTCTATACAGGGACGGACCCAGGAATTGCAAATCGGGCGGGCTAAATTTACCTTAAGTACAAATATATTAAGAAAATTTACCTTGAGTTTTAGGCTTGAACAATAGATTTTAGGTACTAAAAACTAAAGGTAACCCACAAAGGTGGCTAAATTTTTTTGGGGTAAATTATAAGCCCTTGTTTGTTATATTTTTATTTTATATAAGCACTTTTTTCAGTATATTTTCTTCATTGTATTTAGAACTTTTTGTTATTATACGACATTTGAAACAAAGAAAATGTTGGAATTATTAATAATATTGTTGAAATATTTGGAAGGGATTGAAGGGAAATAAAGAAAGAAAAAAAAACAAAAGATATTTATAAGGAATTGAAGTTAAAAAAGAAAGTAATAATAAAATAAAAACATCCCATTTTGGGGCAGTGCACCTGACAAAATACATCTCCCCCCTCTCTCTTTTTTATTATATTTTGTTTTCTCGTCTCTCTCCTTTTTAATCTCTCCCTCTCTTTTTTTATTCTTTTTTCCTCTTTCTCTTTCTCTCTCTCTCCCTCTCCCTCTTTCCTTATTCTTTTTCCTTCTTCCTCTCTTCTTCTGTTCTTTCTTCTCTCTCCGTCTGCTCCATCTCTCTGTTCTTTCTTATGGCAGCCGGGCTAAATGTTAATTTAAGCTCAGAAAAACTAAAAGCCCCCGGGCTGTAGCCCAGGTTAGCTTGTACTAAGGTCCGTGCCTGGCTCTATAACAATTGCCACAGTGCAGCCATGTTAATGTAGTCGGTTTCTTCTATAGGGGTTTCTACTGCTCATAGGGCACGAATTGATCATCTGTGGCAGAGGTTTAGAGCATGTCCAGCAGCAGGGGTTGGGGGGGGCTGGGGGCGGGCTGGACCAAAAACAGGTTTCCAGCAACAAAATGCAGCCCAGGCAGAAGGTGGGACCCAGCGAACTGGGCTGGCCCGAGGGCAAGTCGAGCCCCAGGTCCAAAACGCGGGCAAGAGCTGACGTCAGCTCTGCACTGCTCCAACGGTAATGGGCCACGTGTCGTCGTTTGGGCGCTCCGATTGTTATTTTCTCTCCAATCCAACGGCTCTCAATATTTTTGCAATAAAAATATGAAAAAAAATTCGAAATTTTTTTTAAAAATTACCAAAAAATACTGAAATTTTTTTCTATAAATACCTAACAATACTCTTCACTTTCAACATCAAATCCTCATACATTTTCTTCTACTTCTACTATTATTCACTTTTTACTCAACATTTCATTCACTTTCTAGTTTTATTTTTCCATATAATCTTTATGGCTTCTTCTATCGACGGTGTTGGGGCATGGAGCACCATGGAAGATGTTTTGTTGTGTGAGTGTTGGGTCCAAATTTCTCATTGTCCTGTCACGGGCAATGAGATAAAATTCTCGGGTTTGTGGAAAAAAATTCATTCCGAATTTTGTGGAAGATTGAGTTCGAACCGTACGGAAATGGCATTGTCTAGTAGGTGGAAAATTCTCAATAAAGAGTTGGGGAAATGGAGAGATGCCTTGACAAAAGTGATGGACAACCGTAGAAGCGGGGAAAATCTTACCGATGAGGTAAATTATTTGTAATTTTTGTTTTATTAATTTTAATGTCCTAATATTTTTTTATAAATGTTTCTTTCATTGTCAATATTTTGTTAATATTTCATAAATACCCAATATTGTGTTAATAGTTGTTGCATTGCCAATATTTTTTAATCTTTCTTGCATTGCCAATATTTTTTAATGTTTCTTGCATTGCCAATATTTTTTAATCTTTATTGCATTGCCAATATTTTTTAAAGTTTCTTGTATTTCCAATATTTTTTTATAATTAGATTGTGCAAGCACAAATGTGGTTTGGTGCTACTGGGCAAGGAAAAAAATCTTTTACCCATCATGCATGTTGGGAGGTAGTCAAAAATTGCAAACGTTTCAGAATTATTCACACGGGTCCGAACATTGTGTTGAATTCAACGCCACTCTATAATTCAACGCAATCGGATTCGCCTCTCGATTCCCCGATGAGCGAAGACTCACCCATCCAAAAGGAGCCAAGGCCTATTGGGAGAAAGGCGGCGAAGTCGAAGAGAGTGAGTAATTCTACTAGTAATTCATCTAAATTTTTGGAGGAAATTGCAAGACAAAGCGCCGAGAGACTTGAAATTGAGAAGAAAAACCAAGAAGATGAGAAGATATTTCAAGCGGAATGTCTAAAAGAAAGGGAGTACATACGCAATCAAAACATTGTGAAGCAGGATCGGGAAACCATGGCCATGGATACAAGCCATATTTCCCCTGAAACAAAACAATTTTGGAAGCTAGAACGAAGGGATGTTATGAAACGAAGACTTTTTCGTGATGATGGACCTAGCAACACGGATTGGTTAAATGATCAAAACAATTAAGTTAGTTTGCTTGCCTTTTATTTTCATTGTATTTTAATGTTTTATTTTGAAAATTAGTTGTAATTCATGCATTCAATAAAATACCTTTTTATTAAAAACATTCCATACATCAAAAAACAAACCACATCCAAAGCATTAAAAATAAACAAACCACAACCAAAGCCTTAAACTAAAAAAACATAACAAAAAATAAAACAAAAACATAATAAATAAAACAAACTTGTTCACTTCACTTAATTCACCATCATTGCCTTTCACCGCCCATAAATGCTCGATCAAGTCAACTTGACGTCGTTCATGCATATGCGTCGATTGCATCTGCGTATATTGATCAATCATACGGGTCATTACACCACCGTCCCTAACCAACGGTTCATGCTGCACTGGTTCTCCATTTGGCCCCATGGGTTTTTCATAAATTCGTGTCAAAGCCGTGTTCATTGGATCCGGTTCGTACACGTCTTCAGATGAATAATCATACTCATCCTCCACAATCATGTTATGGAGGATGATGCATGTCATCATTATGCTCCTCAGCACCTCCTCATCAAACATACGTGCCACACCCCTAATAATAGCCCATCGGGCTTGGAAGATACCAAAGCACCTCTCCACATCTTTTTTGTACCCCTCTTGATATGTAGCAAAAAATTTGTGCTTCAGGGATCGGGGATGCGGAATTGACTTGACAAATGTGGTCCACCTTGGGTAGATGCCATCAGCTAGATAATACCCATTTTGGTAGACGGTATTGTTGATTTGATAGGTGATATTTGGGGCTTCACCTCTCAAAACATCATTGAACACCGGGGATTGACCCAGGACGTTCAAGTCATTTTGAGATCCGGCAACTCCGAAGAAAGCATGCCAAACCCACGTATCAAAACTGGGAACGGCTTCAAGGATGATGCTTTTTTGGCCTTTCCGATTCCCATAATCGCCTTGCCAAGCGGTCGGGCAATTCTTCCACTGCCAGTGCATGTAGTCAATGCTACCAATCATTCCTTGAAATCCTCTCTCTTCCGCTTTTTGTAGAAGCCGTTGCAGGTCCCTGAGCGTAGGTCTGCGCAGGTAGTCCCTGGTGTACAGAGTTTCGACTGCATCACAAAATCTCACCAAGGTCTCCAAAATAGTGGACTTCCCCATCCGGGCAATCTCATCCACTTGATCAGCAGATGAGCCATATGCCAACATTTGGATAACAGATGTGAACTTTTGCTCGGGAAGCAGTCCCAAATTTCCAGCAGCATTTCTCTTTTGAACAAAATATTCATCATAATTTCAAATATCATGCATGACTTTATTGAACAAATGGGGTTGCATTCTATATCTCCTTCGAAAATCAACATCAGAGTACAGAGAAGTTGGGATAAAATAATCTTCTATAAGATTCTTACCCAGAGAATGTCTATGTCTGTCCACATTCGGTTTACGACCTTCTCATGAACCACCGAGGCTCTGGTTTTCTTCATCATGCATAGTCATTGCTGTGACAATTTGCATTTCCAATTCTGCCTGCGCCCTTTTGCCTGCAGCTCGTCTGCGCCTTCTTTCTCTAAATTCTTGGATTTGCCTCTCCAAGACCTCGTTCATGTCTGCCATTGGAGTATGAATTCTAAAATCTGAGAAATGAAAATGAAGAGAAGATATGGTGTGAGAGGTATGAGTTGAGGCTCTGGTTTTATAGAAAAATTGTGGCCGATAAGGATGACATGTGGCGCAATTTTAGAGGGTGAAAATCTTATATGAAATTTGAAATTCAGATGAAATTTCATTGAAATTTGAAATTCATATGAAATTTCATTGAAATCTATCTTAAATTTGAAACCGAAAATCTTATCCGAAAATTTTATCCGATTATGAGATATGAATAGTATTGACACGTAGGAATCCAAAAATCTTATCCGAAAATATTGTCCAAATTAATTATTTAAGTAAAAAAATTGTGAAAAAAAAAAATGAATAGTATTTGCCCTTGACTAGGGCAACTACTGGAAACGTAAATTGCTTTTTGCAAGGGCAGCCACTATTCACATGAATAGTGGCTGCCCTAGCCCCCCCTTGCCCTGGCTAAAGGCACTTCCAGCAGCCCCTTAGGGCAAGGGCTAGGGGGGGGTAAAAGGCCAAAACCCATTTCCAGCAACAAAATCCAACCCGGCAACTGTTAGGGTCCACCAGCCTGGGCTGGCCCAAAGGCAGAAGCAGCCCGAGTGCTGGCCCGAAGGCGCTGCTGACGCCAGCGTGACGTCAGCAGGCGCAATTTAAAAAAAATTTGCTGCGCGCACGTCAGCTTTTCCCCAACGGTCATACGCCACGTGGCAGCTTCTGGTCCTTCCGATTGCTTTTGTCATCCAATCCAACGCCCAGGAATTTTTCAAGGCCAACAATTATGAAAAAAATTCGGAAAAAATTTAAAAAAATTCCCAAAAATTACTGAATTTTTTTCTATAAATACCAATCAATCCTCTTCATTTTTAACAACAAATCCTCATACATTTTCTCCTCCTCCAACTATTATTCACTTTCTACTCCATATTTTTTTCATTTTCTACTCCATATTTTTTTCACTTTCAAGTTTAATTTTTCTCTATCATATTTAATGTTTTGTTTTAATTTTTGCTTGTAATTCATGTATTTTATTTTATTAGTAGTATTGGTTTTCTTTGAGTTATCAAAGAAACTATTAAATAAAATTCCTTTTTATTCAAAACATTCCATACTTAAAAAACTAACCACAACCAAAGCATTAAAAATATAAAAACAAACGAACCACAACCAAAGCATAAAAAAACCAAACATCACTAAACATAAAACATAAACATTAAAATCTTAAAAAACATCTTCACTTCACTTCATTCACCGTCATTGCCTTTCACCGCCCATAAATGCTCCATTAAGTCAACTTGACGGCGTTCATGAATATACGACGATTGCATCTCCGTATATCGATCAATCATATGGTGCATGAAACGACCATCTCTAACCAATGGTTCATGCTCCAATGGTTCTCCATTTAGGCCTATGGGTTTGTCATAAATTCTTGTCAAGGCCGTGTTCATGGGATCCTCTTCGTACACCTCTTCAGCTTCGTAATCATACTCATTCTCCACAATCATGTTATGGAGGATGATGCATGTCATCATTATGCTCCTCAACACCTCCTCATCAAACATACGTGCCGCACCTCTAATGATAGCCCACCGAGCTTGGAGGATACCAAAGCACCTCTCCACATCTTTTCTGTAACTCTCTTGATGGGTAGCAAATAATTTTTGCTTCTGGGTTCGGGGATGCGGAATTGATTTCACAAATGTTGTCCACCTCGGGTAGATGCCGTCAGCTAGACGGTATTATTGATTTCATATACCAAAGCACCTCTCCACATACCCAGTTTGGTAGACGGTATTATTGATTTCATATGTGACTTTCGGGGCTTCTCCTCTCAAAACATCGTTGAACACCGAGGATTGACCTAGGACGTTCAAGTCATTTTGTGATCCAGCAACTCCGAAGAAGGCGTGCCAAACCCATGTATCAAATCCTGCAACAGCTTCAAGGATGATACTTTTTTGGCCTTTCCGATTTCCGCAATCTCCCTGCCAAGCGGTTGGGCAATTCTTCCATTGCCAGTGCATGCAGTCGATGCTACCAATCATTCCTGGAAATCCTCTCCGTTCGGCTTTCTGTAGAAGTCGTTGCAAGTCCCTGGGCGTAGGTCTACGCAGGTAGTCCCTGGTGTACAGATTTTCGACTGCATCGCAAAATCTAACCAAACTCTCCAAAGCAGTGGACTTCCCCATTCGGGCAATCTCATCCACCTGATCAGCAGATGCACCATACGCCAACATTCGTATAACAACTGTGAACTTTTGTTCGGGAAGCAGTCCCAAAACACCAGCACAATTTTGTCTTTTGAACAAAGTATTCATCATAATTGCAAATATCATGCATGACTTTATTGAACAAATGTTGTTGCATTCTATATCGCCCTCGAAAATGAACATCAGAGTACAGAGATGTTAGGATAAAATAATCTTCCATAAGATTCTTACCCCGAGAATGCCTATGTCTGTCAACATTTGCTGCACGGCCTTCATGTGAACCACGACTGCTCTGGTTTTCTTCATCAAGCAAAGCCACAGCCATGACAAGTTGCTGATCTAGATCTCTCTGGGCTCTTTTGCTTGCAACTCGTGTACGCCTTCTTTCTCTTATTTCTCGCTCTTGCCTCTCCAAGACCTCCTCCATTCTGACATTGAGAATGGAATATGGAATATGAAATCTAAAATCTAAAATCTGAGAAATGAAATTTTTGAGAAGATGTAATGTGAGAGGTTTGTGGAGCTGAGCCTTAGTTTCATAGAAAAATTTAGGTCGATAGACATGACACGTGGCACAATTTTATAGGTTGAAAATCTTATCCAAAATTTGAAATTCAAATGAAATTTTTCTGAAATGTGAAATTCAAATGAAAAGTTGAAATTCAAATGAAATTTATCTTAAATTTGAAATTCAGATGACACGTGGCGCAATTTTATAGGATGAAAATCTTATCCGAAATTTGAAATTCAGATGAAATTTATCTAAAATTTGAAATTGAAATGAAAAGTTGAAATTCATATTCAATTTATCTCAAATTTGAAATTCATATGAAATTTATCTTAAATTTGAAACAAAAATTTATCTGAAATTTGAAACTGAAAATCTTCTCCGAATATTTTATTGTCCAAATTAATTGTTTAGGTAAACAAATTTGTGAAAAAAACAAAAAATTGAATGCCCGGGCAACTTCTGGAAATGCAACTTACTTTTTGCAAGGGCTGACACTATTCATGTGAATAGTGTCAGCCTTAGCTCCCCCCCCCCCCCCCCCCCCCCCTCCCCTTCCCCTTCCCATGGTAAGGATTTGACTGCTGGAAGTGCCCTAAGGGCAACTGGTGGAATTGCTCTTAGAGCACGAAACAATCTTTTGTGCTTTCATGATTAGACAGTTATCAGAGAACACGATTTTGAAATCGTGCTCAATAGTCTATATTTTATTATATATAAAAAATAATGCATCTGCATTTTTTTTATATGACTATACATTTTATTTTTCTTTCTTCACCACCTCAACCACCACCTAATATCTCCACCATTTAAACCACCGCCGCTTCCTCTATGTCCATCATCTTCGCCTCATATCTCTCTCTCTCTCGTCACCCAACCTTAGCACAGCCCCAATTTTGAAATCTCACCCTCACAACCCACCCTAGAATCAAGTCCTTATTGAAGGCGAACTTTGTTGTTCTGACTCATACCCTGTATATTGCGAATAAAAATGGAGATGTGAGAGAGATCCAAACTACCATTGCAAAGGTTAAATCAGATATGAGACAAATACATAAACAGATCTAAAAACAACGAAGGAAAGAATTAGATAGAGAGTGTTAGTTACCGGGAGAGTGAAAGCCATTGTGAAAGCTGAGAAGGAAGAGCAGAGGAACGAGCACGGAAAAAAATCCAGACCCAAAATTGCAATCACCAACACCAAGCCTCTCCATCTCTGTTTCCCCGAATATACACCACCCCCAACCCCACACTTCATCCCTCTCTCCTCCTAATCCAATTTCATACCCATCAATACCATCCTCTTATTCCACAATTAACCAACAATTAACAACCCTTCTTCTTCATCCTCTACCTCACTTGCAGGCGCACCAACAAGTGACGCTTTGCTTCTCTTCAACAGGTGTGAAGTCTCACTTATTGGAGTTTTTATCATAAATAGCAAAAAATTAACCCCTAAATTCATAAATGTCAATTTTTTATAAAAACTCTCAAATATAGCCAAAACTCCATTTTAATATACTCAAATGCCCTTCAAATTAAAAATCAAATAAATCTACATTAAAAAAGGAAATAAATTAAATTTTAAAAAAACTGCATCTGTAGCTTGTATCGCTGATCATGAATCACAAATATAAATAAGACAAATCATTTTGACCTTCCTTGAATTGATACAAAGAATGTCTGATCTGGAAGAAGGCACACCATTGTTCCATAGTTTCTTAGTGTCATCCCTAAGTTCAAAGTATAAAATGAAAAGAAAGCATGTGGAAGAAGGCACATCATTGTCCTATCCATCACGAGGGACTATTACCTTGTGAAGGCGGCAGTGTGAGGAGGTCTAACATGGTTTACTTCTTATTTGGGGTTAATGGAACACCTCTAACACCATCAAAAGCAGCAATCAGAAGCGGTGATACCGCAAGTATAGTCTACAGATCAAACTTTGGGGAACATACTGTCTCCCCAAAATCCTCTTCAAGTTTCTTATAAATCTCTTTGTCACTCTTCCCATCATGAATCTCAACATGAATTAAGTTTATAAGCAAGATGGCAATATAAGCTTGTAAAGCAGAGAAGACACATCGAATAAAAACTGATATGGTGTGAACAGATGGTCCTCATGGAGATGAACTATGTTTTTAGGTTATTTAAATTTTGAGGGCATTTTCTTCTTTTTTACGTGAATTTTTGGCTACATTTGAAAGTTTTAGTAAAAACTGACATTTATGAATTTTGGGGTTAAATTTTGGCTATTATTGATAAAAACTCCACTTTATTGGGTCTTTAAAATAATAATTTATTCACCCTAAAGGCCCCCCAAAAAAACAAATCATGCACTATTATTGTCTTGGGGAAAGCAAAAGCTAGAGTAGGAGTCTGGGGGAAGGAAGGTGGAGGAGGAAATAAATTTTTATTTTTTTCGCACAAAAGGTGAATAAAATTGTTATTTTTAAATAATATATAAACTTTCTTAAGGGACCAAAAAGGCTTTTGTGCCCATTCAAAGCACAAGTAAACTATAATAATCACGGGAGCATTTTTGCTCACCACTTTAACCATAGGTGTACCCTCACCACCATCCTCAATGCTTGACACGTGTCCATAGGTGTAATCATGATTCCATAAATACAAAGCAAAAGTTAACTATGGTTATGTCTATGGACACGTGTCAAGCATTGAGGATGGTGGTGAGGGTACACCTATGGTTAAAGTGGTGAGCAAAAATGCACCCTAATAATCACTTATCATTGACGATGAGTTGACAAGATGGAAACTTAAATTAATATTGAGCCCAGAGCTTGTGCCAAAATATCAATAGGCACAAGTAAATTCGTCTTAGACACATATTTACCGTGTCTTTTGTATAAAGGACACATTTAAGCAATTTTTGTGCTCAATGATGTTGAAAAAGGCATGATCCTTCTTATGTGTTCTTTGAAATGTGCCCTTAGAGCAATTTTCTAGTAGTGTTTCTAATTTCTTCTGGTATGATAAGAAATAATGGTCTTTTTTCTTTTGGTTGAAAAGGCTGATATTTCGTAGAAAAACAATCACAAAGAGACATTACAAAGGGTGTGGGAGCAAAGCAGCCCATCTCCCAAAGGAACCCCGATAGAACAGAAACATAAATAGACTACTTCAAAACACAACCCAAGGGTGTATTCAATTTAGATTTTAAATGATTTTAAAAGAGTTATAAAGTTGATGGAGTTTAATTGAGTTTAATTGAGTTTAACTGAATTCTACAAACTCCACATAGCTTTTGACTGAATTCGTGTATAGATTTTAACTGAGTTTGTTAGAGTTTTATTATTGATTTTAATGGAGTTTATAGCACTCAAAAAACAAAGAGTTTAGGGTTGATGACTGATGAGAGTCTCAAATTACATCTTTTTAATATTATTTTGGAGACTTTATGATATAATTTTGGCTTAATAAACATAATTTCACTTGTTGTTACATTTTATTCTCACCAACTGGATTTATGAATTTTCTATATTAATTTGGTGAACTTATTAGGTAAATTTATCTTTTTTAGGAAGTTGGAAAGCCAAAAGATGAACATACATTTGTCCAAGTTCAAGCCAGGTGTGAAGAGAATTGTTGGTGGATTTTATTGAAGAATTGATTGTGGGATTATTGTGATTATAAAGAAGGAAAAGAGAAGACAAAACCGTTGAAGCTAAAGAGCCTATTTCATGTCATTCATAGTCATTTAACGCCCACTATCTCACCGTAATTTATTTTCCACCAACTCTCCACCATCATCACATGTTTAATCCAATGAATCCTTCACTTAAACCCTTCATTACCTACCACGAATGTATTAACTTCCCACTCACCTCATTGACTACTATAAATCACCCATCAACTTATTTGGCAAGAAACCCTACGATAGATGTCTTTATCCATTTCATTCAAAATTTAGTTTATGTTTTCCTTTGTAATGAGTTGCTAGAACTCTAGCTAAAGCTAAAGGAAATGTCCTTTGAGTAAGTTTGTGAATTGTTCTTTAATCCAATATACGGTATGAATTGCTAATTCTTTTATTTTTGGTTGTTCAATATTTTCATATCCTTTTATTTTGATTGATGTTAAGTGCTACTATCTTTTCATGAGTTCAATTATATTTTTCTCATTGTTAAGAACTGACTTAGCATGCTTTTAAATTAAAAGATTAGATATTAAGCAACTACATTTTCTGAACAATCATTAATAAAAGACAACATTGAAAAAGTAAATTGGTTTTAATTTTGTTGAGGCCCAAAAAGTCACTGTTCGGCCCAAATAAATTCTCGGCCCAATGCAATACCTTACCAAGAAGAAACCCGATTTGGGCATGTGAAAGTTCATAATATGCGCTTGCACACATGCCACGCCAAGCAAATAAGCAACACGCCACGCTACAAGCTTAAGTGGGCCCAAGCCACACAAGATGCTTGGGGCTTGCTTGAGTGGGTTGTGGTATCGATGGCAATAAGTTGACATGAGGCCCATTGATGGGCCAAGAAATGGAAGTCCCGGGGTTGCTTGAGAGCCTCGGAACTCAGGCCCATTTCTTAGGCCCAAACATGTGGGTGAGCACAAAGAGAAAATATCCCAACCAAAAAGCCCAACCGAAATAGCCCATTAGCTTAACCAAATTAGCCCAACACCTCAATAAAAAATAGGCCAACACTTGTTGAGGTTAGCCCATTTATTTTGACAAACCAATCCATTATCTTAGAAGGCCCATACAATTAGAACAAGGAGCTGCAAAGCTCCAGCACTTGGCTGGAGAACAAAAGCCACGAAGGGGAGGTCTGAAGGTCCATTATACAAAGCTGCTGGGAGGGAAGGAACAAGTTTTCAAGCAAAACATCCAAGGAACCAAAAGATATTGGCACGCAATGAGCCACCCTTCGAACCAACATGTATACCAAGCTCTTTCCCTCATCAGACTTAGCCATAAAAAAAGGAAGAAAGGAAAGGAAGGAGATGGCTGAAAATAGGAGTTCTGAGGCAGCTGCAGGAAAGGGCCTTGAGCTCCCAAAAATCCCTGATTTTGTGGGATTGGGCAGAGTGGATTTCACCAAAATAGGATGATTGAAGGGATGAGGGGAGAAAGAAAGGGAAAGACTTGGCCAAATTGGATAGAAGCCATTAGGATTTCTTGGAAAATGATAGCTTCCAACGCCTATAAAAAGAGGCATTTCCTACCCATCACAACAACATCTAGAGAGCAAGCTTCCTCTCTTACTCCAAAAACCCAACAATTTCGTGCTCAGCCCATCCTTTTTCCTTAGTATTCCCTCTTGGCAAGCTGTTCTGACACTTGATAGAGTCTCTGTCAAGCTGCCGGAAAAAGCACTCAAGCCATCTTCTTCTCTCTTTCCATCATTCTCAACCAAACCTCTCTGCAAAACCCTTTCTCTCCTACCTTAATACCCCATCTTTCCCCTAGGAACACTTAATTTTCTCTTTAGTGCTAAACTCATGTCGATTTTGCTCCCATGCCGCAAGCTTCTCATGCCAAGCCAATAATTTATTTGTAAGCAGCCATTATTTTCATTGGTGAAGGTAACAAAGGTGTTTCCTAAGGCTTTACAACCATTTCGAAACATTTTGGGGTCTGATCTTTGAACTCAGACTCAAGGGGGAAATTTCAGCCATTTTGCTCCTTACGGCGGCCCAGCCCATCTGTAGCTGCCGGAAGAAAAAGACCCCCACAAATTTCTTTATCTTCCGGTTAAAGTTTCTCAATGATAATTTTAATCGAGTTTAATTTGGATTAAAGAGCATGAAACATATTTTGCTTAAAGAATTGAACCTTGATGCCTTAGCATTTCCATTATTGATATTTCATTTTTAAACTCAATCTCTACAACAATCAAATCAAATTACTTGTCCATTTTGCTTGTCACTTTTATTTTGGTACTTTTAATTATTTCTTTGTGTGCAAACATTTGTCTACCTGCTCCTTGAGGATACGATACTTGGACTTCCAAGATTATTACTATGTGTGACTACTTGCACTTGGGTAGACACAACAATGACGGTGGTGGTGATGGCGGTGGCGATGATGGTTTGTGGGTGATGGTGGGGAAGGTTGTGGTGGAGGAGATGAGGGTGGTAGTGGCGATGGCGGTGGGAGTGAGGTGGTGGCGGTGATGGTGATGATGCTAACAGTTGTGGTGGTGGTGACGGTGGGGATGATGGTGGGGGTGATAGTGGGGGTGGTAATGGTAGTGGCGATGGGAGTAAGGGTGGTGGTGACAGTGACAATGATGGTGATGATGCTAGCGGTGGTGGTGGTGGTGACAGTAGGGATGATGGTGGGGTTGGTATTAGGGGCGGCGGTGAGTGGTGGTGGTGGTGCGGGGGGGTTTTGAATGCACCCAAACTTTTAAGAAGTCTTTTAAAGTCCTGATTGAATACACCTAAATTTGAATGGAATTTAAAAAGTCTAAATTGAATACACCCAAAATTATATAGACTTCTATAAGATCGTGAATGAATACACCTGAACTTTTAAATTTCTTTAAAATCTTTTAAAATCTAAATTGAATACACCCCCCCTAAGACAGATAGTGGAACCAACGCAGCCTAGCTCAAAGACAATCTTGATAGTGACAGATGTCGAAACTCCCTTAGAGCATTTCCACCCATTTGTCATGGCAAAAGGTAAGGGGAGGCAAGAGTTGTTACTATTCACATAAATAGTGCATGCCTTAGCAATTTTTTTGCTGGTTTTCCACCTATTGCCATGGCAACCACTATTCACATGAGATATGATGAGAGGAATTTGTATAGAGTTTTGGTGTAGGAAGTGAAGAATATGACTAGACATTTATAAATTAAAAAATTATGAAATTATTGTTATTTTTTTCAATTTTCTTGTTATATAAATTGATTGCTTACGTCATAATGACGTCAGTGTTAAATCATCTTGCCCAGGCAGCAACCGAAGCAAGTCTTGCCTTGGGCCTTGCCCCAGGTTGGTGGAGCCCAACACTTGTCCTGGTAAGCCTTACCCACTGGAAACATGATTAGGGGCCTAGAAGGCCTCTTGCCTGGGCTAACCCCTCCCACTAGAAAAGCTCTTAGTGTTCCTCATTCATGACCAAGGGGTGGGCATGGAAGGTCATCCCTGCTCAAAACATGCAAAAGTGAGGATGGAGGTTTGTATATCTAGATTTCCAAGGCTCATCCTCGATAGTGCCAGCGAGGCCAAATGGTCCGCCACTTGATTTGCCTCCCTTGGGTAGAAATTCGAAAGTCCTAGACACCTAATAAATATTTATGTAAATTCCCCTCTCCCAATCCCAAGTACTTGAAAAAAAAAAAAAAATTCACTTGTATAAAATAAAAATAAATAAATAAGCCTTTTTTATTTAAAACCAATTCAGTTATAATCTTCTTATCTTATACACGACTAGCACCTAACTTTTAACCGTGGTAGCAATGTAACTTCCGATCAACCTTTGCTCTGTTTCTTTTCTAACCCTGGATATCTACCTCTAGTCGAAACTTTGTCCCGCTTTCAATTTTTGCCGGAGAAAACTATGAGTGTCTTTCCTATCTCTCAGTCTTCCTTGTTTTCTCTTTCCTTCCTCTCTTCTTTCATTTTGTCTTCGTCCCTCTCTTTCCATGCACGGCCCCATCCTTCTCCTCTCTCGCCATGTAAGTAACCCCCCAGCGCAGCAATGCACACAGCAATAAACCAATGCACGTCCCCAGTCGCTTTCTGTCTCATTTTCTCTGTTCTGTATGGGGTATTTTAACAACAGCATTTGCTTTCGCCTGTTCTTATTTGCAGAGGCCAGAGCTCAAGAAATCAGAAATCTTCAGGCTTCGTTTGGTATCTGATTTTCATACAGTTTTTCCATTTGAGAAACGGTAAGTCTTATACATGTGTTGATCCGAGTGTAACCAGCGCCGACGTGATACTGTGAGACCCAATACCCACCCAACATGTATCTTTTCATTCTTTAGAATTTATACCATCTCTTACTCTATTTCCTTCTCTCTTTCTTTCACATTCATTTGTTGAGTAGTTGGCCAGAGCAGAGGTTGAGGGAAATGTTCGGGCCAAAGTGTTGCATATATGGTGTTTGTTGAAACGTCTAAATGAGATCCAAAGTAAATCAAATACGCTTTCATAGTCTTTTAGACTTCAAAAACAATTTTCAGATACAGTACCAAACATTTCTCAGATTTTGCAGTAACCATACAACCCAGATTTTTAGATTGTATCCTGTTTTTTTTTGGGGTTTTGTTGGGTGACAGATTTATCCTTGTTTTTTAATAGGAAATTTCAGATCATGAACCAAACTAGCCTCAGTTTGTTTTAGTTTTTTTCTAATCATATCTGCTTATGAGTTGCATTTTTGTCTCCTACAGCCTGGTCACTCTTCTCCGACCCAACTAGCAATCACCAAGGATCTTGGATTTACAACGTAAGAGTTTTGACTCTCATTTTTAATATGTATATATGCATATTTTGTGGTTTTTTTAGTTTTAGTTTCTAGCTGCTATAATCTGGGTCGGTTTTCTCATTTTGATTCTTTATCAAATGTGGGTGCCATGGTTGTAGACAGAGGTCAAAATATTTAGTATATTGGCAAAGCGGTAGGATTTGAGTTAGGCAAATGGCTATAGTCGGGGGTAGTTATCGGTACAAAAGTGATGCTATTTTATGTTTGTACTCCTGTACTGCATTCTTCTTTTTATTTATGTGTTTAACATCGAGTTAGGCAAACTCACAGAAGTCTCTGAAGCGGAGAAGCCTAATATCTCCAGTGATGGGGATGCTGCCAATTCAACCCCTGAAGTATATCCTTCATCTCTCTCGCCTAAATGTTCGTTATATATCATCAACGCAAGAAAATCTCTCAACAAAGCTCATTCTCTGCCACGACCCCTCCCTACAACAATCTTACATGGAATTGTCACAGACATTCTATGAAGCCATGAAAGCTTGTGCATCTCTCAAGTCAATACCCATTGCCAGAAAACTCCATGCCCAACTCATTTCCATAGGATTGGACTCTGCTATTTTCCTCCAGAACCATCTCTTGCACATGTACTCTCAATGTAGCTTGATAGAAGACGCTCGTTGGATTTTTTACAGTATTCAGCATCCTAATGTGTTTAGTTGGAATACTATGATCAATGGATTAGTAGATTTGGGTCAGATGAGGGAAGCAAAGATCTTGTTCAATGAAATGCCTGAGAGAGACTCTGTCTCTTGGACTACAATGATGTCTGGCCATTTTAATAATGGGCAACCAGTGGATGCAATTAAAGTTTTTGCTGCAATGGTTCAGAATTGTGAGAGTTTTTCCGACCCATTTTCCTTCTCTTGCGTAATGAAGGCTTGCGGTAGTCTTGGCAACATCAAATTGGCTCTTCAGTTGCATAGTCTTGCGGAGAAGTTAGAATTTGGAAACAACATGACTATTCAAAATTCGATTATCGATATGTACATTAAGTGTGGTGCATTGAGTTCTTCTGAGAAAATGTTTTTGAGGATCCGAAGTCCTAGTTTGTTTTGTTGGAACAGTATGATGTTTGGTTACTCTAAACTTTATGGGGTTCAAAGGGCTCTTCATATGTTTTTTCAAATGCCTGAACGTGACTGTGTGTCTTGGAACACCATAATTTCAATCTTTTCTCAGCATGGGTTTGGGGTTCAGAGTCTCAGTATGTTTGTTGAGATGTGGAACCAAGGTTTTAGACCAAATTCTATGATATATGCCACCGTACTTAGTGCATGTGCAAGCATATGTGATCTGGAATGGGGTACCCATTTGCATGCTCGGGTCATCCGTATGGAACCAAGTCTTGATGTCTTCGCAGGTAGTGGACTGATTGATATGTATGTGAAATGTGGACACTTGCATTTTGCACGGCAGGTGTTTAACAACATGACAGAACACAATGCAGTTTCTTGGACTTCTTTGATCAGTGGAGTTGTCCGGTCTGGACTTGAGGACGAAGCTTTAGTACTGTTTAACCAAATGAGAAAGGCTCCTATTTCCTTGGATGAGTTTACTCTCGCAACAGTTGTTGGGGTTTGTTCAGGCCAAAAGCATGTTTTAGTTGGGGAACAGCTCCATGGATATACAATCAAGGCTGGAATGATCTCGTCTATTCCTGTAGGGAATGCTCTTGTTACGATGTATGCAAAGTGTCAAAATACTCATAAAGCAAATCAGACATTTGAGTTGATGCCATTCAAAGATATAATATCATGGACAGCAATGATCACGGCATTCTCTCAAGTTGGTAATGTTGAAAAAGCTCGAGAGTATTTTGATAAAATGCCACAGCGGAATGTCATAACTTGGAATTCAATGTTAGCAACATATTTTCAAAATGGTTTTTGGGAAGAAGGCCTAAAATTGTATATTCTAATGCGAAGGGTAGAGGTTAACCCTGATTGGGTCACCTTAGTAACTTCAATCAGTGCATGTGCTGATTTAGCAATATTAAAACTTGGGATCCAAATTATAGCTCAAGCTGAAAAAATAGGGCTTGGTTCTAATGTTTCTGTCACAAATAGCATTGTTACTTTGTATTCACGATGTGGGCGAATTGAAGTAGCAAAAAGAGTGTTTGACTCAATATGTGACAAAAATTTGATTTCTTGGAATGCGATTATGGCAGGATATGCCCAAAATGGTGAAGGTAGGAAAGTGATTGAGATTTTTGAGAATATGTTGAAAATGGACTGCACACCTGATCATATAAGTTATGTATCTGTTCTATCAGGATGTAGCCATTCAGGGCTCGTAATAGAGGGGAAACACTACTTCAGTTCCATGACTGAAGACTTTGGCATCAATCCAACATGTGAGCATTTTGCTTGTATGGTAGATCTACTTGGCCGGGCGGGGTTATTAGAGGAGGCCAAGAATTTGATTGATACAATGCCCTTTAAGCCAAATGCTGCTATATGGGGGGCTCTGCTTGGCGCATGTCGGGTTCGTCGCAATTTGAAGTTAGCAGAAGTTGCAGTGAGAAATTTGCTTGAATTAGATATAGATGATTCTGGGAGTTATGTCCTTCTGGCTAATACATATTCTGATTGTGGACAATTAGAAGCTTTTGCGGATGTGAGAAAAGAGATGAGAAAGAAAGGAATTGGGAAAAAACCTGGTTGTAGCTGGATAGAGGTTAATAATAGGGTACATGTGTTCACTGTAGATGACACCCATCATCCACAAATGAAGGACATTTATAGAATACTTGACGAGATAATTAAGAAGATAGAAGATACCGGTTGCCATGTCAATCCAATTAGCTCATTTCTTTCTCAGTGTTATCACAGAGAAAATCTTGATGTTGCTGTTGAGCTGCTTAGAGTGCCTGCTTGATGCCTATCTGCATAATGTGAAACCTTCAAGTTTCCCATGATTGTCACTTGATGATGAAGCTGATTTCCCTTGATACCTCAAAGGAGCTTATAGTGCTGGATAGATACCAGTTTCTTCATTTGAAAGGCGGATTTTGCTCCTATGGAGATTACATGTGATCTCTGGTATGGAATATATTCTCTTACTATCTATGCATTTATCCTCTGTTCCTTGTGGCTACTGTTATCACTAGTTGTTTGAGGAAGACCACTTGTTTCGAGTAGATCTATTACTCTGTGACACATTTATTTACACTCATTTATGTATTCATCCACTAATAGCGAGTTTCTCTTTATGGAACTGCACCCTGAGAAAATAATGAGACCAGAAAAATTGATGGTTCATTTACACCTCTGTTTTGCAGAATGTGATTCTCTAGCCTTCACCTTGAAGACACGACAGACTTAATGGATAGGTTCATAATTTTATAAGAGTCTGCTGTAAGCTGACAAAGTGATGGCTCATTTGGTAAACAATCCTTTTTATCCTCCTGAAAGTTATGTTCTTTTTTTCCATGTTCGTCTTGAACTATTACTAAACAATCATGATATCTAATATTACAGACGAGTTTCTTTATCAGCTGTGACAGTGGTCCACATGTTCAGCATTTATTTGATGGCCCATATAAGGTACTTAAATTTGAAAATTTGGAAGCTTTCTTATCACTTCAACTGGAAATATATTTTGTTCTCTTTGCACATTTTCAGTCTTTGTTAGTCTCGTATTTTAACAAGGTTAAACAATGGTTATACATTAGTGTTTTGGACATAATATTTCGATGGAAAAAAATGTGTACTAATTATAACCAAAAGAGTGGGAATAAGCATTTGGACATAAGATGTTTGATGTGTACTAGTTAAACATCATTAGATGTCTTTAGAAATCTGCATACGTTGTTGAATGTTACTATTATTAGTTGTAGCATTATATGATTCATACAAAACTATAGCATATTGGCACTGACATGGCAAGATGTTGGCTGTAGGGTTATTTTTAAAAAGCAGAAATCAAAATCCAAAGGTATATTGAACTTGGGTTGTATTTAGATGTGTAGATTTAAAATGATAGATAACAAGACTACTTAAATTTGACTATTTAAGATAGGATGGATTTCAAAACTTTAGAGAAAAAAAAAAATCATTTCAATTTTTCTCCCTGAATCACTTAAATATATAAATTTCTTTTTTTTATTTTTAAATTTCCTGTTTTTTTAACATTTGATGCAAGCAATTAAACTAGGTAATCAAATCCAAATCTCCCATTGCAAATCCATATAATGCAACCTTAGTGTTTCAAACAAAAAGTAAAGAAAGAAAAAATGTTTTTCTTTTTCAATTTAGTTTTGATGCAGGATTCACATTGCTTAATTTTTTCTCTCCCCTTCTCTTTTCTTTTCTTTTCTTTTTCCTTTTCCAGACCATTATTCTTTTCAAACCCTTGTTTCTTAGCTTTCCTAGTTTCGGTTTTTATTTTTCTTCTAAAAAACATCGTTTCTTTAGGTCACTCTTCTTTGTGTTTCAAGTGATCTATCTTTGACTATACTCAATTGCTTGCTGTATTGAATATTAACTGCTTAATTTCAAGCAGCAAACTAGATGGTATGTTGCTGCCGCCCACCCCCAACTGCATATCCTTATCTTGCAATCACATAGAATTAATCCTTGCTTCTTCTGATGCATTGTTTTGTCCCACGGTATGTGTTGAAATTCAGTAAATATTTTTCATCTAGAACTCAGCATATGAGGTATGCCAGGTATAATGTAATCATGCCTTTGTTGATTTCATATTGCAGAAACCCATGTTCTGGTGCTAGTTGATGCAATTTTGAATAATTAATAGAGCCTCTAGTATCCAGTTCCACCTTCATATGATCCACCTGGGCACTGAACCCTCTGATTTGCTTGACTTATGAATGGAACATTCAGATTTTTCAAGCAACATTTTAAAGTTCCCACCCATTAATGTGAATTTCTCATGGTTTTTTTTGGTCTTTGTAGGTACCAATTTCTGAGTTTGGATGTCATAAGGAATACCAGCCATGGTCATTAAACTCGCCAAAACGAGTTAATTTACAATGCCATGGGACCTTGGTTCTCAATGAGAAGTGAAAAATAGGACTGCTCGCCTTCATAAATATTTTTGCGCAGTCCACGATTGGCTGCCAATAGCTCAATGCAAGCCAATGGGAGAAGCCAAAATGTGTTTGTTACCGCCATTTTGAAAAGTAAAGGGGCTTGTAGATCTAGTGGTTAAGATAAAGAACAGTAACCTAACCTTTAGTGGTTGTTAAATGCGCATTAAATCCCTTTTCCCTTCATATAAGCTGACAATCTCAATTAACCTGTAAATTGTGCTTCACCCGATTTTAAAAATACCCTTCTTTTTCATACAAAAGAGGCTAAGGCCAGGGAAAAGGGTGGCGATCGCCCGAACATTGACTTGAGCTTGCTTGAGATGCGGGATAAGTGCTCTATAACTAAAACATGGATTCCAGGGGTAAATGATTTTACCCACTGAAAGTTGTACGCCGGTTAATGTGTGTACTATTAAACCCAAACATCGAATTTCTAATGAATGAGTTCAATAAGCAACCAAGGATTGCCAAAACAATGAGAGAACCCAAAATTATTATATGAGCCAATAAATTGTAAGAACACCCACTGCTGCTGCCATAACATGATTGATTAGAGCATAAATTCCAATTACACGTTGGATTTTTAATCTTAGTGTTCTATCGCCCCCTTAAACTCTGTTGAATTTAGCATCAACTCGTCTATTAATATACTAGGAAGATTAGATCCCGGTCCTACATCCATTTTCCTCTACAAAAGTTCAATAACCTTTTGCCAACGGAGTTTGACCTGGTGAAAAAGGGTCTTCACTTACAGACCAAAGGTCTGTGTGTGTATCTAAAAACATTATCCTTATAGTTTAAATTATTGCTTGTACTGAAAAACGGCTCAATAACTTTTATTGTCGAAATAATTTCTTGAACCATTCTCGTCCAACAACTAAAAAGAAGAAGATAGAAGATAGTTTCTGTTTGGGCTTCGGGCCTCAAATTACAAAGGAAAAGAAGCCCAAACAATAAGAAAGAAGAGAGTTTTAGATGTCTTTAGAACCCGACTCAGATGCTACGAGAACTTCCATTTTCAAGAAATAAAATATATATATATATATATAAAATCGAAGATAAACAGAGAATTGCGGTCTCTCTTGTTCTTCCGAATTTGCATATTCTCCTTGTTTTGCGAAAGCTCTTGTCTGGTAAGTGGACTGAAATTATTCTTGGCTCACGGTTCCGTACTTATTGTTCTCTTTGTTTTCAATTCCAATTTCAGTTTGAGTTTGGTTCATTCTTCATTTCGTTTTTGGGGCATTGCTTATTTCAGTTTGAGTTTGGTGATCTTTTGCAAATGGTTTGTTTGAATTGGAACAGAATGCCATATAAATTTTCCATTTTGAATGCCCATATCTGGGTTACGTCTATTTTGCATTAATTTCTTCTGTGATTGGTTATTAGCTGCGGGAGCCATAGCATCCCTCCACCTTTTCGTAATTAGCTGTGGGAGGACTTCAGGTGGGCTTAGCCTTGCTCATCTTAGTGAGTGGATCAGTTTTGATAAATTCAGTGTTTATTTTATTAGAATTATTTCCATTATCAGATTTTAGTATGTGATCTTTCACTCAGATTTATAGCATGTTCTTATCATATTGCAAATACCTGCATGTCACTTCTAAGGGGGAGGGTGCTCGTGTACCGGTTTTGAAACTAGTACTGGTGATAAGATATATTTTATTATGTAACACAATTGTTTCATTTAAAATTGTATTTTCATGTAAGCCAAATATGAATCCTACAAGATGATTTTCGAAACAAGAACATTTTTTTGCTTTTCCTTCGCAATGGAAGTTCCGGACAAGTATTGATTAGATTGTTGATTTTGCCTCAAAAGGACATTATCATTGCTTAGATTGTTGATTTTGCTTTTTCCACTTTTTAAATGATTTTCCAATGTGAATAAGGTGTGGGACACAGTAGACTACCTAGAATGAAATGATCATGCATTTTGTGAGTGTCCACGTATATTTGCACACTTAGCTTCTGATGACTGTTGGAGTAATAGCTACACTATGTAGGATAAGGAACTAAATGCTAGTACGTATTTAAAGGACCTTGATAATGTGCACTGTTAGACATGGATAGACAAACTAAAATAATGAAAAGTCTTCTATCAGAGCTAGAGAAGCGTCATGTATGAGTACTTTGTCAGTGAATTTAACACTCTACTGAGAGGAGCAAGTGTCCTCCATGACATTTGCAATTACCTCAACAGTTTTCATTTCCAAGGAAATTTTAGTATTTTCCTATCTTTTTCTATTGTTTCTACAGAAAGAGAACCACTCAGTTTTACTTGGCTTCTGACTAATCATCCCCTAGAACTAACATTGAAAGTATGTTTTGGTCAATTGCGTCTAAGAAATTTGAATGAGTATCAAACTTGTTGTATGCTGGCAATGTTCTACGAGCATGGTAGTCATATAATTATGGTCTGTTCGTATGATGGGCCAGTAACCTTTAGGGATTTATAATTGTATAAGTTGCTTTCTTAGATTTGGTCACATGTGCATAAAGATTGGTGCCTTGTTTCAGACTTATCATTAGCAATTTTTTGAAGCAGCATATAACTTATACTGTTATTACACTTGCTATTATGTTATGGTTGTAATTGGTCAAAAATTTAAGAAACAGTGTTTAAGAAGGCTGCTGAGATCATATGGTTTAAACATGCTGTGCGACTTATTTTTTTAATTTTAATTTTTAACTTCTGTGTTGGTAGTTGTGATTTTTCCAAATCCTTAGGACTTTTCAGTTATTCGCATTAGTCTTTGTGTAATCTTAAAAGCCTAGACACAGAAAATTATAAGTGAATCACTAATCCATCCACGTGTTTGCTCCGTTCACATATTACTGTATTAGAAAACTGTGGCTCGATACAGCCTGCAAAACTCTTATATGATTGTCTTCCTTTTTTACGAACTTTAACATGACTCGTTTGTTTAGATAGTCAGAAAGGGAAAAAGATAAAGGAAAACAAAGGTTGTGCCGCTGTTTTTTCACTGATTAAATTTATGTGCCATCAACTGACTGCATTTTCTGAAGCTGGGCAGGTTCTCCAAACATGGGAAACAAGCCTGTGAAGCAAGAAAGCGAAGAAATTTTCTTGAAAGTTGTTCCTCCGTTGGACCGTACATATGTTAGGTGGCTTGCTCGAGATCTTGAGAGGATTCACGGCTTTACACCAGCTAAACCTCGTGCTGTGAAGCCCCCAGATCATTATATAGAGTACATGCATCTGAATGGATGGTTGGATGTGGACTTGGCTGATCCTGATCTAGCCCATTTATTCAAGTAGATAGTGAAGGTGATGTACTTAAAAGAAATATTTGGGGGAAAAAAAAGATTTCCTTTGAACTGAATCATTGTTTAGTATTACTGGATTGGAATTTGAGTATATTATCAGGAGTTGTAAGATACCGCAAATTTATATTTGAATGAAGCATCTCAAATCAAAACTCCAATTGATGAAATTTAGAGTTTGGATAAAAATAAAACCCCAACTTTACAATCTGTAGAAGATGCTTCAAAATTATTTACATTTGAATTTTCATGATATGAAAGTTTCTCATGTTCACCACGACAGTAGCAACATCACATCAGGTTTACAAAATCATTACCAAGTCACATTTACATATCTCTTACGCATGCGTCAATTATTGGACCTAGAAAATAAGTTATTTCTTCTGTTTCGGGCATTCCCCAAAAGTACAATTGGAAGGTATTTAGGTATTAAAAAAAATATCATTTGCTATTGCTGGCCTGACAACTTTCCCAGGCTGGGAAATTGGTTCTTATTAAGGTCTAAAATATTGATAATATTAACGAAAATGACCAATATTATCGCTTTTTTGGGAGAGGATATTTTGGAACCTATCCATCTAATTATTAATAATTCCAAGGATAATATTGAAAAATTTTCGACGCCAAGAATTTCACTCTCTCTTCATCAGCATTTGGACAAAGTATCAATATCGATAATATCAAGATATGTAAATGGAATGGAAAAAAAAACCCACAGCTGTGCGCTCACACAAGGGTGACGTCAACCAATCTCATATATATATGGGTGACATGTTAACAATTACATGCAAAATTTTTATGGGTCTTGAGATGGGGAAAGTTTTGTAAACATCCAATATACGTATGACATGTGGAAATATTTTATTTTATGTACCATGTGTATAGGAGAATATTTTTATATGTCCCATGTGTATATTGGATGGTACTCGAAACATACAAAAATTACTCAAATAAAAATGCCCTTTATATTATTCAAGACACTCTCCCTTCAATTTTTTTGTTTTTTTGCCGAAGTTTAATAAATTAGACCCAATTCAAGCCCATGTACTTCAACTTGGGCCCAAACATCAAAATTCCTTCACACCATGTCACCATTGAATTGTTTGTTTTTCTTTTTCCTTTTTAAAATTAAGATAATTATTTTATATATAAAAAATTGAGAGATTGCTTGGTTAAAAACATTGGACTTTGCAGTCACAATATAATTGGTTAGACATTTCCTGATTTTTGTATAACCCAAAAAAAATAAATATATAAAATCGGTAAAACACCGATAATAAATAAACTATTCTTTGATAAGCAAATAATAAAAAGAAAAAAGAAAAACGAGGGTAAGTGCTTCCCTCCATATCTATATCCGAACCAAATTCCCTCCTTCTTTCCTTTCCCTCGTTTTCTGCTCTCTCTCTCTCTCTCTCTCTCTCTCTCTCTCTCTCTCCCGCTTTTTTATTTTATTTTTCCCAAACACCAGATCTCACCTTCTCACCCACTCCCCCTACCCTCGCCTCCAAACTTTCCCTCCATTTTCTCCCCCCACTTTTTCTTTTCGTTTTTTTTTCAATTCCCTCTCGATCTCTTCCTTTCTCCTTCCCTCCACCAAACCACCAAAAAAAAACCCGCCCAACCCACAATCCGGTTCGGGTCGCTGGATGTCGGGCTCTCGGGCTCATGACCCGCCGGCTCAACCGCCCCAGCCGATCATGCAGCAGGCCCTCAAGCGGCAGCTCGCCTTCTCCTCCATGAAACCGCCGTTTTCAGCTACAGCAGACTACCACGGCTTCGTTCCCGACCCTCGCCAACTCACTGATTCAGAAGGTTATGGCATATACGTTAAGCCCTCTGTGAGTTTTTGTCTCATTAATCTTGGTTTTTCTTTTTACTGTTATTTGTTTATGTATTTAAGTGTTTATTATTTTTGGACTATTTTGTTGGAGATCTGCTTGATTAGTGAGTGTAATTACTCATTTGGGTTTTAATTTACTGAAATTAGTATTTGGAATTAGTACTAAGGTTAGGATTTGTGGAAATTGTTTGGTTTTTATGTTAATAATTGTGATTTTAGGTGAAATTGAAGATTGTATTAGTGTGTAATTACAGTTGTTCCTAATATCAGTTTTGACATGATCGATGAAGTATGTGGTATGGAAATTCTATTGGTGTAATTACAGTTGGGGAAGAATAAGATCTAAACTATGGTAGTCTTCACTCCCAATCAACAAGGGCAGATCTTACTGGTAAAAGAGGAAAAGAATGAAAAGGCACATTAGGTTTTTGGTAATTAGGTGCAAATAATGATTCGTTAACAGCGCTGTTTACATTTGTGCCTATAGTATTTTATTACAATCTAGAAATTAAAATCCTATTATGCCTGGACCCCTTACATTCACTAGTTGTGTTTGCATGGCAAGTGCATCGATTTACACTCTGGCATGTTTTGTACTTTGCTTGCGTTACGAGTAGTATTTTGGTGAGTTGAATGTATAGAAACTAATTGAGGTAGGTTTTCGTTTCCCAAGTTGGCTGTTTCATTGGGCCAGTATCATTAAAGCTTCTGAATCCACGATGAAATATGTATGATTTATAGAGTTGCTATTACTGTTCTATGTTACATATACCTGCTGGCGTGATCTTTTAGTGGCAGTACTACCTTTTGAGAAAGTTGAAATGATTGTCTAGCATCTATTCGTAATCTAATTTTGGAGTGGTTCTGTGGGAGGTGCTTTTGCGCAGTAGCTCTTTTGTTAGAAGAAACCCAAGTCCTTCTCCTTACATATTCACTTGGAAGCGCTTCTTGAGTAAACAGCTATCGAGCATTTCTCTAGGAATCACTACTCCTATAACCCCATAAATCATTTGTTCTTTATTTCGGTCAAACACTAAAAGCAGACACTGCCAAAAGCAATTCCAAGCACACCCAATGCATTTTTCAATACACAACCAAAAGTTAGAAAAATTAAAGAAGCTGTCTGTGTCTCACTGGATTTGTTGGATTTGGTATTTGTTAGACCAATCTCTCCACACTACCTTGAACTAGGTTACAATCACTGTAGATGACTGAATAATTTAGTACATATCAGCCTCTGGATTCCTGAATGGTTTGAAGTGCTCAATGGTGCCAATTTTAAGGGTTGGTAGTAAATACCAGTCTTAACCTGCTAATGAGGGATGCTAGAGGTTAGCTGACCACAGATCGATCATAGCAGTATACACGATTTTGTGCTTCATAAAGAGCTTTTGCAAGTATGTTCTCGTAATCTTTTGTCTGTGACATGCCTGATTATATCTAAGTGAGGCTACAAAAGATTGGAAATAGCAGCATAAGTATCTACGCACTTACATGATGAAGCTTTCCTTGTTTGAGGCAAAGTCAGACTTGAGACTATTTTGAAAAACAAAAGAACAAGAAGAAGAGTAACTTTTAATATTCTCTTTTCCTCTTGATGTATCCTTTCTTCCCAATAATTATTCATAGAGATCTAATGTATTTCCAACAAAGATATACATCCCTTAAAGTGTGGTTCTTTTTACAACAGAAGATAATAGACTATTTGGAATGGGAACAGTGCTGTCCCTATTTAATCTGTTATCTTCTATTCTAGTTCTTGTCTTTTGGCATCAGGTCCCCTTTAAGGGTTTTAAGTTACTTCTTCACGTGAAGGGCCTGCCTCACTTCTTCTTAGGGCATGCTTCTTGAGGACGCTGATACAGTTGCACCCTTGTTGCGGAACTGGCTGGCTGTCCCAAGATTCTTTCGCTTTTCCTTCTTATGATTACCCCCCATGTTTTCTGTATTTGAGTGTGAATACATATTAAATTATACCAAAAATAAAGTTTGAAATGTTGCTTGATATGCGGTGTTTATTCTATTTAATAATCATGTATTCTAAAGGAGTTCATGATGCCTTCTTGGCTGACTTACCGTCTGGGAGTTGGCATGTAAATGCTGGAGGTTGTACTGTTTAGACTCTTGTGTATTATGAATCTTCATGTATCATATACAAGGTTTTTAGTACACACTTTTGAATAATCTGGTATTTATACAGGAAATTTATAAAATGTAAATTATCTAAGATGGTTTAGGAAATAAGAAAAGGAAAAACATTTGGTTTTACCTTAATATGGTGTTTATTTTTCTGATGTGGCTTTGCAGATGTCAGAATGCACTAGAGATTAGCATGTATTTGTAGAATTATGGATTTATGAATCGTTCCATTTATAAGTTGGGAAGCTTCCAGTTTTCTTTGTAGAGTATAGTCCGCTTGAAACGTAGATTGGTTTGTATGATGTGCTAACATCTTTCCAGCTAATGTACCTGTATGCTTAATTATAAAAATCATCCTCTTCATAGTCATTATATTTTCAATTGATCAATTATTTTCATTTTATAATTACTTATATGATACAGTTTGTTCATTTGATGCTAATTTTTTGAATAAACTGAATGGTGGATTAGCAGCTAAAACGGAAGAGTGATGCGGCAGATTACGAAGCTGAGTCTAGTGATAGGACAGCTGCTCCTGGATATACCGAAGTAGTTACCAGCCCCCTCCAGACTCCTGTGTCAAGCAAGGTGGGAAAGGCAAACAAAACATCAAGGCTGACAAAGTGCAGCAGATCTGGACCCCAGACGCCGGCTTCCAATGTGGGTGAGTGTTACTTAAATCTGTCAAGTGCGCTCCCATACTTGTAGTTCTATTATATATGCGAGGTAAGATTTAATTGAGATTTGAAGAATGGATTAGTTGTGTTCCGAAAAGAATGACTTAGCTGATGCTACGAGAATGTTTGCTTGATTACTCCCATCTAATCTGTATAATTGACAGGTTCTCCTTCTGGGGCTAATCTTACTCCGGCCGGACCTTGTCGTTTTGACAGCTCCCTAGGTAACAGAACGATTTCCTATGTTTTTTGTTAACTGATTTTATCGTTTAGTTATTTAGGTTCTTCATGAGAAAAGCAACTTAATTTTTACATTTGTTGTGCAAATATTACGGCAATGTCCTATTATTGCCATTCAGGTCTCTTAACAAAAAAGTTTATCAATCTGATCAAACATGCGGAAGATGGTATTCTGGATCTCAATAATGCTGCTGATACTTTAGAGGTGACTACTTTCCTATCTGTTGTAATGTATTCTATCTATGTCAAGGATCTGTAAATTATAAGTGTTCTTTATATGTAGGTGCAAAAGAGGCGGATATATGATATAACAAATGTTCTTGAAGGAATTGGTCTCATAGAAAAGAAGCTCAAAAATAGAATTCAGTGGAAGTAAGGGATTAGTTGTATTTGTTTCCTGAAATTTTAATAGCTATTTTTCCACTTTATTAAGTTGTAAATATTCAATTATCCACTGTACATTAGAAGTTACTCAAAATTGAGTGATTGGTTGATTAGGGGACTTGATGTCTCGAGGACAGGAGACGTGGACGAAAATTATCCTAGTTTACAGGTACGTAAAAAAGTGAACTTGTTGCTTGGCATGCTTGTGCTTGGATAGCTTAGTCTTGGCTCAGTTTTTGAGACTGTATGTTTGTTTGCTTAAAAGTACCAATGCTGTTGGTGTTTGTGCTATTATGTGCTGTTATTTGTTGTTTTTCTGTTCTCTCTTCTTTTTGGACGTGCCAGTCCCCAACCTAACTATCATTGTTGATTCCAAACCCAGTCTGAAAGTGTTAGCTGATTAAAAAGGCTGCATTTACTTGCAAGGAAGTAAATAGCCATATAAATCTGAAGTCAACATCCCTTTTACTGACTGGTTGGGTTTTCTGTGCAAATTGCTTTCCATATTTGAACTTCAGCATGATATCGTTACTTGTCATGTTACCTAAGTCTACATGTTTTTTCCAGTTCCAATGCATTCAAATATGAATAACTGGCATGACAAAGCGGGATTTTATGTTCTTGACCTGAATAGTTAAACTTGTTAGATTTCAGTCCTCATGTTTTTTCCAGTACCATTTTTCAACGTAATGCATCCAGATATGGTGATTGGTATGACAAAGCAAGATTTGCGTTCTTGATTAGATTACTTTGACAAGACTTGTTTTTGGTTGATCATGCTAGATTTCAGTCCACAATTTTCCAGTTCCAAGTTTGTGTGATGCATTTGAATTTCAATGATTGTCATGAAAAAAGCAGGATTTGTGTTATTGGCTGGAAAGAGTTTCCAAGGCCTTTGTTTGGTTGAGCTTCCTAAGATTAGTGTCATGGTTGATTAAGACTAGAGACAATGGATCTTACATAAAATATGTCAACTATTCATTGCACGTCGTAGCAAAAATAATGTTTGCCAATTCTGAAGTACAGTATGACCTCATTCACAATTTCCTTTTTATCCCAGGCACAAGTTGAAAACCTATCTGATGAGGAGCGCAGATTGGATCAGCAAATAAGGTTAATCCTTGGCTGATGCTGCTTTTTCATTCTTTGCTATTGTTATTTGTTGTTTTGTGCTGAAGCTATTAAATTGTCCAGAGAAATGCAGGAAAGGTTGAGGGACCTGAGCGAAGATGAAAGCAATAAGAAGTAAAGTTTTATCCTTTAATGTTCAGTATTCAATTACATTCCATGGAAGTTCATCACTGGCTAGTTTTTAACATTCTATTTTTAGCTTACCCTGTTGCAATTTATGCAAACACTTATCTCAGTTTTCCTTTTTACTTTGGTAGATGGCTTTTTGTCACTGAAGAAGACATCAAGGGCTTACCTTGCTTGCAGGTAAAGTTTTGGTGTTTGCTATTCTCATCAATCCAATTATCATTCTTTCCCCACTCTGTATTTTCTAACAAAATGTTCTCTATGTTGTTAAACTGAATGTACGATTTATTGCTTCTATCAGAATGAAACCTTAATAGCAATTAAAGCTCCACATGGCACCACTCTTGAAGTCCCAGATCCTGATGAGGTAGTTCAGGACAAAACATTACTTATTAAAACTTTTCTATAGCCTTGTACATTCTTAATATTCAATCAAACTTTTCTATTATGTACTAGGCTGTTGACTATCCCCAAAGGAGATACAGGATGGTCCTGAGAAGCACGATGGGTCCAATAGATGTTTACCTTGTCAGGTACTGTTGTTTCATGGTACATTATTGTTACTTTAAGAGCAACAGTGAATGGTTTCTCCTGCTTGCATAGTCGAGAATTACAATGAATTTTAGTAATCTCTCTCTCTCTCTCTCTCGCACGCTCTCACTCTCTCTCTCTCTCATGTTAGTCAATTTGAGGAGAAGTTCGAGGAGATTAATGGTGTTGAAGTACCTACAGACATCCCCTCAAGTTCAGGGGTTAATGAAAACCCAGCTACAACAATGGTCACAGAGAATAGAGGGAAGGATGTTGAAATTCAGGGACCAGATGATCATAGAATGTGCGCTGATCCCACTGCTTCCCAGGACATCATGAGTGGGATGATGAAGATTGTTCCCTCAGATGTTGATGTAAGTTTGGCTTATAAGTTGATTTTACCATTGCCTATTTGAAAGATTCAATATGCTAAAAAAAATGTATTCTTCATTGGTTGCCGTTAGTGGTGCTGGGAGAATACTTCTGCACAAGTATCATATTATGCTCTTGAGATGTCTGTAGAAAACTAGTATTTAATGAATTAACAAAATTTTAATGGAAGTTTCCCTTTCCATTAGATTCTTCTGCTAATCCTATTTTAATTGCAAAACATCTTCTAGAGTTCTAGTTATTTAGCCAAATAGGTATCTTTTTGTACCTTGTTAAATAACCCTTTACACATTATGGCAAAAAAATCATTTACAAAAAAAAAAAAAAAAAAAAGAGAGGTGTGACATGTTAAATTGTCTTTTGTTGTACTGAGGAAAGAATAACTTTGACTTACAGTGTGAGCATTTTCTGTTACCTTTTTTCAGAGTGATGCAGATTACTGGCTTTTATCAGATGCTGATATTAGTATCACAGACATGTGGAGAACAGAACGTATCCTTGTCCTGAAAGATGTTGTCTTTCTTTCCATTTATTATTTATTCTTTGGGGTCAATATTTCAGTGGCCAAAATATGTCTACTGAATTTCTTAACTATTTCACCCAAAAAAAAAAATTTCTTAACTATCAACTATAGCTGGGGTTGTATGGAATGAGTTGGGTGCAATTGATGAAGATTATGCCATGGTTAATGTCAGCACACCACGGCCGCAAACTCCACCATCCAGTTCAACTCAAGTACCGGCTACTGCCAACCGTACTAAGACTTGAAACCTAAAAATGATTCTTGCTGAATCTAATTGCAGAAGTGCACTCTTTTTCTGAGAACCTATGATGTCCAACCATCTCATGTATTTGTTTCACCAGCGGAGGTTGGGTTGAAGGTTCCGGTAAGTGTTCCCGGAAGATCCATCTGAGGAACAAAAGAACAGCGGAACCAAAGATGGAGGTAGCTGCATTGTTGTACATTAATGTAATATACATATCCATGAGACGGTGGCAAATAATTAAGAGGATACAATTGTTAGTACATCATGTATATTGTTAGAATTAGCAGGCTTTTCTTGTATTAACCAGGGTGAAGTAGACTGGCTAGTAATAAGTCTGGATATGGTTGGATAGGGAGAATGTTGGGTAGTTTCAGGACCCCAAAAAAGGAAAGGATTTATGTTCTGATGCCTCGTTTTGTTTTGAATTATACTGATGAGCTATTTTCTGAACTAGAATTACCACATTTTGTGATGCCCAATTACTCTGCAAAGGGTTGGGTCTTGCCATTGATCATCAATTTATAATTTGAATTTACTCGATTCTTGTTCATGTGATTTCAAGATGCCCCATGTCCAGGTGGTCATTTTGCATGATTACCATCTCAATCATCTAAACTGAAGTTACATTGTAGAAACTCTGAGTTCAAAGACTTAGATATTAGACTTGGCAATATTGTGCACGATCCGTAACACGAGTCGAATTTCCATTGTATAAACTCCAAGAGACTTGGGAGAGTATATGATATATAACCATTGATTGGCAGATGAGAAAAAAGATGACCAAGAAATTATACAGCTGATTTTACAAACAGAGGAATAAACCATAACTTTACGAGCAAAACTCCTGTTTATGGATTAAGTAACCGAAGAAGTTACTTCTCCTTTTCGACTTTCTTTCCAATCCATCTGGCTACAATGGGAGTGAGAGCCACTGTTGGAGGAAACCTAATTGGAGATGCAGCCTTGTGTGCAGCATATGCCAAAGCAAATGTCCCAACCTTCTCTCCGGTCTCACTGCCGGAGATTCCCACCTGAAAAAGAAAAGCAAAAATAGTAGGTAGGATGAGAAGTCATTCTTCCACATACTTACATGATAAAAACAAGTTTGCATTCGGTTCATATGAAGATTGCTTGCTTGTACCTTTTGCAGCAAAGCTTGGACATCAATCCCGGCGCTGACGAGTGCATAACATAACGAAAATGAGATTATGGAGAGAAAAATGGAGGTGGCCAAGTATGCCCCTCCATACTTTGCTAGCAGTTGCTTGGCATCATCTCCCTTGGACTTCTTTTCTACACCTTCCTTTCCTTCCTCTTTTGAGCTGAATATCTGCATTTTTCCATAACAAAACTTTGTGACTACATATAACTTACTATTTACCACTTATTTACTCAAAACTCTTACACTGCTTTCAGCTATTAGCTCAAAACGAACTTGACCTTTTTTAATTCATAATATTTTCTGTCACTTATTTTCTTAGCAACAAAACCAAGTTGCTGTTGTGCTTTTGAATTCACACCTCTTTCTTTTTTTCTTTCTTCTTTTTCTTTTTTCTGAATTGAATTTACTCGACATTTATCTTTCTAATAGGTAAGAAAATTAAACATTTTATGAGTAAGTATGAAAGAAACCAAATTGGCAGGAGTATACCACAAGAACAAATAAAATAAAGAGAGAGAGAGAGAGAGAGAGAGAGAAAGGGGTACCTTCCAGAGACCAGCTTCGAGGCCGTACTTCTTAGTAATTTCCTCAGCTGAATCAGCAGAAGATGGGTTTTTGATTTCCTCCTCTGTTTTCTCTTTCAGGGCTCTGACTCTGAAACGTTTGGAGTAAGAGCTGGCCTTGGATGGCTGAATTGATGCACAGCAGCCATTTCTTGATTGTCCATTGTTGTTGAAGAAGGAAGCAGAGTTAAGACAGGGGACTAGCACAGCTGTTGCCATTGTTTGCCAACCAAAACTTTCTATCTAATTCTAATCAAACATGCTTTAATTTAATGGGTTGTGTTCTGAGAAGAAATGTCTTGGAATTTAATCCCTTTGAAATTGAATTGAGCCACGCAAGAAGCAGAAGAAGATGCACAAGCAGCTTTACTACGTGAGGCTATAAGACAATCCAAGTCGCTCTTATTTTTTTATCCCTTTTACGATTTCATCAATGCACAATTTTTGCCCATTGTGTGTGTAGTGGGCTTGAGATTGTCGGTTTGCTTGGTTGGAGATTGTCGGTTTGCTTGACAAACACAAACCATAAAAGAAAGATATTGGGCCTCCTTTTCACGAGCCCAATTGACCTCTCTCTCTCTCTCCACATAGTGTGCTCTTTTGTTTCGAAAATACCAAACCCACCAAATTTTTTTGGTTGGATAACTGTTTTTATAGCCCATAAATGAACCGAAGCTAAAATTACCAAAAATATTTGTTGTTTGGTTTTGAGAAGTACATACAGAAAAAAAAAAACAAAAAAAACATGTATTTACTCTAGACCTGGCATTCGTGTCGTGTTATCAGTGTTCTTGTCAACCCGCTTTTCTTAACAGGTTGACACGACACGACATGATAAGAAAACGGGTTGAAAATGCCAAATACGAACACGACTTGCTACGATTCGCGAATCACACGACACGACACGATTAACACGATAAGAATTAAAATAAAATAATAAATAATAAAAACAGAAATATTAAATAATTAAAAATCAATCTGTTCGTTTTTTTAAAAAAAATTATACATTTTTTAATGATTTTGAAGAGAGAGAGAGATGGGGTAGTGAGAGAATCGGTGGAATGGGGGAGGAAGAGACAAAAGAGAAGAAAGAGAAGACGAAAAAATAAAAAAGAATAAAAGAAAGAGATAAATTTACAAAAATGCCCCTGAGCTTAATGGGTTAACGGGTATTCGCGAATTTACACGACACGACATGATAACTTATCGTGTGGCTAATGGGTTGACACGATAGCAACACGACACGATAACACAGACCTAAATACTGAATTTTTTTTGCGAATTCGTGTCGTGTTTTCGTGTCGTGTATGATATTGCCAAGTCTAATTTACTCCTACCAAACTGGCAAATTTAGTATTATTTTTAATGTTTAAACACTTAAATACATAAATTTATGTTTTCAGTGTTTAAACATTAAAAATAAGAGGTATTTAGTTATATACTCATTCTTAGCACTAGTGACATAGATAAACTTTACACTATTTAATTTCTATAAACAAACCCAAAAGAGGACAGCTGGCCCTATTGAATTTAATTATAATTATTAAATGACTTTGATGCCGAGTGTTATTGGATTTTTTTAATGAGGTTTTGGGGTTAGGCTTGTTCTAAGAAATCAATGACAATTTTATAATTTATAGGAAGTTTGAAGTCTCTTTGTTATGTTGTAAATGAGCTTTGAGTGTGTTTCTAAAGTCCATTTCATGTAGGGTTTTTTTATTTCTATAACTTGAACCCCTATATTTGGCATAATAGTGGAACTCCCCTAAATATGAAAGTTTGGTATGAGTAAATACATGTTTTTTTTTCGTATATACTTCTCAAAATCAATGTTATGGTTCGTTAATATATACACTCAAATACATACATTATACATATGTGTGTCTTACAACATAAGTATGACATACCACTATTGTAGTACCAACCTGATTACAAATACTTTGGTTTGGTGGCCCAAAAATTTGTAGCTCAAATAGTAAAAGCAAGTTATTTATGTTATTGGTGTCCTATATTTAATTCACCTCAAACAGGGTGTTTCAATAATATGCTTTAACAATGTTATCAAAACATTCTTATATAAAGTTTTTAGAATAGATATTCTTAAATTGTAAAGTAATAAAAATTACTAATAAGGTGTTAGTTGAATTGACTCGGAACTTTGGTATATCCCAAATCATCCTGCATTTTAAGCCCCGTTACACCTCCCCTTAACTTAGACACAAAAATAAAGAGTAATAAAAACTGAATTTACCGTAATATAGCCAAACGCCCCAAATACTTGTGTAGATATGCACGTGGCATAAAGTAATAGGTACTTCCCAAATTATAATTGGCATATTTCGTCCTTGATCAAACTCTGATTATAATTGGTTAATTATTAATACCAAATTATAATTGGCATATTTCATCCTTGATCAAACTCTGAAGGACGTGAAGCAAATCCCTAGAGGATTAAAATTGCTTTTGCCAACAGTAACCAATTTGAACTAAAATTCCAAAGCAACAGAAACTTGAATCCCTTTGACACTCTATCAACTGCCACACTCTATGTAAATACAAACTTTTAAAACCCTTGTCTTTCAAAACAAAAGCCAACCAGACCCCATAACTATATTTTCGTTGGAGCTAAAACAGCATGGAGCCATCAAATCAACGAAGAAGGTTTTCTTGGACAAAGTTTCGAAGTCAAAGCTTCCCCGCAACCAATTCAGAGCTCAATTCTCCTTTGTTAGAATATACTTCGCTCAAGGATCTGATGCCCTCCTCAACAAGACCTAAAACTTGTTCGTCTCCAAAAGCTTTGACTATACAATCAGCTCATCAAATCCCAATAAGCAACTTGTTGGTGCAGAAGGCTGCCTGGGCTTACTTGCAGCCCATGCCAGAGTCAAGCGAAGCCGTACCGCGCTTTTCGACTACGCAGCTTTTTGGCAATCTGAAAATCTTCAGCAGAAGTGTTGTTGCTGCAATCAGGCGTGTGTTTGGTAGGCTATTAGGAGCAATTCGTATTCGTTGTTAGAAACTCTCAAAGAACGTCAGTGTATTTGGGTAGTACTAGAAAATTGAAATTAGGCAACGAGTAGTTTCTTTTTCTTCTTCTTTTTGTCTTTTGATACAAGGTGGCTCAAACTGGCACTTCTTTTACAAGTTTGAAAGAAATATCATTAGATCAATTGCTAGTTGGTAATGAATAGTTTTTCTTTCTAAATGTGGTAGATTACCATTTCGGTTTCAGTTTTGTTTCTCTTCACTTTTTTCACTAGAGATAAAGGGAAAATATATGGGAGAAATTAGGGATGAAGAAATATACGAGGGAGGAGAAAAGAATGGAGTAGAATGTATGAAACAAATACTTGAAAAAGAAACCAACTTGAAGATTGTTTTCAGTTTTTAGTTTTCTTTTCATATGTATTTCTTCAACATTCCTCTATATCCTCCTTGATCTTTTTCGATCTCGAACAAAAATAAATAAATAAAATCGATAAAATCGGAATCAAACTGCCCTAATTTTTTTTTCCGCAATAAGCATGAGATGGTTGTGTTGATGGTGACTATTAGAATTTGCAATTTTGTCCTTTTGTATTGAAGTCGAATCTTGCCAATCTAGCTTACATTTCTGCCTTCCCTCTACTTCTGGATCCAGCCCTTTTGGGCAAATTAAATTTCTTCTACGTCAAGTAATAAGCTTCCCTAGAATATTTTCATGTCAGTCCAAACTTCAAAGAAAGGATGAAAAAAGAGAGAGAATGATATATGGGAAATGGATTCCACAGGTACACGGATATAGGCTTAGGTTTTTGTAGTTAAAATACCCAGAGCCTAGATTTTTTACAGCCTTGGGCGAAAGAGTTCTGGGCTTTTGGGCCTGGATTAATTTCTATTATTTTTTTAGTGCCGGTTAATTCGGAATCCGTCATTATTCCCTCCAAAATCCAATTCTTTTATTGACTCCAAATTAGTTTCATGCCAAGAATCTTAGACATTAATTTTCAATTTGAGTTATTATTATCCTTATTACAAAAAAGTTATACGTAACCGTCGTTATAAAAAAATCATATATCCATAAATATTATTTTCATTTCTTATAAAATATTGTTTTGATAAACTTGAAAGAGTGAAATCTTATCACGAAGGTTGCCTCTGCCAAAGGTCACACATGCTTTTAAGTTTGATTTCCAATACTCCAAGTCAAATGCTTCTTTTATAAAAATAAAAAATAAAAAATAAAACCGCCCACTCTGCTTTAACAGTATTACAGAAAAAGACTCCTACCAAAAACACACCTCCTCTCTCATTCACACAAGTCTCATGCCAGAGCAAAAATATTGATTGCTGAAAAAGACTCCTACCAACAATACTTTCCCAGCTTCCTTAAACCAAAATCTCTCTCTCCCTCTCCCTCTCCCTCTCTCTCTCTAAAGGCAATAGTAAAAGAACTCTCTCTATATCTCCCTCCCTCCCTCCCTCCCTCCAATGTCTTCCAGCAAAAAGCCCAACCTTATCAAAACCCTACTCACATCCAATATTGCAGGTTGTGGCTGTGGCAAGCCAAAGCTCTCAGATGTATATGAGCCAACTCCAAAAGCCAAAACCCAAATCCCCCAAAACCCAACTCTCCAACGACGTTCTTCTTCAAGCTCTTGTTACAAAAATGGCAGTTTCACTGTTGATGACGACGATGATAATGAGGACCAGTGCACCTCCACCACCATCTCCTTCAACAATAACTCCTCCTCACAGCCGTCTGATTCATCAGAAAGTACAAATCCAAAGAACACCAAGTTCCCAAGCCCCAAGTGGACGAAGATCGACGACAGCATTGCTGTGGTGAAGGAATCCAACGATCCCTACCAAGACTTCAGGCAGTCTATGCTGCAGATGATCGTAGAGAAGCAGATTTATTCAAAGGAGGATCTGCAGGAGCTGCTCAGCTGCTTTCTTGAACTCAACTCTGCATCCCACCATGATGTTATCATCCAAGTTTTTACACAAATCTGGAATGATCTGATCAGAGAAAGTAAGAAACCGATCATGTGAATCCCAGCGGTGACACGTGTCATGGCCATGTGAGGCATTGAATTGATGGGCAAGTGGGAGGGGTTGGGAAAATTCATTAGCCATAAATTCATGGGGTTGGTACTCAAGATTAAAGCACATGCAGAGAGATATTGTGTTTTCCTATTTGGTGGGTTGGTGAGTACGGTGGGAGAAAAACTTACACGAAATGGGGGTGTCACTGCGGTGATATTTCAGACCTAGCACTTATTATCATGTATTTTAATTTTCCGACATGCTTGAAATATCGCCACAGTGACATTTCCTTTACATGTAAATTCTTCTCGTATGGTGGATAGATAGGAAATTTTAAATAGCTTAGAATTTTTTTATATAAGAAAATGAAAGGAAAGTCTTTTTATTTTTTTGTCTGTGTTTGTATGTTAGTGTACAATTTCCAACACGGGTATTCAATACTAATTAACTGTGTTTGGTTTTAATGAGTTAGCAGTTCAGCCATCATTGTTGCTGTTTCTATGTTTGGTTGGTGCTTGGCAATGGCATATTGGAGATATCTCAATATTTTTGTCTGATTGCATAAGCATTTACTGGCTTAGCTTTGCAATACTTCTCATGTAGGAATACCTTTATCTTACCATAGAGTAAAGATGGTTTCTCATCAAACTTTTTTTTTTCGTTTTGAATACAAGTGATAGTCTAAACTAGAATGGGAGGGGATTTTCTCACACAAACGTTTATGTCATAGGGATTCGAACCCGAGACCACTAGTCACTAAGAATCAAGGCACTTTTCCAACGAACTAGACTCGTTGGTGATTCTATCAAACTTAACATGACCTATTCATTGGTTTTTCTAAAATTAATTAGCAATGACATATTCAATGTCCACAAATGAGATAACACCTATTCACATGATCTAACTCTTGCCATTTCAATCCTTTTTTTTTTTTGCATTAATTCAGAAAGGGCAATTTTGGAGAAATTGGTAACCCATATCCATTAAGTGCCCCCTTAGGAGACCTTAAAACTTAGGTTTGAGCCAAACATAGCATGGTTTGAAATGTGGGACATCAATTGTATATCAAGAATAAAGTATATGACCTGTTAAGCCACTAGTAAAAAACTGATCAACACACACAATTTTTAATGGTGGCGTTTGGGACACTACTAAAAAAAACCCCTTGCGCGACCAAACTTTGCGCGACCAAACAAAATTCGTCGCGCAAAGTCACTTTGCGCGACAAATACAAATCATCGTCGCTCAAAGTCTTACGCGACTCAATTTTGCGCAACGAAAAACAAATCGTCTCACAAAGTGACTTTGCGCGACAAAACTTTGCGCGACGAATCTTTGTCGTCGCGCAAAGTAACTTTGAGCGACGAATAATAGAATTCGGTGCACAGAGTTTTGCGCGACGAATAGTGATTCGTCTCGCAAAGTATTTACAAAAATAAATAAATAAAAAATTATTTTAAAAAAATTTTGGATGCCTTTTGCGCGACGAAATAATAATCTTCGTCTCGCAAAGTCTTTACTAAAATTTTTATAAAAAAATTAAAAAAATTTTGGATGACTTTGCGCGACGAAATAATAATCTTCGTCTCGCAAAGTCTATACAAAAATAAATAAAATAAAAAATTTATTTTGCTAGAAAAATATATTATTGTAGTTCGGATTGGGTTTTTGTTAGAAAATATATATTTTAAATTGACGATCAAATTGGTTCATTGTATTCATATAGGGTCAAGGAATGTAGCTGTAAAAAATCATCAAAATCGAAATTGAAATAACCGTTAAATCATGATTTTTCGTTTATAACCGTCGAAAAGTTTTGTCCTATTACTTGATCTCTGAATGTTTATTTTTTCCGATTTTTGGCGTATATGATCTCGAAGTATAAACAAACAAGTTTGACGGTTGGATCGTTGAAACTAGTTTCGTAGAATGTGTATGCCATCAAAACAATATATTCACTAACAATTAAGAGTTTATAAACTTTCATTAAATACAATATAAGATTTTGTAGTATCCACTAGTGTAAATATTTTCAATTGAAGATCAAATTGAGTCATTGTATTCATATAGGGTCAAGGAGTGTAGCTATTAAAAATCATCAAAATCGAAGTTAAAATAACCGTTTAATCGTGATTTTTGTTTATAACCACCGAAAAGTTTTGTCCCATTACGTGATCTCTGAATGTTTATTTTTTCCGATTTTTGGGGTATACGATCTCGAAGTATAAACAAACAAGTTTGACGGTTGGATCGTTGAAACTAGTTTCGTAGAATGCGTATGCCATCAAAACAATATATTCATTAACAATTAAGAGTTTATTTATACTTTCATTAAATACAACATAAGATTTTGTGGTATCCACTAGTGTAAATATTTTAAATTGACGATCAAATGGAGTCATTATATTCATATAGGGTCAAGGAGTGTAGCTGTAAAAAATCATCAAAATCAGAGTTGAAATAACCGTTAAATCATGATTTTTCGTTTATAACCGTCGAAAAGTTTTGTCCTATTACTTAATCTCTGAATGTTTATTTTTTCCGATTTTTGGCGTATATGATCTCGAAGTATAAACAAACAAGTTTGACGGTTGGATCATTGAAACTAGTTTCGTAGAATGCATATGCCATCAAAACAATATATTCACTAACAATTAAGAGTTTATTTATACTTTTATTAAATATAACATAAGATTTTGTGGTATCCACTAGTGTAAATATTTTAAATTGACGATCGAATGCAGTCATTGTATTCATATAGGGTCAAGGAGTGTAGCTGTAAAAAATCATCAAAATCAGAGTTGAAATAACCGTTAAATCGTGATTTTTCGTTTATAACCGTCGAAAAGTTTTGTCCTATTACTTAATCTTTGAATGTTTATTTTTTCCGATTTTTGGCGTATATGATCTCGAAGTGTAAACAAACAAGTTTGACGGTTGGATCATTGAAACTAGTTTCGTAGAATGCATATGCCATCAAAACAATATATTCACTAACAATTAAGAGTTTATTTATACTTTTATTAAATATAACATAAGATTTTGTGGTATTCACTAGTGTAAATATTTTAAATTGACGATCGAATGCAGTCATTGTATTCATATAGGGTCAAGGAGTGTAGCTGTAAAAAATCATCAAAATCAGAGTTGAAATAACCGTTAAATCTTGTTTTTCCGTTTATAACCGTCAAAATGTTTTGTCCCATTACTTGATCTCTGAATTTTTTTTTCCTGATTTTTGGCGTATATGATCTCGATGTGTAAACAAACAAGTTTGATGGTTGGATCGTTGAAACTAGTTTCGTAGAATGTGTATGCCATCAAAACAATATATTCACTAACAATTAAGAGTTTATTTATACTTTCATTAAATATAACATAAGATTTTGTGGTATCCACTAGTGTAAATATTTTCAATTGATGATCGAATGCAGTCATTGTATTCATATAGGGTCAAGGAGTGTAGCTGTAAAAAATCATCAAAATCAGAGTTGAAATAACCGTTAAATCTTGATTTTTCTTTTATAACGGTCGAAATGTTTTGTCCCATTACTTGATGTCTTAATGTTTATTTTTTCTGAATTTTGGCGTATATGATCTCGAAGTATAAACAAACAAGTTTGACGGTTGGATCGTTGAGTAGCTTTAAAATTGTTTATTTTGTACGTATAACACTTAAGAAATTGAATAGTATATATATTTATTAGTAGCTTTAAATTTTTTTAAGACTTTGCGCGACCAATATAATAATTCGTCGCGCAAAGTATACTCTAAAAATTTGGGCGGGCACCAAAAATGGGAATTTAAAATAAAAAAAAAATTACGACTTTGCAGGACGAATATATAGTTCGTCGCGCAAAGTTTTGAGGGACAAATATATAGTCGTTCGTCGCGCAAAGTTTTGCGGGACCAATATAAAGTTCGTCGCGCAAAGTTTTGAGGGACCAATATATAGACGTTCGTCGCGCAAAGTTTTGAGGGACCAATATAAAGTTCGTCGCGCAAAGTTTTGAGGGACCAATATATAGTCGTTCGTCGCGCAAAGTATACCCGAAAAATTTGGGCGGGTACCAAAAATGCGAATTTTTTTTAAATTTTTTTTTTTTTCCAACTTTGCGCGACCAATATATATAGTTCGTCGCGCAAAGTATACTCTAAAAATTTTTGGCGGGTACCAAAAATGGGAATTTTAAAAAAAAAAAATTACGACTTTGTGGGACCAATATATAGTTCGTCGCGCAAAGTATACCCGAAAAATTTGGGCGGGTACCAAAAATGGGAAGCGGGAATATTGTGGTCGCGCAAAACTTTGAGCGACCAAAATTTCGTCGCGCAAAACCCTAAAAATTTTGGCGCGCACCAAAAATTGGAATTTTTTTTAAAAAAAATTTCCGAGACTTTGCGCGACCAATATATTGTTTCGTCGCGCAAAGTGATACGGTTTTTAAAACCAAAATAACACCTCCACCATTTTCTCAATGTCTTCTACTCTTACCTCTCCTCTCTCTTTCCTTCTCCCCAAATCCTACCCTTTCTCTCACACTCACTCCTCTCACTTAATCTCTCATCTCTCTCTTCACTATCTATCACTCTCACTCACTCTCTTATCTCTCTTTTCATCATCTCTCACTCTCACTCACTCTTTCATCTCTCTCTCACTATCTTCTCTATTCTCTCACACTCACTTCTCCCTCTCATTCTCACTCACTCAAAATCTTGCCAAAAGGTATATTCTCTCCAAACTTTAATTTTTTTTTTTCATTAATATGTGTTTTTGGAGTTAGTTTTGAGTTTATTCCAATTTTTTGTTATTTTGTTGTTATTTGACAATATTTGTTTTTTTTTTTTTGTAGGGAATCGTCGAGACTTTGACGGCTAAAGTTGAGGATTTGGACGCTATCGAAACATATCCTCCGCCACTATCACCACAATAGGCTTGTAGATTTTATTATTGTACTTTGTTAATTTATGTGTACATTTTGAATATTATATATATTGGATAATTTGACCACTATTTTTCATATGTAATTTTATTTTGAATATTTCAATTTAAATTAAAGTAATTAAAAAAAATAAAATCATACAATTAAATTAAATTTAAAAAGTAAAAATTTGAAAAATTAATATAATGAAATTGATATAAGAGAAATAATAAAACAAAATGTCAAAAACCTTGGGTGACAAAATATTTCGTCGAGCAAACTATTAAACTAGTTTATTTTAATTAAAAATTTTAAAAAAATTTTAAAAAATAAAATTTTAAAAAAATTGAATATTTCGTCGCGCAAAGCGACATTAATTTTCGTTGCGCATAATAATAGTATTCGTCGCGCAAAGTAGTTATAATTCGTCGCGCAAAGTATCTTTGAGCGACGTTAGTATTCGTCGCGCAAAGTTGTTATCGTTCGTCGCGCAAAGTATCTTTGCAAGACAAAAAAAAAAATTCGTCGCGCAAAACCTTTCTTTACGATCTTTGCGCGACAGAACTTGCGCGACCAAAATTTCGTCGCGCAAACTTTGCGCGACGAAATTGTACTTTGCGCAACAAAATTATTTCGTCGCGCAAAGTGTTTTTTGTAGTAGTGGGAGTAAAGGACACTGATTTTGGTGTCTATAGTCAAAAGCCATTGTGCAGCCACTATTTACTTGTCGGTTGTCTAAATTGGGCTTTCTTAACTATGTGCGCAAATTTTCTTGAGTATGATCAAACAAAAAAACAAGCCTACAAAATAAATTTAGGGAGTTTTACTATTATGCCCAATATATAGGTTCAAGTTATAAAAAAAAAACTTACATGAAATAGACTTTAGAAACACACTCAAAGCTCATTTACAACATAACAAAGAGGCTTCGAACTTCCCTTAAATTACAAAACTGTCATTAATTTCTTAAAACAAGTCCAACCCCAAAACATCATAATAAGAAACCCAAAACAATCAACATGGCGTCAAAGTAATTTAATAATCAAAATTAAATTCAATAGGGTAAGCTGTCCTTTTTTGGGTTTATTTATAGAAATTAAATGGTGTAGGGTTTATCTATATCGTTAGTTCTAAGAGTTGGTATGTAAATTAAATACCTCAATAAATTTATCACACTACTAGCAAAAGAGGCAAAACCCACGGTTCACCTATGTACATTAGTTAGGGAGTATCATTTGGCCCGCAGGCCGAAGTGGGTGGCTGAGGTTTGTGAGCCAAAGCTCGGCCCGACCCGATGGTTAGGACCACTCGACCTGGCTTGTTTTAAGGTTGAGTAGGGATTGGGCTTAGGATTTGAAACCTTCAGCCTGACCCAAGTAGGCCTATCCATTTGCCTTGTTTTGTTTTTGCTTTTGCCTTATATTACCTTATTTCCATTCCAAATAGGGGGTACTTCCTTATTTACATTGTAAAGTTAAGTAAATGGAGTAATATAAAAATAAATTAAAGTTAAAAGACAAGACATTTACTTAAAGAGTGCTGCTATTTCCACCCCTTTATTCTATTTTCCCACCCACCTTATCTTTGCACCCACCATGTAAATTTGAAAGAACACAAACTTATCTTTCCACCCACCATTATTCCTAAAATAACCTTTAATTATTAATTCTAATAAATTCTCTTAGCTAATCATTAGTAATTTTACTTTAAAAAAAACATTAATTGTATTTTCATATTTTCCTTTACAATTAAAATATTCTTCAATTAGCCCATTCCCCCCCCCCCCCCCCCCCCCCACCTCGCCCAACCCAAACCTCTCTTCCTTAAAAAATATAAACCCTCAAAACCCAAATAGAACCCATTGTATTTTGATTCCCACCATGATCATGATGGTTCCTTTTCTTCTCTCTCTCTCTATCTGATATTCAAAATAAACTTTTTATTTTATTTTATTTTCAATTATTTCTCTCAATCAGGAATTCCTTTTTGTCTTTCGAGTTCTGAAGCCTAGATATGGTTGAAGGTTCTATTGTTTTTTGGAAGAAGGAAGTATATTATGTATGATTTGAAAACAAATTAGCCAAGAAGAAAAAACTAAAGATTCTAAATTCTAGTCCGGAAGGAAAACAAAAGGGATTAGATTTCAATATCGCATGAAACTAGACAATAAAAATGGATATTTGAGTTTTAGAGTTTAGGTGGGTTCTGTTCATCCTTTTTGAAGAAAGAAGCGGGACATTAGGTTCCCTTTGTTTTATCTTCCTCAAGTAAACATGGCGATGTGTCCTTTTTTTTAACCCTTAGATTGAATTTTAATGATGTGTCAAGCTTATACTAATAAATAGAGAGAGTTTTAAATTTGTCCTTAAAAGTCATTTTGCAAAGGGATAAATTTGTTTTTAAAATTTTGAAGATAAATGGGTGGGAAAATAGAACAGGTGGGTGGAAATAGCAGCACTCTTACTTAAATGGTTGGGATGAAAATAGGGCAAGGCAATATAAGGCAAAAAAAAACAGGCAATGGGCTCATACCAAATACAAAAAATTAGCCTACAAAAGCACTCAACCAAATACAAAATAAAAAGCCCAATCCAAAAAAGTTAAAAAGCTCAATTCAAATAAAATAGACTCATACCTAAGAATACATAAAACAAAAAACCCAGATCACAAAAACACTATAATCATTACAACTGGGTTGAGGCAACCTTTGATGATGATTTGTTAAGAGTTCCTAGAATTCGTACTGTCTCTGTCATTTAGTTTTTGTGTGTTTAGGGGTTAATCCCCTTATTTCACCCCAAAAACAATAAATTTAAATAAAATAAAAAACCATATAACAGAAACACTATAACCAGTGCAGTGAGGGAGGTGCTGGAGCACATTTGTCGTCATTGTCAAGCCATCAAACAAAGGGTAATGTCAACTCTTGATACACCCAACTAACAACTGTATATCAGAGATCCATATATAAACTAGGAACGCAGATGGAGGCCTGATGTAACCAATATCCTCGATGTACCCTAATTTTCACTTATTTAATGATTTTAAGTAATTGACTAGTCTAATTTTTTGTTTAAATCAAATTCAATTATTTGGGAATTTTGTAAATCATATTTGATTTCATTAATTTAATTTTTTTAAATTTAATACAAGTAATTGAGAGAGAGGGATTTACACAAATATTCATTGATTGCTTGGAGGTTTCAAACCTCTGATTCAATTTAATATCCTTGGTTTGAATGAAAACCAATCGATGTAATTTGTGTACCCTTTTTCTTTGTTATCAATCTGCTATGATGTGACCCATTATATGTTGACATGTTTTTCCTGTTACTTCTAAGTGGTTTCGGTTCATGAAATTTCATATCGAATCCCCTTAAGCCTTATCAAAGTTTTCCATGTAATGTAGTTTAACATTTGTTACGCCCAGATCCTGAATGCCTTGTCGAAATCATTGATATGTCACTGGCCTAAATCCTTCGAGTATTCAAAAATGAACGGAATCCCGCTAGTAAACACAAGCATATAAAAAAAAAAAAGCAGAAACATAAAATTACAATAAAAACTAGCTAGTTCACATGCAAACTAGTGGACCAAATATACCAAATCAAATAAACGGTACAAGAATCCTACTTCCCAAGCACACAGCCCAAACCATCCAATCTCAAGGAAACCTTCCATGGATCTGCAAAAATAAAAATAAAAATAAAATGTGTGTGGCCTTAAGATCTATCTAATTAGCTCAATATCAGACCCAAAAAACTAACTGTTTGAACCAATATTAGTTATGGGATCAAAATGAATATAGGTTAAGGGTTTTCCTCTTCTGGATGTAGACAGTGATTGATGCCACGATGGTGAATTAGGACTAGACAAAGTGTGGGGCCTTTTTTTCTCTCTCTTTCCTCTCCCTTTTCATGTCTTCCCTACTCCTATTTATAGAAAAAGGGGAGGTTTGTGTCGCGAGCCGGAAATCTCGGCTCGACGCCGAGCTGATTGCGTCACGTTAGGCCTGTCAAATGAGGAACGCCTCTGATTCGCTACTAGGGGCGGGGGTGCACAGTTGTAGCCTTTTCTGAGCATACGGTGGTAGTCCCATCCGAAAAGAAGGGGGAGTGCTCTCCGGCCAACACCTGGCTTCTGAGGGGACAGGGCGCGTTTCACGAGGCGAGACGGGTCGGTAGTCAGAGAGGGTCTTGTCGCTGATGTAGGGCTCCGCTGGCGTGGTATGAGGAACGCCCCTGATTCGTTGCTAGGGGCGGGAGTGCATAGTTGTAGCCTTTTCTGAGCAGACGGCAGTAGTCCCATCCAAAAAGAAGGGGGAGTGCTCTCCGGCCAACACCTGGCTTCTGAGGGGACATGGCGCGTTTCACGAGGCACGACGGGTCAGTAGTTAGAGAGGGTCTTGTCGCTGACGTAAGGCTCTGTTGGCGTGGTATGAGGCCCATCCGTTATGTTTTCTATTGGGCCGCTGGGCTTTCAGTAGGCGCTGAGTGTCAGTTTCCCAGGCGTAGTATGAGGCCCATCTCTTGAGGTTCTATTGGGCCGCTGGGCCTTTGGCAGGTGCCGAGCGTCAACACTAACTATTTTCCCCAAGCAAAGAAAGTTAAGCCTAACCCTAATTGGTAAAACATATAGTCTTCAAGGCCAAACTACTCTGAAAAACCTATAAGTTCTCCAATAACAAATTATAAATACCAAATTTAGGATTGAGATATCACGACCATAAGAGAAAGTGAGAGATTGAGTGAGGGTAAAGGCGAGGTTGACGGCAATGGCTCCTTTGTCTTATCATAGGCAGATGCATCTCGGCATCGAATCTCCATATGCGTCTCGGTGTCAGATCTCTACCACTATTCTTTTTGCGGTTTCTTTATATTTGGAATAAGTCACATAGACTCTTTGAGTTTTCGGTGTAGTTTTTACCTCTCCTTTTGTGAGAGTCTTTCACCTCTCTTTTGTGAGAGCTTTCCATACCTCTTTTGTGAGAGTTTTATTTGTATTGTTATGGCTTGGTTTTTTTAAGATTTATATATTTTTGGTTATTCTGAATTTGCACTTTTAGTTGAGATGCTTATGTCAGAATTTCTTCGATCATGTGTGATCGTTAGTGAAGGAGCCCTAGATTATCTTAATCTTGATATTAGATGGCTCTGTTATTGTAATGGCCCTTTGTAGCTTGTGGTTTTTTTAGGTGACTTATAAATGCAATTCCAGAATTTCTCAAAAAATAGAAGGTTGCAATTTGTTTTGTTTGAGTAAAATAGCGGTGCGAAACTGACAAGTGCTTATTTTAGTGATAATTTTCTTCTTAATATCGGAAGGAGAGCCTCCAAGTTCCAATCCGCATTCCATAACTTTTAAAAGTAATAATAATGGCGCGTACCACAATAATCAACCCTAAGGCAAGGCTTGCATTAGAAAAGAATTGTAATAATATTTACCAAATTGCCTAATGAAATAGAACAAATATAGTTATGATGTTTTCCTAAATAAATAAATAATTTTGATTGTGCTGGGGCCTTTGGCCCCCCCTTTGTTCATCAAAAAAATAAATTATCTACACCCTAAATATAAAAAATCAAGCCACTGCCAATCCAAACAACTTTCCCGCGTGCTTCTCCACCTCGCCATAATTACCGAAGCACTTTTTCGTAATCTGCTGAAACGTATGCAACGTCAGCAAGCTATCCGAACCGGCCTGGTGGCACTTCCCGACCGCCCGGTTCACCTCCAAACGTTTCGCAACTTGCTCCAACCCTCCGTACAAGCCATCACAGAAGCGGATCATGTGCTTCACGTCGTAAACTCTATTTCCGAAATAGACCCTCACAATTTTCAAAAACTCCTCCAAGTCTTTCAAGCCACTTGGCAATTGCTGGCCGGTCAAAATCTTGACCAGGTACCCGAAGTCGTACGCGCTATGGAACGTGACCCAGCTGACCGACTCGTTCAGGACGAGCCCCGATGACATCAGCAGCGCAGCGAACCGGGCCGAATCGATCCCCTCGGACCGGTTGCGGTCGAAGTCGATGCCCTGGCGGCGGAGGAGGGCGATGGAGTCGGGAGCGTGGGGGTCACGAGCGACGTCGAAGTCGCTGAAGTTGAACTCCCAGATGAAGCTCGTGGAGGAGGAGCCGAGGTCGGGGAGGTTGCCGTCGGCGTCGGACAAGGTGAGGCCCACCTGGATGAGGCTGAGGGCGTCGACGTTGGATTTGAGAGTCTTGTAGTGATCGGAAGGCTGTAAATCGTGGCTGTACGGCGGCCGGAATATCAGTCCCGGAAACTCCGTGTCCATTGAGATGTAAGTGTAGTCGTCGATCACGGCGCGTATCAATTCGAATTCGGATTCTAAATTATGAGCCCACACCTGCCGGATCTTGATGGACTTGGGACTTGAGCTCGAACTTTGATCCTCGTTGACGTACATGTTTTAGTGAGAAATTAATTACGTCTTTACCAAATACTAAAAGATGGGACGAAGACTGAGTCTGAATTGACGGAGAAAGAGCCTTACGGGTATTGGATGAGTGAAGAGTGGCGTGGGGGTGTGTGGTTTATATATGGAGAGAGGAGGAGGGTGAAAAGGGATGTTGCCTGGAAAAAGAGGGAAGTCAAATTACTTCTGCGTGTAGGAGAAGAGAGAGAGAGGGGGTTTTCCTTTCTGAGTGTTGGATTAACGGAACAGAATTGCTCATATTGGCTGTTGGGTTTCCCTTTTTATTTTATTTTTTCTTGTTCTTGTTTCTACCTTTCTTTTTTTCTCTCTCTCTTTGTCGCTTTCTTTCCAATTTCCAATTCTGATATTTTTCTTTCCTGGTTTGGTTTGTTTATTGAAAGTGGGTTATAAGTTGTAAACAGGTGGGGCCAATTGGGATGCTGATTGGATTGGGATTATATTCAGTGTATGGATAGGAAAAAAGAAAAAATTACTATAATGGGATAACACTATTTTGTTATTCACGGTCAATAATATAGTGATATATTAAAAAGTTATACCACATGTCATTATATTATTAGTCAAAAATAATAAAAAGGTATTATCCTAGAATTTCTCTCATAAATAGGAGTATTATTGGTTAGGTGATGTTGGCGTTCGGGTGGGAGCAAAGAAAAATACTGCCCACCACGTCAATCTCCTTTTATTTATTTATTTTGCCGTGTTTTAAATTGTTTGTTTTTGGGATAGAGAATTGGATTTAATATTTTGTCGTTATTTATATTTCTCAATTCAGTCTCCATGTAATATGTGACTGTGGTCAAAGTCGTCAAGATGGGTTGCACCAAAAAAGTGGCAGTACTTTCTAGTCTTCAATTTCAAGTTTAAAGTCTTTATTGCTTTGGGAGCATTTTTGCTTACCACTTTAACCCAATGTGTACCCTGATTACCATTCTCAACATTTGACACGTGTCTATTGATATAACCATGGTTGCATAAATACAAAGTAAATAGTTAACTATAGTTATGCCAAGGGACACGTGTTAAGTGTTGAGAATAGTATTGAGGGTACACCTTGGGTTAAAGTGGTGCAAAAATAAACCCTATTACTTTAGGGTTTAGGGTTGTGTTCGAGAACATCAAATTAGCTAAGCCTACTCTTCATCTTTTTTTCTGCCACAATGCAATGGAGTATCCCAATTTGGGCAAGTTTCATATTTGGATGGATAACAATTCCTAAACATAACCTATTTTCATCTATTACTCCTACACTAATGTATGACCGGCCACATGATAGGATTAAAAACACACCACAAAGTAGCATACAAATATCCTATTGATTTTCCTTATTAACACTAAGATTTGTCAATTGTAGCATATGAAAATAAGGGTCTTTCCCGCAGAAGATTGTTTTTAACTAACTACTTAAATTGTCACAAAGACTGGGCTGCTGTCCTTACTGACCAGCCACCGAAGAATAATTATTAAACTTACTTACACCTATCTAAAGTCTATGAAATTTTATACGCAGATACTAGACACGCAGAGCTAAACGCACACAAATTTTTGGGATTTTTAGAGTTGATTTGCTATATAAATTAAATCGGACAACAGCAGGACAGAAATGGATTTTGAATTATAAAAACAGATTGTATTTCACAATTGAGAAAATGAGTTAGGGAAAGTGCTATCCACCACCAAATAATCATGCACATGTTATGTTTCATTCAAATTCCTTTTATTTCCTGATGAAGATGCTCAAGTTGGCTCAATGTTAGAACTCAACCTATTACTCTTTCTTAAGTAGTATGTTAAGAGAATGACGTTTTCAACTTAACTTAGTCCCTAACATGCAATCTAGATTGGCGTGTTCATAGATTTAACAAGTAGAAATCATTAAGAACGAAAAGAGTTTGAGTCATCACAAGGCATCGTAAGTACTGGCGTTGTCTTACTTATCCTAGAAACTGATTCACATGTTAATCGCAATTAACAAGTACTACTCTAGAACATATGTAGGTCCTCATTCGACAAGGGCAGGCACACACATATTCATAGCATTAGAATCCTAAATATGCTTACTAAGTATGCATCCGTAGAAAACACATAAAGAATTCATCAATGAGACAAGTAGTGAAGCAATTTTCATCCTTTCATAAAAGAAATTGAAACGAAATGTCATAACACATTTGCAATCATATCAGGGGCTTCAAAGCAGCCCCTAACTACTAAGAATTTAGCTACACATTATTCTAAAATAAAACCAAAAGAAAGACATGAGTTTGAGAAGGTAAAACCGAAAGAAGAGAATGCCAAGATTTTCTCCTTCCTCCTATCTTGCCCAACGTTGCTGCCTTCTCACTCCAAACAACTCTCCTCTCATCCCCCCTCTAAATAGCAATTTATTGATGACAATAAGTGAGAAAAAATGGTAAACAATTGTAACTCTTTGGGCAGCCTTTATGCTCATTACTCCCACCTAATCCTCATCTTTAATTCCATTTCCTTAGATATGTGAGTAGGTGTCCGTTGGCTTGTTCTTGGCTGCATCCGTTTTGGCTGCTAGATTCATTGGGTTTATTGCTTTCCTTGCAGTTACAAACTGCTCAGCCTCTTGTGGACCTTTCAGTGTTAAAACGGCCATAACTTCTTCTAGAAAAATGATATGAACAATCCGCGAGTTGTTCCAGAAAATAGACATCTGTAGCTTTCCAAGCATATAAGGCACGTGCTCTAATTCATTCGGAGCTGTTCGCAAATTGCTTCCAAAATCAGCTGATCTGCACAGGCAGTTTTGACGAATTTGTTACTTAAAAATCCCACTTATGCTATTTTTCTTTTCTTGCTTGACAGATCCTACAAAACACAAAAATAAAGTAAATAGCTCAAAGATATAAGGAACTAACTAAGAAAATGCAAGTGAATTTGATGTAAAATATATATAAATATGAGCTTGTCACCACACCGTCACATAATAATTTGTTTATGTATTATAGGGTGAATCAAGAATTAGTCTGCTTAATTAATTTTTTAATTTTTATTATGGAGTGTTTCCAATGAGTTAACTTGATCATCATAAAGTTTGACAATTGTGATTTGTTGCTTGTTTGTGCATGAATTATGTTCCCACACCCTATATTAAATATAAAATAGATTGTTTGTACCATATCTGACCCTCCACTCATTCAACGACACGTGGATCTCTTAAACTCACCCAAGCACCCAAGGCCTCGAACAATCGGCATCGGCCACCGATGTCACTGTCTCAAAGCAGCAAACAGCCGCTACAGGCCCAACACAGTGCACAATCGGTATCCCCTACCGATTATGCAGAATCAACCTCGAAACACCCGCCCGAAATATCTAAGGACTCGTGTCAACCTCACAGGGCCCTCCCACGAGCCCCACATCGAAAGTGAGTACTAAGAGCATCCAAAACTCCCTTTATAAATAGGCCCCTTCACTACAATACAGGGGTAAGACTTTTCAGCTTGACTTTTATACTATTATATTGTCAACAGCAAAAGCTCTTGGAAAACAATCTTACTTCGGCATCGGAGGGTCTTAGGCTGGTTCCACACCGGTTCCATAGACCTCACGAGTCTTAGCTTCCTTCTATTCAGGATCAGCATCCGAAGACAGGAAGAATCTCCATCTATCACTCAATCGATCTCCTAGATCGTCTACATCTCTTGTAAGTTGCACTCATCTCTATCTGTTCAAGTTTTAGTGCCAACAGATTGGCGCCGTCTGTGGGAATCGCTTATCGATTAACCCATATCTCAAAAACTCTGAGACCAAAAAATGAATCCATCTTCGGCCCTCCCTGCCGATGGTCCCATCATCGGCCTCGGCGGTGAGCCAAGTCTGGCTCCCTTGCTTCAGACACCACGACCAGAGGCGCCTGCTCGATCCACCACCCTGGAGGCTCGCATGGAGACCCTTCAGCAGGAAATGGCGAGAATGCAGGAGCACAACAATATCCTCGCCTCTAAACTCAATGACACCCAGAGGCAACTGCATGATCAGCAAACACAGTCAACCCAACTGCAGAACGGTCTGGAACGAACCATACAGCTTCGGCAGGAAAAGTTGATTAAGAGCGTACGGAAGCCTAGCGCTCAGGATAAAGGGAAACAACAAGCCGCAGACAAACCAACTGCCTCCCGAAGACTGTACGTACCCTCCCCCAAGGAGCGCCATCCAGAATATCGAGTCTACTCCGATTGCCGCGATAGGATCAACGAACAGCGCAAGGAACGGCAGCCCTCACCCATCCGAATCCAAGCAAAACTCCGCGATCGGCAGTTAGAGGCACTCGGACCAAAGTCCCCCTTACGCCAACGGTATAGCGCAGTCGGCCTGGAGGAAACAGATGAATCAGACTACGTCCCAACTTCACCAGGAACCACTAGCTCATACCGATCGCCAGGACCCTCAAAGGGGCATCACAGCCATCGATCGAACAGAGAAAACGATCAGCATGCCGGAGGTTATAGGAGGAGCCCAACCCGAACGGCAGGTCAGGAGACTCAGGGCCACCACACGGGACGGCGTACAGAGAAAGAAACAAGGGAGCCTTTCGGTAACGATCTCCCCTCTACCGATCCTACCATCCGTCTCCTCCTCCAGAAGATGAACCGCATTGAGGAAGAACTGAATCAGGCTCGGACACCAACTTGGGGAACGGTACAGCCACGACCGTTCACCAATCGCATCCGAACTTTCAGACACGAAAAGGAGGTTCAAGCACTCCGGATATCATTCTACTCAGGGGTGGAGGACCCTGTTACTCACATTCATACCTTCCAATCGGCCTTAGGTTGCAAAGGGCTAACGGACGAGGGCCAATGTTTACTATTCCCCTCCACCCTAACCGGAGCTGCACTGAATTGGTTCTTCCGAATGGAACCAGGCACGGTCGATTCTTTCGATCAGTTGAAGCAAACTTTCCTCAACCATTTTATGATTCAGACCGATCGCCTGTATTCGGCTGACGACCTCTATACCGTTCGGCAGCAGGACGATGAGCCCCTACGGGAGTTCGCGGCTAGGTTCAGCCATGAATATTCCCGAAGTCCCGAAACTGATGATAGGGCAGCCTTCGGTGCCTTCAAAAGCGGCCTTCGGTCGTCCCAGTTTCGGTATCTGGTCCACAGCAGCAACTGGACCTCTTACTCCGAGCTAATGAAGCGGGCAGCCATCCACGCCAAGGCCGAACATTTCAACTCCAAGGGATCGGCTTCAGCCCTGGAAAACAAAGCGGCAACAGCCGATAGGCCTTCGGCACAAGGCTATGACCGGTTCCCTGCGAATCGGACTACGAATCCAGCCCCCTACCGAACGGCACTCCCTGAATCTACTCCTTACGAGCCCCGAAACAAACGAAAGGACCACTTCCGGGATCGGCAGGACAGCAACAAAAAGGGGAAGGACTCCGGCAGGCGAAACGCCTTCGGGGATCCGAAGAAGAATCGGCCAGAGGAAATTTTCACTTTGCTCAACACTACCTACGAACATGTCCTCATGACCGAAGGTGAAATGATACCGAAGCCGAACAACCGGAAGCTTCCTCGACAGAACGAGAAGGACACCGGCGTCTTCTGCCGATACCATCAATACAACGGCCACGACACCGAATCCTGTATCGCCCTTCGAAAAATTGTCGAACGCCTCATCAACGAGGGCAAGCTGGATCAGTATTTAAGCACCAAACCGGCATCGGACAAATCGGCGAATCGGCAGATCAATATGATAAGTGGAGGGGCACCCATTGCCGAAGCCAGCAACCGATCCGTCAAGAATTACGTTCGCGCCGTTCAGCATCCCCAGATACTCAATGTAGCGGGAGGACGTAACGACAAGTTTCAGCGAAACAGCTGGGAACCTATCACCTTCTCTGAGGAAGAAGAACGAGGCATCATCTTCCCTCACTCCGATCCCATGATCATACGGGCCGATATTTCAGACTTTGACGTGGGCCGAATCCTCATCGACACTGGCAGTTCGGTCAATGTACTCTTTGCCGATGCTTTTAACGCCCTCAGCATAGACCCTCGGCATCTGAACAGAGAGATCACCCCTCTCCTCAACTTCTCGGGCGACGTCATTCAGCCGATCGGCAGTGTCCAGCTCACGTTTGCCATCGGCACCATCCCCCGACGAACGATCATCTACACCCATTTCCTGGTAGTCGACTGCCCAACGGCATATAACGCCATCATCGGTAGGACTGCGCTCACAAGGATGAAGGCCAAACTGTCACCACACATGCTCCTCCTCAAGTTCCCCACACACGCTGGCGTCGGCCAAGTGCGGGGGGATCAATTGAGTGCACGGACTTGTTACGTTTCGCGAAGCGTACTCTGTTTCTACCAGGATGACAGTACCGAACGGCAGGGGGACAGACAAACCAGATGATCCCAGGGATGAGGCCGTCACCCCACAAGCACAACCTGTTGAAGATCTGGAATCGGTCGCTTTCTCCGAGGCACAGCCCGACCGACAGGTCCGAATCCGCACCACCTTGACTTCGGCCATGCGTGGAGATTTCATAGCCTTCTTGCGCGCCAACACAGAGGTCTTCGCCTGGTCATACGATGACATGCCTGGCATCGCCCCAAGCGTCATCAGCCGCAAGCTTAGCATCTGCCCCACTTTCAAACCCATTAGACAGAAACGGCGGGCCTATGATGCCGAACGATACGAGGCTATGAGAGTCGAAGTGGAGAAACTGCGGACGATCGGCTTCATCCGGGAGGTCACCTACCCAATCTGGTTGGCAAATTCGGTCCTGGTCAAAAAATCGAGCGGCGCCTGGCGAATGTGTCAGGACCATACCGATCTCAACAAAGCCTGCCCCAAGGACAGCTTTCCTCTGCCAAGGATCGATCAGATGGTGGACGCAATGGCAGGCCATGAACTTCTCAGCTTCATGGACGCATACTCCGGGTACAACCAGATATTTATGAGCCCTGCCGATTGCGAACATACAGCATTCATTACCGACAAGGGCCTTTACTGTTACAACGTCATGCCGTTCGGCCTGAAGAACGCTGGGGCAACCTACCAGCGCTTGGTCAACAAAATCTTCTCTGAACTCATCGGCACCTCGATGGAAGTTTATGTGGATGACATGCTGGTCAAAAGCAAAACAGCCGATTCTCATCTCCATAACCTCTCCCTCATGTTCGATGTCTTAAAAAAGTACCACATGCGTCTGAACCCAAGCAAGTGTGCCTTCGGCATCTCCTCGGGTAAATTTCTTGGCTTCATGATCAGCCAACGGGGAATTGAGGCCAACCCTGAAAAAATCAAGGCATTGCTCGACATGCAGACACCGAAGACGCAGAAGGATATTCAGAGCCTTACAGGGCGTGTCGCCGCCCTGGCCCGATTCATATCCAAGGCTACCGATCGATGTGCCCCTTTCTTCAAAGCCCTCAAAGGAAGCAAACGGCAGATCGTCTGGACTGCCGAATGCGATCGAGCCTTTCAAGACCTCAAGGCCTACATGAGCAGAGCACCCTTACTATCCACTCCTCTTCCCGGCGAAGAATTAATTCTCTACTTATCAGTATCGGCAACGGCATTAAGTTCTGTACTCATTCGCAAGCCGAACGGCATCGAGCTTCCAATTTTCTATACTAGCCACGCCCTGCAAGACGCCGAGATTCGGTACCCTGAACTGGAAAAGCTCGCCTACGCTCTCGTCCTCTCCGCTCGCAAGCTTCGGCCGTATTTCCAAGCTCACAGTATTGTTGTTCTCACCAACCAGCCTCTACGCCAAATACTACAAAAACCAGAGACATCCGGTCGGCTGGTGAAGTGGGCCATTGAACTCGGCGAATTTGACATCCGCTATCACCCTCGGCCCGCCGAGAAGGGCCAAGCCGTAGCTGACTTCATCTCTGAAATGACTACGTCCGAAGAGGAACGTCCGGACGACATCGCCCAAACATCGGCTTCGGCATCCACAGTTGCTCATCCGACCGAAGGGCCCTTTAGTCCGTCGATTCCCGTCTGGACGGCTCGTCTAACCGACAGGGCAGCGGAGCTGGACTAGTACTAAAAGCCCCTGATCAGACAACCATCGAGTATGCCATCCGATTCCAATTCCGAGCTTCCAACAACGAAGCCGAATATGAAGCTCTCTTGGCAGGCCTTCGGCTCGCCAAGGGAATGGGCGCTCAACAGCTGAAAATATGCAGCGACTCACAACTTGTCGTTAATCAGATACTGACCGAATTCGAAGCCTAGGATACTTCGATGGCTGCCTACTTGACGTATGCCCGCCGACTGCTACACCAGTTTGACGCGTATCAGGTTCAGCAGATCCCCAGATCCGAGAACAGCCATGCCGATGCCCTATCACGATTGGCCTCAGCAATTGACGACAACGTCGGTCGCTACGTACCAATCGAAATCCTCGCTCGGCGCAGCACCGCGGAAGCTGAGATACATGCCGTTCGGCAGGATCCAAGTTGGATGGATCCAATCCTCGCCTACCTCACAAGTGGCACGCTACCAACCGACAAAACTGAGGCCAAGACTCTCCGCCGCCGATCGGCACGCTACTTAATCTTGAATCAAATCCTCTATCGGCGTGGCCATTCCTTGCCATTGCTTTGGTGCATGACCCCGCAGCAGGGAAACTACGTCTTACGAGAGATTCACGAAGGAGCTTGCGGAGACCATTCTGGCGCTCGATCTCTGGCCTTCAAGACCATTCGGCAGGGGTATTATTGGCCGACTCTCCATGCTGATGCCACCACACTCGTCCAGAAGTGTGATCAATGCCAACGTTTCGGCTCTGTTCCAAAACTACCTGCCGAACCACTTACTCCGATTGTCAGCCCATGGCCCTTCGCTCAATGGGGTTTAGATCTCATCGGCCCCATGCCCCAAGCAACGGGACAGCTCAAGTACGCCATTGTCGCTGTCGACTATTTTACAAAATGGACCGAAGCCGAAGCCTTGGCAACTATCACTGCAGCGAGAGTTGAGCATTTCGTTTGGAAGAACATCATTTGTCGATTCGGTCTCCCGAACGCAATCATCACCGACAACGGAAAACAGTTCGACTCCTCCCAATTTCGGCACCTCTGCTACCGATTCGGCATCAACTTGTTCTTCGCATCTCCAGCACATCCACAATCGAACGGCCAAGTTGAAGCCATCAACAAGATCATCAAGAAGACACTGAAGAAGAAACTCGCGGCAGCAAAGGGAGCCTGGCCCGATTTACTCCCAGAAGCGTTATGGGCCATCAACACCTCCTACCGACGGTCGACTGGCGAAACCCCTTTTTCCCTTGCTTTCGGTACCGAAGCTGTTGTCTCAGTCGAGATCAACGCACCCTCGTGCCGAACGGCATCTTACATACCAGAGCGAAACGAAACCTTGCTCACGCTCAACCTGGACCTCATTGATGAACACCGTTCCCAGGCTCAGCTTCGGAACGCTACTTACAAACAGAGGACCTCTCGCTACTACGACTCGCGCGTCAGACGCCGATCGCTGAAAGTGGGGGACTGGGTCTTACGCAAAGTCTCTCTCGCCACCAAGGACCCCAACGAAGGCACCCTTGGCCCTTCTTGGGAAGGCCCCTATGAGGTCGTTACCGTCTGCCGACCCGGAACTTACCGATTGCGCGGTACCGATGGTCAAACCCTCAGCCACCCTTGGAACATAGAGCATCTCAAATACTACTACAAGTGATCGCACCTTCGGTCTTCATCTTCGGTCATCACCTTTGTACAAGTGATCGAGCCTTCGGTTGTCGTCTTCGATCGTTATTTTTGTAATCGGTTTATTTCAATACAATCCCTATTCTATACATACTGCTTTGCCAAAAAGAAACGGTATTCTACTCTAAATATATTACCAACGGCATGCACACATATACGAATATAGGAGTTATATTTAAACTGAACGCAAATAAACATTGCATAAAAAAGCCACTGAAGGGCAAGCTGTATCAACAAAATGCCGTTCGGCATATTTCAAAAATATTGTTTCTACATTTCCAAAATGATGCAAAAGGAAGAAAGGCAACTATAATAAATCTAAGGGGCAGCAGGCTCGGGATCGGCAGCAACAGGCTCGGCACTGGTCGAGGCCACCACATTCGGCGCAGGATGACCATCGTCCTCCTCGCTGCTAGACTCGGTGTCATCGGCTTCTTCTGGCTCGACGTCCTCGCCCTTATAGGCCTCTACCATTTCCTCGGTTACTCCTTCCGGCAGTGGTGGCGGATCCCGAAGGAAGTTGAGGTTCAACTTCTTGTCAGCATTGTACCGTTTGAATCGGTAGACAAAGTCGTCACATTGCTCCATGACTTCCTTGTCCACCAGAAGCGTGAACCCCTCCGACGCTTGGTAGTCAGCAACGGCCTTCGCCTTCGCATCTTCTACCTCCTTCGCTTGCGACCGTTCGGCCGCATCCATAGCCACCTCCACTGCCGCCTTGGCCTCCTGAGCAGCCACCACCTCCGATTCGGCCGCCGCAAGCTTCGAGGACAGCTCTGCAATTTTGGCAGCGTTTTCCTCGGCATGCCGATCTGCGTCCTACAGCATTTTCCCGGCTTCGGCAATCTTCGAACAGCCCTCTTCAAATTTCTTCTGGTACCGTTCGGCAGCATTTATGGCTCGCTTTACGCAAAGCCACATCTCCATGTCAGCCTGTACAAACATTCAAACTTCAGTACATGCCGAATCCACCAACACTTGGAAACAAAAATTTTCTACCACTTACTGCAGCCTGAAGCCGGAAAGCTCGTCCGGTCTGCTCACGCAACGTCTTCACCGACAGTTGCTCGATTTCGGACAGCTCCATCTGCGCACCATCAATCATGGAGTTGATGAACGGGACCGCCTTCCGAGGGCACGCAATGTTAACTGGCCCCTCCTCCCCCTCGCCTTCATCATCGGGAATTACCACCGATGTCCCCTCATTCGGCAACCTAGGCTTCTTCGGCAACGGCGTCACATCGAGAGCCCCCTCGATCATCCTCTTGCCGGTCACCTGGAGGTGGACTTCTCTAACGGCCTCAGCTTCGGCCGCCCTCTTCTCCCGGCGACGATCGGCCACCGTCGTCTCATCAGCCGAGACACCTCCAGACGCCTGGGCCGTTTTCTTTTTCTTCGACCGGGGGGACTCCCCTTTCTTCTGCTTCGACTTCGCCGTCACCTGGCCCTCTAGTCGCCTCCGAGTCGCCTCACTCATTGGGCGCCCACCTGCCACTGCAATAAACCAAAGTCAGTAGGGAAACGGTAGTTAAGCAAAAAGACAAGTTACACCTGCCGAACGGCATCTCTTACTCTGCCTTGCTTCTTCTTCCTCTTCCTCCTTCACCCTCCGATCGTGTTCAGCCCTACCGATCAGCCCTGCCTTGAACAGATTCCGAAAGTAGAGCAGCTCCTTAAAAAAACGATCTTCTTCGGCAATCTTTACTCGCACCCGCTCTATCGCCTCTACCTCTCGGATCGGTGCGGCCGGCCGTTTTAAGGACACTGAAACCAAATTGCAAACGGTCAAAAAAAAAAAAAAAAAAAAAAAAAAAAAACCACAAACACCCCTGCCGAACGGCAGGTCCTATCCTACCGACTGTCTGGAAGGTCGTAGGGATTCGCCTCTCGATGATTACTCCCGGTGCCGATTCCCAATCGCCGGAGACAATTACTCGGCGCTTACGCCACGTCTTCTGAGAGCTCGGCACCCCAACCACAAAGTGCCCACGCTGCCCTGCCGAGAGACAGTTGGACTGAACCCACCCTCCGTGATCGGCACTCTTTGCCCTCGTCACACTGTACAGCTGGGCGAACTGTTCATAGCTTGGCTCCCCTTCACCAGCCAAGCTGAACGCTGTGATCGTCCCCAGTAGCGTAATCCAAAAGTTTGGATTATACTGCCCTGGTGCATAGCCGATCGCCGCCAGGATCTTCTGCACCGAATGCCTCAACGGCAGCCGAAGGCCATGCTTAAACACGTCCGTGAAGAAGACCACCCCCTTGTCATTGTCACTCAGCGACTCTAAGGGCTCCGGAATTCGCATCCCTACCGATTCCGGAATGTTGTACTCTGCCCGAATCTTTGCCAGCTCAGATTCGGTAAGTGTGTTCGGCTCTAAGTCATCTACTCCGAACACAGGTTCCGTGGGCTTCGCCATCGGAATCCGTTGCTTACCCTTCACAACCCTCAGCACCCCTTCCCCTGGGGCGGCAACGGACACATCACCCTCTTCGGCCTCACGGCCCGAAGTCGAAGGCTCACCACCTTCAGGCACTCTCGTTGAAGCGCCCCCAGCTTCGGTGCGCACTCCTGCCCCCTCCACTATTTCACAGCTTGAAGAGCTCCCAGAATCGGCACTCTCACTCCCCTCGGACGAACTCCCCGAGGACGATTCGTCCTCAAAAGCCCTCGGACTACGCCTACCCTCGGATTCGGTATCTGACATCTACAAACACAAACGAAGGACAACTAAGTGCTATGCTAGAATCAAATTCCTATTCTACCACCTCAACACTCATGTTCATATTCGTTCATACTTATTCATGCTTTATTCAAACGAAATTCATCGATTTCAACACTTTGATTCGTACAAAATCACAAACACGGCAGCATACCTTGTTTGCACGGTGGTTCAAATTCGCCGGAAATCGCCTCCGCCTTGTTCACGCTCACCGGAAATCGCCTGCTCAGCCTTCGCACGGTTGCCGGAAATCGCCTCTCACAAGCTCTCTTTGCTCTCGAAAAACTCCAAGTATTCAAACCCTCGTCCACTCCTCATGTTTATAAAGCCGATCTAGCATCGGGAAATGAAGCGACGCATCGGGATACGAAACGACGCGACCCTTCACAGCCATGCCGACACGTGTCACGCATGCATGGAGACGCCCAGACATTGTCAATTGAAACGCTTCAACTTCCTGGACGTGGCACATCTCGCCACCTTCGAGCACAACTCCACTAGCAAACGGTAGGCGCACATTGGCTGATTTCTCAATCACCTCTCGTGCCGAACGGCAGGCGCACATTGGCTGATTTCTCAATCACCTCTCGTGCCGAACGGCAGGCGCACATTGGATGATTTCTCAATCACCTTTCGTGCCAAACGGTAGGCGCACATTGGCTGATTTCTCAATCACCTTTCGTGCCGAACGGCAGGCGCACATTGGATGATTTCTCAATCACCTTTCGTGCCGAACGGCAGGCGCACATCGATCTCCTAGATTGTCTACATCTCTTGTAAGTTGCACTCATCTCTATCTGTTCAAGTTTTAGTGCCAACATAGATATTTAGTTATATACTCATTCTTAGCACTAGTGATATAGATAAATCCTACACTATTTCATTTCTATAAACAAACCCAAAAAACAACAGTTAGCCCTGTTAAATTTAATTGGGAGATTCACTATTATACCCAATATAGGGGCCCAAATTATATATAATAAAAAAATCCTATATAAAATGGATTTTAGAAATACACTTAAAGCCCATTTACAACATAACAAAAAGGATTTTAACTTCTTATAAATTACAAAACTACCATCGATTTCTTAACACAAGCCTAACCCCAAAACCTCATTAAAAAAAACCCAAAACACTCAATAGGGCATCAAAGTAATCAAAATTATATTCAATAGGGCCAACTGTCATTTTTTGGATTTGTCTATAGAAATTAAATGATGTATGGTTTATCTATATTATTAGTGCTAAGAATTGGTATATGACTAAATATCTCAATTTAATTTTGATTATTAAATTACTTTGATGCCTTGTTGAGTGTTTTGGGTTTTTTTTATATGAGGTTTTGCAATTGGGCTTGTTTTAAGAAATCGATGGCAATTTTGTAATTTATCGAAATTTCGAAGCCTCTTTGTTATGTTGTAAATGGGTTTTGGGTGTGTTTCTAAAATCCAGTTCATGTAGGATTTTTTTTAATAATAATTTGGGACCCTATATTTGGTATAATAGTGACTCCCTAAATATTTTAATGATCACTATTTATACATAAAGAAAGAAGTAGTGATAGTAAAGTCATTCGGCTGTTACATTATGCACGCTTAAAATCATGTGAAAATCATGTGAATAGTGAAACAAGAAAGAACAAGGAAACTCATACTTCAATTATTGGCCTTTCGATTTCGACCAAGAGAAAGACTTTCATGATAGGCATACGCGTTTATTAATCTCCTTTTTCTACCCAATTCAATAAATAAAAAATTCCAAATCCAACTGAAACTGTACCCAATTTTGGACAACATTATTTGGACTAGAGCCTCAAGTAAAGGGTTTCTGACATAAAGTTCTGATTATTTTTTTGGTTACAATAAAGTAGGGGTGGGCATCAATCTGGCCAATCCGACCAAACCGGCCGAACCAACCCGTATTTGCCAGTTTGGTTTGGTTTTGACTATAGAAAAGTCAACAATTTTAAAATCCAAATTGAACCGGAGTGGTTTAGTTCAGTTGCAGTTTTAAGATTTGAAAAACTGTACTAATCCGAACCGAACCGTTTAAATATTAATTAATTATATATATTAATTTACATGTGTCAATAGTTGAGTGGCTAATTAGCAGTGGTAGTATGTACACTCAGCTACACTGAATTGGACTCCAAACCAATTATTTTTGCTACCTTTCAGACTCCAAACTCATCACTTCTTACAGACCCTCCTTTTCCTTGAACACACAGCCTCACAGCACAACCCATATGTGACTCTCATTTTCCTTTGAACCACTACAACCTCCATTGCTTTAATCAAACCCATTTCGCACATCTGAGAAACATGTTTATCCATCGTTAGCATCGCACATCTCAGAAAACTGGTATGTTGTTTTTAACTGTATAGGCTATAGCTCCAATTTCATTTGGATCCAACAACTACAATCTTCCGTATAGGATATAGCTCCAATTTCATTTAATTAAGCTCAGCTAGGAATATCCCATAATTATTATGATTATCTTATACTGGAAATGAAATCCCACCCACTGCTCCAATTTCTTTGTGATTATTTAATTATTATGCTATAGGTCTTGTTGTTCCTATTAAGTATTTTCACATTCTAGATTTACTATAACGAGTATCAAGGTATCTCACCAAGCACAATCTCTAGCTTGCACTGGAATAAAAAAGCCTCTCAACTTGATGAGAAATTTTATGATTTTGATTGCTGAACTATTAAATTTGTGATGATCTAACGCACCTGTGTACATTTTCATTGATTGATTCTCTATTGATACACAACCTTGCAGTTATGGTATTTTTCTTATTTTGGCATATTTTGATAAACTTGTATCCTAAAATTTGTGTTGAATAAAACTACTTTTATGTGCAGTATGGGGATAAACCAGCATACTACATCAGAAAAAGGCTTCAGTCATGTGCCTCAAAATCTGTTTTAATATGTTTCTTGCTTTTAATTTGTTTTGATTGAAATTAAGAACTTTAGAATGGGGACATGCCACTTTAGAATGTTTATTTTGATGGAAATTATGAACTTAGATGCATTCTGGAAATCGTGCAGCCTTTGATTGAATGGAATGTTGTTGTGTTAGCATTTGTGTTATATGTTTCTATAACAGCAGCCTTGCAAGTCATTTGGAATGTTTTTGTGTTAGCATTATAATGTAAGAGTAGGGTGAAAAATGCATGGTTTTGTGTTAGGCATAAACCGGCCGAACCAATCCGAACCAAACCGATTGTAAGTGGTTTGGATTGGTTTGGTTTTCATTATGGTTTTAGGCTAATCCGAACCAAATCGATCTGTTCTTTTCTTATTGGTTCAGCTGTGATTTGAGAGTAAAACCGAACCAATCCGGACCGTGCCCACCCCTACAATAAAGTTCTAATTTTTCAATTGGTCTAAAGATAGGGTAAGGTGGGACAGTTAAGGCAAGAGCGGAATCAAAATTTTTTGACTGGTGGGCTAGTTAAAATTTTTAGATTAAATTCTAATGATTTTTAAAAAATAAAAAATAAACATGCAATTTCTAGTTTTTATAGTTTTTCTAGAATAAAAATATATATTAAATTATACCAAAAAATAAATACTTATTAAATGCAACCTAAAAATACATATTATCAAAATGAATATATGTTCAGCAGCATAATTGAAAGTATATCTATTCAAATTGTGCCCTGTGATATTGAGAGAATTGAAATATTTTAGGATCTCGAGCCTCTGCACTTAGAGAGTACGCATTTCCCTGCATTTCATAAAATCTCAAACATTCAAATAATCTAACAACTTAAAGCAAGCCAAATCAGCTAAATATGTTTTTGCCTTTATTAACGATAACGGCATTCGTACTTCTTGTTTTCTCCTCAGAACCAACTTCGTCACTCTCCATCCTTTCCCTTTCTTTTTCTAATGAATAATAAAAAATTCCCAACCCAATCCTAAGAAACACCAACCCATTTCAAATTACCAACATAATTGAAAGTATATCTATTCAAATTGTGCCCTGTGATATTGAGAGAATTGAAATATTTTGGGATCTCAAGCCTCTACACTTAGAGAATACGCATTTCCCTGCATTTCATAAAATCTCAAACATTCAAATCATCTAACAACTTAAAGCAAGTCAAATCAGCTAAATATATTTTTGCTTTATTAACGATAACGACATTCGTACTCCTTGTTTTCTCCTCAGAATCAACTTCATCGTCATTCTCCATCTTTTCCCTTTCTTTTTTGGATGAATAATAAAAAATTCCCAACCCGATCCTAAGAAACACCAACCCATTTCAAATTACCAAGCCTGCTTCTCAACCGACTCTGTAATTTACACAAACAGAAGGCCACTTGCATAATACCAATTTTATAATAATAATCCTTATCTCAAATTGGAAGATCTGTTATGGGATAGGGTGAGAGAATCTACCATCATACCAAAAAAAAAAAAGATATGAGTGAAATTAAAAATAAATAAATAAATTCATTTTTATAATGAAATAAAATTGGGATATGGAGGAGGATGGAAATATTGGGCGGTTGCCATGGAAGCTGATGACAAGCAGTCATGAGGAGGATGAACAAGAATAGGAATTAGATGGCTCAAAAGGAGGAAATTGGGCTAGTGTTGGAAGATGGATGCGTAGTCCTTAATGGAGTTATAGTCATTATGAGGATTATGGATGCCAGGGTTGAGAGATAGAGGGACTGTTACCGTCAATTTTTAAAGAAAATTACAAATCTATACTCTAGCTGATGTGGCTTGCTTTAAGTCGTTATATGATTTGAATGATTGAGATTTTATAAAATACGGATAAATACTTATCTAAGAGTGCTGCTATACGAACCCTAAAATTAACTGAGTACACCCTACTATCAAACTATTTATTGAATTACAAATTTACCCTAATATAAAATGACCAAAAAGGATATCTTGAATTGACCCATGTCTAAAGCTCTCTCCAATTTTGCCTCAAATGCAGTAGACTTCCATTTCACTTTCTAATCCTGCTTTCTTTTTGACCTCCTTCCATTGAGTAAGATTTTCAATGGGCTTCAGTACTGATTGATCCCTAGCATTTTGGTTTGATCCTATTCGATTAACTTCTTGGTTAGAGGCACTGAGCTTTGGCATTGGACTGTTGACCTCCTTCTCATCTATTTCAGCATCATAAACTTGTTTCCTGGAATCTATCGATAGCGAAAACAATGATTCGGAAGACTCTTCTTGAATTGAGATTTGCCGCTTACTATCAAACTCATCATCGACATGTCTTTCTTCGTAATCATCAGCTGCATCCAAATTACTTCCTTCTAAGTCTACCACATCTTCATATTCATCCTCATTGTTTTGGCAATTTTCGTATTTTTTGTTTAACGGATGAGCTGGTGCTACGCCTGATATAATGGAACCCAGAATCAGTTCCATCTCTTTTTGTATTTCCTCTTTCTCATCAGAGCTTTCCACCAAGCCATTGGTGACTTCCTTGGTAGTGGTATATGATTCTTCATGATGGACCTTGGTAGTCAAATCCAACGTAACTTTCTTTTTGGCATCATTCTTTGATTGTTCTTCATTCTCCTCCTCTCTGTATACATTTTATTATTGAAAATAGGACACGAATTCATGTAAAAAGAGAAATCTTGTTTAGGATTGGTATTAGGGTGTTGTGTGATAGATTGTATAATGGTGTATTACGGATATTTTTGGTAGTTAAATAGGGTGTACTTAGTTAATTTTACATTTTGATTAAAATATTAGGGTGTACTTAGATCATAGGGTGTACTCATTTAATTTTAGGATTCGTTTAGCAACACTCATTATCTAAATGCTGAGGCTCCGGATCCTTATAGTTTGTATATGTTCAAATGTCTAACATTACTTTCTATAGTAGTCCTAAATTATCAAATTTCCATCATAAATTGTTATACCAAAAAGAATTGTTTATCTTATTAATTAAATTGCCCCAATTAAGAAAGCAATTAAATTTAATATACAAATTAATTTATAAATTTTTTGCATCTTTAAATAATCAAAACACTTCCAACCCATACAACACTCCAGCGTGTTGCTCAGGCCCGCCATGCACAAAATACACATCCCTCATCTTCTGAAACGCATGCCATGTCAGCAAGCTATCCGAACCGGCTTGGTGGCACTTTCCGACCGCCCGGTCCACCTCTAAGGTTCTAGCAACCCGGTCCAACCCGCCGTACAAGCTCTTACAGAAGCGCATCATGTGCTTCACGTCATAAACTCTGTTTCCGAAAAAGACCCTCAAAATCCTCAAAAACTCGTCCAAGCCGCTAGGCAAGTTCCGGCGAGTGAGAATTTTGACCAGGTAGCCGAAGTCGTACGCGCTGTGGAACGTGACCCAACTCACCGAGTCGTTGCAGACGAGCCCCGATGACATCATCAGCGCGGCGAACCGGGCTGAGTCGACTCCTTCGGACCGGTTGCGGTCGAAGTCGATTCCCTGGCGGCGGAGGAGGGCGATGGAGTCGGGAGCGTGGGGATCACGCGCAACGTCGAAGTCGCTGAAATTGAACTCCCAGATGAAGCGCGTGGGGGAGCCGCCGAGGTCGGGGAGATTGCCGCGGGAGTCGGAGAGGGTGAGGCCCACCTGGATGAGGCTGAGGGCGTCGACGTTTGATTTGAGGACCCTGTAGTGATCGGACGGCCGGAGTTGTCGGCTGTAAGGCTTCGTGGGGTCCACGGCCGGGCGGAAGATGAGGCCCGGGAACTCGGTGTCCATAGAGATGAAAGGGTAGGCGTCGATGACGCTCTGGATCAGCTCGAATTCGGATTCGAGATTGTGGGCCCACACTTCCCGGATCACGATGGGTTTTTGTTTCGGATTCGGATCTTCGCCGTCGCCGCCGCCGCCGTACATGTCTGGATCCCGGAAGAAAATAATTGAAGAGAAATATTTTATTAATATTTATGATTTTTGTTTTTGCTTCGGAGCTGAAGAGAAGTTGTGAATATTTTTGTGGGTTTTGGGGTTTATATATATACGGAGAGACAGAGGAGTGAGAGGAGGGAGGGATGGTGCTGGGAAATTGGATGAGCAGAGTGAGAGAGAGAGAGAGAGAGAGAGTGCGTGTATGAGGTCAAGTGTGTTGGATGCGTTTTGTTGTCTCTGTTGACCGTGGACTAATCTGTAAGTAACAGTAATGTATTAATAATAAATAATAATAATGGATGAGAATTGGTCCAGGTTGGCTTCTTCTTCTCTCTATCATTCTGTCCCTTTCCTTCCTTCCCAATTCAATGAATCATTGGATTGGATTAGTGAACCTTTTGTATACACTATTTTCTTTATTATTGAACTATTCTTTTTCTTGGTACTATTTTCATTCAATTGTCCTTCTCTGCTTGTGTGTTTCTACTAATTTCTATCTGCGATATTGAAAGAGAGGGGAATAAAATGTGCACAGGTAAATTTGAGAGTTAAAACCTAAAATTTAAGTGAGAAACGTGCGTGGTCAGCCTTTTCACTAGCATAATCTCATCACATCTCGAAGAGAGATGTTAATACGTTATTTATACTCATGTAAAAGAGTGAGGATGCACTATGGACGCCAAAACTTTATGCATCAAGAAGAGAAATTCATGATCAAATTTGGGAGATGCTATATCATGATCAAATTTTATTGATACAAAAAAGGAAGACTGAAAAAGACTGGTTTCTTCCGTTTGAAAACTTCTTCGTTTGACAAAATAGACTTACGAGTCTTACAGAGAAACTCTTCCAAATTATAAGATAATTGCGCGTTTCCAACAAGACTGTCTACAGTACTACAGTAAGCAGAAAAAGATAAATAAAAAAAACAAATAAATGCATGAAATAAAAATAGGCCAACTAACTCTTTCTTCTTGGTCAACAATATCGGCCAACTTGAAAAGATTGCTTTCAAGGTGAACAACTTCTCTTTGTTATTTGATTTTGGATTAGTGGTCAACTATGCGTTGACCAATACCACACATGGAAATAGTGCATTATTTTAGTGTAATGGAACACCCACACACAGAAATGTATTAAAAACAGTTGGTTGGATTTAGTATTTAAATGATGTAATTAGAGGTCGACGGCAAGCCCTATGGGAATAAAAGCAATGATATTTAGAAGCACGTTTGAAAGCATGTCAAGGAAAGACTTTGGAATCTGTATATCAACTTCCAGCCGGCTTCTTGCTTCACCAGAACATGAGTTTTACCCAAAAAGACAAAAAAGAAAAAGAAACGTGGGCTTGAACCAACATGCCCAGCCTTGAGAATAAAAGTAATATAAAGTGATAACACGTTGATTTTTTAAAATCAGTTTTTATTCTTCTTTTTGTACTTGTGCTGATTGGCCCACCAAGCTAAGGTTAGGGGCCGATTGGTATATTGTGTAACTGTTAGAAATATTTTATGTGAAACCTTGAATTTAATATTCCCTTCTAAATTAGTTTCCTTATTCTTGCTGGATCAATTTCCTTAGAACATAGGGAGTGACCGCAATTTTCTTAAGGCATATGGAGAAGGGTACTGTTCTCTATAAATAGAGATATTCGCATGCTATTGATGAATGTATACGGAAATTTGCAAAACATTGTCAGGTTTTAGATTTTCCAGGCGAGTAAACCCCAGCCATGGCTTCCTTCAAGGACGCAGACCCAACCCTAGGGTTCTTAACCCGAAAGGATGCCGACGTCATGCTACCACGACCCACTAGGGTTAAGAACAAAACCCCAGCCCCTGTTCAAATTACCGCAGAGCAAATCCTCCTTGAGGCACGTGAGGGCCAGGAGCCTGAAATCCGACCTCCCAAGCAGAAGATCACTGATCCCACCGAGCTCGCAGATTACCGCCTCCAAAAGCGCAAGGAATTCGAAGACCAAATCCGGCGCATGAGGGGGAATGTCAGAGACTGGATCAAGTATGCGCAGTGGGAGGAGTCCCATAAGGACTTCGAACGTGCTCGCTCTGTTTGGGAGCGTGCCCTTGAGGTCGATCACCGGAACCCTACCCTGTGGCGCAACTATGCTGAGGCGGAGATGAAGAAAAAGTTCATCAACCATGCAAGGAACGTGTGGGACCGTGCCGTCACGCTCTTGCCTAGAGTTGATCAGATTTGGTACAAGTATATTCACATGGAAGAGATTATAGGGAATGTGGCTGGTGCTCGGCAGATATACGAGAGGTGGATGGATGAATTGGATGCCGGACCAGCAAGGCTGGCTCTCCTTCATCAAGTTTGAGCTTCGCTATAATGAGGTCGAGCGTGCTAGAGCGATTTTCGAGCGTTTTGTGCAATGTAATCCTAAAGTGGTGCTTGGATTCGGTATGCCAAGTTTGAGATGAAGAATGGTGAGGTTGCAAGGGCAAGAAATGTATATGAGAGAGCAGTGGAGATCATGGGCGACGATGAGGAGGCCGAGCAGTTATTTGTGGCTTTCGCTGAATTTGAGGAGCGGTGCAAAGAAACTGATGGAGCAAGGCGTATTTATAAATTTGCACTTGATCATACACCCAAACGAAGCGTTGAGGATTTGTATAAAAAGTTTGTGGGTTTGGAGAAGCAATATGGAGATAGACAAGGCATTGAGGATGCGATTGTGGGAAAGAGGAGATTTCAATATGAAGATGAGGTTAGGAAGAATCCTCTTAATTACGATTCCTGGTTTGATTATATAAGGCTAGAAGAGAGTGCAGGAAATAAGGACAGAATTAGAGAGGTTTATGAGAGAGCTATTGCTAATGTTCCTCCTGTGCCGGAGAAGCGGTATTGGCAGCGCTACATTTACTTGTGGATCAATTATGCACTATATGAGGAGCTTGATGCTGGAGACATGGAACGTGCACGAGATGTATAATATAGGGAATGCCTTCAACTGATTCCTCACAAGAAGTTTTCATTTGCAAAAATATGGCTTCTCGCTGCCTTGCTTGAAATACGACAGCTGAATCTCGAGGGTGCACGCAAGATCCTTGGTACTGCAATAGGCAAGTCACCTAAAGATAAGATATTTTAGAAGTATATTGAGATTGAGCTGAACCTTGGGAATTTTGATCGATGTCGGAAGTTGTATGAAAAGTATCTGCATTGGTCCCCAGAAAATTGCTATGCGTGGACCAAGTATGCAGAGTTAGAGAAATCTTTGTGTGAGACAGAACGGACTAGGGCGGTTTTTGAACTTGCCATTGCCCAACCAGCACTTGACATGCCTGAATTGTTGTGGAAGGCATACATTGACTTTGAATTATCAGAGGGTGAATTTGAGAGAGCTAGAGAACTTTACGAGAGACTCCTAGACCGAACAAAACACCTAAAGGTGTGGATCGGTTATGCGAAATTTGAGGCATCTGCTGTAGTGGAAGCAATGTGTTCAGAAGACCAGGATCAGGATTATCTTCGTGAACAAACAAAGCAATGTGTTCAGCGTGTTCGAAGAATATTTGAGAATGCTTTTAACTATTTTAGAACTTCAGCACCTGAGTTGAAGGAAGAACGGTGTCTCTTGCTTGAAGAAATGTTGAATGTGGAGGCTAGTTTTGGAGATCTCGGTGATGTTAGCTTAGTCCAGTCTAAGCTTCCAAAGAAACTTAAGAAGCGGAGGCCAATAGTAACCGAAGATGGCCCTGCTGGATATGAGGAATACATTGATTACAGCTTCCCAGAAGAAGCACATACCCAAAACCTCAGGATATTGGAAGCTGCCTACATGTGGAAGAAGCGGAAGGTGGTTTAGGAAATAAGAAAAGGAAGAACATTTGGTTTTCCCTTAATAGCAATGATGTTTATTTCTCTGATGTGGCTTTGCAGATGTGGCCTACATGTGGAAGAAGCGAAAGGTGGTTCAGGAGATTAGCGAGTATTTGTAGAATTATGGATTTATGAATCGTTCCATTTATAAGTTGGGAAGCTTCCAGTTTTCTTTGTAGAGTATAGTCCGCTTGAAACGTAGATTGGTTTGTATGATGTGCTAACATCTTTCCAGCTAATGTACCTGTATTCTTAATTATAATAATAATCATTCTCTTCATAGTCCTTATGTATTTTCAATTGATCAATTATTTTCATTTTATAATTATTTATATGATATGTTTTGTTCATTTGATGCTAATTTTTTGAATAAACTGAATGGTGGATTAGCAGCTAAAAGGGAAGAGTGATGCGGCAGATTACGAAGCTGAGTCTAGTGATAGGACAGCTGCTCCTGGATATACTGAAGTAGTTACCAGCCCCTCCAGACTCCCGTGTCAAGCAAGGTGGGAAAGGCAAACAAAACATCAAGGCTGACAACGTGCAGCAGATCTGGACCGCAGACTCTGGCTTTCAATGTGGGTGAGTGTTACTTAAATCTGTCAAGTGTGCTCCCATACTTGTAGTTCTATTATATATGCGAGGTAAGGTTTAATTGAGATTTGAAGAAAGGATTAGTTGTGTTCCGAAAAGAATGAATTAGCTGATGCTATGAGAATTTGTGGGATGTGTTTGCTTGATTACTCCCATCTAATCTGTATAATTGACAGGTTCTCCTTCTGGGGCTAACCTTACTCCGGCTGGACCTTGTCGTTTTGACAGCTCCCTAGGTAACAGAACGATTTCCTATGTTTTTTGTTAACTGATTTTATCATTTAGTTATTTAGGTTCTTCATGAGAAAAGCAAGTTAATTTTTTCATTTGTTGTGCATATATTACGGCAATGTTCTATTATTGCCATTCAGGTCTCTTAACAAAAAAGTTTATCAATCTGCTGAAGATGGTATTCTGGATCTCAAAAATGCTGCTGATACTTTAGAGGTGACTACTTTCCTATCTGTTGTAATGTATTCTATCTATGTCAAGGATCTGTAAATTATAAGTGTTCTTTATATGTAGGTGCAAAAGAGGCGGATATATGATATAACAAATGTTCTTAAAGGAATTGGTCTCATAGAAAAGAAGCTCAAAAATAGAATTCAGTGGAAGTAAGGGATTAGTTGTATTTGTTTCCTGAAATTTTAACAGCTATTTTTCCACTTTATTAAGTTGTAAATATTCAATTATTCACTGTACATTAGAAGTTACTCAAAATTGAGTGATTCGTTGATTAGGGGACTTGATGTCTCGAGGACAGGGGACGCGGACGAAAATTATCCTAGTTTACAGGTACGGAAAAAAAGTGAACTTGTTGCTTGGCATGCTCATGCTTGGATAGCTTAGTCTTGGCTCAGTGTTTGAGACTGTATGTTTGTTTGCTTAAAAGTACCAATGCTGTTGGTGTTTGTGCTATTATGTGCTGTTATTTGTTGTTTTTCTGTTCTCTCTTCTTTTTGGACGTGCCAGTCCCCAACCTAACTATCATTGTTGATTCCAAACCCAGTCTGAAAGTGTTAGCTGATTAAAAAAGCTGCATTTACTTGCAAGGAAGTAAATAGCCATATAAATCTGAAGTCAACATCCCTTTTACTGACTGGTTGGGTTTTCTGTGCAAATTGCTTTCCATATTTGAACTTCAGCATGATGTCGTTACTGGTCATGTTACCTAAGTCCACATGTTTTGTCCAGTTCCAATGCATTCAAATATGAATAAGTGGCATGACAAAGCGGGGATTTTATGTTCTTGACTCAAATAGTTGAGCTTGCTAGATTTTAGTCCGCATGTTTTGTCCAGTACCATTTTTCAGCGTAATGCATTCAGATATGAATGAATGGCATGACAAAGCAGGATTTTTGTTCTTGATTAGATTACTTTGACAAGACTTCTTTTTGGTTGATCGTGCTAGATTTCTGTCCACATTTGTCCAGTTCCAAGTTTGTGTGATGCATTTGAAGGTCAATGATTGTCATGAAAAAATCAGGATTTGTGTTCTTGGCTGGAAAGAGTTTCCAAGGCCTTTGTTTGGTTGAGCTTCCTAAGATTAGTGTCATGGTTGATTAAGACTAGAGACAATGGATCATACATAAAATCTGTCAACTATTCATTGCACGTCGTAGCAAAAATAATGTTTGCCAATTCTGAAGTACAGATATGACCTCATTCACAATTTCCTTTTTATCCCAGGCACAAGTTGAAAACCTATCTGATGAGGAGCGCAGATTGGATCAGCAAATAAGGTTTATCCTTGGCTGATGCTGCTTTTTCATTCTTTCCTATTGTTATTTGTTGTTTTGTGCTGAAGCTATTAAATTGTCCAGAGAAATGCAGGACAGGTTGAGGGCCCTGAGCGAAGATGAAAGCAATAAGAAGTAAAGTTTTATCCTTTAATGTTCAGTATTCAATTACATTCCATGGAGGGTTATCTCAGTTTTCCTTTTTACTTTGGTAGATGGCCTTTTGTCACAGAAGAAGGCATCAAGGGCTTACCTTTAGGGAGTAGATTTTAAGGCTTGAGAGCCAAGCCAAAAGGCTTTTGTGCATAAGGATACCGAACAGCTCACATATGCCTTTTTGTTGGGTTTGCAATGGCCAAAAGTTGAAATAATGCTAGAGAAAAGGTTATTTTGGTTGATGTTTTTGTTGAAGAAGTTGTGAAGTTTTCACATGCAGAATATCATTTTCTTAGTTCTTTCGCACCAAGAAGTGGCCCCCGCAAGTGACATATGGTCTCAAGAAGATGTTCTGGGTGCCAGTTTGGTTTGGAGAATATCATTGTGAAAATTTTCCTTATGGCACAATTATGGTCATTTTTGGCTTCGCCTCATAATTTTCACTATGGAATGTTTCATGTGAATTCAAGGTTTCAGACATATTGCAAATGGTTATGGTGATGATTTGGACCAAGTTTGGGAGTCCCATATGGCCTGCATTGTGTTTTAGATGGATTGAAAGTTCAAATATGAGCCAAAATACCAAAATTGCAACTGCTGCATTTTCTGGCTTTTCATCAGATTTTTAGTCGCTAAAACCTTTTTGCGAGGGTTGTTCGTCAGATTTTTTTGTAGAGAAAAGGTTCCTGGCACTCTTTAGTGACGGTTTTCTGCAGTGACCAAAGAAGTCACAGCTCCATGCAAAATCAAAGTACAATTCAACGAAGCTAGAGTGAAAATTAAAATGAGCTAAAATGAGTAAGTCCTTCAAAATGTCTTCACATTTAATGCCCTAAAGTCATATGATTTGGGAGTCATTGACCTAAAGCTCATTACATGGGTTGATTAGAAAGCTTGTTCGGAATTAAAAATTAAAAAAAAAAGAAAAGAAAAAAAAGAAGAAAGAATGCCTCTGCTAGTTGTTTGCTAGGTAGTCCCTTCTTCATGGTAGACAATGAAATATTAGTTAATGACTAGATGTGTAAGATATTATATTTGAGTCTTTCCTTTGAAATGGTACATAATATTATTGGAGATACTTCGTTGCTATTGTAGATCCTATCTAAGACTTCCCAAGATCATTAATGTCACATATCGTGTTCATACTAAAACTCAACATAAAGTCATTATGCTTGGTACAAAAGAAAAATAAAATAAGCTTTTATGCTTAAGAAGAATATATGCATAAACTTAATTTCTAGTGAGTATGATGTTACAAGACTTAAGAAAAGCTCAAGGATTCTCAAGCAAATGAGCTGCATGTTCAGTGATTAACAAAAAACAACAAGGGAAATCGAACGATAATCCATCAGAACAAAGCTGAAGTCCACCAACAAACTAGAATCCCCACCAGGAATTGAGTAAAACCTCAAGATTTGTTGAATACAAATATGAATATTATCCAGAGAAGCACTGATGCATCCCTTTTATACATATGCAACCCTAAACACTAGAAAACCCTAATTGGAACAAAAAAACAGAAAATAACAAAATTCCCAAAAATATTATTAAAACTTTAAATGCTAAAGAGTGAAAGTAAACAATGGAATTTGGCCTAAAATGTCCATATGTCACAACAATAGAGTCAGTTGCACTCGTGTCGCCAGGTCATAGGCCAATTCTGAGCTCAAAGCCCAAATTCGCATGAGATGGATTTTGCTTCCTCAACAACCCGGTTGCTTGTGCAGTTGTTCCTCCATCAATTCAACCATCTAATCTACATCATATAGGCTTTTTTTTTTGTGGGTGGGAGGGATCAATGCCCCTATAACTTTCTTCGGACTTTCTTCCTCAACTATCAATTTGGTTATGAGAATATTTTAAGATGTATCCATTTTCTCCCAACCGTCAAATTCATCATAAAATAACATAATTGACAATAGGAGGCAAATTGACACATTCTGAAAGATTAGGTGGCTAACAACCAAATTGAAAGGCCAATTGGAAAAGGATACTAAATAAGTTTCGACGGCATTGCTAAAAGCCTCCCCCTTTTCTCATGCCGATGCCAACTAATTTGGACAGAATGCAAATGGAGGATTTAACTCGCAATTCATGGGGGTGTCTGGAGTGAAAGCGTTGAGTTGTATGCTGTATTAACCCTTTTAGCTAATGTCTGCACATCGTTAATTTTCCATTTCAAACTTTTGGCATGTGGATGGAAAATCAATATGCAAGCACTTTTAAACCATCAGGGATATATATATATATATATATATATATATATGTTATTAAATATTGAAAGTGTCACCACCCGAATTGGAATGACCAGCTGTTCATTTACCTAATAAACACAGTAAAAGGGAAAAGAAAAGTGTAGGTTTGTCCATTCTAGTCGACCTTATTTCTTTGAGTTGTTCTGACACAATTATAGCAGCCACGTTGTAATTAATAAGGACAAGCAGATAAACATACAGTCATTGGCTTGGCACAAACATGCATGGTGGTGATGATGAGCACTCCATTTTAGTTCTCAGCTCTGCTATTTTATCAGAAAATGGAAACAGAAAATTATATTTTTCTGCAATGTACGGTAACTGTAAATTTTTGCTACAAGGGGGACTGCAGACGGTTGTCTGAAAAAAAAGGACGTACGCTGAATCCAAACGTTTTCATCTGATAAATAAAAAAAACAATAACACTACGGGCACCAACTTGTTTACCGACTTTTGAATACCAACACATGTGGCACATGACATGACAACTCATGTCATCTACAATCTCATCTATTTAATGACATAATTTGTTATATATAAATTAAAAAATTTCACACCGAAAAAAAAAAACAATTTTAGTAAAATACCCATTCCTAGACCTATTCATATTACAAAACCCTATACCATTTTAAAACTATAAACACGCCCAAAATAAACCCAAAAATTGACAGCTGTATATTTTTTAATTTAATTATTAACATAAAATACCTTTATTACCCCTTTATCATAAAATTGGAATTCAAATCCTTTATCTTGTGTTGAAGCCAGACCAGAAACTCATTTCACGAGTTTTGGTCTCTCATCTTCATCTTCACCCCAATTTTCAGTTTTGAAGCCAGATCATGAACGACCGTGAGACGGGAGGTCCAGGGGCTTCGGCTTCGATCGTCACCTTCAGCAACGAGAATGCCATGAAGGATTCAATCGAAGGCGTGAACGGCCAGAACCTTGACGGCCGTTACATCATCGTCAATGAGGCCTAGTCTTGTGGAAGCGTTAGGTGTTTTCTGATGCGTCTCAACTTCAACTCCTTCTTTGAAGTAAAATTCCATGTAAGATGCTGCTCTGTAGGTAGGGGAAAGCCATTCGAGAGCTACTCAAACTTGTTGAGTTTTTGTTTTTAGGCTTATTGTTCCACAGTTCAATTTATTTTTGTAGTTAGAGATCCTTGATTGCTGATTGTGATGATAGCTTGGAGCAGAAGAGCAAAATATAAATTGATGGCCAATAATTCACTAGGGAATCAAAAGGTCTTTGCGACACCTTGCCCACACTTGATAGGATATGTGGTTTCCTTTTTGAATATTACAAGGAAATTAATGTTTAGTCAACTATGAATTTTTGTGGACCTTTTTCAATCTATTAGAGGTTTATGTTGACTTTGTATTTCTGCCAAGCACATAATCGAAGCATGATTGTGCATTGATTTTTTTTTTTTTCTGTTCGTTTAATTAATTTGTTGAAGCACTTGCTACTGTTGCTCTTACATATTTTTAGCTATTCCATGTATGTGCTTTGTCCATATTTTCACTACCAGAAATATGGCCACTACACACTGATTTTCTAGATACAATTTCATAAAAGTGTCTTGTGAATTTTGTTTGGAAACTAATTCCAAAACCATGCCTATTAAAGATATTTGGGATAGTCAATGGTGTGTAATACAAAACATTGATTTTCATGATTTTTCTTTAATATTTGATCCTTTTTATCAGTCCCAACTTGTCATTATATCAGTCCCAATTTGTCAAAGGAAGCTGCAGCTCAATTGACTCAACTCACAAATCACACAAAGAGACGTGGCTGGCTCCCTTTACAAACTGGCTTGGCTCCCCTTCACTCAGTTTTGGCATTTGGCTTTAAATTGGATACTGATTGTAAATGCTAGTCTCTTCCATTTAATTTTATATTGAATGGTTGATTATGAATGCTAGTCTCTTCCATTTAATTATATATTGAATGGTTTGAATGACAAACAGTAGCAAAAGTAATATTTAATTATTGGCATTGGTGAACTTTCCCGCTGGTTTGCTTCGGTAAACTTTCCCGCTGGTTTAAAGAATTCAAAATATGCAAGTTCAAATAGGTGGGAGAATGCCACTATAAAACAGAGAACCTTTGTATTCATATGAACAGAGAAGAACGAAACCACTTCCAACCAACTCACCCTCAAACCCAAACATAGCAAATAAAAATGAGTGACTTCTTGAGGGAGCTGGAGTGTCAAGGGTGGATGTCCCTGGGATAATAACTGACCAAAGAGGGATATCAAGAGAGGTTCATACCCTGTGACAAGCACTTGAGAAGCAAAGGGTGCAAAATAAAGAGCAGAGGAAGGCAAATGAGCAATCTGAAATGGCAATGCAGAGGCTTGGTGAGGAACAAGTAAAACTTAGGGAGGAACATGAAGCAAGTTTGGCGCGTTACAAAGCTGAACTAGATGCATCTTTCATTGAAAAGCTGGTTTCTCAGATTTAGCAGCAGCATTGGAAGCCCTTCGATATGTGGGAAATGTAAATGGATCTGTGAATGCTTTGCCTCCCCTATACAAAAATGATAGTACAAAACATGCATCTGCTGTGTAAATATTTTTGGATCATATCGATATGAAGCATGGGCTGTGTAAAGTTGTTTGGATAATATGAAATATTGGGTTGCTGTGTTCAGTTTTCATTCAAGGCAAATACATAACATTGATGAATTACATAAAGTCAATAGAATAATATGAAAATCAGCCCCCAAATCGTATTTGAATAAGTGCATATTATTAAAATACAATACACATTCTTATCAATATTAAAAGTATTATATGAATGGGGACTGATGTATTTGCATTTCTAAGGGAGAAGATACTAAAACTAAGATCTGTCTTGTTTGAAGAGTACACAATTGCAAACTGATATGTTATATATGATTAGTCTCTAATATAATAGACACCATTCCAAATATCAGATCCCAAGCTTGGAGCCATTGAAAATGGCTTGGTTTAATTCAAATGGCTTGTTTCTTAAAAGCTTTTTCTTTAATGGAAAATAGGGAAGGACTGACTAAGTAAATGGTATCCAAAAAACAATAGCAACCCCAAACCAGGATACTGATTTAAAAATAGTGGCTGCATAGTCTCTATTGGTTAATGGAGACAATTTATTGTCTCAAAACTTAACTTAGGGGACAAATTTGAATCAGTACATAGTGTGTGTTTTTTTAGTAGTGTTTCTATTGCAGCACTCATGGAATTCTAAAATTTCCTATAGGTATTTATCAGCTTTAATTTCACGATTCTTCTTGGACATTGGCTCTTTGTCAAGGATACTGGACAACATAATGAAACTTTGCCTTCAGTTTTGCTAGAACATTGAGAACCAGGAAAGCAATGGAAATACATATGAATTGGAACACTTTGTAGAGGTAAACATCATTGGTTTGCGAAAATATTCTATCTTCTCGCAATTATTGGCAAGAATAATTTCCACATTTTATACTGCTGCAACTGTTTTACTCCTTTGTTGATGCCAAAGTTGGTTTACTTGTTTGGTTGTCTCTCACAATTGACTAGCCCTGCATAATTCGAGGGTGTAGGTTATGTTGTTTGGCTTTCACAAGACTCCATAGCTACTTGCATTATTTAACATGTTATATAATGTTGCAATAAGTGGACTTCATCTTCAATTAGGTTTTGTTTTACTTTGTTCAGGAATTTAACAAGAAATCAAACTCGCTATACATGATATACTTTGTTTTTTCAATTCGGTTTTTATATTAATTGATGCATCCTTTTTTAGTTGAATCTGAGTTTATTTGTGTTGGAATGGTGTTATTGAACTGTGATAATAGTACTAGTCACTATTAATGCAGTCCGAAGTCACTGTTATCACTAGTAGTTATTTTTGTTTTGGTTGTTGTTTTTTTTGTACATATATGGATGATTTGAGAGTGGCCAAGTGCACATATGGTGTTGGAACTTTAATGCTTATTTTGTCTCAAACTTCTTTTGATTGGGTGTCCAACTAGTTGTGTAGTAGGTTTAGGCTTAGGTTAGGTCATTTTGAGTTGAGGTACTCTTTTATGGATTGCACCAATTGCTTACTGGAATCTGATTATGATTTGAAAATCATGTTTATGGTATGTGGAGTGATGAATGATCAATTAATTATGAAAACGAAATGTAGTTGATTTTGAGTGGTATGGAGTTGTACACTTTTATCGTACCTACTATGCAAATAAAATGATGTAGTTGTTAACTTCTAGTAAGTGGTATGAACAGTTGTTATACTGTTCATATCCTGCAACTTAGTTAATTTCTATGACATAATATTAACAGTGTACTTCTATAACATAGTATTAAAAGAATTTTAGTAACAAAGCATGCTCTATATTTTGCTCTATATATAGCTGTGCACTTGAAGTTTATGATATGCATAATGTGATTTTTACAAGGAATATAGTTCTATGACATAGTATTAACAGTGTACTTCTATGACATAGTATTAACAATGTACTTTTTTTCTTGTAGATGTATTTCCCTTTGCCTTTGTGATTGTATATGGTGAAACTTTGGACAATTGGAGGTGGTTTCTACAAAGGATATCGGATGTCTTGCTCGACTTTTTTGGTTTTTTTGTATGAAATGATATTAACAATGTTTTTTTTTTTGGTTACGAAATGGTATTAACAATGTTTTTTGTATGAAATGGTATTAACAATTTTTTTTTGTATAAAATTGTATTAACAATGTTTTTGGTTTGAAATGGTATTAACAATGTTTTTTTTTGTATGAAATGGTATTAATAATATTTTTTTTTATGAAATGGTATTAACAGTGTACGGAGCTTCAATGGAAGAGGATCATAAGGACATCTCCTTGATTTTCGTTATTTTTCTTTTTAGTTTGGGTTTTTTAAAAAAAATTTGGGCTAGGCTTGTTTTGGGTTTTTTTTTGAGTTTTTTGTGCTGGGCTTGTTTTAAGTTAATTAATTGTAGATATGTAATTTATAGGAACTTCAACACTCATTTCTTATGTAGTAAATAGTTTTTGGGTATGTTTCTAAAGTACATTCCATGTGGGGTTTTTTTAATAATTTCAGCCCCTATTTTGGGTATATTACTAAAGCTCCCAAAAAAAAAACCCAACCATTTAATATTTATGGTCCCTTCTGTCTTCCTTCGTCCCCTTCTCCCCCCCCCCCCCCCCCCCCCCCCCCAAAAAAAAAACCCTAGAAATTCAACAGTCCTCCATGATAGCCAATATATCTCTCAGTATGGGAAACAAAGCCAGGATGCCAGTCAAGGTGGATATCATGGGGAATCAAAGTTAGAATTCAAGCCAAAATATATGTTTGCAAGATAATCTAGGTGCAAGTGTCGTGGATGTGGGTTTTTCATATTGTAAATATAGTTGGGTGGACAATTCCAATCAAAGCATTCAGTATCCTCCCTTTCAATAGCCACTAGTTGAAACTTCTCAAATTTAAAGCACTGAGTCTATATATGGGTCATATCTCGTGACCGTTTAATTTCTTAAGTGTTATGCATACAAAATTTAAAAAAACAAAAATAAATTCGTTTAGGCAACGAAATATTTGGATTACGTCATGCAAGATTTTAAAAAATAGTTTTTTTTTAAAATTTAAATTTTTGTAAAGATTTTGTGCAACGAATCACACTTCGTCGCTAAATACGTTGTGCAACGAAGTTTAGTCTAATGAAATTGCTAATGTCAATTTGGACAGTCAATTTGAAGCCTAGGTACTGGAAAACTAGTCTGTTCCAGCAGTAACAAATGATACTGTGCCATCTCATCCAAGGGGTGAAAGGGAACTTAAGAAATCAGGCATGGACGACCTCCCCCAGTTGGAAGAAATCAGAGATATTGGCAGGAGATTCCATGATGTTGAATGGAAGCGGGTGTACAGGCGGGGGGCAAGGAGGAAGACGGAAGGGACCATAAATATTAAATGGTTGGGTTTTTTTTTCTCTTTTTTTTTCTTCTTTTTTTTTTTCAGTGTGAATTTTTTTAAATTTATATAACAAATTATGTAATTAAAATAGATGAGATGGCAGATGACATGGGTTGCCATGTCATGTGCCACATGTGTTGGTATCCAAAAGTTGGTAAACAAGTTGGTGCCCATAGTGTTATTGTAAAAAAATACTTTCATAAATTTAAAAAGAAAAAAAGAAAAAAAAAAAGAGGTGATATATTAAGAATTTTATGTAAAGGAGCTGCATAAGAAAGCACTCAAACAATATCCAATTTAATTAAGGGGAGCGATTCTAGAGCACTCATTGTTTAGCTACATGCACTTAGGCCCTGTTTAGTTCATGGAACGGATTTGAGGGGAAATCACTTCCCATGTCATTTCCCAAGGGATGAGAAATGAAAATTCCTTTCCTATATTTGGTAATCCTGGGAAAGTAACAAAGAAATGCCACTTTATTTCCTTTCACATGTTTGATTTGTGGGGGAATGTAAAACAAAATTTGTTTAATTTTCCAATTATACCCATATGAAATCAAATAAAATAAGGATACATTTAATGCTATATTGTAATTCTAAATTGTTAATGGTGACAATATGATCATGAAAAATATGTATTTAATATTGGCTCATTTTCCCAAATTTTCCTATGAGAAGGAAAACAAAACCCAATGAGGGAGGAGGGCTTCACTTTCTCCCATACTTTACCATGTGCAAGGCAACGATTTCCCATGCCTGAACCCAAATATGGTAAAGCAATTGATTTCTCATCCCCAAGTTTCCTTTCTCACGAACAAACGGGGTCTTAGGGTGTAGAGTTTTTTTGTTTTTTTTATTTTTTTTTTACATAAGTCATATTACATAGGACCTCGGGTACAAGAATAACTTAACCACTTCAGCTACTAGACCCCGGCAAATTGAAGCTCAAGTTAGGTTTCGGAAATATGATATTCAACAACATGAATATTAGAGAAGTTAGGCCAACCACCACTGTAACGGTTCTGCGTTGACATTGATGGATAAAATTGGTGGTACCGGTAATGAGAGAAGTGGCCGGTTACATCATCACATGGCCCTGCCGTAATTACTCTGAACTTAGAACATTGAATAAGAATTCATTGTGTGATCTACCTATCTCAGCCAGCACTATACTTTGGGTCTTCTTTGTTTTAGTTTGACTTTATTGCATTGTCAAGAAACCTGCTAATACATGAAGTGGGATAAAAACCCAGTTCCACATTTGAGCAGAAATCCATGATTACATCCTTACTACTATTGGGTTGAACCTGATAACGCTTTTAAAACAAACTATTTTTCCAAACTATTTGCCTCAAATTTCTCATAGTATGAAGTTACGATATTACGAGACACCTCTTTGTAAAATTCACTGACCTTGTCTGATTTGGTGATTGAGAAAAAAAGTCGGATTCTATAACATCTTCCGAACCATTACGACTAAACCAAGAAAGCACAATGTTTGATTTGATGCATGCATATAGAAATAAGAAAAGTACCTACAAAAGGAAATTTCACAATTTCACAATCTAACTCTGGGTAGCTACTTGAACCTAAAGGCAATCAACTGGATGGGGCAAAACAAAGGGACAACAAAAAAATGGGGACAAAGGAAAAAGAAAAAGACGTAATTAACCACAAGAACCAAAAAACTTCAACAGTTACTCAAAAGGCCGACAAAATATTGTGCTGACTTGCGCCATGAGAACAACAAAAAGCAAGCCATGTTCCTCCTTATATTCTTGTCCTCTTGGTGCTTTCTTCGTTAATAACGAAATCGAGCAAGACTGTGCTTTTGCATTTGGGGCACTTCGGATCGGCATCAGATAGCATGACATACATGAGGCACCGTGGACACCCGGCAAGCACCATGGCCTTCGATTCGGGGCTGCTCTGGTAGTACATCGTCTGATTTTCAGGCTCCGATGACACGCAAGAGCCGCGGTCCATCGACATGTTCGAGGATGATTCGGAGGCATTTGGTGAGCCAATTGGTGAGTGAGCTCTTGGAGGAGACAGGTTTAGCTTCAATTCAAGCTTTGGACTAGTACTTCCTCTTCTGCTCATCTTTATCTCTCACCTATCAAAAACAAATTAGTACACAAGGACATTAATTTAACAGTCGGTAATTTTTTTTAAAAACATGATATAATAGACCAATGTCTTACCTTAATTAATCAAGTACAAAATTGAGGCTTCACCAGGAGTGTTATATATGGCAGGCAAAAACAAGATTGAAGCTAGAGAGTTATCAGAATGGTTTGGTGAAGATATGGAAAGGTACGCAGGTATATATAGCTGGAGCGTACTAAGATAAGGGCATTTAGGCAAAGAGTGCCCATCAATATATGGGTTTGGTGTTCTACGTTTGGACCTCCAAGGCCATGAATTTAAGAGGGAGGTAGAGTTTTTGGGTCAACTTTAATGGTTGATTAATATGTATGGAAATCGAAGAATGGAGAATAAGGAGAATTTGGTGGAAGAATGTGTGCGGGAAATTATAATAAATCATGGCATGTATATATGTATGCATCCTCATTTAGCTAGGCTGGTGGGTTTGGTGTGTGCATTTAAAATTCTTTTTTCACCTTATTTATTTATTTTTTCTGAGGGATAGAAAATTCAAAATTTTGATTATATTTCAACAAACCTGCCAAAATGCTTTAAAAAGGTTATAACTAGACAATATATTTTTATCTACTGGAGACTTGACTATTCGCGATATGAATAGGAAGATTTATAGATCGTGTCACAAATTCAACCAAGTTTTTAAGATGATAGACAAGTTTGTGGCTGATTAGGAGATCCAAAATTTTAGAATTTGACCATTAATAAGATTACAACTGTTAGTGCCTTTGAAGTCGAGTCAATAAACCGTTGATGGACCGGTGAGTAGCCGTTCAAATATGTAGCTTAGGCCATGTTAAGCCGAGTCTTTACACGTAAGTAATTTCAAATGATAAAATAATAAATCATGGCATGTGTCACAAACCCTAGGGGATGGGGTTTGTATGAGAAGATGGAGGGGAGGCGGTTTATTTAGGTGGCTTATCATTGCTGGACCGTGGGAAACTAGTGGTATGACATTACTATGTCCGGTCAGCCCCAACTGCAATGCATTAACCTCCACTGCCGGACTGGACTGGACTGGATGGAGTCACTTTTAACTGAAGTTATGATGTTTTAACAACCAATCAGACATTAAAATGGTTGTTGTTTACCTCGTTTAAGTTTCAAAGACAACGGTAAACCAATCCCTTATTAAATTCATATAACTGTTGATCAAGTGGGAGAAAAAAGAAGAAAGAAAAAGTGGTCCATTGTATCTGCGGCATTGAAAGAGACTCCACCCTGCGTAGTAAAAGTATATGCATACATTGAACTACTACTACAACCAGTCGCACTGAAGTGCTAACCAAGTGGCTAAATGGTTTCTCAATTCGAGCGGATCCCTTCGCGAAAATGATCTTTGAATGAAGACTTAGAAAATGAACGGTTCAGATAATGTACATGGTCTAGGTATAATATTCTGGAACATTGGCTTTTAGTCGTATTAGATATGAAAATGTAAGTCTCGCTTAATCCTTTTGTTTATTTAAGTTTTGTATCAATTTTGAAAGTTGTTAATGACATGTTGATGGTGGTCTGTGGCTAAATCAAATAGAAAAATTATGAAATCGGAGACGAACCAAGCCGCATTGAATCTTCACCGTGAAAGATGGCAAGAATGTTTATGTAAGAGCTTATTTAGATCCTTCGAGGTTTTACATATGATATATATGAAAGCTATACAATTAAATTTGGTGTGTTATTGTTGATTCTTATGCGGACATGGTGCTGAAGATGGAAATGTACTATAGCAACCTCCTCTTGCTTTGCATATTAATAGTCATTTGGCTTTTGGGGTGATGTCTCATTTTCTACTAAATATGTGATTTATGTTGGATGAGATGAAGCAGCTAAAGTCTAAACAACCCACCACAAATAGATGGGAAATCCGTTAAAAGTGATGTTTGATGATGAAATACATGACACAGTTCTCCTTCTAAAGTGGTAGGTGGCTTAGGCGCAGGTCCCAAGGGATGCTGATGCTACATATTTGCTGCAACCTGTTCCATTACCGCACCACCCAATGGGCCCTAAAATGGCAACAATACTGAAATCAAATCCAAGAGAATAAAAACAACGAAAAAGACCCAGATCCAGATTTGTAATTTCGATGAAAATGACTAAGGCGATGGGGAATGTCGGCTGGGGAGAGGGAAACTGCGGGGAGTGCTGGGTTTTGTGGCGGTGTGTTGCTCGGATGGTTGTCGGGAAGTTGAGGAGAGTTTGAAAATGTTGACAAGTTCGGGGCTAGTCTGACCTAAGAGTTTAGGTAGATTTTTGTAGTTAAGATAGAAATTGTTTTGTGCATTCTCTCATCCCTGTGTTTTCTTCTTTTTTGGGTAAAATTGGGGCAGAGCCCCAAACTAAACTAAACAGAAACAGTTCTATGCCTCATAAGACCAATCTTATCCTCATCTAAAATACTCTGCAGCAGCTCAGGAGGAGATAAACACTCAAAAAATCTTTCTTAATTAAAACTAAACCCTCATAGGCATAAATAAAACTTTCTTTGAATAAATAATTTCTCTGGCTATAACATTTCTTTTAACGAGAGAAATAATTGCTCTGACAACAAGATTCTTTGAGATGTGAACTTTACATTTGAATAACTTCTGCCTAGTGTGGTAGGCCACCGACACATGAGTAGTTTCCATTCTTTTTTTTTTTTACTCAAAGTAAATTGTGTAACTTGGTCAAAAAAACAAAGGTTTTTACAGGTCAAACATATTACAAGTGTTAGCCATATATTTTCATGGGCTCAACCTAGTCCTCGAACATCTGATGTTGTTCAAGTTCAGTAACACGTTCAGTTAGGAAGCTTACAGTGTGATTTGTGGTCTGGGTCTTGCTCCTACACTGTACCAACTGTTCCCGGAGACTACGAACAAGCTCATTTAGTCTCTGAATGTTCTTTTCTTGCAATAATATGATCTATAACAAGTGAGACGTGTTAGATTTGAGGGACACTTGCAACACAAGCCACAGAAGAACTTCTTGTAAACAATGTAGATTCACTTAGAAGATGGATTAGAAACAAATCATTAGTGTAGATTAATAATTTACTTAAACCACAGTACATAATTATCAATTTCAGATACACCGAGTAAGCATTTCTCTCATCTAAGCGACGGTATCAGTTTAAAGATAACCAAGATTACATTGGTGAGACTAATGTCATTTCCTGGCATCACATATATGGGAAACCATAGGGCATAGGAATCATAACTTAACTACCAAGTCACCCAAAGCACGAAACCTAGAGAAAATTTGTATAAGGCTCTTTGATGCATTATCCTTGCATGGTACAAGGAAAACAGTTCTAAGGAGACATGTATGCATGAATTCCAAGCGTTCTCACTATAACCCCAAAAAATAAAGGAAACTAAAAGAATGATAAAAACCATAGAAACCAAGTACCACAAAAATGATTGGATAAATTAATAAGAAAGCCCCTACACAATATTGCCTAGTTATGAGCTTTTTTCTATAAAGTGAGGACGATATATGCAGAGAATTGAGGTCATTTTAAGCGTAAAATCCAGAATAGAAATTATGTATATTTGATTAGAATTCAGAAATTAATTGTGACATTTAACTAATGCAGTGTTTATTATAAGTATTTAATTAAGTTGGGATTGTCTATATAAATAAGCTTTATTGTAATGGGGTATTAACTTTGGCATATTGATGTGGAAACAATTTTTTTAGTTTACCCTAACTTTATCAGCCAAAAGAGAAAGAGTTTAGCCTAATTTGGCTTTTCTCGCCTCTTGTTCTACTTCTCCCCATTCTTTGTAAGCTTCTAAATTTTATCTCCCTCTATTATTTCTTCTGTTGACAATCAAGGAACCTACATTGGTTTCCGATCCAAACAGGAAAAAAGTCAAGGAACCTAAATAGTAAAAATCAACTGCTCCCATTCAACCCCAACCATACAGAGCAAGAAGAAAGTTGTATGGAAACAAAAACAATGGTTGTCACAAAGCAGGATAACAAGAAAGCTGTACATGTGCAGCAGGAGTATGATCTTGGAGTCTGGAAGTCAAATAAACCTTATGGCCATGTTTGGTATGCCTCACTAGACTGGACTGTGTTAAATAACACTTAAAACCCATGTTTGGCAAGGGAGGGGATTAACTTAAATGAGACTCTATAGTCCAACAGTTAAAAAAAAAGAAAAAAAAAGGACTTGCGTGTCTAATATAGAGAGCTCGCAAAATAGCGAGCATATTATTTTGAACACATGAGTCCGGCTGGATTTCCTTATGGCTTGAATCAAAACCCCACCACCACAGACCCAATCGTCGTACTGTGGCAGAACCCAACGCCCAGTGCTGCCCCCCCCGGGATTTCTTCTCCCCCATGGCCACCACCCTCATGCCACGCGCAGACCAAGCACCAAGAATCCCAAGCCACCCGCAGATTCATCTCTCTTCGCCACCCCACCCCAAGCCAGGCACAGACCCAGCATTGAGAAGCCCAATTCGTAGCAGTTCCAAAAAATAAGAGAAAAGCAGAAAATAATGAAACCAGAAACAGAGAGAAGACGGAAGGAAAGAAAGAGGAAGAAACGAAAAGGAGAAAACGATAACAGAAAGAAAAGAGAGAGAGAGAGAAGAGATAAAGAAAAGAAGAATACTGGGCTGCTTTGTGGGTGTCTTCTCCTGATTTTAGGAACATTTCTGTTTCCAGTTTTACGGATAGGAATCTAATCTACTAACAGAAAAAAAGTGTGGACAATGTATAACTATGACTTACGCTCAAAAGATGCTTCTTTTTTTATACTACCTTATTGCTTTCCAATTTTATTCAAGCAATCTATATACGGTCAAAATAAACCTACATAAATGTTTTTGTCTCAAGGAGACGAACTTCATGCTTGTTTTAGTTAATGCTACAGATGCAAGTTAACTAGCTTCATCTACTCACAAACTAATTATAGGGGGATGGAAATAAACAATGCTGGTGGTTAGTGAACAGCAAAACTAAAGTATTAGATCTCACATTTGCTAAGAGGGGAAGTGAAAGGAGAACACGAAGTGGTTTTTGTTGGGGCTGGGGGTAGAATCAGGGATGTAATTGGGTTCGGGTTGCAACTTCCATATGAGTTTTAAACCTTATGAAATGAAATAGGATAAAAAAGAAACACAAATAAATAAAATCACATGCTTGCAGTTGATATGACGAGCATTCCAGCTAATGAAAGAAAATATACAATACGCAGCTCATCATAAAGTTCAAGAAAGATTTTGCACAACAAACATCTCCATTTTATAATCAAATACAAAAAGAATACTGGAATTAGGAAGAGACTTGTCACCTTCTCTTTTACGGCTTCTTCCCTATCTGAGATCTGATTCTGCTTTTGGGAGATGCTTGGAGTTGCGTCAAGGTCAACCACAAGTGGTTGCCTCCACTCAAACTGGGAAGTGATTATGAGAACAATAAGCAGAAAAACAAGCAACACAGGTCTTGACATCATTCACAGTTCTACTACACCTGTTCAAATTCAAGTCAAGAAAAAAACAAATCACAAACCAAGAATCTTCAGTTGGTTAGCAATCAGCATAAACACTTAAAGGAAGCAGGAGTTATATTCTAGTTCTATGTTCCAAGACTTACATTGCTTTGATTTCTAGTATTGCAAAAGAGTTTAAGAAGGAAATTAAACTTGCCCTCGATTTCCTTGACATAAAATAGATGTTTAAGGAACAAAGTTCTAGTGAATACTGTTCGGAAGCTTTAGGGACATTATTTCAAGAGAATGTTTTCCTGATTTTGCCTCTGCTTCAACTTTACATCAGGTGGAAAATATTTCTAGTCTTTTACTTTAGAAAACATTTCCTAAGCAGTCTTTTGTGTCTAGGAAATTTTTTCCACAAAGGCTCTAATGCTTGCATGGGCCTGGAGAAAAAAAAATTGTGAAATTTCTACAAGAACCAGTTTCTGCCGAAATAAAATCTTTCTGCTTTAAACAAACATCCAACTTTTCTAGCGTCGACACTTTCCTCATAAACAATTCCCCATTGAAATTAATGAAGCACCTTATTCTGGCAATCATTATTACTTGTTCAAATGACTCAGAGTCTACCATTGAGAAAATAATGACCCTTTTCATGTCCCAAAAATTTCCAGCAACCAAACAAACCCAATGTTCACTGAAGCAGCACATGAGAAGATACACTAACCGAAGAAAATTTGAAACAATCAAAGTCACAGGATACAAATGAAAAATCATAAGTAATAAGAAACAACGCTGAAACGAAATCAATCCAACCCTCTTATGTCAATAAAAACAGGGCGTATGTCAAACTTGTTAGTTCCACTTCAATTACATCCAAACAATCAAATTATATTCAACTAATTACAAAGCAGTTCAATTAGGCTCTGTCTCAACCAATCCCATCCAAATACAAATAATTGATTTATGATTGAAACGCGAAACAGTTTCCCTTCCTAGAATTTGAATTTTCCCGGGAAACAAACAGAATCCAGAAATTGAGACTCAACCAACAATAGGAAATTAGTTGACGGCAACGGAAATGAAAGGGAAGACTTACAGATTGGCGTGGTCAATAGAACCCTAAGTTCATGATCGGTGCCACGAGACTCGAATATGGCTACTAGAATTGAGAAACGCCGTCTGCCGTCCGCAGCGATGAATTTTTTGTAAAAAAATTTTATTTTTGGGTTCAGACTGATTAATTTAATTTGTGTTTTTTAAAAAAAAATACGAATTTAATTTGTGTTGAATAGGATGTTTATGGAAGCTTTGAATTTGCTTGAAAAAGAATTGACATGAAGGCGGACATTAGAAATGGGGAGAAGGCTTTGTGGTCTGCGAGGGTTGGGATCCTCTATGTTTAGAAGTCCTGCATTTTAATGCTTTAAAGTATCTTGACTGTTCAAGTGATCCAAGGGGGTCATAAATTACTCCAAGTCAGCATAACAAATTTCTTTATCAAAGATCACCTCCTCCATCTGCTGTTCACAAAGTTAAAAGGGTGATCTCTACTTCCATAAACATAAAAAAATTACAAATTAACTATGTGAAGAATATGAGTAAATCTTCTCCCGTGATCAAATGCAATAACATGTTGAATTGATTTGTAGAGAATTTGGCACAACCCAAGAATGACTAAAATCCCAAATTCAGCAATCAGAAGCACATGTACTAAAACCTGCAATACAGAATCGCCACACAACGTTAAAAATGGCAAATCCATATCGAAAATCAAAGCTAAATGGAAGAAAAAAAAAAAGACAAAAAAAAGAAAAGACAAAAGAAAAAGACAAAAAAGAGAAGCAAGACCACCGCTCCATATCGTGCAACCCAAAAAGATCCATAGAGCCTATTGGCATAACTAAATTAATGGCTACAAAGGGTTGTAGCCTAGGGATATTTTTGGGAATAAAAAAAGTCAAACATATATATTTGACTTGTTTATTTTTATTTTGATAATATGTGTTTTGGGGATTAAAAAAGTCAAACATATATATTTGACTTGTTTTAAATATAACTTCAACCAGTCGCCTACCTGTTGAAAAATTCTTGGTTTCACCCTTGATAGCATCATACCGGCTAAATCCATAGTATTGCACTGGCTAAACCGAAACTCAACACAACCCGATATCTTCCTTGTATACGTGGGCAATAGCGGATCTAGGAATTTTTTTGGGGATGTGCTAAATTTTTTTTTTTTTTTTTTTGCGATATCTATTATAATGGTGGTTATGTTTTTTCCCCATATAACAGTGGTTATGGTAAACCATCATCATATAAGCCAAGCTTTAGGAAGAAAAAGTAACTTAAAAGAACCAAAAATTCAAAAAAGAACACAGAAGAATCTCAAAGAAATTGAAAAGTTCGAAAATTTAGTAAAGGCTTTGTGCCTAAAATCAGAACGGAGCTTCATAAAATAGAAATTGAAAAAAAGATATGAGAAATTATAGAAGTATCGAGATGAGCTCTGATACCATCATAACAATATGGATTGAGCAGAGGAAAGAGTATAGCAAAAAAAGAATTACAGAGAAAAAACCATAACCTAATGCTTATATTTGTATCTTTAATCTCTAGTAAACAATTTAAAGGTTTTCAAGAAGAAGAAAAAAAACAATTTATAAGAAAACATTGTGTTGCAACACACAAAATGGAGCAGGACAAAGAGGAAATTATCATTTACCTTTATAATAAACAATCCATTATATTACCTTTATGGAGCACGTGGGGCCTTAGTTTTGAAGGTTGTGAGGCCAACGGGAGCACATATCAACAACATTTATTATTTAAAAAAAAGTATTTATTTTTATTATAAAAATGCATCACACGGGCTCCGAAGTTGCACCACATGGATTCCAATCAATCTAAAGCTGGGATTATATAGAGGTGGGCTTATTTCTACACAGAGGTGTAGGCTAATATTTGTTTTACCTAGTTTGGGCTTGGACAACATAGTCTAAGTTGTATATTCGAAAAATTCAGCACTGGCTAGAGCCCACTCTAGCCCACACGTAGATCCGCCCATGTATGTGGGTCAAAAGATAGCGACAATTTCATGGCAATAACGACAGTTTTCACGGTATCTAATTCCACATCACAAAACAAAAGAACAAAGAATGATCATGAGGGGAAGGGGGGGAGGGAGGGAAGGAGAAGAGAGGGGAGGTGGGTAGGGAAGGAGATTGCTAATCATGGCATCTTGAGTCAGATTGCTAATCATTTAAAGCAATTTATTGCAATTTGAGGATTTTTTTTGTGTGGTATCTAAATCCTCTTTTCGGGTCTTTTATGCTAATTATATGTTTAATTTTTTTTCCTATTTAATTCAAGAAATTTAAGTTGACACATTACCTTAAATCAATAGCTCAATTTCCTCACAATTAAAAAAGAAAAAAACCCCAATTGACTTAACGCATTGCACTCATTAGTCTTTTCTTCTTCCATTTCAATGTCTTAGCAATATTTTTTCCCCCAAAATCTCCGTAAACCTTCTCACTAAGAGTGGGCATTCAAACCAAAAAATTAAGTCGAATTGGACCGAAAAAAACTGAGTTGGCCAAAAACTGGACCAAGTTGATCAAAAACTAAATTGAACTAGTTTGGTCCAGTTCTTTTAGTAAAAAAAACTAAACCAAGCCAAACTGAACTGGTTTAAATATATGTTATTTATTTATATAATATTAGCCCAAAACCCAATTTTTTTCTCCAGGCCTAATCTTTCTTCAAGCCCAAATCCTCTTCCAAGCCATCAAGCCCAACTCCAAGCCCATTATTTGTTTTTTAAGCCCAAAAAAAAATTTAGTTAGAATTTATATAAAATAATAATTTGAAAAAATAAATAAATAATTCAATCCAAAATCAGACTGAATTGGAAACCAAACTAGAATCGATTCAAACTGAACTGGCTGGTTTTATAATTTTTTTTTCACTAAAAACCAGACCAAACTGGACCGGTTAAATAGTATAAATTTTGATTCCGATTTGAGATGAAAATCAGACCGAACCGGACTGCGCCCACCCCTCCTTCCCACCTCATGGTCTATAATGTTTCCCTAATTTTTTTTTTTTAAAAAGAAGTAAAAATCTCTTCTTTTCTCATATGTCCAATATTGCAACTATGACATATCACTTACAAAGCTTGAACTCAAAAATTGATTTTTGAGCTAATGGCTTTCCACCACAATTGTGATGAATTGCTCCTCCTCGAACCCTAGTGGAATTTATTTCCTCCAATGTTTTAAAAAAAAAAGATTTTTGAGAAGAAAGAGGATAGTGAATTAAATGTTATTTTATTGAACTCTTTCACAACGAAGGCTCAAAGCCCAAGTAGAAAACTAAGCAAAAGAGACAAAACAAAATGGCTCTTGTACTGGAGAAATCCAAGAAATCATCTACCAAATTAAGAAGAGGATTCTCAAAGAAAGTGAACCCAAGATCAGAGCAAGAGTTTGAAATTCTTCAGTTGGAACTAAACAACATATGTGTTTAGGCATTCCTTTATTTATTTTGCCAACTTATTACATTGAACATTTTTCTCAAGCTTGTTCAAACATGCAAAACCTTGCGTTCACAATAGTGAAGCCTCCATCTACCAAAAGATTATGCCCACTAACATACTTTGACTCATCACTTCCCAAGTAAAGAGCAGCTTCAGCAATATCTTCTGCCTTAAGAACCCTACCTTTAAGGTTGGAATAGACACCATGAACTCCATCATCATCAAGCTTAAAGAAGTCCTTCGACAACGGCGTGGCAACTATATACGGCGACACACAATTCACCCGAATACCGTGTTGTCCAAGCTCTATGGCCGTATTTCTCACCAGCCCGAGTACACCATGCTTTGAACTCGTGTACGCATGTGATGCGCAACCCCCAATGGTGGAACAAGCACTGGCAGTGTTAATTATGCTCCCTTGGCCAGCTGGGATCATAACGCGAGCTGCATGTTTGATCCCCAAAAACACACCAACCAAATTTACCCCAATCACTTGCTCAAATTCTGCCTTGTCATTGTCAAGGATGTTGGTTTTTGCTATACCAGCTATGCCTGCATTGTTGAACATGATGTCTAGCTTTCCATATTTGCTTGTGGCTGTTTTAACAGCATTTTCGACGTCTTCTTCTTTCGTTACATCACAATGGACGAATGAAGTGGACGAAGAGCTTAGGTCTCTGCAAACAGATTCAGCCAAGTCGTCTTGCACATCTGCAATCACAACTTTAGCTCCATGTTTTGAGAAGAGTCGTACAGTGGACTCTCCTATGCCGCTCGCCCCACCAGTGATTAGTGCCACTTTACCTTCAAGCCTTCAGTATTGACGCAAAGTGTTAGTTTCAGTAAAAAAAATAAATAACAATGGCATCACTTTCATATGGTGAAAGTCTTATGTTCCACTCATCAGCGTAAGGAAGTTGGATTTAGTATTACATGGATTTGATATAGAAATTACCAAGGGGAAAATTTTGAAATAAAATAGAAGAGTAATTTAGATCCAATCTCTAGCATATAAGATCTATAGATTTTATCTTCTCTAATATTGGTCGTTCTTGTAAGATAATTAGCAACATATGAATGACCTTGACCAATACAAACCAAGAGGGTGCTATGATAATCGTCAAAAGTGAAAGGTTTAAATCATAGATTTATAATTCAACCTCCTTGCACCCAAGTTCGAATCTCCTCCCCGTATATATATATGCCACAAATACATTATATACTTGTTTTTTTTTGCCAAAAACGATAATTGGTATGCATTCATTAATCACCAAAATGGATGTTTACATCATTGGCCAGTGAGGGGACCAGCCAAACTGGAGGCAAGGTACCCCATTCTCAAACACCAGAACCCCCGGCCGCAAATTTTATATGCATCATGTGACTTATTCGCTAAGTCCAGATATATTTTCTCATGAAATACAAATTTATATAAAATGGTCCTTTAATATAAAAGTTATAAGGACCCTAATTTATATAAAATGGTCCTTTAATAGAAAAAAAGAAGACGAAGAAAACACATTAAGGAAATTTTTTAGCAAGTGAAAACGACATCAATAATTCAATCCTAAAGAGGGTCTCCAGTCACAAAGAGCCAATACAAAGACTACACCAACAACCACGGCCGTCCTAACTAGCATTCCGAGTGTTGTTTTATGTGGGAAAATAACTAATTACTCAAAAGCCCCCCTCCCTCTCTTTTTTTTTTTGGCAGGAGTCAAAGACCAATTAAAATAAAGTAATTCGATTTCCATCTTACATCATCCTCGTTTTATTATTATTTTTAAAACATAATTATAATTCAAAAGGCAATTTAGGACTGGCACACAGCCACGATATAGTCACCAGAGCTACAACCATCCAAGAAAACAAAAGAACAAACAAAAAGAATGCAGTCTTCTTGTGTTGATCCGGACAAGTCACAAGTTAGGATAAAATGAAAATATATAACAAGATTTAGGAGGTGTGAAGATGCATATTAATTATAATACCTTCTTGCAGCGGCAGCGAGCAATGAGAAATTTCCCATAGAACCACTATAACAAGAAAACTCCCTTGCTTGGAGACCTTCACCAAAGTTTTTCTAAGCTCTTCTTTGGACTTCCGAGTGTAATTATGTTGTAGACTTGTAGCTGTATTTATAAGTCCACTTGCATATCACGCTTATATTTAGAACAATTATTTCTGCTACCCACTAGTACTCGCACTTATTGAGCACAAAAAAAGACTACTACTTGCACCGTCTGTGATTGAACTCAATTATATTCTATACAATTACAAGAAAATTTTGGTGTAATATTATGAATTTTCATGTTAATATGGACTGATGACATAATTTAACATCAACAACATTACGAGCGGTGTTACAAATTATTGTACAGTTTAAAATCTGAATGATTTGGTTTAAAGATCGTTCTCTGTCGTAATTGTTTTCTTTTTCAGAAAAGAAAGAAAGACGGCTTGTGCGAATTATTGCTTCTCTTCCCATACCGTGGTCCATGCCAGCTACATGGAAGTGGCGGTACGATTAGAACAGGGTACGCATGCTTTGGCACAGGAAAAAGTATTGGTGGTCTTCATATCATAATGTGATTGATGTAATATATATCCACACAATTTTGATCAGCAAAGCCTGCATGAAACAAGAAACAAGTGGATACATGTCTGCCACCTTCTAGCTAGCATGTTTATCTGGTAATGAATTCACTGTTTTCTCTATAGAAAAGAGCTTGATATAAAGCAATTGATGCTATGATATCCCAATTGACGAAGCTATAGCTCACCGTCTACAATTCAACCGACAACAAAATAAAATGTAACAGAATTATAATACCCCACACACAGAGTCTTTGTAAAAATAAAAGTTGAAGCCTTTTACGTTTAATACTTATCCTACTCAAAAAAGTAAATTCAAAAATTATAATTTTTTTTATAAAAAAAATATGAGTTTTCAAATATTGATTTTAAGATCTAAAAACTTGTTTGGTATTGAACTCCAAACTATTTTTAAGATATAAAAAAATTTGAAATTAAAATCAGAAAATAAAAAACCGTAAATTCCCAATTTGAAATTAACAAAAGAAAAGGAGAGAGAGACAAAAGAGGTCCTTATGGTTATTGCAAGGAGCTTTATATCTCAGCCTGTATACAACTAGCATATACTGCGAACGAACAAATCACATTTTCTTTGAAAAATATGTGGGCCTGTGTCATAATATCATAATGGAGAGTAAAAATGCTAATGCATGACACGAAATCAATTGATTAGTTACTTTAGATATTACCATGATCTCAGATAATGAACTATTTCATCCATTTCTCCTGGCTTTAGTGTTAGTGCCACTGAAGGAAGCTGCTATGTTTTGTGACAAACATGAATATCACAAGTAATGGTATGTAAGAGACGCTGCGCAAAGTACAACTAATGATCATCTGTATAGAAATTGGATTTCCTTGTATTATTCAATTGTACAGAGTACATATTTATATGAGTGCATAAAGTCTAACTTATGGTAGGAAAAGATTATGTACTCAGATTGAATCCTTGTACTACAAGAAAGCTAATAACTATAGGAGGAGAATCCAGCATTGACCGTGTTGGGAAAGATAGTGAAAAATAAAAAAAGCTAATAAATAAATTTGGTAGTTTCAGAATCTGACTTTTCCCAGCCTTGTGTAAATAAAATGGGCAAAAATAACACTCAATATTTTCCACTAAGAAAATAATGGGAATACAATAATAATCTCACCAAACACCGATGGCTAAACTCTCTCTTGGTTTTTCTCTCAAGAGGATTTTCTCTCTCACACAAGTGAGGTTTTCTTATCTCTCAAAACTCTCTAAGTTTTGGTTTTCTAAGGGATACATTGAACTGAAAGAAGGCAACTGCTTCTATAGCCAACGTTCCTAACTAATTGGTGGCCATGCATGAAGGAGAGTTTTTCTCATTTTCTCTTCCATTCGTTTTCTTCAAATTCTCATGTCCTTTCTTTCATTTTATTTTTCTATTTATTTTTCCTTCTTTTTCTCTCCTCCACTAATGAGGGAAACCCATCAATCTCCCCCACCCGACTTAGGTGGAGGGCTCCAAAAGTCCAGCTGCTCTTCTGCAAAATTCGTACTTGTCCTTAGGTAAGGACTTGGTCATCATATTTGAACTATTGTTATCAGTATGGATCTTCTCAAGCTGTAATTTCTTGGACTCCAACACATCATGTATCCAGTGATATCGCACATCAATGTGCTTCAACCTCAAGTGAAAACATGGATTCTTGCTCAAGTGGATCGCGCTCTGACTATCACAATGCAAGATGTATTTATGCTGCTCTTGCCCTAATTCTTGTAGGAATTGCTTCATCCAGAGCATTTCTTTGCACGCTTTAGTAGCTGCAATAAACTCTGCCTCTGTAGTTGTTGGCTCTTTGCAAATCTCATGGCCTGGTGTTCCGGGCCGAGGGGATCTGCGTCAACACATGTCGTCATTCTTCGGCGCTGTGCGGTTGTGCGCGGGCGTGCCAGCACGGTCTACCGTGCGTTTAAGAGTGAGGCGATTGGGTGAATAGATGAGTTGTGCACCTGTTTAAGTCTGACTTCTAATCAGAGCAATTGTGGCCGAGAGAGGAACTGATCTCGGCCGTTAGGTTCACGGCCTGAGCTACAAGGCCATTAATGGTGGTGTTGATGGTGGTTGTTTTAGGTGGTGCTCCGGCGCGTTGCTGGATACCAACCGTTGTATGATATATGAGATGAACGAGAGAGTAACAAAGATGGTGCTCCGGTGCCTTGAAAATCAAGGGTCGTATGATATATTGATGAATGGATTTTCCTACAAGCTGTCACTACTCCTAAGAAAGCAAGTAAAGGTATCGAAAGTGCATTACAAGAAGACAAATGACAGGAAGTAAATGACAGGAAAATATAATCTGCTCCGTGGGAGACTTGTGTTTGGTGTTGGACCCTTTAAATGTAGTTGGAGCTTGGTATTTATAGGGAAGGTCTTGAGAAGACAAGGAAGCTTAAAATCTGCATGGTGAGGTTCACAAGAGCTAGTAGGTAGTCGAGTCGGCATTTGGGAACGTGAAGCATGGTGGTGTGACCCCAATAAATCCCGGCCGCCGCCCTGATGGTGGGCTTTGAGTCACAGGCCTTCGAGGAGCATTTAATGCCCTAGTCTGGTGGTTGGTGGCTTAACTTTACAAGTCGTGAGATTTCCGCACCTAATCCCTGATTTCACTCGCCATATCTTGACTTCAATCATTTCCTTTCTTCTCCTGCACATTGAATGCTCTTATGTGACGTGGGTCTTCTGCTGTAGTCAGAGACGTTACTTCATTAAATGAGGCGTGGGGCCTTGACGCCATGTGGCGATGCCACTTGACTTGCCTACCTCGGTTGCATATCTGACCCTCGGCCAGTATTACCGAGGCCGTGATGGAAAACTGAATTAGATTATTCAATCACCAATCCCTGTGGAATCGACCTCGCACTTATATATGCTATACTACCGAACGGCTTGTGCACTTGTGAGTATCACAAGTTGAGGATGCAGCCGAACCCATTTTGGTGCAGCTGAATCGACGCAACATCATCCTTGTTTGAGGCTTGATAGCTTGGTTCATTTCCAGATTTTCTAGTAGCCCATCGGAAAAAACAACAAAAACAAATTTCAACGAACAAAGGACCAACATAGTAAAATATTGCAAGAAACCGATTGAAGTTTGAAGATTTTTCTCATGGGATCCGAATCCTCTGCTGGGATCTTCTCCACCTTAATTCTTCCATATTTAATTCAAGAAACTTAAAGTTGACACATCACAAAAGCTAAATTTCATCACAATTTGATAAAAATTTATTTATTATATTAATAGGAAAAACGAGTATAAAGAACACGTACAGTATGTAAAAGTAGATATTCCAATAACAATATGGCATACATGAATAAAAAACTTAACCATTGGGCTGAGCCAGCTAAAAAGCTAAGTTTGAATCAATATGAGGAAATTCACTCTAGAAAATAAATTTTCTCTAACCCCTCTGTACCGCAATAATTTCCCTAAGTCTAGTCCAATGACATCAAGGACAATTAAAAAAGAGAAAAAAAAACCCAATTGACTTATCGTCCAGATATCAATGTCTCAGCAAGCTTTTCTTTCCCCAAAAACCGTCGTAAACACCTATCTTCCCACCTCACGGTCTATAATCTTTCCCCAATTTAAAAATAAACAAAAATATATATTCTTTCCTCATATGTTCAATCTTGCAACTATGGTACATCACTTGAACCCAAAAATCGATGTTTGAAAAGAAATATGATGGGCACCTCCTCTGTAGTATCTATGTTTAATTGAGTGTTTGGTTATTTGGATTGGATTATATGTGAGTTCAATGAATAATTAGGTTGTTGTAGATCTACACTAGAATACATCTATTACGGCGCACAAAGCACGTCGTGAATTATCATTCACGACGCGAAACACGCAAGCAGTAAAAGCCCCCGTCGTAAATAGTGTTCCTCAATCACGGCGTGCATGAACGTCGTAATAAAAACTTAAGACGACGTTCCCTATGAGCCGTAATTCAGTTAAAACAATTACGACACTCTTTGCGCGCCGTAAAAGAGTAATTAATTCTCATTTACGACGTTTAGTGCACGCCGTGTTTAACTTTAATTTTTTAAAAAAAAATTAATTCCCTTCCTGCTCCTGTTTCATATTTACAATATACTTATATCATCTATTACTTCCCTAGATACAAAATTTCACAAAACGAAAAGTAGTGGATTTTCCTTTTTCGTTGAAAACTATACTAATCATAATGAATTCCAAATACAAACTCTATAAAGTATTAAAGAAACACATAATAGTGCTGCCAAATTTACAATTAACTTGTACACAACCTCCAACTCATTCACTCATAATAGTGCTGCCAAACCTACAACGTAACCTATGCAAAAACCTCATGATAGCACTGGCAGTAGACATCATCTAACAAGAATGAAACTGACACTTGATCTGCCACTTGCATTTTGTTTGAAAACTCATTTTAGCAACTTAACCATTGTAATTTGCCAAAGGAAAAACCTCATTCCAAATTAATATAATGGTTACCTCAATCATGAGCTAGTCAAAGGAGATGAACTTGATTGGCCATGCGGTTGTACTGAGAACTACATCTTCAATAAGAAAAAATTCACGTGTTGGCCGAAATAAGGGTTGGCTTCCTACAAGTACCTCAAGGACCCAAACTTTCCAACAATCCGGTCCAAGTGGCACAAAGTGCACATTATCTTGAGGGTTTGTGGATGAAATTTCAGCAAGTGCAACAACTTCTCCACTTCCTGTCCAATGTAGTAGTTTGCACTTTTTCCCTTGAAGATTGGCAGAATTACTATGATGGTGAGTAGAAAAGGCCTCAAGGTTAACTGATTTGGATAGAAGGTTGGCAGATTTAGCTTTACGGTTGGCCGAAGAGGCTTCAAGAGCATCATTCTTAATAGCTTTATGGTTGGCTGAAGAGGCTTCAAGAGCATCATTCTTAATAGCTTTATGGTTGATAGATTTAGATTTGGATTGAAGGTTGACAGATTTAGCTTTACAATTTGCAGAATTCGCTTGAATGTTGGGAGAACTAGCTTGGTTGGCAGAATTGGCTTCCAAGCTTCCAAAACCTTGAGCATTTGCATTAACACAAGGGAACTGCCATGAAAATAAATAATAAACGATAAACTCGATAAATATATAAAAAGAATTTAAAGTTTAATAAAATGGACCTACCGAATTAGCATGCTTCCTCTTAGATCCAGCTAGTAAGGAATTGACAATATTTTTCAACTCTTCGACCTCTTTTTCCAATTTAATAACTCTATCACGAGTATATGTTTGAGTACCCACATTTGAAGGTTTTGCGCCAAACCCAAGTCCTCTTACTCTACCTCGACGCTCAGGGCCAAGTGCTTTGACTAGAGCATCATTCTTAATAGAGTATTTCTCAGCAAGTGTTGCATTCTTGTTTTCTTCTTCTATTTTTTTCTGAAATGAAATAGCCAATTATTGATGGAGCAATTTGAATGCCAAATTCAATCAAGTGACTAGTGGAATGAACTACAAAGGAATTGATTTGTCTATTACCACTGCATTTGCAACTTCTTCGTTTAAAAATCCACCAGATTTCCTTGTATGCCCGCGAATCCATACATCTCCTCTTGTTATGCTATCAGGTGATGTATTTGCTTTTCTCTACAAAGAACCAATTACCAAGCAATAAGATACTGCAATCAGGTGATATACTTGTCTAGACTTGTAGCTGTATTTATAAGTGCACTTAAAAAAAACACGTGAATTTTGTGCAACGTGTTGAATACATTTCACACCACATGCATATATATCATGTTTATATTTAGAAAATTATTTGTGCTTACCAACTGTTACTCACATCATAATTGACTGAACTTAGGGGCGGCCCTGGCATGCTGCAAGTAGCGTCACCGCATAGGGCCCTTGTATATAAATATTATAAAAATTATATATATACTTCAGTATGCAGCACATTGATATAAAAGTGTATTGGTTGAGCTCATTTATAGTGCATACACCTTAAAGTAAACAAGATCATAACCAAACTGAGTGATTGAAGTAATTAATACTAATTAATTAAAAGGCTTAATGATTTACCGCTATGCTGAGGACCCATGATGGCAACGACGGCGTGGGAGAGCCCGAGCTCAGCAAACTTCACTTTCTTTGCGAAACGGTCGAACCCAGCAGCATTGAATACGCTGTTGCTGTCGATGAGTTGCATGGCACAACAATCTTCCTTCATCGCCATCTCTAAGAAGAGAGAGAGAGATTTGAATTTTTTGTTTTATGTTTGGTGACTGTGTGACATGCGAATTATTGCTACATGGAAGTGGTGGTACAATTTTGTTTGGTGACTGTGTGACATGTGTTTGTGAAAGAGATATTTATATTTAGGTACGAATGTGATGGCACATGAAAAAGGATTAGTGGTCTTCATTTTAAGTACACTGAATGTGATATTAACCATACAATTTTGATCTGCAAATTATACATGAAACAAGATAGCATGTGTTGTCTAGAAATGCTGAAACAAATTTAAATAGCATGTGTTATCAAGATAGCATGTGTTGTCAAGATATATAGCATGTGTTATCTTAGACACATACCCAACTATTCTTAAATCTTTACTTAAAATCTAAATTTAAAATAGGATGCAATGTAAGATAGATTTGTCCAAGTATTATTAACTAAATTACAATACATGCCATTTTCCTTCATATTTATTTTCAATCATGTCATTAAATGTCTTAATTATAATTAATTCCACCCATTAATAGCATATCAAACACCTCATTTCTTTTGGTTGGCACTACTCCCTCTAACCCATCGGCAGTTTCTAAAAAAATTGTACCAAAAAAAATATCCCTAAATTACATATCCAATAATAATGTACTTATAAAATATTATTAATATCAGTATTTTCTTTATAGAAAATATAGGTACATTATTTAGAGATAAAAAGTAGGTATATTATTTAGATAAATTATTAGGTAAATTATATCCAAAATGAATTTATAAAATTTGGGTATATAATTTGAATAATAAATAAATTCATACTAGATATATTATTTTTCATAAAAGAAGTAATAGGTACATTATTTTTTCAACATAAAAGTGTATGTACGCTATTATATTTATAAAACAATAATATAATAGATAATTTATCACGTATACTTCATAAAGAAATTAAAGAAAGACATATTTTTACTATAAACCGATTAGGTATGTTAAATCTAAATTTAAAAAAGGTTTCCCAATTAATTCCTACATGCATTTGGAGATCTTTCCAAATATTTCAATGTGTGTAATCATTACTTACAATGCAACTGAAAAAAATTAAAAGAATCCCAGAGACCATTTTTTCTTGCAAGTGGCAGTGGGCAAGAAAAAAACAGAGGGAGATTTGGGTTATGATATACAACTATACAAAGATGTAGAAAGATATATGGGTTATATTATTATTTTTATTGAAAATGGGTTATATTATTTTGTATGATATACAACTATACACTCCTTTCTCTACCACAAAGATATAGTTTTATAACTATACATTTTCTCTACCACAAGGAGAGGACAAGGAAGAGAGAGGGGGCAGAGGTTGGAAGGAGAGGGTAGAGGGGGAGAGAGACGGAGTAGTGGAAGAGGGATGAAAAGTTGCATAAAACAAAAGAAGAAATTTTCATTAAAAATAAATTATTTATTTATTTTTTCATCCACATGTCACAATGTGATTGGATATGTAGGCTCTACTTATCTTCCACGTCACACTTAACAAAATTTCTAACGGCAGGGACTATTTATAATAAAAAGTCATAATGTTAAGGACTATTAATGTCACAAAAAAACCTCAAGGACCATTCGTGACAATTTTGTAAACGTCAAGGACCATTTGTGATAAAAAGCATTTTCAAAATTGTAGGTCACTAGCAGCAATTTTTAGAAGTAGCTGAGATGTTGCTTTTAAAAGTTGATGCGAATGGAAGCATGCGGGGCTCTTTAATGAATATTTCAATATGCTCGTATTGTCCTCGTTTATTTTAGAAAATGACGTGATTTACCCTCTTCATTTTTCACGATTGGGTCTCCATTCCCACCTCAGTCCTCTATGGCTCTCTCTTCCCACTCTTCATTAATCTCTCATTTTTCTCACACATCTCTTATATCTCCAAATTATTTTTTCGACATTTCAACAAACCCAACCCACCATCCCTACTCACAAACCCAACCCAACACCTACACCTACCCAGATCTGTTTTCTGGCATTGGGCCGAGGAGATCTTGAGGTGAGGTGCGGAGGCGGTGGCTGGAGGCTGACGGGACAGAGGGTGAAGGGTGTTTTTTTAAAATTTTAGGATGGGGGAGAAAGGGATAGACTGGAGAGGGGATGATGAAAAAAAAGAAAAGGATACGAGGGAGGATAGGGCATGATGAAATTCAATATGCGAAGGCACTACCTAAAAATATTTCTTATAACGGGGATAACACTGTTTTTCTATTTCCGGCCAATAATACAATGACACATGGAAAGGTTATCTCACGTGTCATTGTGTTATGGGTCGGGAATAGCAAAAAGTGTTATCCCTGTTGCATGAGAGTTTCTCTCCCTTGACAGATATATAGTACGAGTCATCCTTGTTTGAGGCTTGATAACTTGGTTCCTTTCCAGATTTTCTAGTAGCCCATCGAAAAAAACAACAAAACTAAATTTCAACGAACAAAGCACCAACATAGTAAAATATTGCAAGAAACTGATTGAAGTTGAGGATTTTTCACATGAGATCTGAATCCTCTGCTTGGATCTTCTCCACCTTAATTTTTCCATATTTAATTCAAGAAACTTAAAGTTGACACATCACAAAAGTTCAATTTCCTCACAATTTAATAAAAAATTATTTATTATATTAATAGGAAAAATGAGTATAAAGAACATGTATAGTATGTAAAGGGAGACATCCCAATAACAATATGGCATACAAGAATAAAAACTTAACTATTGGGCTGAGCCAGCTAAAAAGCTAAGCCTGAAATGATATGAGGAAAATCACTCTAGAAATTAAATTTTCTATAACCCCTCTCTACTGCAATAATTTCCCTGAATCTAGTTCAATGACATCAAAGAACAATTAAAAAAGAGACAAAAAACCCTATTGACTTATCGTCCAGATATCAATGTCTCAGCAAGCTTTTCTTTCCCCCAAAACAGTCGTAAACACCTATCTTCCCACCTCACGGTCTATAATCTTTCCCCAATTTAAAAATAAACAAAAATATATATTCTTTCCTCATATGTTCAATCTTGCAACTATGGTACATCACTTGAACCCAAAAATCGATGTTTGAAAAGAAATATGATGGGCACCTCCTCTGTAGATATCTATGTTTAATTAAGTGTTTGGTTATTTGGATTGGATTATATGTGAGTTCAATGAATAATTAGGCCTCTTTGAGTTTGGCTAATGTTGTTTTAGACAACAGAGGCTCAAAGTCCAAGCAGAAAACTAAGCAAAAGACACAAACAATCCATTGGGCTAGTACAAATGGCTCTTGTCCTGGAGACACCCACTAAATCGACACCACTGCATTATTTAGAGCCAAAAGAAGAGGATTCTCAAAGAAAGTAAATCCAAGATCAGAGCCAGAGTACGAAATTCTTTCGTTGGAACAAAACAACATAAACGTTTAGGCATTCCTTTATTTCTTTTGCCACCTTATTATTAGATCGAACATTTTCTCAAGATTGTTCAAACATGCAAAACCTTGGGTTTACAATAGTGAAGCCTCCATCTACCAAAAGATTATGCCCACTAACATACTTAGACTCATCACTACCCAAGTAAAGAGCAGCTTCAGCAATGTCTTCTGCCTTAAGAACCCCACCTTTAAGGTTGGAATAAGCACCATGAACTCCATCATCATCAAGCTTAAAGAAGTTCTTCGCCAACGGCGTGGCAACTATATACGGAGACACACAATTCACACGAATACCATGTTGTCCGAGCTCCACGGCTGTATTTCTCACCAGCCCTACTATACCATGCTTTGAACTTGTGTACGCATGCGATGAGCCGCCCCCGATGGTGGAACAAACACTAGCAGTGTTAATTATGCTTCCTTGGCCAGCTGGGATCATAACGCGAGCTGCATGTTTGATCCCCAAAAACGCACCAACCAGATTTACCCTAATCACTTGCTCAAATTCTGCCTTGTCATTGTCAAGGATGTTAGGTTTTGCTATGCCACCTGTGCCTGCATTGTTGAACATGATGTCAAGCTTTCCATATTTTCTTGTAGCTGTTTTGACAGCGTTTTCCACGTCTTCTTCTTTCGTTACATCGCAATGGACAAATGAGGTGGACGAAGAGCTTAGATCTCTGCAAACAGATTCAGCCAAGTCGTCTTGCACATCTGCAATCACAACTCTAGCTCCATGTTTTGAGAAGAGCCTTGCAGTGGACTCTCCTATGCCGCTCGCTCCACCAGTGATTAGGGCCACTTTACCTTCAAGCCTTCAATATTAACGCAGAGTGTTTAGTTTCATAAAAAACACAAATAAATAACAATGTCATTTTAGTGTATTGACATTCTAAGGGGAAATAAACCGATCAATTAATTCTTTTTGCACCTAACAAATATTTATATATCGTCCCATCCCATTGCTTTGAAATTTTCCATCTGACATTCCTATTATTATTATTATTATTATTTTTAAACATAATACGAATTCAAAGAGAAATTTATAATTTGCAGATGGTCATGATAGTCACCAGATCCATAGTCATGGCAGCTACGTGCCCATCCTAGAAAACAAAACAAAAAACAAAAAGATCACAAACCTTCTTGCAGCAGCAGCAAGTAATGAGAAATTTCCCATGGTCATCAATCTTTTAAACTTCTATAATAATAATATTCACTTGCTGCTGGAGACCTTCACCAAAGTCGTTCTAACCTCTCCTTTGAACTTCGCAGTGAAACTTTGTTGTAGACTTGTAGCTGTATTTATAAGTCCACTTCAAAATACACATGTGAATTTTGTGCAACATGTGTTGAATACATTTCACACCACATGCATATATATCATGTTTGTATTTAGAACAATTATTTGTGCTCACCATAATTGACTGAACTCAGGGGCGGCCTTGGCATGGTGCAAGTGGCGTCACCGCACAATCCTTGTATATAAATATTATAAAAATTGTATATATACTTCAGCGTGCAACACATTGATACAAAAGTGTATTGGTAGAGCTCATTTATAGTGCATACACCTTGGTACAAGGTCCAAGTTCGAGTTTCAGTGTTTGACCAAAAAAAAAAAGTTCGAGTTTTAGTGATATCTCCATTCATGTTTTTATTCTTTTTTAATTATAACAACAAATTTTAAAATAATTATTTTTTAAAAAAAACAGAAGCACGTGAAAAAAACGAAGGGAAAGATCCAACTAAACTAACAGCACTATATATCACACCCATATACTTTCTCCTAAAAACAAAAACAAAGTATTTTTTTCCACTCAAAACCCAAAAAACTAAATAAATAAATAAATTCATGCCTTCTTCTTTCTCTTGAACTCTTCTTTTTTTACCGAACATATATTTAACTTTATCAAATGAAAACATTAAAAAATTTATGAATTTGATTTGTAATTGGTATTACATGCTAATTGATGATGAATTTTAGTTATAAAAACAATTATTTTATGACATTAAGTTATGGCAATTTATTTTCATATTAGATTATGTGAGGTCTCCAGTTTAAGTTTTGCATAGGGCCCTCAAAATCTTAGGATTGAGCCTGATTGAACTCAATTATATTCAATACAATCACGACAAACTTTTGGTGGGACATTAACGCGGCACTCGTGATATTATGAATTTATATGTTTTAATATGGACGTATGACGGTTTGGATTAATGAAATACAATGTATGGCAGGTTCTACAAGGTTGTCCTCAACCGAAGCTCACTGATATAATGACCCACTAGTGTAGGGATTTGAAGTAATTTATCTCCATGAAAAGTTTTAGGTTCGAGTCCTAGCATCCCTATAGTGTGTGAATTTGGTATGTTATCGTCCCTCTTTATAAAAAAGATCTTTTAAAAAAAACATTAATATATATAAATGTGTTAAAACATTTGCGAACAAGATGTGTTACAATCACAACAATAATTTTCTTGATATGTTATATTACTATTTTGTGGGTTATTCGTTTTATTAGTCCCTAAATTTTGACCCGATTTGCATTTGAGTCTCTCAATTTCAAAAATCGTTCCCGTGGTCCTTTAACTTTAGTTTCGTTAGGACAAATGGTCTTGCCGTCAATTTTGTTAACTTTTTTTGTTAAATGCAGGGGTAAAATGGTATTTTTGTATTATTTTTAATTTCCAATTTCTAAATATTCCTTTCACCCAAAAAATAAAATTAAAAATTAGAAACTAAAACTTAAAAAATCTTATTCCTATCCTCAATCAAACTAAAAAATCTTCTAGTTGGGTTTCAGGGTTGGAGGGTGGTGGTTATGGGAGAATGGGGGTAGAAGAAATCGGTGAGAGAGAGAGAGAGAGAGTCAATTTTGGAATTTGAGAGACTCCAATGCAAATCTGTTCTAAGTTTAGGGACTAATAAAACAAATAACCCTTATTTTGTGGTAGAATGAGCATCTAATAGATTGTCTGGCACAATTACCCTGGTTGCTTCTCTTTTATACCATGTCTGCTATAGAGCAGCAAAATAAAAGAATTACCCACGTTGCAGTCGTGCGACCTTTGATCTTAGCCAAAAGGCCAAGACATGTATTTGTATATTTCTTATCAATTTCCCATCTCAGGTTTTGTAAAGTTTAAAATCTGGAGGAACTGAGGAAGAAGCGCTTTTGGCACAAGTTTTTGGAGAAGACATTTTCTGGGTTTACAGACTAGAAACGAGGAGAGGATTAAGGATTGAACGAAGAAAAGGGGGAAGGATTCTGGCAAAAACCGAGAAAACTGAACTCTGAAAGCTAGGTTTTTGAGATGAACAGGAACTGAAGTTTCGAATTCCTTTTTAAAAGAGCTCGTAATCATGAAGAGAAGACAAGACGCCACTTGACGAGACAAGCTGGTAACTAGCTAGTAACTGACCAATTTCCCACGAAGTCTAGTTTGTGGCAGACGTGGGGCGATTTAAACTGGCGCGCACAAATTAATAGCCGGAAAAAACATTAAGTCTGGAAACCGTTTTAAAAACGGTTCAAACTTAATGGGGGCGTTGTTTGGGCCTAAATTTGGCACGACCAGTCCAAAGACAGAAGCCCACGTCGTTTTTAGGCCACCTGTTTGGACCTAAAAAATGATGACCTCAGCCCATCGATGCGCCCAGCCCATTATCAAAATAAACAGGCCAAAGCAATAACGCTCGGCCCAAACATTGGAGGCCTGGAGACAGTCAGAGACTTGGGCCTCGAACAAAATTGGGCTTAGGTCAAATCGGATTCGACTAGTTTGTTAAAAGAAGAAAAAAGCAGAAAGAGACAGACCCACGTGACCCTCTGTTCTAAGGAAAGTCAACAATTTCAACTGAAATTAATAAGGATTGAACAGGGGCAGGTAGAAAAAGAACGTCTCTGAAGAAACCCTGTTGCCAGGAGATCAAGTTCCGTTTTGTCTATTCAAAGATATTCTTCTACTCCAAAGAAGGCACCATTTTCAAAGATACACAGACTCTGATTTTTTGAAAATGAGATAAGCAGGAAACAGGGAGTTGTTCAAAACTGAGAACTTACCATCACAAGTTTTAGACTCTTGCAAACGCAGTTGAAATTGGAAAAAGGAGGTGTGACGCCCCATCAAAATACAGGGAAGAGACTGCCTCAGGAAAAGACCATTGAAGGTTTAAACTGCCAGAAAATGGATAGAACTCCCTTTCTTTCTTTTAAAAAACTAAAAGATCTTTTCGAGACTATTTGCCGTCCATTATTAAAGAGTCAAAACTCCCGCTCCCAAAAGCATTTCTTATAAATACAAGAGAGAGCGAACAGAGCAAAACACAATCAATCAATACAACCAAAAACTCAGTCAAAAAGACAAACACTCAGAATGATCACTTGATCTCAGAAAATCTTCAAACAAATTCGAACAGACCCAGAGTTTGAAACATTTCAATATCAAAAGCTTCACGACAAGCTTGTAGAATCATCCTGCTTTTTCCCAGCAAAGACAGTTAGAGCACTGCTCCTAATTCGAATCCCAGTTCACAAACCAGCAAAACGAGATTTCTCTCGTTACAAATTTGGTTCAGCAAAGCCAAGGCAAGCAGAGTTTGAGTTTTCACAAATACGAAAACCTCAACAAAATTTAGGAAGAGCCCTGACTAAGCAGCACAGGTACCACAGCACAGTCCCAGCTTAAGTCCAGCCACTTCTGTCCCTTTCAGACTGGAGAAGTCCTAGTTCTGCCCATCCAAAAGCCTCCCAAGGCTTGAAATAGATTAAGGCTCTGCCAAACCCAAGCTTTGGTATCGATTTGCAGCTGAAGCATAGCAGTTGAAGTTGTTGAAAGTCCAGTCCAGCACAGGCATACCCAGTCCAGCCCAGAACAGAGGCGTCTATCCAGACAGAAATGGAAGCACAGCTTTCTTGTTGTCTTTTCATAGTCAGTTTTCCCTTTTTAAGCTTTGTAAAGGGGAGTTCTGCCTGAAAGTGGCTCACTCTATTATCATTTATTCTGGCCAGAACTACCAGTTTATACTGTGAAAAATTATGAAGTCCTTACCAGTCTAAGGCATAGAAAAGAACTTACTTGGGAGATATTCCTCACCCAAATTCACAATCGTTTGTTCAGAGTCAGTAGCTTGGGCCGCAAGTTATTTTTACTCTCAAATCTGTTAGAATTGAAAAGTTGCTAACAGTGGCACGCTCGACACACAAAGAAAGTTAATTTATTGACCAACCATGGTCTTTGGATTAATGGGGAACTTTACCCTACCATTTCACAGGTACTAAACACAAAAGGGGTGAACACCCATTATCTTTTTTAATTCTAAAATAAATTTAAATTTTTTTTAAACAAAGCCTCTCGCAGGTGCGGAAGCGCGTGTAGAGAGGCTAGTTTAATTTAAAGATCTGTACTCTGTAGGTCTTCTTTGTAATATCTTTTTTCAGTAAAGACAAAGTAAAAGACTCCTGCGATTTATTGCTTCTCTTTCATACCATGCGAATTATTGCTACATGGAAGTGGTGGTACAATTTTGTTTGGTGACTGTGTGACATGTGTTTGTGAAAGAGATGTTTATATTTAGGTACGAATGTGATGGCACATGAAAAATGATTAGTGGTCTTCATTTTAAGGTACACAGAATGTGATATTAGCCATACAATTTTGATCTGCAAATTATACATGAAACAAGATAGCATTAAATTATTAATTTAATATACATAAATGAGGATTTGAACTTTGATGCAAGGAGCGGGCTCACTATTGCCTAAACCACATATGCAAAATATTAAATCTTTTTAAGCATATATATGTTTAGGCATTCCTTTATTTATTTTGCCAACTTATTACATTGAACATTTTTCTCAAGCTTGTTCAAACATGCAAAACCCTGCGTTCACAATAGTGAAGCCTCCATCTACCAAAAGATTATGCCCACTAACATACTTTGACTCATCACTACCCAAGTAAAGAGCAGCTTCAGCAATATATTCTGCCTTAAGAACCCCACCTTTAAGGTTGGAATAAGCACCATGAACTCCATCATCATCAAGCTTAAAGAACTCCTTCGCTAACGGCGTGCGAATTATTGCTACATGGAAGTGGTGGTACAATTTTGTTTGGTGACTATGTGACATGTGTTTGTGAAAGAGATATTTATATTTAGGTACGAATGTGATGGCACATGAAAAAGGATTAGTGGTCATCATTTTAAGGTATGCAGAATGTGATGTGATGTCACATGAAAAAGGATTAGTGGTCTTCATTTTAAGGTACGCAGAATGTGATATTAGCCATACAATTTTGATCTGCAAGTTATGCATGAAACAAGATAGCATGTGTTGTCTAGAAATGTTGAAACAATTTAAATAGGGTTGTTCCAATATAGGCCCTTACAACTACTGTATCTTACATATACCCAACTACTCTTAAATCTTTATTTAAAATTCAAATTTAAATTAGGATGCCATGTAATGGATTTGTCTGCTAAATTACAATACATGCCATTTACCTTCATATTTATTTTCAATCATGTCATTAACTGTCTTAATTATAATTAATTCGACCCATTAATAGCATATCAAACACCTCATTTCTTTTCGTTGACACTACTCCCTCTAACCCATTGGCAATTTCTAAAAAATTTGTACAAAAAAAAATCTCTAAATTTTCTTATCCAATAAATAATGTACTTATGAAAATAATATAAATATCGGTATTTTCTTTATAGAAAATATAGGTACATTTTTTAGACATATAAAAATTAGGTATATTATTTAGATAAATTATTAGGTAAATTATATCCAAAATGCATTTATAAAATTTGGGTATATAATTTGAATAATAAATAAATTCATACTAGATATATTATTTTTCATAAAATAAGTAATAGGTACGTTTATTTTTTCAACATAAAAGTGTATGTACGCTATTATATTTATAAAAAAATAATATAATAGATAATTTATCACGTATACTTCATAAAGAAATTTATAAAAAAAACATATTTTTACTAAATCCATTACATTAAAATCATGTAATTACAATGTATTAAAATCTCAATTGAATACACCCCCTAAATAAACCGATTAGGTATGTGAAATCTAAATTTATTATTAAATTTAAAAAAGGTTTCCCAATTAATTCCTACATTCATTTGGAGATCTTTCCAAATTTCAATGTGTGTCATCAATACTTACAATGCAATTAAAAAAAAAATTATATATTGGTTCCTACATTAATATACAAAATGCAATAATCACTACTACAAAAAGGGCAAAAGACGACCAGAAAAAGACGACGGTAGAACAAAAAACCGTCGTTGTTTTTTAAAAGACGACGGTAATAAAAAACCGTCGTGGATAAGTTACTTAAACAACTTAAAAATGGAGATATTGTTGAGAATTTTTTTATAACGACGCACACAAATAAAAAAGCGTCGTCTTATGAAAAAGCTTTTCTTCAGAGTTCAAATCTGACCAAAAAACAACGACAGCAGGTATGACAAGCGTCGTCTTTTAAAAATCAAGTGTCCTTTTTTTGGTAAAGACATGGTTGTTTTGAAAGAACTGTCGTCTATTATATGTAAAGATGACTTTTTTTTTATAAAAAAGGGTCGTCTATTATTAGTAAAGACGACGGTTTTTTTATAAAAAGGGTCGTCTATTATGAAGTAAAGAGGACCCTTTCTATATGAAAATGGGTGTCTATTATGAAGTAAAGACGACCCTTTTCATATAAAAAGGGTCGTCTATTATATGTAAAGACGACCGTTTTTTTATAAAAAATGGAAAGTAAAGACGACCCTTTTTATATGAAAAGGGTCGTCTATTATGAAGTAAAGATGACGGTTTTTTATAAAAAGGGTCGTCTATTATTAAGTAAAGATGACCCTTTTTATATGAAAATGGTCGTCTATTATGAAGTAAAGACGACGTTTTTCATATAAAAAGGGTCGTCTATTATATGTAAAGACGACGGTTTTTTTATAAAAAGGGTCGTCTATTATTAAGTAAAGACGACCATTTTTATATGAAAAGGGTCGTCTATTATATGTAAAGATGACGGTTTGTTTTTAAAAAAGGTCATCTATTGTGAAGTAAAGATGACGGTTTTTTAAAAACAAGATTTAACGGTTATTTCAACTCTGATTTTGATGATTTTTTACAGCTACACTCCTTGACCCTATATGAATACAATGACTGCATTCGATCGTCAATTTAAAATATTTACACTAGTGGATACCACAAAATCTTATGTTATATTTAATGAAAGTATAAATAAACTCTTAATTGTTAGTGAATATATTGTTTTGATGGCATACGCATTCTACGAAACTAGTTTCAACGATCCAACCGTCAAACTTGTTTGTTTACATATCGAGATCATATACGCCAAAAATCAGAAAAAAAAAAATCAGAGATCAAGTAACGGGACAAAACATTTCGACGGTTATAAACGAAAAATCAAGATTTAACGGTTATTTCAACTCTGATTTTGATGATTTTTTACAGCTACACACTCCTTGACCCTATATGAATACAATGACTACATTCGATCGTCAATTTAAAATATTTACACTAGTGGATACCACAAAATCTTATGTTATATTTAATGAAAGTATAAATAAACTCTTAATTGTTAGTGAATATATTGTTTAGATGGCATACGCATTCTACGAAACTAGTTTCAACGATCCAACCGTCAAAATTGTTTGTTTACACATCGAGATCATATACGCCAAAAATCGGAAAAAATAAATAAATCAGAGATCAAGTAACGGGACAAAATATTTCGACGGTTATAAACAAAAAATCAAGATTTAATGGTTATTTCAACTCTGATTTTGATGATTTTTACAGCTACACTCCTTGACCCTATATGAATACAATGACTGCATTCGATCGTCAATTTAAAATATTTACACTAGTGGATACCACAAAATCTTATGTTATATTTAATAAAAGTATAAATAAACTCTTAATTGTTAGTGAATATATTGTTTTGATGGCATACACATTCTACGAAACTAATTTCAACGATCCAACCGTCAAACTTGTTTGTTTACACATCGAGATCATGTACGCCAAAAATCAGAAAGAAAAAAAAATATCAGAGATCAAGTAACGGGACAAAACATTTCGACGGTTATAAACGAAAAATCAAGATTTAACGGTTATTTGAACTCCGATTTTGATGATTTTTTACAGCTACACTCCTTGACCCTATATGAATACAATAACTCAATTTGATCTTCAATTTAAAATATTTACACTAGTGGATACCACAAAATCTTATGTTGTATTTAATGAAAGTATAAATAAAAAAAAGGTCGTCTATTGTGAAGTAAAGATGACGGTTTTTTTATAAAAAGGGTCGTCTATTATGAAGTAAAGATGACGCTTTTTAAAAAAAGAGTCGTCTATTGTGAAGTAAAGATGACGGTTTTTTAAAAGAAAGGGTCGTCTATTATGAAGTAAAGATGACGCTTTTTAAAAAAAATGGTCGTCTATTGTGAAGTAAAGATGACGGTTTTTTTAAAAAAAGGGTCGTCTATTATGAAGTAAAGATGACGTTTTTTTTTAAAAAGGGTCGTCTATTGTGAAGTAAAGATGACGGTTTTTTAAAAAAAGGGTCGTGTATTATATGTTAAGATGACGGTTTTTTTTTAAAAAGCGTCGTCTTTTAAAACACACTAAAAAATGGCCACTTAAGTGAATTCGCGCTCGACAAATTTTCAAATTTTCACCCGTCTTTGAAAACCTTATCTCTCATTAACAAGCGTCGTCTTTTAAAACACGCTAAAAAAAGGCTACTTAAGTGAATTCGCGCTCGACAAATTTTCAGATTTTCCCCCGTCTCTGAAAACCTTATCTCTCCCTCCTTGAAACCCTCCTGCACTCACTAAAACACCCTCATGAAACTCTCTACAAAATCATCAAAAAATCGATATCAATGAAGGAGTTGAGAGATTGAGATCTTCGCAGATCCATAAGATGTAGAGGGAGGTTCTGTATTTGAGAATCAAAGCTGGTTGAAAAGGTTTGATTTGAAAGATCTCGACCTTCACTTTCTTCAAAGAAGATCTCACTCTCAAGCACTCAACTCGCTCATCAAACTCAACGACTCGATCTAGAAAGACTTATGGAAATCAGTCTATATATATATATATATATATATATATATATATATATATATATATATATATATATATATATATATATATATATATATATATGTTTGTTCATGTATTGTGCTAATTTCGTGGGATTTAAGTGAGTTTCTCATTTGGGTTTTTTATAAATATGCACAGCCGTCCCACAAGGCCTTCGTAATCAAAAAGAAGCTGACGAAGAAGATGAGGCAAAACATACCCATCCCTCACTAGATCCGTTTGTTTTTGGACCGACAACATCATCAGGTCCAAAATACTTTTTGTTTTTGTTGTTTACTTTAATTATTTTGGAATTTCATTGTTAATTTTCTGAATCTCTGATTTTTCATTTGTTATGGTGCCACCACAAGAACAGGGTATGGTGCCACCACAAGAACAGGTACTTTGCCAATTATGCCAATTGTGTTCTGCTATCATTCTAGAGCTGCATAGATCTTTTTGCTAAGGTTAGGTTACTGCTAAACAAGTTTATGTTTAAGAGTATTGGGGTCTCTTTCGTGCAGGTCTTTCCTTTTCCGACACCAACAACTTGGAAAATGTGCAAGAAGGCAGAGCTAAGTCAACCCAAGAACAAATTGATGAAGTTAAAATCAAATTAGTAGAATTTGTGAGCTCCGTTATTTCTAATTATAGGTAGGAAGTATGTATGTAATAGAATAAAGATTGGTTGACTATGTAATAACTATTGACTCTTCAAAAAACTAAAGATAATAAAACGATGGTTTTATTGGAAAAACCGTCATCTGTATACATTATCAATGACCTCTTTTAACACCATAACGTCTTTTTATATACAATCAACGAAGGTTTTACTAAAAAATCGTTGTCTTAGAGTTAATAGACGACAATATTTCAAGAAATCGTCGTCTTCACATTTAATAGATGATGGCTTTTTAACAAAACCGACGTCTTTGGATATAATAAAACATAGTTCTTTACTTAATAATAGACGATCCTTTTTATAAAAAAACCGTCGTCTTTACATATAATAGACAACCCTTTTTATATGAAAAGGGTCGTCTTTACTTCATAATAGACGACCCTTTTTATAAAAAAAAACCGTCGTCTTTACATATAATAGACGACCCTTTTTATATGAAAATGGTCGTCTTTACTTCATAATAGACGACCATTTTCAAATAAAAAGGGTCGTCTTTACTTCATAATAGACGACCCTTTTTATTAAAAAAAACCGTCGTCTTTACAAATAATAGACGACAGGGATTTACCGTCGTGGTTTTATGCATCAAAAAATGTCGCTCAATTTCACGACGGTTGAAAAACCGAATACACGACGGTGGATTACCGTTGTCTATTTCGATTTTTGTAGTAGTGAATGGCTTAATTGGGGCTATTTTAGGAATCGAAAAAGTACAATAAAATCGATTTTGTGCTTGATTAGGTAACTTGTAGGGTTGGATCTTAGTCATCGGGATTTATTTAGAAAAAACAGGATTTTATTGAAACAAAAATTAAGAGATGGGTTGTAGTTGAAGAAAAATGACTTTGAAGGGGTTAAGCTATAATCAACTTTAAATTATTAATTTAATATACATAAATGAGGATTTGAACTTTGGTGCAAGGAGCGGGCTCACTATTGCCTAAACCACATATGCAAAATATTAAATCTTTTTAAGCATATATATGTTTAGGCATTCCTTTATTTATTTTGCCAACTTATTACATTGAACATTTTTCTCAAGCTTGTTCAAACATGCAAAACCCTGCGTTCACAATAGTGAAGCCTCCATCTACCAAAAGATTATGCCCACTAACATACTTTGACTCCTCACTACCCAAGTAAAGAGCAGCTTCAGCAATATCTTCTGCCTTAAGAACCCCACCTTTAAGGTTGGAATAAGCACCATGAAGTTTATCATCATCAAGCTTAAAGAGCTCCCTCGCTAACGGCGTGGCAACTATATACGGTGACACACAATTCACACGAATACCGTGTTGTCCAAGCTCCACGGCCGTGTTTCTCACCAGCCCTACTAAACCATGCTTTGAACTTGTGTATGCATGTGGTGCGACACCCCCGATGGTAGAACAAACACTAGCAGTGTTGATTATGCTACCTTTTCCAGCTGGGATCATAACGCGAGCTGCATGTTTGATCCCCAAAAACGCACCAACCAGATTTACCCTAATCACTTGCTCAAATTCTACCTTGTCATTGTCAAGGATGTTGGGTTTTACCATGTCAACTATACCTGCATTGTTGAACATGATGTCTAGCTTTCCATATTTGTTTGTGGCTGTTTGGACAGCGTTTTCAACGTCTTCTTCTTTCGTTACATCGCAATGGACAAACGAAGTGGACGAAGGGCTTAGATCTCTGCAAACAGATTCAGCCAAGTCGTCTTGCACATCTGCAATCACAACTTTAGCTCCATGTTTTGAGAAGAGTCTTGCAGTGGACTCTCCTATGCCGCTCGCCCCACCAGTGATTAGGGCCACTTTACCTTCAAGCCTTCAGTATTTACAAAGCAGTGTGAGTTTCAACAAAAAACATGATAACAATGGCAAATCACTCCTCAAATGGTGAAAGTCTTGTGTTCCACTCAATGTAATTGAGGAAGTTGGATTTAGAACGACAAAGGGGAAAATGAACTTCATATAAAAATTACCAAGGTGAAAATTTTGAAATAAAATAGAGTTTTAGTCTCCAATCCCTAGTCTCCACTGGTCTTCTTGTAAAATAATTAGCAAATATAGGTTCATAATTTAATTGTGCTATGATATTCGTCAAAGGTGTAAGGGTTAAATCATTGGTTCATAATTTAATTGACACGGCAAAGAGCCCGTGCCCTTGCACCCCAAAACAATAGTTAACATACTGTTCCAGTTTTGAAGCCCTCTTCTCACTTACGAATTTCAATTACTTACTGTGTTTGCAATTGTGGGTTGAAAGATTTATGAGGATTATTATTGGACCGTCCAATATTAAATAGCTTTTCCCATTTTTGTTAAATAGCAGAGAACACAAATTGATTTGACTAAAAATATATATATATATATATATATATTTCCCCAATCTTATGTGTTGTATTTGATGGTGGGCCATATAGGCTTTTTTTTTCCCTTCAAAAACCTATCGCCAAAAGGCAGCAAACTTGTTGCTGGTGGGCCATATAAATAGACTTTTGTTTTTTTCCTTCAAAATCTACTTGGGCTGTAGCCTACCGTAGTCATTGATTTCACCCTTGGGTATATTTTATAGATTTTATTTTTATTTATTTTTCATGAAATAAAAATTTATATAAAACATTCATTTAATATAAAAGTTATAATGAAACTATTGAGAAATATTGAAAAAGGAAACAAAGTAAGGACATCTTTAGCAACTGAAAATTGCTTCAATAAGCCAACCACAAAGAGGGTCTCCAGTTACAAAGAGTACACCAACAAGAAGAGTCGGCCTAACTACTGAGTGTGGTTTTCTGTAGAAAATAACTAATTAGTTAAACCCACACCCCCGCCGCCCCCTTTTTTTTTTTGCCAGGAGTCAAAGACCGATTGAAATCAATTAATTCTATTTCTTTTTCCATCTTAAATTCATCCTCTTTTTATTATTATTTTTAAAACATAATTAGAATTCAAAAAGAAATTTAGGACACAGCCATGAAAGTAATTACCAGAGCCATAGTCATGACAACTACGACCATCCTAGAAAACGAAAGAAAAAACCAAAAAGAATACAATCATCTTGTTTTAATTGGGACAAGTTAGGATAAAATGAAAATAATAAGATTTTAGGAGGTGTGAAGAGGGAAAAAAAAGAAAGTAAATAGATGCATATATAAATTATAATATACCTTCTTGCAGCAGCAGCAAGTAATGAGAAATTTCCCGTTGCCATCAATCTTTTAAACCTCTATAACAAGAATATTTGCTGCTTGAGACCTTCACCAAAGTCGTTCTAAGCTCTCCTTTGGACTTCCGAGTGTAACTTTGTTGTAGACTTGTAGCTCTATTTATAAGGATTAGTTTGGAGTTGCTGTGCTTTTAAAATTCTGGATGAAAAAGTTTTTGGTAAATCAAGACAAAACTGCTTTTTTTTCAAAAGGCTTTTTATTACAAATGGTTATTGATGTTTACAAAATTATCACGAATGGTACTTTGGTTTTTTTGTGACATTAATAATCCTTAACGTTAAGGGTTTTTTATTTATTACAAATGGTCTCTGCCGTTAGAAATTCTATTAAGTGTCTGAAGTGGAAGATAAGTAGAGCCCATATGTCCAATCACATCGTGACATGTGGATTAAATAAATAAATATTTATTTATGAAAATTCATTAAAAAATCATTTAGCCTCTCTCTCTCTCTTTCCCTCTACCCTCTCTCCTCCCTGTGCTCTCCCTCTCCCTCTGTTTTTTTCTTGCCTCTACAACCCCATGCCCACCCGCAACCCACCCTTCTCCCTCTATATGTTTTGCAAAATAATCACTTGCACAAGGTAGTTTCACATTTCCTTTTACACAAATATTTATTCAAGCAACTTAAAATAATTAAAAACAGAGGGGGAGGATAGAGGAGGAGAGAAAATACAGAGGGAGAGGGTAGGGGAGTTGGGCGTGGGTTGCGGGTTGCGGGTGGCAGTGTTAAAAAAAGACCATTAAAAGAATCCCAGAGACCATTTTTTCTTGCGGATGGCAGTGGGCAAGAAAAAAACAGAGGGAGATTCCCAGGTTGTGGGTTATGATTTACAACTATGCAAAGATGTAGAAAGATATATGGGTTATTTTAATTTTTATTGAAAATGGGTTATATTATTTTGTATGATATACAACTATACACTCCTTTCTCTACCACAAAGATATAGTTTTATAACTATACATTTTCTCTACCACAAGGAGAGGATAGGGAGGAGAGAGGGAAAGCAGAGGGGGAGAGAGGGGGCAGAGGGTGGAGAGCGAGGGCACGGAGTAGTGGAATGGGGATGAAAAGTTGTAGGAAAAAAAAATGGAATTTTCATTAAAAAAGATTATTTATTTATTTATTTATTTAATCCAGATGTCACAATGTGATTGGATACGTGGGTTTTACTTATCTTCCACGTCACACTTAACAGAATTTTTAACGGTAGGGACTATTTATGATAAAAAATCATAATGTTAAGGACTATTAATGTCATAAAAAAAACCTCAAGAACCATTCATGACAATTTTGTAAACGTCAATGACCATTTGTGATAAAAAAAAAAAAAAAAAAAAAAAAAAACCTTTCCAAAATTGTGGGTAACTAGCAACAGTTTTTAGAAGCAGCTGAGATTAGGGCTCATCATTTGGCCCGCGGGCTCATGGGCCTACGGGGGCCGGCCCGGCCCATTGAAAAAAAGCCCGGCCCGGCCCGTTATGGGCTTTGAGAGGGCCCGGCCCTCTTGGGCTTGGGCCGGGCTTGGGCTTGGGTGTTTGAAGCCCGGCCCGGCCCATAGGCCCGGCCCGATTAAGCCCATGAAAGCCCGGCCCGGCCCGCCCACAAAAGCCCGGCCCGTTAGGCCCGCATACATATATAATTATGTATAAATAAAGGTTTAGGATTATGATTACATCACTTGAATGACAAATCCCCCTCTTTAATTTTTGTGTGTGTGTTACTTGTTATAAAAATTGTGTTTGTTTCCATTGAATTCTACTCATTTCTAGTTTATAATTGGATGATTAGCACATTAATTTGTGTCATTTATTAATACAACAATTATATATATATAATAAGATAAACAACATATCATATCACCAAACATAATCATACCACCAAATATAATCATACTTTTCTTTAACACATCACCAAACATTTGTATATTTATTCATACCATCCTTATAAAAAAAAATTATTTTTTTTTACACTTATTATTTTTTAGGCCCATTTTGGCCCGCCCCGGCCCGATGGGTTTTTTCAAGCTCGATTCATGAGATGGGCTTGGGCTTTGAATTTTCTAAAAAAGCCCAGCCCGGCCCGGCCCGATATTTTCTCTCTCCTCTTTAAAGCCCGACCCAGTCCGGCCCAAGTCCATGAAATTTGGGCCGGGCTAGCTCGGCCCGGCCCATTGACGAGCCCTAGCTGAGATGCTTGCTTTTAAAAGTTGATGTGAATGGAAGCATGCGGGGCTCTTTAATGAATATTTCAATATGCCCGTATTGTCCTCGTTTATTTTAGAAATGACGTGATTTACCTCTTCATTTTTCACGATCGGGTCTCCATTCCCACCTCAGTCCTTTGTAGCTCTGTAGCTCTCTGTTCCCACTTTCCATTAATCTCTCATTTTTCTCGCAGATCTCTTATATCTCCAAATTATTTTATCGACATTTCAACAAACCCAACCCACCATCCCTGCTCACAAACCCAACCCAACCCAGCACCTACACCTACCCAGAATTGTTTTCTGGCGTTGGGCCGAGGTGATCTTGAGGTGAGGCGCGGAGGCGGTGGCTGGAGGCTGGCGGGACAGAGGGTGACGGGTGTTTTAAAAAAAATTTAGGATGGGGGAGAAAGGGATAGACTGGAGAGGGGATGATGAAAAAAAAGAAAAGGATATGAGGGAGGATAGGGCATGATGAAATTCAATATGCAAAGGCACTACCAGGCACTCATCTCTTGGTCGTGATGGGTGGGTGTAGGCACTGGGTGGGATTGGGTTTGTGGGTAGAAATGGTGGGATGGTGGCGACTGGGTTGTTGATGTGCCTTTGGGCTGTTGGTTTATTGAATGAAGAGGCTGAGGAGAGAAAGAAAGAAAGAATGGAGAAGGGTCGAGAGAAAAAAAAAAATTAAGGGTAGTTTAGGAAGATAGTGTGGTGAGGTTGATGAGGTTTTTTTTTTTTTTTTTTTTTTTTTCTTTTCTTTCCTATCAAGTGTGTATTTAAGGGTAGTTTAGGAAGATAGTGGGGTTTTCTTAGAAATTATGAAAATTCAAATTAGAAGTTGGGGTGAACTTAGAATATGGGGTGAACAAAGAGAAGTGTGAGGTTTAAATAGAAAAACTCAAAAATAATTCCCTAAATTACATTTCCAATAAACAATGTACTTATAAAAATAATATAAATATAGGTACATAATTTAGAGATAAAAATTAGGAATATTATTTAGATAAATTATTAGGTAAATTATATCTCCTTAAGACGAAATTGCCTCCTCACAGGTGCTTTTAGGATTTGCTTGGCAAATGTCTCCTAGGATACAACGATCGACTTCTTGTTGAAGTAGCACTACAATCCCAAGAAAGCGAACTCAAACTTGTGTATGAATTCTGTCTTTCTAACTCACTATATAATGCTATGAAAGCTCTAAAAAACCATTATTGTTGGATGACAATTGGATGAATGAAAGCAACAAGGCCTCTGTTCCGAAAATATGTGACTGAAAAATATCAACAAATGTGTCTTTTCCCATTGCAAACATATGCCAAGAAGTGCAATATTTCAATTTCTATGAAACAATAAAACTTAAGTCAAGAAGTGCAATGTTTCAATTTCTATGAAACAATGCAACTTTTCACATAAAGTATTATTATTTTATTCACAAACAAAATAAATAATATTTTATTTTTTATTGGTTAAGAACATGACTATTCCCAATTCATGCATACCAATTTGTAAAAGTCACGTACTTAAGTCACGAGTCTCACAATTTAATTTCCATTTAATTATTAAAAAAATAAAAATAAAAATTATAATTTTCTAACAATATATATGGGAAACGACTCACTAGTGTACGGATTTGGAGCAATTGCTCTTCATGAAAAGTTATAGGTTCAAGTCCTAGCATCCGTATAGTGTGTGAATTTAGTATATTATTATCCCTCTCAATAAAAAAGATCTTTGAAAAAACATTAATATATATATAAATGTGTTAAAACATTTGCGGACAAGCCGTGTTACAATCACAACAATAATTTTCTGGATTTTTTTTTTTTTGGAGTAATTTTCTGGATATGTTATATTATTATTTTGTGGTAGAATGAGCATCTAATAGATTGTCTGGCACAATTACCCTGGTTGCTTCTCTTTTATACCATGTCAGCTATAGAGCAGCAAAATAAAAGAATTACCCACGCTGCAGTCGTGCGACCTTTGATCTTAGCCAAAAGGCCAAGAAATGTATTTGTATATTGTTTATCAATTTCCCATCTCAGGTTTTGTAAAGTTTAAAATTTGACTTATTATTTAATTTAAAGAGCTGTAGTGTAGGTCTTCTTTGTAATATCTTTTTTCAATAGAGAAAAAAAAAAAAAGACTCCTGCGAATTATTGCTCCTCTTTCATACCCTGCGAATTATTGCTACATGGAAGTGGTGGTACAATTTTGTTTGGTGACTGTGTGACATGTGTTTGTGAAAGAGAAATTTATATTTAGGTACGAATGTGATGGCACATGAAAAGGATTAGTGGTCTATGTGATGGCACATGAGAAAGGATTAGTGGTCTTCATTTTAAGGTACACAGAATGTGATATTAGCCATACAATTTTGATCCGCAAATTGTGCATGAAACAAGATAGCATTAAATTATTAATTTAATATACGAAAATGAGGATTTGAACTTTAGTGCAAGGGAGCGGGCTCACTATCCTGACTAATTGGCCTAAACCACATCTGCAAAATATTAAATCTTTTTAAGCATGTATGTTTAGGCATTCCTTCATTTATTTTGCCAACTTATTACATTGAACATTTTTTTCAAGCTTGTTCAAACATGCAAAACCCTGCGTTCACAATAGTGAAGCCTCCATCTACCAAAAGATTATGCCCACTAACATACTTTGACTCATCACTACCCAAGTAAAGAGCAGCTTCAGCAATATCTTCTGCCTTAAGAACCCCACCTTTAAGGTTGGAATAAGCACCATGAAGTTTATCATCATCAAGCTTAAAGAACTCCTTCGCTAACGGCGTGGAAACTATATACGGTGACACACAATTCACACGAATACCGTGTTGTCCAAGCTCCACGGCCGTGTTTCTCACCAGCCCTACTATACCATGCTTTGAACTTGTGTATGCATGTGGTGCGACACCCCCGATGGTAGAACAAACACTAGCAGTGTTGATTATGCTACCTTTTCCAGCTGGGATCATAACGCGAGCTGCATGTTTGATCCCCAAAAACGCACCAACCAGATTTACCCTAATCACTTGCTCAAAATCTACCTTGTCATTGTCAAAGATGTTGGGTTTTACCATGCCAACTATACCTGCATTGTTCAACATGATGTCTAGCTTTCCATATTTGTTTGTGGCTGTTTGGACAGCGTTTTCGACGTCTTCTTCTTTCGTTACATCACAATGGACAAACGAAGTGGACGAAGGGCTTAGATCTCTGCAAACAGATTCAGCCAAGTCGTCTTGCACATCTGCAATCACAACTTTAGCTCCATGTTTTGAGAAGAGTCTTGCAGTGGACTCTCCTATGCCGCTCGCCCCACCAGTGATTATGGCCACTTTACCTTCAAGCCTTCAGTATTTACAAAGCAATGTGAGTTTCAACAAAAAACATGATAACAATGGCAAATCACTCCTCAAATGGTGAAAGTCTTGTGTTCCACTCAATGTAATTAAGGAAGTTGGATTTAGAACGACCAAGGGGAAAATGAATTTCATATAAAAATTACCAAGGAGAAAATTTTGAAATAAAATAGAGTTTTAGTCTCCAATCCCTGGTCTCCACTGGTCTTCTTGTAAAATAATTAGCAAATATAGGTTCATAGTTTAATTGTGCTATGATATTCGTCAAAGGTGTAAGAGTTAAATCATTGGTTCATAATTTAATTGACACGGCAAAGAGCCCGTGCTCTTGCACCCCAATTTCAAATTCCCCTCCTTAAAGATTAGATTAATTTAGAGTAATTTAGACTATCATTTGTATAAATATAAATATATATATATATATATATATATATATATATATTTATATCAAAGAGTTTAATGTAATTAACTTCAATATTTATTTGTCTTTCATGTACATTATCCTTATGTGACTAGTGCGGAACTAGGAATTTATCGATGGGTGGGCTCCTAAAAATTTTAGCTTAAAATCTAATTAATTTTTTAACTTACAATTTTTGTAGTTTTTTCTATAAATAAAAATATACATTATATTATATATACCGCTCTAATTTATAGCTCCATTAACTAATTTCCAATAAGATTTATCATAAAATAAATACATAGTAAATTTCTTAACATCAACTAAATAAGCTTCAGAAATACAAAGTGCAAAAATATAAATAATTCAGTTTCACATATATATATATATATATATATATATATATATATATGTGTGTGTGTGTGCGCGCGCGCGCGCGTGTGTGTATTAGTTGTAAAACAATAGTTACATACTGTTCCATTTTTGAAGCCCTCTTCTTACTTGTGAATTTCAATTACTTATTGTGTCTGCAATTGTGAGTTGAAAGATTTTATGAGGATTTTTATTGGACCGTCCAATATTAAATAGCTTTTCCCTTTTTTGTTAAATAGCAGAGAACACAATTGATTTGACCCCAAAAAAATAAAATTTCCCAGAATCTTGTGATGGTGGGCCATATAGGCTTTTTTGTCCCTTCAAAAACCTTTCACCGAAAGGCAGCGAACTTGTTGCTGGTAGGCCATATAAATATAGGCTTTTTCTTTTCTTCAAAACCTACTTGGGCTACAGCCCCACCACAATCATTGATTTCACCCTTGGGTATATTTTATAGATTTTATTTTTATTTATTTCTCATGAAATAAAAATTTATATAAAACAGTCATTTAATATAAAAGTTATAATTAATGAAACTATTGAGAAATATTGAAAAAGGAAACAAAGTAAAAGGACATCTTTAGCAACTGAAAATGCTTCAAACAACAAGAATCGGCCTAAACTACTGAGTGTTGTTTTCTGTGGAAAATAACTATAATTAGGCAAAGCCCCATTTTATTTTTTATTTTTTTTGCCAGGAGTCAAAGACCGATTTATTTCTTTTTCCATCTTAAATTCATCCTCTTATTATTATTATTTTTTAAAACATAATTAGAATTCAAAAAGAAATTTAGGACACAGCCATGAAAGTAATTACCAGAGCCATAGTCATGACAACTACGACCATCCTAGAAAACAAAAGAAAAAACAAAAAAGAATACAATCATCTTGTTTTAATTGGGACAAGTTGGTATAAAATGAAAATAATAAGATTTTAGGAGGTGTGAAGAGGGAAAAAAAAGAAAGTAAATAGATGCATATATAAATATAATATACCTTCTTGCAGCAGCAGCAAGTAATGAGAAATTTCTCGTTGCCATCAATCTTTTAAACCTCTATAACAAGAATATTTGCTGCTTGAGACCTTCACCAAAGTCGTTCTAAGCTCTCCTTTGGACTTCCGAGTGTAACTTTGTTGTATACTTGTAGCTGTATTTATAAGGCTTAGTTTGGAGTTGTTGTGCTTGAACGAGAAAAAAAAAAATTTTAAAAAGGAGAGAAAAAGGAAAAGGAGAAATGGGGCCTTCTCAAGGTTTTTGTTTTTTTTATATTACTATTAAGATTATTAAAAAAAACATAAATTTATCATACCTTTTTTGGTCATTATACACAATCACAGGGCTTCTTGAAAAAAGTTTACCAGACTGTTTTTTATACTCACAGCACTTTTACAAATATAGATTACCAAATACTTCACTGCTTCATTTCACGGCTGTTTATTAAGATAGCACAACATAAGCAGTTTCTTTTTTAAAGCACAACAATACCAAACTAGCCTTAAATCGATTTCAAACACATGTGAATTTTATGCAGCACGTTATGAATACTTTTCACACCAAATGCTTATATTTAGAACAATTATTTGTGCTACCAACTACCACTCACACCGCAAGTGATTGAACTCAATTATGTTCAATACAATTATAGGATAAATTTTTTATGGACACTAACGCACGATAACATTATGTTATTATAAATTTACATATTATAATATAAATGGATAACATAATTTAATGTCAAATATATGTGTGAAAACATTTGCGGATTAGTTTAACAACATTACGAGCGGTGTTACAGTCACAACAATAATTATCTCGATATGTTTAGATTATTATTAGTGTCGTTATTGCGGTAGATTGAGCATCTATTAGATTACAATTACCCTAATCTTCTTCCCTTTCATACCATGTCAGCTATAGGGCAGGAAAATAAGAGAATTACCCACGTTGCAGTCGTGGGACCCTTGATTTTACCCAAAAAACCAAAAAAGGTGTTTGTATATGGTTTATCAATTTCCCATCTCAGGTTTTATACATTTTCAAATTTTATTTATAGATTCTTTGTAATTTTTGTTTTCATCAAAAAAGAAAAAAACACTTGTGCGAATTATTGCTTCTCTTGTTATGAAATAGACAAAGTCTAAAAGTACTAGTGAATATTAGAGTGAGATTGTATTTGCTGTTGTGGTATTACACTGATACAATTTTCTCTCTTGGATAAAATTTTCTAACGCTATGATTTTTCTCTCACTTTTTTTCTTCTAATTGGTGTGTCTGGCTTCATCAGCTCAGGATTCTTTTTATAGGGAAAATTTACAGCTACCGCAATGAATTTGATAAGCAATTCACCGGGTGTTGTAAACATTTTCTACATTGCCTTAACTCTAGTCTTTTCACTTTCACCTATAATCAAGGTCTAAAATATCAATGGTATCGGAAATATCGGTAGTCCAAAAACACAGAAATTTCAATAGAAATATCGGGATATTATCGATATCGATAAAAATTTAATAAAAACTATGGAAATTATAAGAAAAACTTGGAAATTTTTATTGAAACTTTGGAAGATATTTATTTAGTCAATTATCTATTAGTTTATCACAAAAAATTGGAAGGAAATGCATTGCATGATGAGTTTAACTGATTTAAATTGATTATATAGCGAGTTGACAAACACTGTGAGTATAGAAAATATGTAGTAATAAATGAAAGAAGATTAAACACACCATAATCATTTATATATAATGATTTACTATAATATTTTACACTTTATACAATGCATAATACATAAGTGACTTAGTACCACATAGAGTTCCCTTTTGCGTATTATCACAAAAACATAAGCAACGTGGTGGTTAAGGCATTGGAGGAGTGAAATGGAAGGGTTTCGAATCCCCTTTGCATGTGTACTTTGTGTTTTTTTTTTTTTTTTTCATTTTTTCCATTACATTGATATTTTCGATATTATAGCTATATTTTGATAAAATATTGTTGAAGTATGAGCAAAATTATCGACATCGATATTTTCCGATATTATCGATATTTATATGACATGTGTATGGATATGTTCTGAAATATCCGTGACTCGACAAAACAATAATATCCTTGATATTTCGTCGATACTATTGTGAAGACCTGTATTTTAAAAGGATAAAAGAATATATTTATCTTTTGGATAAACTTGAATAATATTATCTTTTAAAGATATTTATCTTTTGGATAAACTTGAACGATATTATCTTTTTAAGATATTTATCTTTTGAATAAACTTGGATGTTCTTATCCTTTTAATATTTAAGTTTATCCTATCCCTATAAACACTATAAATAGGAGCATAACCTTATAGTTTCAAAACTTGAGAAATTAGAAAAGAAATTGAGAGAGAGAGAGAGAGAGAGAGAGAGAGAGAGGTGATTCTTGGTGGAGATTTGGGGTTTAGCTTGTATTTTCTTAACTTGGAGCAATGCTTTGGAATTGAGGTAGGGATTTCTTGGGATGCCTTTACGATGATTGATCTAATTAAATTTCGTGAACACTATATTATGCATGATATTATTATTTGAAAGACATAATTATTTCATGTCATGGAAATTGGTTGGAGTTCTTGGGTTGATAGAGAAAATAATGATGGAAAAGAGGGTAATGGGAAGGATCTTTTGTGTAGTTGAGTCTAACTCTTGGCAGGTACCAGGTCTCATGGATCCCACAGTGCACATAGTTTTTATTGGGTGATTCAGGACTGGCGAAAGGGAGTTAGATAAGATGACTAACAAAAGGGGAAATTATGGGATAATTGAGATGGGTGTTAGTTCATATAAATGAGGAATTCGGGACCAAGTGGTATAAGCATAGTGTGGGACGTGCAGGTCTGCTTGTCCAGTTATATGAATTAACGGGAGTAGATGAAGAGCATTCATTCATTCATGCATTATTAATAATTTGATATTTGGCTGTGTGATTGCATGTCACTTAATTTAGTTATATCAATCTACTGTGGTAAGGTCTTATGTCCCTACTGAGCGGTGGTTGCTCATCCCTCACCATGTTTAATTTTTCAGATGAATTAGTGGGCAAGACAATGACTAAACAAGTTGAGGATGAATTAGATGAGAGTGATAGAGCTTTATTTATTTTATGTAAAGTTGTAAGATTTTGGGATCTATTTTTTTTTTATAAGAAAAGTTTATTTTATATTTCGGCTTCTTTTTTATATATTTTATTTTCTCACGCACCGGACGCGGAGTTTCCACCGACCCCAGGTTCGAGGCGTGACAACTACCGATATTTTACACTATGCCTATAATACACAAAAGTCTTCATCCTAATAGTTGTGGGCCATCCACATATTTACAACATCTCTTTCATGCCGGCTACGTGGAAGTGGTGGTACAATTTTGTTTAAAGATCCGTAGAGGATCTTCTTTGTAATTTGGTTTTCCCCCGAAAAAAAAAAATTGTGTGAATTAGTGCTTCTCTGTCATGCATGGAAATGGAGGTACAATTTTGTTTAATGTCGAGGTGTGGCGTGTGTTTGTGAAAGAGATATTTATACGCAGGTACAATTCGGATAGGGTACGCATGTGATGGCACAGAAAAAAGGGACATTTTGGCGAAGGCAAAAGGAGGGAGAAATATTTGTAAAAGAAGCCAAAATGAACAAAAATGCCCTTATTTATTTTTGAATTTCCTAAGGAATCTTTTACATTTCCATGTTTTTGGTTTGAAAGTTGAGCTCCACCAAACAAAGACAAAGAAAGCCATTTTTCTGTCTTTTTTGAAAAAAATTTGGCTTTTTCCAAAAGTGAAAGTTTTTTTGTGGCTAAAACCTAAATTTTCTCAGAAAAAATGGATTGGTTGTCTTCATTTTAAAGGACAAAAAATTGGTGGTGGTCATTTTAAGGTACACAAATGTGATGTTTAGCCATACAATTTGATATGCAAATTCTGCATGAAACAATAAACAAGTGACATCCCACAAATAAACTGACAACAAAATCTAAAGAAACAGAAATGTAATACCCTAAAATGGCAGAAAAATTTGTATGAAATGACGATAGTACTATTTTGCTATCTCTCAATCAATTATAGACTGCTACATGGAAAAGTTATCACGCGTAAGATGTCGCAATTAACAGAGAATAACAAAACAATACTATTCCGTGTTACGCAAGTGTTTCTCCCAAAACTATAATGCCGTGCTAAAACTATATAGTAAGGCAAGATTCTTAAGGAGTTTCTTGACTAAGGTCGAAAGTAAGATAAATACCTATACATGTGTAGTAAGAAAAACAATGCACAAGTCAAAATCTTAGCTAGACTTAAAGTAATGAACTTGGCATGCTCATCCCATTCTTTGTGACTCCAAGTCTATCGAACATGCTCTACTTTCGGATTCAGTTTCTTGTTCTATAATTCTTAAAAATTGTATCTTCCAAGTACTAATTGAGTCTTGGCTTTCATTTTCCTGAATTGTTGACAAGATGTCAGCCTTGAAAACAACCTCATGCACACCATAATATTTGGACTAGTTTATGAAATTGAAACTGAGAAGATTTTATGGAAGTTCTGAACCAGACAATGTTGAAGTTTGATTAAGCATATCCAAAAAGAAGCTAGATTATCTAAATGCACCACCATGATAACAATGTTCGTGAGCTATCCATGTGCTAGAGGATGAAGCCAATAGATGGTGGGATACATTTAAACACTAGGAGGGCGTCTTTTTATGATTGATAGTGTCATGCAACATACAAAGATCAAAGAGTTGCTTGAGCTTGTGCAAGGAAAGATGTCAATTGCAGAGTGTGTTTCGAAATTCATCGAATTGAGTCGGTTCGCCACGGAGATAGGTTTTTTTTTTAATGAAAATATTAAAGGCTACAAAGTTCAAGTCTTTCTTAGCCTGTATGAAGAGAAATGGTCAACATGGAGGGTTTGATGATTGAACCAAATAAGAGGTCCCAATAATGTCGACATAGCAGCAGCAACAACCGAGATATGAGCCCTGCAACTAAATGGCGAGCCCTCAACCAGCACAAACAATTGATTATTTAGTCCTGCCCTCAAAAACCCTACCACCCACACTAACAAACAATAAGGCCATCAGAATCCTTCAGATTTTACCATGATCACAGATAATGGACTATTTCATCCCTTTCTCCTGGCTTAGTATTACTGCCACTGGAGTAAGCTGCTATGTTATGTGGCAAACATGAATATCACAAGTAACGGTTCGTAAGAGATGCTGCGCAAAGTACAACTAATGATCGTCTCTACCATTTTCTCTTTTTATCATTTTCGCAAGAAGATTCTGAGGCCAATGATGACTACGATCTCATTGTTTGTTATTTTCTTTTCTTTTTTACTTTAAGACTATTTCACAGTGGTGTCTAGGATTGGATTCTCTCATGCAACCGATATATCAACATAGACTTCGACATCTGAGGTTCCCTTTCCAAGGCAGCAATCATATCCTTGACCGATATAGTACGAGCCATCCTTGTTTGAGGCATGATAATTTGGTTCCTTCCAGATTTTCTAATTGGCCCTGTCCAAAAAAAAAAATACAAATAAATAAACAATTTTCGACTAACAAAGCACCAAATAGTAAAATATTGCCAGAGATAACTTCTTCAATAAACACCCTGCCAAAATAACTATGGTATACTTCTCCACCAAGGCTGTTGGTTGCAAGTAGAAATGTGATTGTAATACCGAAATATGGATTGTAAAACTGGATAGCAAAGGGGTATTTTCTAAACAAAACAAAAAAAACAAAAACAAAAAAAAAAAAACAGAGGAAGAAAAGGCAAATTACGACCAATATATATATATATATGATTTTTTGTGAACAAAAATTTATAACAGTGCTAGCACCCTAATGGGCATTGCGAACAAAAATAAATTAAATGGGGCTGTATCATAAAAAAGTAACATGTCTGGGTAAAGCATCAGAAGGATGGTCATGTTCATCTAACCAAAATAAAGGTGCTCCTCGGTAGAAGCTACACCTGCCCTGTTTTAGCTTCAGAGAGTAACAAATGATTTACAAATTACAGCTGGCAAGCCAATTTGTTGCTCACTCCAAGAAATTGTATACAGAAGTTGAATTCTCAAATGAGACCAGCAATAATTATCAGAATCTGAGAACTAGTACATGGCACTTTGCAGTCTAATTGCATCAATATTCAGGGATAACATTTTAAGTGTAATTGAATATATACCAACTCAGCCAATTATATGAAATGAGAAGTTGTAGTATGTTACTCATGCCGATAAAATCTCTCCTACCGTTAATCTCATAGTAAATCGCCTTAGCTAATCCAATTTTCGAAATCAGCAATACACCAAGGTGCCAACTACAGTGTCATTCTTTAATACATTTGAATCTTTGTTTGGTAAGCAGTAATGATATCTAATGGTACTGACATATGGCTACAAAATCATGATTTGACAAACGATCAGGCTTCATGATACTTACCGGCTGTAGCAACATGAGCCGGATCACCCCTTTTCTCTGCTTCTTGACTGCCCTTCATGATCCTTCCAGTTGTTGATGTAGGTTTGTGGTTTACATCTTTACCTGGCTGGGACCCAGATGCCGCATCAATCTCACCTTCACGTTTTTGCCGGGCTTGTGCCATGAGTTGCCATTTTGAGAACATGTCGTCTCCCCCAACTGCAGCACGGGCAGCAACATTTGCTGCTGTTGTCCTCAGTTTTCCATCTGCCTCTATGTTTGTCTGCACCGAGCAGAAAGCCACAGAAGACTAAAAGCTCTATTCGTTTCAGAAGTGAAAAAATCAGACTGACTGGAATCCTCATACCTTAAATGATTTAGGACGGCCTTCATCCTTCTCCTCGTCTCCATCGACTCCATTGTCAACCTCAGGCTGTATGCAGTCATAATAAATAAGAGGAACTATTAACACACACATACACTTGTAGCTCACCCATATGGGCATTGTACAAATATAATATACAATGCTTAAATGACACTAACCTCATTAAGCCTCCCGATCTTTTCTGCCTCAGCCTGCTTTTTCTCCCATTCTTCCCTAGCTTTCTGATTGAGATCCATAATTTGTTGCCGAACATCAGAGTTAGTAATAGTGTGGTGTCTTGATTTCTCAGCATCAACCCGCTAGCACAAGGATATTCAATCGAAGTCAGGAGATATATAATGCAAGAGAATTCTTGTTCAGCAGGAGCAAAAAATAGAAACAAACAAACCTGCTTTGACAGTCGGATTAAATTATTTATTAGTCCCCTCATTCTTTCCTCCACACACTGAAGAGTTCAGTTGGCATGGAATAAGATAACATGTAAGTTTATCGCAATAACAAAGAACATGGTAGCTAGCACCTCACCAGTGACAAGCATCGTTCCACATCATGGGTTACACTTTTCAGACCACATTTGACCACTGCCAAAAACACATGTATAAATACCAGATATCAATTTCTGTTTGATATTTCTTTTCATGACAGGAACAAAGTGTAAAAAATAAAACAATAAAATAAAAATAGAAAGATGGAATTTTAACACCTCTATGATAAATAGATAAGTAAAGAGTATTAACTAATTTGGGCTAATTTTTTCTGCAGTGGAGCCTTCTCCAAAATCAGCCTTTCCTCTTCTTCTTGCACAGATTTTCGAGAGGCTTCTGAAGCTCGACTATCCTCCTTGGGCCCTGGAAACAGCTGCTCTTCCTCTTCCTATTTTTATCAAAAACGTCAGTGGGTTCTGAACAAATTTACTACAAAGTGTCCACTCTTCACTTAATTAGCTAATACTCCAGAATAGGAATTGAAAATAACAAATACCGTACCCTAAGATTAACTCCACTGACAGCAGTGACATCATTGAGTTGTTCAATATCCGAAAACGCTCCACTTACTTTTTGCTTCTTACTGAGGAGACCCAGAACATAAGAAAGTTATAAGGAAGAAGAGATTGAAATGATTAACAGACTGTGATGCAACAATATAAACTTATTTTACCTTGATTGCGGTGGTGAAGAACCAAGTGCTTCAAGTGGCTTCTTTCGGCCAATAGAAGGCTTTTTTGGAGGTGTTTTATTATCAATCCCACAAGGGGAGGTTCCAGACATTATCCGAGGGCCTAACTGTTATGAAACAAAGCAGAAAAGACATTAGTCATTAATAAAGTAAAAAATAATCATATTCATGCCAAGTGAAAATTGACTTTCAAAGACAAATATATTGCAGGACAAAGTACACTGGAAAAGGTAGATCCAACATGAAACTAGCTCATCCATTTATTTAAGTTACATTTGAGCGGCACAACAAAACAATATAATGAAGAAACAAGGAGCATTGTTACTAATTAATGATCAAATGCACCTCCCAAACCTGTTATGTTTCGTATCATCTTGTGAGTCATGAGAAAGTGGATACAAATTACAGGAGATAAAGACACAAAATGGATACCTCCTGTTTTACCATAATTGCAAAAGAGCACCAGCATAGAAGTAGCCACTCTCATGTATCTAGTTCTTTAATTAGTTCTCAATAGAGTACTTCTCTTCAGAAAACATAAGTAAAAACGTAGGAAGTCTCCATCGTGACCTCACAAATGCATATGTAAAAGAGAAGCAGAGATGAGATGAATGGAATTACCGTGACACTAGGATTGACTTGCATCATGACGGAAGGAGACACCGAACTTTGAGGCACTGTGATTGTAGAAGGCGATGATGAAACACCCATTCTAGAAGGCTGCTTCTCTAAGGACTCATCCATTGAAATTACAGATGATGCATTTCCCTGTTCAAGTACTCCAGCAGAAACCGAAGGCAATCCATGTGAACTAGGCAATGAAGGCTTGTGCTGCTGCTCAGCAGTCTGATCGATCGATTCCTGTTTGACATAAGCCATTGATGACACAGGACGGGAACTCTGCCCTTTATTTGAGGATTGCGAAGGATTAGGATTCTGTTGTAAAGTTGCATTAGTTGTAATGTGAATAAGAGATCCACCTTGCAGTCTACTAGGTTCATTCATAGAATTTTGCCTCTCCGTTTTGGACCCACTCATGATGCTCGCTCCATGTGCTTCCCCACCTGACTGAGCAGAACCCATGCTTTGATGTTGTAGGACTTGTCTCAGTTGTGCATCAGAAGGCCGCGGTTTGACAGGCAATGCGCAAGTATTGACATTTGTCCCTGAAAACGGGTGACAAGTACGACCAGCGTTTCCATCCATAGGAACTGAGAAGCACTCCCTTTCTTGATTGGTAGTTACCACACTAGAGGAAGATATTTGACTTACTTGCATTCCCTCAGAATCTGAGTGACATTCTGCTTTTGGCAATTTTCTAGCACTATTTTTAATGAGCGGATGGCTTGAATCAGTCTGTACCTGAGCTGTTGAAGGGAGACTGTGTGATGGGTCAGTGGCAGAATTGGGACCTCTCAGATGAAGTGCAGATGAACGAGGGTTAGTCAACTGTGTGGCACTTGCACTAATAGATAGCATCCTTGGAGGTTGTTGCTGGACCGAGGCCTTAGGTAGTAACTGATGTTTAGGACTAGGCTGCAAGATTTTAATAAGCAGGTTTTCAGCTTGGTCCAGACATCAGCACGTTATTAATTTAAAAGAGTATTGAATTCATTATATACTTACCATTAGTGGCACTTCCTTTACTGCCATTCTGAGCATCTCATCCCCAACAATACTTTTAAGTTCCCTGACAAAAGCATCTTTGCGGATTTGACGGCTCTAGAATAGCAAAAAAAGTGCACAGATCAGAAAAATTAACAAAATCCACAACATCTTGATATAAAATGTGTGTAGGATTCACCTTGAGTCTACCAAATAGAGTAGTAAGTTGCCTGCCTCTGTCTTTATTTAGTTGGGGCAATAAGAGGGGATATAACTGGTAAAATGGTACTTGTCTGCTTTCATTCGAAGGGTTTCTTGGCTGCTCTGTGATCATTGATTGTTGACTGCTCATCTTCTGAAGCTTTAAGTACTGAGATTCGCTTTTGAGATTAGATGCTATGCCATGCTCCTCTGTTGAGCTGGGGTGTTTTTCAGAAATCGGCATTCCAGTTGTTTCAGGAATCTGGATTGGCTTCTGTTCTGCCTGTCCTTCTTGAAGATCACCATGCGGTTGCTTCTGGGGTAAAGGAAAGTGATTAAGTACCTGTGAGGCATCATTTTTTTGTTGCATATTCTCAGCAAAGGATCCTTGTTGCTTTGGCTCCATTTCATACAAATGCAGTTCCCGATGTTGTGCAATTTTTTGGTCTTGTTGAATTTGACCAGCTGTATTTTCATCCTGGCTAGCAGTACTCAACTGCAGTAATGACTGACTAGAAGTACTATTGCTTCCTTGAGACAAAATCACTGCATCACATAGTTGCACACATCATGTATAATCGAGGATTTCTAGTTACGAACCCAAAGACAACTAGGGATTAAGGGCTTGACACTTAACAAACTTTCATGCATTGGTGGGAAGTTACTTTTTAAGGTAATTGAATATAGCCTCTGACAATGAATAAATAAAAGATACATTCATTTCAAACCTCTTCTGATAGCATATAAAGCAAAATGAAGTAAAAAATACATGATTAAGGGCTTCACACTTTACCAGCTTTTCATACATTGTTGGAATGTCACTCTTTATGGTTGAAATGAAAAATAGATCCTTTGACAAACAATGAATCAAAGATACATTCATTTCAAAACACTTCTGGTATTTTAGGATCAATAATGCAAAATTGAGGAAAAATAGATGATGATGATCACTTGTGATATTGTAGGATCAGTAATGATGGAAGAGAAGGCAGATAAGTTGAAGAAGAGCTACGAGTAGTCTTGAGTACAAATTTAGTTAGACTGACAAATTTGTCCTTCACTAAGTGGTTTATGATACTCGAATGGCCACTTCTGTTAAACTATTAGCAGAATCTACGAGTTGCGCAAACTAAACACGTGATTGATAATTTAGGATGTTAAGATAAGTTGGGGACTAATATGGGACATGAACTAAAATTCAGGGGGTTGGAGATATTTATCATAATAGAAAAGAATGGAAGATAAGTACTCAAGTGATCAACCCAACTAGACAAAGGCATGAAAGATGAAAATGATCCATTTCAATTAAAAATCCCTAAGAGAGGAAGAAAAAACAAATTAATAAAAAATAGAAAAATAATCAGCAAAGTAAAGACGGCAAGTTGTGACTACTTGCACACAGAATTAAGTGGTCTCCAAATTTCGGAATCTTTTCAAAAGAAATAGTGGAAGTGAATATTAACCAAATTTTTAGTGAAAACATGCTCAGCATGATTATGATAAACTATATACATATAAACACCAACCAACCAAAGCAACGCCTCACCTATATGTTCTAAAAACTATACATCAAAATCACATTAAGTTATTGCATCCAGACGACTTGTGCTTTCCCAAATTAAACAAATAAAAAACACCAAAGTTATGTAATTCTCAAAATTAATAGTTCTAACCAAGTTCCACAGAGTAATCTGCAATGGGTCTATGATTAATGTCGACTTAGTTATGTGAATAAAATAAAAAAGGTTAAGAAGTATACCGGTGTCTGAATCAGATGGCTGGGAAGCAGACACATCTCCTTCTATGTCCTTATTCAGGGCAGCCTGGAAGGCCTCCAAATCCGCCCTGGAATGCATGGTTTCATCCTTCAGACATTTTATTAAGAATGAGAATGTAATATTAGCTTGAGATACGTCAGAGGGAGATAGAGACAGAGACAGAGACAGAGACAGAGAGAACCTCGTCGTCTTCAAGGAGCTTCTTCACAATGGATGGATCCATTACGAGATATATATGTCAATGCCTTTGAGCCTTTGGCAGATTTATTTTCAACAGAGGGTCCCAGGATTTTACCTTTCCGGGAGAAAACTTAAAAGGATGATAAGATAAACCATCAATTCTGAAGTAATAAGTAGTAAATTACTAAAATTTAATTGCTCATACCAAACAAACTCATACTCAGAAGCAATAATTCAAACAGTAGGACACACAAAATTCACATACATCTTCATATAAAACCCATTGAAATATACATACATCAAGTGTATTAAACTCATATCCAGATAACATTGGAAAGCTTAAGAACTTGATTAGAGAAATACACAAACAGGAGTGGGAAGTAATTGGCTCCATGAGGCATGATTATTGATTGGAAAGTGGCAAGCCAGAGATAGAGCTAACCCAAATTTGCAACCATATATCTTTCTACCTCCCTTCTTTTGTTTTATGGTTTGAGACAATAGCAAGATCTGATATTGCAGAAATTAATTTAAAATTAAGAGAGCTAGAAAGGGGTCTGAGAAGGAGTATGAGGGAGAGAGAAAAAGGCAGAGGTGTAGCATGAGAAAATTACGAAACCCTAGGATACGAGGGAGTTTCGAATTGCAAGGGGTTCCAACTACTAAAAACAAAACAAAAAAATGCAAGCTAGGTTTTCCACTGCGAGCGACTGGTACAATTTCCATTTTATGATGGGGGCAGCGACTTTGTGGAGGTCACTCTAGTAAGTCAAGCAAGACTCAAGGGATAACAGATAGTTTTCATTTGAAATATACAAACTAAGAGTGTCACATCATTAACTTAATGATGGGAAGATGGGAAGATGGAAAGTGGAAAATTCATGGAACTCCATAGTCCATCAACAGGCTGAGGTTTCAACTTTTTGCTCAGCTTCTATACAATTGTACGAATGACCATTTTCACGAAGACTTTGGCTTTGCAGAGGATGCATATATGCCACTTTATCTTTTTCTCCCTTGGTTGTTTATTAATTATTATTGTGATATCTGACGACCCAAAGCTGCCCCCCAAAAGTCGTAATTCTAGTTAAAGTTTTGGTTCTTACTCTCCCTTGTGCATAACAATCACTATGAGACTCAACCACGAATACACAAAAAGCTAAACAAACCTATTTTGAAAACTGGGTGAGCATGAAACTTAACATAATTTCATCTTAAATCCATTTTGTACGAAGTTTAGTTTGGATGTTACTCTTATTAAGCCAGGTTCAACATGTAAAAAGGCCAGTTTTCTTGATAAAAATTCATTTGATGAACATACACACTCAGTCGCTTAACATCTTCAGATCCTCAAAATTACTACATAGCATCAAGTTGTTCCTGTTCTTAATAAGATTATCCTCAAATCAAAATGAATTCTCACCAGCACAACCATTAGACATGTTGACTATCAACAAACAACAGGCCTCCACAGTCCCAACAACCCAACATAGTTTATCTCATGCTTTTATAACACAAACCCACTCAACTCATCTGTACAACCCAATTACCAAACACCTTAACCAACATTATGAAGCTTCTATCTAGCCCTCATCTAAGCTTTTAAGTGTCAATAAGCTTTCTCCTTACTTTCAATCTCTTAGAATCCAACAGAACTAAATTTAAGTAAAAAAAAAACACAAATTCCCTTAAGCTCAAACTAATCAAACAGCAAGTACACCATAATATCAGATTTTAACTTCATAAAAATATTAAGGATATTTATGTTACCTTGCTGATCGGGTGACCACAAGCCTTAACAGCGAAGCAAATCCTATTAGCTTCTACGAGCTCTCTGTCTCTGATTTAAAAGAAATTCTCGGCTCCTGTCAATGGATTTAACATGTGAACCAAAAACACATAAGGTTTAGTAAAACCCTGAACAAACTAAGAATGTAAAGAACACATAAAGTAATTTTGTTTATAAAAACTTACCCAAGAAACTTTAAGTAATTTTGTTTATAAAAACTTACCCAAGAAACTTTTTCTTCTCCAACACGCAAACGGCTTTATGTTTTGTGTGAGCCCTAAACTGACGCAATTGGAAGAGAGCTTTCACTTCTCGGGTAGTAAATGAAAAGTGGGTTCAACTTGAACACAAAAATGGAGATGGGCTTGGCTTTAATCACAGAAAGAATATGGTTTTCACCATTCTGGCACTGAATTCTTGAAAAACCTCAATCCCTTGGAGCTCTTTTTCACTCCCTGTCTTTCTCTTCCTCTTTCCCTGTGAGACCCAGAAAAGAAAATGCAAGAAGCAGAAGAAGAACCAGAAGCTCCGCGCGGGGCAGCGAAGGGAAAAAGGCAAAGGCACTTGTATAAGTTTATTTGTTTGTTTCAAAAAATAAAAAGGTAAAAAGGTAAATGGCATCCAAATATAAAATTTTAGCGGCACCAACTTTTTTATTCCATCTATTTTTAAGCGATTGCAAGGAGTCAACGGAGAATATTGTGCTTTTTTGTCTACGGATTATTTGCCCAAAAAAAAAACCACCAGCTGATGGTATTTTTGATGTATACATAGAAGAGCCTTCCACATAAATAAAGAATCACATTTAATTACTTCCAAACTTTACAAGCTAAATCATATGGTGCAGGCTAAAGCTTCAATGTTTGCTGTTACAAATATAATTCATGAAACTTGCAAAAGGTAATGACTCTAAGCCTAAGATATTGTATTGAATGCCTACGACATTGTATTATAAGTCTAGAATTCTGTATTATGAATGTGGAAGGAAATAGTTTATTGACCAAAATCTTGGTTTGGGGGTACTCTCGTTATTGATATTGGTTGTCTGCTGAATGATACTTCAGATCCGGTCTATCCTTTGAGACATTCATTTTTGCTAATCTCTTTGAAGAAGTCGGGTTTCATCATGTTCTAAGGAAAACAAACCAAACTTTGTTGCAGATATTCTTGCATTGGTTATTCTGTCTAAGATTGTCGGGTTTCGAGTGCTTCCTCGCCTCCCTCCCTTGCCGGCTTTCAATTTCGACTAACGGGGCTTGGGGTTGTTGAGGGGTTTACTTATTAGGCACCTCCCGGGTTGGGGACCTGGAGACAAGCAACATAGTTATGAGAGGAGCAGCTTTCCCCAATAACATGCAATCTAAAACATAAATCTGAAAAGAGCTGGCACAGCTATACTAGTGCTAAGGCCTGGAGATTTTCTGACCTAAGCATATAAACTGTAACTCATGTCTGTGTATAACCACAACTTCATTAAGATATGACCCGTAATTTAGAAAACAATAAATTTGATTTGTGATTTATGGCACTTTATATATGTTACATTCCTGAGAGTGATATAGAATCTCTTCAAAATGAATGAATGTCAAAATAATGAGTGTACAATTTGATTTATTGTTTTAGCCGATGACGTAGGAAAACTATCCTTCAAGAAATTCCTGGGACGCCCTTATGTAGAACTTTTAAGATATGGTCCGTCCTTGTATTTGGAGAACAATGGAAGATCAAGAGCTTCCTCTGCAACTTTTCTGTCGTGATGAATCTTCTCTATCAAGCTCTGGAGGGATGAGAAATTGGCCTGTTTATTTCATAAACGAACATTAGGAACAAAGAGATAGAAGGGCAGCGAGGAGCAATTGGTATTTTCCAGAAAAGATTGATCAGTTTTGACTAATACCTCTGGCCTTATGTAGCCGACTATAGTAAGACGCAGTTCCTCCCCATAGAAATCCTCATCAAAGTCATGAAGCAACCATGGCTCCTGCATTACAAACTAAATTCAACAAAAAGAAGAAAAATACTTGCAAATGCTACTTATGTGGCTTGAAAGACTCACTATAGTCTTTTCAGTGTTGTTGAAATAAGGATTCCAACCAATACTCATGACCATTTTAAAGACACCTCGTTTAGATAATCCAGCCCAACCAAAATATACTCCTGAGGGATGTTCTGAAAGAAGAGATCCATATCCTTCTGTGGATAAATTTGCTGTAGAAAAGATGTAGTGCACTTATAAGGATAAAGTAATGAGGAAATGAAACAATTTAATTCAGCATAACAGGGAGAGAAACAACAAAACACAAGCAACAACCCAATAATTTCAAGCTCATTCAAGCAACGTAGGATCTAAGGAATGCAAACTGTATATAACCAATATCAGGTGCATTAAAAAAATTGCCTACACATGAAATAAAACTAACTTGTATATATCATCTCAAACTAAGAACAGCAGTCAAACATTGTTTCATCAGAAGACATGTACAGTTGAATGAAGATTCTAACTGGATAGGCCAACAGCAACACACCTGTAGGGATCCCAAGTACTTTTGAGCCCCGACCGAATCCCTTAACGACAGGACCACCAATGTGCCAAGGTTCTAGTGGTAAAGTATCTTTTATCCCTGCAACAACAGATCAATGGTGCTAATGAAAAGGGCTTTTGCAGAAGAAACTCTTCAAACATAGTTGAAACACAGACACAGGTACTGAGGTTTACAATCTTGGAAGGGAGGTAGGCCCCACTTTTCAGGTCGCAAATCAAGTAGAGAGTTGATCACCTCATCCGCTGAAGTATAAAGGTGGGCCTGCTTTGGGATGGAGGGTACAGCAACCACCTCCATACCAGCAGCCTTTCCAGCTGTAACACCTGGTCTGACAAATAAATGTTCCAATAAAGAAATGCAAAGAAAAGTGACATGACTTCTTAAACCATATACACATCATGATGCAGGAGCATCTGTTCGTTAACCAGTAGCTAAATTTTGGCTATTTTAAATTAATAAGTTATTGTTTTATTTGTTCTTTGCCCTAGAACTCAATTATCTTCCTTCCAACTTCTATTCTATTGCTTTATCCTTCAATTCTCTGTATTTTTGGACTGTTTGGGTCACTGGACAGCAGCTTATTGCTAATGCCCTGCATCACATCATAAGGCAGTAACATAGCATCTACTTATCAAAGGAAGAATGTTTATGAAGAAGAGCACATCAATTATTCATTTGCAGCTACTTGCCATCTGCATATGAAATTACTAATCTTAACTACAAGCATCACACATGTTTGTATTGTGATAGAAGGTACATTAAGGAAAGAAAATTTAGAACTTGGGAGAGTAAATTGTGGGTATAAAGTGGGTTTAATTGATTTATTTGCTTTAGTTTTTAAAATTAATACCAAACTTGTTCAGTATGAAAGAGTCATAATTGACATTTTTTTATTATTGGCCAAAAATGTAATATGACTTATATTCCACTACAGCATGTCCCAGCTTTATCAAAGTTAGTCTGGTTCAAGGAAAGCATCTGTAGCAAAAATCAAGGTGTTCAATTAGGTTCATTCTTCTATTGAAGACGTTTTAGATGTAATGCAAACAAGGGTAGTTGTAGAGAACATAAATGAAAACCATAGCACTAAAAGGAGAACGTTCCCTGCAACAGTTTTTGCTCCGCATACTTTAATAGAAAAACAAATTCAAACCTGTAAAGAATCAGAGTAGGGATAATTACAGAGAATCTTCAATCACAAGGCAGCTGGAAGGGTTGACATTAAGCCTTTCAGCAACTTCAAGGAATCTCCAATGCAAAATCAAATATTTCTAGTTTCAGAATACCATGTAATCTAATCCTTGATATAAAAAATTTAAATAAATAAAAAACCACACTCAAATTCAAGCCCAAAACAAAACATTTGTGCATCTCACATTTCCGGAGAAGGGTTCCCCAATCTTACTTCATCACCAATGATGACAGAAAAGGATTCCTTCCAGCCTGCATATGAAATACAATAAGCAAATAGTGCTTGTTTGTATGATAAGAACGAATCATAATATCCTGAATGCATGTGGTACTTAAAATTTTCCGTGAAAGATGTAAGCAAATATGCTTTTGAAGAAGTATACCCTGATGGAAAGAAATTTTGGTTTCTATGTTTTCCCTTGGAGAGCTTGAAGCCAATGCCATTGGCACTCTATGACCACTCAAATGTTTAATTAACCGATTGGCACCTGGAAGTGCTTTGATGTTGCACCACCTAGAATGACAATTGTCAATAGCCAATTAACAGTTTTCCACTAAAGTACTGCCTGAACACATAACAGTGAGTGAGTGAGTTGTCCTCATTATTATCATATGGAAGCATCCTTAAAAACATATGATCTAAAAAAGAAAATGATCCAACATCCAAAATGACTACCTATAGAAAAAGTACAAAAGAAACACATGTAACATAATTCTTTGAAATATTGACCATAACACCTATTATATATTCCTCACCTAAAAGCCAATAGTAAAAAACGGCCAAAACAAACATTTGGTAGTTACATCAAAATGATTTTTTAACAGACATAAAAGCAAGTACATAAGTTAATTACTGATTGGAGAACATGGGGGTAATCTCTGAAAGTAATTCACTCGTTGTACAAGATAGCTCAGAATCTTCAACAACAGCACTTGCAGCTTCAAGTGGTGTTTTTCCAACAATTTTTTTAATTTCCCGTCCATCCCACTGCTTTCCATACTTGCCCAAATAAACTCTTAAAACATCACTTACAATTTCATCTGTGAATAATTAAAATAATGAAGAAAAGGAGTTACTAACACCAGTAGAAAGCAAACGGCTACTACTAAGAATAGAATTCACATCCAAGTTCCAACACAGGAAGACCAAAGGAAGCATCAGCCCATTATGACAGATCAAATAACATGAAGTTAAATGTAAAATTGAAAATGCCACTCAGAGTGCGAACCTGTGTTAAGTAGTGTACCATCCAAATCAAGGATAACACAGGACACTAGTTTCTTTGAAGGCTGTGCAGTTGACATCTTCCTAATCATGCATAAATCTCACAATTGAGAATTACGCTCCCACAGGTAAAACGTATCTGAAACAAAGACAGGTTTTTCAATCCAATGACTGAAATTTAATAACTGGAACTAATCAATTTACCCAAATCTCAAAGTCAAACAGAAATTGATCAATGAACTATTCAAAACAATAATTGACCTTTTTTCCCACCATACCTTAACCAAACACACACAACTCCATTTGTCAATCCTCTATGTTAAAACAGACCTTACTGAGCGTAACTATTGAAGATATCAAATTAAGAGCCAACTAAATTCATTTATATCATTCTTGCATACTAGCCTCTTGGCATGCCCTTTCTGTGTGCTCAAGGCTTTTTCTATTGCACTTGGATTTTATTTTAACAACAAAATTTCAATTTTATAGGTTTTAATTGTTTTGGTTTTAAACTTAAGGCAGAAGTCATAGAAATCATCTTTTTCTTTGTAATGGGATCAGAATCTTATATTCCATAGCCACATAATCAGTGACTTTCCATTTAAATAGTGTTTACTGTCAGTTATAACAAAAATAATAAAGTGTACGACTTGTGCTTCAATTTAAGATCAAAACAATTAAATCCTGTTAAATTCGATTTTTATTGTTAAAATGTGCAATAGAAAAGCCTTAATTCTAGTTAAAGTTTTGGTTCTTAACTCTCCCTAGTGCAATAATCAATATGAGACTCAACCAAGAATACACAAAAGGCTAAACAAGCCTATTTTGAAAACTGGGTGAGTATGAAACTTGCCATAATTTCATCTTAAATCCATTTTGTATGAAGTTTAGTTTGGATGTTACTCTTATTAAGTCTGGTTCAATGGCCAATTTCCTTAAAACAAATTCATTTGATGAACAGACACACCCAGTCTCTAACATCCTCAGATCTTCAAAAGTACTACATAACATCAAGTCTTAATAAGAGTATCCCCAAATCCCAAATCAATTCTCACCAGCACACCCATTAGACATGTTGACTATCCACAAACAACAGGCCTCCACAGTCCCAACAACCCAACATAGTTTATCTCATGCTTTTATAACACGAGCTCACTCAACCCATCTGTACAACCCAACTACCAAACACCTTAACCGAAATTATGAATCCAACAGGGCAAGATTGAAGTCTTAAAAAAACACACATAAATTCCCTTAAGCTTAAACTGACATTTTGCCAAAATCAATACCCACATAAATTCCCTTGAGCTTAGATTTTAACTTCATCAAAATATTAAGGATATATATGTTACCTTGCTGTTTGGGTGACCACAAGCCTTAACAGCGAAGCAAATCCTATTAAGCTTCTACGAGCTCTCTGTCTCTGATCCATAAGAAATTCTCTCGACTTCTGTCAATGGGTTTAACATGCGAACCAAAAACACATCAAGTAATTCTTTTTATTAAAACTTACCCAAGAAACTTTTTCTTCTCCAACTCGCAAATGGCGTTTCTGTTTTGTGTGAGCCCTAAACTGGTGCAATTGGAAGAGTTTTACTTCACCGTTAGTAAATGACAAATGGGTTCAACTTGAAAACAAAAATGGAGATGGGCTTGGCTTTCATGGAGAAGATGTGAAGTTTCACTTTTTTGGGGTACAAATTAAGTTTCAATTTCGGGGTTCTGGCCGTTTTGGGGAAATTAGGTACAATCTTTGCACTTTTGAGGCTAATTATGAACAACTTGACGAGTAATCACAGAAAGAAAATGCTTTCACCCTTATTGCACTGAATTTTTGAAGGATCGAAATTGAATAACGCTTCCCTCCTTTGCCATAAAATGGAACTCTTCCTTGCCAACTGATGTGGTGTAATTCAGTCAAAAATAATTAAGAATAATTAAAATGAAAAATAAATGCACTTCTAAGAATGACAAAAAATCAAGTATTAGTTTGTAATTGAGTCACATCACTAGGTAAAGATGACAACATTTTTATAAGAAGAAGAACCAGAATCTCAGCGCGAGGCAGAGAAGGGAAACATGCAAAGGCATTTTTATTACTATTCACATAAATAGTGGCAGCCCTTGCAAAATGCTTGTGGTGTTTCCACCCGTTGCCATGACAATCACTATTCACATGAGATATGAGGAGAGGAATTTGTATAAAGTTTTGGTGTGTGAAGTGAAAAATATGACTAAGTATTTATTTTTTAAAAATTTTGAAATTTTTAGTTTTTTTTTTGTTGCTGACGCCATCGCTGAAGTTAACAAACCTAGGCTAGACCAAGGGCTGGTTTTGATGGCTTATTTGACAATTTGACATTTTGGAAAAAATTGAACTCCACCCGAAATGCCAAATATCAAAATATTTTATTATTTTTTTAAAAGCAAATGGGCCCATATTATGCATAAAGTTTAAAAAGAGAGTAAATGATAGTAAGGTCCATGACTAAAAAATATTAAAATTATATTTGACATCAAGCTTTTGATATGTTATTTTTGACATATCTCTTCCAGCCTTCAAATCCATGTAGGATTTGACTATTCGGTTGAAGCAACTTTAACCTTCAATTTTTACCATTTCATGTTCATATGGCAATTTGACATATCGGTTGGAGATGTTTTTAGGTTTTTAAGCATATTAAGTAAGGTTTGTGAAAAATAAATAAGTCATAACTATGTCAAACACTTTTTTTCAAAAACTTAAAAGGCTAAAAAGGTCAATGGCATCCAAATATAATTTTGGCTGTAATTTTAGCAGCATATCAACTTGTTTATTCCAACTCTTAAAGTAGATATTTAAGTTGAGTGATAGAATTGGACAAACCTATCTTATTATAATTATATTGTATTATATGTTGGCTTTACCTGGGAGGTATACGAGTACACTTCACCATGGTATATATTTTATATAAGAAGCATGAGGTGTAAAGGATGTTGGTTAAGTAGGAGGTGGCTTTAGAAGTTGGTGTTGGCTTATCATCAATTGTCGCACACCTCACCAATTAGATGTCAATAGGTGCCGCCTATGTATTACTATAAATAGAAGTCATTTGATTTAGGCATGCATAGTTTGCATAAGAAATAAGAGAGAAGAAGAAGAAAGAAAGAAAAAGAAATAGAGAAAGTAAAAGAGAGAGAAAGAAGAGAGAGAGTGGTGAAGAAATTCTTGGAGGAAATTCTTGGGGATCGAGTTCAGGACATAAGTCACTAACAACACATAAGAATACTGAAATCTAGAATTAGTGCAAACTAACATATATCATAGCAAATTCATATCACAAATAAACTAGTTCATTAATCATCAACGAAAAAACCCCTACAACTATTACATTAGCCTTATTTATAGGCTTTACAAGACTTGAGCAACAAGACTACTTGGTCTGAAGTAAACTAATTAATTATAAAATCATACATAAATAATAAAAGATATCTTAAAACTATCTAAATAAAAAAAATAACAATATCTCATGAAATAACTAATTAAATGATAAAAGTCTCTCTTGATTCGCCCCTTATGCTCCTGCATCATAGCTGAACCTCAAACCTATCATAGGAAGGAATCCCAAAAAGAATAGAAAAAGATAAAAAATAAACATTAACTCATCAAAACGGAAAAAGAAACTGAAAATCGCAATGTCCCCTCCAGCGCCAAGGTACAGACCAAAATCCACTCGAGCGGCCTAGAAATCATACGTAAGTCTTGCATTTTCCGCCTAGAAATCATCTTTTGCACTTCTAGGTTTTAATTTTGGGACTTGGGAGTAGAGAATGTAATAATAGAAAATAAGTATCCAAAATAGAATAAATTGAAAAAAATTAAAAGCGAAAATATCCAGAAATAGGAATTAGTTGTGTCATTGCCCATGCCTAAATTTATTTAATAACGCTTGTTACAAAAAAGGTTATTCAAAAATAGGGAGGGGGAAGATGAATCTAAAAGAAGAGTAGAGAAAGGGAGAAAAACATGGGGAAAGGGAAGACTTGCCAACGTCCTTAACCTTATTCAAGCAAATTACCAGAGCGTTAATATGCGAAATTCATAGGAATCCCATGGATCTAAGGGCTGCCTTCCACTACTTGTCCCTTAAGCTTACTCGAGCATTCAACAGAAATCAAGACCAGGTCAAGAAAGAAAAGTCTAATATTAACATTTCGCGGCACAACCTTTATACAGAGACTTACTTGTGATGTTTTTGACTAGACAGAAACCTTCCAACAAGGAAAGAAACAGAGCCAGCATTGTCAGTAAAACAAAACTTGGACAGAAACAGAGCCAGCAATACCAGAATAATAAAAATTACATATAATAGCACGTGTTGATCGTCCATCCTATCTGCTGAAGTTTTTGGTGACTCTTGTGAATTGGGACCTTCCAGTGACTCAGCAGGAAACTTTTCCTTTCTCTTTCGCAAATGGATTCTTCGGTTTGCAGTACCTTGGAAAGGAATTGCTTCTGAATTACAAATGGCTTGCATAGGCTGGTGAGAATTTTGTTCGGCCTCGGACTTATTGGCAAGAACTGGAAGCATGTCAGCAGACGCAGACGCTGAAGCTTCATCTAGTCTGATGATATCATCATTCAGTATATCCGCATAAAAGTCATCATCATAAGAATCCTGCAATTTGTAATTCACATGGATCATAATTCAAGAGTTGGACATACAATGGACTACAATATAGAAATAGAGTTCAAAACTGCCAACAGTTATGCAAAGTTTCTTGGACCCCTCGTTATCTTACACAGAACAAAAGTATGATAAAAGTAACAGAAGAGCAAGTATTGTTTATAACCCCAAAACAATGACTCGCACTTCTTATGTAATACATATAAAAAATCACTTCTGATACAATGATGAATTGCCTATCCATCTTGCAGGTGGTCACCCCCACCCCCAGGCCCAACCAATACACATAGATAAATCCTGATAAAAATATACAAAAGTTCTGAAGCAGTTAAGCTTGAAGTATTAAATAAAAGGATATGCTTCGTTTTTACGAACCCTTCTTGAGGTCCCATAACCACCTAAAGAATAATTTCTGTCAATGCCTGGAAATGCACATATCAGTTTCCTTTATTTATCTATTTAAATTACATTCTACATTCCATATTAGCTCCATTTGTAAATACCACTATTTGTACTTCCCAACTTAAATAATATACATACACACTACAGACGATGGGTTGACTTGACTGTATGACAAAACTGCACATTTAGAGAGTTATTAATTAAAAAAGAGATTGAAAATCAAGAATTCCATTGGCAACTGGTGAGAAGAGAAAGCCTGAGTTCTAAGACACGAGACAAAAATAAGAAATTAAATTGGCAAAACACTCGGAGAAGTCGGGTAGAAATAACATTCTTTTAACTTTATTAATCTCGATTCTCTTTTATGATTTTCCCTTAATATTCCTTACAAACTAATTCTAAAAGAAATAATATTTCATACGCTTTTAATTATATTGTTACGGTAATGCATGCCAAAATATTTTTATAACCCCTCGTAAAACTTGTGATCAATACCTTTGAATTTTTTATTATTGTTTTTCCTTTGTTTTTGTAGTGGCATAACTACCTGACACAACTAAACTGTGTCACATAACCACCTGACAAAAAACTAGGTGTTGGCTATACCTAAGCTACTAAAATTTATAAATGTACTACCTGATATGGTTTTTTCTGGTAAACGATACTCACCTGATATTGTTAGTGCTATTCAAAATCATGCACCTGTGTGTAAACTGCAACTTTGCAGGTGGGCTACTGATTTCATCTCAAATAAGATGGCAGTAGAAAAAAAAAATAAAAGAAAGAAGGATATGATAGACAAGAGTCAAGACGAACCCACCATCTGGTGGCCAGAAGAGTCTGTCTGTGTAACCTCTGTTGTCTGTTTTTGGTTGGATTCAGATGCAGAATCAATTTGCTCAGTAGAATGAGAATCATGACTGCTAGTAGACTTCTTCGAATAGCATTCAACTGGCTTATCATGGTCAATACCAACTTCTGAGACAGCATTTTCACTATTATGCACAGTTGATAAAGGACTTCGACTTGAAGAACCTCCGTTTGTGGTGTCATTTAAACGGAAATCACTGTTCTTCCGGAGGCGGCAAACAACAATAGAATCCTGCAGCACAACAAGCAGGCAGAATATTTAAGAGAGAAAAAAAAAATTCAGAAAGTGCTTGCATACTAAAATGAACTATTGAATGTGCAGATGTAACAAGAGACTATATAAATACAACCCACATAAGCAGCGCGTAAATAATCTTGAACCAATTCAAGATGGTCTAGCAGGTGAATCTTTGTGGCTAAACATTTCAGTCACTTCTGATAAGTAATTTACTTTAAAGAAACAAATTCTAAGGAATATGAAGGTATTGGCAGTAAGGAGATGAGGGCGGTTATTCTCAAGAACAACGAATAACGTTGATTGAATCAAGTAATAGCAGCAATCAATCTATAGTCTTCTAAATCACATGTACTTTTTTTTCCCCTTAAATGGAGTGGAAGTCATTTTCATATGAAACATTTCTCGCCAATCACCCCCATTTTTGCATTTGCCAACCACACTGCGTGACTAAGATTATCAAAGTACTACTAGTTGAGAGAATGATAGAGTAATGCACTTGTGACATTCATGGACATCTGAAAAATGGTTCCAGACCAAAAAAAAAAAAAGAGATATTTAGTAAAATACCCATTCTTAGCACTAAAACTATAAATAAACCCCACACCATTTAATTTCTATAAACAAACCCAAAAAATATCCAAAAAATGACAATTGGCCCTATTGAATTTAATTTTGATTATTAAATTACTTTAATGTCCTATTGAGTATTTTGAGCTTGTTTATATGTTTTGGGGTTGGGTTTGTTTTGAGAAATCAATGGCAGTTTTGTAATTTAAAAGAAGTTAAAAGCCTTTTTGTTATGTTATAAATGAGTTTTGGGTGTGTTTCTAAAGTCCATTTCATATAGGGTATTTTTATAATTTGGGCTCCTAGATTGGGTATATTAGTGAATCTCCCAAAAAAAAAAGCCAAATGAAAAACGGTTCTGTCCTACAAATGGTATTAATTTAATCTTCCCTTTCCCAGAAGAATATACATCTGGTGATAGTTCAAACCAAATAACTAACAGATGACATTTTGAACTACTATTGAAAAAAGTTACCTGGGACTTGTCATTCATGCAGTACTCGTGCATAATCCATTCTGTCCTTTCCCCTTTTGGCGCACGACCCATGTGGAACACAAGTGTCCTCTTTGTACCAATTACATTAGAACTTGACTTTACGTTGCGTTCTTTTCCTGTGGCTTTCCAATAACCAAATTCTGTTGCTCTTCTGCTTTGTGAGCCATTTGGGTACTTTCTTCCTCGTGGAGAAAAGAAGAACCACTCATTATCCGATTGAATGACAGATTTGGCTAGTTACACATGCACCAACTCTAATCAGATGTCAAATCCAGCAAAAAATTATTTGTTTACAAAGAGACTTGAACAAGTTTAGGTGATTGAACTCACCACACATAACTATATATGTATATACGTACTCACTGTCGCACACACATATACATAAGCAAATAACATGCGTAGTGCTAATCAGACACAGCAAAATTGAACCAGAATGCATATATGTGTGTGCATAACCAAACAGAACCAACATGGCACTCCTTAATTAAATTTTTATTAAAAGAAAAAGAAAAACGAAAAAAAAGTTTAATTTGTTTTACCCAGTCTAAGTAAAGCGTGATAATTTTCTGGATTCTTTCAAATAAAACTATCTCTATCTCACTCTCTCACTCTCCCTCTCTGATCAACTAATCAGTTAAATAAGGTTTTCATCTTCATTGGTTTCCAAATAGACTAAAACCTCTATTTCAATAACCATCTCCAATCCAAATACAGTGAAAAGAAAAACATATTTGCAGTATTTGTCCTTTCAACTTTCCCTTACGTGCACCTCATCCTGCATGGAGAGAGGCGGAGAACTGTGAGCACATGCGTGTTTGTGTTTACTAATCTGACTAGTTTTCCTCGACAAATTATTGCAAGCTAGCTCCAACAACAGTACTCTTTTTTGTCACATAAAATCGAATACCATATATAGGATCCATGCCATTCATATAAATAATTCACATCAGTAAAACATCCCTTCAACTAAATGTATCTTGGTTCAAAGCAAGGGTTAGCTGTCCGGCTCAAAATGAAACGAAACTGGTGGACCGTGCATGTTGACAAGGGTGGGGGCCAGCTAAGGTCCTTGGGTACACTAATACCTCTAAATTTTGACCCATGTCCGACGTTTCTCCCAGAATGTAATTGGATTCTTACAAGAAACAAATCTGTAACAAAATTGTTGACTCAATTCAACGCTGTCACTGTCAGCACGCAATTACAAAAACAAAAACAAATACGTTTTCTGTGTTTCCTACACAAACAAAAAAAAATTGCAAATAAATTCAATCACTATTTCACTACACAAACAAAACAAAAATCAAAACTGGTGAAAGATAAAGATGAAAGAACTAGAAATGAATAAAACCCAACAAACCTGGCAAGTCCCAGGGCTCGAAATTGCAAATATCAACTTCAGGAATGACCTCTACGCTCTTCCCAGGTTCAGGTCCTTCCAGCTTGTTCTTCAGGTAATAGGAAATCAGTTCCTCGTCGGTGGGTGAAAACCTAAACCCAGGAAACATTGAAGAAGCCGCAATCGAAAGCTGAGCCTCCTTCGAAACCGCGCCCATCTATGCTGTGATTGTTTTTGGCTCTCTGCTGTTTGGTTGCTGAGAGACTGAGCTAAAGAGGAAGAGATGAAAGGAAAGGAAAGGAATTGGGTTTAACAGAGACTTGGAAGTTTGATCAAATCTTATTTGGCTTTGTGCTTTGCTTTGCTCTTTCTCTTTCTCTTTCTCTTTCTCTTTCCTTTGCGTGTCGACGTTTGCTTTAGGCGGAGGGAAGGGCACGTTGGACAGGCGGAAGGCCACGTGATGGTCACGTGGGAGAGCTCTGTTCGAGAACTTTCTGCTTTATGTGGAGAGAGTCCTCTGTGCGTGCCTATCTTCCGCCTATTTGGTGGTACCAATACCATGCGCTCTGGCTGACCGCGTGAAATATACACTGGTTTTATCGTTTTAAATAAATTTAAAAAATCTTCTCTTTTTTTTTTCAATGAAAAATGGGGGATAATGTTGAAGAATATAAAATCCTATATCGAAAACTTAACTAAATAAATTACAATTTATAATAAGTGGTTCCACTTCTAATAGTACCGAGACCTTATGTGATAAAACTTCACACATACTAGGCTTTGTAGGTGATTAAGTTGGGGACAATATCAATGTTAGCTGACCCGTCTCTCTAAAATTTAACATGGCATCAGAGTTGGTTGATTGACTATGCCTGAATTGGGCCTTTACCCTTACTTAATATGTAGTGTTCACATGTTGGGCTTGAATGTTTACCTTTATTCATTACTTAATACGTGGTGTTTACGTGTTAGGCTTCAATGATCGATTCCGATGTAGACTTGATTTCACGTGTGGCTCATTATGTGGTGGTCCCATGTGAGGAGGCGTGTTGAAGAATATAAAGCTCCACATCAAAAACTTGACTAAATAAATTACAACTTATAATAAGTGGTTCCACTTCTAATAATACCAAAGCCTTTAGCGATAAAACCTCACATCTACTGAACTTTGTAGGTGGTTAACTTAGAGACAATATCGGTGTTGCTAATAGTGGGCTCCTGGTCCGTCTCTCTGAATTTAACAGATAAACCCTAAAGAACAAAGTCTTTTTTTTTTTGGGTATGAATATAAACCCTAATATAAAAAAAAGTCTAAATCTAGGCTTGTTGTCGACATTTCTTTTTCAAAGCTTCAATGAATGTATCTATATCTAGCTTGTTGAAAAGATCTAATATATCAATGATACAATATAATTAATGACTAATTAAATGTTAGAGATTTCAATATATATATATATGATTGATTGCATATATTAGTGATGAGTTGGTGGGTGCATTGTGAAACATAGTTATCATTTTGAAAAGTATCCTAATAGTTGTGAACTTTGGGTATTGACAGTTATATTCAATATGAGGCATCTGTCCACTGAAAGAGTGCTTTGGCACCTCTTCACCAAAATCAAATGGGTACTTTGGACACTCACTAAAATCTATAAAAATCCCACAACGTGGGACTTCTAAACACAACAGAAATCAATCTCTCTCTAACTCTTCTTCTCAATATATCATACAATTTCCTTGTAGAAATTGTAAGGAAATTTCAGTTTTTGCTAAAGTCTATAATTCCAATCTTTGTTGTATCCTGAAAGTGATTTGTTTGGAACCCATTAGCAAACTCTATTGAGTGGGGGCAAATATCACTTTAAGGAAATCGTAGTAACGTGCCTCAAAGCCAAATTTTTTGTCTATTCTCAATTTAATTTCCAACAATCTTAAAGTGATATTTGTATGGAGAATATGTAAGAAACTATGGCTCTCTCTGCAATGAACGATAGTTCTTTTTGGAAGGACAAGATTCGCTAGATGCTGAATGCACTAAAACATTGTCTATGTTCTTGATCCAAATTTGCAAGCCAATTCCAAAACCAAATGTTATTGTTGATAGAAAGAAGCGTGAAGAAGATGAATTAATGTGTAGAGGACACATCTTAAAACACATTATCTGATCAGTTGTATAATCTTTTTGCTGCTACTCAATCTTCAAGAGAAATATGGACTGCTCCTGAAGAAAAATACACTTCAGAGAAGAAAGGTACTGATAAATTCCTTATGTTTAAATTCTATGAATTCATTATGACTGATGGAAAAACAATTGTGACCAAGTTCAAGATTTACTTATATTGGTCACAAAGCTCCGTGAAGTCAAAATAATTGTTCCTGAGTCATTGTAAGTAGGAGCTGTCATGTCAAAATTAACCAATGGCTGGAACAATTACAGGAAGAAAGATACGAGTCTCCAAGATCTTTTAAAGGGGATCCAAATTGAAGAGGAAACTCGAAATCGAGAGAAAGCTTTTTCCTCTCAAGACTTCACTAAGGTTAATTATGTTCAAGGGAGGAGTAGTAAGTTCAAAAGAACTTCAAAGTGAATAACACAAGGGAGTTTAAAAAGACTAACCCCAAACCAAGAGTGGCAAGAAAGATGGAAATTGCCACCATTGTGGCAAGAAAGGCCACTTTATTCGTGATTGCAGGTTCAAGAAAAATAAGGATGCCAAATTAAACAAGGCAAATTTGGTAGAAGAAAATTCTACTGAAGTAATAATTGCTATGGTCTTTGAGATGCAAATTGGCATGATCACTGAATTGAACATGGCTGCAGCAACTAAAAGTTCAGATTGGTGGCTTGACTCTGGAGCTACCATCCAAGTTTGCAATGATAAAACACAATTTAAGACCTATACAACAAAATAGCATTCTCAAGAGGTGTTCTTGGGCAACCATACTTCTGCTACAGTCTTAGGAAAGGGTATGGTTGAACTCCAATTTACTTTTGGAAAGACAATAAACTTGACCAATGTTTTTCATGTCCCAGACATAAGGAAGAATCTTGTACATGCAAATCTACTATGCAAGAATGGCATAAAAGTTGTTCTAGAGTCTGATAAACTTATATTGTCAAAGAATGACATGTTTGTTGGGAAGGGTTATTCATGAGATGGAATGTTCAAACTCAGTTTAATAAAAGCGAATTCTTCTATTTATATTGTTGACTTCTCTTCTTTTTTATGGCATTCTAGGTTAGCACATTTAAATTACAGATCTTTGAAATACTTGTCTATGCAAAATTTAATTTCTTGCAAAGAAGTTACATCTAGAAATTGTGAAACTTGTGCCCAATCTAAAATTACTAAGAAACATTTGAAGATGGCAGTACAAAAATCTTAGACTTAGTACATTATGATATTTGTGAGTACAATGGAACTTTAACAAGAGGAAGAAAACGATATTTTATTACATTTATAGATGACTGCTCTAGATTTACTTATATATATTTGATACCTAGCAAGGATGAAGCCTTTGAGTTTTTTAAACGATGCAAGGATGAAGCCTTTGAGTTTTTTAGTTGAAAATTAAAATCCTTCGTAGTGATAGAGGTGGTGAATATTTTTCACATGAGTTTTCTTTGTTTTATGAAGAACATGGTATCTTCCATCAAAAAACTGCAACTTATACACCACAACAAAATGGCTTAGCAAAGAGAATGAATAGAACATTGACTAATATGATTAATTCTATGATTATAAGTGCTAATGTTCCTATTTATTTCTGGGGTGAAGCACTCCTTACTGCATGCTATATTCAAAATAGAATTACTTCTAAGAAGACACATGTGTCTCTGTATGAAGTATGGAAGGGCAGAAAACCAAATCTAAATTATTTTAGAGTTTGGGGCTGTTTGGCTTTTTATAGAACTCGTGATCCTAATAGATCAAAATTGGGTCCTAGAGGTATAAAAAGTATCTTTGTGGGATATGCAAAAAACTCTAAAGCATATAGGTTGCTTGATGTAAACTCAAATATCATTGTTGAGTCTAGAGATGTAGAATTCTTTGAAGATAGGTTCTATCATGACCCTAATCCTAGTTCAACTCTACAACATACTCCAGAACCAATGGTTGATACAAATCCTAGTTCATCTTCTAGCAGGAAAAGAAAAGAACTAGAAGTGGCTTCCGAACCTAGGAAAAGCCAAAGAACTAGGAAAGAAAAGAACTTAGATCCTGATTTTATTTCTTCACAAGCCATTGTGTTTCTGGTAGAATGAGATAGGAATCAAGTTCTAAATAAAATACCCATGATATTACAAGTAGAAGAAGATCCTAAAGTCTAAATGAAGCAATGACTTAAAGAGATGCTGCCTTCTGGAAGGAGGCTATAGTGTTGAAGTATAAGTGTGTTAGCTGAGTATTAGTGTTATTTAGTTTAATTGTAATGAATTAAGTGTGAACCATTGGATCCCAGTCCAATGGACAGCTGAGATGTATTCTTAGCTTAAGTAACAAATTGTGCCAGGTGTCATTATCTCATAGGGTAGTGAAATGAAGGGTTAGATTTTGAATGATGTAATGAGGAAAATTCCAACAGTAATATATGCACAGTGAGTGCGTGAGTGAAGCAATAGCTCATTGTTACAGTAAGAAACCAACACAGCAAGTCAATTATGCTAACCAAGTAGATGCTACTCCAACTATGTTTTATGCTAGCAATAAAATTGATGCTAGTATAAAAGGAGGTGATGAGGTATGGTACTTGGACAGTGGATGTAGCAATCATATGACTGGAAGGGAGGATCTACTTGTTGACATTGACAGAACTGTGACTGCAAAAGTTGAAATGGGAACTGGACAGCTTGTTAAAAGTCACTAGTAAGGGTAGTCTTGTGGTTGAAACCAAAATGGGCAAGAAATACATCAAAGAAGTTATGCTAGTGCCTGGATTGAAAGAAAACTTACTTAGTGTGGGCCAAATGATAGAGCATGGTTATTTCTTGGTGTTTGGAGATCACAAGGTGGAGATTTACAATGACAGTTCTTATTCCAATTTGATTGCAAGGATACAAATGAGAGGAAATCGAAGTTTTCCAATGAAATTGCAGGCTGAAATGCATCTTGCTTACAAGGCAAGTGTTTGTCACTCTACTGCAATGTGGCATAGAAGATTGGGGCATCTAAATATGAGAAGTCTGAAATTACTACAAGAGCAAGACATGGTTGTGGGATTGCCAGAAATTACAGCTGTTACAGAAGTATGTGAGGGTTGTATTCTAGGCAAACAATGCAGAGAATCATTTCCGAAGGAAGCTACTACTAGAGCATCAACTACTCTAGAGCTTGTACACAGTGATATCTGTGGTCCAATGCAAACAACTACAAAAGCTGGAAATCGATATTTTCTCACTTTCATAGATGATTGCACAAGGATGTGTTGGGTCTATTTTTTAAGACACAAGTCTGAAGCTCTGAGTGTATTCAAGAGATTCAAAGCCACTGTGGAATTGCAGATTGTCTATAAACTAAAGAAGCTTAGAAGTGATCGAGGAGGAGAATACACCTCAGTGGAATTTGATAGGTTCTGTGCAGATATAGGCATAGAAAGGCAAGATATAGGCATAGAAAGGCAACTAACAACTTCATACACACCACAGCAAAATGGTGTAGCAGAGAGAAAGAACAGAACTATTGTGGAAATGGCAAAGTGTTTGATGCTAGAGAAGAAAATTCCTCTTGAATTTTGGGCTGAAGCAGTTAATACATCAGTTTATATCTTGAATAGGTGTCCAACCAAAGCTTTGAATAAGAGAACACCATTTGAAGCTTATAATGGAAGAAAACCTGGAGTTAAGCATCTGAAAGTGTTTGGCTCATTATGCTATGCTCATATTCCAAGTCAACAAAGGCAGAAGCTGGATTTGACAAGCAAGAGGTGCATTTTCTTCGGCTATGGTAGTTGTGAAAAGGGGTATATACTTTATAGTCTTGAAACAGGAAAGATAATTGTGTCTAGAGATGTTGTGTTTAATGAAGATGCATGTTGGGATTGGAATGCACAGAAAGAAAGAAGTGTGACGATTCCAATTGCTAAAATTACTGCAGATAAGCAAGGACAAGAAGAAAAAATCAGTAATCCTGAAGTACAAGGTGAAGAAGGTGAAATATTTGACACTAGCACTGAATCTAGTGATCAAGAAAGAATGCCAAGCTCCCAGGATTTTGATCACACCCCTCGCAAGTACAAAAGCATTGCAGAAATCTATGAGAAATGCAATATGTGCATCATAGAACCAGAGAGTTTTGAGGAAGCAGCAAAGGATGATTCCTGGAAGAAAGCTATGGAAGATGAAATCCTAATGATAGAAAAGAACAACACTTGGGAACTTGTGAATAGACCATATGACAAACCAATTATTGGTGTTAAATGGGTCTATAAGACAAAACTGAACTTGGATGGATCTGTGCAGAAGAACAAGGCACGACTAGTAGCAAAGGGTTATTCTCAGAAGCCTGGAATAGACTTCAATGAGACCTTTGCACCAGTGGCAAGACTTGATACTGTGAGAACCTTGGTGGCTTTAGCTGCATAGAGAAATTGGAGGCTATTTCAGTTGGATGTAAAGTCGGCATTTCTTAATGGAGTGCTAAATAAAGAAGTGTATGTGGATCAACCATCTATTTTTTGATACAAGGAAGTGAAGATAAGGTGTATAGGCTTAAAAAGGCTTTATATGGTTTGAAACAAGCTCCAAGAGCTTGGTATGAAGAGATAAACTCCTACTTTACTAAAGCTGGTTTTCATAGGAGTCCAAGTGAAGCTACATTGTACACTAAGATGTCTACAAGTGGTATTCTCATTGTGTCACTATATGTAGATGACATTATCTACACAGGAAGCTCAAAGGAAATGATGGCTGAGTTTAAGAATGAGATGATGAGGCAATATGAGATGACTGACCTAGGATTGCTTCATCATTTCCTTGGTCTTGGAGTTCTACAAACTGATACTTGCATCTTCTTACACCAGAAGAAGTATGCAAAGACTTTGCTTGACAAGTTTGGACTCAAGGATTGCAAGTTTGTTGCAACACCACTGGCTGTGAATGAAAAATTGTCAAAAATGGATGGAAGTGATCTAGCTGATGAGACTTTGTATAGGAAAATGGTGGGGAGTTTGCTCTACCTAACTGCAACCAGACCAAATATCATGTTTGCAGCAAGCCTCTTGGCTAGATTCATGCATAATCCAACTAAGAAGCACATGGGAACAACAAAGAGGGTGCTGAGATACATTCAAGGTACTATGAATTATGGAATTGCTTATGAAAAGGGAAAAGGAGTAGTGCTAATAGGTTATTGTGATAGTGATTGGAGTGGAAGTGAGGATGACATGAGAAGCACATTAGGTTATGTTTTTAACTTAGGGTCAGGTGTGTTTTCTTGGGCTTCAATCAAGCAAATCAGTGTTGCTCTTTCAACTGTAGAGGATGAGTATATTAGTGCAGCAGAAGCTACTGCACAAGCTATTTGGCTGAGGTTTGTGTTATTAGATTTTGGGGAAGAGCAAGTAGAACCAACTCAATTGCTATGTGACAACACTTTAGCTATTGCTATATCGAAGAATCCAATTCATCGTCACAAGACCAGACATATCAATCGAAGGTTTCATTTAATTCGAGATGCACTTCAAGAGGGTGAGATTGATCTACTATATTGCAAAACTGAAGAGCAACTTGCTGATATTTTCACTAAGCCTTTGGCAAGGGATCGGTTTGAATATCTAAGGAGCAAGCTTGGAGTTATTTCAGCTAAACACTTAGAAGGGAGTGTTGAAGTATAAGTGTGTTAGCTGAGTATTAGTGTTATTTAGTTTAATTGTAATGAATTAAGTGTGAACCATTGGATCACAGTCCAATGGACAGCTGAGATGTATTCTTAGCTTAAGTAACAAATTGTGCCAGGTATCATTATCTCATAGGGTAGTGAAATGAAGGGTTAGATTTTGAATGATGTAATGAGGAATATTCCAACAGTAATATATGCACAATGAGTGCATGAGTGAAGCAATAGCTCATTGCTTCTTCTCCAAGCTCATTTCTAGTTTTCATCTCTCTCTCTCTCTCTCTCTCTCTCTCTCAATCTCTGCATTTTTCATTTTTCTCTAAGATGTGGAGCTCCATCTACCAAAAATGAAAATGGTTCATATCATAGTCTGAACATTCTAACATATAGATGATGAGATGAACTCATTATTGTCAAACCGAACATGGACTTTAGTAGACTAACCACATGCATCTAAACTAATTGGTTGCAAATGGGTGTTTAGAAGGAAATATAATACCGATGGTTCTCTACAAACCTTTAAAGCCAAGTTAGTAGCCAAAGGCCTTAAGCAGAAAAAAAAGAGTAGACTATTTCGATCCTGATTTACAATAAATCCAAGTGCACAACATTGGGAAGCAATACGTAAAATTTTAGGTTATCTATCTAAAGAGGACCATTAACTTGGGTCTATGTTACTCTAAATTTCCAACTGTATTAGAGGGTTACTCAGATGCTAGTTGGATTTCTAGTGGTAATGACAATAAAGCCACGTCAGAGTGGATATTCACAATTGGAGGAGGTGCAGTTTCTTGGGCATCAAAGAAACAAACAATTATATCACACTCTATGATGGAATCTGAGTTTATAGCATTAACAACGGCATGCAAAGAAACCGAATGGATGAGAAACTTGTTGTTTGATATAGAGTTGTGGCCACAACCAATGTCATCAATCTCTTTATTGTGATAGTGAAGCTACATTGTCTAGAGCTTATACCAAAGTGTATAATGGAAAATCTAGACACGCTTAAGACATGCATATGTAAAACAATTGATAACAAATGGAGTTATCAATATAACGTATATAAGGTCAAACAAAAATTTGACAGATCCACTTACTAAGGGACTCTCTAGAGATATGGTAAATAGTACATCTAGTGGAATGGGGTTGATATCCTTGACTTAAATCACCAGTAATGGTAACCCAACTTTGCCTAGAACATCACTAAACCAAAGTTAAATGGGTAAAATAACAAGTTACTAATAAATGAATTAAATAAGCATTGAATAAATTTATATACCCTATTCCAGGATGCTCAGTGCATAGTGCTATGATAAAGAGGATAAGTTTATTAAACTCTTAGTGAGGTATGGTTGTTTTTCATGTCCTCAAAATAGGGATATATCATGAGTAACCTTACCTATATAAATATAAGAAGTGGTGTTGCTTCTAACAAGAGTTTTTTGGGTGTTTCTCTTGTAAATATTTATGAAACCATGAAGTAGCACATGGCCATAATAGTGCTTACTCAGTTCAGAATTTTTTACAAGAAAATTTTAATGTGATCATGTGTGTGGTATTATTCGGTTTTGACAAAATGGACACACAGTTTAAGGTTTGGAAAGGCCACCGTTGTCTCCGTCAAATCTTTGAAATATTTACACTAATTGAAGGTTAAAATCAAAAGATACCTTTGTATACATGAACATATAAGGACGATTTTATTGAAGTGTTTAAAGTATAGGCTCCTTTGTTCAAATACCCCCTATGGTTGACAAAGTGTCTCAGATTGCCCCCTGACTTTTGTAATGGCTCAAACTACTCCCTTAACTTCCATTCCGTTACTAAGGTTGCCCCGTGCCGTGAATATTCAACAAAAAATTGTTATCTTAGTTGATGTGGCAAGGGTACTCGAGTAATTTCATACAAGTGGCAAAAATTGATCAGAAATTGGCATCCAAGGTGGCTATTGGTGGGACCCATGAGATAGTATGTCATACTGGGCTAGGGTTTCGAAAATTTCAGATTTGGGAAAGTGAAGAAATCGAATGGCTGAGCTGTTCAAGCCAAAGGAATCTTCAATGAAGGTTCTTGGATTTTAGGTAGCGCATCTTTGAATAGGGTTTAGGAATCGCTTTTCTGTGTGTGTAAAGTTCTATCTAGCAACAGTGAGTGTAAAGTTCTATCTAGCAACAGTGAAGTGGTGCGAATATTTCAATTCGGTAAGAAATCATTGAATATTTGTTGGTGTTGGAATTTAAGGGTGCATAAAGAAGTGGTGCGAAAATGACTGTGCTTAGAGAAGCTGGAGGTTCTCAACTCGTGTGTAAGCGGTCCCATTCTTGTCTCTTCTTTATGCTTTCTCTACTATATGTCTATGTCTTGTTTAGTCCTTTTTTGGTTGAATATGTCTTTTTTTGGCCGAACCTGTCTTCTTTATGTCTCTTTCTCCTTCATGTGTGCTAGTATGTGAGAACCGTGTGGTCCTGGTTGGGTGGTCCTTGTGTTGTCTATTGTTATATGAGTTTGTTAGTGTATGGGTTAAATAATCATGGTTTTTGCGAGATGAATTAGGTTGTGAATTTGTCTATATTCAATTCAATAGAACATTAAGTGCATTGACTAGTTATTAACGGGACATTTGCTGCGCTGAAATTGACAGATGAAGATGGTGATGATCTGATCACATTTAAGATGTTCCATGGAGGTAAGCTTGTGCAGAAAGGGTCAAGTGAAAGTCAGTGGTCTTACTTTGATGGTTCTATAAGTTGGTTTGATTATTGTGAGGCTAACTACATGTCAATGTTAGAGATATGAGCGATGGCTAAGGATTTGAGATATAAAGACGGTGCGGAATTCTATGGTATTGTTGCACGTATTAGGAAAGCTGTTCACATAGGATGCGATGATAGCCTATTAGGATTTATGCGTATAGTTCCTAAGAGAAATAAGAGGGTTATTGTGTTTTATTTGAATCATGAGGTTGAAACTTCAAATGAAGTGACATAATTAGAGGAACAATTGCAAAAGCTTGGTGATGTGCATGTGCAAGGGTTTGGTGATGTGAATGTGCAAGAGCTTGGTGATGTGCCTGTGCAAGAGCAAGATGATGTGATTGTGTAAGAGGTTGGTGAGAGTTCTAGCTTTCAAGATAAGGATGCAATTGATCTAGACTTTGTGCAAAATGATTATGCACAGTTTGAAGATGAGGAAGCTAACACTATTGATTATACAAAGGATGATATCTGGTTTGATGGTTATGTTGATGATAACATTGTTGATATAGATCCAAATGCTGAAGAAGATAATGACAAAGATGTCACTGGAGAGGATGAGGTTGCACTTACAAGCTAAAATACATCTTCAGATGAAGATGAAGCTTTAGCTGAAGCAAGAAGGAAGATGAAAAGAATGCCAAAGAGTTTGGATTTTAGGCCTGAAATTGACATGGAGAACCCAATATTCACACTTGGGTTAAAGTTTCCTACTGTTGCATTGTTTCGAAAAGTTTTGATGAGACATTCTGTCAATTAGGAAAGGGAGTTGAAATTTACGAAGAATGATTTAGACAAAATAAGGGTTGTGTGTGAAAGTCCATGTCCACTTATTGTGTATGCATCCAAGGTAAATAGAAGCACATACTTGCAAGTGAAAACATGTAGATTTGAACATGCATGTAGTCAGGGTCGTAAGAATATATACATGTGATTGCTAAGTGGTTAGCTGAAAGGTATGTTGGGCAATTAAGGATGAATCCAAATAGGACTGCATCATCATTTGCAGAGTAAGTGCACTTGGATTATGGTTACACCCCTTCCAGAGCAACTGTGTATTGAGCAAGGGCTTTAGCAATGGATATTGTATAGGGAAATTACATTGAACAGTATGAATCTTTGTGGGATTACTCTAATGAGTTAAGGAATAGAAATGTTGGAAGCACTGTGCTCATTAAGTCTGAATTAGATGGTGATAGACCGCAGTTTCAGAGGTTGTACACATGTCTTGGTGCATGCAAGAAATGCTTTTTGAAAGGTTGCAGGCGTGTAATATGTTTAGATGGTTGACATATAAAGGGGCCTCATCGAGGGAAATCGTTGTCTGCAATTGGGATTGATGCAAACAACGGAATGTATCCAATTGCATATGTTGTTGTAGAAGTTGAGAGTTTCAATACTTGGATGTGGTTTTTGGAAATTTTGGCTGCTGATTTGAATATTTCCAACAATAATGGTTATGTCTTCTTGTCTGACAAGCAAAAGGGTCTCATTGATGCTATACATACTTTATTCCCTAATGCTGAGCATAGGCACTGCTTAAAGCATTTGCTTGCAAACTTTATGATGGAGCATAAAGGCCTTGCATTGAAGCAGCAAATGGAATCCATTACAAGGACCACAATAGTGCTTTAGTTTAATGAAGAGATGAATAAGATGTTGAACATGTTTAGAGCTGCCCACAATTGGTTAACAGAAAAAGATCCTAGGAATTGGAGTAGGGCATATTTCAAGACCTCTTCCAAGTGTGACATTCTTATGAATAACTTATGTGAGGCTTTCAACAGAAGCATATTGAATGCAAGAGACAAGCCAATTTTGGCTATGTTAAAAAGAATTAGGTTGTACATTATGCTATCGATGGCTACAAGAGAGGTTAGATGTGACAAGTGGCATGAACAAGTGGGGCAAAGGATTAGAGGTATTTTAGAAAAAAGGAAAGGAAAGGGTCAGTGGTACATTCTTAGGGTTGCTGGAATCAACATATTCCAGGTAATGCACTAAAGTGGGAGGACACTTGTTGTTGATTTAAATGCCCACTCTTGTTCATTTAGAGGTTGGGATTTGACTAGGCTACCCTATGAACATACTTGTGTTGCCATTAGTAGGTATCATGGAGCCCCTGAGGACTATATGGCTGATTCGTACAAGAAAGAAACTTTCATGAAATCTTATGAATCTATGGTTATGCCAATGCCGAGCCAAGATCAATGAGTGAAAACTAGGCTACCTCCATTGAAGCCTCCCAAATACCACAAGCAGCTTGGTAGACCTAAGAAAGCAAGGAATAAAGCTGCTAATGAACCTAAGAAGCCAAAGAATCTATACAAGCTGCCAAAGTACGGAATTCCACTAAAATGTGGCAATTGTGGGGGAGAAGGACATAATCGAAGAGGTTGTAAGGTATGATGAAGGGTCTTTCTTACTGTGCTGCAAAACTAATTTTTTTTATATATAAATTGTAAGCTCCTCAATTGTATTTACTCAATTTTTACCCTTCTCAAGAATCTAAAAACCCTTTCTTAAAGCCTCCCAAGAAGAAATTAGCAAAAGCAAAGCTTCCTGTAAGCTCTTATTTTGACCTACAGTTAAGGTACATTCTTATTTTTAGACTTCTCAATTTGACCTATGGTTGGAAATTCTTATTTTTCAGGTGAGAAAGAGTGCCAATACATATGAACATAATGGCCAACATACAAGGCAGTTTAGGAAAAGAAGCAAGAAGATGGTTCCCAAAGCTTGGTTCCCTCACAATAAACTAAAGCTTCAACAAGTGCACCTAGTGTTCCAAATCCATGAGCATATCAAACTAGGCAGAGAAAGAAGCAAGGTGATAGCTCCCAATGCTTGGTTCCCACACAGCAAAGTGAAGCTTCAATAAGTGCACCTACTGTACCAAATCTAGGGGACATCAAAGGCAGAGAAAGAAGTCACAAGCATCTTTACAAAGGAAGCACTTTGTGAAGGACCCATTTTTTCACCCATGATGAAGAATGGGAGTTGAATTAGGACAAGATTGGGTTGCTTATTTTGTTATGAACTTGGGGGTTGTTTTTTTTTTTTTTTTTGTTTTTTGTTTTTTTGTTATTTCACTCTAGGCAGGTTTGGGTTGCAAGTTGTTTAGTCATGTAAAGCTTCACAATTCGACACTAGTTTTTTGGACATATTTTGGATATATATTGGGTGATTTTGGACATATTTTGGATAGATCATGGGGTGAAATCCTGCAGATGATTGATGTTTTTCAACTTTTGATATTGAAATGCTAATGAAAACTTTTATGTTGCCTCTTCTTTTATTTTTTATTTATTTATCAAAAGGTAGGATTCCTTCATTAGAGAAATATGGAAATGGGAGTAAAAATAATTTCCCAAGCTCAGGGAATGGTGTTGCTTCTAGCAAAGTACATCAAGACAGACAACTATATGATACAAACAAATTCATCTAAAATAAAATCTCAAAGGCTAGAACCAAAAGGCCACAATTATTGGCAACTATATGCTTGGTTCATCTATCATGTATTTTTAATGTAGAGAATATATTCATTCAACTGTAGAACCAACTATATGAATGGTTTATCTATCATGCTTGATATATGCTGGGTCTCTCCCTTCTTGTTTCTTCAAGGCCTTGCTTTGTCTGCTTTCCATTCTTTTCTTTTTTTAATCAGTTTTATCTTTTCTCCCACCTTTAGAAAAATAAAGCATAAGCATTTTCACTATTATTCGAATTTTCTGAAAAGTAACTATCTCGGTTTCATATATAAATTTATATAGGATCTTTGAAAAAGGCATTCCTTCATAAGAAGGAAAAGACTTACCATCTTTGGGATCTGATGCTACACCGCTGCTCAATACCTTAGGGGATCGACTCTATTACATAAGTGGATTCCTAACTTTTATCTCATATCATGACATAAGTAAGCAGTTCTTACTGTATCGGACCAAAACCTACTACAAAATAGAATGCCTTTAGCAAGGGCGTTATGGTCCGAAAAGGCGTTTTGCCGTCGGAAATACTCTTTTTCGACGGCAAATTGCCGTCTGAAGTCGTCGGAAAAACGCTAGTTGCAAATAGTTTTTTTTTATCACTCCGTGGAAAATAATGTTTTTCCGACGCCCATGTTTCGTTGATATTGCTTAAATTTCTGTCGAAAATGAATTTTCAAAACAACGATACAAATTCATTTCCAACCATAGCTCTGGTCGCAAATACTTATGCAGCTATAGAAAATAATTTTTTATCGAGACCTTTTGTTTTGCGATAATATATTTTCGACCAATGGCTATTTGTCAAAAATAATATTTCTGATCCTAAATTACTATTTGTGATCAATATAATTTGTCGGAATTTTGCATTTCCAACATGGAAGTGTGTCGAAAAAAATGTTTTTCCGACTACATTTATAGCAATTATTAAGAGTAAAAAGTTATCGGAATGTACGAATATTTTGTAAAAGAAATTTTAAAAAAAAAATTCAATGAGAAATTGTTGCCCGAAAAATAATATATATTATTATTAGTAAAAGACCAATGTAACAAATTCCAAAACTCATTACAATCCTAAGATATATCCTTTATCAATAGTCCTCGAAGCCCACTTCCAACCGAATAAGGTGTTTGAATGTAGTTTTCAGGTTTTCCTGTGACTTGTATGTAAATACGGCTTCCTTGAAATGCAAAACCTTATCCCATGATTCAAGCACACCTACATACAAATAGTTATGATCTTGAATTAAAAACATATAAATATTCTTTTAGATGAAAAAAAAAATATTATGAGGAATCAAAAAAACATAATACATGCCTTAATTGAAATAAAGACATAGGTGATTGAACTAAATTTTACACATAACAGAAAGTGGCTTCTTATTTCAATGTTATTTCAAACTTAAACTTAAGATTTAAATCATGATAATCACAAATTGATCTTTATGAGGTAAAAAAAACGATTAGGAGTTTAATAACATACCTGAAACATGACAAAATGGATCAAATAAAGAACTGAGGCAACAAAACTAGTTAAATAATAATAAAATAGTACACATAGAATAGAAGAACAAGAGAAGAAACAACATGGTAATCACAGAGTGCTCCTCATGTCACTAACTTGTATCGATCAACAAAACAACAATATTATAGCATTCCAGAAAATAACTCACATACTGTTAGTGTAAGAGAGACAAGTCTATAAAAGTCTTTTAAGTGCATTACCGTGTAAGATAAAAAGAAAGGAGAATAATATAGTCTCCTCCCATATTGAGAGATCCTTGCAGATTCATGCAAAACCTTTTGACAAAGAGAAAAAAGTTGTTTACTAGTCTAACCAGCATATCAACTGAAAATGCAAAATAGGGCTAAACATTATAATATAACATGACAGCAGCCAAAATGAAAACTAAAATACAACAACACTCAAATCATAAAATATAACTTATAAAGAGATATCCCAACCATCTCGCATGCTTCATTTGTCAGTCGTTCATACACCAATTTACCATTATCTACTAGAGTTCTACAGCTTCATCCTGCATATTCGATTAAAGAAAACAATGGCATCGAAAAAAAATTAGGACAATCAAAATTATTGACCATCCAACATTCTTTCACCAACACAATATTTATCAGTACCTTATTCTTGACATCTTTTGTGGCCTATAGCAATAGAAAGAGTCAATAGACCACTCAAATGAAAAACAGAACAACACATGTAAAACCAAAAAAAAAAAACCAATTAACAATTAACAAAATTAAAGAAAATGAAGCTGCGAATTGAATTAAAAATTTTAATTTACCTTTTTTCATGACTCAAATGGACAAATTTGTACCAAAATCAAGGAAAAATCGAAACCTGAAACTCAGAAAAAACAAAATTTAGATATATATATATAGAAAGAAAAAAAAAATCACTTCTCCAAGTCGTGCTCATTGATAAACGAAAGATAAGGGGTGCATATACAACATTGCTATTTTAGGGTTGGACTCAGAGATATTTGTGAGAGTTTGAGAGTTTTTAGATGAGAGAAAGGAAGTAAGGGTTTGGGTAAAAAGAGATAGAATCAAAGACTAAGAGACTAAGAGAGAGAGAGAGATAGACGGATGACGAGAGGGAGTGTTGAGATTGCTGGATAATCTTCTAGCGAAAGAGATAAAACCAAAGATAGAGAGACATAGGGAAACAGAGTGCGAGAGAGGGGCACACTAAGAGTGGGTGTGGGAATTTTAGGGTTTGGGTACAATAAAGCGTGAAATTAGAATTTTCGTGAAAAAAAGGGCCATAGGAAAACAAAATTGGGCAAAAATTGGCAACAAATAAAAACGAAGAAAAAGGATATGATTTCACTTGTCCATAAATTCGGTTTAATATCAATTTGATATGATTTCACTCCTAAAAATCATAATAAATACATTAAAATTTTGAAAAATTCACCGAAAATTCCTATGAAGTTATAGTGACATTCTCCTCGTACTAAAGCTTGCAAAATCTTATTTTTACATATTAAAATTCAAAGTGACAACCAAAACTCAAAATAGTTTGTAAACAAACCAAACACTAGTTAATGTTTGATAACCTAACACTCTTGCTTCTTTCATCCAATGATTACTTTGAACTCAATTATGTGGAATCACAATTTTAGACTTCTAAAATGAAAGGATTTGTCATAAAGAGTGTGTAGCTTTGTTCGTTATATTTTTTAAATTTTTATTTAATCTGTTATGAATTTTTTAAGATAAACAACAAAAAAGTAAGAAAAAGGACATGTGGCGCTGTGGTATGAGGACACGCATCACCAACACAGAAAAAGCACTTGTAAGAAATATGGATTTTGTATGATTTCACACCTATAAATCATAATAAATAAATTAATAATTTGAAAAAATCATTAAAAATTCCTAAGAACTCCTAGTAACATTCTCTTCATCCTAAAGCTTCGAAAATATTATTTTCACTAATAAAATTGCAAAGTGACAATAAAAACTTAAATTAGTTTGTAAACACACCAAACAATAGCTAATGTTTGATAAGCTAACACTCTTGCTTCTTTGATCCCTCAATTATGTAGAATCATGATTTTAGACCTCTAAAATTGAAGGATTTGCCGTCAGGAATGCATAGCTTTTTTCAGTGTATTTTTCTTATTTTTTATTTAATTTGTTAAGATAATCATTTCCGACGACAGCTAATTCCCCTCGTAAATAGAAATATTATTACCGACAACCATATGTTGCCCTCAAAACTAGGTTGTGATTTTCGACAAAAGTGAATATGCCCTCGGAAACCAGCACAACTATTACCGACGAGGATGTCTTTGGTCGTAAATATAGCAGCATTACCGAGCGAACATATTTCTTCTCGGTAGTAGTCAAATAATTACGACGGGATGAGAATCCCCTCGGACTAACGTAATTTTTTTCGTTAATAAAGTTGGCGCCAAGTTTTCCCACCAAATAAATTACATTGACGACGACCACAGAGACTTTTTTCGACGATTGTTCCTTTTTCAGAAATAAATTCCAGCCCCGTGCCATATTTCCAACGGACAACAGTTTTTGTCGGAAAAAACATTTTTACCGAGGGAATTTGGGGGCCCTCGGAAAAAGTTGGCCGGTAATGAACCTTTTTTTTTGTACTGTCATTGCATATTTAGAAATATCAATATAACAATAAACACATTTCAAAGTAAAGGATGTGAATGATAAGAGGAATGGTTCAGGGTGATATACGGATATCAAATAGCACAACATGGATAAATGATCAGGCAAAACATCACTCACAAATAAGTCAAACCATGCTTCATTCTCCAAATGGGTGTCAAACTCCGCATAATTTCTTACACAAACGAGAAAGTTGATGGGATGCCCATCCACTATCCACTTAGATATAATGAATTTAACCTCATATGTCATATTTTGCTTAGTAACTGGATTACCTCTGGTAGAAGTAATAGGATTATAAGCTGTTAATTTAGTATGCCACATCACCGCAAATTCGGCTTCATTGGCAAAGAAGTAATACCAATAACCTTTAAATACTTTCTTTGCATCGTCCCCTGCAACAAAATTGGTACTGTCAAAAAACTATCACACAACCAAAAACCTGTTTTTCATATTCTATGTATGTGTCTTCAATATGCACCAATAAAGACAACAAGACAGCGACATCATTATGCAAGATCCTACAGAAGAATTCTAGCTCCTTGGGCAGTAAAACATCATGAATGATGTTGATTACACGTTCAAACATTTCGGTGTCACGCTTAGCCTGAACCAAGATTTCAATTTTTGAATATTTTGGACAGCCTAATACCGTGCTTCCGTTTCTTAGCCATATGTTATCCAGGGTGATATTCTCATGCCAATCACCAGTATAATCGAGCACATGCATCATCGACGTGAGAATATCCCTGTAAATAGAACATAGGGAAGGAATGATATAACCGGTTACCGGATCGACAAGTGGAATTTGTTCCCTCTTCATCTTCGTAATCCAAGCAGAAAGCGAGGAAATTACTCGCTCAGTGAAGACATTAATAATCATTGAAAATTCCTACGAACTCCTAGTGACATTCTCTTCGTCCTAAAGCTTCGAAAATATTATTACCGACAACCATAGAGACTCTTTTCGAGGGTTGTTCCTTTTTCGGAAATAAATTCTATCCTCGTGCCATATTTCCAACGGACAATATTTTTTTGTTGGAAAAAACACTTTTACCGAGGGAATTTGGGGGCCCTCGGAAAAAGTTGGCCGGTAATGAACCTTTTTTTGTACTGTCATTGCATATTTAGAAGTATCAATATAACAATAAACACATTTCAAAGTAAAGGATGTGAATGATGAGAGGAATGATTCAGGGTGATATACGGATATCAAATAGCACAACATAGATAAATGATCAGGCAAAACATCACTCACAAGTAAGTCAAACCATGCTTCATTCTCCAAATGGGTGCCATGCTCCGCACAATTTCTTACACAAACGAGAAAGTTGATGGGATACCCATCCACCATCCACTTAGATATAATGAATTTAACCTCATATGTCATATTTTGCTTAGTAACTGGATTACCTATGCTAGAAGTAATAGGATTATGAGCTGTTAATTTAGTATGCCACATCACCTCAAATTCGGCTTCATTTGCAAAGAAGTAATACCAATAATCTTTAAATACTTTCTTTGCGTCGTCCGCTGTAACAAAATTGTTACTGTCAAAAAACTATCACACAACCAAAAATCTGTTTTTCATATTCTCTTTATGTGTCTTCAATATTCACCAATAAAGACAACATATCAGCGACATCATTGTGCAAGATCCTACAGAAGAATTCTAGCTCCTTGGGCAGTAAAACATCATGAATGATATTGATTACACGTTCAAACATTTCGGTATCACGCTGAGCCTGAACCATGATTTCAGTTTTTGATTATTTTGGACAGCCTAATACTGTGCTTCCGTTTCTTAACCATATGTTATCCAGGGTGATATTCTCATGCCAATCACCAGTATAATCGAGCACATGCATCATCGACGTGATAATATCCCTGTAAATAGAACATAGGGAAGGAATGATATAACCGGTTACCGAATCGACAAGTGGAATTTGTTCCCTCTTCATCTTCGTAACCCAAGCAGAAAGCGAGGAAATTACTCGCTCAGTGAAGACATTAATAATCATTGAAAATTCCTACGAACTCCTAGTGACATTCTCTTCGTCCTAAAGCTTCGAAAATATTATTTTTACTAATAAAATTTCAAAGTGACAATAAAAACTTAAATTAGTTTGTAAACACACCAAACACTAGTTAATGTTTGATAAGCTAACACTCTTGCTTCTTTAATCCCTCAATTATGTAGAATCATGATTTTAGAGCTCTAAAATGGAAGGATTTGTCGTAAGGAATGCATAGCTTTTTTCGGGGTATTTTTCTTATTTTTTATTTAATTTGCTAAGATAATCATTTTCGACGACTGCTAATTCCCCTTGTAAATAGAAATATTATTACCGACAACCATAGAGACTCTTTTCGAGTGTTGTTCCTTTTTCGGAAATAAATTCTATCCTCGTGCCATATTTCCAACAGACAACATTTTTTTGTTGGAAAAAACACTTTTACTGAGGGAATTTGGGGGCCCTCGGAAAAAGTTGGCCGGTAATGAACCTTTTTTTTGTACTGTCATTGCATATTTAGAAGTATCAATATAACAATAAACACATTTCAAAGTAAAGGATGTGAATGATGAGAGGAATGATTCAGGGTGATATACGGATATCAAATAGCACAACATAGATAAATGATCAGGCAAAATATCACTCACAAGTAAGTCAAACCATGCTTCATTCTCCAAATGGGTGCCATGCTCCGCACAATTTCTTACACAAACGAGAAAGTTGATGGGATACCCATCCACCATCCACTTAGATATAATGAATTTAACCTTATATGTCATATTTTGCTTAGTAACTGGATTACCTCTGCTAGAAGTAATAGGATTATAAGCAGTTAATTTAGTATGCCAAATCACCTCAAATTCGGCTTCATTTGCAAAGAAGTAATACCAATAATCTTTAAATACTTAGTTTGCGTCGTCCGTTGTAACAAAATTGTTACTGTCAAAAAACTATCACACAACCAAAAATCTGTTTTTCATATTCTCTTTATGTGTCTTCAATATGCACCAATAAAGACAACATATCAGCGACATCATTGTGCAAGATCCTACAGAAGAATTCTAGCTCCTTGGGCAGTAAAACATCATGAATGATATTGATTACACGTTCAAACATTTCGGTATCACGCTGAGCCTGAACCATGATTTCAGTTTTTGATTATTTTGGACAGCCTAATACCGTGCTTCCGTTTCTTAACCATATGTTATCCAGGGTGATATTCTCATGCCAATCACCAGTATAATCGAGCACATGCATCATCGACGTGAGAATATCCCTGTAAATAGAACTTAGGGAAGGAATGATATAACCGGTTACCGAATCGACAAGTGGAATTTGTTCCCTCTTCATCTTCGTAACCCAAGCAGAAAGCGAGGAAATTACTCGCTCAGTGAAGACATTAATAATCATTGAAAATTCCTACGAACTCCTAGTGACATTCTCTTCGTCCTAAAGCTTCGAAAATATTATTTTTACTAATAAAATTTCAAAGTGACAATAAAAACTTAAATTAGTTTGTAAACTCACCAAACACTAGTTAATGTTTGATAAGCTAACACTCTTGCTTCTTTGATCCCTCAATTATGTAGAATCATGATTTTAGACCTCTAAAATGGAAGGATTTGTTGTAAGGAATGCATAGCTTTTTTGGGTGTTTTTTCTTATTTTTTATTTAATTTGTTAAGATAATAATTTTCGACGACTGCTAATTCCCCTCGTAATAGAAATATTATTACCGACAACCATATGTTGCCCTCGAAACTAGGTTGTGATTTCCGGTAAAAGTGAATATGCCCTCGGAAACAGACACAACTATTACCGACGAGGATGTTTTTGGTTGTAAATATAACATCATTGCCGAGCGGACATATTTCTTCTCGGAAGTAGTCAAACAATTACAACGGGATGAGAATCACCTCGGAAATAATCATCTTATTTCCGACAAACATAATTTTGTCATTAATAAAGTTGGCGCCAAGTTTTACCGCCGAATAAATTACATTTCCGACAACCATAGAGACTCCTTTTCGAGGGTTGTTCCTTTTTTGGAAATAAATTCCATCCTCGTGCCATATTTCCAACGGACAACATTTTTTTGTCGGAGAAAACACTTTTACCGAGGGAATTTGGAGGCCCTCGGAAAAAATTGGCCGGTAATGAACCTTTTTTTTGTACTGTCATTGCATATTTAGAAATATCAATATAACAATAAACACATTTCAAAGTAAAGGATGTGAATGATGAGAGGAATGGTTCAGGGTGATATACGGATATCAAATAACACAACATGGATAAATGATCAGGCAAAACATCACTCACAAGTAAGTCAAACCATGCTTCATTCTCGAAATGGGTGCCATACTCCGCACAAATTCTTACACAAATGAGAAAGTTGATGGGATGCCCATCCACTATTCACTTAGATATAATGAATTTAACCTCATATGTCATATTTTGCTTAGTAACTGGATTACCTCTGTTAGAAGTAATAGGATTATAAGCTGTTAATTTAGTATGCCACATCACCACAAATTCGGCTTCATTTGCAAAGAAGTAATACCAATAACCTTTAAATACTTTCTTTGCATCGTCCCCTGCAACAAAATTGGTACTGTCAAAAAACTATCACACAACCAAAAACCTGTTTTTCATATTCTCTGTATGTATCTTCAATATGCACCAATAAAGACAACATGACAGCGACATCATTGTGCAAGATCCTACAGAAGAATTCTAGCTCCATGGGCAGTAAAACATCATGAATGACACAACCAAAAACCTGTTTTTCATATTCTCTGTATGTGTCTTCAATATGCACCAATAAAGACAACATGACAATGACATCATTGTGCAAGATCCTACAGAAGAATTCTAGCTCCTTGGGCAGTAAAACATCATGAATGATGTTGATTACACGTTCAAACATTTCGGTATCACACTGAGCCTGAACCATTATTTCAATTTTTGAATATTTTGGACAGCCTAATACCGTGCTTCCGTTACTTAGCCATATGTTATCCAGGGTGACATTCTCATGCCAATCACCAATATAATCGAGCACATGCATCATCGACGTGAGAATATCCCTGTAAATAGAACATAGGGAAGGAATGATATAACCGGTTACCAGATCGACAAGTGAAATTTGTTCTCACTTCATCTTCGTAACCCAAGGAGAAAGCGAGGAAATTACTCTCTCAGTGAAGATATTATTAATCATTGAAAATTCCTACGAACTCCTAGTGACATTCTCTTCGTCATAAAGCTTCGAAAATATTATTTTTACTAATAAAATTTCAAAGTGACAATAAAAACCTAAAATAGTTTGTAAACACACCAAACACTAGTTAATGTTTGATAAGCTAACACTCTTTGCTTCTTTGATCCCTCAATTATGTAGAATCATGATTTTAGACCTCTAAAATGGAAGGATTTGTCGTAAGGAATGCATAGTTTTTTTCGTTGTATTTTTCTTATTTTTTATTTAATTTGTTAAGATAATCATTTTCGACGACTGCTAATTCCCCTCGTAAATAGAAATATTATTACTGACAACCATATGTTGCCTCGAAACTAGGTTGTGATTTCCGGCAAAAGTGAATATGCCCTCGGAAACAAACACAACTATTACCGACGATGATGTGTTTGGTTGTAAATATAACATCATTGCCGAGCGGACATATTTCTTCTCGGAAGTAGTCAAACAATCACGACGAGATGAGAATCCCCTCGGAAATAATCATCTTATTTTCGACAAACATAATTTTTGTCATTAATAAAGTTGGCGCCAAGTTTTACCGCCGAATAAATTACATTTCCGACGACCATAGAGACTTTTTTCGAGGGTTGTTCCTTTTCGGAAATAAATTCCATCTCCGTGCCATATTTCCAACGGACAACATTTTTTTGTCGGAAAAAACACTTTTACCGAGGGAATTTGGGGGCCCTCGGAAAAAGTTGGCCGGTAATGAACCTTTTTTTTGTACTTTCATTGCATATTTGGAAATATCAATATAACAATAAACACATTTCAAAGTAAAGGATGTGAATGATGAGAGGAATGGTTCAGGATGATATACGGATATCAAATAGCACAACATGGATAAATGATTTGGCAAAACATCACTCACAAGTAAGTCAAACCATGCTTCATTCTCCAAATGGGTGCCATGCTCCGCACAATTTCTTACCCAAACGAGAAAGTTGATGGGATGCCCATCCACCATCCACTTAGATATAATGAATTTAACCTCATATGTCATATTTTGCTTAGTAACTGGATTACCTATGTTAAAAGTAATAGGATTATGAGCTGTTAATTTAGTATGCCACATCACCGCAAATTCGGCTTCATTTGCAAAGAAGTAATACCAATAACCTTTAAATACTTTCTTTGCATCGTCCCCTGCAACAAAATTGGTACTGTCAAAAAACTATCACACAACCAAAAACCTGTTTTTCATATTCTCTGTATGTGTCTTCAATATGCACCAATAAAGACAACATGACAGCGACATCATTGTGCAAGATCCTACAGAAGAATTCTAGCTCCTTGGGCAGTAAAACATCATGAATGATGTTGATTACACGTTCAAACATTTCGGTATCACGCTGAGCCTGAACCATTATTTCAATTTTTGAATATTTTGGACAGCCTAATACCGTGCTTCCGTTTCTTAGCCATATGTTATCCAGGGTGACATTCTCATGCCAATCACCAATATAATCGAGCACATGCATCATCGACGTGAGAATATCTCTGTAAATAGAACAGAGAGAATGAATTATATAACTGGTTACCGGATCGACGAGTGGAATTTGTTCCCTCTTCATCTTCGTAACCTAAGAAGAAAGCGAGGAATTTACTAGCTCAGTGAAGACAACCATAGGGCCATCTAAACTAGTGTACAATGCCTTGATGGATAGCACATAGCCTGGATTGCAAGCCTTCTGAAGACACAACCACTTCTGCATGTTTAAAAAACCGGAACTCCTAATATAGTGTACTGTGGCAGGAAGGCCACAGTAAGTCCCGGTTAAAACATTCAGTGGGAGAGTTTCATCTTCGCTGCAGTGGAAAATTTCATAAGACGTAGAACTTAAATAACAGGAACTGCCATGAGGAAACCTCTCCTAGTCATGTAGATACACACGATTCTGCACCACCCTAAATGGAAAAGCAGCAAAGCCGGGAGAAATAACATAGCTTGAAATGCCAATGCCAATCTGTTTGCTCCATTTGCCTTTTTTGAGTTATATTTGAATTATGTTACCACTTTTCTGTTGCCTCTTTTGTGTAATCCTACAGATGGTATATGTAATCCTTAAGATACTTTATATATATATATAAAAAATGCTCAAAACTTGCAAACTTCATACCCAGTTCATATCAAAACACAGTTTACATTTTACAACACCTATTACATTGCAAAATACAACCATATTACATCAATCAACATATTACAACACCTCTTACATCCATAAATATAACCATATTACATCCATTAACGCATCCATATTATTCTCTCAATTTCGAATCATCTTCATGCCATGATAACAACACATGTAATCAACCATATTAATTAGCACAAGAGCAGTAACCAGTATTCTTGATTTCAATTGAATCTTTGCATTCTCCTCTTCCAACCTATTAATTTTCCTCAGCAAGTTATCACCATCTTGGAATGATCACACATTTCATCATCAGCCCATTCCCAAAAACCACATCCATCGTTAACTCCTCCCTGCATCAACCCACCACAAAAAATTTCAATGTTTCAACTGATCGGTGCATATTTATATATCATTTTTCACCATTCTAACTTATGATTTGATTATGTTTTTGAGTTAAACTTATGCTTTTAATAAATTTTGTGTTTGTTTCAGTGTAATAAGCTTAAGACTCATTAAATGCATTTTGTAGACAAGTTAGCTCAAAACGGTGTCTGCAGATCAGTCAACTTTACGAATTAGACTGTACTTTCTCATGATGAACCAGATGTTGAGCCCTATATCATTGGAAAGATGCGGAAGTCTAGTTTCTGGAGAATTTTACGGTTCATGATTCCGAGTCTTCTAGAGAAAGTTATACAAGTTTTGGCAACTTAAGGTCAAATTCGGCAGCATCTGCATTACTGGGCCAAAAATGACATTTGAAGGTCTTTCCGATTTTTTCTTGAGTTGGGCTGCATATGCTTGGAAAGATAATTCAAAGGGTTTGAAGATCCAGATTTTTCCAGATTTTGTAGGAGGGAAGATCAAGCCCAAAACAAGCCCACAAGTTGACTGCAATGAAGTCAATTCCAGATTATTTTCGGCAGTCAACTGCAAGTTCCAAAACGTACACTTGTACTACTCATATGGGAATATATTCTTCATAAAAGTTGTTTAAATGGGTGTCTATTATGACATATCCAAATTTGAGCCCCATTGGATACATATTGAAACCTCAAGTCTTCCTACACCAAGCCTGGTTCAGAAGAATTCGTTTTTCCAGCAACACATGTGCAACAGCAAAAGAACTTTATTAGCCAGCAACAAAGACTAGCAGCACATGGGTTGGCAGCAAATAAAGAGCCAGACCTCCATGCTAAAAGAAGAAACCAGCAAACCCATGTGAAGAAAGCTTGAGGTGCAACAAAAGAAGTATGGGATGAAATTGATTCCAACCACACTAACATAGACAAGATGAAGTGGGAGTTATGGATTGTATTAAAAGAGGAATTGTGGTGTTGGAATTCATCATGATGTTCCTCCCTCTTAGCCCTATAAATAGAGAAGTCTTCAAGCTTCAAAACACATCCCCAAAGGGGGGAGCTCTCAAACACTTCTCTATAGCTCCCCTCCCTTCTCTCCCTCAAATTCTCTTAGTTTCTCTTTCTAGTATTCAATTGTTGTAATGAAATCTTTGTGCTGAATTTCTCCTTAAGTTTTTCTTAGTTCCACTTTACTTTTCATTGTTATGTAAATTCTTTTCTTTACTTTCAAGTTTGATTAGCTTCCAAGTTTCAATTATGGTTTTTGTTCTTATTCATTATGCTTATAAGTTAATATGCTAGTTTGAATGATTGATCACCATTTAGGCTTGCATGTTAGCTATCTTGGTTTGAATTAAAAGTAGACATCATGCTTTAATTCGAATTGAACTATGAATAGGAAGAGTATGTATGGACATTCGACAACAGAGATTAGATACATACTTGGTTGTTTAAAATGTTCTTCTATGCTTAATGGATTCCTAATGCTTAGTTTAGGTTAGACAACAGATGATCAAATTAGGGAATTAGGAATACAAGGTTAGGACCAAACACCATGGCTTAATCATACTTTAGCGAGAATCAATACGTTAATCTAATTGAACTTGGGAACTTATCTGCTTGAGTTATTTTCTTTTCTTTCTTTCTTGTTTTATTTATTTTCTTTCTTGTTTTTCTGTTTTGTGTAGGAAAACTGAATTGGATTATTCAATCACCAATCCCTGTGGAATCGACCTCGCACTTACATATGCTATACTACCGAACGACTCGTGCACTTGCGAGTATCATAAGTTGAGAATGCAGCTGCATCCATTTTGGTGCAGCTGAATCGACGCAACATCAACCCATTAACAACAAACCCTAGATTTGAATTGATCCAAGAATCTTACCTTTGAGAGTGGACAATCTTGAAATAGTCTTCCTAGGTTTGAATTGGTCCAAGAAGTTATAATTCTTGCCACCTTTCCACAGTAACATCATGAAGCCTACCTTGCCTGCCTTGCTTCTCTCACTTCCATATCTTCTTCATCTTTTTCAATTGAACCAAAACACAAATTCGCCAAAACGCAGAACCCAATTGTCAGCAAGAAGAACCCCAATTTCCAACAACAACGACACCAATTTTAGGGATCTTTAGTTGTTTTGTTGCAGGGGGAACCTAGGGTTGTGATTTTGGAAACAATTGGGGGAAAATTAGTGGACTCGAATGGTCTGAAATTTTCAAAACCCTAGCCCAGTATAACATACTCTCTCATGGGTTCCACCAATAGCCATGTTGGATGCCAATTTCTGATCAATTTTTGCCACTTGTATGAAATTACTCGAGTACCCCTGCCACATCAACTGAGATAACTATTTTTCGTTGAAAATTCACGGCATGGGGCAACCTTAGTAATGGAATGGGAGTTAAGGGAGTAATTTGAGCCATTACAAAAGTTAGGGGGCAATCTGAGACATTTTGTAAACCACATGAGGTATTTGAACAAATAAGCCCAAAGTATATTACAATTTGGATGAGAATTGTTGGTACTTTCATTTATGTTTATAATTGGTTTGAATGAGAGAATGATATTTCTAGTTTATATATATTTTTTGAAATTTGAAGGAATTGTTAGAGATTTCAATATATATATGAATAGATATATGACTGGTTGCATATATTAGTGATGAGTCGGTGGGTGCATTGTGAAACAGAGTTGTTCTTTGAAAAGTATTCCAACAGTTGTGAACTTTGGGTATGACAGCTATATTCAATAAGAGGCATCTATCCACCAAAAGAGTGTTTTGGCACCTCTTCACCAAAATCAAATCGATACTTTTAACTCTCACTGAATCTATAAAAACCCCAGAACGTGGGACTTCTAAACACATCATAAGTCAATCTCTCTCTAACTCTTCTTCTCAATATATCATACAATTTCCTTGTAAAAATTCTAAGGGAATTTCAGTTTTTGCTAAACTCTATAATTCCAATCTTTGTTGTATCCTAAAAGTGATTTGTCTGTAACCCATTAGCAAACTTCTCTTGAGTAGGGGCAAATATCATTTTACAGAAAACGTATTAACGTGCCTCAAAGCCAAATTTTCTATCTATTCTCAATTTAATTTCCAACATTAAAAACTTTACTTTCAAAGCTTCGATTATGTCTCTATTCATGTTTTTCTACTATTTTGTTTTCTTATTTGTTTGAATAATTTTCATTTTACTACGTTGAAGTTTATCGAGTTTCAGCCTTCCATACATCAAGTTTTTTTCATTTTAGTCGCATAAATAATGTTTACTTTCATATCACTTTCATATTTTCGTTAGTTTGACCATCATCTTTTTAGTTAAATAATGTTGCCACGTGGAGTCACCCATATTTTTGCCACATAGACTAATTAATTATTTAAAATTTTCAATATATAAAAACTAATTTAAAAAATGTTATTAAAAAAATAACACTTTCTCCCCCTCCTCATCTCCCCGACGCACCTCTCCTCGCCTCCCTCTCTCTTGTCACCCCCTTCCTCGTCATTTTTTTCCGAGACATCGCTGCCGGCAGGCCACCACTAGCCATGATTTTGGTTAGGTTTTGTTCCCCTCAGCCAACCTTATACTTCCCTCTCCACCCGTGCTTCGATTAACCACTACACTCTGCCGATTCAAGCTGCAGTGGAGTGGTTTTGATTTTTTTTTTCCACCGTGAATAGAGAGAGTGCAGAGAGAGATAAATACGGGAGAGAGTTGGGGAGAGAGAGAGATCAAAGAGGGAACGGGAGTGGAAGGTGGAAGGGGAAGGAGGGGGAGATGAAGGGGGAGGATAACTTGTAGGTTTTTTTCTTTTTTATTATTATTATTTTTCATGGTAGTTGAAGAAATGAGGATAGGGATATAGAGAGGGAGAACATGCTAAACTAGGTTCATCATTGAGCTGGGCGGACCCGACCGGCTTTTGGAGCTACATAACTAGAGTTTTCTCTTAAACAATAGTATAGATTACTACATAACTTAAGAAAACAAAAATATAATAGCCAAACTCTTTTACTAAACCTAGACCAATAGCCAATATATTTAAAAAATATTATACCTAAAAATGAATCTTATGAAAATGTATTACTTTTATCTTAAACTAGGATTGACATCATGAAAATGAAAGCAATTTGTGTCATTAGAATTAATAAGACCAAACTAAGCTTTCAAATTCTTTATTGAACCATTCAATTTGAACTTGACAAAAACGGGGCACTAAAAGATATAGTGTACATATTCAGTGGCAGACCTATTAAGCCACAGGGAGGTGCAACTGTACCTCTCCTCACCGGAAAAGACATTGTTGGTGCTGCATATTGCCCCTCTGCTTAGACTAGGCGGTGCACTCTAGGTGTTCGACGAAAAGGCTAAATGAAGTTTGTTGCTTTTTTGTTAGCTCCTATATATATATATATATATATTAAATCCTGGCAAAAATGATGTCGTTCTGGACCAAGCTTTAAAAATATATATATTTTTTTTTCAAAAAGAGCAAACCTGGACTGCCGATTCGTGGGCTCTAACAACATTCTATCTAAGGCCTACATAAAAAAGGATAAAAGGCTTAAACTGTAGGGATTTTAACAATAAGGCTTCTTTTTTTTCTTTTTCTTTTTTCAAACAAGGATTGAAAATAAAAATTTTAAAATTTTAAATATTATAAAAATAAAAAAAATAAAAAAAATAAAAAAAGGAAACTCTTGCCCAACTCCTTATTTAAATGGGACTGGGAGTTTATCTCTATAAAGGATTACCAATTTGTCAAGTGTGCACCCCAAGAATTTTGCGTTTATTTTTTCTTTTTGAATTTTTGTTTGTATTAGTGATAAAAATATAATGTGACGTTTTCATGATATGAAACCTCGTCGACAACAATTGTAGGTTAATTGTAATGCTATTTTTTTATGACTTATGAATGACATTGATATTGTTTAAATTATAAGGATATTTGGTTGTCAATTTTTTTTATTATAAAGTTTTTAGCCTTTCAAAATTACAACTCCGCTAAAAATTTCATGGATCCGCCAATGTATATATTGCTTATCTGTTACAAAGCTTTTAGACAACATTGAAAAAAAAGAAAAAGTTTATTAGTTTTTCATACATATTAAATTATTTTGATTAAGTATAAAATAAGGTTATGGAGTACATCAATTAAATCTTACAAAAAGAATGGAATAGACGGTCAGACCTTGGGCGGGCTTAGGTTGGGTCGGGCCAGTTGTGAACGGCCCTAGTTGGGTTGGACCATGGGCGAGGGTTTCAAACCCTAAGTCCAAACTAGGGACGGACCCTGGAATTTCAAATCGGGCGAGCTAAATTTACCTTAAGTACAAACCTATTAAGAAAATTTGGTGGGTTTTTGTAGATTTTTAGGCTTGGACAACAGATTGTAGGAACTAAAAACCAAAGGTAACATTTAGCCCAGCCTAGACCCACACTCAACCCCTTCACTCATAGCTGAAAACCCCATTTAAGATCCTCACACGTTATAGCCCAGATTAGTAAGAAAATTCATGCTGGGTTAAATGTTATTTTAGGACTGAGAAAAAATAAAAGCCGCCCCCAGGCTGTAGCGCAGGTTAGACTGTACTAAGGTCCATGCCTGGTCCAAACCCTACCCAACCTTAGAGCGAGTCAGGTTGAGCGAGCCTAATCATCGGGTCGAGCCGAGCTTTGGCCTCACGGGCCTTGGGCTACCCACTTCAACTCACGAGCCAAGGGCCAAATGATGATCCTTAGACTGAACAACGACTTGGAAGAGGAAGAGAGAGAGAGAGAGAGAGAGAGAGAGAGAGAGAGAGAGAGAGAGGGAGGGAGGGGGGGCAAAAGAAAGAAAGATGGAGAGATTTTTTTTTTTTTTTTTATACTTCTAATCCAATATCACCCAGTCATATACTTTAATAATACTCATAATAACAATAAATAAATAAATAACAAGATAAACTTCGAATATCAGGACAACACCCAAGAATATCATAACACACTATAACATAGACTCATAATCCAAACTTAATCAAAATAGTTCACAAACAGTCAAGCCTCATTTACACGGTCGTTCTAGCACTTCTTAAAGGGTGAAACTACCTCAGAAGACTCATGGTCAACCGAAGGTCAAACTTCCTAAATTGGGTCAACTGGGCCCGCGGGGCCCACGACCTCCGATTTCCAATCCGGAAGTTTCTATGAGTTCAACAAGGTTTAATAACCATGTCCTGCCAGTTTAGTCCAAATCGAACGGTAAGATCGCTCGCGATTGTACGATCGGACGGTTATCGGGGTATCCGGGACTTCGATTCTCTATCCGCGAATTTCTACACGATTCTAGAACCAAATTGAAATCCGAGCATACCGTCATGCTCAGGACGACATGAGGATCATTTTAGGACTAGAGGGACACCCAAACAGTGCCCACGCGCCGCCACACGCGCCGGCAACGCGTGGGTGTCCAAAGCGATTCCGGCGATCAGAAAAATCTTCAAACCGCCGGTCAAGACCTATACCTAAAAGATCAAGACATTGAGTGGAGCAACTTTTGTTCTTAGACCAACCCCAATAAGTGGTCGGAAGTGGCCAGAATCTCTAGCCAAAAAGGGGCCAAATTTCAATCACTTATTTGAGTTACCAAACGCAGAAATCGATCCTAAATAGCCCAACTATCAGCTAGAACACATTGAGAGAATGAAAAGGTAGACCTAGATCGAAGAAAATGGTGGCCAGAATCGCCGGAACGAGGGACGGAAAGTTTTGACAAAAATCTGGCAGATTTTTCGTCAATTTTCACATCCAAAATCTGGAGACTTCTTAGGCTTTCAAAGGTAGATATCATATGGATTTTGTAGAGGAAGAGGAGGAGAACAACTTTCGTGAAAGAAGCGCCGCCAACCGACGTCGGACGGCGCTGGAATCTGACCGGGAAGTAGTGGCTACGCAAAAGAAAAAATGGAGGTGCTGTTTCGAGGAGAGAGAGTGTCGTGAGGTAGAAGAGAGAGAGAGCTGCCAGTTTTTTAAAAAAATCTGACTTCACAAAAATTATGATTATGCCACTGGATTTCTTTTGATCTTAATTTCTTCGTTACAACTCCGTTTTGAGCTCACTACGTGTTTACGAACTCATCTCAACATGCTTTACTCAACAGTACAATTGAAATTTCCAAATTCTTTCCCGAACAAAAAGTAAACTTTTAAACTATTAAAATATTCCATGGGTAAAATTGTCTTTATTTGAATAAACTAATAATTAAATATTAATTTAGGATTAGGTTATTACAAAATGACATAGACAGCTTGTCCAAATGACCTTTGTCAATCTTTTATCCTTTTATAAGGAAAGTCAACAAAAACTATTATTTTATGATGAGTTTTATGGGGGGAAAAATAGATTCTTAAAGGGTTTTTATCACAAAACGTCCCTGAGGTTTACAAAATTATCAAGTTGTGTCATTTTATGTTTCTGTGTGTCATTAGTAGTCCCTAAGATTAGCATCCATGCTCATAAATAGTCTCTACCGTTAGGTTTCATCAAGAATTTCATTAATTTACTCATATGTCACATATTTGGAGCCTACATATCCAATAAAATAGTGTCAAGTAGATTTAAATGGAAAAAAATATTTTCAGCATAATAGAAAATTTTAAAAATATTGAAAAAAAGAAGAAGAAGAAAATATACTTTAAAAAATTGTATATTTTAAAATTTAAATTCAATTAAAAGTTAAAAATTAAAACAAAACCCTTCAACTCTCCCTCTCTCTCTTATTGGGAGGTGAAGGTGATGGTAGTGACAGTTGGATTTTCGCCGGACGAACAGGGACGGACCCAGGATTTCAAAATAGGGTGGGCTAAATTTACCTTGCATACAAACCTATTAAGTCCATCTCTAATGCTAAATAACTCAAACCCAAAATTTTCCCCTCTAAAATAGAACAATTCATGTATATCTCATACTCAAATAATTTTTCAAAATTCTTTTTTATGTTAATTTTACAATATTAAACAAAAAATTATTACAATTTTAAAGTTGAGGAATGGGGTGTGGTTTTAATTTAAACATAAATTTAACGGGGAAGTGTGGTTTTTAATGTTAATTGTTTCTGTATGTGAAGATTTTTTGTTTGTTTTTATTTATGTGAAGTGTTAAATGTTAATAAAATTGGGAAAGTGTGGGGTAATATGGGGTGGATTAAAAAGGGGGGAGGTGCCCTCACACGCAACTCCACCTAGTCAATGCACTAAATCTGTCAGTTGGGGTCCATTTACACGGGTTGATTGGAACTTGGGGAGGTGTGCTGGGTTTGCTATGTTAGACAAAGGAACGGTCCGTCCCCGCGGACGAAGAGGAAGTTGGATAGGTGGACTGAGAGAATAATGGTTGGTTGAGATGTTTCCAGATTTTTGTTAAAAAAAAATTTCATAATTTTTTAAAGAATAATATATTGGTTAAATATCCACATGGCATGTGCTCCACATATGTGCTAATTTATTTTAGTTGATTGAGAATGGTGCTATTTTTTTTTTCTTTTCTTAATATATTTATTTAAATTCATACTGAACCTAATGATAGGGATTATTTGTAAGCAAGAGTGTTAATCTTAAGGACCACTAATGCCACAAAAAAACATAAAGACTTCATGATAATTTCGTGAATCTTGTGGACGTTTTGCAATAAAAATCCTTAATTTATTGAACACATGCGATTTTTCAACCAAACAGTTGCAAAACCCCACGCACAGAACACAAGCCAAAAAAAAATAAAATTAGTTATATGCTCATTACTTTGATGTTATGTTGAGTGTTTTGATGAAGTTTTGGGGTTGGGCTTGTTTTAGGTAACCAATGACAGTTTTGTAATTTATAGGAAGTTCGAATTCCCTTTGTTACGTTGTAAATGAATTTTGGGTGTGTTGCTACCCTTGGCATAATAGTGAATCCCTTAAAAAAAACACAAGCGAAAACAAATTTGATTTAGCCGTTTCCAGTGGAAATGTTGATTGTTTGATAGTCATTGAAATGGAATCTCCCCGGATACAAAATTGATTGGTCATTGTTCATATATACAGAAAGAAAATATATACCAACCAATATACCAAAACCAAGCAAGAGAGAGGAGATTTAAAATGGCTCTGGTACCATCTCCAGCTCTGGTCGCCGAGGTTGAGATGGGTGCTGACCCCTCCGCACCCACTGTTCGAGCCACCGTGGTCCAAGCCTCCACTGTCTTCTACGACACTCCTGCCACTTTAGGTACTTTCTCTGAGCCTTTTAACTTCTTAGTTTGCTTGTACTCTGAGTGTTTATGCTAATTTCCCAATCAAGAAATTTTGTTTTTTGTCTTCTGGGTTTTGGAAGACCACTGCATTTCTACTTTTTGGCTTGATCAGTTAATTGTTTCACTATATTTTTGGTAAGCAACTTGTAAAACTTGCTAATCCTTTGAAAAGTTGGAACCTTTTGTTATTTTAATCACTAAGCAAATTAATATGATCCAATGTTCAAGATTATTGCGGTTTTATATATTTGACTAGTTTTGTGTGTGTGTGTGTGTGTGTGTGTGTGTAAATCTTACTCTAGTTAACTAATACGAATTAGTCTCTTCCTTTGGTCAATCCATCCTCAATGATTCGAAAGGCTAAAGTACTTTTAGAGCAAAATTGGGGCGAAGGGGTAACATAGTCACAAGGAAGTACTCTTTGCAAGTTACAATAGATATGTTTTCAGGTGCCAGCATGTAATCTATTTTCCGTTAACCAGATTTGACTAACGGAAGAACCCTCAATGAATTTAATTTTCAGAAAACAAACCACAAGGTCATGTGTCAAATGGGGTGAAACCCATGGGGGTTGCCTGTACATTTCCCAATATGGTTTTGTTTGAGGAGTCCTCTGTAAGACTAATGCAAATATGGTCTTGGTCAAGCTGACATATTTGCAAAAGAATATGCATAAATTGCAAGCCAAATTTTTTGAAGTATATTTTTCAGATGTTGTTACCTTTCTATTTTTTTGAATCCTGATCGTGTTGGCAAATAAACTTTGGGGATATGACTTTCATCTGATTCATTTTAGCTGCTGCATCCAGGTTTCTTGGTTAAATTGAAAATATTTGTAGTTTGGTGGTTCTGATTTCTGATTGTATGCGTAGATAAGGCTGAGAGGTTATTGGCTGAGGCAGCTGGGTATGGTGCCCAGCTGGTTGTGTTTCCGGAAGCTTTTGTGGGTGGTTATCCACGTGGGTCAAATTTTGGCATTGTCATTGGGAACAGAACAGCTAAGGGTAAAGAAGAGTTCCGAAAGTATCATGCTTCAGCCATTGATGTTCCTGGTAAATCTACCTTGCCCTTTTCATTTTTGATGATTTGATGCATTGGTTATGCATAAGAAACTGAAATGAATTGAATTCATTAGAATGCACTGTTTGATTGAGTAGTGTTTTGAAGTGAACTATTAGGTGCTATAAGTTCTTTGCTTTATTCAAGAGAAGAAATTAACTTATGTTGTGTTTACTTAAACTGCAATGGGTGTGGTTAAATGTCAGTTTATGGTTAAAATTGAAATGCGACTATTGGTAGCTATAAGTTCTTAGCTTTGTTGAAGTGAAGAGAAATAATTTATGCTCTTTTTTCCTAAGGAAGTTATATTCCATGAGTCTAGTGAATATTAAACAACAAGAAAAGAAAGGGAAAAGGTTTCAATTTCTTTTGCTCTTGTCGGTTATACTATAAATTTATCTTTCTCACTTAGCAAACAAGTTATGTAAAAATTGATTTCATGGGAAAATGGCTTCTCAAAGCATGGAATGGAACTGAGCATCTTAACTCTTTTTATTTGGCAACAAGGGATGCCAGTGTTTGGCATGAGAAGTGTGGGCATATCTATGCTGCTCTTAATCAGTTAATTGCAGCCGCAGGGAACAATGTCTCCATAGGTGAAAGTTGTTAGGTATTTTGAACTTGTAGAATTTCTCGCATAAGCTGTTAAATCCTGCAGCCCCGCACAAAAAATCCACATTATTTAGTCATCTTGTACTCTCCACTCCTTCTACCCTTCTGAGTTCCAATTACAGCAGGGAATGCGTTCTTAAAATTGGCATAGCGCAACAGAGTTAGACTGGCATGGGGCATGGCATGGGCCCAGACCTTTTAAAATTGGCATAGCGCAACAGAGTTATTCCTTGCCATCTGCCCTGTATGCCATGCCTGGCACAGTTGAGTGAAGCCTGCCTGTTTGTTCATATGTTTTAAATGCATATGAGTGCTGCAAACCAGCCAACCCGTTGGCCTTTTATTTTTTATTTTGTGTGTTTTTTGCTTCGTTTTTCCTTGTAAATACCCAACCCATTCATTTTCCACACAACTATCTCTCTGCCCCCCTCCCATTCTCCTGCTTTTTACACATCTCTCAAAAAAGAAATTCTGACATGGACCCTGTGCCAATAATGACATGGCATAACTAAGGCATGATATAGGCATGACATGGGAATGAATCTGCATGTGCCTCGTGCCCATGCTGGCCTAGGGCCGAGCACAAGTGGTTCGTGTCAGGCACGATGCGAGGCACAAATGGGTGGTGTGCTCGCTCAGTTCAACCCATTCTACACCTCTATTTTAGCACATGGATCTTATCAACTAATTGAGGTAGAAGTTATCCAAGTTTGCTTATTATTCTCCTAATATATGAAATTCAAATTTTAAGTGGAACATCAAGTGTTAATAAGTCTACCGAGGCATGCTATAATTTCCTGGTCTTAAATCAAAATGAAGACAAACTATGCGTGCTAAAACTGTCATTATTTGACCCAGGTTCGGGCTGGCAATGGAACTGTCAAAGTATGAATATGTAGTTTGACTATTTTTATTAACTAATGCAGGTCCTGAAGTTGATCGATTGGCAGCAATGGCTGGAAAGTACAAAGTATTCTTGGTAATGGGTGTGATAGAGAGAGATGGATATACACTCTATTGCACTGTTCTGTTTTTTGATTCTCAAGGTTCCTACTTGGGAAAGCACCGAAAAATCATGCCCACAGCATTGGAGCGAATTATTTGGGGGTTTGGAGACGGCTCCACAATTCCCGTGTTTGAGACTCCAATTGGAAAAATAGGTGCTGCCATTTGTTGGGAAAATAGGATGCCACTGCTAAGGACAGCAATGTATGCTAAAGGTTAGTTATTTTTTCCAGGAAATTTTGAAATCCGCACTTAATTAAATTGTTCTGACTCACTTTTGTAAATACTTCAATTTTCTTCTAAGCTGCTTATGCAATTGTTTTTTTTTTTTTCTCCTTTCTTCTTGTTTTGGAACTCATATTTTAACAATTTAGTTCAGTGTTATATGAGTAGGGAATGGCTTTTCATAGGTGGCACTATAGAGGCTGATATCAGGTTAAAAGGATTATTTGGTCAACTGGGTATTTGGATTAAGTATACCATTTTGCGATCTTTATGTTGGATTGAGTCAATTGCTAAGTTCCTCTGCGATATGTGGAGTATGTTGCCTTTAGTTGGGCTCAAATTAAAATAAGATACAACCTTGATTGACACTTATTCCTTAAAACCCAGAATGGTATGCCAACATTTGTGGCATAATCTGGTTTTTCTTAGCAACTTGGCATTGTATCCAATACACGACTTTTCCCAGCTACTTTCTTTTGCAACTTAATAACTGAAGACCATCTGTAAGTGTTTTTAGTTTAAAACAGTTTTCTACTCAATGTGAATACATCTGTATGGTAGAAATGATGTATTTCTTTGTGGAGTTTAAATGCGTTCTTAGCCGCTTTTGATACTATGATGCGTCCTTCTGCAATTTAATGACTGAAGAACATCTGTAAGTGTTTTAAGTTGAATAACAGTTTTCTACACAATGTGAATACCGATGTATTTATATGTGGGGTTTAAATGCGTTCTTAGTTCCGCTTTTGATTCTATTATCTTTAATACTGAGATTTGATGCAGGATGCTTTGTTGTGTGCAGGCATTGAAATATATTGTGCTCCTACCGCTGATTCCAGGGATGTATGGCAAGCATCAATGACTCATATTGCTTTAGAGGGTGGGTGTTTTGTCTTATCAGCCAATCAATTCTGTCGAAGGAAAGACTACCCCCCTCCTCCCGAATATGTATTTGCCGGCACAGAAGAGGAACTTACTCCAGATTCTGTTGTCTGTGCTGGAGGCAGTGTCATTATATCACCATCAGGGGCTATTCTCGCTGGACCCAATTACGATGGGGAGGCACTCATCTCAGCAGATCTTGGTATGCCATCTGTTTATATAGTGCTCCGGTAACATCAATTAAGTATCTATATTGCAAGGTATTTTAAGTTACATTTGGGATTTAGTGGAAATTAGAGAAACTTCAACTGCGAGTGAAATTGCAGGAGTGTCCATATTCATTAAATAGTTATATTGACCTTCTCTAAGCCTAGCACGATCCCATAAAATCACCTAGTAGGAATCTAATAAATTTAGTCATGGATAAAATATGGTGTAAATTCGAACCGAAGTACTTTACCTACTGAAGACCCTCATATAGTGGACATTGCAAGACCAAAAATTCAAACAATAAAACTCCATGCGAAGGGAGGTGCATTCCGTCTGTAGTAAAACTATCTGTACTTATCTTTTCCTGTAAATTTTGAGTTCTTTTGTTTAGGCACTGATTTTGTTACTGACCAAATAATGGTGCATAGATCTTGGAGAAATAGCGAGGGAGAAATTTGCTTTCGATGTGGTTGGACACTATTCACGGCCAGAAGTGCTTAGCTTGACTGTCAAGGACCATCCAACAAATCCAGTGACTTTCGTGTCGGCCTCAGCAAAGACTGAAGTCTCACATACTCCATAATTGGTTTTCACCTGTTTTCTATCTGGGCGTGGTTCGCAAAAATGTAGACCTGTTCACTAATAAAGGACGAGCCTTTGTAGATATATATATTATTGCTGTTGTATTTCCTCTGTAGACCGTGCCATTTCTTGCCTTGGTGTATGTTTTGCTTCCTCAAAAATGAAACCTAAGTACTGATTGGTACCCACAAAGAGTTGGTACTTACGAAGTTTAAATTGATATGGTTGTGTGCTTTCCTATCTGTCTATTGAGATCAAGTTCATGGACATATTTGCTCAAACTTGTTGAGTCATTGAAATAAAATGAGTGCTGCTTGTCGACCAAAAAAAGAAAGAATCCATTTCCACTCTCCGCCCTATTTCTCCCTCCGCCTTTTAATGAAATATTAATGAAAAGTTTACCATTTTGTGAAATGACCTCTGAGGAGCCAAGTAAATTAATAAAGAAATGAATTAGCATCTTCTCCATCTACCATATCATTCAATCCTCTACTGTACAATTTTTGGGCCAGCCAAAAACAAAAGATGTTGAATGTAACTGAATTTGCTTATGAAAGAAAAGCCTGAGTAGAATTTAATCGAATTCAATTTTGATCCAGCTGTAATTTCTTAGATATGGTAGTGTGTGCATCAAATGTTGGTAAAATTACTTGACCAGTACGGTATATTTTTGGGCTCTCAAATATTTGGCATAACATTCTATTGATTTCGTTTTGCCTGGAGTGTCATTGTTGTGCCTCAACCATGACGGAACAGCACTAATGCAATTTTAATTAGAGAATCAATTTAGGGTTTATGGGAGGAAAAACAAAAGATGACAATTAAGGGGTGGGATGATAATCTTCAAGTGATAAGCCAACGGGTCCATAGCTCAGTGGTAACAGCATTTGCATTTACTCTCGGGTTCAAACCCCAATGACACCTCCCCCCTCCCGCTTCCAAACTTCGACCCAAAAGAACATCTTCAAGTGAAAAGAGTGTATTAGTAATGAGGCATTTTAAGAATAATGGTGGTGAAAAGGGAAAATTATTTTTAAAAATTCCAATTTATGGGGTGGAAAAGTAAGGTGGGTGTGGAAATAGGACATGGGCAAGAATAGAAGCACTCAATAGAATATCAGAATAAGACTGTTTATTTGGACTAAACGTGCTCAATAACCATGCTGCAAATCTAATTCCGAAAATTCAAAATAAATTATATTGGATTCATATAGCATTGTATAAAATTGTATATACAATTGTTCTATCTGTAGGAGTGACCAGTGAACATGATTGATGCAAACAATTTTATGGCAAGGTTTGAAGAATAAAAAACAAGCAAAGCATTGCTTTGTTGGAAGAAATAAGATAACACGCAAACATCTATATTCTATTGATCCTGCCCTTTCTTCTTCCTGATAGCCGCGGGAGGGGGGCTTTCAATCACTCTCTTGCAACACCCGTCTAACTTCCACACACTTCGCTTCCGGGATCCTGCTGCGGCAAGGATTGGTACTGGCAAGTTGTACCGGCAAAGCTTTGGATAGGTACCACCTTTGAATTGGATAATCTAAGGTCTGTGAGACCCTTGGCAGATCCATTTTTCTTGGTTTCAGCTTCATATTCTTGCGTTTGAGTTTGAGGAACAAGCTCGGATTTTTCCATATGATTCCCATCTGAATGTCCTTGACTTTTTATGCCAAACTGATCAACTCCGTTGGAATTTTTGTTTAAGCATATGCTTTCCCACTGAATTTTTTCAGAGAGAGATCTTCTTCCTTTAAATTGTTTATCAACTGAAGTCCTTTTCGAATCATATTCAGTATCATCTCCACAAGCATAACTCCACTTGTAGCTCCTGTTGGTATTGTCCATGTTTAATTCAATGGAATGAAGATCACTATCACCACCGGAGTCCTCTTCATCATCACACTCTTCTCTATATGCAGCAACTTCCATTCCATTTCCTTCTTTCTTTGAGCACTGAAATGATCCAAAATTTATTTTCTTTAAATAAGCCTCGAGTTCTTTGATCCTTTTCAAATCTGGAGAGTCACCACTACCTTCACCCATTTTGGATCTCAAGTGAGCCTCTAGCTCATTCCTCAGCTGTTCCACAGCTGCATTTTTCTCCTCAAAATGATATTTGGCTTCTGAGAGCTTCATCTGGACTCTCTCCTCGCGCAAAACATCAGCTAGCTGAAGCATTTCCCTCTCCTTCTCCACCTCTTCTCGAACTTTTTCCGACTCTCTCTTTAGTTCTTCCACCTGTGCTCTGTCCTCCCCAAGACCTGTGGCTAACTCATCACAAACTTGCTCAAAAATCTCTTTTGCCCTCTTCTCCCTCTCAATCTCTTTCATGGCCTTTGACAGGGCAGCCTCTTTATCAGCCAGTTCTTTTCCAAGCTTCTTGTTTAACCGTTCTGTTTGTCTTCTTAGTTTCTTCTCCACCTCAAGTTCCTCCGCTATGCATGCTATGGCAGCACGTACCCTATCTCGCTCCTTGCTTTTCCAGGCTGCCTTTTCTTCTGCAAACTGCCTCATGATGTACTCAATTTCGTTGCAGTTAGACCTCTGTTCTAGGATCATTTGATGAACCTGGATACGGGCTCGATCAAGCTCAACTCGTAAGGCTGAGAGCAAGGTTGTACTTAAGGAATGCTGCTCTTCAAGACCCCAAATGCGAGTAAGAACTTTCAAGAGCTCCTTGGATGTAGAAAGGCCCTTATTGACCTCCTTCAAACAGGTCTTAAATCCATTTACGCATTTTCGATCAGGTTTTCCACAAGATTGATCTTTGACCTACAAATTATGATATGCAATCAACATGTGTTAAGTTTACATCCTTGAAATTCACCCTAGAAACCCCAGGAAGCCATATGCAGGTTCATCTTAACATATTCTCAGAGATTCAAAATTTCTGTGCTCAAAAAGTTCAAGTCACAAACATTCTAGTTGATCATGCAAACAAATGCATTACAATAATAATATCAGGAGCAAGTCACAAAATTGGTTCTTCAAGAGCTCATTTCTTAAGCATGAAAGTGATGAAATTGATAATGAACTTTTGAAAAGGAAAAAAGTACTATTCAATGAAAATGACAAGGCAGGAAACTATTTTTGATATTTATGATAGATGGGTTATTATCAGACAAATCTAATGGGGACCAATTTCTACAATCACTGTCAACATCTTGTCATTTTTTTAAAAATAATTTTGTGCACCTTTGACACAAAAGGGAAAATTAAATTCCACAAACGACACAAAAATGTCTCTCTTTTTACCAAATCTGATATGCCCTGATTAATATGCATTGGTTTTTTACCTCAGTTAAACTGGAACTTCTATGAGTCTCAAAACCTCCCAATTGGTAATCAGTCAGATGAAGGTTATGAGAAACGGCCGACAATCTTCTCTGGTTTTCAGCTCCTCCAGATCCATTTTTCTTCTGCAGAATTTCCAAAAAGACAGTAACTTTGAAATTCAAATTCAACAACAAAAAAACAAAAACAAAATACCCTTCCATAATGTCAGCAAGAACAGAACTCTTCCCAACTGGAAAAAAACTAATAATTCTTACAACAAAAGCTCACAGGGAAATGGTGGCACATAATATGGAAAACAAGAAACCCAGAAAGAAAGATTAACAAAATTTTCACAGCCAATAAAAAATAGAAAAGAGAGAAACATAAGCACAACAGAAAAGTAAAATAAAATAAACCCACCTCAGAAATAGGAGTATAAGATGGATCTGATAACTTTGGCGGCAAGGAACCCGCTAAAGATGGCATTTGAGCGACACCCTCTCTGATTCTCATTTCTTTAATGGCTTTAGCATCCTTCTTTTTCAAAGGCACTTCATTGATTTCCCACAAAGTAGCCGCGAGCTTTCTTGCTGAAACTGACAATGGCACACCCTTCCCTTTACCGCCACCGCCACCGTCCTTCGGGGCCGGCAGCTGCTGCTGCTTTGCCAGCTCCTCACCATCATCAGAAGCAGCATTCGGCATCATCACGGCTGCGCAAGGCGATGATCTGGCGGCGCTTATAGTCGTCTTCCAAGTCGGGACCGGCGTGCTCGACCCGCCGCGCTTACCCACCAGAATTGCCCGCTTCAATCTGTACCTACGGACCAGGGAAGAGGAAGACGACGAAGACCCGCCTCGCTTCCTGATTTTGCATTGCCTGTCGACGGGAGAAATGTGTGTATGCTGCTGTTTTTGCCAAGACATAGAAAATAAAATGTGCACGAAAGAAGGAAATGGTGAAGATCCAATTGGGAGATCTTGAAGATTTTGAGGATTGAATGAGAGATGGAGGAGGAGGAGGGGAAACAAAAATCAAGGGGTTGAAAAAAGTTGATGGAAGTACATTGATGATAATGATGGTGTCAAGTTTTTCTTTTTGGGTAAGTAATTCAAACTGTCAGCCTTGAATTTAGCAAAGAAGAAGAAAAAGAAAAGTGTCAAAGATTCTGGGTTGTGGAGGATTTTGGGCAGTCTTAAAGAGGATCAAAGAAGCTCAAAAAGGTGTCAAAACTATCAAAAATGGAAGGTGGGGTGAGAGAGAGAGAGAGAGAGAGATGGGAATTTTGGAAGAAGAATGGAAGCTTTTGGTTTAGAAATGTTGAGAGGGAAAAAACTAAAAAGCAAAAAAAATTGAAAAGGGGAAAGAATTGGGAAGGGATGATGAGAGAGTGATAGTTGGAAAATGGAGTTGGGATTTTATTTATTTATTTATTTTATATATATAAGCCATAGTCTAAATTATAGGGGCAAGGATTTCTCACACACACTATCACGGTGCCATCGAAATTCAAACCTAAGACTGGCACTAGTTCGTTAGTTAAAGCTATTTTCCACTTGACTAAACCCGTTAGTATGAAGTTTGGAGTTTTTTAAAATTAATTTTTTATTTTCTTATATCAAAAAAGAAGAGAAGATGACGTGGCAAACATGTGAAGCAAGGGGCATTCAATCAGGGTCGTGCATGTGTAACTGTGTATTATAAACGGCCCACAATGTTGACTAGGTTCTCAGTATTTAATTTTGTCTCCTTCCCTTGTCTCTAAGCTGGAATGTTCTCTTATTATTTTTGCTTAATTATCCTCGGATCTTGCGCCATCTCCTTCCCTTCCTCGAGTATTCATTTTTACTTTGTTTTAATCGACTCTGTCCATTTTAGATTACTTGATGTCAAAATTTCTATTTTATTTTTCACTTGATTTCGTCGTAATATTGGTTTATTTCCCACGTTTATCTCTCAAAAAGTAATTAATTAAGTTTTTTATTACATTTGACAGATAAAAAAATACCGTTTAACAAAAATACTCCTAACGTCAAATGTAGGAGTGGCGTAAGTTTGCACCTGCAATTCTAAGTTTTTGCTTTATACTTTATCATTTTTTTGTATTCTTAATTTGCATTTTTTGCTCATGTCAATAGGGTTGGAAATTGGTCGAATCGGGGGAGGGTATTCCATTCCCATCCCCATTCTCATTAAGCATTTTTTTTCCCATTCATGCCTTTATACCCACAATCTTCAATTCGGGGATTCCCCATTCCCACCTTCATTGGGGAACAGGTTTCCCGATCCGCCCTATTACGGAAAATAAAAATAAAAATAAAAAGCTACTTTGTTAAATGAGAAAAAAAAACATTATGAGCACAAGATTTGTATCAATTCCATTTTTATTAACTAAAAATCTAGACTAGTTAAAAAAAAATTAATACATGTCATAACTACATGTTCAAGACATGAACATCATTATAGAAATAGCACCACCATCATACACCTTAATAATATAATGATAAAATAAATTACACATACACACATATATTATAAACGGGAAGGGTTTGGGTTGGGGATTAGAAAACCATCACCGCCCCTCCCTGAACACCATACTCGAAAAATTTCCCAAATCCATCCTCATACCCGTTTTTTATCCTTCATACCCGACTCATTAGGGTCGAATCCCCACGAAGATCCTTACCCGTGGGAAAAATTACAATCTCTATGTATCAATCAATATCAATATATCAAATACTATTTAACATATCAATCAATATATCATTAGTTCCCATCTTAATTACTGTAATGTAATCACGAGAACTCGAATACATCAAATCCAATGCTATGCAATGTAATGTCGCGCTTCAAGAGAATGTTATCTTAAATTACAAGTGTCACTAATCTGTAGGTTATTAGATATAATTCTATCTTCGTGTCAAATTATGAAGTACTTTTAGAATACTGGAACTAAATATATCCACTAATGACAAAATAGTAATGGATGAAATAGAGTACATCTTGAGTTGTGTGGAAAGACCTTTCAATGTGCAAAGACAAAGGAAGAGTGTTAAAAGCTAGAAAATAAAGATGTTTATGAAGAATACGACATGGATTTAAATAAACCATATACTATTCAAGTTAATCTCGGATTTGAAAGAGAATGTTAACATAGTCCATTATAACTTACTTAAACAACGTAGGAGAAGTTAAGAATCAGAATTATTTTAATATCTATGTATATAACTAATGAGGGTTTGTTCAATTGGCAAGGTCCCTGTACTGTGTGTAGTCCCACCAATATTCAAATTCTCGTGATTACATTACAGTAATTAAGATGTGTGTGTGTGGATCTTCTAAAGATGCAAAGGAAGAACTAGGTTGAAAAAAAAAAAAAGATTAAAAGGGAAGGGAGCTTCTAACAAATGTGGAAATTCAAAAGAAATAAAGAAATAAAAACGAAAAACAAAAGGGGGTAAATCAACTATGAAGTACGGAGTAATAATTGCCAAATATCTTATCAAATGAAATGGCAGTACAGCTCACAAATATGTAATCAGTCAATCAAGCCTTAAGAACCTCCTCTTAACAAAAAGTTATGGGAAGAGAGGAGTGGGGTCCTACTAACGGCTCAATATGTTTGGGATTGGTTGGAGTTTCCTTGCTGTACGTTTTTGGAACTTACACTCAAACAATTCTTATAGAAAACGCCCACATAAATATAATTATAGATTGCGGCCCCCACACCTGCACCCCATGGCCAACCCCCTCACCCCCCATGAACATGATCTTCATGTCTTTTGCGGCTTTGCCAATTGAAATCTTGTGGCTCATGGATTGTCATATTCACTACAAAACTTGATAAATGATGATGTGGGTGGTCCATGATGCAGCTTGATTTCAGAAATTTTGAAACATTCAAGTCACAAGCCACAAGTTGTGTTTATCAGTATTGAGGCTGCGGGAGCATAGCAATTAACCTTGTTCCTGAAATCCCTAGCACAACCAATGACATAAAATAAAACTAGCTAGGACGGTTCATTCATTCAGATGCATGCATCATGTGGTGGAAATGATGTGCGAAAAGAAAGGATTAGGATAAGGGGGGAGAGAATTATTTCGAGCTATGCTACGATTAGATATCACTCATGTTACAATCAGAAAACACTCACCCGTTTACATGCACGTATGAGGATTGGTCTTAACTTGCATTTATCATATAGTGGAAATGATGTGTTATAAGAGAGGATTAGGATAACTTAAGGGAGCGCGAATAACACTTTCCTTTTGTATTCTTGCATTCCTCTGTAAGAGTGCAAATAATTTTAAGTAGTGTTGTGGCATGTCACTGCGTGTGGATGGTTCCTAACCATTGACGCATTTGGAGGCCTTACTCAAGTGCACTACTAATCGTACAATTATTCAATAATTTTGTTGAAAACCCGTACGGCTTTTTGAATATAGGAGATTAAAGTTGGCTGATTGAGGGATGGAAGATTGAGAGTGAAAGTAAGAAACTCATTGGAAGGTGAAGTAACAAAGTGAGGTGGACATAGATATGATTGCACTATTATTGCTTTGTTTTCTTGAATCTCTTCTCAAAATTGTTGAAAGAAAAGTGAGTGACATTACTCTCCATTTGTATCAATATTCTTGCCCTCTTTATTCGTACTGCAAACTTCTCAAGGGAGTGCTTTCAAATTTGATTGAAAAATATATTCAACAGTTCATGTGTAGTGTAGAGCAAACACGTGGTCCTATTGAGGTACACTGTCATGGCAATTCTCTAACTTATTGGTAAGGCTCATTCTGAGTATATATGAGCAGAAGCAACGTCTCTTTTAACTGTGTCTTTGAATGAAAAGTAATTATATATCAGCAGAAGCAACGTCTCTCAAGAAAGGTCCAAAGTTCGAGTCATAACATCCGTATAGTGTGTGTGAGTTTAGTATATTATTGTTTCTCTCAATACAAATGGTCTTCAAAAAAAAATTTGAATTTTCTTTAAAGTACTTGGAACAGCAATACTAGAATACTCAAATTAAAACTAAATTATGATCAAAGTTTTTTTTTTTTGGGTGTAATTTTGAATATTCAAAAGTAGACTTGTACTTGAACATCTTCTATATATAAAGCAAAAGGCAGAGAATGGTGAAACATTCAAAATACCAGAAAATATCATTGATTAATTCAAACATTAAGAATTGAAATTATTAATTAAATGAGGATAATATGGTAAATTCACATTTTTTCACATTAAAAAAATAAAAATAAAAACAAAATAAGATAATAGGTCCTACTTTTATGGAACATAACTACCCATGTTATCTTTTCTTAATTCTAAAAATAAAATAAAAAAGAAAAAAGAAAACCAATTGGTACACTATTTCCATAATGGTTACCCAAAAAGCCTATTTCCATAGAAACAAAAAGTTCTTAAAATATTTGTCGACCATATAATATTCTACTTTTTTTTTGTCTTCGTAACCGTTAACTTGTTTGGAAACTCTTTAGGATTTCTCGGAATAAGAAATATTTAATGTTATGGTTTAGAAGTTTTACCCCCTGAAGAATTCAATAATTATCTCCAAATTAGCCACATTATTTTGAGAAATTATTTTATAGTTTCACTGCTGAAAAGTTGCACCAAAGTTGGTAAAAGATTCCAGATTGACTTGCAAAGTATTTGCTTTCTTTCTGGTTCAATGAGAAGAAAGGCTAAGAAGTAGGGAATGCCTAATAAATTGATGAAGACAATTTTTTCGAATATAAAAACTCCAAACCGTCCAATGACATTACTGTGTGAACTGTTTGAAACTAGTAGGGAAGGTAGATGATAACTGTCAGCATGGTTCCTTCAAAGAACGTGCCTGTCAATTTTTCATCTCTATAAAATGACCAAGTAATTGGGGAAACCATCCTGTTTCTACTACTTGACTGACTGAGTAACAGAATAGTTCAATTCAACGAGAAAGAGTTTTGATTTGCAGATCATTGGTCTCAAGCTCGAACCCCCCGACACATTGGTAATATATTTGTGTTAAAAACCTCCCTTCCTCTTTTACCGACTAACTTTAATCATTAGCTAGAATAACTATTTTGACACTAAGTATTGTCCAGTGACATGAACAATCTCATCCTCTCTGGACTGTTGGAGAGAAGACCAGTCCCAAAATTTCAACAAATTTTGACAATACAGACCTAACCTCTGCATGTAACCATCTAATTCTACCACCTAGAGAGGGGGTTCATGACACTAACTTTTCTTCTTCCCTAACTTCAATGACAATAGATTGATATACAATTGGATTTGACAGTATATCTCTTTGTAAACGACAGGTCTTCCTACTCTCACTTTCACCCATACTGTGGATTCGGGTTGCAGTCTTCAGTATTACTGGTTTCTATTCAAAGTCATATCATATGTTTTTAGGGGTGTGTGTGGTGGCCATCGTCAACTTCAACATAATCTACAGTTGTGAGCCATGACAAGAGAACGAGCTAATTCATGGGCCATGGCCAGTCAGTTGGCCCCCTAAATAATTTAATATTAAACTTTTTATTTTATTTTTAAGTAAATCAATATGATATTATTGATTAATAAAAATAATATATTCTACGACAGTGGCGATTCCAGGATTCAAAAACCAACTGGGCAAAACTTATATACTAAACTTGACGGTACGAGTGAATTGGTGTGTTTGGATGCGGTAAAATAACTCGGGATTTTAATAAAAGTCGGAATTTAGAGCGTGGAAAAGGGAAAGTTCAGCATTTGGCAAAATCAACTCAGGATTTGCCAAATTACACGCAGAAAATATCGTGGGAATTGCACATCTAAAATCCCGAGTTGAAATTCCATGGTAATAGGCGGAATTGTACAATTCCCAACAGAGAAGGAATTTTCATCTTCTGCCCGCCAAGCGATGAGCAAAGCAATGCACATAATATGAATATGGACAATTTTGAAGAAACAATGCTTATAATCCATTCTATGAACCATACATATTACTAACACCGTCATACCCTTGCCAACTCATGTTCTCAACTAGAATGTCCTTATTACCAAGCACTTTGAATTTCTCATTTTTAAGAGTCAAGGCATCAATGTCTGTAATACTCACAATATCAAAAAGGTGCTCACGAATAAAGTTATCACAATCAACAAATCTTAGAATAATAATCATTTGTTCTATACCGGATTCATTAAGTGATTCATCAACAAGAATACAAAATTTGTTCGTTCCAAGTTCTTTACAAATTGTCTTCCTCACCTTAGTAGCTGTAGGCGCTAAAACTAGATGGGTAGTAAGTAGGCCAACTTAAAGATGAGGTGGATGCTGAAGGTCGATTTGTAGGAGCATTCGGTAAGTAAATAGACATGCATACATAAGACAAATGTAAGTGGTTCACCCGAATGATGGGCTACGTCCACAGAGAAGTATGTTCTCATTACGATAATGTGTGTATACATTGCACATAGGGTTAGACCTAAGGGGAAGAAGAAGAATGCCGAAGGCTGAAGGTAGGAAGGCTGGACGCTGAAGGCTGAAGGCTGAGGATCTGGCTGAAGGCCAATGATCCGTGGGCTTGTAAATAGGCTCATGGGTAAACCCATGGGGCCCCAGTAGCCTGCCCAACTCCTCTTTTCTTCCCCCCTCCCCCCCTTCTTGAAGGAGAGGGGTCTTCTTTTATAAGTGAGGAAGAGTCCCCTCATCTTGTGTTTTGTCGATGTGGGACTCCCTTCCCTTTGGCTTGGGAGTGTTTGGAAGTGCTTGGCCAGATATTGTACAAACAGTAGCAAAACTATGCAAGATTTGTTTTTGTATGTCATTGGAAATATATTGAGCATTTTGAGAAGCCTTATCTATGACAACTTTCTCAACTTCTATATTAATTCTTGCAAAAAACTTTACTATTTCAATGAAATTGCCCCGATTAGATGAGTCAACGGATTCATCGTGGCCTCGAAAAGCCAATGCTTGATTTGCTAGATACCTAATGCCCTCTATTGTGTTTGTAAGTTACAACTGATTGTCCATCACTTATTGCTTTGATTGCTTATCTACCACTTTTTCAATATGAAAAGATGTGTTTTTTTTTTTTGTATGTTAATCCACTTTTGCATAGTAAGATGATGTGATGAATTTAGCTTACCTACATGATGTTGAAATGCACATTGATTCCCACCAATTCTCTTTCATTTTTTTTTACCCACCAACAATAAAGTTTGAGTGTGACTGATTCATGTCAAAAAGGAAGGAAGGAAAACAAAATACCTTATTCTTACCAATTAAATACTCAAGCCAAGTGAATTGGCCAAACCACTTTTCATTAAATCGACGAAAGACCTACCCTTCTAAGTGGCTTGGATAATCTTCTAATTCAAGTTGATATGGTCCTAAAAGAATATAGGCTCTTCGCACATTATCTTGTCCATTAACCGGATATTTGCATATTAGACGACGTAATCTTGGATCACGCTCAAGATAATTGATATTAAAATCATGATCATCATCGACTCTTTGAGATTCAACTCTTTCAACTGGAGCCTCGATAATGTGAGACTCGGGAAGATTTTGCTCTTCACATATTGGAGTAGATAAAGAAGTGCTAGAAGACAATGTACTAGATGATGACCCATCATTCTTTTTCTTAAAAAAAGACAACAAATTCTTTGTTCTCTTGGGATTCTGATTGTGATCGACATAATAAAATATAGTCCATGAATAATGTGTAGAAATAATTTTAATCAAACATGTCAACAAAAAATCAAACAAATTATCATAATAGCTTCTCAGCAATACCAAACCAAAAAATTATAATTCATCCCCAATTAAACCCTAGAATACTTAACAAAATCCCAAATCAAAGCCCTTGAATAATTCATCCCTAATCAAAACCCTAATTAATTTCAATAAAATCCCAAAAATTTCTAATTCATCCCTAATTAAACCCTAGAATACTCAATTTTAAATTATAATTATAACTAAAGATATATAGAAAAGGAGAGAATGAGACAAATACTTGTTAACAAAAGGAGAAGAGAAGATGTTGTTGCGAAGTTGCCCATCCAAGATAACAGAAGATGTAGCCAATAGAAGTAGAATTTGACCCCAAAAAAAAAAAAAAATAGAGGTAGAAACAAGTTGCTGATGTAGGGTAGCAAAGTGAGAGAGAAACAAGAAGTCACATAGTCAAAAGAGAAGGAAATAGAAGATATGGGACCACCTGGATAGGCAACATGTGTGTAGGGTTTGCTTTTAATTTTTTTTTAAATTTTGGGCTGGACTTATAACACATGTAGGTATTTGTTTTTCGGAAAAAATTTGGGCTGGGTAGGCACCTAGCTTGCCTTATGCACAACACCAACCATGTCTATGAGGAATGGTACTTGAACCTTAGTGAAAGGTGGGTGGCCTCACTGCGTTGGCCAACTAGTCACCAAAGTTTAGAACCACATAAGATTTTTAGTTTGTCAGAGATCCATTGGTGGAACCATTATGTGGGCTCCGGTTAGTTGTAGCCTAGGGAAGGTTTTGGGGAAAAAAAATATAAACCTATATAGTTGAGTAGCCGACTATCTTAAATTGAAAATAAAGAAAAATAAATAATTTCAAACCTTACCAACACCAATAGGCATAGTTAGAGGTCTTCCACCAAAATTTTCCCAACACCAATACGCATAGTAAGGATAAAGTCATTAGCTCTAATTCTTTAATTTTAATCTTTTTAATGTCTTGAAAAGAGAAGCATTTTTGTAAATGAAATTCATGGCTCTAATTCCATCTTTGTCTTATGTTTACAACTAGCATAGTTTATATGATTTAATTTGTACTTTTATTTTTAGTAAAATTATAGAAAGTGAAAGTACCCCAATAAAAAAATCATTAGATTTAAGCTAATAACTTTAGCTAGCCCACCCATTGAAAAATTCCTAGTTCTACCCTTGCAAAGATCATTATGCATTCATTCCTTTTAAAAAACATAAAGAAGAAATTGTACTAGAGAAGTGTTAGACGATAATTTTGGAGTGCCGATTATGAAACATGAACTCTTGGTAATATCATTACTATAAACCCGAAAGTATAATCATTTATTAGGAATTACCGAAGTATTTTTCTTATCAATATGTTTGGACCCTTATTTCTCATACCAAATTGGGCTAAGATAATGTGACAAAAATAGGGCTAGGATCATTAACCATGCAAGCTATCTAGGAATTTCATAATTGACCTAGTTGGCCTTTTTGACCTATGGCCCAGCTTGTCAAAGATAATGTTTTCCCAATTGATTTTTTAAGCAACCTCGACAGTATGAGGGAAACTTTATTGATGAATTAAAAAAGTACAACGGGGGATGATCAGCCTGACCCCGACTCATTGAATCATAAAAAAGAACTTCTTGTATATCAGAGGGCTCCTCAAACCAACTAAAACAAGTCTCACTACTTAAACCAAACTCAACAATTTGACATATGGCTTCCCCATTAATAGAGATTATGACCAATGATTTCCTTAGATGTCAAGGAATGAGGTGGCATCTGATAGGGGCTGATTCAGTAAAGGATTTGATAATCAATAAAGGATTTGGAGTCTTAGCTTGACAAAGGATTACTTGGGGTTTAAGATAAATCATAATTCGGTTAGGAGGTTCATTTAGAGGAGTACGTTAATTCTAGGGAGCTTAAGATTCAGGCCCAATAGAGGGGCCTGGAATATTAGAAAACCTAACCCTATAAAAACACTCTATAAAAAAAACCCCAAAGCTCATTTTAAAAACAAAAGAACACTCCAAACACCTATAAATTATAACACTGCCACCGACTTTTCACAAGAAAAACCCCCAATGAAGCCTAGGCCATGTTTTACAATAAAAACCCAATTAAGACAGCTGATACTCGAACTCTAACCAAACTGGTGTGCTTTTTTCTTTAAATTTAACCAAGATGACAAGATGTGGATTTCTTTCTCTAAATTTCATGACACTAGGACAAAAAGGAGATTTCATGTAAAAAATATCAATAAATGCATGACATGTGGTTGATTTTGGGTTTTGTTTCTCCACATTAGATTAATCAGGGTATCTTTATAATATTGATGGTAGAATTGGGTATATGCATATAAATCTCTTAATTCTACCAACTAAAAGAAATTACAAATTGCACATGTTCAAAGGTTCTTTAACATTACCCTTATTTCTCCTTGTGTTTCCTTATTAACACCATTCAAGAGGTGTTAGATAAAATGCTTTCATCACTCAGGAAAATCTTAACTTGAACCCAAAAAAAAGTTTTGTTTATAGTTTTTTATTATTATTATCAAAGGACGGTGGAGTGGAACTTAGAGCATTTTTCGAGATTGGGATGAGAAGTACCACTAACAAAGAGCTATTGATACTTTTATGTATAATTTAACAAATGATTGCGTGAAATTTCTTTATTCTAAATTAGTTGAGCCTACAATGCCTCATACGACTGAATGCGTGATATGTCCCCCTTAATGCCCATGTACTTTTGGTTATTGACCATCCATTTTCCATTAAGAGAGGTTAACTTAAGAAGAAAACATAAATAGACCCTTTGTCAGTATAGCCTGACTAGAATATTTATTTACATCGGGAGTGCACAATATTAATTCAAGATAATGAAGTTTGCAGTTACACTTGGAGATGAAGGGAAGGAAGTATTGAGATAATATTGAACATTAAGCATAGATTTTACATAACCTAAAACGGATCAAATTCAAAAGTAATCTTCAGTCCTCCCCTTGAATCCAATCTGCCCAAAAGTAAGGGTGACGAAAAGCCCAAAGTGCCATGTTATCAGCCACAACCTACTCAAAAAACGTACAATAATCCAAGTCACGTTTACCTGAATGGATATATATAATTTTTTTTTTTAAAAAATAAGCAGCGGAATTAATCAAATATCACAAATGGTTAAGAACACACCCATGCAACCTGAGGTCTTGTTCTCATGCTCTCAATATCATTTGTATTTAACAAAATTATAATTAATTATGCTTTTCTTTGAATAGATTTTTTAAAACCTCATACACGTATAAATTAGAACAGTAACGCTGCATTAACAACAAGAGGTCCCATGGTCTAGTGGTCAGGACATTGGACTCTGAATCCAGTAACCCGAGTTCAAGTCTCGGTGGGACCTTATTTTGTTTCTTTTTCTGCAATTTTTAGTGTACACGCTACTGTCCGAGTTGGACTCAAACGCAAGGCCTGCACTGCACCATGTTTGGCCTCTCTTTATTAATTTGCCCTTGGGCCCTAATGCATTAATTATCCCAAGGATTTATGAGAGAATTTTTCCTTCTGTGTTCTCCTAATTTTTGCAGGTTTTTTTTAGGTTTTAGAGTTTTCTTAGGACATGACCTAAAATCGACTCAATTAACTAATCTTGTTATGCTAAGACATTTTTACTTGCACAATCCAAAATCAACCTTAAATTTAATAAACAAGTTTTGTCGCATTGACGTGCTTTAATTCGATTACTAAACAAGCCTACCCGAATTCAACCCCACAACAAAATTTGTGACATCTATTCCTGGAGTAAATATGAAAGAGCTAGTGGAAGAATTTTGTTTTTTAATACAAGCGATAGTCTAAACTATAAGGGAGAGAAGGGTTTCTCATACACACACCACTAATGTGTTATGAGGGTTCAAACCTGAAACCACTAGTTTACGAGTTAAGATTCTTTTTCACTGGATCGGACCCGTTGGCTAGTGGAAGAATTTTGATCACTTAACCTTTTGAGCTGGGATTTGATGGTCATTTGGGGTTATTTTGAGGGTTGTTTTGCTGTATATTGGTTGGGTGGTTTATTGGGCTTGGCATTGTTTCCCCTTATTTTGGGCTTATGTTTTATTTGGAATTTGCCTGTGTGTTCGTTTCTGTTTGTCTCAGCATTTGGGCCTTGTTTAATGCGCTCTTATTTTGAACAAAAATGTAAAAGAAGAAAATTTTACATTTGATTAGTAAAGGGTAACTACTTGACCATATAAAAAAGAGACCCAAGATTAGAATAAGGCATGTTATGTTTTGCAAATAAAAGATTACTAGGAAGGAACCAAAAAAAGAAGAACAAGGCTACTGACCAAAACTGAGAGGTGAGAGCAGGAGGTGAGGGGAAGTGAGCAAGCTCAGCTCCAATGCTCTCAAAGAAGAGCCCTGTCAAACTCTTGCCGTCGATTGCCGGTATGCTCGATGGCACCAACCATCCGATCAACCCAAATCCAATCACATTCAGATCCCTCCGCAGCCAATCTCTCTGGAAGTTGCTATTTATGCCCAACACAACACAACAAATACCAAACATCATTGATTGCATGTCATCCTTAACTGTTTGTACAATTTAAGATCAAACCACATAAACAACAATAACGAGTAATTTTTCGGTGTGATCATTACAGAATGTGATGTGCCGGTGTAATGTTATCAATGCACACTAATTCGCACCTATATGTATTTACAAATATGTACAAACAAACGGTCATGATTTTCTGGAAAAAAAAGAAGAAGGATTGATAAGTAAATTACCATGTGAACCTTCCTCCAGAAGCCCTGGCTTGCCTCAGAGGGTTACCAACCGCAATAGGCTTCACAAAGCCTGTAATTAGTTTTAAAAAAAGGTTGTTTGCAACATTAGTGTATGGTGCATGAAGGCGCATTTTAGAGAAAGCAGGCGCAAGTTAAGAGTAAGTGAGCATATCTGAATTGAACCTGAAGAGAGGCATGTCCTCTTTGGTGAGAGTGAGGAACTGCTCAAGCCTATCACGGTTGATGCAGTCGCCATGTTCGCTGCCATTCTTCTTCTTTTTTTTGGGTTGAGTTTTGGAGTGAGAGTCAGAAATGTTATTGGTGGTGGTGATGCTTGAGATTAACTTGAAAGGGGTAGGGTTTTGTCAGCTTTTGATAGAGATTTTCTGGAGAAGATAGAGTGGATTTGCATGAATGGCCTGTTCTTCAATGGCCTTCTGCCACCTGGCACTTCATGGGATAAAGTGGGGTCCTCGCTCATCTACTACCACAGGCTGTTACACTATGCTGAAGTTGTGGGCTCAGCATGGTGAGTTTTGATGCCAGGGCTTAAAGTTGAGCTTTGCAAAGTTTGATCCATTAGAGGAATTGAACTGGGCCTTTTCACAGCTAAATACACCCATGCATTTGATCAGTTCACCTGATACTTTTTCTATTTTTGTTGAGATTTTCTATTTATACCCCACACTTCTCTTAGTTCACCCCATGTTCTAAGTTCACCCCAACTTTTAATTTAAATTTTCACAATTTCTAAGAAAACCCCACTATCTTCCCAAACTACCCTTAAATACACCCCAAGCTGAAAAAAAATAAGAAATAAAAGAGATTTTCTATTTAAACCCCACAAGCTACCTTTAGAGGAGGAAGTACGTTCTGGGCATGAGAAATAGTAAGTAATTAAATTAATTTTTTGATGATATTTCAGAGTCTTATTCATTGTCTGCTTTCCCAGGATCACCACCTCATTATCAAGAGGACATTCTTCACCGTTGCCATAACTTAGAGGGGGAAATTTTACAGTTATCTGCAGAGTCCTATTCAGTGGCATAATCTGATAGTAATACCAGATGCAGTGAAGATGATTATAGTGAATCTAAGCAGTCAGCTCTTGAAGTTCATCACTTACTGAATGAGAACTGGTTGAATAAGAATTACGAAGAACACCCATATTCAGATCGTTTCAAGTATTATGGCATAAAACATGAGGTTTCTCATGTAAGAGCAAATGACACCAAACATCCAGTTTGGTGTAGTTATAATGAAGGTATGAGTCTAAATAGTTCCGTCTGGTCTTTAGTTTTTACTTTTTAATAGTCAACGATAGTAATCATGTCATGACTTGAAATACATAGAAAGGGAATGCATAATAAGCATTTTGTGGGATTAAGAGATTGCAAAGGGAAGTTTCATATTTGGCAATAGGATATAGAAGAGTTTGTATTTTTCTAAAACTTAATTAGAAGAGTGGTGGGGTGTGTGTATAAATGTACTAGGGTTACGTATTAAGTTGGATGACCTTTTTTGTCTTTTTACACGATAATAAAACTTACTGCTTAATGATTTAAGTATTGGGATGAATAAAGAGAAATTCGGGGTTTAAATAGAAAATCTCCTTTTGTTTTACCAAAACAGATCGCTTCTTTCAATAAAGTGAAAACGGGATGCCACAACCAAATAATCATTGGATTCGGATCCTCTGTTTTGATTTTCTTTACCATGATCTGCTTGACTTTTGCTCTCAATATGCCACCTCATTTAAATTTCATCCAAGGATTCTAATTAGGATAGTTTAGTTAATTAATTAGATTTTATTTTGTTTCCCTTTTCCAACTAGGACTTGAGTCCAAGTTAAACAAGGGTGGTTACCCTTTTGATGGGCCGTGAGTATAATAAAGTGGTTGGGCTCCTTTATTGTAAGGTTAGACAATATCAACGTGAACAACACATTAGACCAAGGAGCGAGAGGCAAAGAGACAACGACAAGAGAGGAGGAATTCAATTCTAGGGTTTTTCTTATGCTATTTTTCATTGCGATTTCAATTATGACTACGAGGAACTAATTTTCTTAGCTAGGGCTATGATATAGCCTAATCATGAATACTCAATTTCTTAGTTAATATTAATTTCAAGTTTTTTTCTTTTTATTGAGTATCTTTTGATGTGTTTAATGTTTAATTTGGTTTGGATGTGTAATCACCATCTAAGTTGAATCAGTGTGATGCAAGTTAGAATAGATGTCATACTTAACTTGAGTTTTGCTTCTTGCAATTGGTACCATGAATGACTAATTGTAGATACCATGTAATTAGGGTTTGTGTGATCTCTACATAATTTCCATAGAGCTTAAGAGGTCTTTATGTGTTGAATTCATCTAGATGCCATAGAGAATTGCATGTAAAGATACTTTTGATGTAACCATATGCCATGGCCATTGAATAGATTAGGGAAATTGATCATCAATAAGGGGGACTTACTTGGAATTGCTATGCTAAGGGATTGGGTAGGATTGGTTACGGTGAATCGGATGCTCTAGTGTCTTTCTCGCTTGGTTTTCCTAAATCTCTTATGTCGTGCAACTCTATCTTTCATTTAATTGCTTTCTTTAATTTAAGCTTTTCTCAATTACAAATTCAAATCAAGTTCATCCATTAAAGTTTCTCAATTTAAATTAGTTTTAGTTTAATTGGTAAGAATATTAAGAATTAAAACAATCCTTCTGGGACGATGTTGTGCTTACTTAGCTATACTGTTTTTTGATTTGTATACTTGCGAGTATTAAAATTTGATTAATTTGGTAAACCTAAATTTCGTAACAGACATCTCCCTCATCTCCTTTTCCTCTCATCCCCACACATTGGTCCATATCTCTCCTCCCACTAAATCTCAAACCCTAAAATCTATTGACGTGAGTTAACCTTCCTAATTATACATGGATATGTCAACTATATAAAATACAGAAGTAAATCACCTAATTAATCAAGGAAATAAATCTCCTTGATTAATTAGGATAACTCACGTCAACACTCCCCCTCAAGTTTGTTCATACATGTCACCAATGCCCAACTTGATAAGTGAGTCATAAAACACTCGTCCACAGACAGCTTTTGTTAAGACATCCGCTAATTGATCTTCTGATTTTACAAAGGGTAGACATATGATCTTATTCTCAATTTTTTTCTTTGATGAAATGTCTATCTACCTCAACATGTTTAGTTCGATCATGTTGAACTGGATTGTGAGCAATATTGATAGCTCACTTGTTATCACAATGTAACTTCATATGCTTTTCTGGTTTAAAACTCAATTCTATTAAGAGTCTTCTGATCCACAATAATTCACAAACTCCTTGAGCCATTCTTATGTACTCTGCTTTTGCACTAGACCGAGAAACCATACTTTATTTTTTACTCTGCCAAGTGACTAGGTTACCTCCAATGAATGTGTGGAAAAACATTGTGGAAATGCCCAAAGACTTTATGGAAATTTCAGGCCAACTAAATGGTCCAAGTCTCTCGTTGTTGCCGACAAACGTTTTGGACTATTCTGGTGTTTAAGCATGCATATAGTATAACAGCTGTATTTGAAGTTTTGACTAATTTATTGTGTTGTTGATGGGAGTGGACCAATAATTATTTATTTGGATATCTAAACTACACGACCATTCAAATACAAAGGGGTAAAATATCTATTTGAGTTTACTTCACAATGTTATCACATGATTTGAATCATTCATTTTTCAGTTAATCATCGTTTATAAGAAGTATTGAGTTCATCTATTTATTTAGGTAACTTTTTGTAAGGATCATCTTTGAGTAATGACCTAAATCATGAATCTTTTGGTTAATAAGATGACACTGTGGACTGGGCATAGAGTAATGGCTAGTGGTGTAATAACTTAATAATAAGAGGTTAGAGCTTTTGGATAAATATTTAAAAATAATAATTAAGTAGAGGGGTTCACAGGAAATATTGACGTACTCTCATCTAAATATTACACTTAAAAGTCTTCCTTTTGGAAATTTCATTAGTCTTCACCTGAAAGGAAATTCCCTTCGAGTTTAGCGGAGAGAATGGTCTGTTCGCTTGAAAACAATATATAACCTAATTTATTGTCAAGTTGATGGGAGTGGACCAGAATCATTTATTTGGAGATATAAATTCAATGGCTCTATGCTTAACCCGGTTTGTAGGCTAATAAGAAAAAATTAACCAAATCAAAAATCTTTTCTTCATTTAATAATTATTATCTAGAATTTTTTGTTATTGTTTATAGAAGTATTGGATTCGTCTAATTTTTTTTTAACCACAATTAGATGACTGATGACTGATGACTATGTCTAATTTTTGCCACAAACTTATGCTTTTCAATTTTCTTGTTGGGTCCATGTAGGAAGACCATGCATATGGCCCCAATTTACAGATTACAAGTTTCACCGGAAATGAAATTTCCTAGGGGTGTCTCAGAATGTGGACAACGATAAATAGACAAGTACCTCTCATAACAACTGTGTTTGAATATTAGTCAATAGTTTTGAGCACATACTTGGTATCTTCTGTACCTTTGAGTTTAGCGGAGAGAATGGACTATTCCCTTGAAAACAATATATAGACTAATTTATTGTCATGTTGATGGGAGTGGACCAAGAAAATTTATTTGGAGAACTCAAGGGCTATATGCTTAACCTAGTTTGTGGGCTAATAAGAAAAAAATTAGTCAAATTGAAAATCGTTTATTCATTTAATTATTATCATGAATATATATTTTTTAAAATTTATAGGAAGTATTGTGTTCGTCTATTATTTTTTTATCGCACTTAGATGCTTGAATGTTTTCAAATTTGGTAACTTTTTGTAAGGGTGATTTTTAATTCAAGACGTAAACAATGAACGATTCGGATCATTTTAATGATACTGTTAAGTTGACCCAAACTATTGGTTAACATTGTATTAACTGTTTTTTTTTTTAAATATCTAGCAAATACATATTATGTGGTGTTTATATCGGAACGGTGGTGACACCCTAGCTAGGTAAAGATATTCAATTCGTTATAGTGTGGCTATTCCCGAAAGCGATATCTTGCAACTAAAGAATGAATTCTTATTATATGTCATCTTTTATAATTTAAATCAAAATTAGAAAGTAACAGGTTTTGTCGTATGAGAATTAAATGTGGGACTCATATTTCTTCTTTGAAGTCGATATAATTCATAACAGTTGGAAAAACATTGTGGAGATTTCAGGCCAACTAAATGGTCCAAGTCTCTCGTTGTTTCAACAATAAGTAGACAAGTACCCTCTCATGCAGTATAACAGTTGTGTTAGAAGTTTCGAGCACAATACATGGACTCTTCTGCACCTTTTGGACTAATTTATTGGCATATTGATGGTAGTGAACCAAGAATTATTTATTTGGATATCTAAACTACACAACCATTCAAATACTAAGGGGTTAAATATCTATTTGGGTTTACTTCACAATGTCATCACATGATTCAAATCGTTCAATTTTCTACACAACATTGAGGTCATCATCGTTTTTGTAAGAAGTATTGAGTTCATCTATTTATTTGAGTGGAGTGGGCATAAAGTAATGGCTAATGTTGTAATAACTTGATAATAATAGGTTAGAGCTTTTGGATAAAAACTTAAAAATAATAATGAAGTAGAGGGGTTAACAAGAAATATTGACATACTCTCATTTAAATATTACACTTACACGTTGAAGAAAAATTAATATTACAAGGAGTTTATAGTTCTAGTGATTAAGATCATTTATTTTTACTCCGGAAGATCAATATTCGACTCTTCTTCCTTCATAAGTGTTTGTATGAAAAAAAATATAAATACTAACAATTTTATTCACTTTGGTATATGGTCAACCATAATATATATGGCTTCATATCCTCAAATTAATTATAGCATGTATCATATGGGTCACCCCATTTTTCCTTTCTATAATTCAAAATACACCATTATATATGAATATATAGCAAAAGAGACACTATATCTCGGTCTCAATTATAACATGTACTGCACGTTTGATGAATTATTTCTATCTAATTAATACTTTACATTGAAATTTATTGAACTCAAACCAATTTCTTAATTAACTAGTACTATCTGCTTAACACGCGACAATACCATAACAATCTTATTAATTATAAGAACACTCGAAGACTCATCTCATAAGTGAGCGGTATAATCCATGCAGACATAGCTGCTTCTTCAGCGTAGAGGTCTATTCATTATATTCTCCTTCAACTCGAAGTGCTGGCAAAAGGATTAGGAGGCATGGCGAGATTCTCACCTTCTCTTTCCAACATTTGAACTACAACTTTCATTGAAGGACGATCTATTGGATGCCATTGGATGCACCATAGACCCACAATTGCAAGTTTCCTAGCAATTGTTACATCTCCTTCGTCGTCACCGATATGGATTCGTAGGTCGTTGCCTTGCTCTAAAAGGTTATAGATCCATTCTGGGAAGTAGACTTGGCTAGTGGAGTCCTCCATGACTTTAAAGTTTTTTCTGCCTCCAACCATTTCAAGCAACAATATTCCAAAACTATAGACATCCGACTTATAGGAGACATTGCCGAAGTTCCTTGAGAAGATTTCGGGTGCAATGTAGCCCATGGTCCCCCTGGCTGTAGTCATCGATATTGCACTTTGATCCTTAGCACAAAACTTGGCTAAACCGAAATCAGAAACTTTTGGAGTGAAATCTTGGTCTAGCAATACATTATGTGGTTTGATATCGAAGTGCAGGATTCGTTGGTCGCATCCTTGGTGAAGATATTCAATTCCTTTAGCTATTCCTAGAGCGATATCTTGCAACTTATCCCAACCAATGAATGAATTCTTATTATCTACTGATGATAAGAAATTTTGCAAAGAACCATTTGGTAAGTATTCGTAAACAAGAGCACGAATAAATCCATCAGCACAAACTCCAACCAAGCGAACCGCATTGACATGGTGGATTTGACACATTGTCCCCACTTCGTTGATGAAATCTTCCCCATTTTCATTTGAATTGTTGAGGATTTTCACAGCAACAAGTAACTCTGAGGAAAGCTTTCCTTTGAACACTGTTCCGTAGGCACCTTGACCCAACTTTTCCTTGAATTGACTTGTTATCCTCTTAATATCAGCATAGGAATATCTACTTGGCTTCATCGCTCTGTATTCATCCAAAAATCTTTCAATTCTAAGCTGATTTTCTTTTTCCTTTTTGTTTGAGTTGTAGACATAGTAGATTTTCGTCCCCGTCGCTATTAGAACTAAACAGAGTGCGGAAATACCTGCAAATATTTTCTTTTTGTGTCAATCGTGTTTTAAAGCATTTTTAGCCATTTTAAACTCTCTTCCAAACATACCCTTGATTAACTTCCTCCCCATTATATTCATAAAAGAAAGAAAAAGGAAGAAAAAAAAAACAGATGAAATGAAGGTCTGCGGATATAGCTCACCTAATATCTTCAGATTTGGCTTTCTATGATTACGACCTGTAAAAGTTGTTCATGAAATAAGGGCCGGTTTTCAAATAAATGAAATCCAAAATTATATTCTTCAAATTCTCATAAGCGATTATGTTGGAAAGTAAAGTAGGAGTGTAATACCTTTGCTATGTTCACATGATGGTAAAGTAGGAGTGTATTGCAGCGTCATCGAATTTGAATCTTTAGGGTATACGTAATGTGATATATAGTCACGCACCTTGATACAAGACACTAGGGGCATTGATCCGAAGTCACACCCATAACCTTGATCCAAGACAGCATAAATATGGTTGCCAGAATTGTTGCCATGGCATGGGCTCAATCTCGGCAGACAACCATATCGGCCGGAAGAATATTCATCTCTTACTGTTGACGGTGGACAACTGAATAAGATTGCGCGGCCTACTAATTCAAAAGGAGAAGAACCATTACTGTAAAACAACTCCCTTGGCAAGCAACCATAATAAGGAATTCCTCTAATTGCATGAGAATTGTAGTTAATCTCATAAACAATTAGCTTAGTTGATGCCATCTCGAGCAAAGTCGCGTTGTATTCATCGCAAGAAAGATCAAAGCCCCGGAAGCCACAATGGATTGGCTGCCTACCTTTAAGTCGAAATGGGCATCGGATGGCTGGGCCGTCCGGGTGACATCTTGTTTCTCTGCAATCTTCATGGCCTACTCCACCATTGACTCCTATTCCTATTACTACTACCACGGCCAACCACCATAAGAAATTCATGATGAGAACCCTTTCTAAGCAAATAAATCGAATTGCATGCAGATGATATAAACTCAGGGGTCAGTACTTCAAGATGATATGGGCCCCACTCCATCTAGATGTTTGAGTCAATGGCGGGCGGGTCATGACTCATGACTCATGCAACCCCTCTTATTTTTTGGGCCCCACTCCATCTAGATGTTTGAGTCAATGGCGGGCGGGTTCCAAATTTGCCCCTAAATATAAGTCAGGTAAGAAGTGTTTTCATGATATTATTTGCCCATTACAAGGCACCCTTTTTGTAAAATTGGACCTATATCTAAGAGTCCCTTTAAATTAACTGTACTAAATTGAAAATCTCTTTCTTCTGCCCTGACATCATGTCTAGAGGAAGTCTCTTATCTGCTGCTTACAGAGCCCTCCTCCTTCATCATCATCATCTTCTTCTTCTTCTTCTTCTTCTTCTTCTTCTTCGTCTTGTTCCTTCCTCTTGTTCCCAAACAGCTTCCAATAATATTACAGCTAATAAAGGAGACTCTGATTGTACCCGTTCTTGTGGAAATATTAGCGTAAGCTCTCCATTCCGATTGAAAGGAGACTCTAAACACTGCGGCAACAAAAGCTTCGAGCTATCTTGTGAGGCCAAGGGAAATGGTACTACTCATCATGCAGTGCTGTACTATTTATCAGGAAAGTATTATGTACAAGCAATCAATTACAATAACTTGACAATCCGACTTGTGGATGCTGGTGTTCACAAGATCAAGGACAACTACTTCTCCCACCCACTCTACTCCTTGACCCCCTTCAACTTTTCTTATTCCTCTGGTCCTTATTATGATTATTACCCAACAGCATTATCAATGTCTATAATCTTCCTGAGCTGTGAAATTCCAATGAATCGTTCCGATCTCATTGTTGAAACAGCTCCATGCATCAGTGGGGTCAACAACTATTCTTCTTTCTCCAATTTAACAACATATTCTTATTTCATAAAATCCAATGAATCAGTGGGCCCATTTTCAGTCAATTTGGGGGATTCCTGCAAAATAACACTAATGGTTATGGTGTCCCCTTCAACTGAGGAGCACATGACGTCTTGCAAAGGAATATATAATGAAATAGCGCATGGCTTTCAACTCTCATGGCTTGATTATGCATGTGAAGTTCAATGCTACAGATCAGGGGAAGGGTGCAGGCTGAACAGCACCGGCAATGGAATTCAATGCTCACGACGAGGTTAGACAATTGCCAAACCTTTAAATTATAAATTATATGTTAAAGAAGGCTTATTATTGTAGTGCCCTCTGAAGCTAATAACAATTTTACCCTTAAAAGTCAAAGTGACCCACTTTAATGACTATGATAGCATGTTGAACTGTAATTTCCAACAATTACTAAGCTAATGTTACAATTTTCTTTTCGATGTAGCACGCTGGCTCATGATAATAGAGTTGATTATCTTTTATCTAGGTGAGTGGATCCCTCTACTTATGATATAAATGTCTTCACTACTGTTGCAGAATTAGTTATTCACTCCATTTATATGCACTTCCACCTTGATAGGCTTTTCCCTATCAACATTTACCGTGATGAGATTGTGGTCTGTGCTGTAAATGTGTGGTTAAATTTTCTTCTGCATTTCGCTTGACAGCTTTTGTTCCAGAAATTGTTACTGGAACTATTTATAGGCACTTCCCCCTTTCTGGCAACATATACCTTGATATGATTGTGGTCTGTGCAATCGTTTACCCTGGTAAGAGAATACTTGTGTTTATCTCACGGAATATATTATTATTATTATAGTAAATTATTATCCTTCATATTAATTCCTTTTTTGTGAACCATGCAGCACTATACGCAGCAGCCAAATTTTCATTTGGTTTTCCCTTTGTAACTGCACTGGTAATATATAAATGGCGAAGGAGGCACTTGTCAATGTATGAGAATATAGAAAATTTTCTACGGAGTAATAATAATCTCATGCCAATAAGGTACTCTTACTCGGACATCAAAAAGATGACCAAAGGTTTCAAGGACAAATTGGGGGAAGGAGGCTATGGCTCTGTATACAAGGCAAAGCTCCGCAGCGGTCGCCTTGTAGCCATCAAGATGTTAGGCAAGTCCAAAACTAATAATGGCCAAGACTTTATCAATGAAGTTGCTACCATTGGAAGGATTCGCCATGTTAACGTGGTGCGACTTATTGGCTTCTGTGTTGAAGGTTCAAAACGTGCTCTTGTATATGATTTCATGTCTAATGGGTCTCTTGAGAAATACATTTTTTCTCAACAAGGAGATGTGTCTTTAAGTTGCCAGAAAATATTTGAAATCGCACTTGGAGTGGCTCGTGGTATTGATTACCTCCATCAAGGCTGTGACATGCAAATTTTGCACTTTGACATCAAGCCTCACAACATTCTTCTAGATGAGAATTTTACTCCCAAGGTCTCTGATTTTGGGTTAGCAAAGCTATACCCATTGGATAATAGCATTGTATCTTTGACTGCAGCAAGAGGAACCATGGGATACATTGCTCCAGAACTGTTCTACAAAAACATTGGAGGTGTTTCATACAAAGCCGATGTGTATAGTTTCGGAATGCTATTGATGGAAATGGCTGGTAGAAGGAAAAACCTGAATACGGGTATAGAACAATCAAGCCAATTGAGCCAAATCTACTTTCCGACATGGGTTTCTGATCAGTTGAATAAGGGAAAGGACATAGAAATAGGAGATGATGCCACAGATGAGGAAAAGAAGATCGTAAAGAAGATGATGATGGTGGGATTGTGGTGCATACAAATGAAGCCTATCGAACGCCCTTCAATGAATAAAGTAGTGGAGATGCTTGAAGGAGAAATTGAGAGCCTCCAAATGCCTCCAAGGCCTTTCTTATACCCACAACAAATTCCTGCAGATGAAGTTGGTGTGGACAATCTAAGTCCCTATGCATCAAGTGCTTCAGAATCTGAAGAGATTACTTTGATTGCGGATGCAAATGAAGTGAATTAATATTAGTCACGATGTGGATCTATGTAAGGGAAAGTTAGCAGCTCTACTCTGTATTTGATCATAGCACAAATATGTTTACATGTTGTAATTGATTTAAGCAAATAATCGGCCTCTGCCTTTGGTTATTGTTTGAGAAACTGCCTGCCAGAAATGCAATGACTTGAACTTTGATGACAATTAGGTTTACACAAATGAATTGCCCAAGAGAAACAATTCATTTGTATATGGATATGTTATCGAGTGGGCTTATTATGCTTGAATCAAGGGTTCAAAATTAAACAAGACCCTATATGTCAAATAATCTCCATGTCTGAATTAGAATCCAGTTCTACCGACAATGACTAAACCATATGTAAGAGTTTACAGACCCAGAGCAAAGCTACAGACTTGGATTTGGACCAAAGTGAAACTCAAACTCAAACTCAAAAACCTTAGTGCAAATCCCTAACTTCCTTAATTTCTAGGGCTGAAATCTGATGCAACTCCGATGTGGAAATACCATACCCCTTTTGTGAACTAGAGCTTAATGGAGTCAGCAATTTGGGCTAAAAGATTGAAAAGTGCAAGCTACATGACTAAATCACAGACAGGAACGAAGAAAAAGCTTAAAAAACATTAGCCTAAGCTGCACAATCCACGTGGGCCTACTGTGGAGACCTTCCAAAGGGAAGTGCCAGTTTCACAAAATTCTAAATTCTTAACATAGGAATATGGCAGACAAACTTGATTAACAAATTAATTAAAAGAAAACACCGCAACTAAACAAATCTGATAAGTGGTAGAGTGCTATAATCTTCTCTTTGACATAGATAGATAACACACATCACTGAAGTAGAAGACATTGCTGTTAAAACTTAAAAAAAAAGCTCTGTTATTATATCATTGATCCCATCCTCAATCCTAAAAAAAGCTCTTGATTTTTGAACATATATCCCATCCATTTCCAAATCCACTAGGATCGGCAAAGCCTATAGATGTTCTAAACAACCACTCGTAAGGTGGATTCAACGAGTTTAATAACCAAAGCCAAAACAAGCATGAGACAGATGTTCTAAGCAACTACTCTGTTTCTTTCTAGTTTCTACTGAATAATGTTGCCTCCATCCATTTTCAAATCCTCTAGGATAAGCAAGCCTCCATCGAAAAACACCAAGAGCCATGAAAGGCAAATGAGCTCTACTTGACCTCTATCAAAAACACAACAATAATCAACTGAGTAGAACAAGCAAACAAGCTCAGCTAAGATGTAGTATTCTGGGAGGAGAAAAGAAAAAAAAACCTCAATTGCAACCATCACTAACCAGAAACAACAAAAGAATTGTGGTTAAAAATATATACAACAACTTAACCTAAATCCATAAACTCATCTTACTACTAATTATACAACAACACATTCCTCGTTCCTAACTTGTCACAATTTCAGAGACTTCAATTGAAAAGTGAGAGATTTAAAAAATTACCATTTCCACCACACGCATTGCCCCCATCTCAAACAACAACCTGGCAATCTCTTGACCCACCGCCCAAAGTACCCTACCCGCCTTTCGACGAAACAGAAACCGCCACGCCACGGCACAAAACCCTCAAGAGCCTCCGCCTCAGCCTCAGCCTCCACCCACCTCTCCGAAACTCAAACCTAGCCAAAAGCCTCACGTTGAAGCTCACGCTCCCACGCGCCCTGTCCGCGTCGATGCCGTGCGCCACCGGAGCGTCAACGAACGAATTCGCCGCCGAGAAAGTTGCGATGACAGACGTCCGATCCTTAGTCCCCTGAGCGAACGGCGGAATTAGACGACCTTGTGCGTTCCTAATAACAAGACTTGATGCCGAATCACCATTTAATAAAACATAACCGTCAAAATTGATTTAATGTTATATTGCTAATATTCCTTTTGTATCTGTAGCAACCTTCTCTCTAAAGGCATCTCCAAGGGAGATGTCAAATACTGAACATCAAATTTAAATTTGATGGCTGATGTGGCAATTTGACATTTTACACAGCTTTACACTCTACCCGATATGTCAAATTAAATTATTATTTTATTACATTTTAGTATTGATTTATTTTTAATTAAAAAGAATAGAAAAGAAAAAATAATAAAATATTCATTTGACATCTTGCTTTTGGGATGTCAAAAATAACATCTCAATCTTCAGCCTTCATTCTACATCAGCTTTGACACATCGGTTGGAGTGTGTGAGATGTTATTTCTAGCTGCTAAATGTCTATGTAGCACTTTTGACATATCGGTTGAAGATGCTCTAACCGTCTCTTTTGGACCTTTTCCCTTCTTCTTATAACAAGTGCCATTTTGCTTACACTTAAAACAATGTCATTAATGCATCACACAAATTAGTTTTTATTTTCCAAGTTTACCCTTATTAAATATTTTTTGTTTTTTAAATAACAAGCTTGTTTTTGTATAACTTTCTTACTACCTTATTAAAAAATTTAAAAATAAATAAAAACTGAAGTTTTTTTAAATCTTTGTTTTTTTTCAAAGAGGACATATGCTTTGTTAAACCAAAAAGAAAGATGATATATGTCATGAAACAAACTTTATTATTTTAAAGAAAAATGGCGTTTTTTCTTATGTTTTTTTCTTATTTAATTTTTAACAACGTGCTAAGGAAGTTGTAATAAAATTTGGATAAATTGAAAGAATATAAAAGCCAATATATTTAATAAGAGTAAATTTGGAAAACAAAAACTAACTTGTGTGATGCATTAATGACATTATTTTAAGTGTAAGGAAAGTGACACTTGTCATGAAAATAAGGGAGAAAGTTAGAGAAAAGGTTGCTAGCATTCCTCATATTATCTATATAGTAAAACATTCAAAATACCATAAAATGTCATTGGTTAATGCAAACATTAAGAATTGAAATTATTAATTAAATAAGAATAATATGGTAAATTTTACTTTTTCATATTAAAAAAATAAAATTAAAAGAAAAATCAGATAATGGATTCTATTTGTATGGAACACAACTACCCATTATCTTTTTTAATTCTAAAATAAATTTAATTTTTTTTAAAAAAAAAGCCTCTCGCAGGCGCGGAAGCGTGTGCGGAGAGGCTAGTTCTCTTATAAACCTGAAAAATATAATTTTGTAATAATTTGAAATTTACATATTGAGTTATCAATCCATGGTGGATCCGCCATGGTCTTTATCTGTAAGGTCTCCACGCCATGTGTAACCCACCCTTGTTGAAAAACCGTCCACATGGCGTCCTTTGGGGGTGTATTGTTTTCATGGTAAGATGATGATGACCGTGCTATAAGGGTAACGTTGGAATAGAACTTGTAAAATAATATAAATAAGGACCGGCTTACTATATGATAGTACTTTTTAGCATTTGAAACTGTTAGGGAGTTTTTTATTTATATTTTTTCAAAAAGAAGCCAATGGTTAGACTATTGTTTGAGTTTAAAAAAAAGATATTTTAAAATTTTATTATTAGAAAGAAAAAAAGGGGTTAAATTTTAAGATATATATTAATATTTTTATGTAATATTTAGGGTCTTAAAACAAATATAATAGTCATCGAATGTTTGCATTTTTCATACATATATCATTGAAATTTACATTGCATATATACTGAATACAACTCCGTGGAGCACCACAAATTGACATAGATAGCACTACAAAAATCTATAGAAAGGTATAATAGCCCTATATGAAACTCTGTGTCACCCGACGTTATAAAAACCCCAACTCTACCATAGCGTTTTTGATGTGCTATCGTAGACCCCTTTTCCATAGCGTTTTTCCAACGCTGTGTTTGCATTTTCAATAGCATTCCATTAATGTTAGTTATTGTATAGCCGGATGGGCAAGAAAACTCTTATAGCTATAAGGAAAGATCATACAAATCATATCTCCAAGGATATAAAATGAACGCCCAAATATACTCTGACATAATTCCGGGGCAGGATCTTTGGAAAGCACCAATACAATTGGGCATGGGTTGCGACTAAACCCTAAACACTGAGACAACATTCTCAAATGAAATGGAAAAACAAATTGAGTGGTGATCATGTCATTCGGAGCCATTAGATTAGAGTCTAGAGTGTGGTATATTAGGATTGGGAATCTTTATGAACCTTCAAAAGATGAAATGAAACTTAGGTAAAACAAGCAACCTGTAAATGAATTGCAGGTGCTGATGAAGCGGCACTGAAGAATAAAGGACTTTCATCTTCTTGTCAAAAATTGTTACAGTTGTCTCTTATACAAGAACGGCCGGCAGCTTTTTATCTTATACGTTTAGCCCAACATTATTTGATTCTTGAGTAGAATGCCCTGCTTAATTACCAAAAATAGGGAATTGCAGAAATTGTGAAGCATAGGAAAAGCTAGCAGATCGAAAATTCTTCATCCTTCAGCCGTAAAATAAAAAATAGATGGAATGTGTACAAAACAGTGCTTTTCTTGCTCTTTTGGCAGCCAAGCAAAGAGAGCTGTGTTAACTAGCTACCAGCGGGGCTTACCTTCAGTATCCCAACTACGTGGAACAAAGTGGGCACTCCCACTGGCTTGGGATGGAATGAATGGTTAGCAGCGAAAGGTGAATAATGCTTCGAGGAGTCCTGATGGCCTCTACCGCGACACTGACCATGTTGCCAAGCATGGTTTGTGTCAGGTGTGAAGCCATTTCTAGACGACCAGAAAACATTGTTTGCTGACTGAACTCTTCCATTAGGCCTCCAGCCCTGGCTTGATGACGACTTCGATATTTTCAAATCCCTAAGGGTTCGTATTTGATCTCCTGAACCAGAACCAGCAACTCTCCACTTTTCATGACAAACAACTCTTTCACAAGGTATTCTTCCTGGAGCATGAAATCGGTCTCCAAAATCAGGACTTGCAATTGCTTTCCCTCTACCACAACCACATCCAGTGCCAGAAAATTTGTGTATCATATTCGGAGAGTTAGAAGTGAATCTAGCATTGTTCCGGAAGCCTCGATTTCCCATATTATCTGGTTTTCTAAACCTTTCCTGACCAAGCTGACTGCTGCATTGCATTTATCTTGAAGAATGAGTTTAAAGAGAAATTAGTAGATATAGATGTGAATAACAAATGGAAGACACAGCAAGAAGCCAAAGAACCTGGAGCTGGGTGTGCTTCCCTGATATTCGTGCCATAGTTTTGTCTCCATTAGATCGTCTTCAGTGATTGTCTGCAAATGTAGATGGACAATGTTAATCTACCAAGATGAAGCTTCACACAATGAAGCTTTGTTGAAACTTGCAAAGTTAGATTTCAATTTTGTTCAGTCTCTGCACAAAAAGGAGCCCTTTCATTGCTATGGTGGTTATTGAGTTTGATAAGTCCATGTTTCAAATAATGTGTACTGTTTTCTCCTAAAATATGGTTATAGTAACGCCGTGCCGCGCGGCTATATTATTTTGACCAAAAAGAGGAAACGCCTAGTCACATGAACCATAAAACTTGCGTTGCATATATACGATTTAACCAATCTGATAACACATCAATCAATTATTGCTGATTAGAATTTAAATGTTCTTTTTCTTTTTCTTGTCTTTTTTTGTTTTTGTTTTTTGGTTCTCTGGCAAATTCCCATTACATCCAATCAATCAATCTTATAACTCTTTAAAAATAACATAAGGGGAAAAAAAAATTTCCAAAACCGCCAACGATATTTCCACCTGATAACCTCCCTCTCTCCCCTCTCAGCCAATAATTGCTGAAAATACCATGAGCATATATGATGTGACACTTACAATGCGTTTGGATGAGGAAATTTATAAGTACAAAGAATTTCATAAATGATGGAAATTAATGTTCTAGAATTTGTAAAGTTTTTTGTTTGGGTGACGGATTTAAAACACGGAAGAGATTAGTTTGGTTGCAGATTCGAATTAAGTGATTTAATATTAGTCACGATGTGGATGTATGTAAGGTAAATTTAACAACTCTACTTAAGGGCCAGTTAAACATGTTTTTCGTATTTGATCATACCACAAATATTTTTAATTTACATGTAATTGAGTTAAGCAAATAATTTGCCTCTGCCTTTGGTTATTGGTAGCTATGTTGATGTGCAAAGAACAGGATAGACATTGTTTGAGAAAATGCCTGCCAATTAGGAATGCAATGTAAGGTCTTTCTAGCAATAATGAGAACGAAAAATACGAACAATGGAAAATAAGGTGTTGAGATTTTGACCAAAAAAAAAGATGTTGAGACCAAAGCAAAGGCAACGGCAACGGCGACAGCCGGCAACTCAGCTTGTATCCTGCCCTTTATGGCATTTATACATGCTTCCCCTATCCTCTGTTTTCTTCTTAAACCTTGTTGAGTTTCAGTTTTGCGGACAGAGCTACTATATTTGCCTGTCCCATCAATAATCGAAACCAACCTTCAGCCCTATAGGAATATGGTAGAGTGGTATAATCTCTTCTGAATTTGGGCTAAAAGATTGAAGACATTGCTATTAAAACTAAAAGTCACACTCTCATTCCATACACATCTCTGTTATTAGATCATTGATCCTAAAAATATCTTTTTGATTTTTGAACACATATCCCATCCATTTTCAAATCCGTTAGCATCGCAAAGCCTAGATGTTCTAACCAACTACTCGTAAACTGGATTCATAGAATTTAATAACCAACTAACGCAATGTGGCCCAAACCAGCCAAACTAAATTCTACCAGACAAGTTCAAGCCTTAATGGGCTGCCACTATTCACGTGAATAGTGGCAGCCTTGCCTTTTTTGGTTCCACCCCAAAAGGCTAGGGCAAGGACAAATACTATTCACATGAGATATGAGGAGATGAATTTGTATAGAGTTTTTGGTGTGGGAAGTAAAGAATATGCCTATGTATTTATTTTAAAAAATTCTGGAATTTTTGGTATTTTTTTTCTTTTTTTTTTGGTTGTTGACGTCAACATTGCATCATTCTGCCCAGGCAGCAGCTCGGGCTGAATTTGCCCATGGGCTTGCCTGGGCTCGTGGGACCCTGCTCTTGCCAGGGCTGGCCCTTGCACGCTGGAGCTGCTTCCTTCCCCCTGGGCTGCCTTTTGCCCGATTTTGAAGCAAGGGTGGACTTGCTCTGAAACTTCATGAGAACCACATAACATGAGTATATGGTCAAAGTCTTCCCCAATAACCAGAGATGGTAAAAAAATAAGTGAAATAATTAGCCAAGCAGTGTCGGTGGACAAAAATTCAAGCATTCACACATTGAAGAAAGAAAAGGGCACATGAGAGTGGTAGCACAGTGACCCCCCTCTTAAACGCTTTACGTAACGTTCTGTTGATTTTTGTGGAGTTCAATTCTAGTGGGAGTGAAAACACATTACACAATAGGACCCCCAATTTACACGTTTTATGTACAAACTTGTGCTTCCTATTTTCTTGTTGGGTCCATGTAGGAAGACCATGCATATGGCCCCAATTTACAAATTACAAGTTTCAACGGAAAGGGAATTTCCTTGGGGTGTCTCAGAATGTGAACAAGTATCTCTCATAACAACTGTGTTTGAATATTAATCAATAGTTTTGAGCACTTACTTGGTATCTTCTGCCAAGGTCTAAAAAATATGAAATAATTCACAATCATTCAATCCTGTGTTTTAAATCAAAAGTCCAACGATAAGTTCAATCCTTTTTTTAAAAAATTACTTTGCTGTTATCATCTTTTATAATTTAAATCAAAATTAAAAAGTAACAAGTTTTATCATATGATAATTAAATGTGGGAGTCATTTTAATGATATCGATATATAATTCATTTCATCAAATTAATGCAGAAAATATTGCTTCCTCACTTGAATGGGTTGGAATGAAGTAGTTGACTGGGTTGGAAAAGCATTGTGGAAATGCCCGAAGACTTTATGGAAATTTCAGGCCAACTAAATGGTCCAAGTCTCTCGTTGGTGCCGACAAACGTTTTCTGGTGTTTCAGCATGCATATAGTATACTAGCTGTATTTGAAGTTTTGACTAATTTATTGTGTTGTTGATGGGAGTGGACTAAGAATTATTTATTTGGATAACTATGATTAATTTATTGTGTCGTTGATGGGAGTGGACTAAGAATTATTTATTTGGATATCTAAACTACACGACCATTCAAATACAAAGGGGTAAAATATCTATTTGAGTTTACTTCACAATGTTATCACATGATTTGAATCATTCATTTTTCAGTTAATCATCGTTTATAAGAAGTATTGAGTTCATCTATTTATTTAGGTAACTTTTTGTAAGGATCATCTATGAGTAATGACCTAAATCATGAATCTTTTGGTTAATAAGATGACACTGTGGACTGGGCATAGAGTAATGGCTAGTGGTGTAATAACTTAATAATAAGAGGTTACAGCTTTTGGATAAATATTTTAAAATAATAATTAAGTAGAGGGGTTCACAGGAAATATTGACGTACCCTCATCTAAATAATTCACTTAAAAGTCTTCCTTTTGGAAATTTCATTAGTCTTCACCTGAAAGGAAATTTCCTTCAAGTTTAGCGGAGAGAATGGTCTGTTCGCTTGAAAAGTCTTCATTGTCAAGTTGATGGAAGTGGACCAGAATAATTTATTTGGAGATATAAATTCAACGGCTCTATGCTTAACCCGGTTTGTAGGCTAATAAGAAAAAAATTAACCAAATAAAAAATATTTTCTTCATTTAATAATTATTATCTAGAATTTTTTATATTGTTTATAGAAGTATTGGGTTCGTCTAATTTTTTTTAGCACAATTAGATGACTGATGATTGATGACTATGTCTAATTTTTGCCACAAACCTTTTCTCTTCTAAAATACTTTTTATCAATACTTAGTACATACATACTATGACTATGACTTTCAATTTAACATTTTGAGGATGCCCAACCACCATTGAAACCTCATGAGAACATAAGTATATGGTCAAAGTGTTCCCCAATAATCAGAGATGGAAAAAAGAGAAGTGAAGTAATTAGCCAAGTAGTGTTGGTGGACAAAAATTCAAGCATTCACACACTGAAGAAAGAAAAGGGCAAATGGGAGTGTCAGGCTATCAGCACAATGGTCCCCCTCCTAAACGCTTTGCGTACAAAGTTTCTGTTGATTTTTGTTGAGTTCAATTCTAATGGGAGTGACAAGACGTTACACAATAGGCCCCCCAATTTACGTGTTTTACGTACAAACTTATGCTTTTCTATTTTCTTGTTGGGTCCATTTAGGAAGACCATGCATATGGCCCCAATTTACAGATTACAAGTTTCACCGAAAATGAAATTTCCCAGGGGTGTCTCAGAATGTGGACAACGATAAATAGACAAGTACCTCTCATAACAACTGTGTTTGAATATTAGTCAATAGTTTTGAGCACATACTTGGTATCTTCTGCACCTTTGAGTTTAGCGGAGAGAATGGACTATTCCCTTGAAAACAATATATAGACTAATTTATTGTCATGTTGATGGGAGTGGACCAAGAAAATTTAATTGGAGAACTCAAGGGCTATATGCTTAACCCAGTTTGTGGGCTAATAAGAAAAAAATTAGTCAAATTGAAAATCGTTTATTCATTTAATTATTATCATGAATATATTTTTTAAAAATTTATAGGAAGCATTGTGTTCGTCTATTATTTTTTCATCGCACTTAGATGCTTGAATGTTTTCAAATTTGGTAACTTTTTGTAAGGGTGATCTTTAATTCATGACCTAAACAATGAACGATTCGGATCATTTTAATGATATTGTTAAGTTGACCCAAACGATTGGTTAACATTGTATTAACTATTTTTTAAAAAAAAAATATCTAGCAAATACATATTATGTGGTGTTTATATCGGAACGGTGGTGACACCCTAGCTAGGTAAAGATATTCAATTCGTTATAGTGTGGCTATTCCGAAAGCGATATCTTGCAGCTAAAGAATGAATTCTTATTATATGTCATCTTTTATAATTTAAATCAAAATTAGAAAGTAACAGGTTTTATCGTATGAGAATTAAATGTGGGACTCATATTTCTTCTTTGAAGTCTCTCATGCAGTATATTTCTTCTTTGAAGTCTCTCACAAGTACCCTCTCATGCAGTATAACAGTTGTGTTAGAAGTTTCGAGCACAATACATGGACTCTTCTGCACCTTTTGGACTAATTTATTGGCATATTGATGGTAGTGAACCAAGAATTATTTATTTGGATATCTAAACTACACAACCATTCAAATACTAAGGGGCTAAATATCTATTTGGGTTTACTTCACAATGTCATCACATGATTCAAATCGTTCAATTTTCTACACAACATTGAGGTCATCATCGTTTTTGTAAGAAGTATTGAGTTCATCTATTTATTTGAGTGGAGTGGGCATAAAGTAATGGCTAATGTTGTAATAACTTGATAATAATAGGTTAGAGCTTTTGGATAAAAACTTAAAAATAATAATTAAGTAGAGGGGTTAACAAGAAATATTGACATACTCTCATTTAAATATTACACTTACACGTTGAAGAAAAATTAATATTACAAGGAGTTTATAGTTGTAGTGATTAAGATCATTTATTTTTACTCCGGTAGATCAATATTCGACTCTTCTTCCTTCATAAGTGTTTGTATGAAAAAAAAAATATAAATACTAACAATTTTATTCACTTTGGTATATGGTCAACCATAATATATGGCTTCATATCCTCAAATTAATTATAGCATGTATCATGGGTCACCCCATTTTTCCTTTCTATAATTCAAAATACACCATTATATATGAATATATAGCAAAAGAGACACTATATCTTAGTCTCAATTATAACATGTACTGCACGTTTGATGAATTATTGCTATCTAATTAATACTTTACATTGAAATTTATTGAACTCAAACCAGTTTCTTAATTAACTAGTACTATCTGCTTAACACGCGACAATACCATAACAATCTTATTAATTATAAGAACACTCGAAGACTCATCTCATAAGTGAGCGGTATAATCCATGCAGACATAGCTGCTTCTTCAGCGTAGAGGTCTGTTCATTATATTCTCCTTCAACTCGAAGTGCTGGCAAAAGGATTAGGAGGCATGGCGAGATTCTCACCTTCTCTTTCCAACATTTGAACTACAACTTTCATTGAAGGACGATCTATTGGATGCCATTGGATGCACCATAGACCCACAATTGCAAGTTTCCTAGCAATTGTTACATCTCCTTCGTCGTCACCGATATGGATTCGTAGGTCGTTGCCTTGCTCTAAAAGGTTATAGATCCATTCTGGGAAGTAGACTTGGCTAGTGGAGTCCTCCATGACTTTAAAGTTTTTTCTACCTCCAACCATTTCAAGCAACAATATTCCAAAACTATAGACATCCGACTTATAGGAGACATTGCCGAAGTTCCTTGAGAAGATTTCGGGTGCAATGTAGCCCATGGTCCCCCTGGCTGTAGTCATCGATATTGCACTTTGATCCTTAGCACAAAACTTGGCTAAACCGAAATCAGAAACTTTTGGAGTGAAATCTTGGTCTAGCAATACATTATGTGGTTTGATATCGAAGTGCAGGATTCGTTGGTCGCATCCTTGGTGAAGATATTCAATTCCTTTAGCTATTCCTAGAGCGATATCTTGCAACTTATCCCAACCAATAAATGAATTCTTATTATCTGCTGATGATAAGAAATTTTGCAAAGAACCATTTGGTAAGTATTCGTAAACAAGAGCACGAATAAATCCGTCAGCACAAACTCCAACCAAGCGAACCACATTGACATGGTGGATTTGACACATTGTCCCCACTTCGTTTATGAAATCTTCCCCATTTTCATTTGAATTGTTGAGGATTTTCACAGCAACAAGTAACTCAGAGGAAAGCTTTCCTTTGAACACTGTCCCGTAGGCACCTTGACCCAACTTTTCCTTGAATTGACTTGTTATCCTCTTAATATCAGCATAGGAATATCTACTTGGCTTCATCGCTCTGTATTCATCCAAAAATCTTTCAATTCTAAGCCCATTTTCTTTTTCCTTTTTGTTTGAGTTGTAGACATAGTAGATTGTCGTCCCCGTCGCTATTAGAACTAAACAGAGTGCGGAAACACCTGCAAATATTTTCTTTTTGTGTCAAATGTTTTTTAAAGCTGTTTTAGCCATTTTAAACTCTCTTGAAAACATACCCTTGATTAATTTCCTCACCATTATGTTCATAAAAGAAAGAAAAAGGAAGGAAAAAAAAAAAAAAGAAGAAATGAAGGTCTGGGGATATAGCTCACCTAATATCTTCAGATTTGTCCCTCTGAGATTACGACCTGTAAAAGTTGTTCTTGAAATAAGGGCCGGTTTTCAAATCAATGAAATCCAAAATTATAGTTTGCATAGAATCTTCAATTAATCTTGAAATTATAGTTGGAAAGTAAACTTGGAGTGTAAAATACCTTTGCAATGTTCACATGATGGAATGGACCAATGCAATAATAATGTTGGTGGATAATTATCATCAGTGACACCTCGATGTATATATGCAGGATCTGACGTGTAGCCATGCACCTTGATACAAGACACTAGGGGCATTTCATCAATGTAACAATAATAACCAATGACAGCGTAAATATGGTTACCAGAATTGTTGCCATGGCATGGGCTCAATCTCGCCAGACAATCACCACCATATCTGCTGGAACAATATGCATCTCTTACTGTTGACGGTGGACAACTGAATAAGGTTGCGGGGCTTACTAATTCAAAGGGATAAGAACCATTACTGTAAAACAACTCCCTTGGCAAGCAACCATCATAAGCACTTCCGCTAATTGCATGAGATGTGTAGTTAATCTCATAAACACGGAACTTAGCTGACGACGATGGTAACTCAAGTATAGTCTCTTTGTCGTCAGTGCATGAAACATCAAATCCCCGGAAGCCACGATGGATTGGCTGCCTACCTTTAAGTCGAAATGGGCATCGGATGGCTGGTTCTTCCGGGCCACATGTTGTTTCTCTGCAATCTTGATGGCCTACTCCACCATTGACTGCATCTACTACTATAACGACTATCATGAGCAACCACCGTGAGAAATTCATGATGGCAAGAAATTATTTGCAGAGTACAAGTATCCTTGAAGATGATATGATATGATATGATATGGACTTGGGTTTCTTTTTTTTTATTTTATTGTGTGGATTACTTCAGATGACATGGGCCCCACTCCTTCTGGATGTTTTAGTCAATGGCCGACGGGTACGGTGATCTCTTAATTCTTATCTGATTGTGCAAAAAATAAAAATAAAAAAATAAAAAAAATGACGACTTTAAATTATATCTTTAAAGAGTTAAACTGCACTAAATTGGAAATTTCCCTTGTGCTCTGACAGCATGTCTGGAGGAAGTCTCCTATTTGCTGCTTACACAGTGCTCCTTCTTCTTCTTCTTCTTGTTCCTTCCTCTTGTTCCCAAACAGCTTCCAATGATAACTCTGATTGTACCCGTTCTTGTGGAAATATTAACATAAGTTATCCATTCCGATTGAAAGGAGACTCTAAACACTGCGGCAACAAAAGCTTCGAGCTATCTTGTGAGGCCAAGGGAAATGGTACTACTCATCATGCAGTGCTATACTTGTTATCAGGAAAGTATTATGTACAAGCAATCAATTACAATCACGCCACAATCCGACTTGTGGATGCTGGTGTTCACAAGATCAAGGACAACTACTTCTCCCACCCACTCTACTCCTTGACCCCCTTCAACCTTTCTTATTATTATACAGGTCCTTATGTTTCTTACCCAACAGCATCAATGTCTATAATCTTCGTGAGCTGTGAAAATCCAATGAATCCTTCCGATCTCATTGTTGAAACAGCTCCATGCATCAGTTCTTCTTCCAATTCTTCTTTAACAACATATTCTTATTTCATAAAATTTCTGTCTGATAGTAGCCTAATGTTAAACAATTTGGGGGATTCCTGCAAAATAACACTAATGGTTATGGTGTCCCCTTCAACTGAGGAGCACATGACGTCTTGCAAAGGAATATATAATGAAATAGCGCATGGCTTTCAACTCTCATGGTTTAGTCATGCATGTATAGGAAAGTGCAGACCAGAGGAATATTGCAAGCTGAACAGCAACGGCACTGGAATTCAATGCTTCGTACGATCAGGTTAGACAATTGCCAAACCTTTAAATTATAAATTATATATTAAAGAAGGCTTATTTACTGTAATGTCCTCTGAAATTCAAAGGCACCCACTTTGATGACTATGATAGCATGTTGAACAGTAATTTCCAACAGTTACAGTTTTCTTTTGAATGTAGCACCCTGGCTCATGAAGATAATAATGTTACAGTTTTCTTTTCATAATTTGTGTATAATTTATGTTGGTCTAACCAGAATTCTCTTTATGCTAATGTTACAGTAATACTAGTCCCTTGGTACGAAAAGGTCATGAAGTCCATAATCAAGAAAATAGGCGAGTGGATCCCTCAACTCTGTAAATAGACGTTTACTTTTCTTTGGCCTTTTCGCTTGACTAACCACCTTAGTCAATTGATTTCTTTACTTCTGTTGCAGGACCCGGGCTTGAGAAAATATGTGAGCTCTTAGGCTTTGAACGGCCTTTCCCTATGTACTGGTCCAGCCCGGCCAGCTCATACCTTGGCCAGCTTCTGGGATGTGCAGTCGCTTACCTAGGTAAGAGAATACTCGTGTGGATCACTGGAACATTAATATTCTTATTTTGATTGAGATGGATATGCAAAGGAGTATATTATTATTATTATCATTATTATACTTGGTGTTCATTAATTCCATTTTTGTGAACCATGCAGCAATATACCTGGCAGCCAAATTTTCATTGGGTTTTTGTTGTTTAATTGCACTGCTAATATACAAATGGCGAAGAAGGCACTTGTCAATGTATGACAATATAGAAGACTTTCTACGGAGTAATAATAATCTCATGCCAATAAGGTACTCTTACTCCGACATCAAAAAGATGACCAGAGGTTTCAAGAACAAATTGGGGGAAGGAGGCTATGGCTCTGTATACAAGGCAAAGCTCCGCAGCGGTCGCCTTGTAGCCATCAAGATGTTAAGCAAGTCCAAAACTAATAATGGGCAAGACTTTATCAATGAAGTTGGTACCATTGGAAGGATTCGCCATGTTAATGTGGTGCGACTTATTGGCTTCTGTGTTGATGGTTCAAAACGTGCTCTAGTATATGATTTCATGCCTAATGGGTCTCTTGAGAAATACATCTTTTCTCAACAAGGAGATGTGTCTTTAAGTTGCCATAAAATATTTGAAATCGCACTTGGAGTGGCTCGTGGTATTGATTACCTCCATCAAGGCTGTGACATGCAAATTTTGCACTTTGACATCAAGCCTCACAACATTCTTCTAGACGATAATTTTACTCCCAAAGTCTCTGATTTTGGGTTGGCAAAGCTATACCCATTGGATAATAGCATTGTATCTTTGACTGCAGCAAGAGGAACCATGGGATACATTGCTCCAGAACTGTTCTACAAAAACATTGGAGGTATTTCGTACAAAGCCGATGTGTATAGTTTCGGAATGCTATTGATGGAAATGGCTGGTAGAAGGAAAAACCTGAATGCGGGTATAGAACAATCAAGCCAATTTAGCCAAATCTACTTTCCGACATGGGTTTCTGATCAGTTGAAGACAGGAAAGGACATAGAAATAGGAGATGATGCAACATATGAGGAAAAGAAGATCATAAAGAAGATGATGATGGTGGCTTTATGGTGCATACAAATGAGGCCTATCGAACGCCCTTCAATGAATAAAGTAGTGGAGATGCTTGAAGGAGAAATTGAGAGCCTCCAAATGCCTCCAAGGCCTTTCTTATACCCACAACAAATTCCTGCAGATGAAGTTCGTGTGGACAATCGAAGTCCCTATGCATCAAGTGCTTCAGAATCTGAAGAGATTACTTTGATTGCAGATGCAAATGAAGTGAATTAATATTAGTCACGATCTGGATCTATGTAAGGGAAAGTTAGCAGCTCTACTCTGTATTTGATCATAGCACAAATATGTTTACATGTTGTAATTGATTTAAGCAAATAATGAGCCTCTGCCTTTGGTTATTGTTTGAGAAACTGCCTGCCAGAAAGAAATGCAATGACTTGAACTTTGATGACAATTAGGTTTACACAAATGAATTGCCCAAGAGAAACAATTCATTTGTATATGTATATGTTATCGTGTGGACTTATTATGCTTGAACCAAGGGTTCAAAATTAAACAAGACCCTATACGTCAAATAATCTCCATATCTGAATTAGAATCCAGTTCTACCGACAATGACTAAACCATATGTAAGAGTTTACAGACCCAGAGCAAAGCTACAGACTTGGATTTGGACCAAAGTGAAACTCAAACTCAAACTCAAAAACCTTAGTGCAAATCCCTAACCTCCTTAATTTCTAGGGCTGAAATCTGATGCAACTCTGATGTGGAAATACCATACCCCTTTTGTGAACTAGAGCTTAATGGAGTCAGCAATTTGGGCTAAAAGATTGAAAAGTGCAAGCTACATGACTAAATCGCAGACAGGAACGAAGAAAAAGCTTAAAAAACATTAGCCTAAGCTGCGCAATCCACATGGGCCTTCCAAAGGGAAGTGCCAGTTTCACTAAATTCAAAATTCTTAACATAGGAATATGGCAGACAAACCAATCTGATAAGTGGTAGAGTGGTATAATCTTCTCTTCTGACATAGATAACACGCATCACAGAAGTAGAATACATTGCTGTTAAAACTAAAAAAAAGATCTGTTATTAGATCATTGATCCAATCCTTAATCCTAAAAATAGCTCTTGATTTTTGAACATATATCCCATCCATTTTCAAATCCACTAGGATCGGCAAAGCCTATAGATGTTCTGAACAACCACTCGTAAGGTGGATTCAACAAGTTTAATAACCAAAGCCAAAACAAGCATGAGACAGATGTTCTAAGCAACTACTCTGTTTCTTTCTAGTTTCTACTAAATAATGGTGCCTCCAACCATTTTCAATTACTCTAGGATAAGCAAGCCTCCATAAAAAATTAAAAAAACCAAGAGCCATTAAAGGCAAATGAGCTCTAGTTGACCTCTATCAAAAAGACAACAATAATCAACTGAATACAACAAGCAAACAAGCTCAGCTAAGATGTGGTATTTTGGGAGGAGAAACAAACAAAAAAACTCAATTGCAACCATCACTAACAATCTGATATGTTATCGAGTGGGCTTATTATGCTTGAATCAAGGGTTCAAAATTAAACAAGACCCTACCAATCTGATAACACACATCACACAAGTAGAAGACATTGCTGTTAAAACTTCAAAAAAAGCTCTGTTATTAGATCATTGATCCCATCCTCAACCCTAAAAAAAGATCTTGATTTTCAAATCCAATAGGATCGGCAAAGCCTATAGATGTTCTAAACGACCACTCGTAAGGTGGATTCAACAAGTTAAATAACCAAAGCAAAAACAAGCAAAAACAAGCAACTACTCTGTTTCTTTCTAGTTTCTACTGAATAATAATGTTGCCTCCATCCATTTTCAAAGCCATTAAAGGCCAATGAGCTCTAGTTAAAAAAACCTCAATTGAACTAATCAGAAACAACAAAAGAATTGTAGTTAAAAATATATACAACAACTTAACCTAAATCCATAAACTCATCTTACTACTAATTATACAACAACACATTCCTCCTTCCTAACTTGTCACAATTTCAGAGACTTCAATTGAAAAGTGAGAGATTTAAAAAATTACCATTTGCACCACACGCATTGCCCCCATCTCAAACAACAACCTGGCAATCTCTTGACCCACCGGCCAAAGTACCCAACCCGCCTTTCGACGAAAGAGAAACCGCCACGCCACGGCACAAAACCCTCAAGAGCCGCCGCCTCAGCCTCCACCCACCTCTCCGGTTCGGTCCGGTTTAGGCAAAAAAATTTCAAAAACCAGCCGGTTCGGTTTTGACCGGTTCCGGTCCGGTTCTGACCGGTTCCGGTTTTGAACCGGATTATTATTTTATTATTTATTTAATTTTTTTTCAAAAAAAAATTATTTTTTTAATTTTTTTAATTAAAAAATTATAATAAATAACTTATTTTTTTGGCTTAAAAATTAACAAATAATCCAATTCATACATTTAGAAATTTTTTTGAAGTTGAACTTGGAAAAATAGTGATTATAACATTTAAAATATGGCATTAGATTTTAAAAATTTGTAAAAAAAAAAAAAAAATATGACCGGTCCGGTTCGGTCCGGTCCGGTGTGGTGTGGTGCAAAATTGAAACCGGAACCGGTTGGAACCGGTTCAATCCGATTTCGGTCCGATTTGTTGACTTTTTTGGTCAACCGGTTTTTTTTCCGGTTTTTTTTCACCGGTTCGGTTCGGTGTTCCGGTTTTCCGGTCCCGATGCCCACCCCTAGGCTGGGCGTAGGGCGGGGCCGGGTAGCCCGTGACGGGTCGGGTGGGGTCGGTCATGTTCGGGGTTCGAAGAGTTCTGGGAATTTGGGGGATTTTCGGGGTTTATCAATTTACCGATTTTGTGGGGAAAAGGCAGAAAAGAGAAACGAGAAATTTCTCAGGGTATTTTTAAAGTGATTGAATTGTGGGTAAAGTAAAGAATTTGAGATTAATTAGGTTTTTTTAATGCGGATCGGGTTTTGTTTTTGCGGAAGGTTTTACTCTCATTCTTTCTGAGTTAAATATTTGTTCTTCCATAAATTTTGTTTTTGCGGAAGGTTTTATTATTGGATTGTTTTAGCTCACTTTACATATTGTGCATTCCACTACTAAAATTCTACTTAAAATATCAATATCATTTACAGTTTTTAAGTGCTCATTTGTTATTACTTATTTGGGGCCACAAGTGATTATTTTAGAATTTTTGAAAATTCAACTTGTTTGATAAGAGATAATAAAGTCACTTATAGTGAATAACTACTGTGAGATAAAGCAATTAGGAAAAGTAGGTAATGAATTGCTTTCATTTTTTGATGATACGGGAATCAGTTTTGAAGAGATGTTAGGCTTTAATGAAACTTTCAAAATTTTGAAAATAATCCCGTCTTTTTCTTCCACACTCTCGTCTCTCATCTCCTTCCTATCGTTCATCGTTAGGCCCTCTCTTCCACATTCCTCATTCCATAGCTATCACTCTTCTCCTTCTATTTCATTCGTTCTTCAATTTTTGTTGTTTGATCGATTAAAGCTTCAATATTAGGTTTATTTTTGTTGTCAATTTCTTTCTTCCTCAGTTAAGGTTAGAGAAGCTTATCAATATATAATGGGTTTATTCTACAAATCAAACTAATAAACTATGAAATTAATCAATTTCGTTTTTCATTTTAAGAATTTATGAGCTTGCATCAATGATCCCTAACTTGTTTGTTTCAATCAACCAAATAAGTGATTAAATTGAATTTTGGCTTCTTTTGTTTCGCATCTTGTGATAGGACATGTCATTGCATATGATAGCTATAAACACAACCTGAATCTTACGAATTCTTTACCTCAATCTACAAACTCAATTCGTTTTGATTTATTTATTTTTTTTCTTACATTTTAGCAATAATAATTAATAAAATAAGCCTACACCTTTGGGGTTGGGCACATCAAGAACAGTCATGCTGAGCAGCAACGACGACCTTCAGCTAGCTTGCTATCAACAGCCACTATGACTATAAGTTAACTTGGTCTGTGTTGAAATTTGTGGGTTGGATGTCTCCGCATGTATTTTTATGTTTGAATTCAAACATTTGTTTTGTGTAGCATTTGGAGGTCTGTGTAGCTATTTGTTTCTTTATATTGTTTTATTTGTGCTTGTATTTGGTGTTTGTTTAATTTGTGCTTGTATTTGGTGTTTGTTTGTTGAGAAATCAAACAATTAAGTTTTTGGTTACTGATAATATGCCATAGTAGTTGCTTCTTTATTTAGCACAGCTGTAACAATAGTAATAACAGTTTAGGTATGAGCAAGTATTCTCATCTCACCAATAGTTGAGCTTTGCTAGATTTTGGTCCAGTTTCAATTTTCAATGCAATGCATTCAAATATGGATGATTGGCATGACAGCGCATGATTTGTGATTGTTGAAATTAATGCATATTTGTAGAAAAATCTACAAGCTTGAAGAAAAGGAATGTCGGCTAACACAACTAAGTTTGAAGAAAGTTCCAAAACAACCAACAATTACATGCAACTATGAAGATTATTCTAGAAAGCCACACTTGTGGAGTAAAGAGATCAAGTCGGTGGAAGAAATCTCTGGAGCATACAAACATGTGGCTAAGAAATGGAACAGCCCAAGTCGGTGGCTGTGTATGTCGGCAATCAAAGCCTATAAATAGGCATGGTTGTACTCAAATAAAGTGGAGTCTAACAAGAGAACTCCCAAACCATTAGGGAGCCAAGAGCTACCCAAATTAAACTATGTTGAGGAGCCAATAAGCTCACAATCAAAGCGTAAGGGCCAAATAGCCCAAAACTAATCTAAACCAAGTGTGGTGGCCAAATAGCCAATAAGCCAAGAAGGCCAATTAGCCTACACCTAATCATGTACTATTCTCCTCCAATCTAATAAAATCACTTTATTTTAACTATTGTCTTTTGTCATAAACCCCTTCACCACATAAACCAACAAGTGTTATTAGAGCAACAACCGTCACACCTCCTAAATTCCAACAGTGATCTTCATTAGAAATTCCTTACCAAGTGTAGTGTTTAGTTGATCTTGCTAGATTTATGTCCACATTTTCCAATTCCAATTTTGTGTGTTGTATTTGAATTTGAATGATTGGCATGTTAAAGCAGGATTTGTGATCTTGACTAGAAATTCGAGGCTTTTGTTTGGAGGAGTTGGCTAGATTAGTGTCATGGTGGATTGAGTTTAGAGAAGATGGATCATACCAAAAATAATGTTTGTGAATTTCTGAAGTACATAACTAATGCAGTATGTTGTCTTCTTTCTAATCAATATGTTCATGTGTGCAAATAAAGCTTATAATTGGTCAGGCTCAAACCAAGAGGGCAAACTTTGAATCTCAAAGTGTGTGTTGGTCAGCTAATGGATTTTAATTAATGGTTTTTGAGGAGAATTGGCAAATTAGTTTACTTCTGTTAGTTACCATTAGGTCCAAGCATTAGTATTTTGTAAGTACAAATGAAACATTATATATGTATTGAGTTTATGAAGCCTTGCATTTCTAACATTATTAATAAGAGATTAAATTTTTGTACTTCAATTTTATGTACTATTTGTTCGTGATAGCAATGATTTAACAATTTCAACATGATACTTTATTTATTTAATAATTAAAATAATTATTAGATGCAATCACTACTACATTTTACAGTTTGCGCGACGAATATAAAATCGTCGCGCAAAGAACGAACTTGTCGCGCAACTCACGGAGCGACCGGACCTTCGTCGCGCAAAATCAGTCGCACAATACCCGTCACGGAAGACTTTGCGCGACAGATAAAATGTCTATCGTCGCGCGTAACCCTGCATTGCGCCAACAGTTTTGGGACGACAAATTATCCGTCGCACAATATGTTGCGCGACGGGGAAACAAGCGTCGCAATGACTTTGCGCGACGGCAACTGACCGTCGCATATATAGTTTGCGCGACAGATATCCAGACGTTGCAAGAACATTGTGCGACGAAGTAACCGTCGTTGCCACAACTTTGCGCGACGATTTATATTCGTCGCGCATATATGAATTTATCGTGGGTCAAACCCTTGGGCGACAAAGACTGCATTGTCGCATTTTGTTAAGGGGACAAATATTCAGTCGCGCAAACTGAAAATATTTTCTTTCGGGATTTATTTTTATGGTTTTGTAATTTTCTAAAACATGCTTATGCGCGACGGGTACTTTATTCGTCGCGCAAAATTCGTAATTAATTTTTTTTATTTTATTTAATAAAAAAAATAATTTTGGTTTATTTTATTTTTATAATTAAATCAAATGACAATGAAAACATGTAATGAAGAGAAAATGTTTTTTAAAACATAATATAAATGTATAATACAAGAGAAATATTTAAAATGTAATTAAATTAAGAAAGTAAAAAACTAATTAAACAATGTAGCTATATCTACTTCCTCGTCTAGCAGCGGCTCGGAGGTCTGGACATTGTGGACAGGGGCAGAGGTTTGGTGGCCATGCGCAGAGGTGGACGGGGGAACAAAAGACGGTACGGGAACGCCGGACTGAGCCATGGAATGTATAATCTGAGTCATCTGGGCCATCTGGGATTCAAGCTGGGCCACCTTTGCTGTCAAAACACTGTTTGACTGCGTCGATGAACGGGGTCTAGGTTCCCGCCGCCGGGCATTCCCCATCCCTCTACAGTATGTCCCTGGCCGCCTCCCGAGTGTTTGCTCCAAGGTTTCCGTCAAGATTTGAAACCCCGCATCCTGTGGAGGAGCCACGGACTCGAGCGGCGTATCGGGAGGAAGCTGGGAGGCGGACTCCTGAAGAACCAACTGGCTCTTCTCCGTCATGATCGTCTGTTTAATATAACATAAAATATTAATTAAAATTCATATAATAACACTGAAACTTGAACGCGTAAGATAATAATTAAAATTAAAGACTACTTACATGAAGGGACTCCGCCAACTCATTCCCAGGTCGAACATAAACGTCGCCGAAGACGTCAATCTCTGGGAATTTGGACCCCTCCTAAATTGAACAAGAGAAGAAAAATGTTAGTACAAAAAAAAAACAAATTAACATTAATGACATATTAAAAATTAAATAAAAATGACTTTATTATTACCCGACGTCGCACCTCCATCCTATAGGAGAAGGGCCTGGAACCTGAATGGTGGAGAAGAGTCTTCTTCTCCCTATTGCCCTTATTTGCTTTAGCCATCTTCTGTTATACAAAAATTAAAACGTATTATTTGAAATTGAAATGAAATATTAAAAAATTAAATAAACATTAGTAAGAAAAGTGTAATAATTTTGAACTTAATATAAAAAAATACCACATAATCGGCCTCCTGAAAATGACCACAGAGCCACTCCCAACTATCCTGCCGCCCCTCAAGCTCCTTCGGGCAACCCTGCCGAAGAGCGACCTGCGGATCATCAAATGCCTGAAAGTGGTGGTGCAGGTCGCTCTTCCACTGCTTGTACCTGTCAGCGAAGAGTCTATTGATGTACCCCAACAACTCATCGTCGACGTTCTATAAATTGTAGTTCATCTACAATAAATTAATTACATACATTAAATATTAAAAATATATAAAATTGGAAGGGAAAACAATTAAAATGTAGGATACATACCGAGAGGTGTCCATGCATCTCGTTATGCACCGCATCAGGCATGGCCTTCCAAGACTTCCATTTCATCGGACAATAGGTCCGAATGACTGAACCAACATCGTGCGCCAATGAGCTATGTTGGTCTGCCGTTGGGGCAGACCGATGACGATCGTCGTATCTGATGTTGATACGAGAGTTGGTCACCCGGGTGACCTTCGACGTAGCCAACTGGCGACACGGTCCCCGGGTGTTCTTCTTGGCTGCAAAGAAATATGAAATTAATGTTAGTTAACAAATTTGACTAAAATATTGGTACGAAACATCTGTAGTTGAAGGAAATCTTTACCTGGTCCGCTCAAAGTGGTGTCGGTGGTGCTGGAAAGGCGATGACGCCGCCTGGCGCTAATAGGTTGCGCCACTGATGACTCTGATGACACCGGTGCATGGGGGCCGATGGGACCCACTGGCAAGTCGGGCAACTGTGGTGGGGCAGAGGGAGGTGACGTCATAGTCGGGGGAGGCAAACTACGTGAAGGTATCACCGTCTTATGACTTCTGCTGATTAGGTTTGACATCTTGTAATAAAAAAATAGTTACTGTAATACAACAATCTAATAACAAATATAACATTTATTTCATTTCATTTAAAATAGGGTCAACGTCTAATAACAAATATAACAAATAAAACAAATAAAATATAACAAAAATATAAAACATTCTTCATTAATTATAAAACATAAAAATTATTCCAATTTAGAGTCATTATATAAACTAAGCTAACAAACATACAAATAAATCAAATTTACAAACATATAAACTAAGCATATTTTAACAATATTACAAATTTAATTAAAGCGTACGCTTTGCGATTTCGGAGTATCCGGGACTCCGATCCACAATCCGTTGAATCCTATACGATCCTAGACATACAAGGTACATCATACGTGAGTTTGAGTTTCATCCAATGGTCCGAACAAATCAAACCTTTAATTTGCACAATAGGCGAAATCCGTTCGAGGCTGAAACGGTATCCAAATTGGAATCCGAACACACCTATGCGCTCATGACAACTAGGGGATCGCATTGGGACACAATGTGGTTTTGCTACATTTCCCTCGCGCCGCCACACGCGGCAGCAGCGCATGGATGTGAAAAAGCGATAACGATTGCTGGAAAAATCTCAAAATGAAGGGCCAATCTTCCTACCCTAGGTTCAGGACATCGAATAGAGGCAGTTTTGTTCTCGGATAGAGGCCAGAAAATGGCCGGAAGTGGCCGGAATTTCATCCCGAAATCCGGCCAAAATCTGAGTTACAAAATTAGACAACGTACGCTACAAATTTAACAAATCCTACCCAACCATCAGCTAGATAATAAAAAATAGAGGGAAAAGCATACCTCACTCGTCAGATTTGGAGGCCGGAGGAGGGAGAACGAAGCCGGAGTTATTCGCCCAAAACCGGATGAACTCCCGCCGGTTTCTCGAAGCCAATCGTCGCGGCGGCGGCTTGGAAAGGGCTGAGTTCGTTGGCGGCGGCCGCCCGGTCGTTAACGTGGAGAGTTGAGGTGGTGGCCGGAGGAGAGAGAGAGAGAGAGAGGGAAGAGAGGGCGAGGGAAGAGAGAGCGGCAGCGAGAATGAACCAGAAAGTCTGAAACTATCGAATTATTAAAGGACCTTTGCGCGACGAACCCTAAACCCCTTCGTCGCGCAAATCAGTAAAGAGCAAAACGACGCGTTTTGACTTAAAATTTTCGTCACCTTGCGCGACGGAAATATGCGCTGTCGCGTAAACCCGAAAATATGAACTTTGCGCTACGAAATATCATCACAAGCGTCGCACAAAGTCGTTGCAGTAGCGGCAATTGAACCGCCAAAATTTCACTACCTTGCGCGACGGGGTCACGAAAAACTTGCGTCGCGTAAACATCAAACCATAAACCCTAAACCCTAAACCCTGAACCCTGGACCATGATCACGAAAACCCTGAACGCCATCATCACATTGCGCGACGAATGAAGACTCTGTGCGTCGCATATAGGTTGCGCAACGTCCAGTACTCGTCGCGCAATTGGTTGTATAAAATTTAAACAAATTGTTTTTGATGGCATACACATTCTACGAAACTAGTTTCAATGATCCAACCGTCAAACTTATTTGCTTATACTTAGAGATCGTATACACCAAAAATGGGAAAAAAAAAACGTATAGAGATCAAGTAACGGGACAAAAGTGTTCGACGGTTATAAAGGAAAAATCACGATTCAACGGTCAATTTTACTCTGATTTCGATAATTTTTTATGGATACAATCCTTCACCCAACATGAATCCAATGACATTATTTGATCTTCATTTCAAATTATTTACACTAGTGGATATCACAAAATCTTATATTATACTTAACAAGTTTATATATAAACTCTTAATAGTTAGTGACTATGTTGTGTGGATGACATATGCATTATAGAAAACTTTTTTCATCTATCCAACCGTCACACTAGTTTGCTTCTACTTAGAGATCGTATACGCCGAAAATCGAAAAAAAAAAAGGTACATAGATCAGGTAACGGGACAAAAGTTTTCAACGGTTATAAAGGAAAAATCACGATTTAACGGTCAATTTTACCCCGATTTCGAAGATTTTTTACGGATACACTCCTTCACCCTATATGAATCCAATGACAGAGTTTGATCTTCATTTCAAACCCTTTATACTAGTGAATACTCAGTTTAAATTCCTAAGTGTCATGTATAGAAATATTTTAGAAAAAATTAAATTTGTTTGCGCGACGAAAGAAACATTTCGCCTGTAAATAGTTTGCACGACAAACATTCTTCGTCGCGCAAAGGTTATTGTGTCGAGGTATAATTTCATATCGTCGCGCAAAGATCACTTTTAAACTATTTACAGCGCTTGTATTTTTAGGGAAAATTAACCTTGCGAGACGAAGTGCTTTCGTCGCGCAAGGGTTACCTTAACGACGCTTTTATTATTCCGTCGCGCAAGGGACGCTTCGAAACTATTCTCAGACACTTGTAAATTTTTTTGGAAAATTTGTCTTGCGAGACGGAGTTGATCGTCGCGCAAACGTGTCTCTGGCGACGTCATCTTGTTTATTCGTCGCGCAAATGTGTCTCTGGCGACGTCATCTTGTTTATTCGTCGTGCAAACGTGTCTCCGACGACGTCATCTTGTTTATTCGTCGCGCAAAACGTTGTTTTTATGTTTTAAAATTATATTGACATTTAGTTTAAACATTTTTTGATACTATATTTATATTTACTGTATAAGTAAAAGATGATCACAACTTGTTTTAGGGGACGTGATAAAGCATATATTTATATGGTTTGGATATCATATATTTATATGATAAGTTATATAATTGTCATTTTGTCATACTATATTTATATTTTGTCATACCTTTATTCATTCGTCTTTTTACAAAACTCTATACATATATGTGACGTTAATTAGGGGAAGTCACTGACACAAAGAGAACACATGTACATTTCATTTCAGCATATATTTATAAGGTTTTGATATAACAAGTACATTTCATTACATTACAAATAAATTACATTATTCATCAGATGAACTATAATAACCTTCGTTATCATCACTATCCGTCTCCCAATCTTCTTCCTCCTCCTCTTCCTCTTCCTCCTCCTCCTCCATAAGTACATCATCGTCTTTGTTCGGGCCCATGGTTGGATCGTATCGCGGGAGATCACCGAGGTCAATTGTAATTGACTGAATCGGTATTTCTCTTGAAGACACTCCGTCAATCTGAAATGGTTCTTGAACAACATTTGTATCGAGAAGTGTATGTGCATCATTTTCCATGGAAGAGTCTAAACGTTGGTCAACGACGTCGACGTCGTTGTTAGATGGGTCTAGTTCTGGTATAGCATACACGTTCCTCTGATCCATATGCTGAACAACTTTCCAATCGTTCCCCGCTTTAGGGTCATTTAGATACACAACTTGTTTTGCCATGTTTGCCAAAATGTAAGGGTCGTCATCATACCAAGTTCTGCTCATGTTCACAGATAGTAACCCATGATCGATTTTAATACTTCCCTGCCTATTTGGGTTCGTATCAAACCATCGACACTTGAACATGATCACTTGGTATCGGTCTTAGTAAAGCAATTGCACGACAGTTGTGAGTTTGCCATAGAAATCAATGTCCGTACTTTCACCTCCACCCGGAACATGGACACCGCTGTTTTGCGTACACAACTTGTCATCTCGTGCAGTCCCTAAAAACTTGACGCCGTTAACATGGCAACCTGAGAACAATTCTGCTCCGAGTGGGCCGAATGCCAAGTTATATAACTCTTCACTATAAGTGGGGGAATTCTCTGATTTCAACTTATTCACCTAATATTATAAAAAAAAACATTCATATGTTAATTTGGAATAATATAATAGCACAATATATATATCAATTAGAAAACATTTATAACTTACATATTCCAAAAACCATTGTGGAAACAATTCACGGTGTTTCTTGGAATACAAATGTGATGGATGTTCTCGCTTCATCATCTCTTCATGCTCATCTAAGTATGCCAATATCTCATCACAATTGTTCAATACGAACCAATGAGCTACCTCCATGTCATTTCTGGTCAACGACTCTCCTCGTACAGGATCTCCAAAGGGTCGTGCGCTTTGGGCAAAAACAGAAAGTTGCTCATTTCTCACACCACCGTCATTATTGCGCTGAGGTCGATTGAAAGCCGTGTCCACATCCTTTAAATACATGCCACAGAAAGTAAGCGCCTCATATTGAACCCAAGCCTCTACAATTGATCCTTCGGGCTTCGCTCTGTTGCGTACGCTTTTTTTCAGCTCTCCGAGTAGCCTGCCAAAATAAAACGAAAATATGCAAATTAGCAAGTAGGAAGCATGAGATAATGATGCTTACACAAATGATGATGATTATATACCTTTCTATTGGATACATCCAACGATAGTTGACTGGACCAGCAAGCAATGCCTCTTCTGGTAAGTGAACCATCACATGAATCATACTCGTGAAGAAAGCCGGAGGGAATATCATCTCAAACTTGCATAAGACTTGGACAATGTCATGGCGCAATTGATCAATGTCTGTCTTTCGCAACGTTTTTGCCGTCAGTTGGGAAAAAAATCTGGACAACAATATGATTGGCTTGACTACATCTTCCGGCAATAGGTGTCGAATCCCCACAGGAAGTAGGCGTTGCATAAACACATGGCAGTCGTGACTCTTGAGTCCAGTAAATTTACCCCCGTCAACCCTCACGCAACGTGCGATATTAGAAGCATACCCGTCAGGAAACTTTACAGACGATACGAACTGTAGAAACTCTTTGTTGTCATTCGGTTTCATGGAAAAAAATGCAAGATCCCGTATAGCCTTATCAGTGCCCCTTTTCAGCCATAAACCCTTTCGTATGCCCATTCTTTCCAAATCAAGACGAGCTTTCGGAGTGTCCTTTGTCTTGCCCTTGATATCTAGAATCGTTCACATCAATGTGTCAAACACATTTTTCTCAACATGCATAACGTCGAGATTGTGCCTCAATTTTAGTTTCGACCAATATGGGAGCTCAAAAAACATAGACTTGTGCGTCCAGTTCATATGTGTAGCAGGTCTGGTCCGACTAACTGTTTTCCCAAACGGAGCAAAATCCAAACGGTTAAGCTCTTCCAAGATCTGATCACCGGAAAATTCTCTAGGTTTTGCGCGACGCTCTTTGTTCCCGTCGAACTCTATATCCTTCTCCCGCCACTCGTGGTCCCATGGCAACCATCTTCGATACCCAAGGTAACACACTTTTTCAGCGTGCCAACCGGAAGTTACATCTTCCTTGCATACAGGGCACGCCATATAACCCTTTGTGCTCCACCCCGAAACCATTGCATATGCGGGAAAATCATTTACAGTCCACATAACTGCCGCCCGCAAAGTGAAAATCTTCCCAGTAGATTTATCATACGTGCGCACCCCGTTTGTCCATAAATCTTTGAGCTCATCAACCAACGGCCTTAAGTACACATCGATTGACCTGCCAGGATCCTCAGTTATCAAAACAGTCATCATCATGTACTCTTTTCTCATGCATTTCCAAGGCGGCAAATTATATGGAAATATGAAAATCGGCCAAGTGCTGTGGTGTAGGTTTAGAACCCCGTACGGATTGAATCCGTCAGTGGCAAGTCCCAACCTCACATTTCGGGGATCAGCAGCAAACTCGGGGAACGTTCGATCGAAATCTTTCCATGCCTCCCCATCTGCAGGATGCCGCATCACATCGTCGTCTACCCGTTTTTCCTTATGCCATCTCATGTCTGTGGCAGTATGCGTCGACATATACAATCGCTGCAACCTTGATTTCAGGGGCAGATAACGCATGACTTTTTGTGGAATCTTACTCATTCTATTCTGAGATGTCTGTTTGAACCTCGATTCATTGCATATAGGACATGTATCCAACGTTTCATACTCTTTATAGAATAACATGCAATTATTTTTGCAAGCGTGGATCTTTTCATAACCCAATCCAAGACCACTCAACATCTTTTGTGCCTGTCTGTGAACTTTCGGTAAACAATTGTCCGTTGGAAGCATTTTCTTGAAAACCCCCAAAAAGTAATCGAAACATAGGTTCGACATACGATACTTTATTTTCCCGTGCATTAGCTCCACAATCGCCGTCAGAACGGAAAAGCTCTCGCACCCCGGGTATAACTCTTGATTGGCATTTCTTAACAGGTTTTCATACTGTTCGAACTCTGCACTGTCCATTGGTGTAGGCACATCATCTTCTCCTTCCTGAGTGCTGCTGGTCGATGCAAATGGAAAAGCATCATTTGTAATATCCCTGACTTGTTCATTAGGATCCACAATAGGTTCAACATTGTCCACTCTTGTGGCCCCTGAAGACGAAGCGATGTCTACTTGTTCCCCGTGATGGTTCCAAGTGCTGTATGTCTCAATCATTCCATTCCTTACTAAATGAAATCGAACTTGTGCAATTGTCTCCCACAACATGTTGTTACACCTCCTGCAAGGACACCGGATTCTAGTTGCACCTGGGTTGTGTGTCCGTGCAAAGTCAATAAAATCCTCGATTCCATCCAAGTATTCGCCTGCGCACCTATCCGGGTTCTGTATCCACCTCCTGCTCATCTTTCCTGGAACCACAATCACAATACAACAATCATGTTGTATTCGTACAAAATCTTTCCTTATGCCTCCGGTAAGGGTCCTATCCCATTCGGAAATGCATAGTCATGTCATGTAATTTACAGCTACATGAGATTAGATTTCGACGTGGATGAATTTCGGCAGCATCTCGGTACAGTTCTTGAGGTGTCCCGTAGATATAAAATACCTACGTACCACCCGAAGAACGTACCGAGACGACACCGAAATCTCCACAATCGAAACCTAATCCTGTAGCTGTAAACTACGTGACATGACTATGCATTTCCAAACTGTCCAAAATATGGGACAATTCAAGAATTAATTGGACCGTAGTCGTGGTTTACCCACCCATGCGCGGTCCAACTAACCTCGAACGGGAACTAAGCTTTACAAAAAAAAAAATGTACAAAGTTAATTTCAATTAACTTCGTACATTAACGTACATACATAATTTAACAACATATTATAAACATAATTTCATAAATCAATATAAAATATAATGTAATAAATTTTATATTATAAAACAACGAAAATACCTTCTAAATCGTTCTCCACAAATCGCTAATCACATATAATATTCCTATATACAAAGAAATTAATGGTGTTAGTATAAATTTACAGTAAAATTTTTACAATAACGATAAAAAATGCATACCCAATGACCGTATCAGCGGCAGAAGTAGCTCAACTCATAAACGAAATGAAAATGACGAGTTTTGTGGGCCGATAATGCTCAAGACAGACGCAGAAACAGCAGAGGACAGCAGAGGCAAACTGGAATTTTTTTTGCAGTTTGCCTCTGCCATGGACGTGCTGATCTTTGTATAGACGACGAGTTTGCGCGACGGATATGTTTAATCGTCGCGCAAGATTCTTGACTTTGCGCGACGAACAGAATTTGTTCCGTCGTTGATTGTCTGTCGCGCAAACCAGATACTCGTCGCGCAAAAGTTCTTTCCCAGTCGCGCAAGGTTCTGCCGACATCGGTTTTTTGCGTGACGACAAAGTCTTATCCGTCGCTCAGTCATTCGTTGCACAAAAAATGCGCGACGAAATTTCTGTCGCGCAAATTTTCGGCGCGAAATGCTGCCAACATTGCTCTCTTTTTCGAGCCTTTTTTTTGCGCGACGAATGGTTTTCGTTGTCGCGCAAAGATATTTTGCGCGACAGTATTTTTTGTCGCGCAAAGTTCACCGCCAAATAAATTTTTTCGCGCGTTTTCCGAACGTCTTTATGCGACGCTCTTTTTTTTTGTCGCGCAAACGTATTCTGCGCGACAAATTATTTTGTCGCACCATTTTGCGCGACGCTTTCTGGTACCCGTCGCCCAAAAGTGTTTTGCGCGACGAATTATCCGTCGTCGCGCAAAAAGTCGTCGCGCAAGGGGAAAAATGTAGTAGTGAATGGTTAAGAAATATATTTAAGTGAAAATGAAAATGAAAATACTTTTATTTAAACAAAACACTTGAATACAAAAGTCATTTGAACATAATACCCTTTAAGTAACTTCATTGTTTCCATGACCTACGTACAATTATCACACTTTCTGGTAATGAATGAGCTTCTCGTTCATATTTGTTGAGACGTTTGTTGCCATAAAGACGAGTTTAACTCCAAGTCTCCGATGTTGATCATCTATTCGATTATGTCTTTTAAGATATAACATAACCGACAGTCCCAAGGTACTAACAATATTACTTGGAGTTATTTGCCTTACTGCCCTTGGCAGCGAGAAGCTCGTAATAAAAAATCTCTGAAATTGATTTTGATTGTCACGAGAGGTATATACCTTAGGTTCCCTTACCATTTTTATTCCAAATTTTCCTTTTCTATTAGGAGGTTTCAAGTGTTGTTGATTAAAGTCGGCACTCTATTATATATTTACCTTTTATTTTTTGTTTCCTATATGCGATTTCATGAAAATAATCACACTTTAGTAAAATAATTTTTCAAAATAATCTATATGTTAATACGATGATTACTTACTTTATGTGTTTGTAGTAAATATATTGGTAATTTATTAAAGACTAGACTCCCTGCACGCGCTTCCACCACCTGCAAGGGTTTTTTTAAAAAAAAATTAAATTTATTTTAGAATTAAAAAAGATAATGGGTAGTTGTGTTCCATAAAAATAGGATCCATTATCTGATTTTTCTTTTAATTTTAATTTTTTTTTAAATATGAAAAAGTGTGAATTTACCATATTATCCTCATTTAATTAATAATTTTAATTCTTAATGTTTGTATTAACTAAGGACATTTTCTGGTATTTTGAATGTTTGATCATTCCCTGCCTTTTGCTTTATATATATATATATATATATATATATATATATATATATATATATATATATATATATATATATATATTAGGAGAAAAAAAAAGTGAAAATAAAATTAAACTATGCAAGATAGAAAAGTCTTTTCATAAATACAATCATAATAAACCAAAGGCTCTAGTATTCACATATAAGAAGATCACCCATACTCTGAATCATAGCCGCATTCGGCTGCCTCTCCTGCCAATATTGATCCAGCTGTCGTATTTGAAGAGAATTGAACCCTCAACTTTTCACAGTTAAACCATATCTCGAACGTTCCTGGTGCACTAGCAAAAATCCATCGCCAACCGCCCCATTCTACACGGATCTTTGCATGAATTTTGACGTTTGAAATTCACAGCCCGAGTTTGGCTCCTTTCTGCATCAATGGCTCTGGCTATCTTGTTGCTAACAACTGCGAGGGAGGCAATAACAGCGACCGACAAGAACTCTGTCTCCTCCGGCTGCTGAACAAAAGGCCTGATCAATGCTCCTCCGAGAAACTCATCACTGTAAAAGACCTCGGCGTCGAGTACCTGATAAGTTACCCTAACAATGCTATAAGGGTTTGTCAAGAAGAAACTGATGTTCCAGAGAGCAGTTACTTGAGAGTTGAGAACAGAGACTTTGAAGAGCTCAACCGAAAATGACGACTTTATATTATATCTTTAAAGAGTTAAACTGCACTAAATTGGAAATTTCCCTTGTGCTCTGACAGCATGTCTGGAGGAAGTCTCCTATTTGCTGCTTACACAGTGCTCCTTCTTCTTCTTCTTCTTGTTCCTTCCTCTTGTTCCCAAACAGCTTCCAATGATAACTCTGATTGTACCCGTTCTTGTGGAAATATTAACATAAGTTATCCATTCCGATTGAAAGGAGACTCTAAACACTGCGGCAACAAAAGCTTCGAGCTATCTTGTGAGGCCAAGGGAAATGGTACTACTCATCATGCAGTGCTATACTTTTTTCTTCCAATTATTCTTCTTCCAATTCTTCTTTCTCCAATTTAACAACATATTCTTATTTCATAAAATTTCTGTCTGAAATAAGGTTAAACAATTTGGGGGATTCCTGCAAAATAACACTAATGGTTATGGTGTCCCCTTCAACTGAGGAGCACATGACGTCTTGCAAAGGAATATATAATGAAATAGCGCATGGCTTTGAACTCTCATGGCTTGATTATGCATGTGAAGTAACGTGCAGATCAGAGGAATATTGCGGGCTGAACAGCAACGGCACTGGAATTCAATGCTCACCCATTGATTTGCAAAGGAGTATATTATTATTATACTTCGTGTTCATTAATTCCATTTTTGTGAACCATGCAGCAATATACCTGGCAGCCAAATTTTCATTTGGTTTTTGTTGTTTAATTGCACTGCTAATATACAAATGGCGAAGAAGGCACTTGTCAATGTATGACAATATAGAAGACTTTCTACGGAGTAATAATAATCTCATGCCAATAAGATACTCTTACTCGGACATCAAAAAGATGGCCAGAGGTTTCAAGGACAAATTGGGGGAAGGAGGCTATGGCTCTGTATACAAGGCAAAGCTCCGCAGCGGTCGCCTTGTAGCCATCAAGATGTTAGGCAAGTCCAAAACTAATAATGGCCAAGACTTCATTAATGAAGTTGGTACCATTGGAAGGATTCGCCATGTTAACGTGGTGCGACTCATTGGCTTCTGTGTTGACGGTTCAAAACGTGCTCTAGTATATGATTTCATGCCTAATGGGTCTCTTGAGAAATACATTTTTTCTCAACAAGGAGATGTGTCTTTAAGTTGCCATAAAATATTTGAAATCGCACTTGGAGTGGCTCGTGGTATTGATTACCTCCATCAAGGCTGTGACATGCAAATTTTGCACTTTGACATCAAGCCTCACAACATTCTTCTTGACGAGAATTTTACTCCCAAGGTCTCTGATTTTGGGTTAGCAAAGCTATACCCATTGGATAATAGCATTGTATCTTTGACTGCAGCAAGAGGAACCATGGGATACATTGCTCCAGAACTGTTCTACAAAAACATTGGAGGTATTTCGTACAAAGCCGATGTGTATAGTTTCGGAATGCTATTGATGGAAATGGCTGGTAGAAGGAAAAACCTGAATGCGAGTATAGAACAATCAAGCCAATTTAGCCAAATCTACTTTCCGACATGGGTTTCTGATCAATTGAAGGCAGGAAAGGACATAGAAATAGGAGATGATGCAACAGATGAGGAAAAGAAGATCATAAAGAAGATGATGATGGTGGCTTTATGGTGCATACAAATGAAGCCTATCGAACGCCCTTCAATGAATAAAGTAGTGGAGATGCTTGAAGGAGAAATTGAGAGCCTCCAAATGCCTCCAAGGCCTTTCTTATACCCACAACAAATTCCTGCAGATGAAGTTGGTGTGGACAATCGAAGTCCCTGTGCATCAAGTGCTTCGGAATCTGAAGAGATTACTTTGATTGCGGATGCAGATGAAGTGAATTAATATTGGTCACGATGTGGATCTATGTAAGGGAAAGTTAGCAGCTCTACTATGTATTTGATCATAGCACAAATATGTTTACATGTTGTAAATTGATTTAAGCAAATAATCAGCCTCTGCCTTTGGTTATTGTATGAGAAAGTGCCTGCTAGAAATGCAATGACTTGAACTTTGATGACAATTAGGTTTACACAAATGAATTGCCCAAGAGAAACAACTCATTTGTATATGGATATGTTATCGAGTGGGCTTATTATGCTTGAATCAAGGGTTCAAAATTAAACAAGACCCTACACGTCAAATAATCTCCATATCTGAATTAGAATTCAGTTCTACCGACAATGACTAAACCATATGTAAGAGTTTACAGACCCAGAGCAAAGCTACAGACTTGGATTTGGACCAAAGTGAAACTCAAACTCAAACTCAAAACCTTTGTCCAAATCCCTAACCTCCTAAATTTCTTGGGCTAAAATTCTAAATTCTTAACATAGGAATATGGCAGACAAACTTGATTAACAAATTAATTAAAAGAAAAAACCGCAACTAAACCAATCTGATAAGTGGTAGAGTGCTATAATCTTCTCTTTGACATAGATAGATAACACACATCACAGAAGTAGAAGTTCTAAAAAAAAAAAGCTCTGTTATTAGATCATTGATCCCATCTTCAATCCTAAAAAAAGCTCTTGATTTTTAAACATATATCCCATCCATTTTCAAATCCACTAGGATCGGCAAAGCCTATAGATGTTCTAAACAACCACTCGTAAGGTGGATTCAACGAATTTAATAACCAAAGCAAAAACAAGCATGAGACAGATGTTCTAAGCAACTACTCTGTTTCTTTCCAGTTTCTACTAAATAATATCTTATCCTCTAGGATAAGCAAGCCTCCATCAAAAAACACCATTAAAGGCAAATGAGCTCTACTTGACCTCTATCAAAAAGACGTATGTAGTATTTTGGGAGGAGAAACAAAAAAACAAACTCAATTTCAACCATCACTAACCAGAAACAACAGAAGAATTGTAGTTAAAAATGTATACAACAACTTAACCTAAATCCATAAACTCATCTTACTACTAATTATACAACAACACATTCCTCCTTCCTAACTTGTCACAATTTCAGAGACTTCAATTGAAAAGTGAGAGATTTAAAAAATTACCATTTGCACCACACGCATTGCCCCCATCTCAAACAACAACCTGGCAATCTCTTGACCCACCGGCCAAAGTACTCAACCCGCCTTTCGACGAAAGAGAAACCGACACGCCACGGCACAAAACCCTCAAGAGCGCCGCCTCAGCCTCCACCCACCTCTCCAAAACTCAACCCTAGCCAAAAGCCTCACGTTGAAGCTCACTTTCCCACGCGCCCTGTCCGCGTCGATGCCGTGCGCCACCGGAGCGCCAACAAACGAATTCGCCGCCGAGAAAGTCGCGTTGACAGACGTCCGATCCTTAGTCCCCTGAGCGAACGGCGGAATTAGACGACCTTGTGCATTCCTAATAACAAGACTTGATGCCGAATCACCATTTGATAAAACATAACCGTCAAGATTGATTTAATGTTATATTGCTAATATTCCTTTTGTATCTATAGCAACCTTTTATCTAACGTTCTTTTTCGGACTTTCTCCATTCTTCTCATGACAAGTGTCATTTTGCGTACACTTCAAACAATGTCATTAATGCATCACATAAATTAGTTTTTATTTTTCAAGTTTACCCTTATTAAATATTTTTTGTTTTTAAATAACAAGCTTGTTTTTTAACAACTTTCTTACTACCTTATTGAAAAATTTAAAAAGAAATAAAAACTTGAAGTTTTTTTAAATCTTTTTTTTTTCAAAGAGGGCATATGCTTTGTTAAACCAAAAAGAAAGATGATATATGTCATGAAACAAACTTTATTATTTTAAAGCAAAGTGGCATTTTTTCTTATTTAATTTTTAACAACATGCTAAGGAAGTTGTAATAAAATTTGGATAAATTGAAAGAATATAAAAGTCAATATATTTAATAAGGGTAAATTTGGAAAACAAAAACTAACTTGTGTGATGCATTAATGACATTGTTTTAAGTGTAAGGAAAGTAACACTTGTCATGAAAAGAATGGAGAATGTCCAAAAGAGAAGGTTAGAGAAAATGTTGCTAGCATTCCTCATATCTATATAGTAAAACATTCAAAATACCAGAAAATGTCATTGGTTAATGCAAACATTAAGAATTGAAATTATTAATTAAATAAGAATAATATGGTAAATTTTACTTTTTCATATTTAAAAAAATAAAATTAAAAGAAAAATCAGATAATAGATTCTATTTGTATGTGTAGGGGTCTTTTTGTTCCAGCAGCCTGACGAATGGGCTTGGGCTGCCGTAAGAAGAAAACGAACAGAAATTCCCCAAGTATCTGAGTTCAGAAACCAAGCTCCTAAAAGAGTTTTTGAAAGGTTTGATGAAACCTTAGAAAAACACCCTCAGGTTCTTTTCACCAATAGCCAAATAAACATGATAGATTGATTTATGGCTTAGCATGAGGAGCTTGTGGCATGGGAGCAAAACCATCATGAGTTTAGCATAAACAGAGAGAGGGCTGTGAATTCCTATGAGAAACAGGGGTTCTAAGGGAAGGAAAGTGATTCTAAGAAGGTTGGCTAAGGGGGAGAGAGATAAGGAGGAATGATGGGTTGTTTGAGTAATTTCCAGCAGCTTGACGAAAGGTCTGTCAAGATCTAGAATAGCTTGCCATAAGAGAAAATTGGGGGAGATGGAGGAATATGGCTCGAAATTGAAGGGTTCCAGAGGTGAGAGATGATGCTTGCTCTCTGGGTCTGGTTTGCTTACCTTCGATTGAGTTCTTTTCAATGGGTAGGAGACACTCCCTTTTATAGCCGCTGGAAGCTCCTCCTTTCCAAGAAACCCTAATAGCTTTTCTCCAATTTTGCCAAGTCTCCCCTTCCCTTTTTCTTCTCTCCTTTCGATTCATCCTCTTTTATGCAATTTTCTTCAGTCCAAACACACCAAGACAAGGTTTTTGGGAGCTCTAAAGCCTTCCTGCAGCTGCTCCAGCATTGAACTCCTATTTTTGAACACCTTCGCACCTTCTTTCCTTCCCTCTTCAATGGTAGGAGCTGGTAGGAGAAAGAAATTGGTAAGGGCGTTGGTTTGAAGAGTGCCCCTCCTTCTAGCAACCTGTGCGTGCCATTATCCTCTAGATCTTTGCATGTTCTTCTTTGAAGTCTGCTATGTCCATGTGTTGGAGCTTCTCAGCAGCTCACCGACATACACTTTGGCTTTCATCGTGGTTCACGTTTTCAGCTAAGTGCTGGAGACTAGATATTTTCTTGGCTGCTTGGGTTTTTGCTAAAGTGATAGGTCAACCCATTAAGAGAATGGGCTAATTTCCTTAAATGATGGGCTATCTTGTTATGGTGATGGGCTAATTTCCTAGGGCACTTGGCTCCCTTTTCTCTCTCTTTTATGCTTACCCACATATTTGGGCTCAAGAAATGGGCTTGAGTTTTGGGGCTCCCAAGCAACCCAAAACTTCCATTTCTCGGCTCATCAATGGGCCTCATGAAAGCTCGTTACCATCCATACCACAACTCACTCAGCAAGCCCCGGGCATTTGAGTGGCTTGGGCCCACTTAAGCTTGTAGCGTGGTTGGGTGTGAAATAATGATTTCCCGCTTGGCATGCTTGAATTTTGTCCCCTTTAAAAGGGATATGATGCTTGACTGGATAATTAGCTTGGGCTCGTAGAGCCAGTGTATTTTATAGGCTATAGCGTGAAAAATTGCATATTTATTTGGCATGGCACGTGGTCGTGGCTCGTGCAAGCGTGCATGACGAATTTCGCGTGCTCCGAACCGGGTCTTTTCTTAATATGGTGTCGCACTGGGCCGAAATTTATTTGGGCCCAACCCTGGATTTTTTGGGCCTCAACAGTATGGAACACAACTACCCATTATCTTTTTTAATTCTAAAATAAATTTAAAATTTTTTTAAAAAAAACCTCTTGCAGGCGCGGAAAGGCTAGTTCTCTTATAAACCTGCAACATATAATTTTGTAATAATTTAAAATTTACGTATTGAGTTATCAATCCATGGTGGATCCGCCATGGTCTTTATCTGTAAGGTCTCCACGCCACGTGTAACCCACCCTTGCTGAAAAACCGTCCACATGGCGTCCTTCGGGGGTGTATTGTTTTCATGGTAAGATGATGATGACCTTGCTATAAGGGTAACGTTGGAATAGAACTTGTAAAATAATATAAATAAGGACCGGCTTACTATATGATAGTACTTTTTTAGAATTTGAAGCTGTTAGGGAGTTTTTTATTTATATATTTTCAAAAAGAAGCCAATGGTTAGACTATTGTTTGAGTTTAAAAAAAGATATTTTAAAATTTTATTATTAGAAAGAAAAAAAGGGTTAAATTTTAAGATATATATTAATATTTTTATGTAATATTTAGGGTCTTAAAACAAATATAATAGTCATCGAATGTTTGCATTTTTCGTACATATATCACTGAAATTTACATTGCATATATACTGAATACAACTCCGCGGAGCACCACAAATCGACGTAGATAGCACTACAAAAACGCAATAGAAATATATAACAGCCCTATACGAAACTCTGTGTCAGCTGACATTATAAAAACCCCAACTCTACCATTGTGTTTTTCACGTGCTATCGTAGACCCCTCTTCCATAGCATTTTTCCAACGCTGTGTTTGCATTTTCAATAGCATTCCATTAATGTTATTAGATTTTGTATAGCCAGATGGGCAAGAAAACTCTTATAGCTATAAGGAAAGATCATACAAATCATATCTTTGAAGTTGACAAATTCAGAAGCGGAAAGACATGCATACCTTCCCAATAAGAACCTCATTCAAATGAAGTCCATATACATAATATTGTGTCAAAGAAAGTGATTACATCCTCATCAGCGACAGGAGAGTTGTAGACTCCAGTCAAGCCCATGCACCCAAACCCCAATTTTGAGACCTGAAAGGAAATCATAAATTCTTAACTAAATAACCCAAAGTAGAGCGTCTATCTGTAATGGAATCAGCCCAGTCAGCATCTATATATCCAACAATTTCAAGATTTCCATTCTTTGAGAACATCAATCCCTTTCCAGGGGTTCACTTTAAATATCTTAAGATTCGATTAACTGCATTCCTGTGAGAAACATTGGGTGAATGCATGTTGCGTCGATTCAGCTGCACCAAAATGGATTCAGCTGCATCCTCAACTTGTGATACTCGCAAGTGCACGAGCCATTCGGTAGTATAGCATATATAAGTGCGAGGTCGATTCCACAGGGATTGGTGATTGAATAATCCAATTCAGTTTTCCTACACAAAACAGAAAAACAAAAAAAGAAAATAAATAAAACAAGAAAGAAAGAAAAGAAAATAACTCAAGCAGATAAGTTCCCAAGTTCAATTTAGATTAATGGATTGATTCTAGCTAAAGTACGATTAAGCCATGGTGTTTGGTCCTAACCTTGTATTCCTAATTCCCTAATTTGATCATCTGTTGTCTAACTTAAACTAAGCATTAGGAATCCATTATGCGTAGAAGAACATTTTAAACAACCAAGTATGTATCTAATCCCTGTTGTTGAATGTCCATACATACTCTTCCTATTCATACTTCAATTCGAATTAAAGCATGGTGTCTACTCTTAATTCAAACCAAGATAGCTAACATGCAAGCCTAAATGGTGATCAATCATTCAAACTAGCATATTAACTTATAAGCATAATGAATAAGAACAAAAACCATAATTGAAACTTGGAAACTAATCAAACTTGAAACTAAAGAAAAGAATTTACATTACAAAGAAAAATAAATTACAACTAGGAAGCAAAAGGAAAGCTAGAATTGAGAACTAGAAAGCAAAACTAAGAGAATTTGAGGGAGAGAAGGGAAGGGAGCTCTAGAGAAGTGTTTGAGAGCTCCCCCCCTTGGGGGTGTATTTTGAAGCTTGAAGACTTCTCTATTTATAGGGCTAAGAGGAAGGAACATCATGATGAATTCCAACATCACCATTCCACTTTTAATACAATCCATAACTCCCACTCCATCTTGTCTATGTTAGTGTGGTTGGAATCAATTTCATCCCATACTTCTTTTCCTGCACCTCAAGCTTTCTTCACATGGGTTTTCAAATGTGTTCAATTGTGGCTGCCTTTTGCTGCCAACCCATGTGGGTTTTCTTTTGGTTGCTGGAAAAAAAGATTCTTCTGAACCAGACTTGGTGTAGGAAGGCCTGAGGTTTCAATATGTATCCAATGGGGCTCAAATTTGGATATGTCATAGTAGACACCCATTTGAACAACCTTTATGAAGAACGCATTCCCATATTAACAGTACAAGTATACGTTTTGGGCCTTGCAAGTTGACTGCCGAAAATAGACTGGAATTGACTTCAATTCTTTTCTTTCCTTTCTTTTTGCTTCACATGCATGCACATTCTTTCTCTTTAATAGCTCCAGCACGTACCAACTAATCCCACTAGCAGCCTGGAAAGTGCTTCTTAATTTATCCAAACATGTTTCCCATAATGCCTTGTTTTTGCTCCTTTAGACTTTCATAGCTGGAATGCCTATGTCATGCATGACAATGCATTGCAGTCAGCTTGTGGGCTTGTTTTGGGCTTGATCTTCCCTCCTAAAAAATTTGGAAAAATCTGGATCTTCAAACCCTTTGAATTATCTTTCCAAGCATATGCAGCCCAACTATAGAAAAAATCGGAAAGACCTTCAAATGTCATTTTTGGCCCAGTAACGCAGATGCTGCCGAATTTGACATTAAGCTGCCAAAACCTGCATAACTTGCTCTAGAAGACTCGGAATCATGAACCGTAAAATTCTCCAGAAAATAGACTTCCGCATCTTTCCAATGATATATGGCTCATCATATGGTTCTTCTTGAGAAAGTACAGTCCAATTCGTGAATTTGACTGATCTGCAGACACCATTTTGAGCTAACTTGTCACCAAAATGCATTTAATGAGTCTGAAGCTTATTACACTGAAACAAACACAAAATTTATTAAAAGCACAAGTTTAACTCAAAAACATAATCAAATCATAAGTTAGAGAGTACAAAATGATATATAAATATGCACCGATCAATGCATAAACTGACTAACCACACTCACAACATATGCAATATCTGGTCTTACATATGCCAAATATATCAACCTTCCAAGAAGGCGCTGGTATTGTTCCTTATTGTTTGGCAACCAATTCATGTCTTCACACAACTTGTTATTCATCTCAATGGGTGTGTCAGCAGGCTTACATCTAAGCATCCCTGTTTCAGTGAGTAGATCCATCACATACTTCCTTTGTGAAGAGCCAAACGTGTGAAATTGCCCCTGGGTATGAGTTCAAGAATTAGACCCCAAGAGTGCTTCAAAAGGGTAGCTGAGCCTTAGGAAACACCTTAGTCTTCTTCACCAAAGAAACCTACAGTTGCTTACAAATAAATTCTTGGCTTGGCTTGACAAGCGTGTAGCATGGAAGCTAAGCATTCATGAGTTTAGCATGAGAGAGAGAGAGAGAGATACCATATTTTCTACGAGAAACAGAGGTTTAAAGCAAAGGATTTCAAGAGAATTTGCTTGGAAGAGAGAGAGACAGAGATTAGGGTGGAAGAATGGGTGCTTTGAATAATTTTCCGGCAGCTTGACAAAGGGTTCGTCAGGCTCTAGAATGGCTTGCCAGATGAGAAGATGGGAAGAGATGGAGGAATATGGCTCGAAATTGAAGTGTTCCAGGGATGAGAGGTGCTGCTTGCTCTCTCTGGAAGTGGGTTGAGATAATGGGTAGAGGATACCCCCCCTTTTATAGCCGCTAGAAGCTCCTTCTTCCCAAGAAACCCTAATGGGTTCTCTTCTATTTTGCCAAGTCTTCCCTTTCATTTCTCTTATCTTCCTCTGATTCATCCTATTTTGTGAAATCCCCTTCTATCCAAACACACAGAGACAAGATTTTTGGGAGCTCAAAAGCCTTCCCGCAGCCGTTCTAGTGGTGACCTCCCATCTCTGGTTATCACTTCTCCTGCTTTCCTCCCATATTTCATGGCAAGAGCTAGTAATGGAAGGAAATAGATAGCAGCGTTGGTCTGAAGAGTGCCTTTTCTCCTAGCAACCTGCGCGCGCTAATACCCTTTGGTTTTTTGAATGGCTTTTCTTGGGGTTTGCCTCATTTGGGCCTCCTTAAAGTGATGGGTTAGTCTACTAAGGGAATGAGCCAACTTACTAAAGTGATGGACTTTTGTTATTAAGGTGATGAGCCAATTTTCTAAGGTAATAGGCTACATTTTTATCTTTTTCATGCTTACCCACATATTTGGGCTCAAGAAACGGGCTTGAGTTTTGGGGCTCCTAAGCAGCCCAAAACTTTCCACTTCTTGGCCCATTAATGAGCCCCGTGAATGCTTGTAACCGTCCATACTACAATCCACTCAACAAGCCCCTGGCATTTATATGGCTTGGGCCCACTTAGGCTTGTAGCGTGGCTAGGTGTAAAATAATAATTTTATGCTTGGCATTGCATGTTGATTGGTGTGCTTGAATTTTATCCTCTTTGAAAAGAGATATGATGCTTGACGAGATAATTAGCATGGGTTTGTAGAGCCAGTGCCTTTTATAGGCTCATTTCAATTCTTAGCGTGACGGATTGCATATTTATTTGGCATGGCACGTGTATCGTGGCTCGTGCAAGCGTACATGACAAATTTCGCGTGCCCTGAACCGGGTCTCTTCTTAATAAGGTGTCGCACTGGGCCGGGGGTTTATTTGGACCCAACCCTGGATTTTTTGGGCCTTAACAAACTTATTAATGCTTTTGATTCAAATGCCCCATAAACTTTAATAGCTCTTTATCTTCATCAAACACTGTATCTATTTCCTTGTAAAACATTCTTGTAAACTCCTATATATATTTCATTATGGAAAAGAATAAAATTAACCTAAAGTTTTCAAACCAAATATCATATTTTAGCAAAATCCTCCTCTTTTCTTACAGTTTATGCGCTCATCTACTGGCTTGTTTATGTGCGCATTTGTGGGGTTTGTACCTCAATGGTTAATGTTGACCACTACCTGATGGATTGCTTAAGAATGATCCATGTCGCTTAGATTTCAGTATTCTAGTCTTATACTTCCAAAGCCAAAGTGGTGCAAGGAATCTTCCTAGTAGCGGCTGTTTACAGAGTGAGGGCATATTAATAGAAGAAAATAAAATTTATATTTTAGAGAAGGAAATAAAATTATTAATTAATCATCATTAGACTGTAATTTAATTACAGTAAGATTTGCGTAAAATTCAACACGGCAGGCACAGCCGAAAGCTCACCTTTGTAAAACTGACAAAGGCGTTTAGAAAGCATCCAAAGAGCGACGGGCCAAATTCAAAGTCAAAGAATCGTATTGACCGGCCTGTTTCCCATTTCTAACTTTCCCCACGAATCAATTCGTTAAGGCATGGTACGTGCGGACCCATCTTATTCATTATATAATTTGATATTTCGCAAATAAAATGTTACTTATTCTTTTCTTTTTTTTCGTTTTAGTAAATATATATATATATATATATATATATATATATAGAACGGATCGGTGGTACCATATTTTTGACACAAATTTTAGACCTTTGATCTTTAACTTTTAATGGTTGAGATGTACTTTCATTTCTCAAAACAATAAATTTTCTTCAATTAATATTTATACATTGGGATTAAAATTCTGATACCATATTAATTAAGAATTCATTCTATCTCTCATCTCATTAATTATCTTTAATTAGTTCATTCCCTTTCCCACTAGACTCTTTTGTTCCTCCGCAGCCTCTGCATTTGTTGCTCTCTCTTTCTTCCACAAGCCTGCGGCTTGAAGCAAATGAGAAGGAAAAAAAAGTAGCTATATATCTTCTATATGGTCTGTTGGAACAAAGAAATCTTCCATATTTTCTCTAATAATTTGGATTTTCTTCGAGTTTCTCATATGCTATGCTATGTTTTGGCTTTAACTTTATATTCAACATCTTCATAACCAATATTTATTGAAAAAAAATTTATTATGTGATAAAAATAAAATATTAAGAAGAAGAAACTAGATTGTACGATACTATATAACATTATTATAAAAAAAATGTAATAATTATTGGTGGGAAGTTGTAAGATGTAGAGGGGAGATGAATGAATGGAGACGAAGAGAGACGCAGAGATGCAGAGGGACGAAGGGCAAGAGCCAAATAGGGAATAAAGAGAATGAAAACTAAGGCGCGTTACTTCCCTAACTCTTAAGTAATTTTGATTTCAGGGTTACTGAAAAAGCAAGAATAAGAAGGGAGGTGGTGTTAATGAGAAGGCACGAAGAAGAGAAGAAAAGAAGTGTAATCCAAGGGTTTTAAATTTGTGTCAAAAATATGGTGCCATGGATCGGTAGTTGGTAGTGATGTGAAAAGAATAACGGTACATGTATACTGGACTTTTGCTTACTTGTTCAAATTTAAGACCCCATAAAGCTTGTTCATTTATAGCATATAAGAAACTGGACTTTTGCTTACTTGGTCAATAAATTATGTGTATCATTGTCAACGGGGTCTAGCCATAAGTTTGGTTGGTTTCGGTGGTGGTTTGAGAAAATTCGGGGTTGGGACCCCAGAATTGGAGGGTGGTCTCATTGTTGAGTTGGAGCGTTTGTTGGGAGCAATGTATTAAATATCGATATTGAAAAGTATTGAAAAGTCTCCCTGTTGCACATAGGGGGATTCGAACCCCTCCCTTTGTCAACCAGCCACTGCGCCTTATCCAACTCGCTGCGGATGTGTTTGTAATTGTATTTTCGGCGTGTAATATTTATAACGTCTTTAAAATGTCTGCAAGCTAATATTATTATCTATGATAAATTTCTATATTAAAAAAAAACACCAAGGGGATTCAAACCCCTCCCATTTTACTCCTTCAACACCTTAACGACCATATCACTTATGTTTTTGTGAAAATATGCTAAAATATATATATATATATATATATATATATATATATATATATATATATATACATGGTTTTGTTTTGAATTCTTTTTGCAAGGAACAAATTTTCACATGAGAATGAATCTTTGACCATTCCTTTTCAAGTTTCTACTTTTGGGGATTTATCATTTGATGACTACTCTTCACAATATACTTACTCTACACATAGAGATGATGAAGATAGTAAAAAATTTGAACATCCTAGGAACTCTATGTGGTACTAAGTCACTCATGTATCTTACCATGCAATGTATAAAGTGTAAAATATTGTAGTAATTCATTATATATAAATGATTATGGTGTGTTTAATCTTCTTTCATTAATTACTACATATTTTCTACACTCAAAGTATTTGTCAGCTCGCTATATAATCAACTTAAATCAGTTAAATCCATCATGCAATGCATTTCCTTCCAATTTTTTGTGATAAACTAATAGATAATTGACTAAATAAACATCCTGCAAAGTTTCAATAAAAATTTCCAAGTTTTTCTTATAATTTCCGTGGTTTTTATTCAATTTTTATCGATATCGATAATATCCCGATATTTCCATCGAAATTTCCGTGTTTTTGGACTACCGATATTTTCGATATCATCGATATTTTAGACCTTGGTTGAGAGAGGCTATAGGAAGCAATGACAAATGTAGATGGCGTATAAGGACACATGGCTGAGAAAGAAAGGTCACATTGAATTGAATTGAATTGAATTTGAACGAATTTGATTATTATGTAGGGATCAATTAAGCCATTTTAAAGAGAGTGTACAAATTTTTTTTCTTCTGTTTTGGAGAGTTTGTTTAGGGTTTAGGAAGGAAGAAGGAAAAACCAAACTTGTGCAATTGGGTGGAGAAGTTGCGGATATAAGAAGAAGACTAAACTGATTGAGGGAGATAGTGACTAGAAAAAAAAACCTGATTTGAGGAAAATGTTGCAGACAAAAAAATAGGAAATGGGGAGAGGTTGAAGAGATAGGAAATAGAAAAGAAAAAAAAAAGGTAAACAATGGTTGGAGTTAAGGTTCAAATTGTTAAGTTTCATTAGAGTTTATTTATTTATTTATTAAGAAAAATATCCAATTCGTTGGATTAAATTTGAATGAGGTGGCATAAGTCCTTAGAAGTAATTTTACAAAGGGGTAAATTTGTCTTTAAAATTTTAAAGATAAGATGAGTAGGAGAAGGAGTTAGCACTCTTTTTCAAATTAAGAAAACCAATTAATTTCATTTCATTTAATCCAACTGATGGTTAAAAATATGATGTACTAATTGAATATACTAGAAGGATCTCACACACATTATTGATTTTTTTTTATTTATAAAAAAAAATGGAAAACTACATTTAAATTGTGAATTTTTGAGATTTAAATTGTGAATTGAAAGTGAGGTAATAGACCATTACTAGCTTATCATTAATTGGTCCTTAATTTATTTGACATTATTGAGCACAAAAAACAAAAAAAACAAAAAATATCTGACCCATATATGTAAATAAAGAGATTTATAATAGAAAAAGGGGCACATCTTTCATTTAATTTGAACCAATCCAATGGTGTATATAGCTACATACATAATCACATATGTATTAAAAAAAAGAAAAAAGAAAATAAAAGATTATATAATCAATATCCATTTTGTATATGAAATTTTGTATTTTCGTTTAAAGAATTAAACTGTAATAACTGTAAATCAAACCCAACTGTTTTTGCTTCTGGGTTGATATGATGCATCTCTCTATCTGAACAAGACGAAGGACCAAAAGGTGAAGAAAATAGTAACCCCAGTGGCAATGCAGATCATGTCCAAAGTCTTCTCTCTCCTCTCCTTTCTCTCTCTTCTCTCTCTCTTCATCTCCAAATACTCCTCAAACCTCCCCTTCCCCTTCACCTCCTTCCTCCTCTTCCCTCCCTCGATCGCCCTCTCCAAAATTACCAAACTCTCCCTCCCGTTCAAATGATTCCCCTCCATGCCCTCCACCTGCATGCTCACCTCCCTCACGTGCAGCTCCCCGCCTTCGCTCCAATTGCACGTGACCACCATCCCGCACTGCACGAACTCCCCTCTCTTCTCCCCAGCCAAAATCGTGGCGAACCGCAACTGTATCTCCCCGGTCAACCAGTGCCGCTGCACCGTAACCGCCCTCCGGCTCGAAAAATTCGCCGCCCGCTTCCTGGTCTGGTCGATCACGATCCAGCTCAAACTCAAGTTCTCCTCCAATTGCTTCAGCGACGCCTGGTCTTCTCCGACTTGGCGGATTGGTGTCGGGACTGTTTCTTTCGGGTCAAGTAAGTCAACCCGGAAAGGCGAGCAGAGGAACCACCCGGATTCGGTCTCGGATTCTTGAACCTTGGAGAAAATCAGCTGGTCTTTGTAAAAGATATCGACGGCGGAGATTAGCTCCGTGGTGGGAGGTGAAGACGGACGGCTGAGATCGAATTGGGAGGGAGAGTTGTCGAGGAGCGGGAAAGAGTCGGAGTAGAACGAGCGGTGACCGGCTGGGAAAGTGGAAATGAGGTCGTCGACACGTGGATCGGCGACGGAAGGCCACGTGGCGGAGCAGATGTCCCGCCAGAGTTTTCCTTCTGTGGAGAAGGCGTGTAATTGGGAGGATGCGCAGGAGGCGGAGGCCAAGGTCTGGCCGTCGAGGCGGGTGAGGATGTGGGCCATGATTATGTCGGGATGGACGGCGGAGATCGAAGCGCCGTCGCCCTGATCGACGGTGGGTGATGTAGCAGAAAAACCCATTGCCTTAATTTTGGATGCGAAAGTGGAGGTTTGAGTGGTGACAAAGAAGGGTGTGAAGAGTTGGGTTTTATAGGGAGGGAGGGAGCAAATGAAATGTTCGAGGGTCAACAAACGGCTTTCAAGCCTTTTGAATTGAACCTTAGTTTAATTAATTAAATAATAATTAAACTTTGATGCAGTGAAGGTGCAGGCAAATATTATATTATTTTATTTTATTTGGGAGTTGGAACACAAGCGTGTTTGATATCTATTATCTTTATTTTATTTTGGTATTAGGATTTAAATAATTTGTATTGTTTTTTTTTTTTTGGGTTTATTTCTAGTGGTTGATTGATTATTATTGTATTAATTTTTGGTGGGAGTCGGGAGAGTGTTTGGTTTCACGTATTCTTTTACATAGCTGCTGTTATTGACTCAACCAAAGCTCTCAAGCTAGCAATGCCAGACTCAATCTTGTCAAACAAAGTAGGGCAAATATTTGGTTATGCTAAGATACGCTCATATTATTATTCTTCTCCAATATGGAGGTATTTATACAAGTACAAAGATGTGTTAACCCTAAATAAAATAGGAAATATATCTAAATTACAATAGAAAATAAATCTAAATTACAATAGGAAATAAATCTCAATTATAACAGGACTAGATAAATGGGTAAGTAACCCAAATTCTAATGAAATAAGGAACCAAAATCCTAACTAAGTAAGGACTCGCCAACACTCCCCCTCAAGTTGGGCAAAGATATTTCGCATGCCCAACTTGACAAGCGAGTCACAGAACACCATACTTGAGAAGCACCAATTGTAGAGAAGGTCTTTTCGTCGACCACTAGTGAAACAAGTGACAAACTAAAGCAAAGTTCGCAACGGAAACACAAGAGCAAACCCTAAAAAATAGGGCACATAGAAAAACACATAAAAGTATAACACAGAAACCCTGTGAGCACGGCAGTAGGTAAGGCAGAACACAGAAACCCTGTGAACACGGCAAAGGACACAGAAACTGTGTGAGCACGGCAGCAGATAAGGCAGAACACAGAAGCCCTGTGAGCACGACAATAGATAAAGTAGAACACAGAAGCCTTGTGAGCACGGCAGAAGATAAGGCAGATAGTAGAACACAGAAACCCTGTGAGCACGGCAGCAGATAAGGCAGAACACAGAAACCCTGTGAACACGGCAAAGGACACAGAAACTGTGTGAGCACGGCAGCAGATAAGGCAGAACACAAAAGCCCTGCGAGCACGGCAATAGATAAAGCAGAACACAGAAGCCCTGTGAGCACAGCAGTAAATAAGGCAGAAACCAAACCCTAAAAATAGGGTAAGGCAAGGTAAGGCAAATGAAGGCCAAGCAAAGGCAAGGTGACAAGGCATGGCAAAGAAAGCCCAGATAGGGCAACAAAACCCTAAAAATAGGGTAAGGCACGACAAAGGTAAAGCTTTACCCTAAAAATAGGGTAAGGCAAGGCATGGCAAGGCAAAGAAAGGCAAAGCTCAAGGCAAGGTCAACGGGCATGACCACAGCGGAAACACACCAGCAAAGGCATTGGCACCAGCAACAGCAGAGACAACTTCTCTTCACTCTTCACTCCCCATCTCCCCCTGAAGAGAAGGGGTCGATGGAGTCATATGATCAATAGTACTTGGGAAACATGCACTGACTAACACTGAGATGTAGCAGCAGTGACAATAGCAAGGTAGGCAACGATTACAGTAGCAAGGTAGACAGCGGCGATGGCAGACTAGGATTATAACCTAGATGTATAGTGTAACGGAAATAGGTAGTGTCTGGGGTTAGGGTAGAGACATATCAAAACACAGCAACATCATCGGCAATGACCATAGCAACAGAAAGCGAAGCAAACAAAGGCAACATCAACGGCAGCAACGGTAACATCAATTGTGGTAGTAGAGGCAACGACAACAACAACAGTTCTTCCATATCAACTTTAGCTAATTCACGCAGACACAACTTCTCTTCACCCCTCCTCTCCCCCTGAAGAGAAGAGGTCGTCGGAGTCAAGAAATAAGCAACATCTTCATGGGAATATGTCAAGCTAATGGGTATACATTAATAAACATATCATTTTCACTCCCCCTCCCCCCCTTGAAGAGGAGGGGAGGAGAGCACTTAAATTGCAAGGAGAACGCAAACACAGGTCACAAGAAAACCTGGCTCTGATACCATGTCAAACAAAGTAGGGCAAATATTTGGTTATGCTAAGATACGCTCATATTATTATTCTTCTCCAATATGGAGGTATTTATACAAGTACAAAGATGTGTTAACCCTAAATAAAATAGGAAATATATCTAAATTACAATAGAAAATAAATCTAAATTACAATAGGAAATAAATCTCAATTATAACAGGACTAGATAAATGGGTAAGTAACCCAAATTCTAATGAAATAAGGAACCAAAATCCTAACTAAGTAAGGACTCGCCAACAAATCTTTGGGTATTTTCTAGTTTTGTGTTTGGTTTCACATACGAAAGTTGTGTGCTCTTACTTTATTAATCTATCTATTTTTAGGTTTAAGACTACTCTCTCTGTGTGATTCTTTAATTACTGTGTATATCATTCTTACCTAAAGAAGCAATATATTTACCTAATGCATATGATGAGTTGTGCTAAGGTCAGTGGCTTACTAACAAAATTAGCATGACGGTGAAAGTACAATCTACTAATTACACAAACTAATTTTTCATTTGGTGGTATTTCTATTGTCAATGTTGAAAAAAGTCTAGAATTCCCCACACACGCTGATCATAAAAGGAAAAAAGGAAAACGAAAAACACTAAGAAACGAAAATATTTTGAAGTTGGTTTTAAAAAGCACCCTTATTTTAAAAATAAAAAACAAAATTTATTATCAAACATGTTTTTAATTTGTAAAAAAAATATAAAAACAAAATAGTTATCAAAGGGTGCCGAAAATGTTTAATTCTCAGTTATTTTGCCAAACATCATTGAAAGAAATTAGGTATGGTATAATTAATTAATAATAAATATATTGGGTGAGGAAATAGGATGAGGCCATATACGTTGTTTAAAGATTAATTAGACCGTTACCAGAATCTTGATGACATAAGCGATAATCGGGGCTAGCTGATGTGTCTATTTTGGTTGTCTTTACTTGACCTGAATATAAATTAAACAGTCAAACTCAATTAATTAACACTGTTTTGGCATATGCTCTAGCTATAATGCGCATGCAAGTGGACGGCGGTGATCGATGCCTTTCTGACTTTCTGTGAAGCTGCTATGTCAACAAAAACTTCTTCTTCTTGTTTTTCTTTTCATAAAATAGGTACTGTAAACCTTACTAATCACATAAAACGAAGAGATTTCGATTGAAATTTTAGAGCCCGTTTGGTATCCTATTTTTTTAAAAAAACTTAAAATTTATTATTATTATTATTTTTAAATACTAATTTTAAGATCTAAAAACTTATTTTGTATTAAATTCTAAACTTACTAATGACATAAGACGTGAGATTCCTATCGAACTTTTAATGTCATCCTTTTTAATTTTTTACATCAGTGACAAATTTGAAAACACTCAATTATTTTATTTGCCAAAAAGAAGATGAGAATCCAACTCTCACCATGAATTTGACAGAGTTTTTGTCCATATATATATATATATGTTTTCTAAGTTTGATTATAATAAAATCTTCCCTTCGATTGTGAAGAAAAATGAAATATCAGTTTCAGATATGAATGTGATTTTATTTTTTTTCAACAAAGAAACCCCTTGAAGAATTAACATAAAATATGGACAATTCTGATAGGTAAGATACATTGATGGGTTGCTCTAAGAAAGACGCGTGTACTTTTCTCAAGGATCCAAGCATGAATTAGAGAAGTGGTCGTTAATTTATTGTTTGTCAGAGTCAGCCAAGCTAAAAAACTACAAATTTTTTTGGCGTGCAACAGCTGGAAAATCGACTTTCACCGGACCGGTTAGTATATTTGTCAACGCGGTTAGAGCAAACAAGAACCGTCTTTATTTTCACTTTCTATCGGTCTGAACAAAGACCATTTTTGTGCATTGTAAAACTATTTTATCTCGTACGTATGTCTGCTAATTAAATCTTACAATTTCTCAATTACCCAAAAAAACAAACAAAAAAACATAAAGGCTTTATACACATACATACATTTCGTCAAGTTGGCTAAAACGGATATGCTCCCCACTCTGTACTCGAGTTTGAACTTTCTCTCCTCGTATTTTAATTAAATTAAAGTAAAATATCGTTTGTATAAACCAAAAAAATAATTATTTCAAGTTGTCGTTTCAATCTGACTTATAGTCTATGTCATTCACAAATTTAAACAATCCGGCTTAGGCCGGTAATTAATCCAAATTAGAGATAAGTTAAATGGTTCAGTCCGCTTTTAAGTTTTGAAAGTGAATAAATGGAGTTATTTATAAAGACCTAATTTATTAAATACATTGGATGGCAGAAAGAGAAAGCTACTTACTCTACTGTTGTGTTCCCACCAGTGACAGGCAGATATGCCAAGTTGAAAGAATTTAGGCGGAATAGTTTAGAGATAATATTCGTGTTTCTCCATAAAAATTATTGACATATTTTCCACACGATTACGATATATGATGCATGCGTGCATGGTTTCCACTTGGTGTTATCTTCAACTTGCTACGTAAATCTTATCCTTTTTTTTTTCTTTTTTAACGTTAATGTAAATCTTATACTTCCGGAATATAGTATAGTTGTATTACACACCTAATGCGATAAGATTGCTTATAGTTTGGCTAATTCCTGTCACTTATAAGTGGAGATGGAAGAACTCAACAAACTGAGTTATACTTCATTGGCAAAGTGATGTTTCTTATGTAAGAAAGTCTAAGCTTCTAAAATGGCGTGCTTTATTCTAATATACCGAAAGAAGAATATTCAAACTCGAATAAAAAATGAGGAAGATATTGCCCTAACCAATTATCATAGCCTCTCATCCGTTTTCAAGGACTATTGGAAGTCTATAAAGGATACTCCATCACTAAATCATACATCTACCTTTCTCCAATCGAATCTCACATAAGTGATAAGGATTTCAACCCTATGAGTATACTTTGAAATTTTTGTGTGATGCCGTGGGTCCTCGTCCGCGGACTTGGAATTTCCAACATGGATAAATTGGTTGATAAGTAAAGGCGGCTGCTTCTGAGGTTGGACGCCTGCCATTTTGGAAAATTGACATGTGAAACTACGTGTTTACTATCCCTTAATCTTCATACCCAAAAAAAAAAAACCTGTCGCTTAGTCTACGTGGACATATTGCTTATCGTGCAAATGCCTTTTTTATGGATATATATGGAGGCAAAGATATTAATAAATTTATTGGTTTCACATCACTCTTAGAGTCTTAGTCATAGTCTCTAAATTCTAATCCATAATAGTGATGATGAAAGTGATGTAATTTTGCTTTTTGTTAAAAAAAAAAAGTAAATATCCTCAAAAAATTAAGCTACCAACAACCATGTTTCTTTCTTGACAAATATAATATAGGGAAATAGATGCCATTTCGTTATTCAAATTAACAACAATTTGCTATTTCCTTTGACTTTCTGATGAAATAATCCATGAGTTATGAGACATTCTTATCGCCGCCGCATAGTACGCATGGTAACCATATAAAAAACTGTTAATATAACCGTAGGTTTTGTGTTCTTTAAAATCTACCCTCTTGATACAAATTAGCTAGTCTTGAAGATTCATGGATTTCATATTGCTACATTCTGGCGTAGGTCCTCCATTCACTTCTTCTCTTGAATTGGCTCCTCGTTTGGTTCCTAATCTCATAAACATTTCTATGATTTGACATAATTCACTAAAAACATTATATCTGTGATTATTTTATTTAGTTAATGTCTCCATTCCTCCTAAAGTGAACCAATGTGACACCACTAACGAACCCAAAATTTAGACCAAGAGAGTGATCATGCTAAACCTAATAAAGAAAAAGGTTGGCATGGTACCATTGCGTCCAAAGTCGTATAAGAATCCAATACTTTATTTGTTTGATTCTTGGGTTGGGCTATAAGCATTCTATATTCGTTTAAAATAAGAAATTAACGATCCAAGAAAGTGATGCTAAAGCTGATCAAATAAAAAAAAATATTAATAAAACGCCTAACACGTTTTTAAAGTAGAGTCTGTATTGACTTTCTCTGGGTTGGCTTGAGTGGACTTCAATGTGCGAACTTGCTTGTTTCCACACACCAGCTCCATGTGTGTATGGCCATAGCCAATCTCATTCACCACCTAATTGCTACTAGCTAGGCATTATTATTATTTTTTAAACACAGAAGAAGATCAATAGAAAGATTGCATACTTGGTTTTAAAGGCAACTATGGATTTGCCAGTCCACCAGATTGCATGAAGTTGACTTAGGAGATTGAAAAAACAATAATGCTACGGGCATCAACTTATATACCAACTTAACGATACCAACTGACGCGGACAATTCATGTCATTTTCCATGTCATAATTTAATTACCCAAGTTTTAACATTTAACCATTGATAAAGTTAAAAACCTAACTTTCAGATATAGGTACTATAGTCAAAATAACACACCTCCGTACCACCGAACCTTTAACTTTGGGACCGCTGTTGCAGCCACTCACAGTCACTCCGGCCGGACCATCATCAGATTGAGAACTCTAAGTAAACAAGGCCTACTCTAATTACTAAGCAAGCTTCCCCAATGATTGACTCCACATCCATAAAAAATGCAGACTTTCAAAGGCAGCAAGAGGTCTCATGGAATATTGCCAAGAAAAGCTTTAAATTCTCCTCTAATATGATATCCACAAAACTAATGGCCAATTTCTTAAGGATTGTTTTATTTATATTGTCGATTTGCCTAATTGAATTACTTTTGGGTTTTAGCATTTATATTTCCAATTCATTTTGGCTTCATCTGGAACTTGCAATTGCTTTGGGGGTGAAGAATCGGTTTTCTAATGGGTGATGTTGAGCCTCTAAATCAGAATCCAACACCTCGTGGCTTCATTGGGATTGCTAGGAAGTGGGCAACCATCAAAATAGAAAAGCCAGGACAGTTGTATAGTCCTGTGACGATGACGGTACATCGGCGGTTCCGATACTACGGCGATGAGATATTGCGTCTGTAAACTGGTGTGGCAATGGAGGGTTGAATTGCTTAATCAAATATAGTGAAAACCCTAAAATAAAATAAAAACTAATTAAATTAAAATAGATGATGTGGTACGTGAGATGGATTGACATGTTGTATGCCACAAGAGTTGGTATCACTAAGTTGATATACAAGTTAGTGCCCGTAGCATTACTGTACACCCCTGGGGCAATAATTTTATAAACAATGTCAATCAAACAACTAATCATCAAGTCATTTTCTTGCAATTAGAATTTAAAAGACAAGATAGAGGCTTAATCTTTTAACCCAAGTATGTTCCTAGAAAGTTAGAACATGTTTTTCGTTCATTAATTAATCAGTCAATTAAACAAAATGTCATTCATCCCTTGATGGGATAATCGGATGTCTTGCCCACAACATTTTGGTAATTTTCCCACAATTATTGAGTGTGAAGTTCTAATTATAAGTCACACATGTGGTAGCTACCGACTAAAATTGAGTGTGAAATTCTAATTAAAAGAGTGATAGTATTTTATTGATAAGATAAACAAAAACAAGTACAAAGTAACTAAGGTGTCGGATATGGATACAACTTCTCAAGTGACCAAACGCAAGAACAAGTTGAATTGATCTAAAGAGAATACGCACAACAAAAAAATGATTAAAATCCCCGAATCAGCAACCATAAGCACATGTGCTCAAATTTGCAATAAAAATTTGCCACGCAACGGCAGAAATGGCAAACTCATATTGAAAGCCAAAAGTCAAAAGGAAATAAAATATCCTAAACAAAAAACAAATCACATCAAACTCCTAAAGAGTTCATGGGAATTCTTAGACTAAAACAAACTAAGAAACGATATCACTGCTCCACACTCTCGGGCAACATGAAGAGAGTAATAGCGCCATACCGGCTAAACAAATAGTGCCATACCGGCTAAATCCGAACCCGACGCAACTCGGCATCATCCTCGCTTCATAGCTCTAAATCTATATCGAAGGATGAAAAATGAAGCCAAATCCTTGCATGCATTGGCCAAAAGACAACAACTATATTGTAACATCCCGACCTAGTTTAATTATTCATTTAAATTAACTATTTTATTTAATTATGAAATTACAATTTTGCCCTTGGGGATAGGGTTATTTTGGTTGCTTTTTAATTCGGAAGGATTTTGGGGAAAAGAATGGTACTATTGCGTAGATCGCGTTGATATGAGTCCGTAGAAATGTAGTGGGCTCAAATCGAAGTTGAAATGAAGAAGTTACGATCAACGAAAGCCCAGTGGCACAACCCTAAATATGTCGAAGTGGGTTTTTAAAAATCTAATTTCTTTTCCTCTTCCTCTCTCTCTCTTGCGCGAACAGCCACCCCCCCCCCCCTCCCCCCCTCGCGCAGAGCCAGTTGGTTTTTGGGCCACAGCCGCCACCTCCGGCCACCTCGATCGACGGGGTCGATACCAAAAGAACTGGAACGCCGCCCTCTTCCCGCCCCACCCAATTTCCGCTGCGATCCGCTAGAAAACACGAAAATACTGTCGGTTTTTACGTAAACTTTCCGACAATCGTTCCAGTGATTCCGGCCACCATTTTCGTCAATTTAGGTATGCTTTCTCATCCTCTCAACGTGTTCTAGCTGATGGTTGGGTTGATTAGGATCGATTTTTGAGTTTTTGAACTCGATTTTTGATCTAGGCATCTTTAGGATCTTGTAGGAATTCGCGGATCGAGAATCGGAGTCATGTATGCTTCAATTCAATGATTCAAAGATTACGTAAAACGGTGACCTTCCGATCGTGCGATTGCGAGCGATCCGACCGCTCGATCTGGACCGAACGTGTAGGATGTGTTTAATAAGCTTCGTTGAACCCGTAGTTCTTTCAGATCGGAAATTGGAGGTCGTGGGCCCCGCGGGCCCAATTGACCATGTTTGGGTAGTTTGACCCCTCGGTTGACCATGAGTCTTCCGAGGTAGTTTCACCCTTCGAAGAGTACTAGAATGACCTTATTAACGAATCTTGACTAGTATTTGAGTTATGTTGATTATGTTGGGATTATGAGATTATTTTATAGTATCTTATGGAATTCTTGAATATTAGTTTGATAATTGAAGTTATGGAATGGATGAGAATGAGATACTTGATTGATGGGTTGTGAAAGTGAGTCTTGGGTCTCTGCTATGATTATTAGGAAATGAGTGGACGTTTGTTTTTAAGTGTACTTCGTTCTTCTAATATGGAATTTCTTGCATAATGAGTTTTGATTGAAAATTGATTTAATATGGGTTAATAAGGATATGGGATCTCTAAGGGTTATTATTTATCATTAATTAATATTATTATAAGATTGTTTTATAGTATCTTCTCATTTCCTTCCCTTTATTCTTCTCTTTTCTTCTCCTCCTCCTCCTCTCTCTCTCTCTCTCTCTCTCTCTCTCTCTCTCTCTCTCTCTCTCTCTCTCTCTCTCTCTCTCTCTCTCTCTGTTCTTCTCCAAAGTGTATAAAACCGGTGAAAAAGGAAAGCCTCAAAGTCTGTCCAAGTTTTTGTGTAGAAAAATCAGCGGGTCGAAGATCGTATTGTTGGTACCAGAAGCTTTATATCATGCTTGATTTATAAAATTGCAAGATTTCTAAACTTGTGCAGGATTTTATCATACGGGTCCCTTTTGGGTCCGGTATGGTTTGAACGTGTTCTCAAAAACTCACATCTCGTGTCATCCCATCCCGATTCCCCTATCCGGGATTGACACTGGGATGACCTCCATCCCGTGTCATCTCATACCGTGCCCACCTCTACACACCATAATGGTAAAGCTTATAAACTCATTAAGAGCACTTCTAGCGCTAAGGGTTGCCTTGGCTTCTAAAACCCATCCTAGTGTTGCAAAACTGCCCGGGAAAATGTGGGCCATACCTAAATCTGGGCAAGTCTAAAGGCAAGACTTACCTGGGTTACTGTCTGGGCAAGCTGACCTCACGTTGATGTCATTGTGACGCTAGTAGTTAATTTAAATATAAATAAAAAAATAAAATTAAAAACAAGATTCCAGAAATTTTTTTCTATAAATACCTAGTCATACACTTCACTTCCCACACCAAAACTCCATACAAATTCCTCTCCTCATATTTCATGTAAATAGTGGCTGACCTTGGGTTGCCATGGCAATGAGTAGAAATGCATCAAAAAAATTGTTAAGACAGTCACTATTCACATAAAAAGTAACTGCCTTTGTCTCTCTTTATTTTTTACCATGACAAATAAATGGAAGTGCTCTAACAAGTTTTGATACCCTACTCTCTTTTTCTTTTCATTAGTATTTGTCCTTACAAGGCTGCCGTCAACGAAATCGTGAGCTATTGATATAAGCATACAGCCATGGGCGGCGCTAGGGGTGTGCACAGGTCCCCAATTTTAAGTCGTCCACCAAATTATTATTTTATTCTATATTCTATATTCGTTTTAATTTAACAAATCCACCTCCAAAAAAAATGTACCACGAAACATTTTTCAACTTATGATACCACATAATATATTAATATGTTAATAGCATATAATTAATATAATTAATAATACTAAAAGCCAAAAGGTCCAACCGCCTATAGGTTTAGCATTTATGCCAATGGGTTCTTACCTCAGTGGTTGAGGTGCTTCCCCACTCTCCCTATGGCACGGGTTGGAACCATTGAGGAGACATCAAGAGAAACCCCGTATGTATTCCTCCTCCCCCTTCCTATCGACACACCAAGAAAAAAAGAACAAAAAAGAGGGGTTAGGGGCGTTTAGTAGGCTCATTTTTGAAAACCCGAACTCAGAAATACCCCAATTTTTAAAAATATGTGTTTTTTCAGTGTGTTTTTTTTTTCTCCAACACCTAGCGTGCCTCTCTCCTTTCTCTCCCCTCCTCCTTCTCTCCCTCTTTCTCCATCTCGCATATTTCAAATCGGATTGGCTTCAATTTTTCCTTTTCTTTTGTTAATTTCAATTTAGGAATTTAGGGTTTCTGATTTTATGATATTTAATTTTTCTTTAGATCTTTAAAATAGTTTGGATTTCAATACTAAACAAGTTTTTATATCTTAAAATAAGTATTTGAAAACTCATGTTTTTGAGTTCACTTTATTTGAATAGGATACCAAATAGATCTTTAGAGCCCGTTCGGTAACGTTTTAAGGGGTTGTTTTCATTTTCAGAGAACAAAAATGAGGCAAAAACACATTTGATGGCTCAAAAACAGAAAACACTGAGAATAAGTTCATGTGTACTTGTAAAAAAACAGAAAAAAGTTGTTTTCATTCTCATGGGAAACGTTTTCATAAAAATAACTCACATATTATTATTTCAAATTGTACTACTAGACACGTTTTCATTGTTTTTGTTTTCTGAATATGTTTTCTAATTAAGCTACCAGAAGCATTTCCTTTTTCTGAAAATGCAAATTTGTTTTCTTGTTTTCATTCTCTAAAAATATTCTAAGAAAACATTCTCTGAAAACGTTACCGAACGGGCCCTTAGTATTTATAAGGTTTTGTTTTGTAAATATTAGGCCCTAGTTCACTCTCTACTGTATATGACCCAATTCCTTTTATAGTATTTTCGTTTGAAAGCTTTGTCTTAGAAGGCCTTATTACTGTAAATGTTAGGCCCTAGTTCGCTCTCTATTGTATACGACCCAATTCCTTTTATAATATTTTCGTTTGAAAGCTTTGTTTACTGCAAAGGGCTTGTAGCTCAAGTGGTTAAGAGCATTTATCTTTGCACTCTGCACTCAATTCCCTAGGTTCGATTCCCCCCTCCATCAATATTACTTGTATATAAATAAATAAAAAACCAAGGCCTTATTGCTCATTACAAATCCTCTAAAATTTCGAAGAATTCCTTGTATAAACTTTGTTCCTTGCGTGTAAGAGATAAATCACTATATAACACATGCCAAAGTAACCCATTAAAATAACAAAGAAAAGTTTATACACACTTGTAAAACTGTGGTTTGAGTGCAAGGAGAAATGATTCCTAAGAGCCAAGTATTTTCCTTAATATAAAAGCAAAGTCTAATTTATGCATGGTTGCAACATGAGGTTGAAGTCTACATAAGAAATTGTCTCTTTTTTTGAAAACTGAAATACATTAAAATTTAGATCCCCTTAGGATCTTAGTACCATACAAGTCAAAATAAACTCTAGCCAGGACATCCAAAAGGAAATGATTGACTAAACCAAATACATGAGTTGTTATAACGATGTCCTTTTTTGCCATGACCACAATTGGTTTTGATGGTGGAGGAGAACCAAATTGTGAGCAGTTCCATTTGCAGCAAATCCACCAGTGCGAGATATTTCTCCTGAGGCTATGCGACAATTTGAAGTCTCGTATGATAGTGTACGGAGAATGTTGCCAAGAGTTGTCGGTTATCCCAGAACAATGTGCTTGTGTGGTGTTGGAGAAACTCTTCCACGAGTATCAATACATACTAAACCCTCGTAGATTGCAAATGGTAAAGTTGGCAGAACATACTTGCTCTCCACTAAAACCAATTTGCTTATAATTTTATATAGCTTGTTTTGAAGTGCTTTTGGAGGCAATGCAATGATTTACTTTGATAACCAATTCCTGTTTGGTAACACTTTCATTTTTTCTCGTTTTTTGTTTGTTTAGTGAACAATAAAGGGGAAATTACGAGAGCTAGGAGAGAGGAAAGAAGGAAAGAGTAAGGGAAAAACGAAAGACAATGTATGAATATAAACTTTCCTCAATCCTTCAAACAAAGGGTTTCCTCATAGAGCTAAAAATGGGCCTGAATTGAACAATTTAAGTACATTTCCATTTTGCACTTGATGGTATAATATCATAATAGTATTTCTTGGTTGGTTTTACCACAATTGTTGAGTATGAAGTTCAACATACCTCTGCAGTCCAAAACCCTCCTCGATCACAATGAGTACTAAACATTTAAACAATGAATCCCCAACCACCAAGCCAAAATATAGCAGCCAAGCCAATGTTTCATTTTCAGCCATTTTGTTTGCATCTTTAAAGTGGGAAAAATCATACTTGACAAAAAGGAATTCAAGTAAATGGTCAAAACTTCCATTAGAAAAAGGAAAGTAAAAAAGCCAACCAAAACGTTTCTTTACTGCTTTGATTCAAATGTCCTGACCCAAATTTTTAGACATAGCAAGTACATCTACAACTAGTGTTGCACGATTTTAGCCAAACTTGAGGAAGACTAGAAGAGGAGAAAAGGTACAATCTGAAAGCTACCTCAACACAATTTCATCAGCTCAAAACTTCTGCCTTCACAACGTTAGTCATCACCCCATGTTGATGGTCCGCCTGTTCCAATTTCATCCACAGGCAATGGCTGTAGTGTAGAACCAGTGCCGCTGTTTTTAGCTTTTTTCCTCTTAGAAGGGAAGGTTACTAAGCCACCCAACAAATTCGCCTCTTGACTGACCTTGTCATTAACTTTGTTTTCACCACCAACCTCAGCATCTCCCATGGTAACAGAAAAAAGCTCCAAAAACGGTGTGTCTGCATCATCAATAACATCAAGTTCACCTTGTTGTTTCACCTTTGCTTTCTCTAGTTTTTTCCCAACCTTGGTATTATCTTCTGTATGGAGTGGATTCTTTTTCTGTGATTCCTTCTCCAAATCCCCAGCTTTTTGAAGATTACTAGGATCATTTTCATTTAACACCTGATGTTTGTAGCTCTTTTTCTTGACATGATCACTTTTTTCATCCCCCTGGACCAAAACTTCGTGGTTTGAGGCATTGTCATCTGGTTTCTGCCTTTTTGGTTTCAATTTCTTCGTATCAGAATCACTAGAGTTTTCAAGCTTACCAATACCACCCTTAGTTCCAGCCATCATAAGATGTTTGAAGTCTCTTATCTTTTCGCTTTTCTATTTGACTTTCTTGCTTGTTAGCAGCATTAAGTGAAGAATCATCAACTTCATCAACTCCAGCACCCTTTTCATTCTTGGTGTATTTATCTATTGGTCTTGCATTGAATACGTGCAGGTTCGGCAATATTCTTTTAATCTACAGTAACATTGTTTCTATAAGAATTTTTAACAAGGGTAAAACTGGAGTCAAGATAGAGATCCAAACAGGAAAAAGGCTAGGACAGTAACCAATACCTTCTTTGCTAATTTATCCTTTTCAACAATAGGGTTCCCTTGCAGATTGAGATTTTTCAGATTGACCAATGAATCGAGCACCTATTTCAGAATGTAACCAAGATTCAGGGAACATTTTTTCACAAAAATAGAAAGAAAGATAGAGAAACAAAAGTTTCCGCTCCTTGCATCTTACCTTCAGATCGGACCATCTTGTGATCACATTATTCCCCAAGTCCAGATTCTGGAGTTTCTTATTAAGAACCAACTCGGCTGGGAGACCCTGAGCATGCACACAGATAGTGAATAAGTGAGTGAGATGGAGAGAGCAACCTAATGAGCAAACCCTGACAACACACACATAACAAAACTAGCTACTTGATGAACAAAATTTATTTTCAACATTAAAGGGAAGAAATAAACATGAGATGACTGCATAACTTGAAAAGAACAGTTACTATAACTGAGCAGGGAAAAAAAGATAATTGCAATAAAACAGTTTCTTAAAAAGTTTACATAGAGAAAGCATACTTTCCAAAAGGTTTTTTAAACCAATCAACAGTAAACAAACCTTAATATCATTATGAGCAAGACGGAGCTCTTTCAGTTCACTACAGGACTTGAGTGAAGACTGTATAGTTTGAAGTTGGCAGTGGGAGAGAGAAAGCTGGAACCAAAAAACATATTCCAAGGGCTTTAGCTGAATGTAAATGATGTTACCACCAAGGACAATCAACGACCAGAAAACTGTTTACCTTTGTGATAGATTTCACCTTTATCAGAGAATCACCAATGTCACGGATCGGATTTCTAGAAAGAACTACAGAAGAATTTCAAAAGTAAGAGAGCACAATTCGTGTTCCTCAAGTCAGAACTCTATTGTTTTGTATCAGTCATGAAAAAGGAATTTTTTTATTTTTATTTTTTTTTTCATTTTTCCTTGATAAATATGAATCATGAACTAGAACTCATACCAAGAGTGTTCAAGTCTCTCAGAGGTTCAAGTCTGCAAACTGAAGCAATCTCATTATCTACACAACCAAGGAGATAAAATGAGAAACAGTAGAGATAGAGCGATAGAGATAAAAAGAGAGAATGAGAGAGAGAGAAGCTCTTTTGTGTTTGCAAAAATATGAGCAATAATAAAATATTAGCCCCCAAAAGTAAGGCAAAGTTTATAATCCTTGCTTGTCAAGTTGAGCACAAACATTCTTTATTTTTTGGGATCAGTAGGTGCTTTAACCCAAATGGGAAACATGTTTTTTTTAATGGTTCGTATGTTTTGGAATTGTGAATTTCATTATACAAACCAACTTTGGGCCAAAAGAGACATATTTATCTGTGATATAGGCATAGATATAGTACTGAAATTCAAAGTATGATGAAATTCAAAATTTCAGATAAATTAGCACTACGCAACTAGAACTTTTTCTTTATTCACAAAGTAGGAACACTTGGAGGAATTAATTACAGGAAATGAACGACTAACTGTGTTAGAACAAATACTGCAGCCTCGAGAATGTTAACACCTCATAACATTTTCTAGAATCAAGGATAAGTGACCTACTTTTGGAATCTCTCAATACATACCCACAGTGGAGAATTCCCATGATCCGCAATGAACAGTTAGCACAATTACTACCTATATTAAAATACCGTTCTGGGTGTGGCAAATATTTATCCTCCCATAAAACTATTCACTATAATTAGTCCACTTGACGTAGGATATCATGATTTTGGCTATTTCCTTTCTTACATCATAAAGGTTTCTAGGATTTGGAGCCATTGCTTTCTTGCTATTATCATTCCTAGAAAATGTGCTTACAGTCCTATAATATGCCCTACCACCATAATATGACAAAGTGTGCTATTAAAAGAACATTCTATTATAGTGTCAGTAATACTACTAGTCTCATTTTTGTCGGTGTCCATTTTAGTTTGCTTGGTTACCCATTTGTCTAGGTCTTTCCATTTTGATCTTGTTTTCACAAAAAAAAAAAAAAAAAAAAAGAATAAAATGACACTATTTGAAGAAGAGCTTAAATGATATTCTCATAATATTTAAAACAAAACAAAAAACAAAAAAACTCACCGTTCAATATCACTGCACGTAAGCTAACAATAGACATGACCTCATCCATTACCTCAAGCTTATTCTTGCCTGCATTTAACACCTGATTACAAAGATTGAACAAAGTGACTCTAGAACCCAAATTGGATTTATTGAGTACAGAATTATCTTGACTTGGCCTATCTATAGCAAATTAATTACACAGAATGAACTTAAATAAACAAAATGTCTAAAACTAAACTATCAGCACTCTTGGTTGTAAGCTTTCTAGCAGCAATTTCTCTTAGGGCATACCTTTTACTTCTCTCAAAGGTGGAATATTTGGAGAAGCTGAGAGTTTGTCCCTACAGAAGAAATAAGCAGGGGAAAACTAGAGATTTATTCCTCAACTTTTCTCCTATTATTTCTCCTCTCGTAGGTCCTAACAACGATTTCAAAACACACCGTCAGGTTAGTTTCAATCCTTCCAACAGATATAAATGTTTTTCCTTTACTTTGTTCAATCTAGTCCCAAATTTCTTTGTTTAGTATAATTATTTCATATTTATTCTCTCATTTTAAAGTTTCGTTTGTCAACTCAATTACTCATCTGGAACTGACTCTCCTACTTATGGAGAAAAGTAGCTGACAGGCAGGCCTAGGATTTATGAAACTTTTGGCGACCACCACATTAAAAGGGAACTAAGTCCTAGCACAATTCCTTTCAGGACAAGTTTGAAAGGAATTTTCATCATGCCAATGAGGATAGCAGGGAGAATACAATTCAGGTGGAACACATTGGAAAAAAATTCCACTAAAGATTATGTTTTCAATATATTTGTAAAACACAGAGTGAATATAGGTCTCCAAATCATCTAATCTGAAGAAAACGGAATATGTAGTTGTATTCCCCAATAATGATTAATTGTTCTTAAGGAAGTACAAAATCTAAATATTTAACATAATTGTAAATTTTCAATAGTCACAGCCACAAGGATTGTAGTGTCCATAGTTCTTACTATTTGAAAATTTCACTTCACTCTCAACTGGAATCTTTATATATATATTTTTTATAAAAATATTCACTTGATCCACCAATTTCCTGCATATTAATTTGTCAACTTAAACCAATCAAAGCCACAAAATATGGCTTCTTGGGATAGAGTTTGACATATTATTCTATATTATATATTTTTCATGTCATCTTTGATATATAACCATAATATTATACAATTTTCCTCATATCAACATTTTTCTTCTTAAAAGATTTCCATGGTCGCAGCACACATGGGCCTTCCATTCAAAAACATATCAAGCATGATAACAATAATACCAACCACTACAAGATATAATTTTGAATGAAAAACCCATGTGAGCTAGGACTCTGGGTATAAGCTCTTATTCTTATACATGCAAAATGGCATGTAATTTAACAGATAAGAACTTAATATATCTGAATTAATTGTTCTGGGAAAATCCATCACTGGCTCACTCAGTAGCCATGATTTCTTGCTCTCTGTTGTTTAGAGAACAAGTTGCTCAGAAAGCATAACCAGGTGCATCAGGAGGAAGCTAATTATGTTAGAAATCCTAACTGGAACAGAAAAATTGAACACCATAAATTATTGGTTATCAAGTTTACGGTATAACAAGAAAGAGTACTGTAGCATAAAAAATAACAACTGACCAAGAATTCAAAATTCAAAATTACCATTAGAAACAAGTCCAGATTACATGATGCACTACCCTACACAACATCCAAATGCTGTTCATATCCAAAAATGCAAGTTGAAGTAGCTAAAAGGGTATCTTCAAAATATGAACAGCTTCGAACACCAATATAAAAAGCAACAAAAGAAAATTGTAGTAAATGGTTGGTACTTACAGTGAGCTTTGAAAGTCCTTCAATACCTTTGAGGCTTTGCAGTTTATTGTTTGCAACTGACAGCCATTTTAAATTGACACATGACTTTAACCCCTGATTTTCAAGCACACAAATTTAGCTTCACAAAAATCACAGCACACAAATGAAAGATGACAACTTGACAAGTACCTCAAGAGAAGTGAGATTGTTGAAGCTGAGGTCGAGCCTCTCCAAGTTCTTGAACTCGCTCAAGCACGACACCTACACATTTACACACACATCAATATTATCTATAAAGGAAGTTGTATAATAAACCAAAAAATAGAAAAAAGGACAGGGGTAGAGCAGAAAAACGACGTCGTACATCGGAAAGAGCCTTGTGATTGAGCTTGAGACTTGAAATGGAGTTGGGGTCGCGAGTGTTGTTGTCCTTGAGCACCTGCTCCAAACTCAGACGGTTCATGATTCTGCCTTGTGCTGTGCTTTCGCTGAAACTCTAGCTTTGCTTTTGCTTTTGCACTGCAAGCAACTTCATGCTGCAGAATACATTTCGGTTCCGGGCTCAATGAGGATCGCTTGCGTTAGCTGCGTTTAGGGTTTTGGAATACCGGGGTGATGATGACTTTTGTCTTTGCAATTTTGTTCTGGGCTTTCGACCGCTCTCTCCTTGGGCCCTCTATTGTCTCTGTCTTTTTTTCTTTTTTTCTTTTTTTCTTGTTTTCTTTTTTTCTTTTTTTCTTTGTTGTTCGACTACATTTGCAAGGATGAAGTTATGACTTCGCAAAATGCCGATTTTTTACGGAGCCTAAAACTTGCTCGCTTCTCTATGCTTTAGCCTGTAGTCCACATCTGGTGTCTAGGATTGAATTAAATAACTCACAAGATTCAAAGTATGTTGAAGTAAAAAATGAAGGTAGAGTTGAATTTTTATTTTATTTTATGGGGATTAGAAGGAAAGAGTTAGGAGCAGGCATCAATCCGGCCGATTCAAACCGTAATTACCGATTTCGTTTGATTTTGACGAAGAAAAAGTCAAATGGTTTAAAAACCAAACTCTAGAAAAAATTAGTGTTTCATATCTACCATTTGTAGGGATTGGAAGAGATAAATTTCCTTCGATATGAATCTATCTTCTATCTTCAATTTGGATAAATTTTGGAAGTTGGCATGTGTTTCTTCATTTAACATACTCCTGGAAAACCTGTAATGGTTAATGAGATGAAGACGCTGTCCTGCTTTTTAAAGAACAGATATAGGACACTATTCATCGTTCATCATTTTAACTCAAGTCCAGCTAATTACACCAGTTGAGCAATAAGGCTGGCATTGTTTGAGCATTATTTTGTATAAATATGACTACTTTACCCAACCAAGGTAACCAAATTTTTGGTGTAACACCTCCCGTTCTGCGTTTGTTAGGTGTCAAACAAAGCTGAAGAAAATTATGTCCCAAGAAGGAAGCACAAGCAGCCCCTAGACAAGACGAGACGTCAGGTTCAGAGATGGGATCCCCTTATGGACTCAAGAAAGGCAGCATACATAAATACCTAGTATCTATTTTTCATGAGTAATTAGTGAAAGGCAACATCCATGATCATCCTAATAAACCTGATGTAAGTCGACTCCGGACCCAGGTAACAGAATTCTCCTTCACCTTCAGATGGAATACATGAAAGTGTAAATGAGGAAAAGTTCTTTCATGCAGCGGTTGCATATTTCACGTAAATGAAAGGGAGGGAATAATCGGCACACCTAATTGCGTCCAAGAACCCTATCTCATGGCCAATAATGACTACTAAACAAGGAAGCAAAAGTGACAATACGATTAGAATTACCTTCATTGAGTTATCACATTTGAAAATTGTGAAGCATCTGCGACGCAGCTGGAAAATACAGATTACCCAGAGCTCAGGAAACTTGAAGCCATTTACTTAACCAATGTGTCCCACTCATACAAAAGCCATGGGCAATGAAAATAATACAGAATTAAATGCTACTCCCAAAACTAAACTTCCTGAGAAATTCTCAGTTCTCATGAAATGTATTTTTCCTGCTGCTCTTGGAGAACCTTTGCTGAAGACTTAGCATCCAGATATAGCGTATCCACTTCCTCTAGGTCAGCCTACAAATTATAAAGATAATAACACACTTATTTTGTCAGTGAAAAGGCTTGAACAATTCACTTCAAGCACATATAACATTGTCAAATTTGTAACTACCTTGCAAATTTTGTCTCTGCCATTCATTTTTGCCACAATGCTTGCAGGCGATAAGAGCTGAACAGCATGCCTGAGGAAATAATGAAGTAAGCAATAAGCATCATTCCGAGTGAATCAGAGTTAACAAATCAAAAATTTATGCCACCTTAAAGATGTTCGTTGTCCTATCTCTCCAAGGTAAGCTAAACTGTCGTCATCTATTCCCAGTTCCTCCACCTGTGCACGAATTACTAATATCTGGTTCAAGCATCAACCAATAGAATAATCAGTAGTTTGATACATAAAAAAATCAGTAGTTTGGTACTTGAGAAGATGATTGGGCATAGAAAGAGAAATTTTATAGATAACAAGCAAATGAAATTGATATAGACCTTTATCATCTCTTCAAGATCATAAGTCTGTGTTCGGATAATTACCAACCGGTCCAACAAGTCAACAGGTATTCCATGAGGACTAGCCATATCAGTCCCTCTGCACAGTAACATATCCATGTTCAGAAAGCAAAACTCTAGTGAGCACACTGATGGTTTTAGGAAATTCCTTCAAAATTAACATGGAAAGATAGGTATGGCCTAGTTATGCTTTTATGCTAACAGCGAGCATACTAAAAGGCATGGCCTAGTTATTGTGCAAAAGCCTGTCTGATTACAAGTTTCATACCTTACATTGCAAATTCCTCTATTGGTGGCAAATATTACTATTGGAGATAACGAGCTCTCCAAAGCACGATTCAAGTATGAAAAACACTCCATATCCAGCATATGTACCTATTGGTCAAGATTCAAAAGTATAAGTGATTTGGACAGACGAAATAGTTCTAAAGGACTTGAAAGAGAAAAGAACCTCGTCAATGAACAAAACTCCAGGTACAAGCTCCGCTACACCTTCATCAATGTACCGATTAACAACCTGTCATCAATCATAAAGTAAATTAAACACTTTCCTTCGCCTTTATTTTATAGCTAATGAAAATATTATTAAAGGGAAAGAAACTGCTAAGGAGGTGCGAGAAATGGGTTTAGGATTTAGTCAGAAAGAGAATAATTTATTTAAACTTATTAATTAAAATAATTTATTTGCAAGACGAGTACACAACAGTATAAGAAATGCCCCACCCAAAGATTAGAGAAGAAAAAAAGTTATAACCAGAAATTAAAAGATGAAGTTCTAAAATCAGTATATTTCCAAAAGCAGCCTAGATATGCAACAAGAAACTACATTTATCTGGAGCATGATATTATATGGGTAAAAAAAGTGAGAAAGGGCATATTTGTCACAGCGGTATGACTCTCACAGGCTATGTTTGTGTTGCAAGGGCAAAACAGAATCAATGTAATCAAGCCCAATTAGATGGAATTTAAAGCTGACGTTGATATGATCTGAAGTATGTCAATGTCTTGGAAACTCTTTATTAGTTGACCTCTCAGAAACATTAGTAATTTGTCAACAGGCTTTTACAAATTTACCGAAGAAATAAGCAAGGAACTGTTTCACCAGGAAACCATATCTTAGGTTCCTACGACAGAAAATACATTGAGTTGGATCAACATTTCCTACATATTCATAAGATTGTACCTTATTTATTTCTTGTCGCAACTTGTCAGTAATTTCAGTTTTCCTTGGCTTCATCATCTGACCCATTAGAGATAATATGTCTTGCCCACCTTGAGGTCGCGCATTTGCAGCATCCAGATCATGTAGTGTTACATCCTGTTAAAGAGTTACATAAGCAAACAGAAATTGAACATCAACAGGAGCAGATTATATGTAGAGCATAAAAGTTGGTCAGAAACACCAGTGTTAAGGATTTAGTAAGATATGCCTATATATGGTAGTTCAGATGGTATTCCAAGAAAATGTTAAGCGTCCATTTCTGCTAGTACCAAGTTATCAGGCCAAAAACCCTTAATAATCGTTTCATGGGTGGACTGCAGTGCTCAAGTCCAACTACTTAATTGCAGGCAACTAAACTTTTCAGCATGTTTGGAGAATCCAGTTTCCTATATTAATCAAACAAACAGAAGTAGGAATGCACTTTTTGGGAAATATCTGGACCATGCGGGGATGATACACATTCCTTTAAGAAAGAAGTAGTACCCAGATCCAGCAAGAACTATCCACCGATCAACTTGAGTAATTACTAATAAGGCTACTAGCCAATAGAAAAAACCCATCCAAGACTAAGTATGATAAAATGGGTGCTACCATCATCACAGAGAACATTTACAAAGAAAAACACAATTCACATAGAACAAACCTGCACAATCTCCTTCTTTTTGTGAACCTCTCCTTTTGGAAGTGGAACATACTCTTCTGCTTCCAGATCAAATTCTGTAGCAAAAGCATCACTTCTACCTACTCTTTTTACAGCTCCACTATTAGCTTCAATGTATATAACATCACCAACAGCTACCTACATGTTGTATCAGGAAAGTGGTATCAAAAGAACAAATGGCCCGAAAATAAAGTGTACTTCAATATGAAAACCTTAAATAATCAACTAGGCGAAACAAATAGTTTTTTTTATTCTTCATGCATACGCAAAAAATAAATAATAATAGGAGGACCTTACCTTTTCCTTAATCAATGCATCATAAATGGTGGGATCCAACTTCAGTTGCTTGGTTCCTTTAACAGTTTTTAATCCAATGATGACGTGGCTGATGCTTTTACCATAACCACCTGTAACACTCTCTGTTTCTTCTGGTGTGAGTTCCGTCACCTAAAATGAAACTATCAAAACATCATCAACTGAAACCAACCAAGTCAAATATAAAAGTAACATTATCACACCAAATTATTTTCAAAATATTTGATATCATTAGAAACTTGCCTCTCCTTCATAGACCTCTTTATTTTCCTTGATACGCAGACCAATAGCCCGTCTAAAATTTTCCATTAAAACCTCTGTTTTCTTTACTTCTGATGAATATACTTCTGATCCAACCATTGGGCAGAACGGAACCTGCAAACAAGAACCATTAACCATTAAGAAAAAAACACTATCCCTAATGTAATATGAATCAAGAAATCTCATGAAACATCAGATTATTAATTAACATTACATTTCAGCTGACAGATGAAAAACGTGAGGAATACCTTACTCCCAAGCTCCTGGGATATTCCAAGAGCCAGCGCTGTCTTTCCAGTACCAGGAGGTCCAGCCAGTAAAAGTGCCCGACCGGCCATCTTCTTCTGTCGTATCATATCAACAACAAGACCAGCAGCTTCTCTCGCTTCCCCCTGACCCACAAAGCCAGCAGCCCAAGGTATTGCTCTTCCATTGGCCTGGAATAGAATGACACCGAAAAACCCAATTTATATTGTCATTCAGATCGAGATCACTCCACAAAACAAACTGAAAAACTACAACCATGGTTAACACAATTGGAGTTAAGCTGACATTAATCTCTTGATTTTGAAATTTAAAGAATAGATTTATGAACAATTTTATGCCCCCAGATGGCAGAAAAACTGACGTTTTAAACTTCTCCATTTCATTAGTTGGTTTCTTTGCCGCCAGAAGTATATTTACTTACTACACTACCATGAATACAGCATCATCTGAAGATAAAGCTTCGAACTCTAATTTCTAACACAACCACATGGAGTGTGAGTGTTATAACAAACAGCATTTTTTTTTGCAAGAGTAAAACATGAAGCATTAGCAACAAACCGTTTAACTCTGATCCGCATGCCCATTCAGTGTACTAAATAACCTAACATTTCAGCAAATAAAAGAGGAATGCCAGTAAAATGTAGTGCACAAAACAAACCCTAAAACCCTAAACCCTAAAATCGAAAAAGGCAAACTACTTTACAGCAGGAAAAAGGAAGAACCTTCAAGATAGCTTTGAAATATACTACAAGACGGCATATGTTTATGGGTAATCAGTATTTAGAACAAAAATTGAGAGAGAGAGAGAGAGAGAGACCTCAAGACCAAGGCCTTTGATGTGGGTATGAGTGGCTATGCGTTGCTTCTTGGTCGTAGACTGAACCTCTTCAATCCTTACCTTGTCCATCAATCTCTCTCTCCCTTTCTCAGTGTCTCTCAGTCGCTGCTTAATTTGGGTTTTGCAGAGAACGTTGCAGTGGAGCTGTGATATAATTACAAAAGGGTTACAAGCTTATACGCAGTCCGAGCGAGGCAGAAGCAAGTCGTACCTGTAATAAGGCAGCCAAGAGTTACTTCTGGGCTATTTTTTGTTCATCATTCAATTTAGCCCTTTTCCGGACTGAAAATGTTAGCCCATGGCCCAACTTCTTTGGTATTTTGGAGTACAAGCGTTAGTCTAAGGGGGGTGTATTCAATTAAGATTTTAAAAGAGTTAAATGGAGTTATAAAGTTTATAGAGTTCAATGTAGTTCAATTGATTTCTATCAACTCCACATAGAGTTTGATTGAATTCCTACATTGATTTTGATAGTGTTTGTTAGAGTTTTATTGTAGATTTTAAATGAGTTGATTAGAGTTCTAAAATATTTTTTTCTTTTTTTTGGGTTGTTTATTGTTTTTCTAGATTTTCAAAAGTGAAAGGTACCTTTACAAAAACATTTTGTAAAGAACTTCCAAATCAATACATCCAAAGAAAATATAAAAAAAAAGGCATCTAATTTGTTCAAATATGCAACCAAATAAGTATTATGTCTGCATGTTTATGAAAAATGCACAAAAGTAATTTCATGACCAAAAAAAAAAGATAAGTAAACTATAATTCTAAATGCATAAAAACGAATAAGTATTTTCTTCATTGCTCATCTTTGACTCCCGTCATTCATATCATCTCTCCACATACATGCAATCTTTAATTAGTTCATAAGAAAATATATATATGAAGATAATTTTTTTCCCTTTTGTTTTGGCATGGACTAGATATATATAGATATTGTACAAAACAAAGAAAAAAGGATGACTATAGATCGATGAAGAAGGCTGTGATGTACATAAACCAAAAAAAAAAAAAAATTAACAGCAAATAAAAAAATAATAATAATAACAGCAAAAAATAATTATAATAACAGCAAAAAAAAAAATTATAATAACAACAACCCTAAACCCTATATATGATAAAATAAAAGAAAATAATAATAATAAGAGCAACCAAAAATGTGTTGATGTTCAGCAATATGTACAGCAGCAAATATTTACAGCAACAAATATGTTGATGTTGATCTATATATGACGATGGCAACAACAAGAACCATTCAAGCAGCAGTTGTTCATGATGTACATCGATATATATGCTATTGTTCATCGAAATATGGTGATGTATAGCAACAACAAATATTCAAACACACAATGAAAGATCATACATACATAAATCCACTTGACAAGCACACACGTTCAAGGACTGGAAAGCGTAGAGCATGTTCAAAGTTTCTAGGGTTGACATAAGATTTGTCAGGGCCTTTTTTATATATACTTACCACTTTAATTTCTAACGAAATCGGGCAACTTATTAATTCCTTCAAAATAAATTACTTTTTGAATACACCTAAATTTTGTTTGATTTTTAAAAAGTCATAATTGAATACACCTAGATTTCGATGTATTTCTTTATTATCAATTGAAATCTGAATTGAATACACCCAAACTTTTACGAACTCTTTTAAAATCTGAATTGAATACACCCAAACTTTTAAACTCTTTTAAACTCTTTTAAAATCTTAATTGAATACACCCCCCTAAAGCTATAGGGAAGGTAGATTCCCACCACAATGGTGGTGGATTCCCCCTATGCCCATGGCACCCACCATCGAACCCCAGTGGGGTTTTCTTTCCTCCAATGTAACAAAAAAGCTATAGAGGAGGGGGATTTCTTACACACACACACAACTATAATGTCATGGGGATTCAAACCTGAGACATCTAATCTACAAGTCAATGTGATTTTCCACTCAGCTAGACCCTGTTGGTTTGGCCAACCATTTTAGTTTTTTCTTTGTTGGATAAGTCCCAAAAAATTTTAGTACAAATTTGGAATTGAAGTTTATATATATTTTGGGTACAAGTGATTGGGGAGGGGTTTTACACAAAAAATATTCATTGGGTGCTAGGAGGTTTTGAATCTCTGCACAGAGCTATTGGCTTCTATCAATTTTTTTTAGCAACAAAAGATGTAGATTTGAACTCTTCTAACACACGGAAAGAGAATACTATTAAGAGATTGGTTTGTGATTGAGGTTTGATGATTTTTATTCTTTGTTTTAGGTCTCGTTTGGAAGTGATTTTGAAAGGACTATAATCATTTATGAGGAGAAGCATCTCACACATGCTTATAAAGAGACTCCTCGTATAAGGACAAGATTCTGAACATCATACATAACTTTCACAGCAATTGAAGAAGGTAAATTACATAACCAAATACAAGGATTTACTAAATGTCTAGCATTTGCTAAAGTATCTACTGACATTAGCTCCCGGTAAATATGCTAAAGAGAATGATGTGTGCTTTTGAGCGGACTAATTTCATGTATTTAGCTCACTTGCCCATAAGTAATGCTTCAGTTTGGGGTCTTGGACAATTAATTGTCACATGGTGTTATTTTCTGAGTGATGAGGCAGAAGGCAAAACCAACAAAGCAAATAAATTAAAGGCAAGAGCTTCTGGTCACAAGAAGATAATTGTTTTAGGAAATAATGGTCTTTATGCTTACTGGTCTTCTTTTTAGACCAAGAGGCGCACAACATTTACATACGCCTTGTGTAGGAAGAATTAGGAAGAAACCATCTCTCTCTCTCTTCAACAGAAAAATTAAAGTCTAAGAAAGCATAGCTTGACTTCTGATCACAAGAAAACGATTATCCTAGCAAATAATCATCTTATATTTAGTAAGACTTGGCCTTATAGAATAAACCATCCCCCTCTCTCTCCCTCTCATCGACAAAAAAAATGAAAGAAAGCATAGTTTTGTACCCAGCCCCTGGTTCTCACCAAATCATATCCATGGTAGAATTAGCGAAGCTAATCTCCCAACACCAACCCAACTTGCCCATAACAATTCTACTCATAACTTCCACATCTTTTGAAACCTCCGCCACATCCTCCTCTTACATCAACCTCATCTCATCTGATCCAAACCAAACCAACCCCAATCTCCCAATCTCCTTCTTCACCCTCCCCTCCCTCCATCTTCACCAATCCCACATCGAAAACCCTGTAGAATCCGCAATCGAAATCATGCGTCTCAGCATCCCCAATGTCCTCCAAGCCCTCGAAACCATTTCACAAAGTTCAAAAGTCTTAGCCTTTATCACCTCCTCTGTCCACCTCCCATATGACTCTCAAATCCCAACCTACTTCTACTTCACCTCCTGCGCCTCTGCTCTTGCTGTCTTTCTCTACCTACCCACCATCCACAGCCAAACATCAAAGAGCTTCAGAGACCTAAACGACGCCGTCCTCCACTTCCCCGGATTGCCACCTCTCCGAGCCTCCCAAATGCCCCTGCCTCTTCTCGACGGCGGCGGCCCTGCGTACGAGTACTTTGTCAACTTCGCTGATCGTCTTCCAAAATCACAGGGAATTATAACAAACACCTTCCAAGCACTCGAGCCATCTGCAATCAAAGCCATAAGCGATGGTTCTTGCGTTCCAAATCATCAAACCCCGCCAATATTCCACATCGGGCCGTTGAATTTCGATGCTAAAAACCGGGCTTCAAGTGCCTGCGAAGACAGGTCAACTTCAACCAAGTGTTTGACGTGGTTGGATGAGCAGCCGAGCCAGAGCGTCGTCTTCTTGTGCTTCGGGAGCAGAGGTGCGTTCTCCGAAGCACAATTAAGCGAGATTACCATGGGTTTGGAGAGAAGCAAACAGAGATTCTTGTGGGTGGTGAGAAGCCCTCCGGGTTCGAGCTCGGTAGAGCCGGATCTCGAGATTCTGCTACCCAAAGAGTTCTTGGAGAGGACCAAAAACAGAGGCCTGGTAGTGAAGTCGTGGGCTCCACAGGCTGCTATTTTGCGCCATGGATGTGTAGGTGGGTTTGTGACTCATTGTGGGTGGAATTCAGTGGTTGAAGCAGTGACCTACGGGGTGCCAATGGCGGCGTGGCCTTTGTATGCAGAGCAGGCAGTGAATGGTGTTGTTTTGGTGGAGGAGATGAAGCTGGGGATACCAGTTGAGTCAAAAGAAGGGTTTGTGAGTGCAGAGGAAGTGGAGAAGAAGGTGTCGCTGTTGATGGATGAGAAAAGTCTGAGAGAACGAAGTCAAGCTATGAAAGCAATGGCTTTGGCTGCTTGGGACAACGGTGGGTCCTCGTTCACTAGTTTTTCTAAGATGGTAACTTCTTGGAAGCAATAGTAGTGCCACGTTCTGTTTGATTGATTGACTATAGCACTCGTGCAATTTTCTGGTTTTATGTTACTCAAACTTACCAATAACTTTCTTCAAGTTAGAGCAACTCCACCCATTTGCCCTTTGCCATGGCAAGGGGGGAACTAGGGCAGGCACTATTCACGTGAATAGTTTTCTTGCCCTTGCAAATAGTATTTTGTGTTTCCACCCATTGCCATGGCTAAGGGCAGTTACTATTCATTTTTTTGTTTTTTTCACAAATTTTTTTATCTCAATAATTAATTCGGATAATATTTTCGGATAAAATTTTCGGGTTCCTACGAGTCAAGACTATTCATAATCAGATAAAATTTCCGGATAAGATTTTTGTGTTCAAATTTCGGATGAATTTCAAAATTCAAATTTTCGATAAATTTGGGTTCAAATTTCGGATGAATTTCAAAATTCAAATTTCAGATAAATTTCAAATTGAAAATTTCGGATGAATTTCAAATTTCAAATTTCAGATACATTTCAAATTTCAGATAAGATTTTCATCCATTCAAATCAAGCCACGTGGCATCTCTATCTGGCCAAAATTTTCTATAAATTCAGAGGTTGAGCTCATACCTCTCACACCACATCTTTCTACATTTTCATTTCTGAGAGTTTAGAATTCATACTCCATTCTCAAATGGAAGATTTTAGGAGATGCTTGGAGAGGCAAGAGCGAGAAACAAATGAGAGAAACCGTAGAGCAGATGAAATCAATGAGTTGCAGAGACAAGTCGATGAACAAGTTGTCATAGTAGTGGCTTTGCAAGATGAAGAGAACCAACGTCGCCGTCGTGGCTCAGAAGTCGGCCGTCGCCGGAATGTGGACAGACATAGGCAGTCTCGGGGTAAGAACCTTTTGGAAGATTATTTTATCCCAACTTGTTTGTACTCTGATGTTGATTTTCGAAGGCGATATAGACTGCAACGCCATTTATTCAATAAAGTCATGCATGATATTTGCAATTATGATGCATACTTTGTTCAAAAGTGTGATGCTGCTGGGGTTGTCGGACTTCTTCCGGAGCAAAAGCTTACAGCAGTTATACGAATGTTGGCGTATGGAGCATCTGCTGATCAGGTGGATGAGATTGCCCGGATGGGGAAGTCCACTACGTTGGAGGCCTTGGTAAGATTTTGTGATGCAGTTGAAACTCTGTACACTAGGGACTACCTGCGCAGACCTACTCCCAGGGACCTCCAACGGCTTCTACAAAAAGCAGAATCTCGAGGATTTCCAGGAATGATTGGTAGCATCGACTGCATGCACTGGCAATGGAAGAACTGCCCAACTGCCTGGTAAGGTGATTACGGAAATAGAAAAGGCCAAAAAAGCATCATCCTTGAAGCCGTTGCTGGCTTCGACACATGGGTTTGGCATGCCTTCTTTGGAGTAGCTGGATCCCAAAATGACCTCAACGTGCTGGGTCAATCCCCGGTCTTCAACGATGTTTTGAGCGGCCAAGGCCCCAATATCACCTATGAAGTCAACAATACAGTCTACCAGACGGGGTATTATCTAGCTGATGGCATCTACCCGAGGTGGACCACATTTGTCAAATCCATTCCGAATCCCCGATCCCGAAAGCAAAAATTATTTGCTACATATCAAGAAAAATACAGGAAAGATGTCGAAAGGTGTTTTGGCATCCTTCAAGCTCGGTGGTTGATTATTCGAGGTGCAGCCCGTATGTTTGATGAGGAGGTCCTCAGAAGCATTATGATGACTTGCATCATCCTCCATAATATGATTGTGGAGGATGAGTATGATTATGAAGCTACAGAGGTCGACGAACCGGATCCCATGAACACGGCCTTGACACGAATTTATGAAAGGCCCATGGGGCCAAGTGGAGAATCGTTTGAGCCGGATCCGTTGGTTAGGGATGGTAGTATCATGACCCGTATGATAGATCGATATATAGAGATGCAATCTTCATATATTCATGAAAGGCGTCAACTTGACTTGATGGAGCATCTATGGACGGTGAAAGGCAATGAAGATGAATGATGGAGAATAGATGCTTTGGTTATGTTTTATTTATTTATGGTTTGGTTGTTGTGTTTTTTTTTTATTATGGTTTGGTTGTGGTTTTTCCTTATTATTGTGCCTTGTTTGTAGTTTTTGTATTATTTTTTTATTATGCTTTGGTTGTGGTTTTTCCTTTAAATTAAGTTTTGTTTGATGTATGGAATATGTTGAATAAAAAGGTATTTTATTGAATGCTTTGTTTATTAAATAAAGAAAGCCAATACAAGTCATTAAGAATTACTACTACTAAAATAAAATACATGAAGTACAAGAACTTTAATAGAAAACATGAAAAATACAAATACATAAAAGTACATAAAAGGTATGCCAACTAATTTAATGGTTTTGATCATTTAACCAATCAGTGTTGCTAGGCCCATCATCCCGGAAAAGTCTTCTTCTCATAACATCCCTTCGTTCTAGCTTCCAAAATTGTTTTGTTTCAGGGGACATATGGCTTGTATCCATTGCCATGGTTTCCCGATCCGTCTTGTCCGTCTCTTTTTTCCGCAAATACTCCCTTTCTTGTGCATATTGTGCTTGCAGTGCCATCTCGTTCTCTTGGCGTTTCAGCTCCATTTCAACTCTGATGGCGCTCTGCCTTGCAATTTCCTCCAAAATTTTTGATGAATTACTACTTGAATTACCCCCTTTCTTTGCCTTCGCAGCCTTTCGGCCAATGGGCCTCGGCTCCTTTTCGATGGGTGAGTCTTGACTCATAGGGGAATCGATAGGTGAATCCGATTGCATTGAATCACGGAGTGGTGTCTCGTTTAACATAACGTCGGGACCCGTGGGAATGATTCTGAAGCGTTTACAATTTTTCACCACGTCCCAACATTCATGATGGTTGAAACTTTTTTTGCCTTGCCCAATTGCACCAAACCACATCTGTGCTTGAATCATCTATTACAAAAAAATTAATGGACATTAAGAAATATTTAAAATATATTGGATATGCAAGTAACAAAAATAAAATAATGGAAATGCAATTAACCTTACAAATATATTGGAAGTGCAAGAAATATTAACAAAATATTGGAAGTGCAAGAAATATTAACAAAATATTGAAAATGCAAGAAATATTAACAAAATATTGGAAGTGCAAGAAATATTAACAAAATATTGAAAATGCAAGAAATATTAACAAAATATTGAAAATGCAATAAACATAAAATATATATATATATATATATATATATATATATATATATATATATATATATTAGGACATTAAACTTAATAAAACTCAAATTATAAAATACTTACCTCGTTACTAAGATTTTCCCCGCTTCTACGGTTGTCCATCGCTTTGGCCAAGGCATCCCTCCATTTTCCCAACTCTTTATTGAGAATTTTCCACCTACTAGACAATGCCATTTCCGTACGAGGCGACCCCGGAATTTTTTCAAAAAATTCGGCATGAATTTTTTTCCACATATGAAAAAATTTCATCTCATTGCCTGTCACGGGACAATGACAAATTTGGAGCCAAGCCTCACATAAGGAAACATCTTCCATGGTGCTCCACGCCCCTCCGGTTTCGATTGAAGAAGCCATAAATATAAGAAATAAAAATACAATTTGAAAGAGAGGAAAATGTTGAGTAAAGAGTGAATAATAGTAGAAGTAGAAAAAAATGTATGAGGATTGGTGTTGAAAGTGAAGGGTATTGAAAGGTATTTATAGAAAAAAAAATTCAAAATATTTTGGTATTTTTTAAAAAAAAATTCGATTTTTTTTCATAATTTTATTGCCAAAAAAATGCCAGCCGTTGGATTGGAGGAGAGAAGCAGATCGGAGCGCCCAGGAGTTGACAGCTGGCTTCTGCCCGTTGGAGCTCGCGCAGGGCTGACGTCAGCGCACGCGAGTTCAAATTTTTTTTACCGTTGGCGCGTGAATTGCACGCGCCAACGGTAAAAAAATTTTGAAGTCGCGCGCGACGTCAGCGTGACGTCAGGCGCACATCATCAGCCCTCGGTTTGGGTCTCGGGCGGAACTCGCCTTCGGGCTGGCCCGAGTTCGTGGGTCCCACTTCTCCCCCCGGGCCTGGGCTCCTCGCTGGAAGGTCGTTTTTTTTTGGCCTGCCCCCAGCCTTGGGCTAGGCTGAACGGTGGAATTGCTCTTAGGCAAGTTGGTAAAGGCAGTGTGCTGCCTCATTGCATTTAAATTCGTGTCTCTCTTCTTATAAATTAGATTAAGCAATTTAGACTATAACTTTTTATTTATTTATTTAAATAGTCTTCAAAAAGTACCCAAACTTTAGGAGTAGTTTCAAATTAGTACCGAACTTTTAAATGACTGTGGCAAACGTAGGCCAATATTTATGTTGATGTGGACTTAAAAGGCTAATAAAAACCAAATTACATTTTGAAATAATTAAAAAAAAAGTACAATATATAAATATTATAAATTTAAAACAAAAAAAGAAAAATGTAAATAAATAAAAAACACAGCCCACTGTGCCTCCAACACGACCCCCTATCCCCATCTCAGCCTCAACCCTAGCCACCTCTCCCTATCCCAACCCCACCTCGACCCATCCTCCATTGTCAGCCCAACTCACCCATTCGCAATAGCTCTTAGAACACTTCTACTCATTTGTCATGACGAAGGGAAATGGCAAGTAAGGGCGGTTTCTGTTTACATGAATAGTATTTGTCCTAGCAATTGTTTTTTTGTTTTCCACCCATTACCATGGCAACCAAAGGGCAATTACTATTCACATGGGATTAATTTTATTTATACATATGAGATTAATAAATAAAAAATTTCTAGGTATTTATAATAAAATATTCTGAATGTTTTCCAATTTTTTTTCTTTGATGACGTCAGTGCCATTAGGCAACAGTTTGGGCTGATCTTGCCTTCGGGGCCTACCCAGTCTTGGTGGAGCCCACCTCCTGCATATGCTGGACTTGCTTGGTGGAGTGGGTTTTTGTAGCCCAAGAGGCCTTTTGCCATGACAAAACAAACTGCTGGAAGTGCTTTTACTAGTGAACTACACCTTTTTTGAGTTTATAAAGTCTTGTATTTCCAACATTATTCATAAGAAATGAAATTTTCGTTCATGGTTATATTTTATGTACTATTTATTCTTGATAGCGCTTAAATATTGCAATGATTTAACAATTTTAACATAATATTTTATTTATTTTATGATTAAAATAATTTTTAGGTGTGAAGGTTAGAAAACATATTAAACACAAGAATTATATAAGTGAAAGTGAAAATGAAATTGCTTTTCTTTTTACCAAACACTTGAATACAAAAATAATTTCAATGTATACCCTTTTTAGTCATTAGACACAACTCACAGCACTTTTACACAAAATTTACCAAACACTCATAAACTGATTATTGTACCAACAACACTTTCAACAAAATATTTATCAAATGCCAAACTATTTTCTCTCACAGCAAATATGACAGTAATTATTTTCACAAATCTGACAGTAATTATTTTCACAGCACAACAATGCCAAACTGGCCTTTAATGTAGTAATTCAATTCTACCGTCGATACCATTGGGAAATGTACATGCACCTTGCTTTATGGTAGAAACCTCTTGAAATTTTCATACTTTACTAATCCGTAATAAGATGACGAGGAATATTGATGATGAATTGAATTGAGGAGGAGTCAGAATCCAAATTCCATTGAAGTTGTTTACTAAATTATTTGGATTCGGGGTTGGAATTGTACTGATTCCATATAAGTTTACTAAATTCCCTTGAATTAGAATTGAAACCAATTTAACGACTAAAAATAAATTATTTTATATACAATTTTTTAATTAAAAATAGAAAAAAATGTGAAAGTATTTTTTAATAGATTCTTGTTGGTTACAACCTTTGGAATTATTCTTCTTTTTTCGTTTTAATTTGGAATTTTGAAAAGTGTGTGCGGATATAATGGGTAGAAAAATAAATTCTCGATGGGATGGTTCTCTAACATTCAGAATATAACGTCCCAGTCAAGAGTCCAATTCCTCCAAAATCAGGAGTTGAATTCCTGATTTTGTGTGATCCCCGCTTCTTATTTGAGTGATGTAAATGCAAGAATCATTTGTAATTGGAATTCAATTTTGATTACGGACTAGTAAACACACCGTTAATGCTCTTCATTCATTTGAGCATATCAACACCAAAAATACGTTAATGTGGAATATTAATTACCCAGTTTTATCTTCAATGCACCAGCCACCAATTTGCATTTCTCCAAGTTCAATGCATTTGCTAATAACTCTTGGGAGTTTGGACAGCTACTCCATCATGGCTGGACCCAGTGGCGGATCCAGAAAGTTTTCAAGGGAGGGGCAATAACATTTTGATAGGACGGAATTTTTTTTTAAAAAAATACATATTAAAATGATTATTATATATATATATATATATATATATATATATATATATATATATATATATATATATATATTACAATAGCTATAATCAAGTAATTGAAGCAAAATAATTAATCTTAAAACTATTTTTATCTAGGCTGACTTGCTAAAGAAATAAGAATAAGCCAGGGGAGGTTTGTAGAATTATACATACATATATGCTGCAGTGATAACAATTTGGTTTTAACAGATTGGCCAAGACTCAACATTTCAGTTTTAACTAGTTGGGCTGTAAGTAAGGTTTTTATTCATTTATTGTTTATATATTAATTTTGTCAGAGTTTGGGAAGGAAAAGGAATTTTATTTCACCAAAACGGTAGAGTTTGACTTTTAAAAAACTTCAATGAAACGTGCGTTTCATTAAACAAAACTAAAGGACGACGTCATTTGTGAAAAAGAAAATTAGGGTATAGAGTTATCTTCTTCCTTCTTGAACCATCGCCTCAGCCTCCATTAGAAACACCTCTGCAACACATCGTGCACCTCGCATCCCCTTGAACCATGCTAGTATGTGTAACTTGCCAAACGATTGGCTCCTTGAGGTGATTTCCAGACCCTTTACATAATGATTTAAAACCTTTGGCGCTATCGCAGAGGGGCAAATCTAGCACATCCATGGCTGTTTTCTGAGGAGGGGAGGTGCAGATGCACCTCCTTGCGCCTCTGTAGGTCCGCCACTGGCTGGACCCATGGCACACCAACAGATTGTGGGTGCTATGACTTGTTTATGTGTGTGTGTGAGAGAGAGAGAGTGGGTCGGGAAAGCAGGGGTTGAGAGGAAGACTAGATTGAAGAATGACCCCGTTGAGGTTTGTTCTGTATTCATCACAAATTTATAATTACAAGAGTTGACTTTGTACAAAGCTAATAACAGTAGGTAAATATCTCTAGAATAAATACAGTGGTCTGCATATAGGAAAGAATATGAGATTGCTTATGTCAAGAGCAATCTCCTTTGATAGATGGAGAAATATCTGATGATGGCAGAATTATAAGAGAAGACTTCGTGGTGTTTTCTTTGTTCAGGAGACTTTTCACTTCATACATCGCCTGTAATGACTCCGGTGGCTGGGTTTGGTGATGGCTAGAGGTGAAGGTGGGTGGGTTTTTTTGTTGTTACTGTTTTAATTTTTATGTTTTTATTATTTTAGACTTTTGATTTTAATTTTTTAATTAATTTAGAAAATAAAAATTTTTAATTAATTTTTAATCCATGTGTAGTCCACTTCAGCACAAAAATGCCAAGTTGGACAAGCCACAGTTGAAATAAAAAATTCATTGTCAGCAAATTAAATTCTGGCCCAAGTTTAAAGAAGTTGGGCTCATAGCTAAAATGGTCTTGTGGACTTGTTGCTAATTAGTTTAGGCCCAAAATGAATTAATATTAATATTTTTACAAAACAAAATCAATGAATTGAGAGCAGTGACAAAAAATGGGAAGTTACTCCCACATACAACACTCACACAGTACATGAGCTCGTAACTGGCTCCACTCCTTTCAGTTTCTCTAGGTCTATAAAAAGGGACCATTGGTGAGCAAAAAGGGGGGAACGGAGGAGAGAAAAAAGAGGCAGAAAACAAAGGACAATGCTTGGTTCCTGATATATCAAGAGTCATTCCTCCTCAACAGAGCTAACGTGGCTTCTTTACAAAACATGTGTTTGTTTGTTTGTTTTTCTTTTTTTGTGCAAATCCTTTAACTCAAGTCTTTTGCTGGTTTTTTAACCTGGGTAAGTTAAGGAGGAAGAGACGAAGGCTAAGGAGGAAGAAACGAAGGCAGGGGAGGGTGACTTGCAGTTTTTTTTCTCTTTTTCAAAAAAAAAGATTTTTCATGGTTGTTGAAGAAAGGAGGAGGAGAGGGAGAGGGAGAAGGAGGAGAAAACTTACATGCTAAATAGAGGTGAAACCAAAAAAAAATTCCGGTGCCATTCTAGCCACACAAAGTGAGGCAAAACTGGAAAAAAAAAAAAAAGGCCAGAGACACCCCACTAAGCCAGCCAAAATGGAAATAAAATGAAGGTCTATCTTCAGTTGATATGAGGATCGTGGAAAAAAAATTGGAAAAAAGGTGGTCTTTATTTCACCCAAATTCCTAAATTATAAGAAGGAAAAAGAAAGAAAGAAAGAACAGCCGGAGAGAGGAAGAAAGAAGAAGGGGAAAAGAAAGAAATGGCTAAAGAAAGAAAGAGGGTGATAACCAGCTGCGGAGAGAGGAAGAAGAACGTTTTAATATTTTTACTATTTTAACCTATATATTATATCTATTTCTTATAATAATATTACATATAGTAGCCTACCCAAGCCCAAGGCACCTGTCCTTGCCTTCGTCTCTTCCTCCTTAAAACTAACCCAAGTTAAAGAAAACCAATAAAAAGACTTGAGTTAAAGGAGTTGAAAGAAAAAAAGAAAAAGGAAACACATGTTGTTTTGTAAAGAAGCCATGTTGGTTGTTGAAGAGGAATGGCTCCTGATATATCAGGAGCCAAGCATTGTCCGAAAACAAAAGCAAAAACGCAGAGGAAGAGAAGTACCAAACTACTTCAGAAATTCAAAGAAGATACAAAGCTCTGTCACAATACTGTTTGAGAAGGTATAAACTAATTCATTTCAACATTCTCTTATGTACAGCTAACTTGCAGGCAAAAGAAAGAGTGTAAAAGAAACTGTACAAAAGCCTTGGCAATAGAAGATATAAACAAATCTTTTCAAAATGATGATAACGGTGCTGCTTACTCAAAGAGAGCTCTCGCAAGGACCTCTCTGTTGTGAATTACAGATGGGCTTCCGTAAGAACCTCACTGTACTAAGTGCTATGAACACCTTGCGAGTGTCCATAGGCACGTTGTGGTACTCAGAGAAGACCTTACGAGTGTTCTTGAGTTCCAAAAACAGAAAAATGGCGTGTTAAATCCTAACCCACCTTCAGCACAAAGAAATTCCAAGTCTGCAAATTGGAGAACGAAGAGACAGCCCACGAAATTTACTAAGACAGCACTCCTCTGTAGCAATTTGCAAATACCATAAAGGGTTCTCACTCTGTTACTGGCAGTATGAAAGCCCTCCCAAAAGATCTCTGTCTGCAATCAAATGAAGAAAAAAATTGCACCAAAGCATCAGACCGTTGTTACCAAGAGACCAGAAGGGAGCAGAGAATTCAAAATTGTCTTTGGCCCCAAAAAAAAAAAATACAGTCAAGCCTCCAGGGAAATGATGAAAAGAAAATCACAGAGATCACAAAAGAGAAAAGAGTTTATCTTCCCTTTCTCTCGACACCAAAAACAAAGGTGTACGACACACGGCCTCCGTCGTACACAGGGACTGCAGATTAATGGTTCAGGCAAAAAAAGCAAAAGGGAAAAATAGCTCACCAATTTCAAGCTAAGAAGCCTCCTCCTGTGTTGCTACTGCTGAAGAACCCAAGAGCAGCATAAGCCAAAACAAAGAAGCCCAAAAGCCGAAGAAGAAGCCCCAGGAGCTAAAGGAGAAACTAGCAAAAAGAAGAAGGAAAAAATAAAACGTAGAAGCTCACAGAGAAGGAAAGTGACGAAAAGCAAAGGAAAGGAAAAGAAACAAAAAAGAATAAAAGTAACCAGCTAAAGACAAAAAAAGAGTTGAAGCCGGGATGACTTTCAATAGTTAGTGAACTATATGGTCTACTTTGACAGAAGGAAAAGACTCAGGCCTAGTTTGGGATTGCTGTCACTTTTAAATAAAGTTGCTTCTGCTGTGCTTTGAAAATAATCAGCTGTAAAGTAAAGCAGCTCCATGTTTGGTAAACAATATTTTTAAAGTACTGTGAGTACAAAAAGCAATGTCAAAACTGTTTGGTAAATTTTAATATAAAATTGTTGTAACCATTAATAATGACTAAAATAAACATGATGTTAAAAGTGTTATGTACTAATCATGTGGTGGTAGTGGTAGTGATGGAGTGGAGGTTGTGGTGGTGATGAAGGTGGAGTTGGTGGTTATAGTAGTGGTGGTGGTGGGGATGGCAGTTGTGGAGGTGGTGGTGGTGGTAGTAGTGGTAGCATCATGGTGGTGGTGGTGTTGGCTGTGGAGGTGGTGGTGGATGTGGAGGTTTTGGAGGAGGAGGTGGTTGTGGTGGTGGTAGTGGTGGTGGAGGTGGAGGTGGAGGATGTGGTGGTGGCAGTGGATGTGGTTGTGGCGGTGGCGGTGGTTGTGGAGGTAGTGAAGGTGGTGGTGCAAGTGGTGGAGTTGGATGTGGAAGTGGAGGTGGTGCCATTTTTTAAAATGAATGACGGTATTTTGGGAATTAAAAAAATTTATTAAAGGTTCATCTCTGCTTCTTTTGAAAGCAGTTTTGAAAAGCAACCCAGAATCTGCTTTTAAAAGCTATTGTCAAAAGGCCACTGGTTTTAAAATAATCGGGATATTTTATTTTTACCAAACACCTTAAATTGCTTAACTTTAAAGTGAAGCAGGTTTTTGGCCAAAAAAAGCAATCCCAAACGGGGCCTTACCTTGCTTTGACTTCTCTTTGGTTTTCTCAAACTCAAAGCTCTGAATTGATTATGGCTAACGGATAGCTGAAGAGATATATAGTTTTGGTCTAGTTTGAGTTTAAATTTGAACTACTCCAGATAAAGAGGGGAGTGACTCAATTTGGATTGATCTCTACTACTCCAAATAGATATCGGTTTCAAATGGTAGCTGGCTCTCAAAGCCTTTATGACATGGATATTTTGTTTATGGGCCAATTAATAGAATTGTCAAGGCCTGGAAACAAATTGATGGGTTGACAAAATAAATTACCCATTAATTCTCAAAAGTCCAAAATATTTGATGGGTTGTCCAAATAAATTATGTGGTTAATGGATCAATTTTTAAATCCTCAAAACCATATGTGAGTAAATTAATGGGCTCATTAAAATGCCTGTTAATTTTCTTTGTACATTGACAATAAACAAATATGGTACAAAACCATTCCAAATTTTCTCATGGGTCATCTACCCGTACAAATTTCAATGAGATCAAATTTAAATCTCCCAACCACAAACTCTGTCAAGGGGTCATTCATTCCTTGAAAGTTCAATCAAATATTTTGAACTATGTTTGGTTTGATTCCGCCAAGGATACGTAGACAATTTGGAAATTCAATCTAGATACAACCGTAAGTCCAAACAGAATCCCTGGTTTACCTTAACCAAATTCGCCCCAAACACTTTTCCAACCACAAAATCAAATTGAATCCTTGGTCCAACCACATTCATCCAAATTCCATAAAATATTTCTCACACCACAAATTCTTTCAAAGGGTCATTCATTCCTTGAAAGTCCAATCAAATTCTCCAAAGAACTGCAAAAGGCATGATCCCCCAAAGGGGGTATGTAGGCAGTCTAGGGTTCCCTGGATGCAGCCATAACATCAAATCAAATTCTATTATTTATTTCATTCTTCACATTGGAATCAAAGGGTGTTCTCTTTTTAAAGAGATTATAATTAAGAGATATTTTCATCTTGAATGGGTCGTACTCAATTAATAACAAAAACTCTTATTGGTAAATAAGAGTGAGATTATATTGGGTGAATTTTTAATTATGTTATTACATTTTTTTATCTAACAAGCCACATCATCACTTAACGCCTCTTTTGATGGCCTGGGTAACTAAGTATTTAATTTGTGAGTTTTTTGTGAATTCAGGTATCTACGTGCAAAAGTTTAAAGGTTGAGTACTAATTTGAAATGACCCCCAAAATTTAGGTACTTTTATGTGGTTAACCCAAACTTTTTTTTTTGGGTTAGCACAAGTGGTGAGGTAGAGGAGTAACAAAATGAATTAGGATAATTAGGATTATGATAGAATTCCCTTTAATGTAACCGAAAAGCTTATCAATAATTTATCATAATTTAACAAATTTTAGTAAATTACTAGCTAACTTCTCCACGTGTACTCATGCGCTTGTGAATAGGCTTTTCTTATTAGGGGTTCGTAGTTCAATTTGTTAAGAGCATTAACTCTTACACCTAGGTTCTTTTTTTATTTTTATTTATTTATAATAATCCTACTCCCCAAATATCACTTAACATAAACTTCTCTTATGGCACATAGTTTAATTACAAAGAATAGTTGAGTGGAAGTGTAAGGAAAATATGAAAAAAGTGAATAACTTAAGTGATTACTGAATATTGTAGTTTGATGGGTGAATAATACTTTATAAAAAATTTATTGTATAATATATATTTTTTATCCTTATATGATAAATAATTATCTCTTTAGCATATTAATCAATTGAAGGCATTCTATGGGATTTTGAATAACCGAATTTTTTGTAGCGGTATTTTACTTTTTTTACCAGTAAATAAAAATTGTTCTAAATTTAACTCCACTGTATTCTCCTTTTGTTATTAGTGAATTTCCTCGTCATCTTCGAACTAACGCAGGCTATAAGCCGAACCAGTATAAATCTCTGTGTTATTTTGATTTATTTGCATATGTCATATCTTGTCTTCTTATTTTATAGGTTTCATATCTGACACTTCCAATTCTGTGCACAACAATTTTGTTGGGAGATTTTTGTTTACATTTTCCCTCAACAAATGCAAAAAGGGGAATTGTTGAAGAACTGACCGACTGCACCATGCTCAGAGTTGAATGTTTCAATGGGGTTGGATCAATAACCATCTATATATATATAAGAAAGTGTAACATCCATGGGAGCATGGATGCGACTACACTCCTAATAAAGAGTAATAGAAGCATTTTTAATAGTACTTAATCTGTTGATACTTTTCTTTATAATGTTGAAAAATGTCCCAAATTTGGGTTCCCTCCCACCATAAATAATAAAAAGATAATAATGTTTTGGAGCATTAACCACAAAAGATGATACGAGCATTAACCACGCAAAGAATTAGGTGAAATTATCTCCTCAGTGAAGGTCACAAGATGCAAACAATGAGGGACTAACATAAGCTTCAATACATTGGGTTAAGACTGACAAACTTTTCCGTTAAAAGGCATCGTTTACGAAGCAAGAGCTTCTTTTATACGACTTTTGCAACGTATGTTAAAGACATTATTCCAACATTGCATTAGCCCAAAGATTCTATTATGTGTGCCATGATAACTAGTTTCGTATCCTTTCAAAAGAGCTGTTTCATTTAATTTTAACAATAATTTATTCAAATTATAATTATGAGCACTATTATTTGATTCTCGCTTATTAAAACAGTTATGCCCCAATCAAGGTGGTTGGTGTGAGTGGTTCAACACTCTCATTCCTTAAAAGAGGTCAGGGGTTCGATCCTTGCTCTTGTATGGAGTCACCACTTTGGGCAGTACTTCACCCCTTACGGGCCGACCCGGTGTGAGCGGGGATTAGTCTGGGTTGTGGTTAAGGCTTAAAGGTGCCACCCATAATTGGGGCCCATCCAGGACCACCTCGTCGTTCAGACAAAAAAAAAAAACCAATTATGGCCCACACTTAGAGATCCAAAGCCACTACATGTTTAGTGGGAAAAAGATGAAAGACTCATCAAAGAGATCAGCAATAGTTTTGAACATACCATGTTCAATAAATTGGAACTTGAATACTTTAGTGTAAATGCATAAAACCGAATATTGAAGTTTTAATAGATATATATATATATATATATATATATATATATATATATTCCCCTTCTATTGAGGGATTCCTCAAATAATTTTATTTGAGGGACACCCTTTAGGGTACTCTACGAATTGTTTTTTTCAACGATCCAAACCATCAATTTTTTAGGTCTTCTTTTATAGTACTTCAAGAAAGTACTAAAATTTCAATAATTCAATTGAGTGGTCAAATGATATCGAATTCAAGTATTTTTTGTAAAGATGATCTTTGAATGAGTATCTACAAAATAGACGGTTTGGATTAGTGAAATACAATACGGAATAGGCCCTACAGCTACGAGGGTGTTTCCTTATTCCATCATTGCATTAACCCATATATTTTTATTCCTTTATTTTTGCCCTTGTATCTAGTTTCATGCAAAAAACACGAATATTGAAGTTATAAAGAGACATGTCAATGCAATAACATGCAATTCTTTTAATTGACTCATAACTTCAAATAGGCATGCTTGTTTTATATAAAAGGGAGCTTCAGTTGAGGGATCTCTCAAATAATTTGAGGACACCCTTGTAAGGTCCACTCCGTATTGTATTTCACTAATCCAAACCGTCTACTTTGTAGATATTCATTCAAAAATCATCTCTACAAATAATCACTTGAATCTGATGTTATTTGACCACTCAATTGAATTATTGAAATTTTAGTACTTTCTTGAAGCGCCGTGTTAATTGATTTTGTATGACACAATTGGATATCGAAACGGTTTCTAATTTGTCTGATGTTTTGCAAGAATGATCTATGAATGTAGACTTAAAAAATAGATGGTTTGGATCGTTGAAACAAAATTTGTACGGGACCCTAAAGGATGTTTGAGGGATCCCTCAATAGAAGGGAACATATATATAAGCGAATAAATATCTAATTAGACTCAATTTAATTTTGAAAAGACAAAAACGCAAAATTCAGTAATAAAAAAATAAATTAAAAGAATTAAAATAACTTGCATGTCGCTGGATCAGATTTCATCACAAGTCAATTTTTACTATTCATATGAGTACGTTTTTTTTTGAGTGCTGCTAAACGAACCCTAAAATTAACTGAGTACACCCTACTACAAAAGTATATATTGAATTACTAATTTACCCTAATATAAAATGACCAAAAAGAATATATGGAATTGTGAAACAAATATAATTTTAATAAGTACACCCTACTAACCATATTGAACCCTAATCAAGAGATTGCTTGGTGCCCATCTTTGTGATCCGCGAGTCAGAATGGCTTGGAGCAGATGAAGCCTTCCTTCTTTCTTCTCAGAACTATTTCTTGGCAACTTCGATTAGACAACTTAGAAAGGAGGTTCGGTGACACTCTATAATTTTTGTTTGAGATTGGAAGTCACAGATCTGTAATGGATGTATAATGCTCTGTAGCTATCTTGTGCTCATATTGTTTTGCTCTTTTCTTATTACAGCTTTATTGGAACCATTCAAGTGGGTGATCTTTTGCATGCTTGTTATTCTTTTTCGTGTTACACACATAAGACTGCTATTATTTTTTCTTCAGGTTGGCATCTTGAAGCATATTTGATTGCTTTTCGGTGCTTATGGGGCAGATCAATTGTGTTTTATAACTAGTGCTGCCCCATGAGCATTATTCAGAACGATTAGACTGATATATCAAAATTTCAAGTGGTTTTAGGACTTATCTTACAGTTTATGGCCACTGCCTTCCAAAAGTGATTGCAGTTATTTCATCTTTCATTGTTTTCCTTCTGATTTTATAATACCATAGAAAAACGTATTCAGAGAAAGAAATTACATTCATGAACCTGATTACAGGGACATGTGCTCAATTAAATTAGTAATTAACAACATTAGTTTGGGTAAACATAATAACATTACAATTTGGCCTCTTATTGGTACATTGCAGAGATATTATTCTAGTTTTATGTAGCATATATCAAAATAAATATAATAATTATGATGGCTTTTTGCTCATTTGGCTTCTTCCAACACAAAATATGTTATGAGATAATTTGTGTTTAATTTCTCATTTGTCCTATTGTGTTTTTAACAAAGAGGTGGTGATTGCAAGGACTTGGAATTGCAAAAAAAGTGTCAACAGTTTTAGTAGAAGCATAAATTCATATGAAAAGTCAAAGATTTATAAACACTATTTCAAGCTGAAAATCAACTATAAAATAATGCTACAAGTATTAGGGTGTACTAGGGATATTTTTGGTAGTTTCATAGGGTGTACTTAGTTAATTTTATATTTTAATTAAAATATTAGGGTGTACTTAGATCATAGGGTGTACTCAGTTAATTTTAGGGTTCGTTTAGCAGCACTCTTTTTTTTTTTGGGTTAATAGTTTAAACACTTCCCGTAAATGTGCCTCTTTCTTGGGCGAAATAGCCACCGCAAAAACAACGACTTTTCTCACACGATTAGAGATAACATGTACTAAAGAATTTACAAATTAACATATAGTTTTTATGATTTAGCATCATAGGACAAACATTTCCACTCAAGATTTTACCAACTTTTAAAATTTGTATACTTTCGTAGGTGTATACCTTTTCTCTCGAGCGGTGGCAATATGTATTGTCTTATTGGGTTTAATTCCAAGTTGGTAAAGTGTCCAGTTTCTTTTGTGCGGCTGCTCCTGTGTTCTAGATATAGGGTTTCTTTGTTTAATGTTGTATGGGCTTTTGTGTTTATTTAGTTATGTTTCTCTGGGTTTGTTTTATTTGTTGGTGTTGGGCTACATCTGAAATGAAGTTCCTCAATTTGTAATGTTTCCCACTATTAATGAATACAGTTCTCTTGACAAAAAAAATAAATATATAAAGTTGAAAGGGGATTTTGGACAAATGGGTCTAATCAAATGGGTAAGTAGCCGCTAAGTCTGATCAAATGGGTCAAATTGCGAAGAGAATTTGACAGACAATTGATTTGTTGATAATGTTAATTTATAGATTGTTAAATTTTGTGTGCATAATATGTGATTCTTATTTGATTTCTTCTTCCCAATGCCATCTAGAATTGGTGGGGTTTTCAAACATTGAAACACTATGTACTGAAGCTTTAGGCACTTACTTTGGGTTGATTCATTGTTTCACTTCCTTTAGCTAAATTGTACCTAAAAAACGGATATATATAAATAATGTTTTTATAAAAAAAATTATAGGAGTCCAAGTCCAACAGAAATTTTCGTTTTTTTCTTTCCCAATAAGGGGTTCCGTTTTCTTTTCCATATATTTAAGGAGAAGATCAGCCAAAAAAAAAAGGAAAAGAGAGAGAAAAGAAACGTCAAAAGACCAGCGAAAAAAAGGAAAAAGGAAAAAAACGCCTTGATGGAAACCTTATATTCTGGGAAAAAAAATCGCATTAAAACTCGCTGAAAGAAAAGGTAAGCAAGATATTTATCTTATTTGAAACGATCTTGAGGTAATTTTGAAAGAAAAGAAAATTGCTATGAGAATTGTATGTGGAAGGCATAACTTTGTCGAGGTTCCCTTAAAAGAAAAAAAACCGCTTTACTCTATTGCCTTGTAATGGAAACAACGAACATTACTTTTTGTTTTTTGTTTTTTTGGTTTGGAGAGAAGGCGATATAGTATTTTATTGGAAAAATCAGTAATCGGGCTATGTCGTCGGAGATTTAGCGAGTTTCTCTACACCAATGGGCTCGGTCATTGGTCCTTATATTTGGATTGGGAACGATCTTGAGGTCCTTATATTTTTCACGTGATAATTGCTGATTCAATGTACAGAATTCTCAAAAAAAGAATGCACAGCAAATTATCTTTTGAAAACGTCAAAAGAGTAGCAAAACTAAAAAGGCCATGAATGAAATACTACTCCTTTATGTAAAGATGAGTTTTCCATGTACGCTAGCTATATAGACTCGTTCAAGCACTGGCATCTGAAAATTATCATCAATTCTTCACGCTAGCTCTTCTTTCCTCCAAATTGCTAGAACTTTGCCTTTTGAATTCATTTTTTTTTCTTGTTGTTATCTCCTGGAATTTTATATTGTTAGTTGCATAGTTTATTTGAACTGCTTATTGAGGAAGATAGTTCGGACCAAAAAAATAAAATAAAAGGTGTGCACGTCTCTATGCAGGCTTTTACCTACAAATTAACCATTCTAATTAATAACCTTTGCTTGTTCAACAAAGGTCACAAGTACCTGCTATGTTGTTAGATGTGCTTCAAATTACGAGCTACTACGACAGATGATACATAAAAAAAGAAAAAAAATTAGAAAAGAAAGGGTCAACTACATATTAGTACTCAAATTTTAGGAGTCGTTAAGTGTAATACGCTATTTTTTGCTGTAGTGTTCGACTCATGCTGGGCTCTTTTTAAAAATGTCGTGGATAATTCTATTTTACCCGCCCACTCTTGCGACAGGTGTTGAAATATGGTGTACTATGAACCCTAATGTTAAACAAACGTTATTCTCAGACCCTGATTTCTTTTTCTTTTAAATACTATTTACGTCCAGTCTCTTGAAGAATTTGGTTTGGCTCCATTAAATATTTATGTTAAGGATTGGTTAAGGACTTTTACTCTTAGATATTAAAGATTTATGTGATAGGAATTCAAATACTGAATTATTAATTTTCATAAATTTATAAACGATAGAGATCTAAATTCCATCATTTTAGAATTCTATGCAAGTATGTGTTTTGTATTTTAGAATCATATTTTTCAAATGTAATTTATTTTATCCATTGGTATTTTGTTGTTCGTATTAAGTAATGACTTAACTATGAATATAAATTATTATTTCTTGAAATAGAGTGATATTGTGAACAGTGGCGGATCTAGGATTATGTGGCCAAGGGGTTACAGTGTAAAAGTTCCGAAATTTTTATACAAAGAAAATAATACTAAAAAGATAGTACTTCCATTCATATCATCATCTAGTAGCCAATATCTCATCTACTTCAATTGGTCTTGCATTTGAACTACCCGGATTAGACGGAGAAGGACTATCCGTAGACAATTTTCTTTTAAAGAATCGTTCCATAAATCTACAAATCAATTAATTCAATCAATCATTAATTTTTATCCAAATTCAATATACCCTAAACCCAAATCAATTAATTCAATCAATCATTAATTTCTATCAATATTCAATATACCCCTAAACCCATATCAATCAATATTCCATATACCAAATTATCATATCAAATATCAATCAATATTCAACATATACTCAATCAAGCATAAACTCAATCAATCTACATTATCATATTCATATCCATAAATTTCATTATATAAAAAAAATATAAATATCAACAATATATATTATCACTATAAATTTATTAATATAAATTTTGCTTACTTGTTGAAAAAAAGGGCAGTGGACGGCGGCAAGGTGGTGGAAGGCAGCAAGGTGGTGGTGGAAGGCACTAGGTCACCGGCGAAGAGTTGTGATGGAGGTTGGGAGGTTAGGGTTTGAGAGGCTGGGAAGAGAAGTGAAATTGGGAATGAAAAGGGTTTGGAGCTGCTGTACAGAGTTGGGTGGGTAATGCTGAAGCTTTTTTTTTTTTTTTTTTTTCAAAAACCTGGCTCAAAACGACATCGTTTTGATGCCAGGTCAATTAAAAAAAATTGACTGAGCCTTGGACCAAATGACGTCGTTTGGCAAGGCTCGTTTTAAAAAAAAAGAAGGAGGCGTAGCGCAGCAGATGGCCTGGGACTTTCATCGAGCACTTGGTGTGCATACCAAGGGTTGTCCAGTAGCTATCCAAGGGGTCGTCCATGGAGTCCCTAGCCAAATTTCCAGCATTCCAAGGGGTCGTCCGACCCCTCTTGTCCCAACGTGCGTCCGCCCTTGATTGTGAAGAGGATCCACATGAATCCATAACTCAAATATAAGAAGGCTAGACTATATATACCCGTAATTAATTTACTCAATTGCACTTTGAAGATAATACAAGTGGCGATTGTAGTAGTCACACCTACAATAAAATCCATTGTTATGCAGTTTTAAATTTAGACTTTTGTAGCAGTAATGTGTGTTTTACAACAAATATAAGTGAAACATTGATGATGCAATTATTCACTACTATAAATAATTACCATTCTCAATAACGTAAATGAGTGGATCATTATACTTTTCCTTTAAGTAGAGTAAAAGATCTTGAATTCCTCTTGGATAAACATTTAGCCAGTCCGAAGCACCCTGTACCCCATTTCAAGGTATTGATATTGTTAGGATTTAAATTTGTATTTTGAAAACAATTGATCATCCAAATTATAAGGGGTTAATCTAGTGATTTGATGTGTACCTTTAGAACAATGGGGACCCCATTACACTCAACTGCCACAACACATATGAATATCAGAATCTAATTAGTCTATGAAACTTAAATTTCTTGAATTAAGTTCTCAATTTGTACTCACATGAAAGATTACGCCAGCGTCTATTATGTAGCTTGCGTATACAGAGTTATTTTGAGGTGAATCGCTAGCATAGTAATCAGCATAATAATTTAGTTCAAGAAAGTCAAATGAACCAATTAGAGACCTAGATTGTTCTTTAGTGAATTTTGGTGATTTTCTTCCAACAAATGATCGCATGCTTTGCGAATAGTCGCCACTAGTCAATGGTGTTGAATTATAAGTCTATACCTAATTAGTATTAGTGAAATAAGATGAGTTTATTTGTGTATTCACTTGAGCATATCTACCAAGCATGAGGTCAAAAGATGTAAGGCTAAAATAGTCATGTGTAGTGATCCTAAAATTGAGACAGATGGATGACTGAGATTTATTGTGACTTGTGTGAATCCAGCTAAGAGCAAATGATCATGTAGTACATGTTGTGTGAGCTCATTCTTACGGATAGAAATATATACAAAACGCTTGCACACATACTGTATGAGTAAGCAGAGCATTCTTTCAATATTTTCTATTCCTTCAGTCATCTCTAATAGACCAATTTGCAAAACCCAGCTTGAATACCAAAACATTAACATGGTATCAGAGCCATGTTCAATCATCTGAGCCTGGGCGTAAATCTGTGAACTCATTGAGCTGAGTTGAAGCTCGGTGAAAGTCGCCATAGACCCATTATCATCTTAGAAGAGGAATCAACCCACTCAAACCAAAGATGTCTAGATCTGGAGGCTGGGAAGTGAGAACTCCAATTTTCTCCAATGAGAACTACGAGTTCTGGAGAATCAAGATGATGCCGATTTTCAAATCACATGGGTTGTGGAATCTGGTAGAGAAGGGAGTTAAAACTTCCGATTTGAAGAAGAAGAAGGCTGAAGGATCATCGGAGGATGATGTAGATGAAGAAATGGCCGCTGTGTTGATGCAAGACGCAAAGGCTCTGGGAATCATTCAGAATGCAGTCTCGGATCAAATATTCCCTCGAATAGCCAATGCTGAATCAACGAAGATGGCATGAGATTTGTTGTATGGAGAGTATCATGGTGCTGATCAGGTACAATCTGTGAAATTGCAAAATCTGAGATGTGAATTCAAATATGCTAGAATGCTTGATGATGAAACTTTGTCTGGGTATCTTACTAGGCTAAATGAGTTGATTAATCAGATGAAAACGTTTGGTGAAATTTTGTCTAATGAAAGACTTGTGTAGAAAGTTTTGATTAGCCTTAGTAAACCATATGATCCCATATGTCTAGTCATTGAGAACACAAAGTGTTTGGAGATTGTAGAATTGCAATAGGTAGTTGCAATTTGAAGAGCCAAGAACAACAGTTTGATTTGCATACTATTGATGCAACTGAGAGAGCATTCTCTTCACTCTCTGTGAATCCAAAGGAACAAAACAAGAGTGGTGCTCACTCTGGTTCATCAAGATTTCAAGGAAATTGGAATTCTAAAGGCAAGAAATGGGAATCAAAACCCAAATTTCAGCAAAAATCTCCTCTGAACACTTATCAGAATATGAATGCATCTCAGTCAATGGGTCAAGAGGTTGCAAAGCCTCAGTGCAAGGTGTGTTCTAAATACCATTTTGGTGAGTGTAGATACAAAGGGAAACCAAAGTGCTACAATTGTGACAGATTTGGTCACTTGGCTAGAGAATGTATTGTAGCTAAAACAGTGCAAAAGGCAAACAGTGCTAACCAATTGGAGATGACAGGGAATCTATTTTATGCAAATAGCACAGTTACAGAACCAAGGGTGAATGGAGAGTGGTACATCGATAGTGGTTGTAGCAATCACATGACAGGAAATGTAGAATTGCTTGTTGATGTAAGAACCAGCATAGCTGGCAAAGTTCAAATGCCAACTGGAGACCTTGTGAATGTAGCAAGAATGGGCTCATTGGTGATTGATACAAATAAGGGTAGCAAGTATGTTAGAGAAGTAATGTATCTGCTTGGTTTAAAAGAAAACTTGCTAAGTGTAGGTCAAATGGATGAGCATGGATATTTCTTGGTGTTTGGTGGTGGAATGTGTAGTGTGTATGATGGTCCATCACTGGAATGCTTAGTCATGAAAGTAAAGAAGAAAGTGAATAGGTGCTATCCATTGGCTTTATTATCTAATAACCAAGTGGTTTTAAAAGCTAGTGTCACTCACTTTACTGAGACTTGGCACAGGAGACTTGGGCACTTACACTTTGGTGGTCTCAAACAATTGAGAGACAGGGAAATGGTGCATGGGTTGCCTCAGCTGGAAGACTACAATGGAGTCTGTAAAGGTTGCCAATTTGGAAAACAACACAGAGAAGAATTTCCAAGAAATCAAGCGCAAAGAGCAACTGCTCCACTGGAACTAATTCACATTGATTTGTGTGGACCTATGAAGAATGATTCAATTGCTGGAAATAAGTATTTCATGTTGTTGATAGATGATCTCACCAAAATGATTTGGGTTTATTTCTTGAGATATAAGTCTGATGCATTCAACTGTTTTAAAAAATTCAAAGCTACAACAGAGTTACAAAGTGGATTCAAGATTAAGTGTCTGAGAAGTGATAGAGGAGGGGAGTTCAAGTCTTCAGAATTCGACATATTCTGTGAAAAGGAAGGAATACAAAGACAATTCACTCTTGCATATACTCCACACAAAAATGGAGTAGTGGAGAGGAAGAACATAACTGTGATTGAGATGGCTAAATCCATGTTGCATGAGAAGAGGATGCCATACTTTCTCTGGAAAGAAGCAATGCATACATCAGTGTACATTCTAAACAGATGTCCCACAAAGGCTTTGAACAACATCACACCTTTTGAAGCTTATTCTGGAAGAAAACCAGGAATAGCACACCTGAAGGTATTTGGTTCACTATGCTATGTTCCTATTCTAGTTGAACGCAGACATAAGGTTGAGCCTAAAAGCTTCAAAGGAGTATTTGTGGGATATGCAACTTGTGAAAAGGGGTATAGGGTATTTGATCCACTATCTAAGAAACTATTCTTGTCAAGAGACATTGTATTTGATGAAGAGGCTGCCTGGAATTGGGAAGAGAACTCAGAGTCAATATCCCTAAATATTGGAAGTTTTATTCATGGTGACATAAGGACAGGAAGAAGTGACAGAATGGTGTTGTCTCATACATCATCTACATTATCTCCACCTAGGAGAGTTCTTAGTATTGAAGACTCTGAAGTTCAATCCAAGTCACCTATCTCAGGTGAATCTGCAAGCATGTCAAACTTAAGTGAAGGGCACAATCAAGCATTTGACCATACACCCCTAAAGTGGAGGATTCTGAATGAAGTGTTGGCTCAATGCAATCTGTGTATCATGGATCCAGAGAAGTATGAGGATGCTAAACAAGACAAGTCTTGGTTAAAAGCTATGGAGGATGAGCTGTTTATGATTGAAAAAAATGGCACCTGGACGCTTGTTGACAGACCAACTGAAAAACCTGTTATAGAGGTTAAATGGGTCTACAAGACCAAGTTAAATCTTGATGGCTTAGTGTTGAAGAATAAAGCAAGGCTGGTTGCAAAGGGCTATGCACAAAAGCCTGATTTGGACTACAATGAGACTTATGCACCTTGGCTGCACAAAAGAGCTGGAAATTGTATCAGTTAGATGTGAAATCGGCCTTCTTGAATGGAGTTATACAAGAAGAGGTATATATTGAGCAGCCTGAAGGTTTTGTAGTCAAAGACAAGGAGGAAAAGGTGTACAAACTTCATAAGGCATTCTATGGCCTAAAACAAGCTCCAAGAGCTTGGAATGGAGAGATTGACAACTATTTCTCACAGTGTGGTTTCAAGAAGAGCTTGAGTGGACCAACTATGTATATAAAAGCAAGGGGAGAAGGTATCTTGATTGTTTCTATCTATGTGAACGATATAGTCTACACTGGCAGTTGCAAATCAATGCTAGAAGAGTTCAAGGAAGATATGAAAATGAAGTATGAGATGACAGATTTGGGACTCCTTCACCACTTCCTTGGAATGGGAGTAATTAAAACTAATTCTAGCATCTTCATTCACCAGAAGAAGTATGCAAGGTCTTTGCTGAGTAAGTTTGGATTAAATGAAGCAAAGACTGTCACAACTCCTCTTGTAGCTACTGAGCAGTTATCTAAAGATGATGGAAGTGGATCTGCGAGTGAGGAAATGTATAAAAGCATTGTGGGAAGCCTTCTATATCTCATTGCTACAAGGTCGGATATAATGTATGCAGCAAGTGTATTGGCAAGATTTATGCACTGTCCTACCAATAGACACTATGGAACTGCAAAGAGAGTACTCATATACATCAAGGGAACTCTGGATTATGGCCTGGAGTAAGTGAAGGGAAGGAAAGCTTGTTTAATAGGCTTCTATGATAGTGATTGGGGTGGCTCATTGGAGGACAACAAAAGCACATCAGGATATGCATTCTCATTTGGCAGTGGTGTGTTTTCTTGGGCTTCGGTCAAGCAAAACTATGTTGTACTCTCAACTGCAGAGGCTGAATATGTAAGTGCATCAGAAGCGACAACTCAAGCAATATGGTTGAGGTTCGTTTTGGAAGATTTTGAAGAAATACAAACTGAAGCTACTCCTCTTCACTGTGATAACACTTCTGCCATTGCTATTACAAAGAATTTTGTGTTCCATCAGAAGACCATGCACATTGATAGAAGGTATCATTTTATTAAGGATGCACTGCATGAAGGAATCATTGATTTGGTGTATTGTCCCACTAAAGAGCAGCTAGCAGATATTTTCAGAAAACCTTTGGCTAAGGATCGTTTCAACTATCTCAGGAGTATGCTCGGAGTGAAATCAGCTCAAGACTTAAAGGGGAGTGTTGAATTATAAGTCTATAGCTGATTAGTATTAGTGAAATAAGATGAGTTTATTTGTGTATTCACTTGAGCATATTTGCCAAGTATGAGGTCAAAAGATGTAAGGCTAAAATAGTCATGTGTAGTGATCCTAAAATTGAGACAGATGGATGGCTGAGATTCATTGTGACTTGTGTGAATCCAGCTAAGAGCAAACAGTCATGTAGTACATGCCGTGTGAGCTCATTCTTACAGATAGAAATATATACAAAACGCTTGCACGCATACTGTGTGAGTAAGCAGAGCATTCTTTCAATATTCTCTATTCCTTCATTCTTCTCTAACAAACCAATTCGCAAAACCCAGCTTGAACACCAAAACATTAACAAATGGCTCTGCAAACCTTAAAAAACATGAAAATTTCAAGCATTAACTTGGTATTTTCTGACATATTGCTTTCCAATAACTAGTAAATATTAAATTCATAAGTAATTTCTTAATATACTTACCGTCCACTACTACAAAATTGTTAAACAACGACACAAGCTAGACGACAGTGAATCTAAAAACCATCATTATGTTTCAAAAAATGACAGTTTTTTAAAACAGTCGTGGTATGTAATCTAGTACACCACTAAAAGCGGTTGATTTTAAAAACACTACGGTGTGGAATTGACAAACGTCGTCCTTTGAAAACACGCTAAAACAAAAGGACACTTAAGTTATTCGCCCTCGTCCAAAACATTTCAGAATTCCCCCTCTTGAAAATCGAACATCCCTCTCTCTCCCTCCTTCTGAAAATCGAAACCCTCAACTCTCTGAATCTCCCTCCCATTTGTTCTCTGTGGTCGTCATCGAGCTCGCCGACACAGGTCACTGTTTGCGACCCATCTTTAGGCCCTTGGTTGTCGTCGTCGTCTCCGAGCTCTGCCTCCAATCTCATATCTCTATTACATATCTGAAGCACCATCTCCCCTCGTGCCATCCAGGTAATGGAACTCGTCGAGATCGCCATCTCCCTCGCGCTATCTAGGTCACCGACCTCGCCCCATCCTTCTCATCGAGCTTGCCGAGCTCGCCATCTCTCTAGTGGATGAGAAGCGTGAGAAGATGCTTCAAATCTTTTACGACTCTCAAGATTTCTTCCTTATGAGTATTATCACGCCCTAATGCTATAATTTTAATGAATTCATTCAATTTTTTGTAATTTTAATTTGCGAACCCTATTCGAATTGATTTCAATTGAGTTCTGTAATTTCAAATTTGGTTAATCTCTTTGTCATTGTGAACAATGTCAATGGTTTCAACTTATATTGTACTTCTACAGCTCTGTTTATATGTTTATTGGTGATTTTAGCTAAAGGAGCTTGAGAGAAGTTAGGCCCAAAGAAAGGTGTTATTTCTCAATCTGTAAAAGATGTGATCCAAAGTTTAGTGGATAATGACCTTGTTTTCAAAGACAAGATGGGAACCTCTGTAAATAGATGTTTCCATATACAGCTTTGCATCATGGATGATGATCAGTTTAGTTGAGTTATTAGAGGTAATAGAGAAGCCCATGCTTTATTATGTTTGAAATCTTGATTTTTTTTGGACAACAATACTAAGCAAGTCTTCATATCACTCTTTAAGCTTTTTGATTCTGTTCTGTTCTGAAATCCTGTGGGAGCATCTTTTAATTGTCTATCTACATATTGTTACTAAAATTGCTCTTTTTTTCTTTTGGCCATTGGCCAGATTATAACTTTACTTGTGATCAGCTTTGTCTGGAAACATATTTTTCATGGGACATAATATAAAATTTTATATGAAGGAGAACTTAAAATCTGAATGCTTAATTCAACTTTCATTTATTCTTTCTTGGTTTCAGTAATATCTCTGCCGGTTAATCTAATTGATAATACAATTATTAAATCACCTGTAGAGCAGAAGTACTTAATAATCACTTGGCTGTTGTCCAGCGAGACCATGAAGTTAGATCTCAAATAGAAGAAAGAAAAATAAGAATTGGTGGAGCTTATGAAGATGCTAAAAGAAATGAAAAATCTCTGCAAGAGGAAAAACTTCGACAAGACAAGAACGAGCTAAAGCAGAAGTTGAGGTCTTTTTGATTGGCCTTTTTTATATCATTAATGTTTTGTTGGTAAGTTTCTAGATATGGTGTGCATGCAATGGCCTCTTTATGGTACTGCTTTCAATATTCTTTGCTGATGTGTCCGAAAGGTTTTTTTTGCATTTCAAGTAAAAGCTGCTCCAGTGAACTTTGAGTAACTTGTTCCACCCCAACTTGCTCATTGTATATGCTTTTCATTGCATTTGTCTTACATGCTCGACTACTAACCTATGGTATCTCAATTAATCGTGGTTAACCATTTCTACTCATTTGCGATGCAAAATTTTTCTTTGCTTGAATTCATGTTGAATTCCTCTTTAGGCATGTATCCTGTCTTTGATACCCCATAACTGGTTCCCACTTCCCAGGCAGGTATTTCTCCTATAAATGGGAAATAAAAGAACTTTCTTGCACCTCTTTCTTTTCATGGGCTTTTCAATTGTTTCTTTCCAAAAGTTTTCCACCATCTGATACATGAACTGGGCAATTTAATGGCAGGTAATATACTCAAGGCAACAGAAAGTGCTCTGAATCTAGAGTAGGGGAGACTACAAAAGCTTAAACAATTTGATGATGAAAACCAGGCACTGAAATTACGCTCCATTGAGGTCTGCTGGCACCCAAACATTAAGCCTTGAAGGCTTTATTCTATTGGTTTTGTGAAACAATGCTTCTGTTTTTTCTATTTGTCTACAACTTCCTAATATCTAATAGAATTGATTAATTTAATATATATGTCGTTTGAATATCTGATTTTGGAACTCAATATTAGAATGCATGTTTCCATTGATTCTCTCCTTTGTTCTGTATTGTATCGTTTGCCTGTTGATATTATTACTTTATATTATTTCTTATTATTACTGATGATTACTATCATGATCTTTTCTTGTCATTGTGATTATTGTAATGTTTGGAAAAGTCATGTTATTCTAATCCACTTTTCAACATGTTTTTTCTCTTCCTTTATGTTAGTTTGTCATGCCGTGTTTTTTCTTTTTGTTATGATTTCAGGAAGTATGAGAGGCAAATTTCTAAGTTGGTTCAACAGATTACAGGTCCTTCTGACACCACCAACTTGGAAAATGTGCAAGAAGGCAGAGCTAAGTCAACCCAAGAACAAATTGATGAAGTTAAGATCAAATTAGTAGAATTTGTGAGCTCTATTACTTCTAATTATAGGTAGGAAGTATGTACGCAATAGAATAAAGATTGGTTGACTATGTAATAACTATTGAGTCTTCAAGTTTTATGAAAGAAATCATTTTTGAGTGTATATATTCGTTAATAAAGCCTTATAATTGGGTTTCTGAATCATAGGAAACAAAAAACAAAAATGTAACAGCTTGGGAATTTATTGGACGACAGATTTAAAGACAATAAAAACAATAGTTTTATTGGAAAAACCGTCGTTTGTACATATAATCAATGACCGTTTTCAACACAATATCGTTGTCTTTATATACAATCAACGACGCTTTTTAACTAAATACAAACGTCTTTACCCATAAATAACGACGGTTTAAAACCGTCGTCTTTACCAATAAATAACGACGGTGTTTTATAAACTGTAGTCTTTACTCATCAACAACGACGGTTTTTAAAAAAACTGTCGTCTTTACATAAGAACAACGACAGTTTTTAGTAAAACCGTCGTCTTTATAGATAAACAACAATGGTGAAAAGCCGTCGTAGTTTGATGCACTAAAAGATGGCGGTCGATTTAATGACGGTTTTGAAAGCATCACAACGATGGTGATCCACCGTCGTCTATTTCATTTTTTGTAATAGTGATCCAAACATGAAATCCAAGGCTCGTGTCGCAACATTCTTATTTTGTGTTTCTTCCGAAAGGGGCACGAACCAGTGTGACACTAATGTTAACCCTTTAACTCCTCTTTGAGACGCTTGCACAATAATATTAAGTTTAGTTGATTTAGAGCAACAAAACGGTAAAATATTCCCCACCCTATTGTATATTAGTACTACTTACTCATATAGAATTCTCAATTAGGATATAATATTATTTCTATAAAAAATAATTGAAAACTAATTAATTGAATCAAATATTTATTCTTGTACAGTTTTACGGTAACTGCATGAGCAAGGAGTAGGTGATGTGTCACCAAATATGCTCTGGCTGGCATGTTGCATGGCCTTTATATAGAGGTAGTACGTTCTATGCATGAGAATAGTAAGCAATGATGAAATAAATATCTTTGCAAAACACACGTGCATGCAATTCGAAGGGTAAAAAGGGAAAGTTACATATTTGAATGAATAGTCAAACATGGAATAATAGCTGCTAATTCTGGTGGAGTCTCCTAATTAACCACGTGCGTCAAATTTTGAAAAGAATTTGACGGACCATTTGTTTTGTTGACACTGTAGATTGTTCAAATGTTTGTGCATAATATGTGATTTCTTTCTTGACCCAAAAAAATATATATATGTGATTTCTTTTTTGTTTAACGAACTAGAATTTTTAGTCTAAATTAGGACTTGAAAGAAAATCTCTTGTAATTATTGTCCAAGTATCTTCTCCTTGAATCAGGTGAAAAATAAGAGAGATCAAATTTTAAAAAAAATCACTTATCACTCTAAATAAGCAATGCCAAACGGGCACTAATGGATTCGAATTTGAAACCATTGGTCTATAAGCCAAAACCTTTTTTCTTTAGGCTAGACACGTTGGCTTAATTTTACTTGATGTCTACATCAGAATGCTATCTGGAATTGGTTGGGTTTTCAAAAATTTAAACACTCTTCATTGGGCTGCTTCGTTTGGTTGATTTATTGTTTCACTTCCAGGGTAACTATACCCAAAAGAGGATATATCATACAAGAAATTAGTGACTTATAGGATAATTATTCAAAACGATTTGCCTTCATGTACAGTATTCTATAAAAGGACTGTACAGCTATTACGAGAAGAAAAAGTCTAGCAAAAGAAACATCTTCAAGTAAAGCTTATTGGATAATGACTCCGCTGTGAATATATAATTTATTTCTTGAAACAGAGTGACATTTTGAAGATCAAAGAAGAACGTGGAGAACTAATGATAATTTTCATACGCTACTGCTTGAACAAGTCTATGGCTAGCGTAATTGCTAAACTCATCCGTACATAATTCTCATAGCAACTTTCTTTTCATCCTCGTTCAAAATAACCTCAAGATCGTTTCACATGAGATAAATATGTAGTAATGACTTTTTGTTTACGCTTTTCTTTCTGTGCATTTTAATGTTATTTTTCTTCCCATCATAGGCTCCTTTACGGGGTTTTTCTTTGGGAAATTCACTATTATACCCAATAAAGGATCCCACATTTAAAAAAAAAAACCTATATGAAATGGACTTTAGAAACACATCCAAAGCTCCTTTACAACATAACAAAGAGGCTTTTAACTTTTTGTAAATTACAAAACTGTCATCGATTTTTTAAAACAAACCCAACCCCAAAACCTCATAAACCCAAAACACTCAATAGCGCGTCAAAGTAATTTAATAATAAAATTAAATTAAATTTGAACAATTGTGTGTCAAATTTGTTTCCACAGTTTGACCCATTGGTTATAAGAGACTAAATCAGACTTAGCGGCTCTACTCACACATGCACCATTATACATATTACGTGTTTGAATATAGTAGTTGAGTTTTGGGATTGGGAGGGGGAGACAAAAACTCATTCAAATATGAACGTTTTCATTTCCCTTTGTACCATGACATTCTACGTAGTTGCCTCCTCAAACCCATTCAATGCCCATCTCTGTATTGTTCTCATTTGCAGCACGTACTTCCTCCTCTATATAAAGGCCATGAAGCATGCCAGCCAGAGCCAACTTATACTTATCAAGATTATTACCAACAAAAAAAACCTCAAGTTATGGCAATGCAATTACGATCTGTTCTCTTAGGCGTGCTGCTACTAATTGGCTTTGCATTGACAAATAGCAAAGCAGATATTAGAGCTCCACCCACGCATTTTGACACTGCTTCTCTCAATAGGAGCAGTTTTCCAGAAGGGTTCATGTTTGGCGTAGGTTCTGGATCTTACCAAGTAAGTCCTTCCTTCTTCTAGGCTTTAATTTAATTTGTGTTCTGATTGGTTAGCATCGATCCATGCAAGAATATTGACATCTTCTTCATTGTTTCTCTTGTGTATTTCAGTATGAAGGTGCTGCAAACGAAGGTGGTAGAGGACCAAGCATTTGGGATACCTTCACCCACAAATATCCAGGTCTGTCCAATCAAATCATGAATTAGTTAAACTAACAAAATGGTATTACTTTTACTCTTATGCTCTAAATATTTAATTAAATTTTCAATGATTAATTGCAGAAAAGATTAATGACAGCAGTAATGGAGATATTGCTGTTGATCAATATCACCGCTATAAGGTTCATGACCCAATATGCACATATTAAATTTTGAAGCATGAAGAAAACTCAGGATATTGAAGATAAGCTCCCTATAATGTTTAGCTCTTTCTCATAAAATGTTTTATTGTTATGCACTGTAGGAAGATGTGGGGATTATGAAGAATATGGGGTGGGATGCTTATAGATTCTCTATCTCATGGTCAAGATTATTACCAAGTAAGTTCATTCACATCCTCACATTTGGTTGTGACCAATCGTCAATATTTTTGCCTTCATGTTGATTTTAGCTTAAATAATGTGTCCAAGTTGTCTACCTAATAATATAACAAAGATTTTTGTTTCAATTAAAATAATTAATTGAAATAACTGAAGCAAAATTTTTTTTTTTTTTCAAAGATAAATTAAAGAGAAGTCGAAGTTCAAGTTTCGACATATAGTCCAACTTTTTTAAAGTTGAGTTTAAATTGTATCGGTGCACTTATTTCTTTATTTTCTGGTTTTGTTTTAATTATTAGATGGAAAGTTAAGTGGAGGAGTAAACAAGGAAGGAATCAAATATTACAACAATCTCATCAATGAGCTCTTACGCAATGGTGAGTCATCCAACCTCACATGATCAATAATTTATACAATAATTGTTTCATGCACTCATTAAAAAAAACTCGTTTTATCAAACTTATAACTTGCTTTTATTGATCATGCTATTTATAGGTCTAACGCCATTTGTGACACTCTTCCATTGGGATCTTCCCCAAACTTTAGAAGATGAATATGGTGGTTTCTTAAGCCCTCATATTGTGTAAGTGAAGAAATTAATCCTCTGAATCGTATTAATAATTTAATTAATAAATACAATTATGACATTTACATTCTGAAATGTGTATATACAGCAATCATTTTCAAGATTACGCAGAACTTTGTTATAAGGAATTTGGTGATCGAGTAAAGCATTGGAGCACACTGAATGAGCCATATACCTTTAGTAACTTTGGTTATGCAATTGGGTCTCATGCGCCGGGACGATGCTCCACTTGGCAGCAGCTAAACTGCACCGGGGGAGATTCATCTACTGAACCATATTTGGTAACACACCACCTGCTCCTTGCTCATGCAGTTGCCGTAAAATTGTACAAAAATAAATATCAGGTACAATTCATTAGTTTTTTTATTTGTCATAATATTGGATTCTAAGTTGCAACAAGAGAGCGACTACTTTACTTTTTTGTGACTCTAAAACAAACAAACTACATGTTCTTGTGCAGGCATCTCAAAATGGAGTGATAGGGATAACACTGGTGTCACATTGGTTTGAGCCCCTATCAGAAGAAAAACAAAATAAAAATGCTGCATTACGAGCTTTGGATTTTATGTTCGGATGGCAAGTGTATTTTGAATTTACTTATGAATAATATTTACTACTTACTAGCGAGCAATATATAATATAATGTCAAGTTAATGCTTGAAATTTTTACATTCTTATAGGTTTGTTGAGCCATTGACAAGTGGTGACTATCCTCAAAGCATGAGATCTCTTGTTGGAAACCGATTACCAAAATTCACGAAAGAACAATCCAAGTTGCTAATTGGTTCATTTGATTTTCTTGGACTAAATTACTATGCCGGTTACTATGCAAGTGATGCACCTCAAAATAACTCTGTATATGGAAGCTACACAACAGATGCTGGCATTAATCTTTCATGTGAGTAAAAATTCAGAATTTAATTCATGCAATTTCAGTTTATAAACTAATTAGATTCTGATATTCATATGTGTTGTGGCAGCTGAGCGTAACGGGGTCTCCATCGGTTCAAAGGTACACATCAAATTACTAGATTATGCCTTTATGATTTTGACCATTAATCGTTTTGCACTTACAAATGTGACTCCTAAAAATCTAAATATCTTCAAATTTGGGTGCAGGGTGCTTCGGAATGGCTAAATGTTTATCCACAAGGAATTCAAGATCTTTTACTCTACACAAAGAAAAAGTATGACAATCCAGTCATTTACGTTACTGAAAATGGTAATTATTTCTAGCCTTAAGTAATTACATGATGAATGTTTCACATATTTTTGGTGTAAAACACACAAAAGTAGTACAAAGTCTCTAAATTTTAAAATGTATTATATTGTAGGTGTGGATGAGTTCAATGATCCGAAATTATCACTTGCCGAAGCCCTTAATGATACCCATAGAATTGACTACTACAATCGCCACCTTCATTATGTTCAAAGTTCTATTGAGTAAGTGTATTAACAAATTCGTTTAGAATATATATACGGTCTAGCTTTAGATTTTGAGTTATTGATTCATATTATTGACATAAATATATTTAATTTCTTTTTAGCAATGGTGTCAAAGTGAAGGGATTCTTTCCGTGGACGTTGCTAGACAACTTTGAATGGAGTTCGGGATATAGTGTTCGATTTGGTATTACCTATGTAGATTACAACGATAGGCTTAAAAGGTACCCAAAACTCTCGGCGCACTGGTTCAAAAGTTTCCTTGAGAAGTACTGAAAACTTCATATCATATTCGTCATTCAATATTTGTATTTAATTCAATAATGTGAATAATTTATGTATGTACAATAATTCTAGAGATTCCAAATTTATGTACATACAAAATTTGAATTCCAAATTTGTGTACATACAATAATTTCAATTTTAGTCCTTGTATAAGATTAAATTTCCATCAAACCCTCGTGTAAAATTAAACATTGATTTTTAGTCCTTTGATGATTGTCAACATGCTCATAATTATGAAAGCTAATTTGTTTGTAGTTCTTTGACTGATTGTTCCTAATTTTCATCAATTTGTTTAAATTCCATTGTATTTGACCATTATACCACAGTGACAACTTTTTTTTTTGAAATTTAGTGGCCCATTGTTTAGAGGCTACAGTACGGCTCATGATATATGGCTTGAGTCACGAGTGTGTATGCGCAAACTGATCACTAATCCGACTTGAGGCTCAACCTTAATGACCCAAACTGTCTATTCATTAGAATCTCATAAAACATAATCCTAACAAAAAAATAATCAAGCACATTGGAAATTATCTAATTATTTAGTCATGGTCAAATTGTAAGCTTTACATAGAGAAGTTTCTATTCTCTGTGTTTTTTTCTTTACGGGATAAGCATGCTTAGATGGGTTAATGATCATCATAAAGGTTGCCCTTTTTTTTTGGTCAATTTGGTAATATCATTAAACCAAGGCAAGGAACACGCCAGTTACAAAAGCACAAGTCTAAAAGACAAAGCAGAAGCCTAGACCAACAAAACTGAAATAAACTAGAGCGACGATGCGAAAGCAGGTAGAAGGCCACAATACTTCAGAGTATTGATCTTATAATTGACAAAGATGAAAATATCTTAAGTGATTCGAGTCCACACAAATTTTTTAGTACACAATGGTAAGATGTGAAATTGAGATGGAATATGAGAAGAGGAAAATAGACAACAATACGAGAAGAAGAATTTTCAGACATATTTTGCAGACAATAGAGAATTTGTGAATTTGTGCTTTAAACAAAGAGAAACAAAGAAGCCGAACACATGGATTACTGCAGAGGTTCACAACAATCTATCTTGCTTTAACATTTAAAATTTTCACAGTAACAAAATAAATTTATTCTACATATGCATGTCAAAAATAAGAATAGCCCTGATTCCATATAAAATTCTAGGAAATTAAAAAAAATATTAAAAAAATGATTTCGAACGGTAAGTTTCAAATTTGGAGAAAAGAAAATGAAGAAGTGATATTAATTTTCAGATGTGCTTGCATACGTAGAAAAAGTCAAACAAAGTAGGGCAAATATTCAGTTATGCTCAGATATTTATTCTTCTCCAATATGGAAGTGTGTATTTATAAAGAAGTACAATCCTAAATAAAATAGGAAATAAATGCAAATTACAATAGAAAATAAATATAAATTACAATATGAAATAAATCTCAATTATAATAGGATTAGATAAATGGGTAAGTCACCAAAATCCTAACATACTAAGGAACCAAAAACCTAACTAATTTGCGTGCCCAAACGTGATAAGCGAGTCATAGAGCACTGTACTCGACATTGACTAATGGAACAACTATAGAGAAGGCCTTGTCATAACCCATGAGTGAAACAACTGACAAACCCTAACAAATAGGGCACATAGAAGAACACATAAAAGCAGAACACAGAAACCCCTATGAGCATGTCAGTAGGTAAGACAGAACACAGAAACCTTGTGAGCAGGGCAGTAGGTAAGGCAGAGCATAGAAACCCTATGAGGAGGGCAGTAAGTAAGGCAGAACACATAAACCCTATGAGTACGATAGTAGATAAGGCAAAACACAGAACCCTTGTGAGCACGGGAGTAGGTAAGGTAGAACACAGAAATCTTGTGAGCACAGCAATAGGTAAGTATGAAACATATTCAACAAACTAGGTTCCATAGCGCACATCATCCAACTTTTCAAGGTAGCATCATCAATTTTCCACTTTCCAAATTATGGATATTTGGAATCTGGGCATCAGAGTCACGAGTTAGGTAACCCAATTTTCCGTATGAAGTAGCATAAAATTCGATCATTGAAGCCCAAATCACATAGTTGGATCCATTCAATTTGAATTCCAAGAGTAGGTTGGTGGACGATTCAGTATGAACCATCAAAATAGGGGTAGGAGAAGCAGTAGGTGAATGAAATATTTTGGAATGGTGTTGTGTAGAGATTTCTAAAAACTTTGAGAGTATAAATCACCTAGCAAGCCATATCTAATATGAAATCAAAGTAAGAGCGGAAGCATTAAATAAACTAGGGATTCATGCAAGTCTCATTTGGTCACAATCTTTATAAGTCTATGAAAGTGTGTACCAAAGACTCTCGAAATCTTATTTGAGAGAAAGATAAGATGTTCATATCCTTGGAGCGAATCTTGAAACCAAGAATGGTGTTCAAGTAGAGGGAGTGGTCCCTTTGTTGTTGGCTCTCCCTTTGATGTTGATTCTCCACCTTGTAGCTCTCCAAATAAATACAAAGATATGCACCTCCCCAAAGCTTTTCACCAAGGATTGAATGGGATGAGAGAATGAGTAGACAACAAGTGAAGAGTGGTGCTAGCACCCTCACTTGATGTGATAGATTGAAGGGGTTAGGGAGAGAGAGCTTGATGTTTTCTCTCTTCCAATTTCATCAATGTGAAAACCCTAGGATCATAGGATTCCATAGCTACACACTTATAGGATCAAAAATGTCACAAGGGTGACAAAAATACCCCCAAATCCTAGTGTTCCCACACCCCCCTTTTGTGTGTCAACTTTTGCTATCTTCATCCAACACATTTATCCGATAATGTGTCACATATGTGCCTAAGTCCATATGGTCAAATCCCTTTTGAATTTCCAAGTCATATAGGACCTTTAATTAAAGTTTCATAACTTTAATTGAATAATTAAATTAATCTAATCAATTTAATTACTCTAGTGACTTGACTAAGTGCTAGTTTGGCATTGCTTATTTGGGGTAATAAGTGATTTTTTTAAAATTTTGGGAAGCCCAACCCGTTTGGTAAACTATGAGAAAATCACTTATTATTAAAAATTATTGCGAGAGAAAACTATAAGGGAAAGCAGCTAATGAGGTGCTTTTATTCTCTGATTATGCGAGAATCAGTTTCGAAGAGGCGCTAGGTTTAATGATTATGCGGGAATCATTTTCTGATTACGCGGGAATTAGTACCAACAACACTCTTAACAAAAAGTTTACCAAACACCAAACTGCTTTCTCTTACAGCTGATTTCTCTCACAACAAATCTGATAACGATTATTTTCACAGCACAGCAATGCCAAACTGGCCCTAATTCAATCACTCACTTGTCTAACGAGTGTTGGTCTCGGTCATCCTTAATTGACCGTGTCAAGTGTCGGGTCAACTATTTGACCTTTATCATTTGACTTTTGACTTTGACCTTTGACTTTCACATTGACTTTGACCAAGTCACAAAATCATTCATTCTCTTCTTAAATTCCCAATCGATTTCTTTTTGGTGTGCGATTTTATATGTTTTAATTAGCGAGGCAGTGGGTATGAATGATTCACTCTAAATCAAGTGTGAATTGTATCCCTCCATACAATTCTCCCTATTGGTGAAGACTAATTATAATTAGTTCTTACAAGGCTTCCAAAAGCCATTAGTGACACCAAGCAGTATGTCATGGCTACCCAAGCTAAAAAGAATTCATTTAGAGAACCTAGTCAGTTTGTGAGTACAATGCAATTTGATCCTTCTCTAATTTAATACTCTATGTCATATTCTCGAGATATGGTAAACTTGTGTCAAAATCCTAAATATGACATCTCTAGATTATATGATTCAATTTGATGAAATTGCAAACGTTCTTGTTTCAATTTCCGTCCAATACTTTGGCCAAAGATTCACGAATCATATCTTTAGAGTATTCTCTCTTCTTACTAAGAGCAAAGATTCCTTGTTGTACATTCACTTGTCTCTGCGTACACGCTTAGAATCCTGAGGAACACCTTTAAGGTGGCGTTTGGCAACGCTTAAATTTTTTAAAAAGCAACTTTAATAAAAATTTGGCATGAGTTGGGTGTTTGGTAAACCCTAAAAAACACGCTTATTTTAAAAACACCCATCATAAAAAGCAGAAACTCAAAGTCGCCAATACCCAGCTTTCAAAAGCTGCTTATAAAAAGAGCTGGTTTTCTCATTAATGAAAGTTTCATTATTCCAATAATACCCCTAAATATTTCACAAAATGACAATGTTTAACCCTCTATAATCTTGCGACCTTCACACTCTCTGACATTCACTCTCACAGACTGCTCTTCTCACTGTTCTTCTTCTTCCTCCCCCTGCATCTCAAATTCCATCTCAATCAAGGAAGTTAATTACTAACAACAATCAGCTACTCATTAGTGAGTTCATCTTCCCATTACATTTATGATTTTTGGGTTTATATATGTTATGAAATTAGGTTTTTTTTTTTTGGTTTCTATGAGATTGGGGGCTTTGTGTTCTTGGGGCTTTAGGGGGAAGACACGGGAGAGACAGAGAGACAGAGAGAGAGTTTTGCTCTAGTTTTGTACTGGGTTTGTCTCTCCTTGCTTTTTGGCAAGGTTCCTCCCTAGTTTGGTCTAGGGTTTTCAATTGGCCTTTGGGTCAGATACTTCTCTCTCTGTTTCTGTTTCTCTGAAACATATCTGTCCTAGATGCTTTTTTTTCTCTAGATTACCCAACCATCATTGTTCATAGATTTCAAAATTTCAAGAACAAAAGTAATCAAATAATTAATGGATTTCATCACTTTAGTGTATTTTTGCTATTGTTATTCTTCAGTGATTCTTCAATGTAATTCGGTTGTTGCTGCTGTTACTCATAAGCCTCTACGGTGAAGTGGTTGAGCAGAGACTTATATTTGGGCTGCGGGTTGGGTAGTAGAACTAGAATCTCATTGATATTGATGGTTTGCAATCATATATATATATAGCCCAAGTCAAGTCCCGTGTTGATTTTTCCATTGTCCTAACCTTGTTGTCTTCAAGCTCAAACATAATTCCTTTGAACTACAAGAAAAGAGTGAAGAAGCCATTAGCTCCAAATCTGGTGGCTTCTCTTTTCTCAAGAATGAAAAGAAAAAAAAAATCCTATTCTTTGAATAATTGCTCCAGATCTTGACATAATGAATAATTGCTTCAAACTTCCTCAATCAATCAGAAAATCCCAACAATACGCCTTCCTTCTTTTCCTAGCACCATTGATGCTCAAGCATGATTTTCTGTATTTGAACCCCAATTTTCTGATTTTGAATTTTGTTCCTTTTCTAAATTTCCTTTGTAGGAACAAGCCTATAATTTGTTCTACATGAATGCCTAACCTAACTTTCTACATTGACTACTTTACCAACCAAGCAAAGTGTCCTTCATTATAAAAAGAAACCCCAAACCCTAAGGCCCCGTTTGGTTCATAGGAAAGGAGACTTAGGGATGGGAAATCAATTGCTTTCCCATGTTTGGTAAGTCTAGGCATGGGAAAATAGGGGGGAAAGTGAAGCCATCCTCTCAACTTGGGTTTTGTTTTCCCTCCTCATGGGAAAGTTTGGGAAAATGAGCCAATATTAAATAAATATTTTTCATGACCATTTTGTGCCCATTAACAATTTAGAATTACAATATGTCATTAAATGCATTCTTTTTTTATTTGATTTAATATGTGTATAATTGAAAATTTATACAAACTTTATTTTCCATTCCCACTCAAAACAAACATGGGAAATGAAATAAAGTGATATCTCCCTGTTACTTTCTTAGCATTACCAAACGTGGGGAAAGAATATTCCATTTCCCATCCCTTTGGAAATGATTTTCCGCCAAATTCGTTCCGTGAACCAAACAGGGCCTAAAAGGTAAAAGTTGAAACCCTATTTTTGAAAAGGTAACAGCCGAAACACACACAAAAGGAAACCTATAAAATAAAAAAAACCGTTCGAAACCAAACCCATAAAAAAAAACACTTAAGTATGAAACCCACAACCGCATGTTTCAGAAGTTTGAAACTTACCATATTCTGGTGCGATATTTCCTCAAAGCCGACACGATAACCCTAAATTCAGCAAGATTCACTTACCCTCTGCAATCGACATAATTCGAAGGCTTTTGGCAGTTCAAAATTGTTTTGCTTCGAAGGCTGTGTGAAAAGAAATCGGGGTTTGAGAATAACGTCTGGGGATTAGGGATTTGTTTAACATTCGACATTAGGGTTCAGAGCACACCATATTTCAACACCTGTCGCAAGAGTGGGCGGGGAAAATAGAATTATCCACGACATTTAAAAAAAAAAAAACAAAGAGCCTAGCATGAGTCGAACACGACAGCAAAAAATAGCCACGTCGAAGCTGCAAAGTCATCACTTAACGACTCCTAAAATTTGAGTACTAATAAGTAGTAGACCCTTTCTTTTCTAATTTTTTTTCTTTTTTTATGTATCATCTATCGTAGTAGCTCGTAATCTGAAGCACATCTAACAACATAGCAGGTACTTGTGACCTTTGTTGAACGAGCAAAGGTTATTAATTAAAATGGTTAATTTGTAGGTAGAAGCCTGCATAGAGACGTGCACACCTAGCCTTTTATATTATTTTTTTGTCCGAACTATCTTCTTCAATAAGCAGTTCAAATAAACAATATAAAATTCCAGGAGATAACAACAAGAAAAAAAAAAAGAATTCAAAAAGTAAGTTCTTGAAATTTGGAGGAAAGAAGAGCTAGCGTGAAGAATTGATGATAATTTTCAGATGCCAGTGCTTGAACGAGTCTTATATAGCTAGCGTACATGGAAAACTCGTCTTTATATAAAGGAGTAGCATTTCATTCATGGCCTTTTTTGTTTTGCTACTCTTTTGACGTTTTCAAGAGATAATTTGCTGTACATTCTTTTTGAGAATTCTATACATTGAATCAGCAATTATCACGTGAAAAATATAAGGACCTCAAGATCGTTCCCAATCCAAATATAAGGACCGACAACCAAGCCCATTGGTGTAGAGAAACTCGCTAAATCTCCGACAACATAGCCCGATTACTGATTTTCCAATAAAATACTATATCGCCTTCTCTCCGAACCAAAAAAAAAAAAACAGAAAGTAATGTTTGTTGTTTCCATTACAAGGCAATATAGTAAAGGGTTTTTTTTTTTTCTTTTAAGGGAACATCCACGTACGGTACGAGGAAAACTTTATTAGTGAACTGGAAAATTATAGGACCAATTCATAGAATCACAAAATAGGGCTTCCTGAATAACATGAAGAGGCTTCCCGAACGAACTAATAAAACAATCCTCTTTAGAGCGAAGGTAATTTAATTTATCCTCATATTCATCGCCAAAATTATAATTATGCGTTCCACATACAATTCTCATTGCAATTTTCTCTTCTTTCAAAATTACCTCAAGATCGTTTCAAATAAGATAAACATTTGCAGTAATGACATTTTCTTAACCTCAAGATCGTTTCAAATGAGATAAATATCTTGCTTACCTTTTCTTTCAGCGAGTTTTAATGCGATTTTTTTTCCCAGAATATAAGGTTTCCATCAAGGCGTTTTTTTCCTTTTTCCTTTTTTTCGCTGGTCTTTTGACGTTTCTTTTCTCTCTCTTTTCCTTTTTTTTTGGCTGATCTTCTCCTTAAATATATGGAAAAGAAAACGGAACCCCTTATTGGGAAAGAAAAAAAGAAAATTTCTGTTGGACTTGGACTCCTATAAATTTTTTTATAAATACATTATTTGTATATATATATATATATATATATATATATATATATATATATATATATATATATATATATATCCGTTTTTTAGGTACAATTGAGCTAGAGGAAGTGAAACAATGAATCAACCCAAAGTAAGTGCCAAAAGCTTCAGTACATAGTGTTTCAATGTTTGAAAACCCCACCAATTCTAGATGGCATTGGGAAGAAGAAATCAAATAAGAATCACATATTATTTTTTTGTCCGAACTATCTTCTTCAATAAGCAGTTCAAATAAACTATGCAACTAACAATATAAAATTCCAGGAGATAACAACAAGAAAAAAAAATGAATTCAAAAGGCAAAGTTCTTGCAATTTGGAGGAAAGAAGAGCTAGCGTGAAGAATTGATGATAATTTTCAGATGCCAGTGCTTGAACGAGTCTATATAGCTAGCGTACATGGAAAACTCGTCTTTACATAAAGGAGTAGCATTTCATTCATGGCCTTTTTTGTTTTGCTACTCTTTTGACGTTTTCAAGAGATAATTTGCTGTACATTCTTTTTGAGAATTCTGTACACTGAATCAACAATTATCACGTGAAAAATATAAGGACCTCAAGATCGTTCCCAATCCAAATATAAGGACCGACAACTGAGCCCATTGGTGTAGAGAAACTCGCTAAATCTCCGACAACATAGCCCGATTACTGATTTTCCAATAAAATACTATATCGCCTTCTCTCCAAACCAAAAAAAAAAAAAAAAACAGAAAGTAATGTTTGTTGTTTCCATTACAAGGCAATATAGTAAAGGGTTTTTTTTTCTTTTAAGGGAACATCCACGTACGGTACGAGGAAAACTTTATTAGTAAACTGGAAAATTATAGGACCAATTCATAGAATCACAAAATAGGGCTTCCTGAATAACATGAAGAGGCTCCCCGAACGAACTAATAAAACAATCCTCTTTAGAGCGAAGGTAATTTAATTTATCCTCATATTCATCGTCAAAATTATGCCTTCAACATACAATTCTCATTGCAATTTTCTCTTCTTTCAAAATTACCTCAAGATCGTTTCAAATAAGATAAATATCTTGTTTACCTTTTCTTTCAGTGAGTTTTAATGCGATTTTTCTTCCCAGAATATAAGGTTTCCATCAAGGCGTTTTTTTGTCTTTTTCCATTTTTTTCGCAGGTCTTTTGACGTTTTTTTTTTCTTTGTCTTTTCCTTTTTTGACCATCCGTTACATGATAAAGATCCTCTCCTTAAATATATGGGAAAGAAAATTTGAAAATTAATCTTTGAGAAACATAGGTTTTTGAACTTTCTTTTGAAAACTACTTTTATGCTGGACACGAATTACTTGAAGGCCAACGACTTCCTCCAAGAAGCTGAAGGTTGTAAGATCGATCAAAGACTCCTAGGTTTGTATATGATCAATCCTGTAATGTTTGTTTAGATGAGTCTCTCAAAATAAGCTTATTTGAGGGAGATTCTTGTAGATCTCACTCTGCATTGTATTCGATTGTCAAATTTTCATGTCTTAATCATCCCCGAACGAAAAATATCGAACTATTTGATTATTAGAAGATAGTCACTCTACTGTTTGTTTGAAAAAACTGTGTTCGGCAGGGGCTACTACAGCCCGCTTGATTTCTGTTTTGTAGCTTTTTTGCTTTGGGGTGTTCACCCCCTTTTTTCCATCAAAAAAAAAAAAAAAAAAAACTGTGTTCGTCTATTGATTTCCTCATAATTAGACGTTTTAATATAATAGTTTACGATTTGCCTTCCTGTACGCAAGCAGGGGATCCTTCCAGGGAAGGTAACTTCGTGTACGGATATACGACTTGGGCTCCTATTAGAGCTCTTCATTTATATTTATTTTTGTTTTCTCCTTATCTATAGAAAATTTCTGTTGGACCTGGGCACCTATTTCTTCTTGTTTTTTTCTTTAATTTTATCATTATCTAAATAAATTTTTTTTTAAACATCATTTATATTTTAATACTGACTATTGTTTTACTTATTTTTCCCTTCTGAATTTTTTTTTAATAAGAATAATTTTGTGTGATTTGAAAATTTAACAACCAGGGGATTTTGCTTTAGGACACTCCTTCCAGGGAAGGAGACAAGTATTTTTCTTTACTTTATATATACAGATAACTGTTTTTTTAGTAAATTTTTTACCAAATGGAATTTTTGCCTGTAGTAACATGCCTGCAGTGGTGTGTTAACAAACCCTTTGTCGTAGTTGGTTAATATAATCCCTTTGATATGTTAGAGGTACATATGGTTTATGTATAATATTGTCACTAATTTTTTTTTCACTGTCACTAATTTGTTGTTATGGTATATATATCTGTTTTTTAGGTACAATTGAGCTGGAGGAAGTGAAACAATGAATCAACCCAAAGTAAGTGCCTAAAGCTTCAGTACATATACAGTGTTTCAATGTTTGAAAACTCCAACAATTCTAGATGGCATTCGGAGGTAGAAATCAAATAAGAATCACAAAATTTAACAATCTATAAATTAACACAATGTCAATGAATCAAGTGTCTGTCAAATTCTTTTCACAATTTGACCCATTTGGTCAGGAGACTTGATCAGACTTAGCGGCTACTTACACCATTGCGTGTTTCATACTTCATGAAATATGAAACTTCTCTTTGCAATATCTCAATCCCACGTGTGTTTACAAAAAACTAATTTAATTACTTACTATTTCTCATGCACAGAACGTACTTCCTCCTCTGTACAAAGGCCATGCAACCTCGCAGCCAGAGCAACCTTGTACTTATCAAGATTTCCAACAACAAAAATCTCGAATTATGGCAAGGCAATTAGGATCTTTGGTCTTAGGTGTGGTTCTTCTAATTGGCTTTGCATTGACAAATAGCAAAGCTGATATCGGAGCTACACCCACTAATTATGACACTGCTTCTCTCAATAGGAGCAGTTTTCCAGAAGGGTTCATATTTGGTGTAGGTTCTGCAGCTTACCAAGTAAGTCCTTCTGGTCCTTAATTTACCCTTCAATGCATAATTTGTGTTTTGATTGGTTAGGGCTTTCTTTCAAATTCTGACCATGGATCAATGCAAGAATACTGACATCTTCATTGTGTTCTCTTGTGTGTGTGTGTGTATATTTCAGTATGAAGGTGCTGCAAAAGAATATGGTAGAGGACCAAGCATATGGGATATCTACACCCACAAATATCCAGGTTTGTCCATTCAAATCATCAATTATATCAAATATGAAAATCGAGCCACTTTTCTTTTTTCGCGAAGAAATTAGTTTACATTCTATGATTTCAGTGAACTATATGCTCTAAATAATTGACATTTTTGGTGATTAATTGCAGAAAGAATTACTAATAGGAGCAATGGAGATATCGCTGTGGATCAATATCACCATTATAAGGTACACCAATCACATAATTTTATCCTCAAGACCTTTTTTTTTGGCAGAGCCCAATGTGGAGATATGAAATTTTGAAGCATGAAAAAAACACAACATTGAATACGACATCCTTAATTTTTAGCTTTTTTTTTCTTTCCTGATGACATGTTTTATTGTTACATATTGTAGGAAGATGTGGGGATTATGAAGAATATGGGGTGGGATGCGTATAGGTTCTCTATTTCATGGTCCAGATTATTACCAAGTAAGTTCATCTACATCCTCACATTTGATTTGTGACCAATCGTCAATATTTCTGCCTTCATTGTTTTAACTTAAATAATGTGTTCATGTTGTCTTTTAATTGTACAATATAAAAGATTTAATTGAAATAACTGAAACAACTATATTATATAGAGGTCGAAGTTCAAGGCCCATAACATATATTCCAACTTTTATTAACTTGTATAACGATTCTCTTATTTTTTGTATTTTCTGATTTTGTTTTAATTATTAGATGGAAAGTTAAGTGGAGGCGTGAATAAGGAAGGAATCAAATACTACAACAATCTCATCAATGAGCTCCTACGCAATGGTGAGTCATCCCACCTTCCATGATCAATCATCAATACGATAACAATTACATGCACTCATAAACAAATCATTTAATCGAAACATTTTAATTTGCCATATTATAGGCCTGATGCCATTTGTGACACTCTTTCATTGGGATCTTCCCCAAACTTTAGAAGAAGAATACGGTGGTTTTTTAAGCCCGCGAATTATGTAAGTGAATAAATTTTATCCTATGAATAATATTGATAATTTATTAAATAAATAGAATTATAACATATACATTTTCAATTGTGTATATACAGCCATCATTTTCAAGACTATGCAGAACTTTGTTACAAGGAATTCGGTGATAGAGTAAAGCATTGGACCACGTTGAATGAACCATATACCTTTAGTAACTATGGTTATGGAATTGGGTCATTTGCACCTGGACGTTGCTCCGCTTGGCAGCAGCTAAACTGCACTGGCGGAGATTCATCTATTGAACCATACTTGGTAACACACCACCTACTCCTTGCGCATGCAACTGCGGTAAAATTGTACAAGAATAAATATCAGGTGCAGTTAATTAGTCATTGTTTTGTCAGAATATTGGATTCTAATTGGTAACATGAGAGCGACTACTTTAAATTTTTGTGACTCAAAATCAATCAAACTTAATGTTCTTGTGTAGGAATCTCAAAAAGGAGTGATAGGGATAACACTAGTGTCACATTGGTTTGTACCCCTGTCGGAAGAAACGAAAGATAAAAATGCTGCATTACGAGCTTTGGATTTTATGTTTGGATGGCAAGTGCATATTAATTTACTTATGAATATTATACTTACTAGCCAGTAGTACACTAGAAACTATCAAGTTAATATTTGAAATTTTCACGCTCTTGTAGGTTTGCGGAGCCATTGACAAGTGGTGACTATCCACAAAGCATGCGATCTTTTGTTGGAAGTCGATTACCAAAATTCACAGAACAACAATCCAAGTTGTTGATTGGGTCATTTGATTTTCTTGGACTAAATTATTATGCTGGTTACTATGCAAGCGATGCACCTCAGAATAACTTTGTATATGCAAGCTACATAACAGATGCTCGTGTTAATATTTCTTGTGAGTACAAATTAAGAACTTACTTCAAGCAATTAAATTTCACATACTAATTAGATTTTGAAATTCATATGTGTTGTGGCAGCTGAACGTAAAGGGATCCCTATTGGTCCAAAGGTACACATCAAAATACTAAATTAATTACTTATAATTTGGACGATTAATTGTTTTCGACATACAAATGTAAATCCTAACAATCTCATCAATATCTTCAAATGGGGGTGTAGGGTGCTTCGGACTGGCTAAATGTTTATCCAAGAGGAATTCAAGATCTTTTACTCTACACAAAGAAAAAGTATCATGATCCACTCATTTACGTTACTGAGAATGGTAATTATTTCTAGCCTTAAATAATTGCATAATCATGTTTCACATATATTTGGTGTAAAACATGCGTAAGTGCTACAAAGACTACATAATAATACATTACATTGTAGGTGTGGATGAGTCCAATGATCCCAAATTATCACTTGCGGAAGCCCTTAATGATACTCATAGAGTTGACTACTACAATCGTCATCTCTATTATGTTCAAAGTGCAATTGAGTAAGTGCTCATTAACAAATTAATTAAGTATATATATAGTCTAGCCTTCTTATATTTGAATTATTGATTCATTTGATTAACATCAATACATTTAACTTCTTCTTGTTTCTTATTTCTTTTTAGAAATGGTGTCAAAGTGAAGGGATATTTTCCGTGGTCATTGCTAGACAACTTTGAATGGAGTTCTGGATACAATGTTCGATTTGGTATCAACTATGTAGATTACAATGACAAGTTGAAAAGGCACCCAAAACTCTCGGCACAATGGTTCAAAAGTTTCCTTAAGAATTATTGAAAAATTCAAATCATATCCCTATTTCAATATTTTTATTTTTATTTTTTTCAGTAATGTGATTTTTATGTTGTATAATATTGCTATATAGACGCCAAATATTTGTAGAAAATTCCAAATGATAGAATGAAAGTAGGAGGTAATTAAATTTCCATCCTTACATAAGATTGAATTTCATATGTATGTCTTACCGGAGTTTCATGTTCCAAAAAACTCTTGTAGTTAATATGATTTGATTTTAGATTAACTTATGGTTGGCTTAATCTTATTGTACCTAAACATGGAATACAGAAAAAGAAGAAATTCAGTGACGTATTCAAAAACAAATATGAGGATGAAAATGTAACAATTAGTTTTGAACGCTACTATAAAAAAATGAAATGGACGACTGCGATTCACCATCGTTGTGATACTTTGAAAACCGTCATTAAATCGACCGCCATCTTTTGGAGTATCAAACTATAACGGCTTTTCACCGTCATTGTTTATTTGCAAAGACGACGGTTTTTAGTAAAACCGTTGATGTTCTGATGTAAAGATGACAGTTTTTTGTTAATAACCGTCATTATTTATGGGTAAAGACGAAGGTTTATAAAACTGTCATCATTTATGGGTAAAGACGGCGGTTGTTTAAAAAGAACCATCGCCGATTAGCTGTTTGTGAAAAAACTGTCATGTATCATATGTAAAACTAACGTAGTGATTTTAGATTTTAGTTTTTTTTTTTTTTTTTTTTTTTTTTTCCAATGGTTCTATAGAACGATTTTAACTAGAAAAACAACCACAATACTTTCTAAGCAATAAATTCAGGTCCAAATATGCTATTACCCACACCATACATATATATACTCAAAAATTGTTTCTTTCATAAAACTTCAATATTCAATAGTAATTACATAGTTTACCAATCTTGATTCCTACTATATCCATACAAATAACCATATCCATAGCATTAACCTATACTTATAAATAAAGGAACTACATGTGGTTGCTCATAAACATTTCCCATTCGTTGCGAACTTTTGCTGGACCTTCAATGTCCACACCATGGCTGCCATTATAGTACAGCTCTACCAGTTCACCATTTACATGACAATAAACAATTAATTCAGGAAAAAATATAAAAAACAATAACCAGAGCAAAAGTGTTGGAGTTTTTTTTTATGTAACTAAAGCACTCAAAGCATAATAAAGAAGGAGAAAGCTTAAGGGAAAAAAAAACACTGGAGCCATTTCTTGAACTCTCTGTTTTGTTCCTTCTCTCAATATAGGAGGAGACTATTATTCTCCTTAACTTCTCTTCCTACATAGTAGTGCACTTAAGACCTCTGTAGTCTTTTTCTCTTACAAACTGAAGATCGTGTCCTTGCCATGGTCTTTCTTACAACTTCAATAAAGCAGCAGCCAAGGAGTGACTAAAGCTTCACTTTACCCAAAGCCACAAACGTTGCCTTCCTGCGTACAACCCAAAAATGCTCAAAGCATATAATATTACAATTAAGTATTAACATTTAAAAAAAAAGGCTTATAAACCAAGCACTGCAGATGCCCATCAAAAATGAAAAAACAAATTAAACCATATAAGTTTAGAGAGAAACTGAAGAAAAAATTAAAAACGTATAACAAACAAAGCCTAGAATAATTACCCGGGTAGTGGAAGAACTGCACTAAACAAGAAGATCAATGAATAAAGAAAGACCCTTCTCTGATAAATAAAAGGAAAATTAAAAGATGAACATCAAAAATCACTTTGACAAAGAGAAAGCTATAGCTAGCTCCTGAATCGATGGTTGCTGCCAAAAACTTGATTGGAAACTTGAAATAGAACTTTTGCTAAGTGATTAAGCATCATAAATTAGCTACATATGTCAAAAGACAAACGAGAGAAAGCAAGTCAACAAAAATCCACCTGTTATTCAATACTGTAAAAACTAGATGCTACTAGACTAAATGATTATTCACCTGTTATTTTATATTGTAGCTAAGTACCAATCGAGCATTGCAAATCCACAATATTATAGCTTCAAAACCATAGCTAAGTACCAATCGAGCATTGCATTCCTCTTCCCACCTGCAATGCCTCTATGGCTCCTACATCATAGCTTCAAAACCATAGCTTCTAGCCTCTTAGGATTCTGGGTATAAATTGTTTATGCAACATACAGATGCTAATGGAGTTGAAAATGATGAATATACCATCAAAGTTATAAATTGCTTATGCAACATATAAACTATTGGGTGGCAATATTTTCCCTTTTGATTAATATCAAATATAAACTTCTCAGCCAATTATACATATTCTTCGATATAAATGGCAGACCAGGTAAAAAAAAGTTAAGAAACTGAAGAAACAGAGGGAGCGAGAGAGAGAAAATACCCAAAAATTGAAAACGTAGAAACTCCATCTCCCACAACTCTTTAACATTCCGTCTTTACCAGCGTAAAATCCTCCCCCTTCTTGCTCTGACTCACCTGACCGTGCACAATCTCAGGTCTCTCAGTCTCAATCTTCTCATTGGCCAATTCAATCTTCAGCAGCACCGAGAGCGGAACCGCCTGATGATTCTCATTCTTGTTGGACATTGTTCATCCACACCTAAACACCTCAACGCAGTCTCAATCTTCCATCTCCGATTCTCAAACCAAATCCTGCAAAACAAAGCCACAAAAAATACACGCATGTAAATCAAACTGCGTTTCGTGCATTCTCCAATCTAATATGAAATCGTATGCATCAGTGGCTAAAACGGCCATGACGACAACGAAATCAGCAAGATCTTCAAACGAAACGGCACTCACAAAAACGAATCAAGCGGTTTTCATCATCTCAAAGTTACCGGAGAACGCGTCGACGAAGAGAAGGCGAAGCCTGGAAAAGAAGAGACCAGTGGGCTCGAGAGAGGTGATACTTTTGGCGACCTCAGTAACCTGGACTCTTGGGATATGACGACCTCAGTAAATTGGATGCCGAGATCTATGACCTGGATGGCGAGCAATCTGGACGGAGCGATGGAGATGGTGTTTCAGCGATGATAAAGGGAGTTGAGAGAGAGAGAGGGTTTCTGAAGGTCCGAGAGAGTGGTGAGAGCTGCCTTTAGCGAAAACTTAAAGTACAGCGGTTTTTATAAGGAAACGGTCGTAATTTTTAATAGCGCCTTTTAAAAACCGTCTTGGTTTTTCGTGGTTTTTAAACACACACGCTTTTTAGTTTTATTGTCGTTAAATAGGCATAGTAGTTTTCCATTTTTGTACTTTGATCGTTATTCTCTTATGACAGAAATTTGAAATGTAGTAGTACACATGTTTAGAGGCTAGTGGCAGAATTTTTCTTTGGCCCATGACGTAGCGCTTGAGTTCATGAGCGCTCTAGCGCAAACGAATTAAATAATGACCCAAACTTAGGGATGGCAATTTTTCTCGTGTGTAAGGGTCTTTGCGGAGATTCGACCCTAATGGGTTGGGTATGGAGGATAAAAAACTGGTATGGAAATGAGTACGGGGAATTTTTTCGGTATCATGTTCGGAGAGGGGCGGGGATGGTATTTTAATCCCCCACCCGAACACTCCCCGTTTAGAATATATATTATAGTATATATAAATATGATATTAAAGTGACTGTGCCAACAAAATTTTATATTTTCGATTATTATATTATATATGTATATAATTTATATGAATCTTAAGCCACACTACTTATATATTTAGTTAAATTCTAGTCAATATGTAAACATTCTTATATTGTCTTTTATATATATATACAGAGAGCTTCAATTGAGGGATCCCTCAAATAAGCTTATTTGAGGGACACCCTTTGTAGGCCCTACTCCGGATTATATTTCACTAATCCAAACCGTCTATTTTGTAGATACTCATTCAAAGATCATCTCTACAAAAAATCACTTGAATCCGATATCATTTGACCACTCAATTGTGTTATTGAAATTTGAGTACTTTTTTGATGCACCGTTGTTCGTTGATTTTGTAGGACACAATTGGATATCGAAACGGTTTCCGATTTGTCTAATTTTTTGTAAGGATAATCTATGAATGAAGACCTAAAAAATAGATGGTTTGGATCATTGAGAAAAAAATTGTAGAGTACCCTAAAGGGCGTCCCTCAAATAAAATTATTTGAAGGATCCCTCAATAGAAGGGAACTGTATATATATATATTTATTTATTATCTTTCCCTAATCCTATTGTTTTTCTTTCAACAAAGTAGTTTTATATTGGTTTTTTCTTCTGTAATGGGGCAGGTCGGGGAACTCATTCCCCAACAAAGGTGGAGATGGGGAATCCCTGATCTGAATATCGCAGGTATGAAGGTGGGGATGGGGGAAAAAAGATTAACAGGAATGGGGATGGGAATGGCATACTCACCCCCGATTCGACCTATTGCCATTCATAAACTACTTATTTATTAGAATTTTATAAAAGATCATCATGACAACAACAACAAAATCAATCAAATTGGAAGTTACCTAATTATTTGGTATCAATAATGCAATTTAGACACACTTAATTGACAACATTAATTGACTACTTGATGCGGCAGTTGATGTGGGTATGCCATCTCAATTAATGAAAGCTGACATGGATTTTTCTTCTTCTTATTTATCATTTTTTAAATAATATTTTACAATAAAATATTCTTCCAAAAGAGAAGCACGAGAACCACTACGCTCCACTGTCCGGCAATGACTGTGTGGGGTAACATTGGAGGGAAGAAGTACACGTGGTGCATTTCGGGTATGGCCCACAAAGTAGAGACGTCGACGTCTCAGTTATAACTTAGAGTGCTGCTATTTCCACCCCCCAGTCCTATTTTCCCACCCACCTTATCTTCCCACCCACTAAGAAAATTTGAAAAAACATAATCCTATTTTTACACCCACCATTATTTCTAAAATATCCTTTAATTATTAATTCAAGCAAATTCTCCTTACTTTCATTCAAAGCGTGCTTCAAACCTTCAACCCCTGTCAATCAAAACGCATGGGATCCTCTGTAAAGTATTATTAAAAATTAAAAAATAAAGAAACTCGCTCTCAATGTTCATCGTCTCTCCACTGAAAGAAAACAATAACAGAGAGAAATGTCAGAATTAGAAAGAAGATGAAGAGCAAACTGAGCAAATGGAACAAAAAGTCTGTGCCTTTGGGTTCAGAAACTGAGAAGAAATCTGATGGAATTGGATTGGACCCAGTTGGAAATTTTGAAGCTTTATTGGAATTTTGATTTGGGTTTGATCGGGATGAGGGAGAGAGGGAGGGGTTGGGGTTTGACAAGGATGAAGGAGAATAGGTGGGTGGAAATAGCAGCACTCTTATATTTTTGAAGTCCTTAAAAGTCATTTTACAAATGGATAAATTTGTTTTTAAATTTTGAAGATAAGGTGGGTGGGAAAATAGGACAGGTGGGTGGAAATAGCAGCACTCATAACTTATAACTCAATCAAGTGGATAGCTCGGAAGAAACACGCGGCGTGTTGGGAATGAACTCATGAGGCTGACTTGGAAAAATCTCATTCGGTTGAATGAAGCATGCTGGAGATCCAAGTCTACTGTCAGCTGTGTTCGAACAAAACCAGGTGATTTGGTTTAACTCCAGAAAGTGGCCAGTTTGGTCATGGTTCAGGTGCGACAGTAGCTTTTAATTTTGGCTTGGTGATAGCTTTTACATGTATACTTCTTAGCCAAAAGAAAAAATAAATATAGCTTTTAGGTGTGAGTTTGTGAGTTTTTTCTGGTAGTAACAAGTAACAGTTATGAGCTTTAGCGTCAAGATGAAATCATTTACCAAAGAGGCAAAAGGGAACGAACTGAGACATCCTGTAGAACTTTTTTTCTGCTTCTGGAAATGGGTGTTTGACCCACCCGTGCCAGTGTTAAATTGAGATACATGAGTCAGGATTATTTATCTGTAAATTTTTAGGTTTATATTTTATTTTTGTTCTGTTTTCTTTTCTTTGTGCATCATGCATGCTACACCTTGTAGATGGATAAAGAGCAATGTTGTGGAAAAACCTTGTATTGGCATTATCATCTAATGCTGTACACAAGCTCTGGAAATGGCAAAGAAACGAACGAAACACACGACTGAGGTATTTGAATTCCTAACAGGGATGGTTGCATTTTGTAACTTTTTATGTATCCTTAAGCTTGCCATTTACTAAAATGTTTGTTTCTTGTAGGCCACAGCTAGTACTGTACCACAATAGTGGCAACCTGCAAGTTGAATATTGATGACCATATGTTATGTCTGCTTCAGGGGGGGAAATATCCCTTTTCAATATGATGACATTTAAGGCAGGTTGTTTCCTTTGAACATTTCTCTCATTCGACATATCTAGCGTGCTGGTTGATTAATTGACGATAAGATACTAAATATGCATCGTCTATGAAACTTTTGAAGTGCTATGCATAAGACAATCTAAAAAGACAGTGGTGCTTCTGTACCATCCTTCAAAATGCTTACTCCACCATCTACTTTGCACACACCTATTGAAAATTAGGAAAAAAAAAAAGAATCAGATTTTTCAATCTACCCACCAATATTTCTTCCATCGATCCAAATTTACAATGTTCAGGTTGATGAGGACTCTGTTCACTGAACGTAAATTTGTCAGTTTGTGATGATATCTGGAACGAGTAATGCTATTTAGTCACACAACATTGACCACCTTAGCTGACCACCATATATGGCAACTGATGTGTAATGCCATTTCAATTAATGAATGTTGCCATGAGGCCATTTACTAGGAATGCTAGGGTTTTTAAATTGACATGGCGACATTCATTAATTGACTTGGCATGACACATCAATTGCCACATAAGGTGGTCAGCTAAAGTGGTTAATGTTGTGTGTCTAAATAGCATTACTCATCTGGAATATGAGATTGTTTACAATCTGGCTGCTCCTCTCACAGGTTAAAACCAAGCTAAAAGGTCATCAAAAAAGCATAACAGGCCTTGCCTTTTCTCATGTTCTTAATGTGCTGTATCGTTGGGCTCTGATTCCCAGGTATGAATGTGCAAGTCTATATCTGTGCATGTCACTGTGCCTTTAAGGCTATAAGCAATGAACTAGTGACTAACAGAAGTAACTTATCACAAGTAGCCAAGCCAAAATGGATCAATGTAGTATTCAGATAGTTTATATTTCAACTTCATAGGAAAGGAAACTGATTCCCTGGTTGCATTTGACGATTCACATTGAAATCATTTCATTTATCCGTAAGTGGAGAATGCTTTTCTAAAATGCATTTATCTAGAATTGTGGTTTACTTAGTCACTTAGGTTGTTGCTTGCCTCAGGTCTTTACAAAAAGCTTTTGGTTTTAGACTCTCTTACTTTTAACCAATATAGTCTTTCTGTTTCTGTCCTTGAACTTCATGCAAGAGAAGCTTCAATAGTTTGACTAGGTGTTGGTATTAATCACACATTTATAAATTGCCTATGTGATTGTAGAAATGTGATGGTGGAGACGAGGATGATGGTGGTAAGACTGCTACTATAGGTGATTAGCCCAAGCAATGAGCACAAAAGGCTGGTGGTGGTGGTGACCAAGTTAAAGTTCTGAAAATATTTTTTCTATTTTTTCTATTTTTTTTTTTAATGTTTGTGTTATGTCGATGTTTCCAGGTCTGAACTTGAGTCACACAACAAGGCCAAGCATAGTGATGAGGGTGATACCTTAATTTTGTGAAGGTTAATTTCGGTGGTGATCGGTTGTGGTTTTATATGTTTAAACCTCAGCTTTTCTATTTCTTTAACTTTGATTCATAATTTACTTTAAGAACACTACTTTTAACTGTTTCTTTATTGTCAGCCACTTTGATTTACCACTTTTCATTCCAAAATGAATCTCGCGCACTAATTGGGTCAAATTACTCTTGGTTTACATTGAACTTGTATACTTAATGCCGGAATACTTGCTCCATTGGTCGTGAGCCTTCATTTGCTATGGCTAATGTCTTAATGAAAAATTGACCTACAATAACCCTCATAGCTAGTCATAGTTCAATTTCCTGTAAGCTTCTACAATCTGCCTGTAGTGTACAGAAAGTGCTTGCTCTATGAACCCTTCTTTGTTTTATAAGCCGCATCATTGGAATTTCCTTCTTGAATTGATATAAAACTGTGACATTGATCTCCATCTTCACTTTTATACCGAGGCTGCAAACTGTGTGTGCTGCGCTACCATAGAAATGGTTACAAGCCATGATTATGCCAATGTCTTACTTAACATTCAAGGCCAAACACATGTACAATAATTTATGTATGTATATTTTTAAAATCATTAGAAAACATTATATAAGCTACTCAAACGTAGAAAAGAAAATAATATTATACAGCAAATTGAAAAAAAAATTCAAACCTCTATACATAATCAGGAGGTTTGGACCTCACCGTGATCAAGGTTATAGCCTTTTGAAAGTGAGAACCTATCATCCCAGGTGAAATATTAAGTCATGTATAGATTTGTCCTACAGAACTTTATAATCTTGGTCGTTAATGTATATGTTCCTATAGAAGCCTCTGCTTTTCATCTACTACGAGTATATACACCTGCAATGAGAGAGAGAGAGAGAGAGAGAGATTATATATAAATATGTTGACAGAGTTTCTTCTCATTAGTCATTGCTCATTTCTGAGAGAATTATCTCATATGAAAATGAAAGTATATTAAGCTCCATTATAAATACAGAGTTAAGGTTGACATTAGAGCTCTAAGTATGCAAAACATTACACTAGTACTACAGGATCTTGTTCGAGGATTTCCTTTCCTATAATTCCATCTTTCAAAGTTTTAAAGTAAACATTGTAGTCCTTCTCGGGGGAGATTTTGAGGGTCCACTGTAAATGGCTCCCTAAATGGCACAACACTTTTAATGTCAAGGTAAACTAAGTTTAATTTTTCAAAAAATTTCTTCTCCCTCAGATTTCCCCCCTCAACCTGATTTGATGTCTTCAATATAGTCACTAAAACCCTAGCTTGATGTATTTGCAGAGATGCCAGACCTACCAGGAAAAAAGAAATCCAAAAAAAACAAACGCCATTCAAGTTTTTGAAGCATCGGCCGCCTAGGCGGCTCCCTGTTTTATCAATTTCTATCAATCGTATAGCCGTGCGGCTATACGCCTTCAATAATATATTTAAAAGTTATAGCCGTGCGGCTATACGTCTTAAATAATATATTAAAAAGTATAGCCGCGCGGCTGTACGCCTTAAATAATATATTTTAACAGTATACACAGAGAATGCATTTAACATAGTCTCAGAATATGGGCTATGTTTCTTCAACCACCACAACTACAACCAAACACATAGAATACAGATTGCTTTCAAAAATAAAAAACAAAGAAAATTTGAAAAGCATAAGCAAAAGCATGCCATGTCCTAAAATCCTATGTGTTGTATCAAATACCAAATACTTCTCTACATGTCTTTAACAGATGAATGCATCCCTCCTTCAAGAACTATGCCACTGAAATAAACTCATGAACACAGACAATCTCAATGTTCCAAACAGGTTGGTCCTAAAATGAAGGAGCTAAAAGAAAGCTAATCCACAATGTTTGACAGCAGTAGTGGGAAATCACTTCAAAAGCCTCAAGACATGGATTCATACCATTAGCATTTTACCGGCTCTTAATTCATTGATATAGAGAACTAGAAAATAATCACTTAAAAGTTGATACGTAAGTACTTACAAATGCAGTTGCCTTCCCCATGCTGTTTCAATAGCCTCTGGATCTATTTCAATAGCCTTTGGATCTGCAAAATGTAATCAAACCAGAGAACACTACACAAAGTTTATTCCAAAGAAAGCTTAATCATTTTCACGAGGAAACTCACACTAAATAGTAAACAAGACTACATCCCTTGGAGCATGAAGAGCTACATGAAGCACTGATCTATTATTTTCTGTGCTGTTTATCAGATCTCATCTCTATATAAGAAATCGGAGGGTATCGGTTATTAGTGGCAATCTACAAGCAGGAGGAACCCTATGAGGGTTCATGAAATGCATATTTACTTGAGTTAAACATTACAGACAATTTGATGAAAATTAAATTGCTTAATGTCTCAAAGGAGAATACATCTTCAAGCATCTACCTTTGCCTGCCGCTGCAGATGCATAACTTACGCTGATGTCCCTCATAGTTTTGCATTGACTTGACTACTCATATCGGAGAAAATTGATCTTTATGATCGTTGAACAGTTCTTCAACATCTGAATCCATTGAAATATGATTGAAAGGGATGAAAAAGTGATCAAAACCAATATTCTAGATGCAGTTAATTGAAGAGCTGGAGTCAAACTCATGAGCAATGAAAAAGAACCATTTTGCACTCTAGGCAAACAAAGTTTAATTCTTCAAAAAATGACCCTCACATTTTTCCTCTCAACCTGATTTGATGTCTCCAATTTTTCAATATGAAATAGAAATAACAAGGATATCTTTAGAACCTTCATCCTCATGAACTCAATAAATAGCAGCACCGTCAAAATCGAAAAGAAAAAAGCACATAAATTCAGAATTACCAACAAATAATGAAAAATTGTTAATTAAATTTAGTGATAATCTGAATGTTTAATCAACTAAAGGCAAGAGAACAAAGGAAATTTCCATACTGTAAGATTAGTGCTGACTGCTACCATTCCATATGCTTTGCAACTGCATCAGGCCTGAAATTGTTATGCTCAATCATGAAAAAGAGAGAGGGGCATGCAGATATTCAAAACTTACATTTTATCTAACAAAATCAATGATTAACTTCAAAGACATAATAAACCTTCACTCCATCATACCATCTTGAGGACTGAATTATTCAATTATAAAATTACTAAGCTATTCCAAATATGATTCATTCCCACCACAACTTCCATGTTATTGGATTTTTACAGAATGCATCTAATCCCTTAACCCAACTTCCAAGACTACAACCAAATATTTACACAGAGAATGCATCTAACATAGTCTCTAAATATGGGCAACGTTTCTTCAACCACCACAACTACAACCAAACACATAGAATACAGATTGCTTTCAAAAATAAAAAAACAAACAAAATTTGAAAGCGTAAGCAAAAGCATCCCATGTCCTAAAATCCTATGTGCCGTATCAAATACAAAATGCTTCTCTACATGTCTTTAACCAATGAATGCATCCCTCCTTCAAGAACTAAGCCACTGAAATAAACTCATGAACACAGACAATCTCATTGTTCCAATCAGGTAGGTCCTAAAATGAAGGAGCTAAAACAAAGCTAATCCGCAATGTTTGACAGCAGTAGTGGGAAATCACCTCAAAAGCCTCAAGACCTGGATTCATACCATTAGCATCTTACCGGCTCTTAATTCATTGATATAGAGAACTGGAAAATAATCACTTAAAAATCAATACGTAAGTACTTACAAATGCAGTTGCCTTCCCCTTGCTGTTTCGACAGCCTCTAGATCTGCAAAATGTAATCAAACCAGTGAACACTACCCAAAGTTTATTCCAAAGAAAGCTTAATCATTTTCACAAGGAAACTCACAGTAAATAGTAAACAAGACTGCAAAATAGAGTTATAAATTGACAAAATGGAAAGAATCATCTAAACCTGTTTGAAGAGGACCTAAGAAGCTGCCACCGATACCAACAGCTATATTATCTTGCATCTCTCTGGGAGTTTTTGATTTACTCTTTTTGCCCATCTTATGGATCCAAAAGCTGCATTTTACCCAGATTACATAACTAAGAATTGACAAAATGTATTTGCAGATATGCCAGACCTGCCAGGAAAAAAGAAATCTGAAAAAAAAAACGCCATTCAAGTTTTCGAAAAATCGGCCGCCTAGGCGGGCTAGGCGGTTCCCTTTTTTTTTTAATAATTTAAAAAATTAATAGTATAGCCGCTTGGCTATACTATATTTATAGTTTCATAATTGCAATAGACCCGCCAGGGAAAAAGAAATCTGGAAAAAAAAACGCCATTACAGTTTTCAAAAAATCGGCGGGCTAGGCGGTTCCTGTTTTAAAAAAAATAATAATAATAAGTAGTATAGCCGCGCGGGTATACTATATTTAAGTTTCAATTTGCAATTCTGTCTGAAGGTACTCTATCTTTCAGAAAAAAAAAAAAAAAAAAAAAAAAAATTCAATATGAGGTCTCTCAATTCTGAAACTGATTTATAGTTTTTCTCTGTCTATGCACTGGGAGCATATAAGCATGGGAATATATAATATTTAAGTTTCAGATTTCGCCTTTAAAATGTTTTGGTAGCTTCTTATCATATCAAGGCTGGTCTACAACACAAATGGAGGTGTTGCCATTTTGGTGTTAGCATCAAATGGCATTCATTTTCTCTGGAAATGGCCACAAGACCTTAATTCTAGTGGAGTTGTAAAGAATGACATGTTTTATAATTCCTTCCTATTAGATCATCAAAATTGCTCATTATTTTTCTTGGACATTGACAATAAGAAAAAATGGTACAAAACCATCCAATTTTTCTCATGGGTCATCTACCTATGCATATTTCAATGAGATTAAATTCAAATATATCAAACACAAATTCTCAATTAGTGGCCCTCACTTACCCATTAATTTTCAATTTTTCCCATGGGTCATCTACCCATGCAAATTTCAGTGAGATTAAATTCAAATCTCTCAAACACAAATTCTCAATTAGTGGGCCACACTTGCCCATTAAGTTCAAATTTTTCTCATGGGTCATCTACCCATGCAAATTTCAATGAGATTAAATTCAAATATGTCAAACACAAATTCTCAATTAGTGGGCCACACTTGTCCATTAATTTCCAATTTTTCTCATGGGTTATTTACCTATGAAAATCTTAAAATCTTAAAATTGTCTCGAAGACACAAATTCTAAATTAGTGGGCCACTCTTACCCATTAATTTCTAAATTTGGAACTACGTCTGTTTGATTCCGTCAAGGGTACGTAGGCAGTTTAGCATCCTACTAGTTACAACCGCAACCAAATTTGAATCCTTGGTTTATTCTAACCAAATTCGCCAAAACACTTTTCCAAGTGCGAATGTCAGTTTTAGAAAATTAGTGGGTTAATAAAAATTGCTCATTATTTTTCTTGGACATTGACAAAAAGAAAAATGGTACAAAACCATCCAATTTTTCCATGGGTCATCTACCTATGAAAATTTCAACATCTCCAAATTGTCTTAAAGGCACAAATTCTTAATTAGTGGGCCACACTTACCCATTAATTTCCAAATCTTAAATCCGAACAGAATCCTTGGTTTATTCTTTACCAAATTCGCCCCTAAACACAATTCTATATCGAATCCCTGGTTTATTAAGCTAAATTCACTCAAACACTTCTCAATACAATTCAAATCAAATTTCCCTCTCAATGAGTCATTTATTCATTGCAATTCTTTGAACTACGAGTGGCTTGATTTCCATAAGGGATACGTAGGCGCCCTGAGATTCAAACTTAGGGGCAGCAGCAAAACCAAACACACACGTTATATTTTTTAAGGATGGAATCAAAGGGTGTTGCCTTGAAGCCAGGATTGCAATTAAGAGACACCGCTTCTCGAATAGGTCAAACCTAAAATAATAAAACCCCATTATTTAATTAGTGGTGATGAAATTATGTTGAAAGGTTCATATTTTTCTTCAGCATATTCAGTTCTAACATGTGTTTTGATCATAGTCTGAAATATTGAGGATATTTCAATTTTTTCGAATCACGGATATTTCGGAACATATCCATGTACATATAGTATAAATATCGACAATATCAACGATAATATCGGAAAACGTCGATAATTTTGCTGTAAAGGAAAAAAAAAGGGGGGGGGGGGGGGGGGGGGAGGAAGGGAAAAAAGGGAGAAAAAAAACACAAAGGGGATTTGAACCCCTCCCATTTTACTCCTCCAACACCTTAACCACCATATCACTTATGTTTTTGTGATAATATTTTAAAATATTTATATTTATATGGGTGGCATGTTAACAATTACATGCAAAACTATTTTGGGGATTTATCATTTGATGACTACTTTTCACAATACACTTACTCTACACATAGAGATGATGAAGATAGTGAAAAATTTGAACCTCATAAGAACTCTATGTGGTACTAAGTCACTCATGTATCTTACCATGCAATGTATAAAGTGTAAAATATTGTAGTAAATCATTATATATAAATGATTATGGTGTGTTCATTAATTACTACATATTTTCTACACTCATAATGTTTGCCAGCTTGCTGTATAATCAACTTAAATCAGTTAAATCCATCATGCAATGCATTTCCTTCTAATTTTTTGTGATAAACTAATAGATAATTGACTAAATAAACATTCTCCAAAGTTTCAATAAAAAATTTCCAAGTTTTTCTTACAATTTCAGTGGTTTTTATTCAATTTTTATCGATATCGATAATATCCCGATATTTTCATCGAAATTTCCATGTTTTTGGACTACTGATATTTCCGATATCATCGATATTTTAGACCTTGGTTTTGATCACCTTCTTTTGCAGCACCTTCATATACTGAAATATACACACAAGAAAAACATGGAGATGTCAATATTCTTGCATGGATGCCTGGTCTGACATTGAAACGAAAGAGTAACCAATAATCAAAATGCATTTAAGGGTAAATTAAGGAACAGAAGAACAGAAGAACTTACATGGATGCTTGGCTGGCATGTTGCATGGATATAGAGGAAGTACGCGCTGCACATGAATATAGTAAGCAATGATGAAATAAATTTCTTTGCAAAACACACGTGCATGCAATTAGAAGGGTACAAAGGGAGAGTTTCGTATTTCAATGAATAGTCAAATATGGAATAGTAGCCGCCAATTAACCACAAGCGTCGAATTTTGAAAAGAATTTGACGGACCATTTGTTTTGTTGACACTGTAGATTGTTCAAATATTTGTGCAAAATATGTCATTTCGTTTTTGTTTAACGAACTAGAATTTTTAGTTTTATTTGGTTTCTTGAATACAAGCGGCATAGTCTAAACTATAAGCATTGGGAGTTTCTTATACACATACTACTAAGGTGTTATGAGTTCGAATTTAAAATCATTAATCTGCAAACTAATACCCTTTTTAATTGGGCTAGACCCGTTGGCTTAATTTTACTTCATGTCTACATCAGAATGCCATCTACAATTGGTTGAGTTTTCAAAAATTGAAGCACTTTGTTCCAAATTATTATATAATATACTTTCAGCTTTACGCACCTTTCATTGGGCTGCTTCTTATGGTTGATTTATTGTTTCACTTCCAGGGTAACTGTACCCAAAAGAGGATATGTCACACAAGAAATTAGTGACTTATTGGATAATTATTCAAAACGATTTGCCTTCATGTACAGTATTCTAAAAAATGAATGTACAGCTATTACGAGAAGAAAAAGTCTAGCAAAAGAAACATCTTCCAGGAAAGCTTATTACAAGAAGAAAAATAGCATTAAAACCAACGGAAAGGAAAAGTCATTTCTTTATGTTTATCTTTAGGGTAAACAGAAAGAAAATTGCTATGAGAATTGCATCTGGAACAGTGGAAGGCATTACTTTGACAATAGATATGTAAGGTGTAAGGTTTATCTATATTTTTCCTATCGTTTTGACCTTTTAAATGAGATCATTGCTGGACATGAAGGGCAATTTCATGTAATTATTTGGGTAGAAAATTTGAAATTTTTGAAAAATTTGATTCTTGACAATGGTCAAACTTTTGAATATATTTTTCTAACTAGAGTTATTTATTTATAAATATGCCACTAATTCCTTATTACGATATATCCTTTTTGTAGGTACAATTACGCTGGCTGAAGGAAGTGAAAGAATAAATCAACCCAAAGGAAGTGCCTGAAGCTCAAGCAAATTGGATACATACGTAGAGTTTTTAATTTGAACAATTGTGTGTCAAATTTGTTTCCACAGTTTGACCCATTGGTTATAAGAGACTAAATCAGACTTAGCGGCTCTACTCACACATGCACCATTATACATATTACGTGTTTGAATATATGAAAGTTTTGGGATTGGTGGGGGGAGACAAAAACTCATTCAAATATGAAAGTTTTCATTTCCCTTTGTACCATGACATTCTACGTAGTTGCCTCCTCAAACCCATTCAATGCCCATCTGTGTTTTGTTCTCATTTGCAGCACGTACTTCCTCCTCTATATAAAGGCCATGAAGCATGCCAGCCAGAGCCAACTTATACTTATCAAGATTATTACCAACAAAAAAAACCTCAAGTTATGGCAATGCAATTACGATCTTTTCTCTTAGGCGTGCTGCTACTAATTGGCTTTGCATTGACAAATAGCAAAGCAGATATTAGAGCTCCACCCACGCATTTTGACACTGCTTCTCTCAATAGGAGCAGTTTTCCAGAAGGGTTCATATTTGGCGTAGGTTCTGGATCTTACCAAGTAAGTCCTTCCTTCTTCTAGGCTTTAATTCAATTTGTGTTCTGATTGGTTAGCATCGATCCATGCAAGAATATTGACATCTTCTTCATTGTTTCTCTTGTGTATTTCAGTATGAAGGTGCTGCAAACGAAGGTGGTAGAGGACCAAGCATTTGGGATACCTTCACCCACAAATATCCAGGTCTGTCCAATCAAATCATGAATTAGTTAAAATAACAAAATGGTAATACTTTTACTCTTATGCTCTAAATATTTAATTAAATTTTCAATGATTAATTGCAGAAAAGATTAATGACAGCAGTAATGGAGATATCGCTGTTGATCAATATCACCGCTATAAGGTACATGACCCAATATGCACATATTAAATTTTGAAGCATGAAGAAAACTCAGGATACTGAAGATAAGCTCCCTATAATGTTTAGCTCTTTCTCATAAAATGTTTTATTGTTATGCACTGTAGGAAGATGTGGGGATTATGAAGAATATGGGGTGGGATGCTTATAGATTCTCTATCTCATGGTCAAGATTATTACCAAGTAAGTTCATTCACATCCTCACATTTGGTTGTGACCAATCGTCAATATTTTTGCCTTCATGTTGATTTTAGCTTAAATAATGTGTCCAAGTTGTCTACCTAATAATATAACAAAGATTTTTGTTTCAATTAAAATAATTAATTGAAATAACTGAAGCAAATTTTTTTTTTTTTCAAAGATAAATTAAAGAGAAGTCGAAGTTCAAGTTTCGACATATGTCCAACTTTTTTAAAGTTGAGTTTAAATTGTATCGGTGCACTTATTTCTTTATTTTCTGGTTTTGTTTTAATTATTAGATGGAAAGTTAAGTGGAGGAGTAAACAAGGAAGGAATCAAATATTACAACAATCTCATCAATGAGCTCTTACGCAATGGTGAGTCATCCAACCTCACATGATCAATAATTTATACAATAATTGTTTCATGCACTCATTAAAAAAAACTCGTTTTATCAAACTTATAACTTGCTTTTATTGATCATGCTATTTATAGGTCTAACGCCATTTGTGACACTCTTCCATTGGGATCTTCCCCAAACTTTAGAAGACGAATATGGTGGTTTCTTAAGCCCTCATATTGTGTAAGTGAAGAAATTAATCCTCTGAATCGTATTAATAATTTAATTAATAAATACAATTATGACATTAACATTCTGAAATGTGTATATACAGCAATCATTTTCAAGATTACGCAGAACTTTGTTATAAGGAATTTGGTGATCGAGTAAAGCATTGGAGCACACTGAATGAGCCATATACCTTTAGTAACTTTGGTTATGCAATCGGGTCTCATGCGCCGGGACGATGCTCCACTTGGCAGCAGCTAAACTGCACCGGGGGAGATTCATCTACTGAACCATATTTGGTAACACACCACCTGCTCCTTGCTCATGCAGCTGCCGTAAAATTGTACAAAAATAAATATCAGGTACAATTCATCAGTTTTTTTGTTTGTCATAATATTGGATTCTAAGTTGCAACAAGAGAGCGACTACTTTACTTTTTTGTGACTCTAAAACAAACAAACTACATGTTCTTGTGCAGGCATCTCAAAATGGAGTGATAGGGATAACACTGGTGTCACATTGGTTTGAGCCCCTATCAGAAGAAAAACAAAATAAAAATGCTGCATTACGAGCTTTGGATTTTATGTTCGGATGGCAAGTGTATTTTGAATTTACTTATGAATAATATTTACTACTTACTAGCGAGCAATATATAATATAATGTCAAGTTAATGCTTGAAATTTTTACATTCTTATAGGTTTGTTGAGCCATTGACAAGTGGTGACTATCCTCAAAGCATGAGATCTCGTGTTGGAAACCGATTACCAAAATTCACGAAAGAACAATCCAAGTTGCTAATTGGTTCATTTGATTTTCTTGGACTAAATTACTATGCCGGTTACTATGCAAGCGATGCACCTCAAAATAACTCTGTATATGCAAGCTACACAACAGATGCTGGCATTAATCTTTCATGTGAGTAAAAATTCAGAATTTAATTCATGCAATTTAAGTTTATAAACTAATTAGATTCTGATATTCATATGTGTTGTGGCAGCTGAGCGTAACGGGGTCTCCATCGGTTCAAAGGTACACATCAAATTACTAGATTATGCCTTTATGATTTTGACCATTAATCGTTTTGCACTTACAAATGTGACTCCTAAAAATCTAAATATCTTCAAATTTGGGTGCAGGGTGCTTCGGAATGGCTAAATGTTTATCCACAAGGAATTCAAGATCTTTTACTCTACACAAAGAAAAAGTATGACAATCCAGTCATTTACGTTACTGAAAATGGTAATTATTTCTAGCCTTAAGTAATTGCATGATGAATGTTTCACATATTTTTGGTGTAAAACACACAAAAGTAGTACAAAGTCTCTAAATTTTAAAATGTATTATATTGTAGGTGTGGATGAGTTCAATGATCCGAAATTATCACTTGCCGAAGCCCTTAATGATACCCATAGAATTGACTACTACAATCGCCACCTTCATTATGTTCAAAGTTCTATTGAGTAAGTGTATTAACAAATTCGTTTAGAATATATATATATATGGTCTAGCTTTAGATTTTGAGTTATTGATTCATATTATTGACATAAATATATTTAATTTGTTTTTAGCAATGGTGTCAAAGTGAAGGGATTCTTTCCGTGGACGTTGCTAGACAACTTTGAATGGAGTTCGGGATATAGTGTTCGATTTGGTATTACCTATGTAGATTACAACGATAGGCTTAAAAGGTACCCAAAACTCTCGGCGCACTGGTTCAAAAGTTTCCTTGAGAAGTACTGAAAACTTCAGATCATATTCGTCATTCAATATTTGTATTTAATTCAATAATGTGAATAATTTATGTATGTACAATAATTCTAGAGATTCCAAATTTATGTACATACAAAATTTGAATTCCAAATTTGTGTACATACAATAATTTCAATTTTAGTCCTTGTATAAGATTAAATTTCCATTAAACCCTCGTGTAAAATTAAACATTGATTTTTAGTCCTTTGATGGTTGTCAACATGCTCATAATTATGAGAGCTAATTTGTTTGTAGTTCTTTGACTGATTGTTCCTAATTTTCATCAATTTGTTTAAATTCCATTGTACTTCGACCATTATACCACAGTGACAATTTTTTTTTTTGAAATTTAGTGGTCCATTGTTTAGAGGCTACAGTACGGCTCATGATATATGGCTTGAGTCACGAGCGTGTATGCGCAAACTGATCACTAATCCCACTTGAGGCTCAACCTTAATGACCCAAACTGTCTATTCGTTAGAATCTCATAAAACATAATGCTAACAAAAAAATAATCAAGCACATTGGAAATTATCTAATTATTTAGTCATGGTCAAATTGTAAGCTTTACATAGAGAAGTTTCTATTCTCTGTGTTTTTTTCTTTACGGGATAAGCTTGCTTAGATGGGTTAATGATCATCATAAAGGTTGCCCTTTTTTTTTTTTTGGTCAATTTGGTAATATCATTAAACCAAGGCAAGGAACACGCCAGTTACAAAGGCACAAGTCTAAAAGACAAAGCAGAAGCCCAGACCAACAAAACTGAAATAAACTAGAGCGACGATGCTTCAGAGTATTGATCTTATAATTGACAGAGATGAAAATATCTTAAGTGATTTGAGTCCACACAATTTTTTTAGTACACAATGGTAAGATGTGAAATTGAGATGGAATATGAGAAGAGGAAAATAGACAACAATACGAGAAGAAGAATTTTCAGACATATTTTGCAGACAATAGAGAATTTGTGAATTTGTGCTTTAAACAAAGAGAAACAAAGAAGCCGAACACATGGATTACTGTAGAGGTTCACAACAATCTATCTTGCTTTAACATTTAAAATTTTCACAGTAACAAAATAAATTTATTCTACATATGCATGTCAAAAATAAGAATAGCCCTGATTCCATATAAAATTCTAGGAAATTTAAAAAAAATATTAAAAAAATGATTTCGAAAGGTAAGTTTCAAATTTGGAGGAAAGAAAATGAAGAAGTGATATTAATTTTCAGATGTGCTTGCATACGTAGAAAAAGTGAAATAAAGTAGGGCAAATATTCAGTTATGCTCAGATATTTATTCTTCTCCAATATGGAAGTGTGTATTTATAAAGAAGTACAATCCTAAATAAAATAGGAAATAAATCCAAATTACAATAGAAAATAAATATAAATTACAATATGAAATAAATCTCAATTATAATAGGACTAGATAAATGGGTAAGTCACCAAAATCCTAACATAGTAAGGAACCAAAAACCTAACACTAGTAAAAAAAAACCCTTGCGCGACCACACTTTGCGCGACGAAACACAATTCGTCGCACAAAGTGACTTTGCGCGACGAAACACAATTCGTCGCACAAAGTGACTTTGCGCGACGAAAATTAAACTTCGTCGCTCAAAGTCTTACGCAACTACATTTTGCGCGACGAAAAACAATTCGTCGCACAAAGTCACTTTGCGCGACAAAAATTTGCGCAACGACAAAGCATCGTCACGAAAAGTATCTTTGCGCGACAAAACACCTAAATTCGGTGCACAAATTCTTGCGCGACGAAGTGTGGTTCGTCTCGTAAAGTCTTTTCAAAAATAAATTAAATAAAAATTTATTTTTAAAAATCTATGCATGACTTTGCGCAACGAAAGACAAAAATTCGTCACACAAAGTCTTGCGCGACGAATTCTCGTTCGTCTCGCAAAGTGTTTACAAAAATAAATAAAATAAAAAATTATTTTTAAATTTTTTTGGATGACTTTGTGCAACGAAATAATAATCTCCGTCTCGCAAAGTCTTTACAAAAATAAATAAAATAAAAAATTTATTTTGTTAGACAAATATATTATTGTAGTTCGGATTGGGTTTTCGTTAGAAAATATATATTTTAAATTGACGATCGAATTGGTTCATTGTATTCATATAGGGTCAAGGACTGTAGCTGTAAAAAATCATTAAAATCGAAATTGAAATAACCGTTAAATCATGATTTTTTGTTTATAACCGTCGAAAAGTTTTGTCCTATTACTTGATCTCTGAATGTTTATTTTTTCCGATTTTTGGCGTATATAATATCGAAGTATAAACAAACAAGTTTGACGGTTGGATCGTTGAAACTAGTTTCGTAGAATGCGTATGCCATCAAAACATTATATTGACTAATAATTAAGAGTTTATTTATACTTTCATTAAATACTACATAAGATTTTGTGGTATCACTAGTGAAAATATTTTAAATTGAAGATCAAATTGAGTCATTGTATTCATATAGGGTCAAGGAGTGTAGCTGTAAAAAATCATCAAAATCGGAGTTAAAATAACCGTTAAATCGTGATTTTTGTTTATAACCATCGAAAAGTTTTGTCCCATAACGTGATCTCTGAATGTTTATTTTTTCTGATTTTTGGGATATACGATCTCGAAGTATAAACAAACAAATTTGACGGTTAGATCGTTGAAACTAGTTTCATAGAATACATATCCCATCAAAACAATATATTCACTAACAATTAAGAGTTTATTTATACTTTTATTAAACATAACATAAGATTTTGTGGTATCTATTAGTGTAAATATTTTAAAGGGAGTTTCACTAAAACACCCAAAATGGGGGCTGAAATTATAAAAAAACCCAACACCCAAAACACTTTATAAACACACCCAAAACCCATCATTACACACACTCAAAACCTATTTATAAACACACCCAAAAAATATACAATTATTGATTGTGGGGTTGATTTTGGGTGTGTTTCTATGTTTAAATAGTGGTTGGGTTTTTTTATAAATACATGTTTAGGATTGGGTTTATTTATAAATATCTATATTTTAAATTGACGATCGAATGCAGTCATTGTATTCATATAGGGTCAAGGAGTGTAGCTGTAAAAAAATCATCAAAATCAGAGTTGAAATAACCATTAAATCTTGATTTTTCTTTTATAACCGTCGAAATGTTTTGTCCCATTAATTGACATCTTAATGTTTATTTTTTCTGAATTTTGGCATAAATGATCTCGAAGTATAAACAAAGAAGTTTGACGGTTGGATCATTGAGTAGGTTTAAATTTGTTTATTTTGTACGTATAACACTTAAGAAATTCAATAGTATATATATTTATTAGTAGCTTAAAATTTTTTTTTAAGACTTTGCGCGACCAATATATAGTATTTCGTCGCGCGAAGTATACTCTAAAAATTTGGGCGGGTACCAAAAATGGGAATTAAAAAAAAAAAAATTTACGACTTTGCGCGACCAATATACAGTATTTCCTCGGGCAAAGTATAGTCGAAAAATTTGGCGGGTACCAAAAATGGGTATTTTTTTTATAAAAAAAAATTTATGACTTTGCGGGACCAATATATAGTACTTCGTCGCGCAAAGTGTACTCTAAAAATTTGGGCGGGTACCAAAAATGGGTATTTTTTTTAAAAAAAAAAAATTACGACTTTGCGCGACCAATATATAGTGTTTCGTCGCGCAAAGTATACTCGAAAAATTTGGGCGGGTACCAAAAATGGGAATTTTTTAAAAAAAAATTTACGACTTTGCGCTACCAATATATAGTATTTCGTCGCGCAAAGTATACTCGAAAAATTTGGGCGGGTACCAAAAATGGGAATTTTAAAAAAAAAAAATTTATGACTTTGCGCGACCAATATATATCATTTCGTCGCACAAAGTGTACTCGAAAAATTTGGCGGGTACCAAAAATGGGACGTGGGAATATTTTGGTTGCGCAAAACTTTGAGAGACCAAAATTTCGTCACGCAAAACCCTAAAAATTTGGGCAGGCACAAAAAATGGGAAATTTTTTTTAAAGACGTTGCGCGACCAATATATTATTTCGTCGCGCAAAGTGATCCGGTTTTTAAAACCAACATAACTCCTCCACCATTTTCTCAATGTCTTCTACTCTTCTTACCTCTCCTCTCTCTTTCCCTCTCCCCAAATCCTACCCTTTCTCTCACACTCACTCCTCTCACTTAATCTCTCATCTCTTTCTTCACTATCTCTCACTCTCTCACTCACTCTCTTATCTCTCTTTTCATCATCTCTCACTCTCACTCACTCTTTCATCTCTCTCTCTCTCACTATCTTCTCTAATTCTCTCACACTCACTTCTCCCTCTCATTCTCACTCACTCAAAATCTTGTCAAATGGTATATTCTCTCCAAATGTTAAATTTTTTTCAATAATATGTGTTTTTAGAGTTATTTTTGAGTTTATGCCAATTTTTTGTTTTTATTTTATTTTATTTTTTTGATATTTGACAATATTTGTTTTTTTTTTTTTTGGTAGGGAATTGTCGAGACTTTGACGGCTAAAGTCGAAAAACATATCCCCCGCCACTACCATCACAATAGGCTTGTAGATTTTATTATTGTACTTTGTTAATTTATGTGTATATTTGAATATTATATATATTGGATAATTTGACCACTATTTTTCATATGTAATTTTATTTTGAATATGTCAATTTAAATTAAAGTAATTAAAAAAAATAAAATCATACAATTAAATTAAATTTAAAAAGTAAAAATTTGAAAAAATTAATATAATGAAATTGATATAAGAAAAATAATAAAACAAAATGTCAAAATCCTTGCGCAACAAAATATTTTGTCGCGCAAACTAACTAGTTTATTTTTAATTAATTTTTTTTAAAAAAAAATAAATATTTCGTCGCGCAAAGTATATTTGCGCAACGTTAAGGTTCGTCGCACAAAGTGGTTAAGGTTCGTCGTGCAAAGTAAATAATATTCGTCGCGCAAAGTAGATAATATTCGTCGTGCAAAGTAATTAGAATTCGTCGCGCAAAGTGGTTACTATTCGTTGCGCAAAGTGTCTTTGAGCGACGTTAGTGTTCGTAGAGCAAAGTTATTATCGTTCGTCGCGCAAAGTATCTTTGCGCGACGAATAGTAACCTTCGTCGCGCAAACTTGTGCGAGATGAGTTTTGCGCGACAAAACTTGCACGACCAAAAGTTCGTCGCGCTAACTTTGAGCGACGAAATTGTACTTTGCGCAACAAACTTATTTCGTCGCGCAAAGTGTTTTTTGTAGTAGTGTAACTAATTCGCGTGCCCAAATGTGATAAGCGAGTCATAGAGCACTGTACTCGACATTGACTAATCGAACAACTATAGAGAAGGCCTTGTCATAACCCACGAGTGAAACAACTGACAAACCCTAACAAATAGGGCAAATAGAAGAACACATAAAAGCAGAACACAGAAACCCCTATGAGCATGTCAGTAGGTAAGACAGAACACAGAAACCTTGTGAGCAGGGCAATAGGTAAGGCAGAGCATAGAAACCCTATGAGGAGGGCAGTAAGTAAGGCAGAACACATAAACCCTGTGAGTACGACAGTAGATAAGGCAAAACACAGAAACCTTGTGAGCACGGGAGTAGGTAAGGTAGAACACAGAAATCTTGTGAGCACAGCAGTAGGTAAGTATGAAACATATTCAACAAACTAGGTTCCATAGCGCACATCATCCAACTTTTCAAGGTAGCATCATCAATTTTCCACTTTCCAAATTACGGATATTTGGAATCTGGGCATCAGAGTCACGAGTTAAGGAACCCAATTTTCCGTATGAAGTAGCATAAAATTCGATCATTGAAGCCCAAATCACATAGTTGGATCCATTCAATTTGAATTCTAAGAGTAGGTTGGTGGACGATTCAGTATGAACCATCAAAATAGGGGTAGGAGAAGCAGTAGGTGAATGGAATATTTTGGAATGGCGTTGTGTAGAGATTTCTAAAAACTTTGAGAGTATAAATCACCTAGCAAGCCATATCTAATATGAAATCAAAGTAAGAGCGGAAGCATTAAATAAACTAGGGATTCATGCAAGTCTCATTTGGTCACAATCTTTATAAGTCTATGAAAGTGTGTACCAAAGACTCTCGAAATCCTATTTGAGAGAAAGATAAGATGTTCATATCCTTGGAGCGAATCTTGAAACCAAGAATGGTGTTCAAGTAGAGGGAGTGGTCCCTTTGTTGTTGGCTCTCCCTTTGATGTTAATTCTCCACCTTGTAGCTCTCCAAATAGATACAAAGATATGCACCTCCCCAAAGCTTTTCACCAAGGATTGAATGAGATGAGAGAATGAGTAGACAACAAGTGAAGAGTGGTGCTAGCACCCTCACTTGATGTGATAGATTGAAGGGGTTAGGGAGAGAGAGCTTGATGTTTTCTCTCTTCCAATTTCACCAACATGAAAACCCTAGGATGATAGGATTCCATAACTACACACTTATAGGATCAAAAATGTCACAAGGGTGACAAAAATACCCCCAAACCCTAGTGTACCCACACCCCCCTTTTGTGTGTCAGCTTTTGCTGTCTTCGTCCAACACATTAATCCTATAATGTGTCACATATGTGCCTAAGTCCATATGGTCAAATCCCTTTTGAATTTCCAAGTCATATAGGACCTTTAATTAAAGTTTCATAACTTTAATTGAATAATTAAATTAATATAATCAATTTAATTACTCTAGTGACTTGACTAAGTGCTAGTTGGACATTGCTTATTTGGGGTAATAAGTGATTTTTTTTAAATTTTGGGAAGCCCAACCCATTTGGTAAACTATGAGAAAATCACTTATTGTTAAAAATTGTTGCGAGAGAAAACTATAAGGGAAAGCAGCTAATGAGGTGCTTTTATTTTCTGATTATGCAGGAATCAGTTTCAAAGAGGCGCTAGGTTTAATGATTATGCGGGAATCATTTTCTGATTACGCGGGAATTAGTACCAACAACACTCTTAACAAAAAGTTTACCAAACACCAAACTGTTTTCTCTTACAGCTGATTTCTCTCATAACAAATCTGACAACGATTATTTTCACAGCACAGCAATGCCAAACTGGCCCTAATTCAATCACTCACTTGTCTAACGAGTGTTGGTCTCCGTCATCCTTAGTTGACCGTGTCAAGTGTCGAATCAACAATTTGACCTTTATCATTTCACTTTTGACTTTGACCTTTGACTTTCACATTGGTGTAGGGTGCTTCAGACTAGCTAATTGTTTATCCAGGAGGAATTCAAGATCTTTTACTCTACACAAAGAAAAAGTATCATGATCCACTCATTTACGTTACTGAGAATGGTAATTATTTCTAGCCTTAAATAATTGCATAATCATGTTTCACATATATTTGGTGTAAAACATGCGTAAGTGCTACAAAGACTACATAATAATACATTACATTGTAGGTGTGGATGAGTCCAATGATCCCATATTATCACTTGCGGAAGCCCTTAATGATACTCATAGAGTTGACTATTACAATGGTCATCTCTATTATGTTCAAAGTGCAATTGAGTAAGTGCTAATTAACAAATTAATTAAGTATATATATAGTCTAGCCTTCTTATATTTGAATTATTGATTCATTTGATTAACATCAATACATTTAACTTCTTCTTGTTTCTTATTTCTTTTTAGAAATGGTGTCAAAGTGAAGGGATATTTTCCGTGGTCATTGCTAGCCAACTTTGAATGGAGTTCTGGATACAATGTTCGATTTGGTATCACCTATGTAGATTACAATGACAAGTTGAAAAGGCACCCAAAACTCTCGGCACAATGGTTCAAAAGTTTCCTTAAGAAGTATTGAAAAATTCAAATCATATCCCTATTTCAATATTTTTATTTTTATTTTTTTCAGTAATGTGATTTTTATGTATGTATAATATTGCTATATAGACGCCAAATATTTTTGTAAAAAATTCCAAATGATAGAATGAAAGTAGGATGTAATTAAATTTCCATCCTTACAGAAGATTGAATTTCATATGTATGTCTTACCGGAGTTTCATATTCCTAAAAACTCTTGCAGTTAATATGATTTGATTTTAGATTAACTTATGGTTGGCTTAATCTTATTGTACCTAAACATGGAATACAGAAAAAGAAGAAATTCAGTGACGTATTCAAAAACAAATATGAGGATGAAAATGTAACAATCAGTTTTGAACGCTACTATAAAAAAATGAAATGGACGACTGCGATTAACCATTGTTGTGATGCTTTGAAAACCGTAATTAAATTGACAGCCATCTTTTGGAGTATCAAACTATGACGGCTTTTCACCGTCGTTGTTTATCTGCAAAGACGACGGTTTTTAGTAAAACCGTTGATGTTCTGATGTAAAGATGACAGTTTTTTGTTAATAACCGTCATTATTTATAGGTAAAGACGAAGGTTTATAAAACTGTCGTCATTTATGGGTAAAGACGGCGGTTGTTTAAAAAGAACCGTCGCCTATTAGTTGTTTGTGAAAAAACTGTTGTGTATCATATGTAATATCATATGTAAAACTAACGTAGTGATTTTAGATTTTAGTTTTTTTTTTTTTTTTTTCCAATGGTTCTATAGAACAATTTTAACTAGAAAAACAACCACAATACTTTCTAAGCAATAAATTCAGGTCCAAATATGCTATTACCCACACCATACATATATATACTCAAAAATTGTTTCTTTCATAAAACTTGAATATTCAATAGTAATTACATAGTTTACCAATCTTGATTCCTACTATATCAATACAAAATACCATATCCATAGCATTAACCTATACTTATAAATAAAGGAACTACATGTGGTTGCTCATAAATATTTCCCATTCGTTGCGAACTTCTGCTGGACCTTCAATGTCTACACCATGGCTGCCATTATAGTACAACTCTACCAATCCTACCGTTCACCATTTACATGACAATAAACAACTAATTCAGGAAAAAAATATAAAAAACAATAACCAGAGCAAAAGTGTTGGAGTTTTTTCATGTAACTAAAGCACTCAAAGCATAATAAAGAAGGAGAAAGCTTAAGGGAAAAAAAAAAAGACAAATTTATAAATAAACCCAATCCTAGACATGTATTTATAAAAAAACCCAAATACTATTTAAACATAGAAACACCCAAAATCAACCTCAAAATCAATAATTGTATATTTTTTGGGTGTGTTTATAAATGGATTTTGAGTGTGTAATGATGGATTTTGGGTGTGTTTATAAAGTGTTTTGAGTGTTGGGTTTTTTTATAATTTCAGCTCCCATTTTGGTTGTTTTAGTGAAACTCCCAAAAAAAAAACTCGGGAGCCATTTCTTGAACTCTCTGTTTTGTTCCTTCTCTCAATATAGGAGGAGACTATTATTCTCCTTCTCAATATAGGAGGAGACTATTATTCTCCTTAACTTCTCTTCCTACATAGTCTTTTTCTCTATAGTCTTTTTTCTCTATGGTTTTGAAGCTATAATATTGTGGATTTGCAATGCTCGATTGGTGTACTTAAGACCTCTATAGTCTTTTTCTCTTACAAACTGAAGATCGTGTCCTTGCCATGGTCTTTCTTACAACTTCAATAAAGCAGCAGCCAAGGAGTGACTAAAGCTTCACTTTACCCAAAGCCACAAACGTTGCCTTCGTGCGTACAACCCAAAAATGCTCAAAGCATATAATATTACAATTAAGTATTAACATTTAAAAAAAAAGGCTTATAAACCAAGCACTGCAGATGCCCATCAAAAATGAAAAAACAAATTAAACCATATAAGTTTAGAGAGAAACTGAAGAAAAAATTAAAAACGTATAACAAACAAAGCCTAGAATAATTACCTGGGTAGTGGAAGAACTGCACTAAACAAGAAGATCAATGAATAAAGAAAGACCCTTCTCTGATAAATAAAAGGAAAATTAAAAGATGAACATCAAAAATCACTTTGACAAAGAGAAAGCTATAGCTAGCTCCTGAATCGATGGTTGCTGCCAAAAACTTGATTGGAAACTTGAAATAGAGCTTTTGCTAAGTGATTAAGCATCATAAATTAGCTACATATGTCAAAAGACAAACGAGAGAAAGCAAGTCAACAAAAGTCCACCTGTTATTCAATACTGTAAAAACTAGATGCTACTAGACTAAATGATTATTCACCTGTTATTTTATATTGTAGCTAAGTACCAATCGAGCATTGCAAATCCACAATATTATAGCTTCAAAACCATAGCTAAGTACCAATCGAGCATTGCATTCCTCTTCCCACCTGCAATGCCTCTATGGCTCCTACATCATAGCTTCAAAACCATAGCTTCTAGCCTCTTAGGATTCTGGGTATAAATTGTTTATGCAACATACAGATGCTAATGGAGTTGAAAATGATGAATATACCATCAAAGTTATAAATTGCTTATGCAACATATAAACTATTGGGTGGCAATATTTTCCCTTTTGATTAATATCAAATATAAACTTCTCAGCCAATTATACATATTCTTCGATATAAATGGCAGACCAGGTAAAAAAAATTAAGAAACTGAAGAAACAGAGGGAGCGAGAGAGAGAAAATACCCAAAAATTGAAAACGTAGAAACTCCATCTCCCACAACTCTTTAACATTCCGTCTTTACCAGCGTAAAATCCTCCCCCTTCTTGCTCTGACTCAACTGACCGTGCACAATCTCAGGTCTCTCAGTCTCAATCTTCTCATTGGCCAATTCAAGCTTCAGCAGCACCGAGAGTGGAACCGCCTGATGATTCTCATTCTTGTTGGACATTGTTCATCCACACCTAAACCTCAACACAGTCTCAATCTTCCATCTCCGATTCTCAAACCAAATCCTGCAAAACAAAGCCACAAAAAATACACGCATATAAATCAAACTGCGTTTCGTGCATTCTCCAATCTAATCATCGAACTCGTTAATCTAATACGAAATCGTCTGCATCAGTGGCTAAAACGGCCATGACGACAACGAAATCAGCAAGATCTTCAAACAAAACGGCACTCACAAAAACGAATGAAGCGATTTTCATCATCTCAAATTTACCGGAGAACGGGTCGACGAAGAGAAGGCGAAGCATGGAAAAGAAGAGACCAGTGGGCTCGAGAGAGGTGACACTTTTGGCGACCTCAGTAACCTGGACTCTAGGGATATGACGACCTCAGTGAATTGGATGCCGAGATCTATGACCTGGATGGCGAGCAATCTAGACGGAGCGATGGAGACGGTGTTTCAGCGATGATAAAGGGAGTTGAGAGAGAAAGGGTTTCTAAGGCCATGGCTAAATAAAATTTTGGTTAAATTTGGAAGGCCACATTTGGCCCTTTAGCCCTTCAACCAGGCCATATATAGCCCACTTTTAATCTAGGCCAAATTTTTGTGGGTCCATGCATTTGCTTTTTAAAAGCCAACAATAAAGTAAGATAATGTCATAGCTGGATATATATATAATAAAATATGAAAGATCCTAAAATATAGCCATGTATGGTTGGAGATGGAAAAATTTAGCCCTGTACTATTCTTTAAAAATGTAATATTTTGGAGGGCTAAATTTTTAGCCCTGGACTACATTTAGCCCTATGACTGGAGATGGCCTAAAGGTCCGAGAGAGTGGTGAGAGCTACGTTTAGCGAAAACTTAAAGTGAATTTTTTGTCCAACGCTTTTTAAAGCACAGCGATTTTTATAAGGAAACGGTCGTAATTTTTAATAGCGCCTTTTAAAAACCGTCTTGGTTTTTCGTGGTTTTTAAATACACGGCGCTTTTTAATTTTACTGTCATTAAATAGGCATCGTAGTTTTCCATTTTTGTAGTAGTGGAATTTTTGTACTATGATCGTTATTCTCTTATGACAAAAATTTGAAATGTAGTAGTACACGTGTTTAGAGGCTAGTGGCAGAATTTTTCTTTGGCCCATGACGTAGAGCTTGAGTTCATGAGCGCTCTAACGCAAACGAATTAAATAATGACCCAAACTTAGGGATGGCAATTTTTCTCACGGGTAAGGGTCTTCGCGGGGATTAAACCCTAATGGGTAGGGTATGAAGGATAAAAAACAGGTATGGAGATGAGTACGGGGAATTTTTTGGGTATGGTGTTTGGAGAGGAGTGGGGATGGTATTTTAATCCACGACCCGAACACTCACCGTTTAGAATATATATTATAGTATATATAAATATGATATTAAAGTGACTGTGCCAACAAAATTTTATATTTTCGATTATTATATTATATATGTATATAATTTATATGAATCTTAAGCCACACTACTTGTATATTTAGTTAAGTTCTAGTCAATATGTAAACATTCTTATATTGTCTTATACGTATATATATATATATATATATATATATATATATATATATATATTCCTAATCCTTTTTTTTTCTTTCAACAAAGTAATTTTATATTGGTTTTTTCTTCCGTAATGGGGCAGGTCAGGGAACTCATTCCCCAACAAAGGTGGAGATTGGTAATCCCCGATATAAATATCGCATGTATGAAGGCGAGGATGGGGGAAAAAAGATTAACAGGAATGGGGATGGGAATGGCATACCCACCCCCAATTCAACCCATTGTCATTCCTAAATTGCCTATTTATTAGAATTTTATGAAAGATCCTCATAACAAGAACAAAAAAATCAATCAAATTGGAAGTTACTTAATTATTTAGTATCAATAATGCAATTTAGACACACTTAATTGACAATATTAATTGACTACTTGATGCAGCAGTTGATGTGGGTATGCCATCTCAATTAATGAAAGCTGACATGAATTTTTCTTCTTCTTATTTATCATTTTTTAAATAATATTTTACAATAAAATATTCTTCCTGTTGGCGAGTATATCCTATTCTATTTGGGTTTTATTTATTTTTCCCTTTTGTATAGATATTATGTAATTAGGATTCTACTTATTTCCTAATTAAACCCTATTAGGATTTGTAACCTGTATTATAAATACCTCCTTTCGGAGAATGAAATCTATCTGAAAATATTCTACCAATATTGTTTGACTTGGTATCAGAGCTAGGTTTCTGGTGACCTGTGTGTGTTGTGCCCACCCGTGTTCTACTCTGTGCCATAATTTCTTTTTTAGGGTTCTTGAGCCCGTGCCTGTGCTGTGTTTGTCGTATCTGCTTCATGTTGTGTTTGTTTCCGCTGCTATCATGGGTGATGATTCCATAGTTGTGTCTGGTACTAGTGCGTCTACACTGAAGGAGGCACGTCCCTCGCGTGATTACTCTACCCCGATTACATCTGATAAATTGGATGGCTCCAATTATGCCTCTTGGTCTCGTGGTGCGCGTATTACGATTACTAGTCGTCGTATGGCAAGTTCGATTAATGGGAAGAAGCCTGCTCTGTCTCAAGATTCCACTGCCTATGCTGGATGGGAAGAAGATAATTGTCTGGTGCAGTCATGGCTTCCCAATTCCATGACTAAACCAATTCATGCCTTGTTCGAACATGGTGACACTGCTTTTGATATATGGGAGGCTGCTTGGAAGACCTATACTGTGACTCAGAATAATTCTCGTTTATTTCAACTCCGACGGCAATCCATACTTATAGGTCAAAATGGTGAATCTGTGAAAGTGTTCTATGAAAAACTTCATGCTATCTGGCAAGAGATTGATTGTCTGCATCCGCATGAGTTTAGTTGTTCTACTAATAGGGCTCGTCATCTGAAAGAAATTGAAGCCGATCGAGTTTATGATTTTCTTGGGGGGCTTGATCCACCGTATGATGGTGTTCGTAGCCGTATTCTTGCTCTTAGTCCTGTTCCACCTCCTCTCGAAGCCTATGCCATGGTCATGGAGGAAGATACCCGTCAGTCCGCTATGCTTGGAGGAGGATCGCTGGCTCTCAAGGTTGACCCAGCATGTCACCGATCGGTCGCCCCGTAAGACGCGACCGGTCACTCTCCATCCAAAAAGTTTGGATCTTCTGCCTCTACTTCTAACTCTCTTGAAGGTCCGCCTAAGTGCCTATGAGAAGTGTTTTAAGGAGCATGGTTACCCTGATTGGTTTGCTGACTACAAAACTCGTATGTATGGCCCCAAGGCCACTTACACTGTGACTCCTGATGAGGCCCGTCCTTCGACTCCATCTGCAAATCTGTGTGCTTCCGATACTATGCCAGGTATGAGTTCTACTACTTGGATAATTGACACTGGTGCTTCTGATCATATGACTTATAATGATAATATGTTTAATGAGTTGTCGCATAACCCTCGTGACCCCTATATTACTAGTGCTAATGGTTTACCTTCCCCAGTTACCGGTGAAGGTACCATCCATCTTACTCCTTCTTTACCTCTGTCTCATGCACTCTTGGTTCCCAATATTCATTGCAATTTGTTCTCTGTTGGGCGTTTACTTGATACACTTAACACTTCTGCTACCTTATATTCTACCCATTGTTTTTTTCCAGGATCTCAAGACTCACGAGAAGATTGGGCATGGTAAATGGAGAGGGGGGTTGTATTACTTACAGTTGCCGGTTGCAGCAGTTCATGGTTGTGTCGCTAATAAAGCTCCGAGTGGCAGTGTCAAAGACAAGCAACAACTTTGGTTATGGCATCGTTGCTTAGGACATCCGTCGTTTGGTTATCTTAGACATTTGTTTCCTTCGTTATTTAGTTCGTGTGATGAGTCTAGTTTCAAATGTGAGACTTGTGTAATGGCCAAGAGCCACCGTACTGTTTTTCCCTTAAATAATAATAAAGCTGCTTTGCCTTTTGAGTTAGTACATTCTGATGTCTGGGTTCCTGCTCGTGTGACTTCTCATGATTTCCGTTGGTTTGTTACGTTTATTGATGACTGCACTCTCTTAACATGGGTGTATTTGATGAAGAATAAACATGATGTTGCCTCTATTCTTCGTGACTTTTGTGTCATGGTGTCTACTCAGTTCCATGCTCGTGTTAAAGTATTTCGAACTGATAATAGCGGTGAATATGCGAATCATACCTTGACCCAGTTCTTTTGTGATCAAGGTATCATTCACCAAACTACCACTCCATTCACACCTCAACAAAATGGTATGTCTGAAAGGAAGAATCGTCAGTTACTTGAAATTGCTCGCTCTCTGATGTTTAATATGTCTGTTCCCCATCATCTTTGGGGACATGGTGTCTTGGCCGCCGCCTACTTGATTAACAGTACTCCTAGTCGGGTTCTTGATTTCAAGACCCCACTTGATGTGTTGTGTGCTCTTACTCCTCCGGTTTTGGTCTCTAAGTTACCTCCGAAGGTGTTTGGGTGTGTTGCGTATGTTCATGTCTACTCCCATCAACGGAGCAAACTTGATCCTTGTGCTCTCCGCTGCATCTTCATTGGTTATTCTACTACTCAGAAGGGTTATAAGTGTTATCACCCGCCTACTCAGAAGGTACATGTCACTTTAGATGTCACCTTTCATGAAGAAGTGCCCTATTATGTTTCTCCCTCCTCTTCAATTCAGGGGGAGATGGGGAGTGAATTGAAGAGTTTTGGAGTGGAAAATATGGAAAATTTTGGACCTGAAGAAGGAATTTCTTGCGAACAGGAAGCGACCGGTCGCAGGGAAGACGCGATCGGTCGCGAACGAATCTGTGCTGAAAACGACTGGTCGCACATAGGAAGCGACCGTTCACCTACCTCGACGAAGGACAACAGTACCGATATGAGCAAAGCGACCGGTCGCGGTGAGGAAGCAATTGGTCGCGAACGAATCTGTCCAGGAAACGACCGGTCGCACATAGGAAGTGACCGGTTGCTCATAGGAAGCGACCGGTCGCTCACCTCGATGAACGACAATAGTACTGATTCGAGTGACGCGACCGGTCGCCAGGAATGTCGTGACCCGTCACCAGACAATATTTTAGGTTTTTTTGAGCCTCTTTCAGAAGGACATAACAATGATACTGGCGACTTTCGTACAGATGAAATTGATACAAGACCCCCCTCTGCCCTGCCATTGCCTCAATCAAGTTGTGATAATAAGGTACTTTCTAGTGATGTGCCTACCTATTCTTTGCCCCCACGTACTACCTGTGGGAAACCTAAATTGCAATGTTCTCCTGATATACATGCCAAGTCCAAATATCTCATTAACCATTATATGTCAACTCATTGTTTATCTAAGTCATATGCATCATATTTGTGTCAATTATCTAGTGTATGTGTGCCAACTAAGTTGCAGGATGCTCTATCTGATCAAAATTGGGTAGATGCAATGCATGTTGAGATGGAAGCCTTGAACAAGAATGCTACTTAGGAGTTAGTTCCTTTACCAAAAGGAAAAAGGCAGTTGGGTGCAGATGAGTGTTTACTTTGAAGCATAAGGCTGATGGTTACATTGAAAGTTACAAGGCAAGATTGATAGCAAAAGGGTATACTCAGACATATGGAGTGGATTACACGGAGACTTTTGCTCCAGTAGCTAAGCTCAACACTGTACGCGTACTCTTATCCTTAGCTGCTAATCATGACTGGCCGCTGTTACAATTTGATGTTAAGAATGCGTCCCTCCATGGTGACCTCAAAGAAGAAATATACATGGATCCTCCACCAGGTATCCTTGTGACCTCTAAGGAGGGTATGGTGTGCAAACTACGAAAATCATTGTATGGATTAAAGCAGTCTCCAAGAGCTTGGTTCGGGAGGTTTGCTGCATCTATGAGGAAGTCTGGGTATGTACAAAGTAAAGCGGATCATACTTTGTTTCTAAAACGACGCAGAGGTAAATTGACAGCTTTAATAATTTATGTTGATGATATGATTGTAACTGGAGATGATCAGGTAGAAATACATAATCTTCAGAAATATCTTGCGTCTGAATTTGAGATAAAATCATTAGGTGACTTGAAATATTTTCTTGGGATTGAAGTTGCCAGATCTAAGCATGGTATTTTTCTGTCCCAAAGAAAGTATGTTTTGGACTTGCTTGCAGAAACTGGAATGTTGGATTGTAAACCCATTGATACTCTTAGTGAACATAATCACAAGTTGGGGTTGTATCCTGATCAAGCTCCTACTGATAAAGAGCGCTATCAATGGCTTGTGGGAAAATTAATTTATTTGGCTCATACACGTCCAGATATTGCATATGCAGTGAGTGTAGTGAGTCAGTTTATGCACTCACCTAGTGAAGATCATATGGGTGCTGTGACACGTATTTTGAGATACCTCAAAGGGGCTCCGGCAAGGGGTTAATGTTTTCCAAGTACGGTCATACAGATGTGGAAGGGTACACAGATGCTGATTGGGCAGGTTCAGCTACAGATAGGCGCTCGACATCTGGGTATTTTATGTTTGTTGGTGGCAATCTTGTTACGTGGAGGAGCAAGAAACAAAAGGTGGTGTCTCGATTTAGTACTGAGGCCGAGTATCGGGGAATGACTCATGGTGTATCTGAGTTACTATGGTTGAGGAGATTATTGAGAGACCTTGGTTTTGGGCCTAAGAAACCCATGGATTTATATTGTGACAATACGGCTGCGATTGCAATTGCTCATAACCCAGTACAACATGACCATACAAAGCATGTGGAGGTTGGTCGAAATTTCATTAAAGAAAAGTTGGATGCAGAGATTGTTTCCTTTCCGTTCATCCGCTCAGAATATCAGTTAGCCGATGTTCTTACGAAAGCTGTTTCTACAAGTATCTTTTGCAACTCGCTTGACAAATTGGACATGCATGACGTCTTTGCTCCAATTTGAGGGGGGAGTGTTGGTGAGTATATCCTATTCTATTTGGGTTTTATTTATTTTTCCCTTTTGTATAGATATTATGTAATTAGGATTCCACTTATTTCCTAATTAAACCCTACTAGGGTTTGTAACCTGTATTATAAATACATCCTTTCGGAGAATGAAATCTATCTGAAAATATTCTACCCATATTATAAACACCTCATTCCTAACGTCGAAGATATTAAGCCGTCTAATCCCTTTCGGCGCTGGGACATAGGAGCAATAAGCCGTCTGATCCCTTTCAATACAGCTCGTTCGGATAAATCAAATTACACCGAGCTAGGAAACGCGTAGTCCTCTCATGGCTACCGGAGGGGTCGTGCAGATACTTCACTATGGGGTAGCGCCAGTCGGTTTTGGCCGTGTTGACTTCGTTGGTGATTTCGGCCGATGACACTTGCGTTGCCATTCCTCTTTCGGCCAAAGCCGGCAAGGTATGCCTCTCGATTCTTATCACACGATCGTGGTCACTGTCTGGAATATTCATGCCTGACACTACTTGGGCCATCTCATTGGCCTCATGGTTTTCGGCACGCAGTACGTGAACAAAGGAGATCCTAGAAAACTCGTCGGCCATATTGAGGGCCGTTACGTAATACATAGTTAAATTCTCGCTCGTGCATCGGGGAGAATCACCATATACCAAGACAAGGGTTGCCTTCATTTCTTTCAGAATTTCGAGATCGATGATGAGTGTTTCGTATTCGGCCTGATTATTGGTGCACTTGAAATCAAGCTGGAACGCAAATTGCCACCTTTGTCCTTGAGGGGACTCGATCACGACTCCGGCCCCAGACCTGGTCTCGGTACTAGAGCCATCGAAGTACATGGTCCAGTAGTTCTTCTCCATGCGGGCCATGCCGATCTCGACCTCTAACTCTTCCTCCTGTCCCTGAGCAGGGTGGTGAGCCAGGAAATCGGCCAATGCCTGACCTTTAACCGACTTCTAAGCCACATATTGGAAGGTGAATTCGAATAATGCCATCGTCCACTTCCCAATTCGACCGCGTATGATCGGCCGAGTGAGCATATATTTGATGAGGTCGGTTTTGGAGATGATCTGAACGACCGAATGAAGCATATAATGGCGTAACTTGGTAGCCGCGAAATAAAGTGCCAAGCATAATTTCTCAATCGGCGAATAGTTTAGCTTGGCTATGTTAAGGGTGCGGCTCAGATAGTGCACTGCTTGCTCTCGTTCAGACTCGTTGTTCTGAGCCAGCAGACAGCCGATAGAGCCTTCTGAAGCCGAAATATAAAGCCTCAAGGGTTTCCCCCTTTTCGGCGGCATAAGGACCGGTGGTTGAGATAAATATCTCTTGATGTCGTCGAGGGCCGCTTGATGTTCTGCCCCCCACACGAACCGTTCCGTGTCTTTTAGTTTGAGCAGGGGAGTCAACGGCCGGATTTTCCCTGCCAAATTGGATATGAATCGCCTCAAAAAGTTGACCTTGCCGAGGAAGGACTGGAGTTCCTTCTTGGTCTTTGGCGGGGGTGCCGCCATAATGGCCGTAGCTTTATTTTTATCCACTTCGATCCCTCGTTGGTGAACCAAGAAACCGAGAAAGTTCCCGGCAGTGACGCCAAAAGCGCATTTCTTAGGGTTCATATTTAGGCCGTGCGCCCGCATTCGATTGAAAGCCTGTCAGAGATGCCCTACGTGGTCAGCTTTGGATGGGGATTTTACAACCACGTCGTCGATATAGACTTCAACGCTTCGGCCAATAAGGTCATGAAAAATAAGGTTCATAGCTCGTTGGTATGTCGCGCCGGCATTCTTTAGGCTGAACGGCATGACCACCCATTCATAGGTCCCAATTGTGCCTGGACATCTGAACGCCGTTTTGGGGACATCTTCCTCGGCTATGAAGATTTGGTTGTAACCAGCGTGGCCATCCATGAAAGACAGGAGCTCGTGCTTTGCGGCTCCTTCCACCAGGAGGTCGGACATAGGCATGGGGTACTCTTCCTTGGGGGTCGCGAGGTTCAGATTTCTATAATCGGTGCAAACCCTCAAAGCCCCAGTCTTTTTCAAAACTGGTACGATGTTAGCCAATCACTCAACGTACCGGCCCGTACGGATGAAGCCGGCCTTAAGGAGCCGTTCAATTTCCTCCTTGACTTTAAGTTGTACTTCGGTCGATAACCGCCTTGGCGACTGTTGGAAAGGCCTAAACCCCTCCTTGATCTTTAATTCGTGCTCGACCAAACTTCTTGGCAATCCAGGCATCTCATGGTAATCCCAAGCAAAACAATCCTTATATTCATGGAGCAAGCCGATAATCTTGGCCGCTAACTCAGGGTTCAAAAGTTGGCTTACAAAAAGAGGCCGTGGTTCGGCCTCCGTCTCTACATTTATTTATAATAAAGGGTCCTGGAGCTTAGGGTGGTCATCTTCCATCTCGGCAGGCGCTGTTTCCAAGTCGTCAAAGGTCAAAGCGTCCGCCTCATCTGATTCGTGGAGGAACTCAATCAGGTTGATCGGTAAGTTTGGCCGTAAAGATTCCTCTACCCAATTTTCTAGCAGTCTTTCCAGCAGGTTGGTCACGGCTGCTGCTCCCTCTTCTTTAGTGGCTTTGTCTGTCATCTAGAGGCTAGTGAGGTCGATCAATACTTCGCGCGCCGAATCCTGTCGAACATTCTCGGCGCCTAACTCCAGTACTTTCTGGGCCGTTGTCCTGGTTGGTCGACTGCTTGCATCGTGGCCGGTGAGGACAACCCATCCAACGTCATCGTCGTAAATCTGTGCTTGCACGACTTTGGCTTCGAAAGGTTTTTCATCGGCCGGGTGTATAGACACCTTCCGGCCGTCCCAAAAGAACAATAGTTGGAAGAGGGAAGACGGTATGCATTCAGATTGATGGATCCAGTCAGGGCCGAGTAATATATTGTAATCCACACTGGATTTGACTACGTAGAAGGCCGCGACTCTTGTCTGGTCGGCCACGGTGATTTTTAACAACAATACCCCGATGGTCTTAAATTTATCGCCGACGAAGCTGCTCATGACCACGTCGCTGGGGATAAGGTCCTCTTTTGACTTGTCCAGCTTCCTCATCAGGGAATATGGAAGGATGTTGACCGTCGCCCCACAGTCAACAAAGACTTTGGACACAGGCACACCCTCCACGTGAGCTGAGATGTACAACGGCTTGAGGTCTCAGTATTTGTTTGGCTCGTCTCTGGGTATTACTTCGTTAAAAGCCACGGCCAACAACTCTTCCTTTATTTTTGGCCTCTGATCAAGTTGCTCCTTGACCACATCATCATCCAAGCCGTTGCTCTGCCCTCCTGGGGTTGAAAACTCATATGGCAGTACCAATACCATGTTCATGCTGACCTCCTTCGGCTCGTGCCGGTCTCCCCTACCAGCTCCCTCTTCAGCCACGCAGCCGTCCTTGGCGAGGGCTTTTTCCTCAACCATCCCAAGAATCCCCGCGTATTCTTCATCTGAGATTCCTAACGCGGGGTCGTCTTCGGCCTCATACCCAAAGAAAGGATCACCGGGGCCCTCGATCATAGGCCTTGCAATCCCAGGGATATTGCCTGTGGACACTTTGATTTCAGGGGAGTCCGAGGCCTCGACCTTTTCATCGAGGGTTCGTCTAGCCTTAGCCAACGTATCCCTAGCCGTCAAGTAGTCGTCCAATCGGCTCACCCGGGCCTTTTCCTCGGCAGACAGACCAAAGATAGTATCGGCCGGAGTCACGGTAAAATATTGGCGGAGGTATTCTAAGTAGGGGGCCTTGGCCTCCAATCTTTCCAGGTCGGGTTGGTAACTTGGCATCCCTCTTGCTCTGGCTTCTCTGTTTGCCTGGTATACGGCCTTAATGGCCGAGTCAGATCCTCTGGTAATGAGGAGCCCCTCCGGCTTAGTGTTCTTGAGGGCCAACTCCACGATTTCACGGTTCTCAGGGTCATGCCGTATAGGTCGATGGCCGAGCAGTCTTATGAAATTCTATGAGGAAGGACAAACCTTTGGCCGAGAATGGGGGGTCCCTTCCGTGGTAAACGTCGATGATACAAAAACGGCCGCTGTTCTACGAGGGTTCTTGCCCTACCTAGAGTGCCACGTCCTTGGAGGCCTGGCGCTGGCCGCCTTCGTCGTAGAGGAGACGATTGGTACGGATGGTGGCTCGTCTGCGGTCGCCATTTTCTTTTGGCGTTTGGAACCCTTGGCCTGGGTCGTCTATGTTCTGGCCTGCTGAACCTGTCTCTACATTCTCCTCAGCTGGGTTTTCGTCAGCGGTTCGGGCCTGCCCCCAAGTCACGCATGATACCAACGATCATCCCGAATGACCGGCGGTTTGAAAGTCTTTATTGGCCTTGGGGCGGCCTCGTCTCTGTGGTCAACCGAGATACTGGGGGTTCGTGCCCCCAGTCTATCAAAAACAGCTCTGCTGGCTGGCCGGCGGTCGCACTGCCCGCCGAATTTCTTCACAGTTGGTTGAGAGGGTTCAGCAACCTTCCTTTTGTTCTCCGGCAGTCTAGGTTGACCGATCTCACACCTGCATTGGTTGCAGAGCACCGGCTCTGGTTCGGCCAATGGTTCTTTTCCTTTTGCCGGTCGGCGAACTTCCCTGTATTCGGCCCTGAGCTGGGCGTTGACCATGTTGACGACAGACGGAGGGAACGGCTCTGAGTCAGCCTACATGGCCGTCTTCTTGGGGAATTGGAGTTTCTTTTCGTCTATCAACTTCTGGATGACGTCTCGCAGGACAACACAGTTGTTGGTGTTGTGAGACCAAGAACTATGGTACTTGCAGAACGCCTTTCCTTTGAGCTCGTCGGGTTTGGAATTTTATGGCCGAAAGACAATTTGACATTTTTCTCGGTCAAGAGCAGGTCGAAGATAGCCTCGACCCTAGTTAAGTCAAAAGTGTAGGCCTTCGTTTCTTGAGCCGCAAACTTGGCATCGGGAATCTTTGTGCGGCTATTGTCGGCCTTGACAAGTCCTTTACAGATGAATGGTTTGTCTATGCTGACTTCTGCTGAGCTCATCTCGACCTCATCGCTTTTGGCCTCCGCGGAGCCGTCTGCTTCGGCGTAGCCGACAATAGGATTCCTGTAGTAGGTCCCTTTCGAAGCCGTCTTTTTCTGCATTTCTTCCTTCAACAAGGATGCGTATCTGTCCACCTTGTTGATCAAATCATGCGTGTCCCAGAATTCGATTCCCTGGAATTTTTTCCGGTATTCGAATTCCAACCCTTCTTCGACCATCTTGACAAATTCCCTCTCTGGTAAGTTTGTTCGGCACAAGTTCCTACATGTTTTGAACCGCTGCAGGTAGTCGCAAGGTGATTTGTCTGACGCCTGGCTCATCCTTGCCAGCTCGGCGATCGTTATCTCTCGGTTGGTCTGATAGAAATGTTCGTGGAATATTCTTTCTATGACAGACCAATCCCTCACCGAATTCGGTGGAAGGTTTATGAACCATGAGAATGCCGCGCTGGTCAGAGAGTTAACAAATAAACGGAGCTTTTGGGCGTCCGAATCGACCTCTCCACACTGGGCCATGAAACGGCCTATGTGTTCAATGGAAGAGGTCTGGCAACCGATAGTTCCGGGGAAGAGGGGTTCGTTCAATTTCTGGTGGGTACGGCTTTGTATACCTTGGCGCTTCCGGCCGCCTCTGAGCCAGGCCGTCCCCGATCATTCGCCAGACGTCTTCGAACCGAAGCCCTTAGGGGGCGCTTCTTGTTGGGCCGCAAACGGCCGTGGGACTTGTTGCACCTCGTTCTACGGCCTTATCTGCTGGGCCACTTGAACAGGGGGATCGGCCGGTGCGGCCGAGCCGGGCGACACTAGATAAGCGCGATGGGTTTGACCATGGTGCGTGTGTGTTGTCGTTGGAATGGCCGAACCATATTGAATGTGGGAGCCTAACGGAAATAACGACGGCTGCAATGGTGGTGTAACGGTCGAATTGTTCTGACCGTACTATTGTCATGGCGTCGTGGTCGTGTTACTTAGGCCGGGCTGCGTCTGGACGGCCAAAGTGTGAATTGGGCCGAGTTGCTGGATCGCGGAATGCGTGGGGCTACTTTGCCCTAATGACACGGCCAAAGCATGGAGTGGGTCGTACGCTGTTTCTGCTGGGTAGGTCGGCCCGAGATTTGCCCATGTTAGCTGGGATTGCCCCTAGCCACTCGTCGGCGGCTTGAGAATGCTGACCGTAGCCTGACGCTTGGGTGCGGCCAGAGGCGCCGAGGCTGCTGCTTTCGCTCTTGGCTTCTTTGTCCGGTTCTGGGAGGTGTCGAGGAGGAGGTTATCGGCATCCTCTCTTGAAAGAGCATCCGTAGTTCTGAGGAAAATCTGTCCATTACGGCCATAAAGGATGTCTTTATCCTGTAGGCTTGCTTAGACATCAGATCCTCCACCACTGCTTGCTCTTGTATAGACTCGGCCGTGCGATCCGTCGTCATTGGAACACTGGCCGAGATTCTGACCACTTGTTCGGTCTCGATGATAGTTATCGGTGAGATGGACTCAAGAGTCTCGAAAGTCATTTCGACTGTCTTATTCTTGAGCTTCGCATGTGCCCTAGTTTCCACCATGAGTTTTTGACAAAGAGATCCCACCGGGCGTACCAAAAGTGTTGGCTGCGCAAATCTCACGACCTGGTGGTCCGGGCCGAGGGGATCTGCGTCAACACGTGACGTCCTTCTTTTGGATACAGTGCGGTTGTGCGCGGGAGTGCTAGTACGGTCTATCGTGTGTCGAGAGATGAAGTGTTTGGATAAAATGGTTAAGTGGTGCGCCTGTTTGAGTTCAACTTCTAATCAAACGATTATGGCCGAGAGAGGAACTGATCTCGGCCGTCAGGTTCACGGCCTGAGCTACAAGACCGTTTGGCGGTGGTGTTAGTGGTGGGTTTTGGGTGGTGCTCCGGCGCGTTACTCAGAGAGCAACGGTTGTATGATATATGGGGTGGATGAGAGAGTAACAAAGATGGTGCTCCTGCGCTTTGAAAATCAAGGGTCGTATGATATATTGATGAATGAATTTTCCTTACAATCTATCACTACTCCTAGGAAAGCAAGTAAAGGTATTGAAAGTGCATTACAAGGAAATATAATTTGCTCCGTGGGAGGCTTTTGGTTTGATGTTTGAACTTTTTGAATGTAGCTCAAGCTTGGTATTTATAGGAAGAGCTCTGGAGGCGTAATCGAGGCTGAAAATCTGCATGGTGGAGCCTGATCAAAGCAAGTGGGTAGTCCAATCAACATTTGGGATCGTGAAGTATGGTGGTATGACCCCATAAATCCCGGTAAATCTCGGCCGCCACCCTGAACTTGGGTTCTGCGCCCCTGGCCGTGGGAACGCATTTAATGCCTTGGTATGGTGGTTGGTGATCTGACCTTAAGTTGTAAGAATATTTGTAAGAATGTTTGCACCTAACCACTCTGATTTCTATCACCAAATCCTGACTTTAGTCACTTCCCTTCTTCCCTTGTGCATTAAATGTCTTTTTGCGGGTAGTGGGTTTGCTAGTCAGAGGCGTTACTTCATTAAATGAAGCGTGGGACCCTGTTGCCACGTGGCGATTTAATTTTAATATCTTCAGCCGTGTCTCTTTCGTCCTTCGGCCTCGACCTGTAATACCGCGGTCGCGAGGCCGAGATAATTATGCCTTCGCAGCTTTCCTTTTGTGTTTAGGAAGGCAAATGCCTAACGAATCGTCTCAGTTCACATGTCGGTGCTAGGGCAGAGGGAGGTCCTTTCGGCCAGTTTATGGCCGAGATTTATTAGGCACAAACAAAACGGTGGTCAAGTTATTCTTAATGGCGAAAACCCATTTTCAGAAAGTCACGTGGGTCAACTTGTAACGGTTACCCGTTTTCTGACTTTATTAGTGTGGGTTAAGGTGGGGGTCTTTTAGAGACATGGGCCTTTGAGTGAATTTTACCAATTAATGGCCCAAATATTTATTAAAAAAAAAACCTTTTTTTGTTGGTTTTGAAAGAAAGAATATGGCTTGGGTATACACATTTATGGTATAACCAACTTTGTTCCATTTTCCAAATATGGTATAAACAATTATCATTAAATTTTAAGCTAATAACTTCAGATAGCCCATCCATTGAAAATTTATAGTTCCACTCTTAGAGGTCCTTATTCATTTCCAGCTGGGACAGTTGTACTGCTGCAAACATGGTCCTTATCTTGAGGTGTGGTGTGTTGAGTGATTGAGCCTTTGGGCTGGTTGTGCTGACAGGTTGGCGCATCACGTATATTTGTTGACGAGATTTGTGAGTGTAGTTCGCACATTGATTTACTGCCTCTCAAACTTGGATGTTCGCAGTTGGAATTTCTGAATTTCTGGTGGTTCCTCATCTTCTGTTTCTTATATTGGATTTTAGTTTGTATTTTTAGTTTACAGTGAATTCCGCAAAAAATTTATTAGAATGGTTCATTTGTAGGTGCATACGTATAGACGTGCACACCTAAACTTCATAATTTCGTTTTGGGCTTCTTAGATCTAGGTCCAAAATGATTAGTTGTCATTGGGCTTAGTCCACGCATTTTTGGTTTTAGATGTAGGTCCATTGACATTTATTACTCTTTTTGTTTTGTCAGTTTTACCCTTTGATGAAAATAAGGAAAGCACATTAAAAATATAAATTTAATACATTATTTCCTTGTAATTGAATTTAATAATTTAAATTTTGAATTCTTTCCTTGATAAATCGTGTTACCTATAAGTTAGGAACATAAATTAGAAGACTACCTTTGAGTCATATACAAAAATAGACAAAGAAAATTTTATGTTACCTTTCAAAAAAAGTACATAAAATACTTTTACACATTGTTAAAAATATGAAGAAAAAAAAAACATATATACCTATGCAATAGGCAATAAGCCATTATACATACACCGTAAACAAATGCATTTTTTACTTTGTCAAAACATTTAGAGTTCGAAGGAGCATGATTGTAGGTAAAAATGTGATTTTTGGGATATGTTTGCTATTTTCCTTTTCCATTCAATGCCAAACATTGTAAGTAGCGAATTATTATGACATAAATGACTATTATCCAATTCAAGTCATAAGGGGCAACATTAGATTAAAGAACTTAGCTAAAAAGATTGCATTAAAAAGTATTTTTTAAAAAGGAATGTAATTCTATGTGGCACAAAAGTCAAAGGACTTAGATCAGATCAAAGTCACCAAAGTCGAGTTTTAAACTCAACTCCTTAATGGGAATTTGGATCTATATAAACTTTTCTTTTTCTTTTTATGATTAGGTTACCTCTATCATCATGTTGCAATTGCACATATGTGGTGGAGCCTTCTCATATTTGTAATTCTTTTAAAGCCCATTTGATAACCATTTCATTTTTAGTTTTCATTTCTTGTGCTAGAGTATAGAGGAAAAAAAGGGAGAATGGAAGTGAGAATGAGATTGACCCTGGCGATTTCAATTTTAGTTTTCATTTCATTTGTGGGTGTAGGTATCCCATATGCTTGGCCAGTGCCCACCAAACTCCCCCCCCAAAAAAAAAAAAATTTGGACCTCTCCTATATTATATAATGTAATATATACAAGTTAGACAACTTGTAATTTAAATTAATGACCCCTTTAAAAATAATTGGACATGATAAGCATCCCAGCTAAGAAGTGGCTAAACCCTTGCGGAAAACACATACTTGTTTTTGTCACCAAGCTGCGTGATGTCAGTTAAATATGAGACCAACAAAGCCACAAGTCTCAAGTTGGCCTAGCAAGCAAATGTCTACCATGAAGACAATAATCCAATTCAAAATTAATTGGGACCAGTTAAAAGAAAATGTGCATCTCTCTCTCAGCATGAGACAGTTTCAAGCCGATATTCCAAGACCCGACAATTGGTGCAAAGTCTCAAGTTCGCAAATTATGGATTAATGGGCTTAAATTTCAAAAATGCCCATTAATTCTCAAATCGTCAAGTGAAGAATCAAGTGGTACAAAACCACCCCAAATCCCAAGTGGTACAAAACCACGCCAAAACCCCAAATGGTACAAAACCATGTCACAAGCTCAAGTGCTACAAAACCATGCAAATTAATTTCCAAATTTTGGAACTACGTCGGTTTGATCCTGTCAAGTGCACGTAGGCAGTCTAGCATCCCAATAGACACAACCGCAACCAAATTTGAATCCCTGGTTTATTCTAACCAAATTCGCCCAAACACTTTCCCAAATGCAAATGTCAATTGTAGAAAATGAGTGGGTTCATCAAAATTGCTCATTATTTTTCTTGGACATTGACAATAAGAAAAATGGTACAAAACCATCTAATTTTTCCCATGGGTCATCTACCCATGCAAATTTCAATGAGATTAAATTCAGATCTCTCAAAAACAAATTCTCAATTAGTGGGCCTCACTTACCCATTAATTTTCAATTTTTCTCATTGGTCATCTACCCATGCAAATTTCAATGAGATTAAATTCAAATATCTCAAACACAAATTCGCAATTAGTTGGCCACACATGCTCATTAATTTCCAATTTTTCTCATAAGTCATTAACCTATGAAAATCTTAAAATTGTCTAAAAGACACAAATTCTAAATTAGTGGGCCACACTTACCCATTAATTTCTAAATTTGGAACTACATCTGTTTGATCCCATCAAGGGTACGCAACTGCGTCTCGAGTAGGTCATGAATATAGTAAGCAATGATGAAATAAATTTCTTTGCAAAACACACGTGCATGCAATTAGAAGGGTACAAAGGGGGAGTTTCGTAATTGAATGAATAGTCAAATATGGAATAGTAGCCGCTAATTAACCATGCGTCAAATTTTGAAAAGAATTTGACGGACCATTTGTTTTGTTGACACTGTAGATTGTTCAAATATTTGTGCATAATATGTCATTTCGTTTTTGTTTAACGAACTAGAATTTTTAGTTTTATTTGGTTTCTTGAATACAAGTGGTATAGTCTAAACTATAAGGATTGAGAGTTTCTCACACACACACTACTAAGGTGTTATGAGTTCGAAAATGAGACCATTGATCTGCAAATTAAGACCCTTTTTAACTGGATAAGACCCGTTAGCTTAATTTTACTTGATGTCTACATCAGAATGCCTTCTACAATTGGTTGGGTTTTCAAAAATTGAAGCACTTTGTTCCCAATTATTATATAATATACTTTAGCTTTAGGCACTTTCACTGGGCTGCTTCTTATGGTTTATTTATTGTTTCACTTCCAGGGTACCTGTACCCAAAAGAGGATATATCACACAAGAAATTAGTGACTTATTGGATAATTATTCAAAACGATTTGCCTTCATGTACAGTATTCTAAAAAATGAATGTACAGCTATTACGAGAAGAAAAAGTCTAGCAAAAGAAACATCTTCAAGGAAAGCTTATTACAAGAAGAAAAATAGCATTAAAACCAACGGAAAGGAAAAGTCATTTCTTCATGTTTATCTTTAGGGTAAACAGAAAGAAAATTGCTATGAGAATTGTATGTGGAACAGTGGAAGGCATTACTTTGACAATAGATATGTAAGTATGAAATCAAAGAATGAAAATGAAGCAAATTCAACTACTATGTTTCTTCCCATAATAAGCTTCCGTTCAAGGTGTGTTTTTTAATGACTCGGTTGTGAATATAATTTATTTCTTGAAATAGAGTGATATTTTGAAGATCAAAGAAGAACGTGGAGAATTAATGATAATTTTCATATGCTACTGCTTGAACAAGTCTATGGCTAGCGTAATTGCTAAACTCATCCTTACATATTTACTAGCATCTCCGCATGAGCTTCCGCGCCTGTGAGAAGCTTTTTTTATAAAAAAAATTAAATTTATTTTAGAAATAAAAAAGATAATGGGTAGTTGTGTTCCATAAAAATAGGATCCATTATTTGATTTTTCTTATTACGATATATCCTTTTTGTAGGTACAATAATGCTGAAGGAAGTGAAAGAATAAATCAACCCAAAGGAAGTGCCTGAAGCTCAAGCATATTGAATACATACGTAGAGTTTTAATTTGAACAATTGTGTGTCAAATTTCTTTCCACAGTTTGACCCATTGGTTATAAGAGACTAAATCAGACTTAGCGGCTCTACTCACACATGCACCATTATACATATTACGTGTTTGAATATATGAAAGTTTTGGGATTGGTGGGGGGAGACAAAAACTCATTCAAATATGAAAGTTTTCATTTCCCTTTGTACCATGCCATTCTACGTAGTTTCCCCCTCAAACCCATTCAATGCCCATCTGTGTTTTGTTCTCATTTGCAGAACGTACTTCCTCCTCTATATAAAGGCCATGAAGCATGCCAGCCAGAGCCAACTTATACTTATCAAGATTATTACCAACAAAAAAAACCTCAAGTTATGGCAATGCAATTACGATCTTTTCTCTTAGGCGTGCTGCTACTAATTGGCTTTGCATTGACAAATAGCAAAGCAGATATTAGAGCTCCACCCACGCATTTTGACACTACTTCTCTCAATAGGAGCAGTTTTCCAGAAGGGTTCATATTTGGCGTAGGTTCTGGATCTTACCAAGTAAGTCCTTCCTTCTTCTAGGCTTTAATTTAATTTGTGTTCTGATTGGTTAGCATCGATCCAGGCAAGAATATTGACATCTTCTTCATTGTTTCTCTTGTGTATTTCAGTATGAAGGTGCTGCAAACGAAGGTGGTAGAGGACCAAGCATTTGGGATACCTTCACCCACAAATATCCAGGTCTGTCCAATCACATCATGAATTAGTTAAAATAACAAAATGGTTTTACTTTTACTCTTATGCTCTAAATATTTAATTAAATTTTCAATGATTAATTGCAGAAAAGATTAATGATAGCAGTAATGGAGATATCGCTGTTGATCAATATCACCGCTATAAGGTTCATGACCCAATATGCACATATTAAATTTTGAAGCATGAAGAAAACTCAGGATATTGAAGATAAGCTCCCTATAATGTTTAGCTCTTTCTCATAAAATGTTTTATTGTTATGCACTGTAGGAAGATGTGGGGATTATGAAGAATATGGGGTGGGATGCTTATAGATTCTCTATCTCATGGTCAAGATTATTACCAAGTAAGTTCATTCACATCCTCACATTTGGTTGTGACCAATCGTCAATATTTTTGCCTTCATGTTGATTTTAGCTAAAATAATGTGTCCAAGTTGTCTACCTAATAATATAACAAAGATTTTTGTTTCAATTAAAATAATAATTGAAATAACTGAAGCAAAAATAATTTTTTTTTCAAAGATAAATTAAATAGAAGTCGAAGTTCAAGTTTCGACATATAGTCCAACTTTTTTAAAGTTTAGTTTAAATTGTATCGGTGCACTTATTTCTTTATTTTCTGGTTTTGTTTTAATTATTAGATGGAAAGTTAAGTGGAGGAGTAAACAAGGAAGGAATCAAATATTACAACAATCTCATCAATGAGCTCTTACGCAATGGTGAGTCATCCAACCTCACATGATCAATAATTTATACAATAATTGTTTCATGCACTCATTAAAAAAAAACTCGTTTTATCAAACTTATAACTCGCTTTTATTGATCATGCTATTTATAGGTCTAACGCCATTTGTGACACTCTTCCATTGGGATCTTCCCCAAACTTTAGAAGATGAATATGGTGGTTTCTTAAGCCCTCATATTGTGTAAGTGAAGAAATTAGTCCTCTGAATCGTATTAATAATTTAATTAATAAATACAATTATGACATTTACATTCTGAAATGTGTATATACAGCAATCATTTTCAAGATTATGCAGAACTTTGTTATAAGGAATTTGGTGATCGAGTAAAGTATTGGAGCACACTGAATGAGCCATATACCTTTAGTAACTTTGGTTATGCAATCGGGTCTCATGCGCCGGGACGATGCTCCACTTGGCAGCAGCTAAACTGCACCGGGGGAGATTCATCTATTGAACCATATTTGGTAACACACCACCTGCTCCTTGCTCATGCAGCTGCCGTAAAATTGTACAAAAATAAATATCAGGTACAATTCATTAGTTTTTTTGTTTGTCATAATATTGGATTCTAAGTTGCAACAAGAGAGCGACTACTTTACTTTTTTGTGACTCTAAAACAAACGAACTATATGTTCTTGTGCAGGCAACTCAAAATGGAGTTATAGGGATAACACTGGTGTCACATTGGTTTGAGCCCCTATCAGAAGAAAAAGAAAATAAAAATGCTGCATTACGAGCTTTGGATTTTATGTTCGGATGGCAAGTGTATTTTGAATTTACTTATGAATATAATATTTACTACTTACTAGCGAGCAATATATAATATAATGTCAAGTTAATGCTTGAAATTTTTACATTCTTGTAGGTTTGTTGAGCCATTGACAAGTGGTGACTATCCTCAAAGCATGCGATCTCTTGTCGGAAGCCGATTACCAAAATTCACGAAAGAACAATCCAAGTTGCTAATTGGTTCATTTGATTTTCTTGGACTAAATTACTATGCTGGTTACTATGCAAGCGATGCACCTCAAAATAACTCTGCATATGCAAGCTACACAACAGATGCTGGCATTAGTCTTTCATGTAAGTAAAAATTCAAAATTTAAGTCATGTAATTTAAGTTTATAGACTAATTAGATTCTGATATTCATATGTGTTATGGCAGCTGAGCGTAACGGGGTCCCTATCGGTTCAAAGGTACACATCCAATTACTAGATTACGCCTTTATGATTTTGACCATCAATCGTTTTGCACTTACAAATGTGACTCTTAAAAATCTAAATATCTTCAAATTTGGGTGCAGGGTGCTTCGGAATGGCTAAATGTTTATCCACAAGGAATTCAAGATCTTTTACTCTACACAAAGAAAAAGTATCACAATCCAGTCATTTACATTACTGAAAATGGTAATTATTTCTAGCCTTAAGTAATTGCATGATCAATGTTTCACACATTTTTGGTGTAAAACACACACAAGTAGTACAAAGTCTCTAAATTTAAAATATATTATATTGTAGGTGTGGATGAGTTCAATGATCCGAAATTATCACTTGCCGAAGCCCTTAATGACACCCATAGAATTGACTACTATAATCGCCACCTTCATTATGTTCAAAGTTCTATTGAGTAAGTGTATTAACAAATTCATTTAGAATTATATATATATATATATATATATATATATATATATATATATATATGGTCTAGCTTTAGATTTTGAGTTGTTGATTCATATTATTGACATAAATATATTTAATTTCTTTTTAGCAATGGTGTCAAAGTGAAGGGATTCTTTCCGTGGACGTTGCTAGACAACTTTGAATGGAGTTCGGGATACAGTGTTCGATTTGGTATTACCTACGTAGATTACAACGATAGGCTTAAAAGGCACCCAAAACTCTCGTCGCACTGGTTCAAAAGTTTCCTTAAGCAGTATTGAAAACTTTAGATCATATTCGTCATTCAATATTTGTATTTAATTCAATAATGTGAATTTTATGTATGTACAATAATTCTAGAGATTCCAAATTTATGTACATACAAAATTTGAATTCCAAATTTGTGTACATACAATAATTTCAATTTTAGTCCTTGTATAAGATTAAATTTCCATTAAACCCTCGTGTAAAATTAAACATTGATTTTTAGTCCTTTGATGATTGTCAACATACGTATAATTAAGAAACTCATTTGTTTGTAGTTCTTTGACTGAGTGTTCCTAATTTTCACCTATTTGTTTAAATTCCATTGTACTTTTATCATTATACCACAGTGACAATTTTTTTTTTGAAATTTAGTGGATTGTTTATAGGCTACAGTACAGCTCATGATGTACGGCTTGAGTCACGAACGCATATGCTCAAACTAATCACTAATCGGACTTGAGGCTCAACCTTAATGACCCAAACTGTCTATTTGCTAGAATCTCATAAAACATAATCCTGACCAAAAAAAAAAAAAAACAATCACATTGGAAATTATTTAATTATTTAGTCATGGTCAAATTGTAAGCTTTACATAGAGTAGTTTCTATTCTTTGTGTTTTTTTCTTAGGGGGTAACCATGCTTAGATGGGTTAGAGATCATCATAAAGGTTGCCCTTTTTTTGGTCAATTTGGTAATGTCATTAAACCAAGGCAAGGAACACGCCAGTTACAAAAGCACAAATCTAAAAGACAAAGCAGCAATAAAAAACCAGAAGCCTAGACCAACAAAACTGAAATAAACTAGAGTGACGCGAAAGCAGGCAGAAGGCCACAATACTTCAAAGTATTGATCTTATAATTGACAAAGACGGAAATATCTTAAGTGATTCGAGTCCGCATAAATGTTTCAGTACATAATGGTAAGATGTTAAATTGAGATGGAATATGAGAAGAGGAAAAGAGACAACAATATGAGAAGAAGAATTTTCAGAAATCTTTTGCAGACAATATAGAATTTGTGCTTTAAACAAAGAGAAACAAAGAAGCCGAACACCTGGATTATTGCAGAGGCTCACAACAATCTATTAACATTTAAAATTTTCACATTAACAAAATAAATTTATTATATATATGCATGTCAAAATTAAGAATAGCCCTAATTCCATATAAAATTATAGGAAATTAAAAAAAATATTAAAAAAATGATTTCGAAACGTAAGTTTCAAATTTGGAGGAAAGAACATGAAGAAGTGATAATAATTTTCAGATGTGCTTGTGTACGTAGAAAGAGTCAAACAAAGTAGGGCAAATATTCAGTTATGCTCAGATATTTATTCTTCTCCAATATGGAGGTATTTATAAAGAAGTACAATCCTAAATAAAATATGAAATAAATCCAAATTACAATAGAAAATAAATATAAATTACAATATGAAATAAATCTTAATTATAATAGGACTAGATAAATGAGTAAGTCATTAAAATACTAACATAGTAAGGAACAAAAACCTAATTAAGTAAGGGCTCGCCAACACTCCCCCTCAAGTTGAGGCAAAGATATTTCGCATGCCCAAACGTGACAAGCAAGTCGTAGAACACCGTACTCGACATTAACCAATCGAACAACTGTAGAGAATGCCTTATCATAAACCATGAGTGAAACAACTGACAAACCCTAACAAATAAGGCACATAGAAGAACACATAAAAGCAGAACACAGAAACCTTGTGAGCACATCAGTAGGTAAGGCAGAACACAGAAACTTTGTGATCACGACAGTAGGTAAGGTAGAACACAGAAACCCTGTGAGCAGGGTAGTAAATAAGGGCAGAACACAGAAACCTTGTGAGCATGACAGTAAATAAGGCAGAACACAGAAACTTTGTGATCACGACAGTAGGTAAAGTAGAACATAGAAACCCTATGAGCACGGCAGTAGGTAAATATGAAACATATTCAACGAACTAGGTTCCAACTCTGAAACTTTGCTTCCAATTGATGCTCGACAACCCTGTTTCATAATGTGCATCCTCTATTTGGGATTTATATCTAGGTTCCCCACAAAATTCTCCCCTTCTTTTTCGATTTGAAGGATGTGAAGTTGTCGAATTCGCTCGGACGTCACCTTATATTGATCCTTGAGCTGTACTTTCTGTTTGAGGAATTCCATCCAAAGTCACACCACTTTCCTGCCACCAACTAAGGTCATCTTCCCACTTCCTTTTCATTTCTTTCATTTGCAATGCCTCCGTTACTTCCAAAGCTACTACTAATATCTTTGAACTCCTGCCCTGCCACTTCACTACCCTTTGTTGTTACCTTGTCATCGGAGCATACAATATATCACACACCAGTTTATTCCAAGCTTTCAAGTAAATGAACAACTTTTGAGGCAATCACTTACCTATTATAGCTAAGAAAATATTTTACATCATAGGCACCAAAAAAAAACATTAAATAGAAAAACAAAAACCTAACATCCTCCATCCAAGTCTCCTATCCTCCGGCCTCTGTCATTCAAGCCTCCCATCCTCCAGCCTCCGCCATTCGAGCCTCCCATGCTCTCTCTCTTAATTAGATACGGGGATGTGAGAGAAGACACCAAACGACTCAGGCCCAAGCAGGTGGATTCGAAAATTTGGGGCCAAATCCATTTGACCTATTTGGTTGAATTTTCAAAGGAAGAGGAAACAATAAAGACCCTGATTGGAAAATAACTTAGATTTACAAATCATAGTTCTTTGCCATAGTCTTTCTGAAGGGGAAAGGTATTCCTCTTTTTTCTTCCTATCAATTCATCAAAATGAAATTATGAGTTTTGGTTTAGACCTAGATGCGATAGTGCTCAAAACACCCGAATCCAAGCCATAAAATGTAAATAATGTGGCTGTTGTTTTCATGGAATCGCAGCTCCCCAAGACCGAGAGAGAGAGAGAGAGAGAGAGAGAGAGAGAGGAGGCTTGGATGGCAGTGAAGTGGGGGGGTTTGCTGTTGCAGCCGGTGGAGTGGGTGGGTTCACCTTTTATTTTGAGATATTTAGTCAAATACCCATTCTTAGCATTAAAACTATAAATAAACCCTACACCATTTAATTTATATAAACAAACCCAAAAAATGACAATTGGCCATATTGAATTTAATTTTGATTATTAAATTACTTTGATGTCCTATTGAGTATTTTGGTCTTGTTTATATGTTTTGGCTTTTGGGGTTGGGTTTGTTTTGGGAAATCAATGGCAGTTTTGTAATTTAAAGGAAGTTAAAAGCCTTTTTGTTATGATATAAATGGGCTTTGGGTGTGTTTCTAAAGTCCATTTCATATAGGGTATTTTTATAATTCGGGCTCCTATATTGGGTGTATTAGAGAATCTCCATTTATTTTTTCGGTCGAAGGGTGGGCTCACTTTGGAACCTATAAAACTTTTTAGCCTTTTTTCTTTAGGCCTTCTTCAACCCATTTGGTCATAAACCCAAATTTCTCCCCTCCAAAAAGTACTTATTTGGGTTTTGCTCGGACTCAAATTGTTTTTTCTCCTAACCTTTTATACTCAAATTTTAAGTTTGTAATTTTATTAAATTATTTAAGAATAGTTTCAGTCTATTTTTTATTTTTTATTTTATGGATAACTTTTCATCATTTAATCTTTTTAAATAACTTCATATTTTTCGAATAATTTGATAAAAAAAAAAATGAAATTCCATAAATATAATTTTATGTGGGAAATAGGTGGGTATTTATAGAGTTTGGAGTGAGTTTTGGGGTTGGATATGATTTAGATTAATTAAAAATATTATTTTAACCGTTGGATTTAAATTTAAGTCGTTGAATCTTTTTTTTTTATCGTTAAAATAGCTTGAATTTAATATAAATCGTTGATTTGGGTTATTATTGGAATTAAAAAAAAGAAAAAAAAATGTTGCGACAGGTTCTATAGGACCAATAGTGCGACACATGGCGCCCCATTGATTCCTCCTTGCACATGGGATGTGTCAGCTTTGAGTGGGCTCCACCAAAAAGTTTTATAGTCTAGGTAATAGTTGGACTGATATTTGGCCCTAAGTTTGGGTTTTCCCGCCCTTACTTTTCTTGGGTTGGGAAAGGAATTAGGCTAAAATTTGAGATATTTTGAGTTTTGTCTCATGGGTTGGAGATGGCCTTAGGGAGCTGATTTTTCCACTCTCCTTTTCTCTACTTACACTCCCTTTTTCTTTTTAATACTTTTTAATCAATTTTGTTCTTTTTTTTTTCTTTTCTCTACCCTTACCCTACATTAATTTCTTTTTACTTCACTTCTATATTACATTAAGTATAAAGAAGAATTGGAAAATTAAGTATAAAGAAAAAGAAATAATGTAAAAGGGAAGTAAAAAGAAATTAATATAGGGTAAGAGTATAGGAAAGAGAGAGAAAAAAAATTGATTAAAAAGTTTAAAAAAACAAAAGAGAGTGTAAGTGGAGAAAAAAAGAGTGGGAAAATCAGCTCACTTTCTTTAATGTTTTGTTTTGTTTTTTGTTTAAAAAAAATAATTTTATGACTTAACACCATGAAACTGTGGTGAAGTGGCTGGACAAGTGTCAAAGTATTAGATAGGAGACAGAAAGGGTTCAGGGAAAATGGGGACAGAAAATCTGAAGTCATTTTTTTGTGATAATTAGCGATACAAGGGCATTGTGGAGAGGGCATTTTCCATGGGATTCGAATCGGTGAGTAAGGGGTAAGGGGAGGAGAGAAACTCTCATCTAACGAGATAACTTATCTGCTCGGTCACAACAGTTTTGATTTTGGACGAATTCTCTCACCACCTTATCTCCAATTAAAATCCAGCAGCCCTCTACTTCCCTCATCATTAGATATTCCTTAGCAAGATAGTTTTGATACCGTACACAGAAGCGGCCACAGACCACAGTCACAGGAAAAATGGGGACCCTTCTCAGGGTTGAGTGCTTCTCCTTCCCAAGAACTCTCCCAATCCGTAATCGTTTACTTCCCAATTCATCTGTCTCAGCCCTAAGAACAAGCCCACCTCCTGGTAATCCCCTTAATCAAATATATGTAATGTAACTTTTGAAACGCTTTCGTTTGGCAGTTTTTGTATGTCATGGGTTTTAGTTTTAATTTAATTTAATTTTTTAATTGCAGTGAGTGAACTTGCAGAAGAGGACGTTCTGCAGGCGTTCTTTAAGGAAAGGCAGTTGAATGGAGACCTTGTATCAAAAGTTTCTGATGTGTTTTGGCAGAAGGAATTTACGAAATCTGTTGTTGATGCTGATGATGTTGGCCGATTTGCTGACACTCCTCAACAAGCAGAGCAGGTACAGGACAACAAAGCTCTTTCATACTTTCTTCACTGTAATTTAATGAATCAAGCTGCTTAAGATTAGTAAAAATTCCAAATTTGTAGTTGATATGCTTGAGTGTTGGGATTTAATGAATCAAACAATGAAGATAGTGGTTTTCTTTTTGGTCAAACATAGCAATTCTGAATTCTAAATATGGGTTCAAATTTATGTCCAATATGTGGTCCTAGCAAATGGGTTTCCTCAAAGCTTCCAGTACGTGGCTCTTGCAAAAGGGTTTCATTAACTGAGTTTGATAGCTTCATACTGGCGCTTTTAGTTTCTTTAGTTACAAAAGGAAAAGTTCTTATATGTGAATGCCTGAGGGAAAGTTCATGTAGTCCAGAGGTGCACACATTTTAATCATTGAGGCTTAAACCTTGTGAGCATGGGTTTTAGATCATTGAATCAGTTGGAAAACAGGATGAACATAATGAAGGTGGGGGGGCGGCTTACTTTTTGCATTTTTTTCCTGATAAATAATGGATTTGCTTCATCTGCTAAAGCAAGCATTACTATATCCAAGTGCTAAATCACATTGTATTTGTTTGTTTCAAATTTATAATGGCAAGTAATCAAATGTGTTCACTTTCTTTTTCCGATTTTTAATGGATGTACGTTTTTAGGTTGCAGAAAATGACGCTGGTGGGTTTTTGAAATTGTCAAGAACCAATGAATGGGTACTAGGTGACGTATCTGCACCAATAAATAAAAAAGCCATTGCTAAGGTATGCTTTAATTGATTATCCCAACATTCTAATTTTTCTCTTATGCTTGCTTTCGACACTTCCATTGTGACCAAAATAAAAAGGAAGAGAAGAGGGAAGATAATTGCAAAATTTGTTCAATCAAAATGGTACCTTTACAAGGGAAGATTTGATATTTTTATCTGTTCTTACTTTACTTGTCTTAACAGGCCTTGCAGAATGACAGTGAAAGAAGAAAGAAACTCAACCTTCTTCAATATGAAGCTGTATGATACTTGAACCCAGTATGTTCCTTGGTATTTTGTGCAAGTCAGTGTCGGTCTATATTCGTTCCACTATATACATAGTGGACGTCCTTATAAGAGGCAAGCCATATATATATGCAAATACATAGAAGTCAGTGTTTGCACATCAACTAATGTATATGTTCACAATCTCTTTGAATAAATTCTAAGTTCATGTCTTCCATTTATACTGATCAATCAAGTAGATGTTATGGGCTCAAAATTATATCAGCATTATTGTTAGGCTGCTATTATTTCTCATTTTATCATATTTTTAAAACTCAAAATTTAAAAGAAAAAAAATGATTTTCCTCCCCTCTCTGGCCATGGCACACAGACGTAGCCTCTGCTGTGGTGCAAGGATTCTAGCCATGGTGTTTGGTAGTGGAGGGGAGGGAGGCCACATTTTTTTCTTCTTCTTGTTAAAATTAAATGAAAATTTTAAAATGGGTACTACGAATTCTGAGTGTGTGTCGAGCAAGTTAAGGGATACAAATAGATTTACCTTATTGTTAAGTCATAAATACTATTAGCTAGCTATCTATATGATTAATCTTTATCTATTTGTGATCTCAATAGATTGCTAGTTTAGTTAATATTAGTCCCTATACTTTTACTTTAGGTTAACTACTGAGTATGCTTTCATGATGTTTGCCATAATACATTTCCCTATTGCATTTTATCTTCATCCATATGATAAATCTAAAATTATTTAGCCATTTGATTATCCACATTTTCGTTTTAGCTTTATCTAACAAATTACGTTTTTTAGCCATTAGATGATCAAACAACTTCTGATCTGGATGTTTGCAGGGATAACCTTGAAGGATGATGTAAAATATAGATGGTTTCCGATCATTGAAATATATTGTGGAGTAGTCCTAAGAATATGTGTGCCCTTTTCTTACAATAAGGGCATCCTTATATATATATATTATTAATATTATTAATATACAGATATACATATATGTTTTTGCTGGTTTGCAGTTAACATTGGTGTGGCTTGCTTTTTGGTGTCTTACAAAATAAGTGATGAATCTCTGTCCTTTCCTGCAGCTACAGAGGGAACTAATGCTATTATCTATTGGTATTGGAACCGCATGTACTGGGTATTGTTTAATAGCATTATCATTCCAGGTATACCTTTCAAGCAAAAACACACTGAGCTTTAAATGTAGTTTTATTGTTGCCACCATGCTTAGGAAAGACTTTCATTAATTCTGGTAGGAGTGCTCTGTTCAGTTGATGAAAAGAATAAATGTTAATTACTTTCTGAGATATAACAATAATGGTGCTGACCCAAGTATTTGTGAATTTTTCTAGTCTCATAACTTATTTCTCCGCATTAGCTCATTACCTTCATTCACTTTTATGTTAAACTAGAAGTTGGTGAATGTAGTATATGTTTCTGTTTTGGAGTACTGACTTGCAAGTCTACCGCACAGGCTGCTGTCAGTTATGCTACGGGAGTTATTTTCAGGTTTGTTGATACAACTTATTAAGTTGAGATTATTTCTCTAAGCCGATAATCTAGACATAATTCTTGTTTTACTGGGTCTATGACAATTTACCAACACTTATGCCTTTTCTATTATGCTTTGGGTTATTGGTTCAGCTTTATGGCATGATAATATTTCAAAAATCTTGATTAAAATAATGGAAGGAAAGTTACTTAAGGTGTGCTGTTATTTTTACATTTATTTTTCATGTAAAGTGTGACAAAGAATTGGTAAATACTTTCCATAAGAAGACATGTTCAGCTTGAATGAGTTGTTAATGCAGCTCCTTATGTTTTTGATTGTCTTGAAGAACTTATAGCCTATATCATTCTCAATGCAGTTGTTTGTACCTTAAACTCTTGTACCAGCAAGCAGACAATATATCCAGAGATGCAGTCCCTCAAATTTTCAGGCAGAGGAAGACCAAGAAGTACAACCAGAAACAACTTTGTATTCTTTCTTTTAGTAGTTGGTCTTATTCTTTTTGTTAAATATTCCTTGCGCTTGGTTTGCTCAAACATACATTCATCCTCTCATCCAGAATTGGAATAAGAAGCGAGGATGTTGAGGATTTTCTAGAGAAGTCGATAAAGGGCTGTGGTATTGCTCTTTCATCTCCAAGGCTTGTAATACCAGCAGCAATATATGGATTGTGGATTCTGTCTCATCAATATTTTGCCAGCGATCTCTTTGATTTCCAGGTAAACCTTGAAGCTATTCTTGTGTCAGGAAACTCTTTTCTGAAACCATGTACTTGACCATTCATAGAAAGGCTGAAGAACTCATACTGGTGAAAGTTTATTTTCTTCTTGTTTACACGAATGCTGCTTCTTCTTCACAGCTTGTGCCAGCTATGCTTGGGATGTTTGTCTATAAAGCTGCTGCTCTTTATCAAGTTTATAGAGATAATGAAGACTTACAGTTTATCTTTCCAGAAAATGAAGAAGGCTCGAAGTGACTGAAACATTTGATCTTTTGCATTGTTCATAATTTAACAAGCAGAGTCGGATGCCTCCCAGAAATTTTGCCCCATAAGGTTACAAAATTAGCTTTCCTTCGTCAGTACCTGTATTATATCCGGCATGTATGTATAGTCAAACAAGAGAAGCATCCTCAAGATTGAGATGAAGTAATGTGGTCTGAGCTGATGCCTGTTTGATTGATTGGTTCAGGTTGGTTTCTGAAAGTTATACTAGTAGCTACCTTATCCCTGTTTCTCTAGCAAGATCTGTTCAAAAGCTAGTGGTTCATGGTTAATGAGTTTATCCCAAGGCAGGTGGCGTAAAACCTATTTTACAGTTTACAACAAATTGGCTGCTGTAAAACATAGTTGACCATTTTAAAAGATTGGCAATTTTGTTCTGAAGATCCACTGTGATCTTCATTCCTGTAGTGTGATCTTCTTTCAAAATGACGCAGGAGCGTACTCGAGGCTTGCTGAGGCCTTGCTGGTCTACTGGTTATGCTCGTAGTTATTTTAAATAGGTGATGTGCCTGTCATGTGAGTTAAGTATTCCGAAGGGCTACAATGAAAACGTTATTCGTGTAATCAACAACTAGGATGCTGGATTGTCGTAACCTTTGTTCGAGTACCATGTACAAGTCTTCGTATATAATAGAGTTGTTTTGGGCCCCTCTTGCCCTGGAGATTCAAGGTTGGACAAGGTAGGGATGTTGGCAGTGGAAATCGAGCCCAACGTACAGAGAGGACAAAGATGGTATGATCGAAACCTAGTCACTGGCACTTGATTTAGGCGAGAAGAACCCCTTTAATGATATGCTGGAGACATAAATTAGTATGAACGGAGGACTGAAATAGAGGTTGATCTTTTAATGTTGGAGGAAAACTTGAAGTTGTTCATGCCCTTGGAAGGTGCATGCAGAAGATTATTTGCATTGGGAAGCTAAAGCCAGTTTGGAAAACTATTTTGAGTTGAAACACATGGCCGAAGAGAGGAAGGCAATGTTTGTGAAACTTAAAATGAGAGCTTTGCATTTAATTCATGGAAACGTATTAAGGAGCAGTTGAGTGTGGCTTATAACGCAAGGCAGATACTTTGTTTAATTTCTCATCAAGCAAAACATGGCTCATGTATTTGCAACATTTCCCAATCCACACTTACTGAGCTCATCAATAAACGAACAACATATTTCAGCCTAAAAGCTAAAAGACAAGCACCCACAACCAAAACCAGGGAGAGGCACAAACAAACACAAAATTCGAACCTGGTGTGGGCCTGCTATCATACAAACTGTTTTTGCCATCTCTTTGGTGCATAAGTCTTAGGTACCGTTAGCGTTTCAAAGCGACTACAAACTTAGCAAATTTATATTAGTGAATAATTTTATCACAAAATATAAAGACTTCAATTTACAATGCTTGGAAACTATGATGGTGGTAAAGATGGTCGCGTAAAAGATTAAACTTTGTTCCTCATACTCAAAGCCAAGCTGCATGAAGGGGAAGACCATTGCTGCAAAACTTGATACAAAGAGACCCGGCAATATCGGACACGACCCAATAACATGATACAAATTCGCACGAAAATAACAGTATTTGGGTTGAGCTTAATGGGTCGGGTTGAAAACGGATGGACCCGTTAGTCACCCATTAAGCTAATGGGTAGTGTAAGTATCATTCGCGAATCACCCGTTAACCCGTTAAGAGCAAGGCATTTTTTAATTTTACATTCTAAAATAACCTAGCTTTTGTTATTCCCTCTCCCTCACGCCGCCACTCACTCTATCTGTCTTTCTCTCAAGAGATCTAAACAAAAGCTCTCTCTTTCTCTCTAGATCCAAACTAAACAATCCACGACCTTTCCTCTTCTCCAACCAAAAGGTATGAAAATCTCAAGTCATTTGGTCTTTTGCTGAAGATCCATTCCATTTTGATTTTTCTCTTGATTTCCTCGACTTGAAGATCCACGGCTTTCATATGAAGATAACATTTGAACTTATTTTTAGAAGTTTCTTGACCATGTCTGTTGTGTTTTTTTTTTCTTCCTTATAGTGAGATTTGCATAGTTGGTGAAAATGGCAATTTTGAGATTATGTTCATGGAGGAGGCTCTAGACTTATTCCTTTTCTCCTTAACATTTTATTTAAAACTTGTTTAAATTGAGATTAATTTGAAACTCACATTGTCTAAGAGTTTTTTTGTTTGCCAATGTACGCAATGTGTAAAACTTATTTAAGGTGTTTTCATTTAATAATTTGTTAAAAAATATTGTTTATTTTTTAAATGGGTGAAACGGGTTAAGCGGGTGAAAAATGACCCATTAGCCATAACGGGTCGTGTCGTGTTATTCGCGAATTTGTGCGGGTCGTGTTTGGGCATGGTATTTCTGACCCATTAACTTAACGGGTCGTGTTCGTGTGTTAACCCATTAAGAAAATGGGTTGACACAAACACGACCCGTAACCAGCAAAAACGACCCATTTGCCAAGTCAAAGACTAGGTCATCTCCATCTACTATATAAAGGTGACTCTCCAACCCAAGAGGGATCATATGATAGGGCAACTCAACCCTACGACATCAATTTCACATTTCTTGAGATGTCTCAATATTATTTCTTAACTAGGATATGAATTGTGAGGATTAAATACTTTGTAATTTGTTCTTTCTTTATTCAATAGTGAAAACACCAAAACCTCTCGTGTTGCTTGATTGTATGTTCTCATTCAATCTCTACGTACAAATTGCAATCCCTAAGCACTGAAACTTGTTCTGAGGATGCTTGGTCATGCTAAGTTAGTTTGGAAGGATTGCTTGATCTCAATCTCGACAGATTGATCTGATCATTGAACCAATTTTTGGCATCAACATAATAGAGAATATTCTACTTTAGATCGAACAAGACTTCAGTCATCACCACATTTGTATTACTCTAATTATCCTTTCGCTTCCTCCTTTTAATAGAGCAATGTTAACTTGCTTGGTCACTCAAAGCATGCCTTAAAAATTTTGCTTGCTTGGTCATTCAACAATGGACAACATACCTAAATACATTTGTATACACATTTACTTCGATCTAACAAATCAAAGATAATTTAACACTGAAGTCAATACAACAACACCATCCTTAGTTGATTAAACCATTGAGTGATTGAGATAACGTTATTGGTTATATATGGTTACAATGTGTTCACCCGTTTTGGTTTACTTCCTGAGATGACAGGGCAAAGTTCCCCATTAATTCAAAGACCATGTTTTGGTCAGTAAATTAACTTTCTTTATGTGTTGAGCGTGCCACTGCTAGCAATTTTTCAACCCTAACAGACTTATGGTAAAAATAACTTGCGCCCCAAGTTACTGATTTTGACCAAACGATTGTGAATTTGGGTGAGGAATATCTCCCAAGTAAGTTCTTTTCTATGCCTTAGACTGGTAAGGACTTTTACAATTTATCTCAGTATAAAAACCGGCAGTTCTGGCCAGAACAACTAATAACAGATTTGAACTGATTTTAGGCAGAACTCCCCTTTACAAGACTCAAAAAGGGACAACTGACTACATGAAAACTAGAGGAGGGCTGTGCTTCCATTTCTGCCTGGTTAGTTGCATCTGTTCTGGGCTGGATTGGGTGCGTCTGTGCTGGACTGGACTCTGGACAGCTTCCACTGTTAGGCTTCGGCTGCAAATCGATGCCAAAGCTTGAGTTTGGCAGAGCTTTAATTTACTTCAAGCCCTGATGGCTTCTGGATGGGCAGAACTGGGACTTCTCCAGTCTGAAAGGGGCAGAAGTGGCTGGACTTGAGCTGGGGATGTACTACAGTACCTGTGCGGCTAAGTCAGGGCTCTTCATAAATTTGTTGAGGTCTTCATATTTGAGAGAACTCGAACTCTGCTACACCTGGCTTTTGCTGAACCAAATTTGTAACGAGAGAAATCTCGTTATTGTTGAGTTATGAACTGGGATTCAATTCAAGAGCAAGGGTCTAACTGCCTTTGCTGGGGAAAAATAGGATGATTCTGCAAGCTTGTCTGAGAAGCTCTTGCATTTGAAGTACTTCAGACTCTGAGTCTGTTGTAACTTGCTTGAGATTTTTATGATCAAGTGATCCTTTGAGTGTTTTTGTCTTTTGACTGAGTTTTTGGTTGTTTGATTGATTGTCCTTGCTCTGTTCACCCTCTCTTGTATATATAGGAAATGTTTTTTCTGAGAGTGGGTGGTAAGAAATCAAAAGATCTTTTCTAGTTTTTAATTGAAACAAAACAGGGGTTCTATCCCTTTCCTGGTAAACAAGCACTCAACGATCAGTTCTTGAGGTGACAGCTTTCTGTATTTTGATGGGGTGCCATGCTTGTTCTTCCATTCCACCTGCTTTTGCAAGAGCCTGGAGTTTTTTGAGATGGTAGGTTCTCAGCTTTTGAACAGCTCCCTGTTTCCCGCTTATAAAAGCAGAGCCTGCTTATCTTTGGAAATGGTGTTTCTCCAAAATATCATACCATTTCTAGATGAACTAAGCGGTATTTGTTCTCTTGGCAGCAAAGCTATTTCAGATATTTCTCTTTTTATACCTGCTCCTGTTCAGATTTTATCTCGAGCCGAATTTATTGACTTTCCTAAGTCAGGGTCACGTGGGCATGTTTTAAAAGGCTAGCTGGGTTTAGTTTGCTTTGAGCCCAATTTCAGTTCTTTCGAGGCCCAAGTCTCTTTTCTGATTTCCATTGCTCCCAGGCTTCCAGCGTTTTTGGGCTGATGTGTTTTGGCCCGTTTACTTGTTAATGGGCTAGGCGTGCCAAATTGTAGGCCCAAACACAATGTAATGCCAATAGATATACAGTATACTGATGGCCTCAAGTCAGAACTAGTGGTGGGCTTGGTCTGGATTGGTTCGGTTTTGGGCTCAATCCAAATACCGAACCATAGGCCTCGATTTGGCTGTTTTGGAAACTGGAACCAAACCATAATTGATCAAGAGTGGTGCTAAATGAACCCTAAAATTAACTGAGTACACCCTACTATTAAACTATTTATTGAATTACTAATTTATCCTAATATAAAATTACCAAAAAGGATATTTTGAATTATGAAATAAATGTAATTTTAATAAGTACACCCTACTCACCATATTCAACTCTAATCAAACATAAACGAAAAACCCTACTCCAAAAACTCTGTTATTTCCTTTTACTGACAATAAAAAGATTAAAAAACCTCCAAATACCAAGCGAGTTCATACGTGCATACTTGGAATTGAAACTGGAATTCGGTAATTGTGTATTGAAATTCTAAAAAATTGAAGAAACCCAATTCAATTTGGGTGAAAACTAAGAAAATAAAGATTGAAACTGTTGGGATTTGAGTTGAAGAATCTGCTTAACTGGGAAAAATAGATAGAAACCCTATTCAATTTGGCATCTTTAGTTTTGTCAGTTTGATTCAGACCTTGTGCTTAAAGATCTAATATAGGTCCTTGTATCAGGCCTATAATGATACTGTGTGGAACACAAGTCTTCTTTTTGATAGTCTGGGGTTCTACTCATCAATGGATGACATTTTCACCCGTCTACTGACACTAGCTAGTTATATAAGTAGTCGATTAATTCAATTTATTGGTGAGTTCTTTCTACGATGCTTACATGTATGCACACTCATGCATCTTCTTATAATGTTATGGATGGATTTGGAAATGATGTTATTGCAGAGGATCTTGCGGTCAGAGATGCTGATAGATACTCAAATGATTTGCTGGTCATTTCTGCTGGACAGCATATAAGATCATTGAGACACAGCATTTGTAAATCATTTTCTAAAGGTTGTTCATCATCTTCAAAACCTTGTAACCCCGAAACCTGTGAAAGATAAAACATCATTTATTCAATTAAAGAACCACATGGCAATGGCGAATAATAAATCAAAGAGAAAACAAGGGGATTTCTGCTGCCTTTGAATCAAAGCTTCTCAGCCATGATATCCGAATAATTTAGTATGCCACTTGACCTTGATGAATTCTGTTACCAGATTCGAATGGGTTTGCTGCTGTGTGATAGAGTGGATTAGGGTGTATCCGGGGTATTTTTGGTAATTAAATAGGGTATACTTAGTTAAGTTTACATTTTGATTTAAATATTAGGGTGTACTTAGATTATAGGGTGTACTCAGTTAATTTTAGGGTTCGTTTAGCAGCACTCTTGATCAAAACCAACTACTTCAGTTAATCAGACTTGGTGGGTTGGTTTGGTTCGGTTTAGGTTTTTTGGCTTTCTGAGAGAGAGAGAGAGAGAGAGAGAGAGAGAGAGAGAGAGAGAGAAGAAATAAAAGTGACGGAGAGAGGGAGAGATGAAGAGGAGAAGAAGAAAAAAAAGAGGGAGAGATGGAGAAGAAGAAGAAGAAGAGGGAAAAAAAGAAAGAAAAGGGAGACGGGGAGAGGGAGTGAAGACAGACATAAGAAGAAGGAGAAAAAAAATAAAGAGAGGGATTGATGGAGATAAGATAGAGGAAGAGATGGAGAGAGAAGAAAAAGATAAAAGAGTAAAATAAGAGAGAAGACAAGATGCATTCGTGTGTTGGGGTTTTAAAAAAAAAATTCAATTAGGCATGTGTGTTGGCATGGCCAACAACAAAAGCTAGTTTTGTTTTTGTTTTTTTTACTTCTTTAAACTATGTATATATCTAATAATAATATATTTTTTAATACCATCGGGTTGGTTTGGTTAAACCGTGGTTTTGAATATTGCAAACCGTACACCGAATCATATATTTCGATTTGGTTTGGGTTCAAACCGATGACCAAAAAAATTTTGAAAAAAAACCAAACCAACCCTAACCATCGGTTTGGTTTGGGCGGTTTGACATAGTTATCGATCTGAATGCCCAACCCTAGTCAGAATCGTCTAATCAATACAAAATGATAAATAAAATAAAAAAACTGTTAAAGTTTCAAATAGGCATCCCGCACTCTCCTATTATAAAAATATAAGAGATAAATTCTACTCGAAGGAGTGTATAATGACTTTTTTGGAGTGTCAATATCAACTCGTCTTTGATCTCCCAAATATGAAACTTGAAAGGATCAAAATAAATTCATTATTGATAGTTGCATCAATTGGAAGCCAAGACCCTTTTTAAGACCTCGTTGGGGTTTATTGTTTTTTTAGTTAACTTACAAAAATATGTTTTTCCTAACCATTCATGTTTACTCATTTTCACTTGTGTTTACTAATACGTGAGTATTCAATTCCTTAGATGCGTTAAACATATGGAATAAAAAATTATGGAAATTCTATGGTAAAATATATAATCAAATACCCTCAAAATTAGGATTCATACCAACTAGAAGAGTAGTTGATCCCATTTCAATTCCTCATTAATTTCCTATTCATGACTTCCCCTAATTAAACATGCCCAAATGGAACTGAAAAACCAATCCAATTTATTCTCAAAAAAGAAAAGAAGAACGAAGAGAACCGATCCAATCTAAAATCAAATTAGTTAGGGGGACTTGAGTGAGAGTCAGTCCGCACTAAACTATCACTCCTCCCACCAGAAACACAACCACACAACGTGACAACAGCAGCAGCCTGCTTCTGATTTCTTTCATTTATAATTTACATCGCTCTCTCTCTCTCTCCCTCTCTCTTTGGTTCCTCCGATCACAAAACCCTAGAGACCAGAGAGAATAGATCGCAATCGGATAACGGCCATGGCCCAAGCGAAGCCTGGCGGAGAGCGCCAAGTGCTGGAGTCGATGTACTCGATGATTGCTCTCGTATTCATCCTCGTCGCCTGCGTTGAGCTCTGCGACGCCGCCACAGTCGTCGACGTGTATCGGCTGATCCAGTACGACATCTCCGGTGCTCCTTTCGGATCTCGACTCGCCAACCTCAACCACCATGCTGGTTCTTTGCACTTCGCTCCTGGCTCTGATCTCTCCCGCACTGTCCTCATCATCCCCTTACGTGAACTCAACATCTCCTTCGTCAAAGGTAGTGCTTCTTTTCATCTCATGTATTCTTATATTTTATGCATTTATGTGGGTAATCTTCGATTTTGAATAAATCTCATGTTTTTTTTAATTGGGCTCTCCAATATGTGTGTATTCTTAGTCTTTCGAGTGAAGTGGGATTGTTGAGGCCATTTGTGTACAATCACTGAAGTTTGAGAATGCTTCTTAGAAGTGCCTAAATTTCGATGCTTTACTTTCTAAATGCTAATTAGTAACAAACCCCGCATATGACAAACAATAAATGCCACCTCTAACTGCTACAATACTGGGCTGTTTGAGAATGTGACTTTGAGCAACTCAATAAGATATCACGGTTTGAATTTTAAATTTATAATCATTGAGTAACTCAATAAGATATGACGGTTTGAATTTTAAATTTATGATCATTGAGTAACTCAATAAGAATGTTGATCCCATTGATTCTTAAACTATAAGTGCCTTAGCTAAGTTGGTTGAGTACCGACCAACTTTCCTTTTCAGATTGCTGATTGCTGATTGAGATTGTTAATCATATTGCAGAATATATTACTCAAAACCAGCCTCTGGGAGGTTTGCTGTTTTTGCTGCCCCAGATATTTAGTATAGAAAATAGAGAAAGGGCAAAAAGTAATCATCAAACTGATGGAGAGGAGCTATTGAAGAATGATCTGGCCGAACTTGAAAAATTACTTATACATTCCAAGATACCTGTAAGTCAAACAGCCATAAGTTTTCTTATTCTTTATAATTGGAGGCAGTTGTCTTTCTGCTGTTTGTTTCTTGCACCTCTCTAGTTATGGTTTATGATGCGCATGTGCTTTTGCATATGCTGTTGCAATTAGCTTTATGATTGCTTTTCAACTAGCTTCTATTGTTTTCCTCGAATCCTATATATAATTTATCAAATTGACTACATGTTGATTTTGTTTCTCAGTCTTCCGGTTGCTTTCTTGGGTTTAAGATGTATGAATAATTTTTTTCCTAATTTTTCCCTTTAGTGAATGATGCATACCATACGATTGAGGTGCTTTATTTGATCATTATAGCATATCAGCTCAACAGGAATTTGGTAGCAGCAGCTACTTGCTGCTATTAGTTAGTTACCCGAGCCTTGTTAACTGTTTGGCTTTAACTAATAAGGTTTTGTACTTTTTGAAATCCTACGAAATCATATTTCTCCAAAGGAACCACCCCCACTATCTTTTTTTGTCATTGAATGTAATATCTTGCATTTTGACTTTGAAGTAAATTACCCCTCAATGAAAGTAGAGTAAAGGCATTATTCTTTGTTGTGCATGCGTAATAGGCAATTATATTAATCTGTTTGAGTTGCATATGCTCTTTTGCTATCACATGTTTAAAAATAAATTCACCAGTCTTTTTCTGCGAAGTTATGAACTGTGAACCATTTTAGGGCATCTACACTCATCTAATATGTATAAGTTCTAGTCTCAGATGTAATGAATTGCATTCCTCATCCATAAATGAAATTACAATATGTTAATTCCTGCGATTCTGTGATATAGTGCTTAAATGGGGTTTGTTTGGGGAATCCAAGTGTTACAGTGGGAGTAATTCTTAAGTTTTAGATACTTTTTGATTATTTTATTCGTTTCTTAAAATTGTTGTCTAAAGGACATCTTTGTGGTGGTATGTTCTGTTACAGTATCCTGTGTATTTTGCTTTTGAAGATGATGATATTGAGGCTGTGTTGGCTGATGTCAAGAGGAATGATGCCACTGGTCAACTTGCTACTGCAACTACTGGCGGGTAAGTAAATGGCTTTATGATTGAAACCATGGAACTTATCCCTAGACAGATAGCTGCATAGTATAATATGGATATTATAAATTTTGATGAATTTCTTGTCAATGATATATCTGTCCTAAAAAAGATGGTCACTACAGAGAGTAAGTTCTAATGAGAGACTGGGTTAAATTGGAGGGGTGGCCTCCAGAGTGAGTTCGGGTCCTTATAGATTAAACATAGAATGCCATTATAAGAATGTAAAGCTTGCAAGGGTAATATTTATGTTTCAAGTTGATCAGGATTGTGGAGGAGTGGCGGCCAAAACTACTATTAAAAAAAACCTGCATAGCTACTCACTGCTGGTGGATCTTGGCTCGGCTTACTAGTTGCTAGTAGGTTTTGACTCAGTTGTTTGGATGTATCAAAGCATTTTAAGGATTTCAGCTTGATCTTTCCAGATTGGTCTGATTTTGTGGGTTAAGGTTCCATTACTTTTGGCCCAGTTTAGTTTTGTGGGGATAGATTGGATTTGGTTTGGTTGTTCCTGATGGACTACTTGTCCTCCAGTTTTTTTACTCAGTTTTTATCATCTTTATAATTTTGTGTTTCTCAAAAAGAAAAAAGAAAAAAAAAGTCAAGGGATTGAGGTAGGAAAAGTGACAGTATAACACCAGCAGGATGGATAAGGCCTGTAGAATTCTTGGAGGATATGCTGGCTGGAGAAAGTAAGAAAAATTCAACTTCACAGAGTAAAGAGTAAAAGATGAGAGGTTAGCTGGTTTGGAATAGGAACCAGCTGGAGGATACAGATGATAGAGAGGTATAGAATAAAAGAAAAGAGGTGTGTAGAGTAAATCTTTCGGAGGCCGAGGTCATTAAAGTAGGATTGTGCATTGCACCAAAAAGTTATATAGGGGCTGGAAATTTTGGAACTTGAAAGTATATCTGTGGTTGCTGATTCAGGAGTCCTTATCGAATATGACTGGAAGCAAGTACAACTTATACAGCAATAAACTTCTGTTCTAATTCTCTTTGTTTGTTAGATCACGATTCATTATATTTTGTGACCTTATTTATTGTTCTTCTTCCTGTCCTTTTTAAAGATCTGTATTGTGCTCTAAGTAAATGCATAGAATCCTGTTTTTGGTACTGTCTGATTTTCATTGTTGACATGAGTGTATTATTTATCCTTTTAGTTATGCCAATACCATTTAACTTCAAATATACTTATACATCCTTGTTTGGCATGAGCTTTAGGAGGTGTTTTGTTTAATTGTCATAGCACAACTCTGAATCTCTCTGTCTTTTCTGGATTTGCAGATATAAGCTTGTTGTTTCAGTGCCAGAACCTACGAAACGTGCGTCACCCACCATCACAAACATTCAGGTTCAAGCTCAACTTTTTTATTTGTTTGTTTCTCACGTTCTTTTTATTTTTATTAATATCCCTGTCAGTTCATCTAAATTCAATCTTAGCGGTTTCTTAAACCAGTAGAGTATGGAAATATCTGTTAGTTCCTTTATTTACCTTATAACAGTTGGAACATATCTTATTAAGCCTTCTTTGTGTTTTTCTACCCATATAACATTTTTATTCTGTTTGTAAAAATCTCATATCCTAAAATTGATGATGCATGTGTTGCACAATGTAAGAGTATCAAGGAAGTGTTGTGTTAGGTTTGTTATATTTCGTTGCTATGGTGGTTTCACGTTTGTTCGTTGTTCATGAGTTATATTGTTTAGGAGGCAATAAATGTTATTCTTCCATTAACACCTCTATAAAGAGTCTATCCATATCAGATATCATATGTCTCAGATATTTCAGCACATATTTATGCCTATCCAAAGTTTAAAACAGTTAATTTGATATTGGAAGTATATCTGAAAGTATGACTTTGAGGGTACAGTTTAAAATGTGATTATCAATTCCGCTGTACCCTTGAAGTCTCGTATTAGGTTTGTTATATTTCCACAGATGACTTGCTTTATCTTAAAATATGACTAGTAATTATACTTTACCCTTGGATGCTCTTATGTTATATTGGGTACATTCCCCTGTAGAAGACTAAAGGTTTGCTGTTAGTTTGGCTTACAGTTTAGCTGCTTTGACTGAAGAATGTAAAATTGGTAAGAATTTTGGCATATGATCTTATAATAAGGATAATCACCTAGGAATTATTAGTTCTCTATGTATTGAATAGTTATATCTGATAGGATTTGAGTGTCACAGCCTTTTCCTGCATTGGAGGTGTTGTAGCCTTGCTAAGCTCAAAAGGTGTTTCAAATCCTTTTAGTTATAGGTGGATAACTTATGTTGCAACCAGAAATACCATTCTCATGCACACATGAGCTAGTTAGCATTTTAATTCATTGTAATGCATTAAAGTGAAGCGAGTTCGTTGTATATTTACTCCTCCACTTCTTAAAACTAGATGGCCGGCCAAGCCTATTTGATTTTTCAGTTCTGTATTTATATTCATACCTAGGAGATAGTAATGACTTGACATCAGAGGTCAATTGTACCGAATACTATTGCATGTCTGAGCATCAATCAGATTTCAGCTGTAGTTTTTACCTTATTCTGCAATCCGTTTTAGCAACTGTCTTCATTAGTAGCATAATTTTAAATGGAATCTTTCTTGGAAGACTGAAGATCCAGTTGATAGTGTTTAGTTTGCTTCCCCTTGTTTGGAAATTGAATATTTCTTTTTGAATGAGTACAGGGATGGCTCTCAGGATTGAAAACTGATGGAGATGCAAATCAACTTCCAACTATTGCTGTAGTAGCATCATATGACACTTTTGGGGCGGCTCCTGTATGTAACTTTACAGCATATCATGAATTATTTCAGCTACTTTAACTTTATAAAGGTTTAAAATTTCGTTTATTTTGTAGGCTTTATCAGTTGGAAGTGATAGCAACGGAAGTGGTGTTGTGGCACTTCTTGAAATTGCTAGGTTATTTTCTGTTCTTTACTCCAATCCTAAGACAAGGGGAAGGTACAATTTACTTTTCGGGTTAACATCAGGAGGGCCTTATAATTACAATGGAACTCATAAGGTGCTTATCTCCTCCCGATTTATTTCAACTTTCATTTTCTTTCTTCAAGTCTTTTATTCCCGTTTCTTAAATATAGTGTCCCTCTATTTATCTTTTTTGTCTGTTTACCGTAGTTATTTGCATTTTACAGTGGCTTCGGAGCTTTGATCAACGCCAGCGCGAGAGTATTGACTATGCTATTTGCTTGAATAGTATTGGATCTTGGGATAATGACTTGTGGATTCATGTGTCTAAGCCTCCAGAGAATGCCTACATTAAGCAAATTTTTGAAGTAAGCAAATAAGATTTTACAAAACATACTACAGATGCACTGTTAAATTACCTTGAGTTCTGCTGCTGCACTACATTGTTTAAGTGATGGGATTTCTTGTAGGGTTTCTCTAATGTAGCAGACGAATTGGGCGTTAAAGTTGGTCTGAAGCACAAGAAGATAAATATTTCAAATCCCCGAGTAAGTTGATATACTTGAAATGCCATCTTGTGGTGAACAAACAAGACTATTTTGTTATGTTATGTCTTCACAATTTAATGATTATGAGAAAAATTTCTATGTTTAAGTATAATGCTTAATGCCTCAAATTAGGAAAGATGCTTGGTTATCTTGCTCATTCGATGCAAAAATATAGCTATTATTTATTATAACTCAGCAAGTAGTTTGCATTGATTTTCCCAGGTTCTCTGAAATTCTTCTACCAGGAAAACTATGATACCCCTAATCATTTCAACTACTGGCTTTGACAGGGAAATTTATAGGGCATAATGTCTTCTTGTAATGAAATATCATGGAAAACATTTACAACTTGAGAAAATAACTGCATACCTCTTAATCTAAAATCAGCTCTAGGATAATCAAACTTATCACTAGGTTATGCTTGGGGTTCATTGCAAGTTTTAATCTGTTTTCATCTTTACTGTCGTCCACAAAATCAATTTCTCTACCATACTTTGCTGATTCGGTCTATGTTGTGGTCATACCTTATGCAGATAGGTTATTGATTTCTTAAAATTATATATTCTTGCTGCCGCAACCAAACTGGATGCTACTTATTTTGTGTTTCCATGAGCTTGTAAATCATCTGGGTGCATCTTTCTTCAAAGTACTAGTCCATTGCTAGAAACATGCTGTGTTTTTGTTGCACTGTACCCTACTGTTTATACCAGGTGATAAACCATTTTACCTGTTCTAGGTAGCTTGGGAGCATGAACAGTTTTCACGGCTGAGAGTTACTGCTGCCACTCTTTCTGAACTCTCTGTTGCTCCTGAACTGTTAGAAAGTACCGGCAGTCTGGTTGATGGCAGGTTATGTTTATTTAGACCCACTTCTTATTACTGGTACATGTATTATAAGTGGTCTTTTGCTGAGATCTTGGTTTTGTGCAGACCATTCGTGAATGAAGCTGCAATCATTAAAAGTGTCAAATTAGTTGCTGAGAGCCTTGCGGTAAGTCTAATTTATCTGGAAATTAACTTCTTTCTTTTTGTTGCTTTCGCTTGGTTTTAACAGGATCTCTAGGAGCATACAGTTCTGTTCTTACTTGCTATAGATTGTAAGTGTGTGTGCTACTCTTTTTTGGTCCTATTGAAGGAGATATAATGTTTACCAATGCTTCAGAGATACCCGAAGCCTCTGAGGATAAGAGGTTTATGTGGAATATTTTCTGTTAACATTCAGGGTATTTGACAATTAAACTGGTAGGTCTGAGAGGCATGATGAGGTTTGTCTGGATAAACAGCATGTGCCGTGGCTTTAAGGATAAACATCATGTTATTTAGAAACTTTAGCATCATCTGATTAAGAAACCTGTTCTTTACTGTACACTGTAAAAGTAGTTAATCTTGGTCTTTGTCGTGTCCTTGGATATATTTTTTAGAAGGATTTTGACCTAATTTTTGTGTCTATTCAATTCATGTACACAGTTAATTCAGAACAGGTCCATTATCAATTCACATTATCAAATGAACATTGATATGTCAATAGTTGCTTGAACAACAAGTGTTAGACGATGTGAATTCGGGAATACGAATTGCTAAAATTTGTTCCGTAGAAGTGAATATTGTCAATAAGAAAATTTACTAAATAGGTCGGAAGTAATTGATTTCTGATTTTTTTGTTATTTGTTTATAATCTTTCTGCATGTTTCTCCTCTATTGTACTCAGAGGCATATTTATGGTCACGAAGGAAAGAACGTCCAAATCTTTGCAGACAACAGTAGTCTAGCAGTCAATCCTTCTTACATAAAGTCATGGCTGGATCTCTTGTCACAAACACCCCGTGTGGCGCCGTTTTTATCAAAGAATGACCCATTTGTCTTGGCATTGAAGAAGGTTTTACTATCTTCATATTTTCCATACATTTCATGGTTATAGCTCAAATATGCAATTGCTTTCACTCAATATTGTGCTGATAGTTGTTTAATATTTATTAACTATGTACATATATGTTCTTTAGTTTTCTTACTGTATGAAAAAGAACCAAGTTATAAATTTGAGAATATGTTGGAAGCATCCAATGTTTCTCTATTGTTGACAGTCTCTTGAGTTCAACCTTCAAAAGTTTGTCTATGATACTCAGTTGGTCTAATAAGTTGCATTTTTGCGCTCAATATGTAACTATGGGATTATGCAATATATTTTATACAAATTTTTGGGTTTTCTTAAATTAAGTTACTTTCTGAATTCAAATTTACCTAAATGTAGGCTATGAACAAACAAGTTACCTAAATTTAGACTTCATTTGTGGAATATGATCGAACTGCAAGCATTGAAAACTTGTCATAAATAGAGCACAGGATAGAAACTGGGGAAGGATAGCAACTGGTGTGCTGGCTACCATTGTAGGTGGGGTTGGATATACTGTTGTAGACCATGGGATGATTGAGGAAAGAGAAACGAATAAAAGACCGTGGGAAGGGTGGGACCTTATGATCCAATAGGAAAATTTTAACCAACCTGCCTGTTAAAGAATAAATCTGGTTTTTTCTCATTCCATTGGTACATGTTTGTGACCTGTCAGATTTTATATTATTGACAGGAATTGGAAGATCATACCGATGAGGTGAATGTGCAGCATGAGGTGCTTGACGGGATGTTTACTTTCTATGATTCAACTAGGGCTAGCCTTAACGTATATCAGGTACTAAATGTGTACTCAAAAAAAGAAAATGTTCTAATTTTGTGCTAGTTTATGTTGATTTCTTATACTTGCTAGTTTTGTAGTATAACAATTTCATCTCCCGCCCCTATATCAATGCCCATTAGTAATTACAAGTTTCTTGGTTTAATATACTTTCAAGGCAGTCTGCGACCATCAATATCTATGCTTAAGCTTAAATAAGTCTCTTCAAAGTTTTATTTATTTTTATGTTTGGACTGCCATAGAAACAATATGCAGGTAGAAATGGGACATTCAACTAATCAGTTAACCCATGTTATTTCAGGTTGCTAGTGTGACATTCGACTTGCTGTTGCTTCTGGTGTTGGGATCATATTTGATAGTACTTTTCAGTTTCCTTGTCATCACAACTAGGGTATTGTTCCTAATCCTTACAATATCAAAGCATCGAAATTCTTTTTGGCCATTCTCTCATATTATATGTAGTAGTTTTTTAATGGAATACGGGCAGAAATCTGAATTTTTTTCAATTTCTGGTGCTGCTCTTCGGCAGGGTCTTGATGATCTGATCAGTTTATTTCGACGACCTCCATCACGTAAGGTGAAAACAGCCTGATTACTGAAGATAGGATTATGCCAGAAAATTACCTTTTTCTTTGGTACAGAAGATTCTCCGTGGCGTAGATTAAAATTGATGAATTGACACGTTAGTTCATGTCATGAGGATCATTCAGTTGTTGGTTATAGGAAAATGCTTATGACTTATTGTGCCAGAATGACACGCATCAAGGTGCTGAGAATTTTTGTTGTTGAGATTCATGGTTTATCCAAGTAATATTCTGGCAATTTTCTGGGCATAGGATGATGTTTACATTTCTGCATGGCAATTGAATTCGAATACGGCTCAAACAAACAAGGGCAGTGGTCAAGATAGAACTATTGTCTATGGTCCATGACAATTGTAGCAAACGGATGCACTTTTTAGATTTTTTTTTATCTTTTCTTTTTAGTTCACTGTCTAGTTAATAGTAGCAAATTTTCAGAGTGATCAATTTTATCACACTTTTTTGTTTTGCTAATCTTAATCTGCCATGTTGTGGGTCTTACCCTATTGAGTGCAATCGAATGTTAAATTACGATTAGTCCATTCTTTATTCAGCATTTGCTTGCGTTCTGTTATTCATAGTTCTAATTTCCATCAATTTGATCGACAACGGCATGCCCAATCATATGACCTCTCTTTCCTTTTATTTTTTCCTCACGTTTATTAGTCATACAATGAGACTCAGAATGAGGAAAGACCCAAAGTGCGGGTTGGGTACGGAATAGGTTATTTCTTTTCTAAGAGCATTGCAAAAGGTACCTTCTACCTCCACTAATGTCGGCAGAGGCTCGAAATCCCCAAGCTCCCAATGAATATTTGTGTAAACTCCCTTTCCCAATATATCGTACCAAAAATAAAAAGGGCATCTCAAAAGGTGATATCTATTTACATGTCCTAAATGTCCAAAGTTCCAATTCTACTTGTAGTCTTTGACTTTCGCAAATCACATATCAATCACTGCAATTCGAAAGCAATGGTTTAGGTTCGTCAACAAAATTTGACGAAATTAAGTCATCGTCCATGAATTGCAACAACGTACAAATTGCGAAAAGTAATTCACAAAAACTACGAGGTCCAAAAAACTGGAGCTCAAGTAGTAAGTAGAAAGATTACAAGATTGTGTGAACTGTTTTTCCAGCTGGACATTAGGTTCCAATTTTACCCACTCCGAATTTGCCACATATCTTTATTTAAAAAATTATGTAAACTGTTTTTCCAGCTGGACATTAGGTTCCAATTTTACCCTTTAGAAGAGAAAAAAAACTTAAAAACAGAAAGAAGAAGACTCTAGCCAATGTCGGCAGTGCCCTGCCCCTTACTGCCGAGAAAAACTCTCATGCAACTGGATACTTTTGCTATCCCCGACCAATAACATAATAAGTTATTTTTAGGATCTATTGCCAAAAATAAAACGAACCCTCACAAACCTTTATCAATCCAGTTCATGTTTCTTACCTTTTTAACAATATGCAATTGTCTTTTCCAGGTATGCTTTAACTTTAGGATTTGGTGGTGGAAATTATGAAGAGATATTTTTCTTTTGAAAAATACATTAGTTTATAGCTTATTTATGAAAAATATAAGAGGGGAAGAAAGAAGTTTTGAAGTGGGTTTTCGTCTCTGAATAGTACAAATACTGTCATAAGTTTGTGATATCTCAAGAGAACTAAAAATTATTGCGTGACTAGAAATTGCACCTCAAGGTCTCTTAGAACATTTCCAGCCTTTCCAACTCATTCAGAGAGTATGTCCTAAAACTATCACAGGCACAATGTAGCTCCTCTCAACCTGCATTTTTGGCCATCTTGTGGTCTGGCCGTGCTTTATCCACGAAAACAACGCGTTGATCCACCATCTGCAAGTGATTCTAGTGTCAAGAAACATTCGCAGAATGAAGTGCAAGAAGAATTAATGCATTCTTACCTTCCCATTCATGTTCACCAAAGCCTTTTCGGCATCCTCCTCCATCTCAAAGGTCACATATCCAAAACCTTTTGACTTGTTCGTAACTTTATTTCTCACTATGTTAGCTGAACAAGAAGAGAGACAGCTGGATGTTTGAACGTTGCAGTTTTTTAACATGCAAAAATATGCTTAAGTTTGTATCAACAAGATTAAGGCATACCATCAAGAACTTTGCCGAATGGTGAAAATGCTTGAGTCAATGACTCTTCTGTGGAGGTGAACGATATACCTAATGAGACAGAACAACATGAGTTTTCGAAAGTTCAGCTGTGTCAAACAATGTAACTTGCAAGGTGCACAAAACAGCAATCTTGGTGAACATATAACTTACAATCATAAACCCCAACCCATACCCTTCACATAGCGCCGTAGAGGCTCACGTGGATCACCCGTTTCCGAATGCTGTGTTTGTTTTGAAAAATTAAGGCTGAAGAATGAGTTTAACATTCCCGAATAGAAATAATGCATTCTACCAGATTTTGGGATTTGCATTATCATGTTCAAATTGAGGGTAAAAATGAGTTTAACATTTCCTAATTATGCATTCTCATGTTTTGTATAGGTTTTGCATTCTCATATTCGAATCTTGAACTTCTATAATAACTCAAAATTAACCATGCTCTTATATTTACGCTTCCACCATAAAGTGAAATTCCATTAATTTTTCATAAAAATAAGAACAGCTCCATTCCAAGCATTTCCAGACACAAAAGGCAATTCCCAATCCATTGGCTTCTAAAAATCTTATTCTAAGGAAAGGAATGAGTTTACAATCCCTGAATTCGACTTTGCAAAATAAACACAACCATACAAATTCTCGTCAAGCATTCTTCAACAACACTAATAGCAGTAAGAAAGAAGTTACACACACAAAGACATTTTATTGAACCCAAAAAGAGCTCCGAAGAGGCAATTCAACAAACAGCTAAGCTGCAAAATGGGTCACATACGGCAATCAAAAATCAAATCTTTTTCTTCCTTAGACATAGTTGTCTGAAATGATAGAAACATATCAATGGAAAAGATCACAGAAACAAGACAGTGAGAGAGAGAGAGAGAGTACCTTTGACCAAAAGCTTGGAAGAAAATCCCCTGGAGAAGAGAAAGTGGGCTGGAGGGATACAAGGGCTGGGATGAGAAGTGTGCCTCAGAAAGCTTTTGGACATTTCTCTTAACGATGCCGCCATTTCTCTGAGGGAGAGAAAATGATAAATTCAGTCTTACTCTGCGTCTGAGAGTATAGACTGTAGGAGCAGTCACCAGTTCAGCACTCGGTGCCTGAAAACTGAACCTTGTTTTATGTTTTGGTCCTTTTTTCTATTTTTTATTTTTAGAAATTGGCTAAAATAACTCATTTTCACAATTTCTATTCTAAAATAACCCTTTTGCATTAAAGGGGCACTATAAGGACAAAGAGGTACTGTACGAGGCTGGGCCTATTATAAAATAAAAGTTGTGAAAAGGATTATTTTAGCACAAACCCCTTTTTTTCGAATTTGGAAATCATCAATCAAATTTTTAATAGGCTTATTTTCTCTTATATCAATATGTTTTTTTTAAATTCAATATAAATAGATCAATTTACAATTCGAAAAATGTACAAGTTTTAAACCCTAATAAATTCTAAATCCAAAAATTACTAAATTCTAAAGTTATGAGTGTGTAACAATTACCATAACATTCTTTTGGAATTTAATCTCGTTAATCACATAAAATTTAAGGAGTTTAGTACGAGCTTGGTGTGTTTTTGCTCTAGAAACTCACTAACAAAATCAAAAATAAGTATATACAAAGCTAACGTTGACAATCACAGTTTGTGACTTGATTTTGTTTAGAAGCACATAAACAAACAAATATTGTCGTTAATTTAAGATTCTCATAAAAACTTTGAACCACAACAAAAGCAAAAATTCTTAGACAAGCAAAGTTTGTCCCCTTTCGGTTTGGTTTTATTGATCACGTTCTTTTTGAAAGTTCATTACTTTTATGATATTCGTGGGAAATTTAGAAAATATTTATTTAAGAAAAAAACTCCGGCATAAAAGAAAATATACAAAGAAAAAAACCTCATTGCTTAGATAAAGTTTAACATTTTCACATATATTTCGGTGTACTAGTTTAAAAATAATAAATAAACAAACAATATCTGAGACTGAGATGGTAAACGGCCTTAACCATATCTACTTTGAATTACACTAAATAAGGCTATTTCATTACTGTTCAGGTGGTTTGGCATCTTTTATGAGATTTGGTTAACTGACATGGGTTGATGATCAGTTCCAACCAAAAAACCGAGCTAAATCGTACCATGCCCAACCCTGGTGATGAGCACCATTGAAATGGCGGTTAAAGGATGGCTGGAGGAGGGGAGAAATGAATGCCACAATTGACACAGAGAAAGAAACACTCATGAGAAAATGTTCATTTTCATTTGGGAAATACACTCTCAAATCGATAATAAAGTATCAATGTTTAGTCAACATTATCAATATTTGGAGAAGACTTGAGGTAAACGTTATCAATGTTTAGTCAACATTCTCATTACACAATCAGTCCATATTCGAGCGGTAAATCTTTTGAGGGCCTCCTTTAATACCAGCAAATTCACTTCAAAGCTCAAGCTGACTTCTTTGGGTGTGTTTTTTGGTCGAACTGACTTACTTAGAGCACTTCCACCGTGCAGCCCTTGCCTGGGTAGTATGGGGCCCAAGCCCCGTTTCATGGTTCCAATGGGCTTAAGCTGCCCGGGTAGTTTGTGGGTTCCACAAGCCTAGGTAGGCCCGAAGGCAAGAATAGCCTGGGCTGTTGCCTGGGTTTGTTGACGTCAGCAATGAATTTTTTTAAAAAAAAATCTGAAAAAATACAAAGAATTTCAGAATTATTTTTAATTAATACTTAGTCATATTCTTCACTCTCTTCATATCTCATGTAAATAGTTGTTACTATGGCAATTGATGGAAACACCACAAGCCTTTTGCAAGGGCTGCCACTATTCACGTGAATAGTAACAGGCCTTGCCTTGACTTTGCCCTTTGCCCTGGCAAATGGGTGGAAGTGCTTTTAGGTTAAGAGGCATAAAATTGCTGAGATTAATATAATTGGTCTTTGATCGTGCTTCAAATGAAGACTAACTGACAGCGCGTGTGATGTGCAAAGAACGATAGAATTTCACGAACACAATAAACCTTAAGGGCATGTTTACATATCAGTAATGGGTATAGAAGGAAAGGGAATGATTTTTATTCCTGACTTCCCCTGCTTTTACTTGCAATCAGGAATGAAAAAATAAGTGGGCCCCACCTCAAAATCCGTAATCACATCCCTTCAAAACAAGGTATCAGATCAACTGGGGGGGAGTAGTCGATACAATTCCCATTCCTGTTTTCTCTTAGTAACTTCCAAAAATACTATTACCACTTTACCATAATTCCAAAACACCCCAAACCCTAAATAAAAAATAAAAACTCATGCCAAGAAGTTCCAAGACGCTCAAACTTCTTTTTCACGTTAGAGTTGTAGATACAACCTTCCAGAAGCAGCAACAATGCCTTGTGCTATGTAAGTCATTCTATCTATTTATCTTCTTCTTCTATCTTTTGTCTTCACATTCATCACAAAACAAAGTACGGTCATGGATAAAGACTTTTGTGGAGATTATATGTCTCGTTTTTTGGTAGTTTGAAGATTATGGACGTTGTTATTATTTGATTGTTTACTAGTTATGTAAGTGAAAGATATATATTTATTGAAGTTTATTTTTTCGTTTGAAATTGGCTCTAGACAAAGGCGTTATTAACATTATCATTAAACTGGGATCTTGTTGTTCATCTTGTTCAGCGTATTGATTCCTCATGTTTACACCGCCTTACTGGTTTGCTGCATGATAAGTTTGGTCTCCTTAGCCAATTTGAGAATTATATATGTGCTGTGGTGAAAATGTGCAGGGTATTTTAGTAATCAAATTAATTTGAATTCTGATTCATGAAAATTAGTAAACAATAAAAATGGGAATCAAACCCATTCCTTTGCTAATTCCATATGTTTAGTAAACAACTTAATGGGAATGATTCTTCCCATACCGATTCAATAGTTCCCCAATTCCTGAATTCTCTGATTCCTTACTTTCTCCATTACTGATACGTAAACATGCCCTAAATCTTTGTTGATTCTCGAGACGAGAATAGCCAAGAACGAGGGGGTTCAATGCCTTAATGATTCTCTAGAATGAGAATAGCCAAGATTAAAGAGCTCTATGTTTTGTTGATTCTAACGGAATACAAGTTAATAAAAGAGAGAAATTTTAAAATTTCTATAACTGATTCAAGACATGTCATACATCAACTGAAACAACTAAAACAACTATTTACAGATATCAGGAAGATATCACTTACATTGAACCAAATCCCCCTATTTATTGTATATCTTGAACCTGCAGTTGTTCGTCTTTCATAAATCCAAGAATTTCACCTATGACTAGATAATCCCAAAATATGAAAAGACTCATCTTAATTATAGATCACTAGGACACCTATTTATTATAACTGAATGAACCTCATCTTGCATGAATCCCATGGTCCATGTATGTAAGTAGTGCTAATCTCGCTGCATCACTAACCAAACATTCAAAAGTACACGTCACAGACAATTACAATATCAAAATACACCTATATATATGTCAAGTACTATCTCATGCGAATGAGTATTGACATGCTATACATTCATACGCACACATCTGACGGAGTTGCCAAAAAGAAAAAGGAGCAGAACATAAGAAAAAGCTACACAATGAACAAAAACAATCCAGCTTGTAGATTGTATGCCGCTTCGAGTAGGATGTTCAGTGGCCTACATGCTGACTGTAAAATTTCTCTCATAAGGTTATGAATGGTGTGCATTCAGGAGTGCTCCATATACCATGTCGATGAAATGATTGTCCTACAACACATTATCAAATTATGAACAGAGTTAGTAATAATCATCATTAAGAGGAACATAAGGATTAGGCAGGAGCTTAACTCAAGCAAAGAGGTTGAGTTCTTATTTGGTAGATAATTAGAACTCTAGTCAACCATTGACATGTAACAACTTCGGCCAATCATCTCTTTTGTCAACTGACTTGCAATTTACCAAAAATTATTTTCCACAAACTAGATTAAAATTACTACAATGAAAACACACACAAGGGGATAAACGAGAGATAAGCTTTGAATGCACATTTCCTGGTTAAATTCAATTTCACTAGTATAATTTGCTGAATCTATTAGTAAGGGTTTCAGATCCTAGGTAATGACCACAAGGAAAATCATGTGCAAGAAACAACAGTAGCTAAACTCTTTGTTCACAAAACTGGTACATTAAATCCAACAAGCAAAAAATATCAACATAAACCCAATAATTTTATCCTGTACAACCAGTAGCTAAACTAGGTATTGGTTTCTTTGATATACAGTATACCCTGTACAACCAGCTCCAAATATTTATTGAACATAAAACTACAAAATGTTCCTGGTGGATTTTGTATTTTGAAACGCTTGTCACAATATGCATGAATGGATTTTAAAGATTAATGCAAACATGCGATCTTCTCAACTGAAAAGTGAAAGCAGTCACATAACTATGTAACACCAGTACAGAAAACTAACCTGCACAAGCAGCATGAGTGCATTTCGAACTTTGTCTCTGTTAACTGGCCCATAGTTTGGGATAGGAAAAGATGCAGGAGTGAGAGATGGTGGAGGAGCTGGTGGTGGAAAAGGTTGTAACAAAGGAGCACCATATGGACGTTGTAGACTTACAGCAGGGTGAAGAAGAGGAGCAGTAGGCACTGATGAAGAGACACGTGGCATCGTTGTTGGTGAAGAGGAAGGGGGAACAAAAAACGAAGATGGCTTTACAAGATTATTGACCAGTTTGGTGTTGCTGTGGGATTCAGGGATGTCAAGGAAAGGGGATACAGTTGCAGATGATATCTGCATGCTAGGAATAGGGGAAGGGGCAACTCTGACTGGATGGGAAGGTAGAGAGATTGTCGAAGAAGAAGAAGACTGGTAAGGCTGTCCAGTAATTGTTGTAGTTGAAGAATTCACGATAGTTGTAGCCGTCTGCAATTAATTATAAAATTCAGTCCAGCCCAGACACAGGAAAATGAAATAAGATGGACATTTGTTACATAAATTTATATCATCAGTATGTTGACCAACACATGTGCATATGCAGGGGTGGAATTGTGACAAACATAAAGTTATCTGCTTAAGAGAAAAGGACAAGAGTCAGAGACTCAATCCTAGATATCCAAGCTGTGTGCATGTGTGTGCTGTGTTAATGTACATATATGCAGGCATCCATTGAGTATAAGAACAACATATATGCGAGCTTAAAATGTGAAAGAAAAAAAACACTATAAACCCAGCACATTTAGGGAGGTAATCCATTGGAATTATTTATTTATTTTAATCCAACAAACGACTCTATTACGCATCATTGAATTTAAAAGTAATCCAATGTTAGCATCAACAGCAGAAATTTTTAGACAAGCAATCTACTACTGTGTATAGAACAATCAAAATTCCTACACCGATGACTCAAAGTTAGAAATTCATGTAACCCTAGGCAGTTGATGCTACACACTTGAAAATCATGTTAGAATCATCCCATAATCCACATGGTAAGACTAGAAAGTCCAAAAATAAAATACATACACAAAAACACACTCCAGCACACAAATAGGGTGGCTACATTTTCTGTTGTTCAGTATTACAATCATATTTACGATAGATCCAAAAATAAGAATACTATAACTAAGATATCAAGTAGGAAAAATGTGAATGCCAGAACATATTTCCACAACCACATAAAATCAAGAGGAAGAGAACATACACTAAAGAAGTTCACAAAGGCAGGATCATCTGGAACATCTGTGACAATGCAGGCAGTTGATGATGATGGCTCCAAAGGACCATCCATAAAAGCTATAGTTGGGACTGCTTCCAGTTCCTCAAACTCGCTACAAAAGAACACAAGACAACTGAACATTTAAGATGCTTGAAACCCAGAAGTTCTTATACTATTGTCCTGAGACCAGAATATAGGTAAAACATTCCAAAGGTTTAAAGAAAAATAAATTGTGTAATAACCCAGATCTCAGAAGTATACAAAAACAAAATATCAACCTTCAAGATGATCAATAGCACAAACCCAGAAGTTCATAATACTATTGTCATGCAAGGAAAAAAACTTATAATACCACAGATTTCAGAAGAAAATAATAATTATCCTTTCAACATTTCAAATGGTATAACTAAATCTGTGAAGTATGAATGAACTAAATCTTACCTCTTTGTTGATGACACCTTGGAATATGCACCAAGTATCCTGGACAAAAGTAATACAAGATAAAATTGATTAAGAAACAAGACAATTTAGACTAACAAAAAAATCAGGTGAGACAACATCACCCTACAAAAACAGCAAGACATGGAAATTCTTTAAATACTGAAGAGTTCAAAACCCATTCCTTTGCTAAACTATGACCAGACTAACTGCAGAAAAAAAAAAAAAAAAAAAAAAAAGAAGATGTGCCCCTACATGCACCTAGAGGAAGCACCAACACAATGACTCAACAAATAAAAAACTAGACTTCATAGTTTACCTCCAACAAACAGAGTGAAACAATTAGAGGATAAACTCCTGAGAAGGGCTTTTCCGCACACAACTATTTCAAACAATGACTCTGATAACAGATACAGATAGAGAGTTTATACATTCTCTAGGCACGAGGACAGGCTTACAAATTAATAAAATTTAGTTCTGTACTTTTCTTCAGTCTTAAAAGGAATTAGTTTTCTTCATAGAATTGAGGATTAAATTAGTATGTGTGCTATTTGAGCAATTTAATATTTTTGAAGTATTTTATTGTTATGAAGTTGCCTACGTAAATGCCTTATTGTAAATTGTAATAGGGATTTCAGACTTTGGCACACTCATTTGAGATATATTGAGTTTACCCCCCAACTTTGCCTCCCTTTCTCTGTTTCTCTCTTCTCTCTGTACTTTTCAACCTCTATTCTATCTCTTTCCACAAAGTTATTGATTGTATCAAATCAAAAACACCACAAAGATTATAACTTTTTCAATCAACTTAGACTGCAAGACGACAGCTCTACCTGCTAAAAAGATTTGCCACGTCTTCACATTCACTTGCATTGTAGAACCAAATACCATTGACCTCTCGGGCTGCATTTCGATACAAAAGATATGGAACCTGAACTTCGAATTCAAAATCTCCCAAAAGATCCTCCACCAAATTTTCTGCTTACGCAAACATATTGAATTGTTTTAAAATACAGAAACTGAGAAAAAAATAATTAAACAAAAATGTAAGCCATACAAAAATTAAAAATTAAAAGACAAAAACATCATCAAGCTTGTTGGTAATGTGAGATATTCAAAACAAAACAAAATTTCTAGAAAGTCTTATAACCATACCAAAGGATCAATTGGAAGTCTTAAGTAAATGTCTTGTCAAATCTTAATCTCAAATACTGTCCTCTTGATCCTTAACCTTTCATGCAGGAGCAAATGCAAAGGATTTTAAGACGAGAGGCAAAGAAGAACATCGAACCAGAAAGGAAAGGAAATTGAACAGAAAAAATAACCCAGAAATGTGGTCCAGACTCCAGTAATGATGTGACATTTGGCTTACTTTCTAAGTAAACCCTAAACCATGTATCAATAGTATCATAGCAAATTTTCCATCATTCAATGTCAGTAATTTCAAGCATATAATAAGGAGTAGAGTTTAGCTTGTAACAAGAGAATCTGATAAACCCATTGTCAAATACCCATAAAACTTCCAGTCGAAATAATTAGCAAAGCGACCAAATGACAAATGTATCAAGAATTAGAACAAAATGCAAATACACTGACCAGTACTCCTGCGATTCATCACAATAAACTGAAACCGAGGTTGAGCATTCCTGAAATAACAACAGCAAGAAACTTAACCCCATTTGAAAAAAAAAAATTATAAAAAAAAACCCATAAAAATTAACACCAAAACAAACCACCCCAAATTTCAATCCAAAACCATCAACATAGTAAAGAGAAATCACCTCTTGACGACGAAGAGAGATCCTTCGACGTCCTTGCGACTCTGAAAATGTGAAAACCCACAGAAAATGAGTAGAACACAATCAGAGAATGACAAAAAATAAATAAATAAATAAATAAAAACAGAAAAAATTGAAAAAGCATACCCATTCGCTGAGGTCAGTGTTGAACTCGTAGAAGGTGACATGAGTTGCGGTGATGAGAATTTCGTCGATAAATGGGTCGATTCGCTGGAGAACAGTAAGATTGAGAAGCTTTGTGCTCTGCTGGTCCAGATTTGGCCTTAATTTCCCGTTCTGTGCCATTTTCTTTCTTCTTTTTTTGCTTTATTTGTTTTCTTATGCTGTCACTGGTTTGGTTCTCAGCCAGCAATGCCAAGCTTTCGCAGAGGAAGAGGGAGGAAGAAGAGACGCAATTTATGGAAGATGGAAAGGCCCCCACCCAAGCCTTCTTCTGTAAGTGACCCCGCGACGCCGTTCTTCACAATGACGAAAATACCCTCACATTCTTCTGCAGAATTTTCTAGAAGAAAGGAAAGGGTAGTTTCGAGTTCTCAGCTCTGCTGTTCTGCCGCTATTCTATTTTCCCGCCTTTTTATTAAAATTGTCAAATGACAAATTTATCCTTTGTCGAATGACGTGCGATGCAAGGACTAACTCAGGTCAAAGTTTCGACCAAATACCAAAAAACCTGAAGCATAAGTTTTGACCATATACCGAAAAACCTAAGGTAGAAGTTTTGACCATATACCAAAAAATCTATAATATCGATAATATCGACGAAATATCGAGAATATTATCGTTTTTTCAGATCTAGGATATTTTGGAATATATCCATATACATATCATATAAGTATCAATAATATCGACGATAATATCGAAAAATATTGACGTCAATAATTTCTCACACTTCATTAACATTTGGCCTAAATATCGCAATAATATCAATAATATCGAGATGATAAAGATGTTGAGGCCCAAAAATCCAAGGGTTAGGCCCAAACTTGCTCTTAGCCCGGCATAAATAATTAGTCGCAAAAGAAGTCCAATTAGGACATAAAAAGAAATTGTATGACACATCTACATAAGTCGCGGGTCACGTGTCACGCCAAGCAAGCATGCGCAAAAGGGCCAAAAATGCAACGATTTTATAAATTCACGCTCATAAACCTATCCGATGATATTTAACTTGATCACGGCTTATTATGGCGCAACAAAACTCAAGCACAAGCACGGCCAATAAACATGCGATACCGTCAAGCCATGTTACGAGCTCAAGTGGGCCCAAGCCACGTAATTACCTGGGGCTTGCTGAGAAGGTGGTGGTATGGAAGGGAACAAGCGATCATAGGGCCCATTGAGGTTTCGAGGAACGGAAGTTTTAAGCCACTTGGGAGCATTGATACTCAAGCCCGTTTCTCGGGCCCAAACATATGGGTTAGCATGAGAGAGGGAGAAAAATTAATTCAATGCCATAGGAGAATATCTAGTTTGCTACAACACTTAGATAAACCCACATCAGTAAAAAGCCCAAAATGAAAACAAATGGGTTGTTTCCAGCAGCTTAACGAAAACCCATTGAATGTTGGAAATAGCATGTCAATAACCCAATACTATGCACAAAGCCCAGCCCAGCGCTTTATAAAAAATCCAGCATCGTGTTCCACTCTTATCAAAACTCCAAGGTGGTCAACGAGGAGCCATAGCAGGGACCAAAGGAAATCTATGTACGTAGAAGAAATACCCACTGGACAAAGGACTTCATCCATTCTCTTCTTTCCTCTACGAGCTCCAGTTTGAAAACCAAGGGAGAAAGCAAGTGGCGCCTCACCCCCATGGGGAGACCCAGCTGTACAGAAAACCTTGGAACTCAAAGGGGCTTGCACTCCAGTAGTAGAGATTTCACCAAAATGAGTGAATGAGGAGAAGCGAAGGAAAAGTGGGAATGGAAGATTGATAGAATTAGAGTCCTAAGTGCCTATAAAAGAAAGCTCCCTCTACCCAACAAACACACTGTTGCGTCGATTCAGCTGCACCAAAATGGATTCAGCTGCATCCTCAACTTGTGATACTCGCAAGTGCACGAGCCGTTCGGTAGTATAGCATATGTAAGTGAGGGTCGATTCCACAGGGATTGGTGATTGAATAATCCAATTCAATTTTCCTACACAAAACAGAAAAATAAGAAAGAAAATAAATAAAACAAGAAAGAAAGAAAAGAAAATAACTCAAGCAGATAAATTCCCAAGTTCAATTAGATTAACGGATTGATTCTAGCTAAAGTATGATTAAGCCATGGTGTTTGGTCCTAACCTTGTATTCCTAATTCCCTAATTTGATCATATGTTGTCTAACATAAACTAAGCATTAGGAATCCATTAAGCATAGAAGAACATTTTAAACAACCAAGTATGTATCTAATCCCTGTTGTTGAATGTCCATACATACTCTTCTATTCATAGTTCAATTCGAATTAAAGCATGGTGTCTACTCTTAATTCAAACCAAGATAGCTAACATGCAAGCCTAAATGATGATCAATCATTCAAACTAGCATATTAACTATAAGCATAATGAATAAGAACAAAAACCATAATTGAAACTTGGAAACTAATCAAACTTGAAACTAAAGAAAAGAATTTACATAACAATGAAAAGTAAAGTGGAACTAAGAAAAACTTAAGGAGAATTTCAGCACAAAGATTTCATTACAACAATTGAAAACTAGAAAGAGAAACTAAGAGAATTTGAGGGAGAGAAGGGAGAGGAGCTCTAGAGAAGTGTTTGAGAGCTCCCCCCTTTGGGGATGATTTATGAAGCTTGAAGACTTCTCTATTTATAGGGCTAAGAGGGAGGAACATCATGATGAATTCCAACACCACCATTTCTCTTTTAATACAACCCATAACTCCCACTTCATCTTGTCTATGTTAGTGTGGTTGGAATAAATTCCATCACATACTTCTTTTGTTGCAGCTCAAGCTTTCTTCACATGGGATTTCAAAGGTGTTCAATTGTGGCTGCCTTTTCCTGCCAACCCATGTGGGTTTTCTTTTGGTTGTTGGAAAAAAATGATTCTTCTGAACCAGGCTTGGTGTATGAAGGCCTGAGGTTTCAATATGTATCCAATGAGGCTCATATTTGGATATGTCATAATAGACACCCATTGGAACAAATTTTATGAAAAATGATTCCCATCTGAGCAGTATAAGTATTCGTTTTGGGCCTTGCAAGTTAACTGCTGAAAATAGACTGGAATTAACAATGCATTGCAGTCAGCTTGTGGGCTTGTTTTGGGCTTGATCTTCCCTCCTACAAAATCTGGAAAAATCTGGATCTTCAAACCCTTTGAATTATTTTTCCAAGCATATGCAGCCCAACTCAAGAAAAAATCAGAAAGACCTTCAAATGTCATTTTTGGCCCAGTAATGCAGATGCTGCCAAATTTGACCTTAAGCTGTCAAAACTTGCATAACTTCCTCTAGGAGACTCGGAATCATGAACCGTAAAATGCTCCAGAAACTAGACTTCTGCATCTTTCCAATGATATAGGGCTCAGCATTTGGTTCATCTTGAGAAAGTACAGTCCAATTCATGAAGTTGACTGATCTGCAGACACCGTTTTGAGCTAACTTGTCTCCAAAATGCATTTAATGAGTCTCAAGCTTATTACACTGAAACAAACACAAAATTAATTAAAAGCACAAGTTTAACCCAAAAACATAATCAAATCATAAGTTAGAAGGATACAAAATGATATATAAATATGCACCGATCACACACACCATTCCAAAGCACGACCAAGCTTTGTCAAGCAAACTGAAATTTGCTCTAGACACCCCATCTTCTACTTCCATCGTTGTTTTCTTTCTTTCTGAGATAGAAACCCTCCTAATTTTCCCTTCTTCCACTCTAAACTTTCTTTCCTAAAAGAAACTCACGCTTTCATCTCTCTCTCTCAAATTGCTAAACTTGTGAAGGCTTAGCTCCCATGCCACAAGCTCCTCAAGCTAAGTCACTAATAAATTTGATACGCTCTTCTGGTTGTTGGTGAAAATAATATTTTTTTTAAGGCTTCAGGAAGTCTTTTAAAAATTCTTTTTGGAGTCTGGTTCTTGAACTCAGGCATCATGAGGTTTTGTTCATTTTCTTCTTACAGCAGCCCAAGCCCATTCGTCAGGCTGCTGGAACAAAAGACCCCTACAAAAGACACTGAAAAATTTGAAGAGTTATTTACACTAACACCCCCTGATGTTTCAATTTGTTTTCACAAAACCCATTTTTGTTGATTGTTTGTCCAAAATTGATGATTTCATTGAAAAAAAAAACTTATGCAAATGAGAAAATTAACCTCAATGAAGTATATGCAATCTAATCTCAAAGCCCAACCTTGTCATTTGGATAATTTTTTTTTATAAAATCATCAATCTTTGGATGAAAAATCAATGAAAATGAGTTTTGTGAAAACAATTTAAAACCTTAGAGCAACTCTAGCAAGCAGCCCAGGCCTCTCTCTTGGGGGGGGGGGGGGGGGGGGGAATCCAGTTCCAGTGAGGAGCCCAAACTCAGGCTGGGAGTGGGACCCACGAATACGGGTTGCCCTGAAGGCCAGTTTCGCCCGAGCTCGAGCCCGAGGGCTGATGACGTCAGGCGCGACGTCAGCGCACGTGAGTTTAAATTTTTTTTACCGTTGGCGCGTGCAAGCTCCAACGGGTAGAAGATAGGTGTCAAGGCCTGGGCTCTCCGATCTGCTTCTCCTTCTCTGTAACATCCCGGCCCGAAAAAGAATTAAAATAATTAAATTAAGAGAAAATAAATTTGGATGAGAAAATAAATTGAAATAAACAATAAAAATAAAATGATTTGAATTAATTAAGGGTTTTGGAAAATAATAAATATTTACTTAATTTTTAAAAGGGGCAAAAATGTCATTTTAAGTTCGGGAAGGAATTTGGGACTTCCGTTTATACCATTGTGTAGAGCACGTCGAAACGAGTCCGTAGACACGTAACGGACTCGAATCCGAGTTATAACGAGAGAGATACGAGAAAAATTGAAGGAGGGGCAAAAATTGTAATTTTGAAAAAAACTGGTTTTAAAACCAGAATTTCTCCTCTCTCTCTCTCTCGAATGCGAACCCCCTCCCCTGTTACAGCAGCGACGGTTCCACCGTCGACACCGCCACCACCGGCCTCCACTCCGGCCGGGATTGGACCCAAAACGACCGGCACCTCCCCTCCGTCGAACCCCAGCCCTCCTCCGCCGTCGCCAGCAGCTCCAGCCACCGGAAAATGCAGAAAATCGCGGCTGGTTTTTGACAGATTTTCAATCGCTCGTTCTCCCTCAATTCTCCACCAAAGCGGGCGAATGAGGTATGAAATTTCGACTACTTTTCATGATCTAGCTGCTGGTTGGATAGGAATTGAGAAATTTCTAGCGTAGGCAAGTCGATTTTCGAATTGAAAAATCTGCCGGTTTCGACCTCAGTTTTCAGCCACTTCCGTCGACTTTTTGGGGTATGTTCAAGAACAAAAGTGACTCCAAATTAGGGGTATTACCTAGGGTAGGAGTCTTGGCCCGAGATTCTGAGATTTTCCGGCGATGCGATATCGCTTTGGACACCCACGCGCTGCCAGCGCGTGTGGCGGCGTGTGGACACTGTAGCAGAGGGGTATTAAGTCCCAATACGATCCCCTGGTTCTCACGAGCGCGTAGGATTTTACGGATCTCAATTTGGATACCGTATGAGTCTCGAACGGATATCGCCTATTACGCGTTATCCGGGTTCGACAGGTTTGGACCGTTGGATGGTCTTGAATTTATTATATGTTAACCTGGGCATCCTTAGGATTGTGTAGGATTCGACGGATCGTGAAACGGAGTCCCGGATACTCTGGAAATGCCAACCCTAGGGATAGGATTTCAGTAACCGTCCGATCGTGCGATCGTGAGCGATCCGGCTGTCCGATCTGGACCAAACTTGCAGGACGTGTGTCCGAAGCCTGGTAGGACACATAGGAACTTTTGGATCGGAGTTTGGAGGTCGTGGGCCCCTCGGGCCTGATTGATTAAGTTTGGACAGTTTGATTCTCGGTTGACCATGAGTCTTCCGAGGTTGTTATACCCTTCGAAAAGTATTAGGATAACCTTGCGAGAGAGTCTAGGGTCTCGGTTTTGAATATTAGTATTTAAGTGGACGTTTGTCTTCAAGAGTGTTTAGTTTTTCTTTATGAAATTCTTGGATATTATTTGATAATGGAAATTATGAAATGGATGAGTATGGGATACTCGAATTGTTGGGGGGTGAAAGTGAGTCTTGGGACTCGGTTATGATTATTGGAAATAAATGGCATGATTTTGTGATGGAAGTATTATATATGAATGTGATGGTTTATCGAAATTCATTTTATATTTATTTATTGGTTGAATTTAATGGTTTATTTAAATGCTTGTTACATTAAATAGTTGAATTCTTTATTTTGTAAAGTAGTTGCAATATATGCGGTTTGACATATTTGAGTGTTTTTAGCACTACCTTAGATACCTCATCGGTTATGGGTTTTATGTTTAGATTTATTTTGCCCAGGCCCGTCAGAGTTTGTCCAGGCCCTTCGGATGTCTTCTTAATACGATGCCTTGCGAAAATTGAATTAAGGAAGGGAATATTATTTTTATAATATTTGTATAAGGATTATGAACTCCACCATCATACGTACCTTCCCCCTTGGATAATGATACTTGGAAACAGTGGTTATGGACACTGGGATATATGAAAATGGGTATGGTTTAGATATACTATTCACACACGTGCCGGGTTAGGGCGTGTGGGCTTTATTGGTCACGGATCCTGGAATTGTTGGATGCCGGAAAAATTGTGATATGGATATGGATATGTTGGCACTCGGACGCCCGGGATCAGGGGTTCGAGGACCCTTAATTGGGTAGTCTGCGCGCGTAGGACGGTTCCAGGCGTACGGGTCTTGATTCTTCGTCCGTACGTGCTGGGTTAGAGTGTCAGTCCCCCAGTTGGACGACTCATCCCTAGCCACATGGACGTTTGAGGGCCGGATAAGTGTGAGCTAGTCAACAATCCCCTGTTGGATTGTTTCCCCCAGTACATGATGTGCATCAGCATATGTACCTCCCCTTGGATACTGATATATGGAAATTGTGGATATGGTCTGGATATGACGGAACCCGGGGCATACCTTAACGGGGTGTCGCTGTAGACCCTTAATTGGGTAGTCTGCGCGCGTAGGACTGTTTCAGACGTACGGGTCTTGATTCTTCGTCCGTACGGGCTGGTTGAGTTTAGTCCCCTAGTTGGACGGCTCATCCCTAACCACATGGATGTTTGAGGCCGGATAAGTGTGAGCTAGTCAACAATCCCCAGTTGGATTGTTTCCCCTGGTACATGATGATGGTGAGAGGTGGGTGTTATTATATTACACATTGGTATATGTGGTTTTGTTTCCGGATTGAGATTCATGAGATTGTCCTTTATGAGGACCCAGTATATGTATGAATGTTTGAGCCTTGGATTGAGACGTGTGGTACAGCAACATACGTCTTGTATAGGGTATGGTTGCGGGATTGAACTGATATAAAGGGAAGAAATCGAGAATGTGTTCATTGTGTTTTGTCAGACTTGGAGATGTGATAAATCTGAATTGTATTGTTGGTATTATTTCAAATAATTGTATATTACCGGAGTTGTGATTGTTGAGATGAGAACTACGTGTGGCTTGATCCCTTGTCCAAGGGTACATAGGCAGCCTGGGGTCTCACCAGGTGCAGCCGCGAATTATTATTGCGTTTAAAAGGTTTGATCGATTCTGAATGTGTGATCGGATTTTTGACATGGTTATTGGATTTGAATCCGGTTTAATGATTTTAGGAGTAATCGTATAATTGTTTGAGATCATGAATGGTTTTGTTTCGAACCATTTGAAGGCCGGAGGCCATTTATGTGAATTGCATGAGATTTTATTGTGCGTGCTGTCTGTTGGGATATTAAAATGTGTTTTATGCAGGTTCGAATTTTTGGGGAGTGTTCAATTTACAGGGGAGACTCTGCCAAATTTTCGGCAGAAAGTCTTAGTTTTTAGTAAGTGGGCCCGACATCGGTAAGGTGTCGGAATTTCCACGGGATTCGTCTCGGGTTCTGAGGAATTTCGGGGCGGGTCCTGTCATTCTCCAATCCAACAGCTGGCATTTTTTTGGCAATAAAATTATGAAAAAAATACCAAAATATTCTGAATTTTCTTTTTTCTGTAAATACGTATGAATACCCTTCACTTTCAACACCAATCCTCATACATTTTCTTCTACTTCTACTATTATTCACTCTTTACTCTACATTTTCCTCTCTTTCAAATTGTATTTTTATTTCTTATATTTATGGCTTCTTCTATCGAAACCGGAGGGGCATGGAGCACCATGGAAGATGTTTCCTTATGTGAGGCTTGGCTCCAAATTTGTCATTGTCCCGTGTCAGGCAATGAGATGAAATTTTTTCATATGTGGAAAAAAATTCATGCCGAATTTTGTGAAAAACTTTCGGGGTCGACTCGTACGAAAATGGCATTGTCTAGTAGGTGGAAAATTCTCAATAAAGAATTGGGAAAATGGAGAGATGTCTTGGCAAAAGCGATGGACAACCATAGAAGCTGGGAAAATCTTAGTAACAAGGTAAGTATTTTGTAATTTTCGTTTTATTAAGTTTAATGTCCTAATATATATATATATATATATATATATTTTAATGTTTATTGCATTTTCAATATTTTGTTAATATTTCTTGCATTTCCAATTGTTTCTTAATATTTCTTGCACTTCCAATATATTTGTAAGGTTAATTGCACTTCCATTATTTTATTTTTTTTTGTTACTTGCATATCCAATATATTTTAAATATTTCTTGCATGTCCATTATTATTTTTTAATAGATGATTCAAGCACAGATGTGGTTTGGTGCAATTGGGCAAGGTAAAAAAAGTTTCAACCATCATGAATGTTGGGAGGTGGTGAAAAATTGCAAACGCTTCAGAATAATTCCCACGGGTCCCACCGTTATGTTAAACGAGATGCCACTCCATGATTTAATGACATCGAATTCACCTCTCGATTCCCCTATGAGTCAAGACTCACCCATTAAAAAGGAGCCGAAGACAATTGGCCGAAAGGCTGCAAAGGCAAAGAAAGAGGGTAATTTGAGTAGTAATACATCAAAATTTTTGGAGGAAATTGCAAGGCAGAGTGCTATAAGAGTTGAAATGGAGTAGAAACGCCAAGATAACGAGATGGCAATGCGAGCAAAATATGCACAAGAAAGGGAGTATTGAAATTCCTCCAAAATTTGAAATTTGAACCCAAAAATCTTATCTGGAAATTTTATCCGATTATGAATAGTCTTGACATGTAGGAACCCAAAAATCTTATCCGAAAATCTTATCCAAATTAATTATTGAGGTAAAAAAAATTGTGAAAAAAACAAAAAAATGAATAGTAATTGCCCTTTTTGCCATGGCAACGTGTGGAAACACACAATACTATTTGCAAGGACAACCAATATTCATGTGAATAGTGGCTGCCCTAGCCCCCCCTTGCAATGGCAAGGGGCAAATGGGTGGAGTTGCTCTTAGGGGGGTGTTCTTGTAATTTCTAAAACCTAAAGGATTTTTGTGAAAAAAGCCAAAAACCTCAAGGGGTGTTAGTGTAAATAACTCAAATTTGAACTTTATAAGAACTCTATGTGCATATATCTTACCATGCAATGTATAAAGTATAAAATATTGTAGTAAATCATTATAAATAAATGATTATTGTGTGTTTAATCTTCTTCCATTAATTACTATATATATTATACACTCGCAGTGTTTGTCAACTCGGTATATAATCAACTTATCTATCTAGCAACTTGGGCGATTGCGATTATGGTGGAATTGGGATTCTCAAGTGGATTTTCTGGTTGCGTTAGTCTTTCTGTTTTTTATGATTGATTGTCTAAGGTGGCATATTTGTGTTAATGTGTTTGTAGTCTTAATTTATGGTGTGGTAGCAGTTTTCCGGTGTCAAACTAGTCGTGGTGTGGCGACTCGATATCCGATCTTCTCAACTAAAATCTTAAATCTAGAAATTGAATACAAAAACAGAGGAAAGGCAACAAAATCCACTCCTTTTTATATGGGTACTGAGCAACTGACCTTCTCGCGATATAAACAAAAAGGGGCAAATTGCATTTGGCTGTTTTTATATAGTTCGTATCTTTAATTTACCAAAAAAATAGATCAAGGGATAAATTGACAACTATAACATAGTTCAAGGGGGCAAAACGGTAGTTTATCCCTTTGTTGAGCTTTTGGCCCTTTGTGTGGCACTAGTTGGCCTTACCAAGTGTAATTGGAGGAAATGAGTCATTTTTGTATTTATTGGAATGTCCAAGAAAACCTAGACCTCTCCAATATGCTTTTATTGTGTGTGTAACTACCCTTTTCTAATTTTTCTATTTTAATGAAATTTATTTCTAAATAAGAATTGTAGTAAACTACAAATAAATTGTCTCCTTGGCTTTATTAGCCACTAAGCGCATTTCAATAAGAACATTTTCACCCATTTACCATGGGAAAGGATAAGGGGAGGCAAGGGCTGTCACTATTCATATGAATAGTGTCAGTCTTTGCAAAAGGCTTGTTGTGTCTCCACCTATTGCCATGGCAAAGGGCAAATAATACACTTTAATTTTTTTTTTTTTTTTACTTGAATGATTAATTTGGATAAGATTTTCGGTTGCTATATGTTAATATTTATTATAAAATTCACATCTCATATTTCGGATAAGATTTTTGGTTGCCATATGTCCATATTTATTATAAAATTCACATCACAAATTTAATCATTTACCCAATTAAATAAAAGACTAGTAATACAACTAATTAAATAAAAGACAAGCAATACAACATAATGGTTTTCATCATTTAACCAATCAGTATTGCTTGGTCCATCGTCACAGAAAAGCCTTCTTATCCATCATAATATCCCTTCGTTCTAGTTTCCAGAATGACTTTGTTTCAAGGGACATATGACTCGTATCCATCTATGGTTTCCCGATCCTTCTTATCCATGTCTTGTTTGTGTACATACTCCCTTTCTCTTGCAAATGCTTCATCTCTTGCCATCTCATCTGCATCTCTTTTCATGTCAACTTGTGATTGCATTTCAAATGTCAATTTGCACACTCAATACTTCTACAATTCATGAGTTAAATAAAGAAAAATTGTTGGTTACGCAACCAATTGATTAAAAGCAAAGCCCGCGATTCTCCCTTGCTTCCGTTTTCCTCGAAGAAGACAATTTCTTTCTTATAAGAATGCATGCCTTGCTTCTTTTTTACCTCAAAGAACTGGTTTTTCGACCCTAAGTACAAGTTATTCATTATACTCTTATAAGGAGAGAGTGCACGATAACTATTTTAGAATGATAAACACCATCACACAACTCTCTAAACAGATTCAGCTCAATTTGCTCATAAGCCGAAAGTTATTCTAAGTGTGAATGACGATACAGTCGAGAATGATAAACACCATCACACTCTAAACAGATTCGGCTCAATTTGCTCATAAGCTGAAAGTTATTCTAAGTGTGAATAACGATACAGTAGAATTTTCCTATATCAGAATGGTTCGACGGTACCTCTGGCAACAGATTAGTTTGATCACAAAGACTACAGTTTATTGATTTAACGTAGATAACATATTTAAGGTTCACAGGCAACAACTGAATAGGAATCATTTTCTTTACGAAGACTGCAGTTTGATCACAAAGATGACAACACAATCTCACCAGCATTCCTAAATTTGTTTTGTACCAGCTCATTCAGTTGCCTTGCCTTTGCGCCTGCTACTGCTGCTAGTTTCCAATAAGTAACAAACCATGGAATCAACATCATCTCCGAATATGCTGTAAGCCTCGATCACCTGCAGGTAGCTGAACCCCATCGACAGCACGACTTGCATACTGCTGCTAAGAGGGGAATCTTGAAAACCATGGTCCCTCACTCCTAGCTTAGTCTCACTTCCTGATGATCCTGTTACTCACATGACACTCTATAGTCAGCAACACAATCTACTCAAATTCACAGGCAGCATAGAATCAATCAAGTCATTTGACAAACACACACAAACGAGCAGCCAAAACTATATCCTACAAAAATGCAGTTTAATCCCATGTAAAATGATCCCCTACTACGAAAAACTTAACAAGTTCATCTACCCAGTTCTGTATGTGTGGGGAAAAAGGAAAGAAAACACACGATAACTCACTAGCTCCAGAAGATGATGGCTCGGCGCTAGAAGTGGAAGATTCTCTCCTTCCAAGTTGTTGCTTGAATGTGTCATCTGCATGATACTCAGCCCTCGAAGCTTCCATCACCATGCGTTCAATTTCTTTCTCAGTGAGCTCAAGATCTGAGTAGAATCGCCCCTCAGCTAGAAGTGCCTGCCAGTAGGAGAAGATGAGGGAAAAAGATCTGATCATGATATTCCAGGTAATATATTCTTGAAAATTATAATGCTCAAAATCGAGACACTTGCATTATCAATTTGTTGGTCTTGTTGAGCCTTAATAGCAGCCTTGACCTGATCCTTGTCAACATTTGCCTGCAGCAATGAAAAGATGAAATATCACGTTTGTTGAAGATCAATCGAAGAATGGTAACAAGCCATTAACTACTGCAAGGTTTACAGAACAAAGAATAGTTGCATATTTCTTACCCTTTATCCAAATTCCCCAAAACAAAAGAAAAACACACACACACACACACACACACACACACACACACACACTCGTTACATGATGCTGATGATCAGTTCCTTACGTTTTGACAACTTCTTCAATTGCTAATACTAGTAACTGAGAATTTTTTTTTAACGAATGGAGCTATTTTCAGCCCCCAATATCATCATCCCATTCATCTTATTTTTCACCCCCAAAAAAATTATATAAAATCACTTTGCCCAAACACCCCTTGAATCAATACTCCCAAATTACCCTTCCCCTTCCTCTTTCCATAACCAGAACTTGTTATTTATAATTAACTATACATGGATGACATAGAAAAGGAAAATCTATGTCATCCATGTGTCATCAACATAAAGTAATACTAACATAATCAAGGCCAGATGAAGATAGAATGTTTAAGCACATACACCCATCCCGCGAAGACAGCTGAACCCAAGTCCTGCACCAATGGTCTGACGACGTGGATCAACAAGAGAGTTGTAATGATTTCCATGATGGTAACTTAATCGTAGGGGTGGTGTGTCCGTGTCATAGCTCCCGTGGAAGATATTAATAGGTTCTGTCATCAGACATAAAGTTAACAAAAATGGTATATTGCAAACAGCAAAGTTCACTTGAAGAAACCAAAAATCAGTATGCAGCTAGGATAATTCAGCACCTGTGCTATAGGAATAAATATGGATGGGTCGATTATACATTTCGGATAAGGCTTGGATCTCCACATTGTTTCCGTACACCTGACACAGATTAAAATCAATTATTAAACAGATCAGCAGTGGAAAAGATGGGGAACTGTGTGCAAAATCCCACTGAGTCAGATAATCCACTTATTATCATTAAATTTAAAACTAAGCAAACATATTCAAATGGTGAAACTGAAGCCACAATAATATGAAATTACTAAAAGAGGACCACTTGAAAGGCCATCAGATAATTAAACACTGAGCTTAGTAAGTAAGGAGACCGTGAGGAAGAGTAATAGGTACCATCCAATCTTGGAGATAAGATATAAGGTTCAAAAATAACCTCAATCACCTACCATAATTGTTGACAATCACTGATAGTCATCAATGTGCCATAATTCAACTTCTAGACCTTTCACATTCTCACAATCAGCATGCATAGGAAAACCTAGTATCTATACTGGACAGTGCAATTGTCATCATAAAAAAAAAAAAAAGCCAATTAGGGCAATTGCGTCTCTGAGGGTGCCATGCTAGGTTTGGAAAGACTTCAGGTGCTGGGTTCAATTTACCAAGCCTGAACTACCCTCTACCTTTAATTAAACAAAAAGTTAATCAATAACCAATGTGGAATTGGCTGCACATGTGTCCCACTATGTGGTGGTCCCACGTGAGGGGGACGCGGAACACTGAGGCCTTTTGCAATAAAACCTCACACTTGTTGGGCTATATAGGTGCTTAAGTTGTGGACACTATCAATGTTGGTAATAGTGGGCCATAGGTTTGTCATGTTAATAGATACTACCAAGACTTTCGCTAATCTCCAACATAGACATAACTATTATGTTAAGGAATTTTAAGAGGAAGAATTTAGGGATGAAATTTGAATATGATGAGTGTCTTTGATGAAAATTTGGGAATAAAGGAGAGGAATTCAGGATGCCAATCTGAGAAACTATATTGAGCTTCTTACATGTGCAGCCATACCTCCTCTGCTCAATAATATATTTCAAGGAAACAACATCAATGAAATTATGATACTGCATACCTTGTCTCTTCTTTTCCTCTTGCAATAAGAGGTGAATCCTTCTGTAATAAATTGAGAAAAGTAATCCCTCTCTCGCTCCTGGAAAAATAAAGAGAACTAAGTATCAAGAATCATAATGAACTGCAGCGTTATGAGGGTACAAATTAGATTATGATAATTTTCCTTTCTGGTCTAGAATGACTTTCTTTTGGAAAACCATCAGCTAATTGATGTGATTATAATAGTGAAAGGCAACATTTCTTTTCTCTCCGGTAATTTATTTTCTTTACCAATTAGTGGCTAGGAATATAAAATACAACTGTTTTCGTATGAACAAAACATATACTCTTCTCCCTGATTTTATTCCCTTCTATTATTCAGTTTTTTAACTTTTCTTCTCATTATGCACGCACAAAGCACAACAAATAAATTATTGTTAAGACTTGAGATACCCACTAACTGAACAGAAGATCTACCGACTCATTCCACCAATCAACTTGAAATATCATTTATCAACGGGATCTACCACATGAATGAAACTCATTATGATGAACCAACATCAGACAGTACATAACATTGTTTGGCAAACCCACTGTTGGAGAACAAACCATATAGAAATGGAATACTTTCAAGAATTCAGAGTTCTTTTTATTATTTGTGAGCATGTAGTAACATTAAATGATCATATAACCAATTAACCTCTCATAGAATTAAAAAGTGAAAAAATGTGTACAAATGTAGTATTGTGCTGTGGCTAAAATGATCATACTAGCATACAACAGAGAAGATCACGGATAAGGAATCACACCATATAATCTATGCACATTTGCCTGATCAAGTCATATGCTTCAGAATCCCCATAAACTTGATCAGCAACAGCACGAAAGAGACAATTCCCATCCTCCAGCATTCTTTTCACTTCAAAACCTTTTGCACGTCTAATATCAATTTCAAACTGTCGTTCTCTTTCCTGACATACATTGAAAATGTCAAATTGAGATTTCTGAATTTGAAGTGAAGAATGGAGCCAACAAATGATAACATCAAATTGAGAGTGCAAAATGCAACCTCCAAAGTTTCACCTAAAAAATAATAAACATTTCAAATATACATCCTCTTAGAGGATTAGCTTCTGTTTGACATTCTTTGTTGAAACATTTCAAAGGCATTCCCGTTACTGCAGTTCTAATCGATTTTGTAGTTTGGAGGACATAGGAAGTTACTATTTCTAAGGTTTTTAATAAAATGAAAGTGGTCAGTTTTTCTGGATTCTTTATGGTTGAGTGATTTTTCTTGTATTTTAGCTGTGGCTTCTTGTTTTTGAAGGGGTAGTATCTTCTGTGGGCTGCTGCTCCACTTTGATTGTACTTCTCATTTCTTTTAATACAGTTAGTTCTTATAAAAGAACCGAAAAAATAAGCATCATAGTTTTGTCAAGGAAGATGTGAGGATACAATTGGATATAAGTAGAGCTCTAATTTGAGAAACCCAAAGTACTGTTTTGTGATATAATGTAAGGAGGTTCAATTTTGAGATGCGATTAGGCTAGTGTGCCCAAAAACCAAAGCAAAATTTTAAATATTGTAACAAAAATCGCTAAAAGAGATGAATATCTTATGCCATGCCTTTCAATTCAGTATAAACCACCAGGAATATATGCAATAAAATCCATGAGACAGACAGACTTGCCTGGATGTTTGTATATATGAGATCAGAAACTTACAACATCATCATAGGAGGATACAAAGCAAGGGCTCTGTTCATCAGCACTATTGTACCCCTCGCCTTCACCATGAGACCTGGGGGAAGAAGGCCGCGACCCAGTTGGTGAAGTCCTAGTTGAAACAACAGGCCAGGCAACTGCTCTTCTCGAAGGTCCAATTCGCACAGAATTTGAACTTCCTGAGACAAACCGCCTTGAATTTGAGTTTGCTGAGGAAAGTTTCGGGGGAGGAACAGGAGGAGGTGGTGGCTGAGAACTCCCAATCGCATTTTGTAACGAATCCCTGCTTGAGTCCACATTTTCAACTGTCACCTTTTCAGAAATCCTCAACCCACCTAAACCTTTCATCATTTCCCCTGGGTCTGCAATGTCATTTTTACCAACTTTCTCCCCCTCAGCTAGCTCATCAGTTGAACTCATATTGTCATCATTATGAATGCTTTCGGTCAAAAGATCGTCATTTTTTACAGCCTTATTGTCACCACTCCCACAATACTCTGACAGCTCATCAACAATAACATGTTCCTGTGCCTCCTCTCCAATTTCCTCATCTTTCACAACTGAAACAACCTGAGGACTATTAACCTGTGGCTGTGACCAACCTGAAGAGGACCCAGACAAGGAAGAAGGACGGCTTGGGTTCGAAGAAGAACCACTTGAAGAACCTCGCTGAACCAGAATCCGAGTCATTGCATTCAATCCTTAACGTCTCCAACAGAAACGCTAGCCTAATCTCCTTCACAAAACCCCAAACTTAGAGTTATGCTTGTCACGGGTTCTGGCCTTGGGCGCAGTCACGCCTATCCCTCGGCTGAAGGTTTGCTTCCAGCCCAGCACGTTCTGCTCCTTGGGAAACGATCTCTGCATTCCCCTAACAATTCTCATGAGACCCAGAGCTCGAACTTTAAACAAGAAAACCCTCTAAGCTACTCGAATTTTACCCGAAAAATTGCCAAAAATTTCACCCTTCAACTATCCCAAGCTGCAAGCAACAAACACCATACATTTCCAAGAAAAATCAACAAAACAAAACAAAAACGCAGCTTTCTAATAATCCGCTTGGCTTCTGAGGAAAAGGATAGGAAAACTAACAAGATTATAACAAAACCCTTACCGAACTTGGGGAAAGTTTATCACTTTATCAAAAAAGCACAACATCAACAAAACACAAAACTCAAATCTTTCTACTTTCTTTCAATTTGTTTCCCTTTTCCTACCTTTCCTCAGCAACCAAGCAGACACAAATCCAACACAATCGAATCAAAAACTCCAAAACTCCACGACCCACGGCAGAAAAACATCAATCAGGGGCATCAAAGACGACCCAGTTAAAAAAACGCACATAATTAACAAATTCCGTGAATTAAATAGAAAACCCTAGGGTTGACTCAGCACGAGTTGGCGACTCACCTGAGAACAAAGATAGAAACAGAGCCTTCTCAAGCTTCAAGCGCGAGTCTGAGATCTGCAAAAGCTGAGCGAAATTTAATCAATTTTAATTAAATTTTAACAAAAATTCCCAACTTTTGTGTTAAGGGTTTTGTTGATTTTGCAAGGTGAAAAAGAGCTGAGAGAGGAGGAAGAAAGGGAAAGAGAACTTGCGAGGAAGAAAATGGGAGGCTGCGTTTTAACGGAGGGTGGGAGACGGCCACGTGACGTGGACTTTACCAGCTACGGCTAGTCAGACACCAGAGGCTTACACGTGTCCAGTTCCCCTACGCTCACTACACGTGTGGAACAGAAGTCAGTCAGTTGAGTGCGTGCGTGCGAGTGAAGTTAACTTCTATTCTCCACTTCGTTAAAGTCACCTGACAATTAATGATGTGATTAAACCATTAATTGTTAGGGAGCTTTAGTTTTAAACCATAATATAGTTTACTAATTTAGTAGAAAGAAATACAATTTAGTCTAATTAGCAAAAGGCCAAACACCAAAATGTAACAAAAATACCATTACAAAATATGAAAATTACAACATATGCCATTTTCAGTATTTAGTTTTTAACCAAAGCTGAAAAACGACATCAAACTAAAACTGAACCAAAACGACATCAACCAAAACCGAAATTGAATCACAACCCATTCGCGTGACCTTTCAACTTCACCTCCAGAAACCTCTTCAACTTCACCTCCAGAAACCTCCAGACCACCAACGATCATCGAAGACCACCAACCCATTCGCGCGACCATCATCGAAAACCACCAACGATTGAAGCCGATTCTTCATCTCAGTTTCTGGTTTTGGTTTTCTGCATCTCAATTTCTGCAGTTTTCTGCATCTCAATTTCTGCAGTTTTCTGCATCTCAATTTCTGCATCTCAGTTTCTGGTTTTGGTTTTCTGCATCTCAGTTTCTGGTTTTGGTTTTCTGCATCTCATTTTCTGGTTTTGGTAGAAAGAAATACAATTTGGTTTTCTGCATCTCAGTTTCTGGTTTTGGTTTTCTGCATCTCATTTTCTGGTTTTGGTAGAAAGAAATACAATTTGGTTTTCTGCATCTCAGTTTCTGGTTTTGGTTTCGTTTTTGTTTTCTGCATCGCAGTTTCTGGTTTTGGGTTACGTTTTCGTTTTGGTTTTCTGCATCTCAGTTTCCGCTTTCGTTTTCGTTTTCGTTTTGTGTTTTGAATTGCTCATTTTATATGTCTACTATGTTTGATTAAAAGCCTTTTGGATTGCTCTTTTTAAAATAGGGTTTTCTGCATAGCATTAATGGAAACTGCAATGCAGTTTCCGTTAATGCAATGAAGTTTGTAGTTCATTAAAATGCATTTATGCAAATTGCATCACATTAGTGGCCTATATTTTGTGTTTTGGATTGCTCATTTTATAGTGTTTTCAAAACGATGATAAGAATCACAAAAGAATGAAGCTCAAAATCAAAGAAAGCCAAGAATCAAAACGATGATAAACATAAATAATAGTGTTTTCATTTAATTACAATCAAATTGTTGATGATAAAATACAAAAACCAATTCCTCATCTGGGTAGCCTTTACTCTTCAAATTGGTGAGGTTGACGGCTAAGGAAAGAACAAAAATCAAATTGTAATTAAATAAAAACTGCAATGCAGTTTCCAATACTGCAATGCAGTTTCCAGTTTCTAAAAGTCCAATTTTGAGTTCCCTTTCTCTTGGGTAGTTCTACTCTTCTCTTGCCCACCCAATTCCTCATCTGGGTAGCCTTTACTCTTCAAATTGGTGAGGTTGAAGGCTAAGAAGTCCTGAGCAACTGCAAGAAAGAAAAATCATATCGATTATCGTCGTCATCATTAGCAGCAGCAACAACCAAATTCATCAGAGTCAAACAGTCAAAAATCATCACAAACCCAACACCATAAATTCAAACAGCACAAAATGGAACATAAAACCATTCACCAAATCAAATCCACAGCAATCCACGCAATGCATGATGAAATAAAAATCATCCTTAGTGGCATCACTTACATCTATGTTGCATACAAAAGAAAATTGAAGATAAAAAAACTAGGTACAATCATCAACAAGCAGCAATCAAGAACTCAAGCAAATACAATCATCAACTAGCAAAAAAGTCTGGTAAAATAAGTACAAAAATAATATATAAAAATGTCTACTAAAAACAAATAATATATGGAGGAACCGAGATGAAAGTACTAAAATGGAAACTGCGATGCAGAAACGGAAACTGCAATGCAGAAACAGAAACTGCGATGCAGAAACAGAAACTGCGATGCAGAAACAGAAACTGCAATGCAGAAATAGAAACTACGATGCAGAAACAGAAACTGAAATGCTGAGCCTGGGCAAAAATGCTCAGCTCTAAAGTTAAACAAAACAGAAGAAAAGTTCAGAGTGTGGGTATGCAGAACCAAATACATGTACCAAACTGATAGTGATGCATGCACAAAGATGTCAAAGCCAAGTATTGAAAACCGCCAAACCATCAGGTCTAGTCAATGTCAATACAACCTAATTAATGTTCTTCGCACAGAAAAAAGAAAAGATATGAGAAACCATTTGCTACAGCAGGTTTTCCTATGATGTGATCCACCAATTATTTTATATTCGAACGGCATTCTTGAATGCTAAAAGAATCCAAAGAATTAAACTTTTGCAATAGAACAGTTTCAACAACAGATATTGATGCAGTTAATATCTTTTTTGTCTTTAAACCTCCTGGCATTTGAATGTCATTTGACACAGTTAATAATTTGAAACTATAATATAATTATCATTTTCAAATGAAGTGTTTAAGGATTACTTTTCATAACCCAGGCATTATGGTGCATTAAAAAGGGCAAGAACCCTCCCTTAATATAATCCATGTATTTGTTGGCATGCAAAAGAACCCCTTTCTGTAATCAACATATTATCATATTGTTAATTGTAATACGTCTCTAACTATTAGCAAGAACCTTGACAGGAAATCGCAGCTACTAAGATAACGGAATATCTGTATATCAATTGAAATTTAATATTTTCTCCAAATTTCAACAGTTCAATACGTTCTCCAAAACAAAAAAATTCAATACTCCTCACAGCAAGTAATAATTAACAGTTGAAGAAGAAAAGGACAAAATCTTGGTCTACAAGAGAGAGTTGCAATACCTAACACAGAAAAACACGATATATGTCAAATCTAATTGTAAATTCCTTTTAAAACAGAGAGTAACCAGCCAAAAACTACAATGCCCTGGTAAAGAAAAGTTCCGGCAAACAATCCATGGCCAAAGCTCGATTCATTCTTAACTATTAATTTCCCAATCTAAAAGTAAAAATGAACAACAACAAAACATCATTGTAACTAATCTGAGTGAACAGCGGTTGCTTAAGTAAAAAATGTTTGAAGGCGCGAGACAAATAATGCATGTAGTTCCCAGAAAACAATCCACATTACCATACAAAATACTTATGCAAGTACCAACACGGGCATTAAGAAGAGCAAACCAGATAAAGTATGAGAACCTAACATCACAAAACAACCCAATTGAAGTAAACAATCATATTATCAATACTAATATTACCTGCTCTCTCTCAACTCAATTGCTCGTTCCCTTTCTCTAATTTCGCTCTCCCTATCACGATCAGACCGGCTCCTACTTCTGGTTTTCCGGCAAAACAGCAGCAGCAGAGGTAGGAGGAAGGTCGGAGCTGGCTTGGGGTGCGACGCCGGTCAAAACTTGACCGGTCCGGTGGCTGGGTGGCCGACGTGACAGTGGCTGGGGGGTTTTGTCGGTGTCGGTCGAAACACAGGGGAGGAGAAAGGGAGAAGACGCGGAGAGAGAGAGAGAGAGAGAGAGAGAGAGAGAGAGAGAGAGAGAGATAGAGATTTGAGAAACTAACGAATTTGGGTTAGGTTTTTAAATGAAAAGGGTATAATTGTCTTTTTAATGACTAATGTAAGGTGGGTCAACAAATATGGTCTTCCTTTTTGGCCTAATCCAAAATAACAATTCTTTTCTAGGTATTAAAATCCAAACCAAAATATCAAATATCTTAAATACTAATAAGTAAAGTTATCTATGTCTAATACCTAATTTTCCTTAATTGTTATTGAATAAATCTTTTACAAACAAGTCTTTGATTCAAGGGTAATTTTCTCCACTCTCATACCTAGTTTCCTATGGATGCGATGACAATATGTATGAGTGCTCCTAAGCGAACTCTAAAATTAATTGAGTACATCTTATGATTTAAGTACACCTTAATATTTAAATTAAAATGTAAAATTAACTAAGTATACCTTATTTAACTACCAAAAATACCTCTGATACACCCTATTACACTTTATCATAGATTTCTCTTTTTACAAAAATTCATGACCTCTTTTCAGATTTTGGACTTTCTAATTAATTTCATCTCAATACACAGGCGAAGCATGCAACTCTCAACATCACAAACAACATAGTCATTAGGGTCAATTACAATTTGGTACCCTGTGGTTATACCCTTAAAACATGTTAGTCTTTACCTTCTCAATTTTTACAATTACATATCCCGTTCTTTTCAATTTTTTACAATGTGGTTATGTTGTTAGTGTTTCCGTCTAATCTCTTCGTTAATTGTCTACGTGGCACTTTGGGGCCCACTTTTTTTGCTTAAGTAGAATAAAATATTAATTAAAAAAATTAAAATCTTTAATAAAGAGTGCTACTATTTCCACCCTGTGGGGGTCTTTTTGTTCCAGCAGCCTGACGAATGGGCTGGGCTGCTGTAAGGAGCGAAAATGGATGAAATTACCCCGTGTCTGAGTTCAAAGATCAAGTCTCAAGAATGCTTCGAAAGGACAATGAAGCCCTAGGAAACACCTCGGTTACCTTCACCAACAAAAACAACGTTTGTTTACAGGTAGATTCTTAGCTTGGCATGAGAAGCTTGTGGCATGGGAGCAAAACCATCATGAGTTTAGCATAAACAAAGAGAGAGCTGTGAGTTCCTATGAGAAACAGGGGTTCTAAGGAAAGGGAAGTGATTCTAAGAAGGTTGGCTAAGTGGGGAGAGAAATGGGAAGGAACGATTGGTGGTTTGAGTAATTTCCAGCAGCTTGACGAAAAGTCTGTCAAGATCTGGAATAGCTTGCCAGAAGAGAAATTTGGAGGAGATGGAGGAATATGGCTCGAAATTGAAGGATTCCAGAGGTGAGAGATGATGCTTGCTCTCTGGGTCTGGTTTGCTTGCCTTCGATTGAGTCCCTTCTAATGGGTAGGAGACACTCCCTTTTATAGCCGCTAGAAGCTCTCCTTTTTCAAGAAACCCTAATGGGTTCTCCTAATTTTTGCCAAGTCTCCCCTTTCCTTTCTCTAATCTCCCTTGGGCTCATCCTATTTTGGTAAAATCTCTCTGCCCAATCCAAAAAACAGGGTTTTTGGGGGCTCTAAGGCTTTTCCCGCAGCTGCTTCAGTGGTGATTTCCTATCTTTGGTTATCACCTCTCCTTCTTTCCTCCCCTATTTCATGGCAAGGTCTGGTAAATGAAGGAGATAGATAACTTTGGCTGGTTTGAATGGTGTTTTGCTCAAGTATCCCTTGGTTTTTTGATTGCTTGCGTTGGGTTTGTCTTTGACATGTGCTAGAGTCTGAGCGTACAAACATCTCTTGGTTTTCTATCGTGGTTTCATTTCAAACCATGTGCTGGAGATTTTTTAGATATTTTCTAAGCCACTTGGGCCATTTCCTAAAGTAATGGGCTAGCCAATTAAGAAAATGGGCCAATCTCTTTAGGTGATGGGATATTTTATCAAAATGATGAGCTAATTTCCCTAGAGTATTGGGCTGGTTTTTTCTAAAGTATTGGGATTTTTCTCTCTTTTATGCTTACCCATATATTTGGGCTCAAGAAATGGGCTTGAGTTTTGGGGCTCCCAAGCGGCCCAAAACTTCCATTTATCGGCTCATCAATGGGCCTCATGAAAGCTCGTTACCATCCATACCACAACCCACTCAGCAAGCACCGGGCATTTGCGTGGCTTGGACTCACTTAAGCTTGTAACGTGGCTCGGTGTAATAATAATGATTTTCGCTTGGCATGGCATGTCGCTTGGCGTGCTTGAATTTTGTCGCCTTTAAAATGGATATGATGCTTGACAGGATAATTAGCATGGGCTTGTAGAGCTAGTGCATTTTATAGGCTATAGTGTGGTAGATTGCATATTTATTTGGCATGGCACGTGGATCGTGGCTTGTGCAAGCGTGCATGAAGAATTTCGCATGCTCCGAACCGGGTTTCTTCTTAATAAGGTGTCGCACTGGGCTAGGAATTTATTTGGGCCCAACCCTAGATTTTTTGGGCCTTAACACACCCCCTATCCTATTTGCACCTCATGTCTTATTTCTCCACTTACCTTATCTTCTCACCCACTATGTAAATTTAAAAAAACACAATTCTATCTTTCCACTGACCATTATTTCTAAAATACCCTTTAATTATTACCTCCTTTCCGCTCTCTCATTTTATTCTCTCTCTTCCTCTCTTCTCTATCTCTCTCGCATGCCCCACCACTTCTCTCCCACCATGAGGCCTATTCTCTACAGCCACCTGCCTCAGGAAACACAAAACATGGATAAGGCCATGAAACCAAGCTAAAATCCACTAAAATTCACCCCATAAAAATAGTTGAAAATATTGATTTTTTGTCACCAAATCCTTAGACTTTCATGGAACCCTGAAAAGTTTAACCACCAAAAACCCAACTTTGAGTTGAAGTTGTTCATGGAGTTTGCACCATTTGTGATTGGCTATAACTTTGGTTTATTAAATTGGGTATTTGTTTGCAAGTTCCCTTTTCTCCCTGACAAACGACTTTGGTCCATCTCAATTAGGTGTTGGGTTCCAACATTGTAATCAAGCAACGTTGCTGCAAATTGATGACGTTGAGGAAGTGGGTTGAATAACCTCCATCTTTCTTGATTGGGGTTCAACATAACTAAGCCATGACAGATAAACATATAAAAGCTAATTATGGTGGGTGGGGAATGGTTTTTAGAAGTCATTTTACAAATGGGTAAATTTGTCTTTAAAATTTTGAAGATAAGGGTAAATTTGTCTTTAAAATTTTGAAGATAAGGTTGGTAGGGAAATAGAACAAGGGTGTGGAAATAGCAGCACTCTTAGGGTCAGTTTGGCATTGCTGTGTTGTGAAAATTATCGCTATTAGATTTGCTGTGAGAGAAATCAGCTATGAGAGAAATCAGTTTGGCGTTTGGTAAACTTTTTGTTATAACTTATAAGTGTTGTTTGTACAAAAATAAGTTTCTGAGTATTTGGTAAATTTTTTTGTAAAAATGCTGTGAGCTATGTATAATGACTAAAAAGGACATTATGCTGAAATGACTTTTCTGTTCAAGTGTTTGGTAAAAGGAAAAGTACTTTCACTTTAGCTTATATAATTTTTTTGTATTAAATATGTTTCCATCACACCCTAAAAATTATTTTAATTATAAAATAAATAAAGTTTTCCATTAAAAATAAATATATTTTCAATAATATGGTCATAACAAAAATTAAACTAGTAATAAACAAGCAATCATATACATTTCTAAGCAGATGAACTCATTAAACTTGCGGCTATATGATTTCTCAATGTCTCCATTTCTTGTGTTACAGGACCATCTTCTTGTTGGGCATCAACCTCTCTCTCAATCTCTTCATCTTGAGTACCAATTAGGTCATCTTCACTTTCATCAAAATGACAATCACGTTTGGCATGTCTTCTTATATAGTTATGAAGTGTCATGGTTGCAATAACTATTTTGACTTGTTTTGCAAAAGGATAACTAGACATGTCTCGTAAAATACTCCATCTCTTTTTCCATACTCCAAAAGTGCGTTCAATAACACTTCTAAGAGAAGAGTGTGCATGACCTCTTTATGACCCATCGGTTGAACACCCCTACGAAAATCAGGAAGATGATATCTTTCACCTTTATATGGTCCTAAGTAGCCTCTCATTTGTGGGTATCCCGCATCTACTATATAATATTTTCCTAAAAAAATTTAATAGATTATTCACAATGTAAAAAACTTAAATATAAATTATATGAAATGTTTTTTCTTTAGATAGAAATAGTACCATTTGGAGGTTTAGGAAAATTCAAACTTTGATCATGTAAAGCCGATAGAAATATCCTTGTGTCATGGGCTGTGCCTTGCCATCCGGCACATGCAAATATAAATTGCATGTCAAAATTGCATGCAGCCATCACATTTTGGGTAGGTATCCCTTTTCTACCAATAAATGGTATTTAATTAGAAGGAGATACTACAACTTGCACATGAACACCATCTATAGCACCAATACAATCCTACAAGTGATAAAAAGACAAACATAATATTAATTACAACATAATAAAACATATACAAATATTTAATAGTATATGCAATAGTTACCTTGACATGAGGCATATATCTAGAATCCTGTAGGATTTCCTTTGGAGTGTTGTTTAACGCATTTTTCAATGGTTTAATTACATCCACAGCCAAACGACATACAACATCAAGTAAGATACCAAAATATCTGCTCACAGTATCACCAGAATGTTGAAAGCAATCCTGTGCTTGCCTATTTGCATAACCATGTCCTAAGATGTTCAAGAACATCCCTAACATCTCAGCAGCACTCATTCTTCTTGAACCCTTTAATCCATAATTATTTTGCAATTCATCACACAATCTTACAAATACATCTTTGTTCATCCTAAACATATTATGGCAACGACTTTCATTTCCTTGTAACACTCCCATCAACCAAATATTTCCTGTTTGATGGTTATTCATACACAAGGTTTTATGAATGTATTTCACGTAATAAAGTTCAATAAGACGAGCAGTGTCACATATAGTTTGGTTGATTTTCTCCTCATCTTCTAGAATGGACATGTTCTAAAATAACATGCAAATGTGTTTATTTCCTTCAAATATCATTTTCACTGTGCATGCATGTTTAAAATATCACTCATAAATTCAAATAAATGATCATCCAACATTAACTCAAATATCATTCACAAATTCAAATAAATTAACAACATAACAACGAAACATAAATTAAAGTCACTAAACTATCAAATTCTAGTTTTCAGCTAACTCATGATTAAGAAATTGAAGCTTGAGGTCAGGATCTTCCATGACAACAAACATCTCTCTCTTCTCTTGAGCACAAAAAAATTTAGTTGCGAACCACAACAACTTGCTACCACGCTTTGCCCCTAGTAAAGTTGCAACATCTTTCATCACTTCAGCAATACTAGTTCCTTGTGAAACTATATTAGCCATTGATGTTCCAGTACTCCTACTCTCAACCACCTCAACAAGATGTTCAATTTGTAGTGATAATTTTGCAGCACCTCCCATTTTTCCCCCCTCATTTACCTTTCTTCTCATTATTATCTTGAATTTCAAGTGATTGATTAGTTCTTTTTTTTGGCACATTGTTTGTAGTTTGAGTTGTTTCAATTGGCATAGACTCATTCGATTCACCGTTAACTTCAAGTTGGTTGACATCATCATCACTTTCATCATCATCATATCTAACTTCTCCTCCATCTCAGGACCAATACCCTCAAATTGGAATCTTGCATATTTGGGTTCTGCCTGCATTATGACATATACAAATATTATAATGAATTTTTAAACATAGTTTAAAAAAAATTGGATATCTATACTATATTAAAAACAAGAACAAAAAATTAAAATACCTTAATTTTATTTTGCCACCATTCCTCGGATGCATCAACGGTATTTTTAGCAACATTCCACCCAAGACCAGTTTCCTTCCCTTTTAGATCTTTCCATAATTTCCATTCTTTTTTTTAGTAAATCCCACTTGTTTTTCAATTGTAATTTTTCATATGGTCTTCCTATCTCTTTACTAATATTTGTAACCAACCTTGCCCATCCAACTTTATTAAAGTGAGTACCGGGACGATTGCCTAGATCCGCCTCCTTGATACAAAGGTCAATGAAGATGGCTATAGTTTGAGCATTCTACAATGTTGACAAATTTCGGGATCCACTTGCAACATTTTCAGTTGTGGTGAAGTTACTATTCTTCTTTGACATCTTATTGCAACAAAGACATTATATCACTATGAAAAAAGAAAGAGTTATGGGCGATTACATTTGCCCCTATTACTTCAAATAGAGGCGGAATACTAGGCAAATCCACCCCTAATCATATGAGGGGCGGATAATGGAAAGGCCCTTACTAGTAGCGCTACTAAAAAGTAATAGGGGCGGAAAAGTTATTAAAAATGCCCCTACAGTTTCAGCTGCCACATTGGCAATATACCGTAGAAAACATATTAGGAGTGAATATTTATGTGCCTCTAATAAATTTTTAAACAGTAGAGGCGCTTATTTGTGCCACTACCTCTAATTTCATAATAAATAATAATTAGTTGTAGAGACATGTACATATGCCCCTAATACATTTCAAACTCATTAATTCATAGGAGCATATTTATTTAAAAATAGTTTTTAATTTGTTATATTCGACATATAAATGATTCTTCAAATAAATGAAAATTAATTAATTGTATAATATAAAATGCACAGAACATCAAATATATATATTTATATAGTTCCAAAATGTACATAGCCAGCCAAAAAATACTAGGTAGCAATAAGTACTAGTCATTCAAACTGATCCCAAAAGTATGAAGATAATAGCAAAATATCCTAACTCGATTCAGGACGATGAGCCCTCTGATCTGAAGACATTAAATCCCGCAAAAATTCTTCACGGAGCATCCCTGAAAATTCTCTAGGAGTATAAGGCATTGGCTTATATGGTTGTGGATGGTATGGTTGGGGATAATACAAGTGAGATGGCGGCTGATATAAATAAGGATGATGCTGATCAGTCGGACACTGATGTGAAGATGGAGTCTGCTGGGAAGGTGACTGATGTTGGGATGACCGATGCTGGGAGGGAGAACGCTGTTGGGAGGATGAATGCTGCTGAGAGGATGAACGTTGCTGCTGGGAGGGTGACCGCTCTTGTGAGGAAGACTATTGATGTGTAGGAGGCTGTAATGGTTGCTGATGTGAGGATAATATCATATGCCTCAACTCCTCCATCTCCTTCTGTTGTCTCTCATAATTTTTTTGCAGCTCTAAAAATTGAGACTCCAAACAAGCATAATCTCGTCCTCTACGTGATCGACGGGATGAAGAAGTTGGTTGAGTTTGTACCACCCAAGGCACCATATCTGGTGTCACAATATTTCCGTAACCACGAACTCTACCACGACTCTCAACACCTCTTGCTGCTACATATGCTTGTAACCTTAACTCTGAAGTCTCCTCACCATGGGTGGTAACTAGTTGTGTTAATTCCTGCGAGATCTTATTCTAACCAATATATATATATATATATATATATATATATATATATATTAAGATTAAGAAATCTAGACATCAAAGCAATACGAAAGTGATATACTAACTTCAGGGAAAAGTAGCATATAATATAGATTTTGTAACACTGTATTGAAATTTATGAAGGTATAGTATGTAGGGGCCTTCTTCTTCTGGTAGCAAATGGGCTGGGCTGATGAAATTGTCCCCTTTGTCTGAGTTCGAAAATTAAGCCCCAAAATGCTTCGAAAGGGCAGCAAGGCCTTAGGAAGTATTTCGGTTATCTTCACCAACCAAAACAACAGCAACTTACAAATAATTTCTTCATGCTTACAGATAAACTTTTGGGCTTGGCATGAGAGGCATGTGGCATGGGAGCAAAATTATTATGGGTTTAGCACTTTAGAGAGAGAGTTGTGGGTTCCTACGAAGGACAGAGGTTCTAATGGAAGGGAAGAGGGGTTCTAAGGAGGATTGGTGGAGAGTTTTGGGTGATTTTCGTAGCTTCCGGCAGCTTGACAGTGATTCTGTCAAAGATTCTGTCAATCTGCCAAAACAGGGGAAATAAGGGAAATTGGCAAGGATAGCACGAAAATTGCTGGGTTTGCAAGTGGGAGAGAAAGCTTGCTCTCTGAAGGTTGTGGGTTGTCTTGTGTTGGGTAAAAGGGGTTCTATTTATAGCTGCTGGGAATGGGTCTTCTCCAAGAAACCTAATGGTTTCTTCCCAATCTAACTAAGCTTTCCTCTTCCTTTCTTCTCCTCTTTCTTGACTTATCTCATGGTGGCAAAAATCAATTCTGCCCAATCCCACAAAATCAGAGATTTTTTGGGAGCTCCAGGCTTCTTCTGGCAGCTGCCTCAGAGGGGAGCTTCCATTTTCACCCATCTTCTTTCTCTTCTTTCCTCCTCTTTTCATGGCCAAATCTGATGAAGGAAAGAAAAATGGGTGCGCCTGCTGGTTTAAGAGATAGCACCCTCCCCTGCGTGCCAATACCTCTTGGTTTCTTGAATGCTTGCACTTGGAACTCGTTCTCCCAGCAGCCCCTCACATGTGAATCTTTGGCCTCTTCGTGGTCTTTTGTTTCAGCCAAGTGCTGAAGGTCTTGACTTCCCCTTATTCAAATGGTTGGGCCTTTTAATATAGAAAACCAAGTCATCTAATAAGTGGGTTAGGTTCACCAAATATTTGGGCTTTATGGGCTATCTAAGATAATGGGTTATTTTTTACTAAAGTGATGTGCTATTTCGGTTAGGTTACTCTAGTTGAAGCAATGGTCCATTTCTTCTCTTGTGCTTACCCATGTTTGGGCCTAAGAAAATGGGCTTGAGTCCTGAAGCCCCCAAGCGACCCGAGACTTCCATTTCTTGACCCATCAATGGGCCACATGATAATTTGTTACCATCCATACCACAATCCCACTCAAGCAAGCCCCGGGCATTTAAGTGGCTTGAAAGCTTGTCGTGGGATAATAATTTCCCGCTTGGCATGGCGCGTTGCTTGGCATGCGCTTGATAAGATAATTGGCATGGATTTGTAAAGCTAAATGCACTCTTATAATTTTATCTCAGTTTCTAGCGTGATAGATTTTTAGTTGGCATGACATGTAGAATATGGCTCGTGCACGGCAAACTTCTGTGCACTTCGAATTGGGTCTTTTTCTAATAATATATCGTCTTGGGCTAGAAACATTGAATATACATAACTCTAGTGCCTAACAGTACATATAAATTCAATTTACTTACATATTCGGCATGGTATCATACAAAAGTCTTCGTGCCACCCGTGTGACTCATTGTTTGCTTCTTACGATTTTCAACATTTTTATCACACTTAATCTGTTATTTAAAAAAAAAAGTCAGTCAATGTATAATAAAAATTAGTTAAACATAGTAATACTCACTTTGTTTGTTGGATCCGAATCCCAATAATCAACCATTTGCCACCACTGATCGTTGTCTACACGCTTGTCTCCACATATGAAACGCCGTGGTGAGCCAACATATGGAGAGTAATATCTCCTTTTTAATTCAGCCTTGTAATTTCTGCACCTTTTGGACAATCTCTTCAATAATGCATATCGGATCTTAGGAATATGAGAAATGTCTTCAGGACGCCAATCAATAGTATCCTGCAAGTATAGAAAACTGTTTGTTTGAATAAAAGTTAATTTAATCTTATAACTAAAACTTGACAGTGTTCAAGAATAACATACTGATACTTTCTTCCACACGTGGTTTATAGTATGATCCTTATGAAAGCGCCAATCCTTAGAGGTGAGTGGAAGAAAACTTGAATTTCTCACCAAACTACCTAAATATCTCGATAACTTGGCATCCTTAGGTACAATACATAAGCCATCCTTCATGATCTCAATGCACTCCTTGCCTGATTTCCCTCAAGTGGGTTTATCGTAACGCCCTTTTTTCTGCTGAGTTTGTACTACACAAGTAGTGCATAAATAATTAAAATAATAAATAAACAAATAAAAACTATTTATAAACAAAAAATAAGTTAGATACATACCACTGCTAGTATTAGAGCCACCACTGCCACTATTAAAGCCACCACCTGCATGTGTATTGGCTTTCGAAGTGTCTTCCAAATAATGCTCATCGGATTCAGAATTCTCAAAATTACTCATCTAAATGACATGTAACCGCATGCTATGAACGTTAACTTATTTTATACAAAAGAATATTTATTTACTTGTGGTACAAATAGAAAAAAAAAAAAAAACATTTATCTTAGACCAAAACAGAAGACAAAGAAAATCATTACATACAAAGTATATGCCAAAATACTTAAAATAAATAAGAAAATTCCTAATCAATCTCATCCTCAATCTCATTTTTGGTCTCATCCTTGTCATCACTAAGGTCATCCTCATCAACTATAGAATCATTCTCAACAGGCAAGGGTACTCGTTTGTTAACATAGATTCCACGGACGTCGGTTCTAATCTGTATTTCTTCATTGTCTAGTTCTGGATCATTGAGATTTGGTGCGGAATAGTAATCATCTAAATTTAATGAGTGAGATTGATCTGGGGATCCATCACCATCCTCCAGTACATCAAAGAAATCTCTAGGCTTTGTTTTAACCACAACATACCAATCTGTGTCTATTGGATCAGCAACATAAAACACTTGTATAGCTTGTGATGCCACTATAAATTTATCCTTATTTTGTGCCAACCGTTTGAAATTAACTAAGGTAAAACCATACTGATCAATTTTTTTCCCAGAAGTGTTAACCCAATCACAGTAAAATAATACCACTTTACCAGCTTGATCTTCAGGTTCTCCAGGAAACCCATAATCAAGTTCGTTAATTTCCTTTAAAACACCGAAATAGTCAACATTGCCCGTGATTGGGTTGCAGTCTCTCAAACTAGAGTAGCTTGATGTTTGCGAATTCACAAAGACACCACAATTTTGATTTTTTGTACTTGTCATCGATAGACTTGATTCGAAACCTGGAACCATTAATAATGTACTTCTTATACTGCTTCACGGTTATATTAGGACCATTTGCTAGTCGGCATAAATCTTCTGATATCAATGAGTCACCAACTGCATAAAGATCATTTACCTGAAGAAACATTGAACTTCATTAATTCATGAGATTAATCCATGCATAATTGTATATTCATGAGATTTATATTTACATGTTTCTTGAACCAAGTAGCGAATTCTTTATTTCCTATATTCTCAACTTCTCGAATGGTTCTTCGAGGATGGATTTTTCTTAACTCCGCCAATCTTTTTCTATCAAAGTACAAAATGACTAAACATGATAATTTAATTATCACTTATTGAATGAAGGAATACTAAAAAATAGGATTGACCATGATTGAAAGGATCTTACTCAAGAAATGAAAAGACTTCACTGCAATTGAACAACACATATGTGTGACATTGTTCCCAAACACTTTTTTGAAGATCTTTCTTTCTGCATTTGCCCAAAGAATGACCTGAGTGTGAAAATATTGGAAGGCCTCCAAGGACATCACGAGGTGAAGAAACGTCGGCATTACGACCACGATGAGTACGACGAGTCTCAACATCATTTAGATACATTGAGCAAAATGACACAGCCTCATTTGCGAGATATCCTACGGCAATGCTACCTTCTGGACAACTTTTATTTCGAACATATCTTTTCAATGTTTGTAAATACCTTGATAAAAGTAATAGTTTGGATTAATGAAGCATTTAAAACAGAGAAACATATATAAGAACTTAATAAGGAATAATTTTAGTACCTCTCAATAGGATACATCCATCGATATTGAACTGGTCCTGCAATTGCAGCCTCATCAGCTAAATGAATGGGTAAGTGGACCATTACATCGAAGAATGAAGGAGACAACATTTTCTCCATTTGACACAGGGCCAATACAACCCTAGATTTCAGTTACTTGAATGATGTTTCAGATTCTTTTTTACGACATAAAAGTTTAAAGATAGCACTCAACTCAAGCAATACAAGGGTGATTGGTTTAGGCAAAACTCGTCGAATTGCAAGCGAAAGAAATTGCTGCATTAAAACATGATGGTCATGTCTCTTCAAACCATGTATCTTCTTCTCATTTACATTCACACATCGGGCAAGATTTGTTGAATACCCATTAGGAACACGCACCTTCGACAATACTTTACAAAATAACATTTTTTCTTCATTGGTTAAGAAGAAAATTGAAGGAGGTAAATAAGTCCTAACTCCTTCACGAACAGGATGAAGAGCTTTCTTTATTTTCATTTGTTCAAGCTCTACACGAGCTTCAATGCCATCCTTCATTTTTGTTGAGGTCCCCAATAATATCCCCAAAATCTTTTCAGATATGTTCTTCTCAATATGCATTACATCTAGATTATGGCGTATCAAAAGATGTTGCCAATAAGGTAAATTGAAAAATATGCTTTTCTTCTTCCATGGAGTTTTGACACCAATTCTTGGCTCTCTTGTAGCATCATTACTTCTTCTTTGCCTTTGCCTTTTCTGTCCAACAACAAATTCCACAATTGGTGTTTTTCCAAAGGTAAAGGTCAAATTAGACAATTGTCTTAAACACTCAATTCTAGTTAATGAAATTGGTGCTGGATCTCTCTCACGCTTGCCATCAAATAACGTTGCATTAGTTCGAAATCTATGCCTAATAGGTAAAAATCTTCGATGACCCAAACAGAAATGCTTATTACTATTCGATAAGCGCTTTGAACATGTTTTGTGATTACAATGTGGACATGAAAGCTTCCCTTTCGTACTCCATCCTGAGAGGTTGGCATACGCAGAAAAGTCATTAATAGTCCATAACAAGGCAGCCTTCATATTGAATGTTTGATTGGAAAACACATCATACGTTCTGACACCCACCTCCCACAACTCAATTAACTCATCAACCAAGGGCCTCAAATACACATCAATATCATTTCCGGGCCCACAAGGGCTAGGAATCAACAACGACATAAACAAATTAGGTTGCTTCATGCACATCCACAGAGGCAAATTATATACAGAAATTACGACAGGCCAAGTACTATGGGAACTGCTCATGTTCCCAAAAGGATTAAACCCATCACTCATAAGTCCGAAATGTATGTTACGAATTTCCGACTCAAAATCAGGGTATAAAGCATCTAAATGCTTCCAAGCTGGGGAATCTGATGGGTGTCTCATGAATCCATCTTTCAGACATTCAATTGCATGCCATCTCATATATTCTGCAGTATACCTTGACATATATAACCTTTGCAATCTTGGTATTAGTGGAAAATACTGAAGAATCTTAGCTGACACTTGCTTACCAAAACTATCCCCATCTTTATTAACTATATATCTTGAAGCACCACAACGAGAGCACACATTCAAGCTCGATGTATCTTTCCAAAATAACATACAGTCATTAGGGCAAGCATCGATCTTCTCATACTTGAGGCCCAAATCATCAATAATCTTTTTGGCTTGATAAGAGGATTTTGGCAAACATGCTCCATCAGGCAACATACCATTAAACGCCTCTAAAAACATTGAGAAAGCCATATTAGTCACATTTCCTAAACACTTGATTTGGTACAACTTCACAACAGCTTCCAATTTTTTGTACTTCTTACATCCAGGGTACAACTCCTTATTAGCATCCTCAAGCAACTTATAAAATCGTTCAGTCTCGGGGGTTCGACCCTCAAAAACAGGTTTATGCCTTGATGAACCCACATTCTCTCCGATCAATGGTTGTACAAATGTGTCATTCAGGAAGTCATAAATATGACCTGCCTCGCCCTCACTATCAATCAAATCCATTGACCTTATTTCATCAACTGGACCTATTTGCCTTGCATCAGTGGAATCGATATAAGATTCCCCATGATGCGTCCAGCAAGCCGTCATATAAAGGGGATCCATTCCATGCCAAAGAAGATGCCCTCCAACAATAATCTTATCTTCATAATAACGGTTGCAACATTTCTTACAAGGGCATATGATCTTATCTTTACGAGCAGACTTGGGCAAGGCTTCATTCAAAAATAATTCCATCTTATCTTTGTATTCTTGTGTGGAACGATGCAAATGTACCCAACTTTTATCCATACCTTACCTATTACACAAACAATCCATCAAATATAATGGATAAAATCAAATGTAACAATCCCTAACACCAACCATCTTTCAATCCCTATCAGGTTGATGTTTCCATATCCCACATGTAGCAATTAAATGCAACAATCTCTAATTTATGTATGATTAAATATAGCAGTTATATCTAACTATATATTTAAAGATAATTCCATAAAGCATCAGTTGCTATATTCACAGTAAAAAAGAGACTACACATAAATTATAAATTTTTAAAAGCTAATTGGGTGCATCTTCTTACTGGGTGTTTTTTTTATAGAGTTTCTACATTAGCTTCTGATGTCAAGTCATCCCAGCTTATATTCTTATTGTAATGATCTCAGCTTATATAAGCTGAAGTGTAATCTTTATTAAATTAATGAATCTCAGAATTACGATTTGCTTCACTTTCTAGGATAGAGTATTCATTGTTCATTTAAAACTATTAACTGTCGGGTTGAGGGTTTCTGCCTGGGTATAAGAAGTTTACTAATTTTTCAGCCTTTACTCCTAAAGTCTAATCATATAAACGATGAGAATCCCCGATTCATATATCATATATTTATATATATGACCTACAATAATATATATCAATGAGAATGCAGAATCAGGGAGCACAAAAACATAATTCCAAGTACCAAAAACACAGAGTATGTAATTTCAATAGCCTGTATATAAATAAGAGAAGCACAAAGATAAATTTTCGTACCTTAAAGTGCCCCACAAGCCAATACCACACAGAGGTTGGCTTTTCAAAGCCAATAAGCCTAAACTATGACCCCAACCCTTAAAAGCCAATACCACACAGCCCCTGCAAATAAAGCCAAAACAAATAGTATAAAGAATAGAAATATGACCTAAAAAAAGCAAGAAGAGTCAATTAAAAAACATAGAACTCCCACCTTTAATAGCCAATATCAGACAACCCCTGCAAATAAAAGTGTAACCCAACTTAACCAAAATTGATAGTATAAACAATAAGGGAGAGGTGTAAAAAATGAAAAATTACTTACCCACTTAATGAGCAGAAGCCAATATTAGACAACCCCTGCATATAAAAGTGTAACCCAACTTTAACCAAAATTGATAGTATAAACAATAAGAGAGAGGTGTAAAAAACAAAAAATTACTTCCCACTTGATGAACAGAACGAAGAGGGATGAAGAATTCCAACAATTGGAAGGGTGCTGGGGAGAAGTAGGTGTGGAGTGAAACAATAAGATATTTGGATGAAAACCAGAGACGGTTGATGCTATAAGAGAGGAGGAGATATAATTCTTTGGTTTTGAGGGATTAAAAGCTTATGTAAAATAAGAAAATAAAAAATTATGAATAATAGGGGCGGAAGGAAAAATTAATAAATATGATATAAATTTTAGGGGCGCTTGTTTTACGCCTCTCTTTATTTTAGGTTACGCTTGCCAAAAATTTTGGCGCAGAATTTCCCTCCTTACCCGCCATTTAATAGGGGCATATTTATCCGCCCCAAATATCATTAATAGGGGCCAATCAGTTTTCTGCCCCTAATTAACAATCAATAGGGGCATATCATATTTTCTGCCTCTAAAAGGACGCCCCAAATAAACTGCTCCACGAGTCATGAGTGCATGCATTGCCATGGTCAATGCTCTTCTTCTTCTTATTCCTCTTCAATCTACAACATAATTGTTATTAAATAAAAGATTTATAAAATAAAAAAAAAATATTAAGTCGACTGTTTCTCAAAATTGCAAAAGGGCAAAACCGTAATCCAATATAACTGTTGAATTGAAAAAATCAACAACTGTCGATTTTTGGGTTTATTTTGGGTGTGTTTATATACATTAAATAGTATAGGGTTTATTTATAGTTTTATGTATAGGAATGGGTATTTAACTAATTTTCTAATATTTTAATTTAAATATGAATGTATACTTAGATCATAGAGTGTACTCAGTTAATTTTAGGATTCATTTAGCAACACTCTTTTAATCATCTATAATAAATTTTAATTAGTGTCTTCGTTTATTTATAAACTGTCATCTTTTCCTATTTTCATGTAAATGGAGCAGTGGAGTAGTGTTTCACGTGTTTTAAAAAATAAACAAGCAGAAAATTATTCAGAAAGTAACTTTAGTTATTTCAGAGGTCAAGGGTTCCTCCATAAAGGGATCGACCCATTCCCAGGCTAACCTGGGCTATAGCCCAGGTGTCTTGATTTGTTTTAGCCTATAGTAATACTCCCAGCCCACCCAAGCAAACCCCACACACCCTCTTGCACAGAAAATACCCCTTAGCTAATGCATGCAGAGAAAAAATAAATATGAAGAAAGAGCCAACATCCTTGCTACACGCCAATCAACCATGCCCTTCAATGCTTAATTAAAGCAAAAACCAAATTAATCTTCAATTTTTAATCTTCTTTTATTGTCTTAATTTGTTGATGTTGAAATTTAGGGACTTTTTAGAGTTATGAAGTATCAATTAGGGATTTACAATTTGTTATTTAAAAAAATTCTATGTACATTTTTTTTTTGGCTTGGCCAAAACATTTGATTGTACAAGTTTTGTAATTAAAAATAAACAAATGAAAGTAGGTCAGCCCCTTATAGTCCCCTAAAATTCCAATATATTTTTAATTATAATCATTCATGTTTTATGCCATAAAGCCTTAATCCTAAAAATTTCTATACTTTTGGAAAGAAAAAAAATAGCTTCTACATTTGTAATTGTTTAATTAGTATGAGTTTATTACTTTTGTTAGTTTGTGTGAGTTTTTGTTTTGGTTAATTAATATAGGTTTTGTGTTTTAAAAAAAATTGGAAATCTATACACGTCGATCCCATTGATTATGTTCCCCTGTTCAAGGCTTTTACGTAAAGTAAATTTAGCCCACCCTAATTTGAAATCCTGAGTCCGTCCCCCCATAAGCCCAATCCCGCAATTCCATAGTTTTTATCTTCGTGTTCGTACCAACAACCACACAAGCAACCAAAAGAACAACTTAAAACCCAATGATGTACGGGGAATTGTACGGCATCTGAAAACCCATAATCTCAGCCCCTTAAACCACCAAAAATATAGTAGCCCAAAAACAATGAAAACCAATAACACAAGGATCTGTGAAACAAAAATAGTACCCAACGAAGGAAAAAAGTAGACGAAAATGGGATTTGATTGCTGAGATGGGCTTGACGAGTCAGCCATAGAAGTCGTGTAAGACATCAAACCGACGATGCACAGAGAGAAGATAAATATGAAGAGGAAGAAAGATCTAACAAATAGAAAGAAAAAGAAGAAGAAAATGAGAAGTTTGAAGAGAAGAGGAAGACTTCTCAAAATCTAAGAGCATCTCCAAGAAGAAAAAAAATACCTCTCTTATTATTTCCTTTTCATTCATATCTTTTACCGATATCAATATGTACCGTCATTATATCCATGTTTTAAGACTCTCGATATTTATCAAGTGTTTGATGTTTAAAACCTTGATTTTATGTAAAATTTGGGAAGCATGTTGTTTTTTATAATATAATTAAACATGTAGAAGTGAATAATAAAAGTGTTTAACAAGTCATATACAATTTGGAAAATATTATAAAAATAAAGTAGAGTTAGCCGAAATTTGAAGAGAAATCTTTCAATTGGAAGATTTGGCCTACAAGTTAGCCCACCTCATTTTTGAATCCTGGGTCCATACTTGGATATTAGTCCATTTTATTTGAAGAAGTCTGATACAATCCAGCCCGCCAAACAGGGTCTTATAATCTTAGGGCTTCAAGTGCTGTATTTAGGCCACCGCATACGCAATCATAAAAGAGATGCACGTATCAATGAAACTATTACCACTCTTCAGTTTTTTTTTCTGTTTTTGTTGGAGCAGATCACCACTCTTCAGTTAAACACATATTTTGCCACTTAAAAAGCAATTTCATAATCTGACCAAAAAACAATTTCATAACTGTATCAACAAAAAGAAAGAAAAAAAATCATAATTGAAAGGGCAAAAACTGGACAACGCCTAAGCATATGCGCGCATGCATAATTTGCTTACGTGAAAGTTGGAAGATCCTTATATTGAGCATGGAATTGGAGGCGATCATCTACAATCAAAGGGATTAATTCCAAGTGGTCACTTACGAGTTTTGTTTTTCCTCAAAATACTTTAATTCTTCCCAAAAACGGAGCAAAATTATGCTCAAAGTCGCCTTTACTTTGTTCCTTAAGAATATATATTTTCTTAGAGATGTTCTAAAAAGTGTAAATTACTGTTATATATTGTTGGTTTTAATAAACCCAGAACACTTTCAAGAAATAAAAACACCTGAAATATTGAACTGTGCTTCTTAATTAATTTCAAAGGAAGGTTACAGTTTTAAAGGGAAAGACTGAAAACAAATAACAATAACTCTCCCACGATCATCTACATGATTTTGTGGAGAGTTCTCATCCCTAAGCAACGGAAGCAAACCTAATCGTGGTGAACAACCTCATCCACGACTCCTAACAAACTAGGACTTGTGCTTGACTAAGTCCCTACATAATTAGTCAGCATTATTTAATTTAAAACTTAATTAAAACTTAACTAAAAACTCTTAACACCCTCCCTTAAACTGATTTCTACTGAAACAGTTTAGGGTCTTGACACCATCACGAAATCTTCATCAGCTTCTTTGACTATCACATATCCTGCCAGGTTTTCAGCCCACTCCTTCTCAAGATGTTCGAGTGACTGCACTCCAAGTAGCTTCCTCAATTTCTCGAAAGGAGGCTGCTTGAGTGACTTTGTGAATATATCAGCCAATTGATTTCCACTCTTGCAATACTCGAGCTCAACTACACCATCATTGCACAGATTTCGCAGAAAATGAAAGCGAACATCAATGTGCTTACTTCTTCCATGCATTACAGGATTTCTTGATAACTTTATGGCAGAAATGTTATCACAAAAGATGATTGTTGAACCCTCTTGCTTATCACCAAGTGCTTCCAGCATCCTTCTCAACCAAATAGCTTGACATGCACATGAGGCAGCTGCCACAAACTCAGCCTCGGTAGTGGATAAGGTCACGATTTGCTGCTTCTTTGAGGACCATGTAATTGCTCCAGAATTTAGCATGAAAACATGTCCTGAAGTACTCTTCCTATCATCGATGTCCCCAGCATAGTCACTATCAGTGAAGCCAACAAAATCTGAACCTTCTTGACTGTTGTAGAACACTCCATAGTCAATTGTTCCCTTTACATATCTTAGAATCCGTTTTGCTGCATTCAAATGCATCTCAGTTGGTCTCTCCATGTACCTGCTGATGACACTCACACCATACATTAAATCAGGTCGTGTGAAAGTCAAATACATAAGACTTCCCACGATTTGCTTGTAGAATGAACTGTCCACTGCTACTCCATTGATATCTTTACATAACTTCAATCCAGGCTCTAATGGTGTTCCAATCTCTTTGCAATCAACCATTTTAAACTTCTCAAGGATTTCCTTTGCATATTTCTTCTGACAAATAAAATTCCCAGCAGCCTTTTGAATGACTTCAACTCCCAAAAAATAACTCATCAGCCCGAGATCAGTCATCTCGAATTCCTCCATCATAGACTTCTTGAACTCTTTCATCATCTCAACATTGTTACCAGTATATATCAAATCATCAACATATAAGCAAAGAATTAACATTTTACCTCCAGTTTCACTCTTGACATAGAGTGAGTGATCATAGGGACATTTCTGAAACCCAAGCCTTCCAAAATGATTATCAATTCGACTGTACCAAGCACGGGGTGCTTGTTTCAGTCCATAAAGTGCCTTCTTCAGTTTATACACTTTTTCTTCTTCTCCCTTCTTTACATAACCTTGTGGTTGATCAACGTACACTTCCTCATGCAGTTCTCCATGCAAAAACGCTGACTTTACGTCCAATTGATAAGTCAACCATGAATTTTGAGCTGCAAGTGAGATTACCAACCTTACTGAGTCTTGTTTAGCCACGGGAGCAAACACTTCCTTGTAATCAATGCCATACTTTTGCTTGTATCCCTTTGCCACCAAACGAGCCTTGTGTTTGTCTATTTCTCCTTTCTCATTAAGTTTGGTTCTAAAGACCCATTTGACGCCAATAGTCTTGTGTCCCTTAGGCAAACTTGTCAGCTCCCATGTATTGTTCTTTTCAATAGACCTGATTTCACTTTCCATGGCATCTTTCCACTTCACCTCCTTTGAAGCTTCTTCAAATGTGATCGGATCACTGTCTACAAACAGTGCAAAATGAGCACTGTCATCATCTGAGCTTGTGTAGCTTGTATCGTAATCCATCATCCAAGCTGGCCTTTTTCTCGAATCTTCACCCCTTAGATTGTATCTATTTTCTTCAACCTGCTGTGGTGGTTCTTCAATTTGAGGTGAGACTTGAGCCGTGGTGTTTTCACCATCAAAGACCTCATCAACATCAACAACTTGTATCTGTTGCATGGTTGTTTTGTTTGTAGACCAACTCCATTTTGCATTCTCATCAAACACCACATCTCGACTAATAATGATCTTCTTAGTTTCAGGATTGTATAACCTGTAAGCTTTGGATACATCACTTACACCAAGAAACACACATTTTTCACTCTTGTCGTCCAGTTTCTTCCTTTTCTCATCTGGAATGTGTGCATATGCTATGCACCCAAACACCTTGAAATGCTCTACAGAAGGCTTTCTTCCATTCCAAGCTTCTTGGGGTGTCATATTTTTAACAGAAAATGTGGGACTTCTGTTAAGAACATGAATTGCCCAAAGAACTGCTTCAGGCCAGAACTGCTTTGGAACTTTTCCCTTTGCTAGAAGGGTTCGAACCATGTTGAGTATGGTTCTATTTTTCCTCTCTGAGACCCCATTTTGCTGTGGCGTGTAGGCTGCAGTAAGCTGCCTTTTTATTCCATTTTCATCACACAAAGCTTCAAATTCTTTTGAACAGAACTCTCCTCCACGGTCAGTGCGCAAGCACTTGATTTTCTTCTCAGATTCATTTTCAACAAGAGCCTTGAACCTCTTGAATGCATCACACGCCTCTGACTTTTCATGCAAGAAGTAAACCCATGTTTTTCTACTGAAATCGTCAATAAATGAGATAAAATACCTTTTCCCTCCATTCGAACTTGGATTAATTGGTCCACATAGGTCCGAGTGAACCAATTCCAAAACCGAGTGAGCCCTTGTTGCTTTCCCACTTGGAAATGTTTCTCTTGGCTGCTTTGCTATGACACACTCCTCACAGACCTTAGTTTGGCTTGTGATTTTTGGCAAACCAGTCACCATCTTCTTCTCATAGAGTGTTCTTAGCCCATTGAAGTGCAAGTGACCAAACCTGTGATGCCACAGCCAAGTTTCATCATTTTCTTTTGCAACCATACATGTGTTTACACTCTTAAGCTTCAACGGAAACAGCCTGTTTGGTGACATCTTTACCACTGCTATGGAGCCTCTCTTTGGATCATATATTTCACATTCTCCTTGAAATATGGTGATCCTATACCCTTTGTCTTGAAGTTGTCCAGCACTTAGAAGGTTTGTTTTCAAATCAGGAATAAAAAAAGACATTTGAAATTGTCTCAATGAAATCATTTCTGGTCCTGATTTGAATCTCTCCTTTTCCCATCACGTTCACTGTTGACTTGTCTCCAAAACTCACAGTTGTACGAAAGCTTTCATCCAAATTAACAAAGGATGGTTTACACCCACTCATGTGATTGCTGCAACCAGTATCCACATACCAAGTTTCCTGGTCATGGCATTCCATGACATGAAATGCCATCAGTAGTGTTTCTTCCTCCTTTTTCTCAATGAAATTTGACTTCTCTCCCTTCTCCTTAGGAAGCTTGGTGTAGCACTCATTTTTGTAGTGCCCATAGTTACCACATCTGTAACATTCAACCTGTGATTTGTCAAACTGCTCTTTGCCTTTGCCTTGACGATCATCATCTTTCTTGGAAACATAAGATGATTTGCTATCATCTCTATTTCCAAACCGTCCACCATCTTGATTTCCTCGACCTCCTCTTCCACGACCACGCCCACCTCTTCCACGTCCTCTTCCTCCTCTTGAACTTGAAGATTCAGTGAAGGTGGAAGCCTTCAAAGCTTGCTCTTGGGAGCCTCCACGGTTGAGCTTCTGCTCATGAACTATCAAGGAGCTTTGTAGCTCATCAATTGACATATTCTCTATGTCATTTGACTCCTCAATGGAGCAAACCACGTAGTCGAACTTGGGAGCCATTGATCTCAAGATTTTCTCCACGACTTCATTGTCTCCAATCTTGTGATCATGGATTCTCATCTTGTTAGCCATTGACATAGCTTTTCCAATATACTCATTCACAGATTCTCCATTCTTCATTTGAAGAGTTTCAAAGTCTCTTCTTATGGCTTGAAGCTGTGCTCGCTTCACTTTTTTTGATCCTTGGTACTTTTTCTTCATTGACTCCCATATTTGGTGGGAGGTATCCTTCTTGAGAACGGTTTCAAGAATGGATCTATCAATCGCCTGGAATAGGTAATTCTTTACCTTTAAATCTTTCAGTTTTAGGTCATCGACCTTCTTTTGTTGTGCCGCTGTCAAAATACCTTCAGGTATATCAATTTCCATTTCCACAAGGTCAAAGTACTCTTTGGACCTCAGGAAATTTTCCATCAACATGCTCCAATGGTCGTAATGACCATCAAACTTGGGAATGGCTGGCTGCACAAAGCTTTCAGTTGCCTTCTCACTTGACATTGTTTCTTGCTGAGATCCCTATCCAGCTCTGATACCAAATGTTGGTTTTAATAAACCCAGAACACTTTCAAGAAATAAAAACACCTGAAATATTGAACTGTGCTTCTTAATTAATTTCAAAGGAAGGTTACAGTTTTAAAGGGAAAGACTGAAAACAAATAACAATAACTCTCCCACGATCATCTACATGATTTTGTGGAGAGTTCTCATCCCTAAGCAACGGAAGCAAACCTAATCGTGGTGAACAACCTCATCCACGACTCCTAACAAACTAGGACTTGTGCTTGACTAAGTCCCTACATAATTAGTCAGCATTATTTAATTTAAAACTTAATTAAAACTTAACTAAAAACTCTTAACATATATGCTTCTGATCATTATAGAAAAATAACCATTCAATAGTGTTCAAGGCCATGTGTGTAGCTCCATCAATGTTTGAGTCCCATTAGCAGTCCTTGTTGGTGCTTGATTTGTAATTTCTTACATAAATCCATACCGGTTGGGTGCCATGCATAAGTCCTTCCAGCTCAAGATTGTGGGTCTGTCCTGGTGTTGGTAGTAAGAGTAGCCAATCACCCCCTAAATTTTTGTTCATATATAAAAATAAAAAATAAAAAAAACCATTCAACACATCTCTGTGTCATTTTGAGTGAGATTCCAATTGTTTGTCTTGTAATAGATTATGTACATGTAGTGGATATATATACAAGAATTAATCGATGAATCTTTAATTCATTGTCAGGATATCTCAGGTAAGAAAACGCGAATAATCAACACATATTAAACATCATAAATTGACAAAAAAGACTTGGAGCCATTCTTTCTGTCTTTTTTCAGTTTCAAACCCCTTCCCTTCTTCCTAAAGACAGTCAACAAGAAAATACATACGCCCCAATCCTACTCAGATTACCTCCTACTTATTTAACCATTTTAATTATAGTCAAATACTAATTCCTACTGAAATTACCTTTGATAAAGGACTTTATTGATTAACGAGATATCGAAAGAGACATATATGCTAATGTGGTTGCCCTATTATCTTCTTCTTCTCCTTTTTCTTTCATACATTTTTCACTTTGAATCTCTTCCCTCAGAATATCCTTCTTCGATCTAAAAATGAAATCATCTATTATCTGCTGGAATTCCTCGTCGTTCAGTTCCTCCATAGCACTTGGATGCCTCCCTGTCGGCTCTTCGCTGCAACTCAACTTTGTGTTGTCATCAACAACAGGCACTACGGCACTAATATCCTCAGACCATGCGATTTGTTTGTTCTGATCCTCTTCCTTCTCCTCCCCTGGCGTTGTCTCTGGTTCCAGATATATACTCCACCAATACTCACAGTTGATGGCCGACTCTTCGTAGACATCGGGTGATCGCCCAATGGGAGACATAGAGTAGATGGCAACAATAAGCACATTGCAGAACAAGAAAGTGTACAAATGATGACTACCGAGGAGTGCGATGAGTGCCCCGTAAAACTGGCGGGACAGATTGGCGGCGGCCGGATGCCATGTGAAGGAGCACCAGAGGGCTAAGAAGAGAGGCGGGAATGCGAAGCACAGTGTGATCAGCATCTCCTTGTTGAAGTTTTGGTAACTTCTCATGACAATGGCTTTCTTAGCTGCCATCACCTTATCAAAGGGTTGGTGTGAATGCATGCTTTGCAAATGACAAAGAAAATTAGGTTTTAGTTTTTGAAGGTCTTTTGAGAACGAACGCAATTGCAGCCTTGGGGAATTATTAAACAAGGAATTAAAGACTGAGGAGATCATGGAAGATTTTCCGGGAAATAAGAGCGAGAAAGAGAAAATCTGTATGGATTATGGTTATTGGGTTGGGGAATAAGTAGGCTTTATTGTATTGGATTTTGTGGAAATGTTGAAAGAGAAACTTGGACATTGAGACTGATTTGTTGCCTTTTATATAGAGATATGAATAATTATTGCATTTTTCTTCTGATAATGTTATGTTATGTAGTCTAATAATTAGCGGTAACTTCATCCAATGATAACAAGGAGTTTGTAGCTCAAATGATTAAGAGCAATTACTTATACATATGAGATCCGAGATTCGTTCTTGTATAAAAAACTTTATCCCAATAATGAGATGCTCTTCTTCCTTCTTGTTTTGTTTTGTTTTAAATTGATCTAATTTTTTGTTTTAAATTTTTTTTCTTCGTGGATTATAGTTAATTTTTATATTTAGTTGTACAAGCAGAATATTACCGACTGCAAATTTGCACACACATTTTGTTATATCTTTAATTGTTACAAGCTTTCTCCTCCGAGACCAATTAAATAAGATTATGTCAAGGTAAATTTTTTTTTTTTTTTTTTTTTGCCGATATTTGATTGTTCAATATTACTTGGAAAAACTTTACAATTCGTTGTGTTAGTTTTTATTTTAAAGGGCTAACAATTATTAAGTATTACTTAGAAAACACTTACAATTAATTGGTTGTGTTCGAGAGTAGACCATATAATTAAGGAATCTATATGCCGCGTGGGTCCCCGTCAAGAAACAAGCAGCAATCGCATTTAGTGACTTTGGATATACTTGGGGAATCATTTAGATAGGGCTTAAATAAGATCAGAATATAATTGAAGTTGTGTTTTTAAAATCCAATGCCACATCATATTATAGTACCTCATGTGAGTAGTTCTTCAGTGCCACGTAGTTTTTGATCCATTCATATTGTAACATGTGAATATATTTAATATTATACCCTAAGCTTAGGGATCCATAACATATGAGCATTGTCGTCGTCCACCCATGTTATAATAATTGGGTTGATAACAACACGTGATGGTGTGACAGTACCTAAGAATTCCTCTACCATAACCCTACATTAAAGTTGTCCACCCAACTACGATGGTGCAACTAATAGTTTTAAAAAATTAAAAAAAATAGAAAAAGAGAAAATACAAAACCCCACTGCCATCAGCCACTCAGACAATAAGTCGATCTTGCCCATTCAGACCGATGAGATCCATACAAGGACGGAACACAGGTTTGGCTAACCTGGGCTACAACCCAGGTGGCTTTTAAAATCCCAGCCCCAAAAATAATTATAGCCCAGCCAGCTCCAATTAAATATCCTATTATCCTAGTCCTACCCTTCTTAGGAATCTAATTGAATATCCTAGTTATGCCTTCACGTGGGGAATAAAACTTATAAAAGGGAGAATAGGAAAGCTGCAGCCTACATGAAATCCTATTATAATGTCGGATCATCATCCAAATCCTAAGAGATCAAAGACTATTAGGGATTTTTTCAAAAGAAATAATGAAGAATCAACTAGCATGTGTTCCAACCCTTCTCTACCTCCTCCAATTTGTGAGGAGCAACCTCATTCTGAATCTCAAAGAGTTGAATCTGAAAGTTTAAGAGCTGAGTCTCAAAGAGCTAATTTTGATCAAGAACTTGGATTTTATAAGATTGATATGGATCACAATCCAACCTACAAGAATCTTGATTCCATTCCTATATTACTTGAGCGCTTAGTGGAAACAAGATTAGCACAAACCTACTACTTGATTGACAGATTGATTCGTTTGGTGTTAACTCTTCCTGTTTCTACAGCAACAACAGAACGAGCATTTTCTTGTATGAGACTGATCAAAAATCGGCTTCGAAACAAGATAGGTGATGAATTTCTTGCTGATTGTATGTTACTTCACATTGAAAGAGAATTTGCTGATAATATAGATAATGAGTCAATAATTAATGATTTTAATTCTATGAAGACTCGAAGGGTGCAACTTATATAGTGTTATTTGAGAGGTATGTCCCCCCTTGAGTAGATGTATTATTATTATTTTGTTATCAATGAAATTACATTATTATCGAGTTTTCTATGTACTTAGTATGTTTATATGTAAGGTAAATTTAGCCCAGTCAAGTTTGAAATCCTGGGTCCGTCCCTGCATCCATACTGGCTTTAGCGACGTGCCACCTCCTTTCTGTCTCTTCCTCTTGTTCACCCGTTTTGATTTGTTTCCTGTGATGGTAGGGTAAAGTTCCCCATTAATTCAAAGACCATGGTTGGTCAATAAATTAACTTTCTTTAGTGTGCGAGCGTGCCACCGTTAGCAATTTTTCAGTTCTAACGGACTTGAAAGTAAGAATAACTGGCGCCCCAAGCTACTGACCCCGAACAAAAGATTGTGAATTTGGGTGAGAAATATCTCCCAAGTAAGTTCTTTTCCATGCCTTAGACTGGTAAGGACTTCATAATTTTTCACAGTATAAAACTGGTAGTTCTGGCCAGAATAAATGATAACAGAGTGAGCGGCTTTCAGGCAGAACTCCCCTTTACAAAGCTCAAAAAGGGAAAACTGACTATAAAAAGGCAGAAAGAGGGTTGTGCTTCCATTTCCATCTGGGTAGACGCCTCTGTTCTGGGCTGGACTGGATACGCCTGTGCTGGACTAGACTTTCAACAACTTCAACTGCTAGGCTTTATTTGCAAATCGATACTAAAACTTGAGTTTGGCAGAGCTTTAATCTATTTCAAGCCCTAGAAGGCTTCTGGATGGGCAGAACTGGGACTTCTCCAGTCTGAGAGGGGCAGAAGTGGCTGGACTTAAGCTGGGACTGCACTATGGTACCTGTGCTGCTTAGTCGGGGCTCTCCATAAATTTGTTGAGGTTTTCGTATTTGAGAAAACTCAAACTCTGCTTGCCTTGGCTTTGCTGAACCAAATTTGTAACGAGAGAGAAATCTCGTTTTTGTTGGTTTGTGAACTGGGATTCGAATCAAAAGCAGTTTTTCTAACTGTCTTTGCTGGGAAAAATCAAGATGATTCTGCAAGCTTGTTGCAAAGCTTTTTGAAATTGAAGTGTCTCAGACTTTGGGTCTGTTTGAATCTATTTGAAGATTTCCTAGGATCAAGTGATCATTTTGAGTGTTTGTCTTTTGACTGAGTTTTTGGTTGTATTGTTTGATTGTCCTTTGCTTTGTTCACCCTCTCTTGTATATATAAGAAATGTTCTTGAGAGCGGGAGTTTTGATTCTTTTAATATTGGGCGACAAATAATCTCAAAAGATCTTTAGTTTTAAAAGGAAAAAGAAAGGGGGTTCTATCCGTTTTTTCTGGCAGTTAAGCTCTTAATGATCGGTTTCTGAAACAGTCACTTCCCTGTGTTTTGATGGGGGGCCATACCTCCTTTTTTTCAGTTTTAACTGCTTTTCAAACTGTGATGGTGAGTGTGATTTTCCATTTCAACAACTCCCTGCCTCCTACTTATCTCTTTTTAGAGAAAGAAATCTGTGTATCCTTTGGAAATAGTGTTTTCTTTGGAGCAGGGAAAATATCTTTGAATAAATAAAATGGGTTTTGATCTCTTTGGCAGCAGAGTTCTTCCATAGACGTCCTACTTTATACCTGCCCCTGTTCAATCTCTAACTTCAGCCGAATTTGTTGACTTTTCTAAGTCAGGTGTCACGTGGGTCTGCTTCTTTCATGGGCTTCTCTTCTTTTCCTTTTAATTAAAATTTGCCAAGCCTATTTTTGGTTCGAGTCCCATTTTGGCTTTCTTCGAGGCACAAGTTTATTCCTGATTTCGACTGCTTCCAGGCCTCCAATGTTTGGGCCGAGTCCATCACTTTGGCCTTTTGTTAACGGGCTGGGCGCGTCGATGGGCTGAGGGTGTCAATTTTTAGGTCCAGACAGGTGGTCTAAAAAATATTGTGGGCCTTTGCTTTTGGACTAGGCGTGCCAAATTTAGGCCCAAACACCTCTATTTCTATTTCTCTCCCCTCACTTCATCTCTCCACCTCTCTCCTATTTCTCTTTTACTCATTGCGTTGACTTGGATTTGGCTATTGGCGACGAATTCAAGTGGATTTTCCACTTTTCCATTTTGAAATCATTTTTTTATTTTCCACGTGAGAAGCACGTGTCATTTTTTTTAATGGAAATTTGGATGAAGTTTGAAATCTAATAGTAAGGGAGAAATTGGCTATTTTTGTTAGTTCATATCTTTAATTTACCAAAAAAAATTGATAATTGGGTGAATTGAAAATTATTAGGGCATAGTTCAAGGGCAAAAGGCAGTTTACCCAAAAAAATTTGCAGTATACGGTTTTCCCAACTCAAAACAAAACAAAATAGTTAATGTCTTATATTATTCCTCTTAGGGCATGTTTACGTATCAGTAATGGGTATGGAAGAAAGGGAATGATTTCCATTCCTAACTTCTCCTGTGTTTACTTACAATCGGGAATGAAAAAATAAGTAGGCCCCACCTCAAAATCCGTAATCACATCCCCTCAAAACTAGGTATCAGATCAACTAGGGGGGAGTAGTCGATACGATTCCCATTCCTGTTTTCTCTTAGTAACTTCCAAAAATACCCTTACCACTTTACTATAATTCCAAAACACCCCAAACCCTGAAAAAATAAAAACTCACGCCAAGAAGTTCCAAGACGCTCCAACTTTTTTTTCATGTTAGCATTGCAGACACAATCTCCCATAAGTAGCAGCAATGCCTTGTGCTATGTAAGTCATTTTATCTATCTATCTTCTTCTTCTATCTTCTGTCTTAACTTTCATCACAAAACAAAGTACGATCATGGATAAAGACTTTTGTGGAGATTATATATCTTTTTTTTTGGTAGTATGAAGATTATGCAGGTTATTATTATTTGATTGTTTGCTAATTACGTAGGTGAAAGATATATATTTATTGGAGTTTATTTTTTCGTTTGAAATTGGCTCTGGACAAAGGTGTTATTAACATTATCATTGAACTGGGCTCTTGCTGTTCATCTTGTTTAGCATATTGATTCCTCATGTTTACACTGCCTTACTAGTTTGGTGCAGGATTAGTTTGGTCTCCATAGAAAATTTGAGAATTATATATGTGTTGTGGTGAAAATGTGCAGGGCATTTTAGTAATCAAATTAATTTGGATTCTGATTCATGAAAATTAGTAAACAATAACAATGGGAATCAACCCCATTCCTTTGCTAATTCCATATGTTTAGTAAACAACTTAATGGGAATGATTCTTCCCATACCGATTCAATAGTTCCCCGATTCCAAAATTCTCTGATTTCTTACTTTCTCCATTACTGATATGTAAACATGCCCTTAAACTCTTATTTTCTATTATGTAGAAATCATCATCAATCTCTCTCTTTTCTTTCTCACACACTAAAAAAGAAAAAATAAAGAATTGGTGGAGTTGTTCAAAAACGAATCAAGAGTGAAATACATTGGAAAATATAGTTCGGCCTTTTGTGGAATTAATAAGAAGATTCGTGACATTGGCAATGGATTCTTATTTTTGTACCGAACATACTAATATTTAACTTTCTCAAATTGAAACATTAAAACTTTAAGAATTTGATTTGTGATTGTCATTAAGTATGAATTAATTATGAATTTTAATTCTAAACAATTGTTTTATGGCATTAAGTCATGGTAAATTATATTTTTAGTATTTTCGTATTAGAATATGTGAGGGTCCGAGTTTAAGTTTCGCACATGACCTTCAAAATCTCAAGACCGGCCTACAACCAATGCATTAGAAATAAGAATTTGATTTTATAACAACCAAGAATAACTCCGCTCAAATACTCCCGTCTTTAACTGGTCGTGTCATATTAGTGTTCGTGTTGAGCAATGGTAAACCCTATCCTACTAACTTCTGTCATTTTAGAGTAATGTCAAAAATTGGCACCCCTAACTGGCACCAACTTTGGTAACCTATTGTATTTGTCATTTTAAAGTAGTCGAAATTAATTTGAAAAGGCTCCTATGATGTAAACTAGTACTACTGCGTTTGGCATAGCTAATGCAAAATGAAGGTATATTGAGATGGACTGTAGCAATATTATGTTGGGTAACAATTTCGCACACTTGAGAAAATATTTTAAGATCTGCAAAACGAGAAAGAATAATGTAAGGGATGACTACTGGGGTAACTGTGGGAACCGAATTTTAGCTAAACCCTAGGTCAAATATTTCCTCCCATTTGGGGATTCTTTCCTTGAATTAGGGATTTGATTCTCATTAAATCCCTAATTGATTTAAATATCCTAAAATCAGAAAAATAATTCCTTTCTCAACAAGGATTATTTTTCTCCAAACCCTAATCTTACGAGGCTCTATAAATACGAGCCTATGCAAGGCATGAGGTAAGCCATTCTAAGCTCACAAAAATTCCCTCCTTGCCACCCTCTCTTTCTCCCTTACACAAGGCTTCGGCCACCACACACGGCTCCGACTGCACGGTTCACACCATACACACATCTCTGTACCCTTTTTAGTTATTGTTTCTGTACGAATCAATTGAACTAATTTAGGCATCGGAAGGCCTTTGGCCAATACCCCTCGAGTGTGGTCTTCTTATTCCAATATATTTTGCAGGGAGAAAGAGACGATGAAGAAGAAAGGGGAATCAATCGATCGAATATTTTGAGCACCAATTTGTGGGAGCAAATTTCGTCCCACGAGAATATTCGATCGATTGATTCCCCTTTCTTCTTCATCGTCTCTTTCTCCATGCAAAATAGATTGGAATAAGAAGACCACATCCGGGGGGTGTTGGCTAAAGGCCCTCTGATGCCTAAGTTAGTTCAATTGATTCGTAAAGAAACAATAGCTAAAAATGGTACGGAGATGTATGTATGGTGTTAACTGGGTGGCTGGAGCCGTGTAAGGTGGCCAGAGCCTTGTGTGAGAGAGAGAAAGTTATGGCGGCTAGGGTTTGTGAGAGGGAATTTCTGCAGAGTTTCATATAGAATTTTAGATGTCCCTCAACCCTTGTGCGTAGCCATCTATTTATAGGGGCCTCGGAGGCTAGGGTTTCAGAAGAATAATTCCACAGATGGAAATGAATTATTCTTCCCTAATTTGGTGAGATTGGTGTAATTAGGGATTGGATTTAAATCAAATCCCTAATTAAGGCAAGAATCAAATAAATCCCAATTAAATCAGATAACTCTCAATTAAATCAGATAACTCTCAATTAAATTGAGTAACTCCCAATTAGGTCAAATAATTCCCAAATTGACTGGCTTAATTATTTGACCTAAGATCTGAGATATTTTGCTTCCACAGTACTGACCAAGAACACTCCGATTGGAGTCTGGAGCGTTGTCATGGAATATTCTCCATAAACTGGGGAAAGTAAACAAAAAAAATGAAGAAAAACACCTTGAAGCAAACCCACACAATTCCTCCATTACTTTAAATAGTTTACATAAATCCTAATTATGATGCAATTAATAATATACACAGATAACATATGTCCCTGGCATTTAATCAAACCCACACAACACAATTCCTCCACTCCATCACTTTACTAATTTACAACAGATACCAGAAACTAGAACCGTTGTGGTTTTTTCTTCTTCTCCATCTTCTTTCTTTTGAAATATGCTTGTGATGGCCATGATAACTAAAGCATCATATTCAATAAGAAGGTGGTTTCTCATTTTCTTTTTAGAGCAAAAGTAGAATTCACCACCAGCAACATGAAAAAGACTTCAGCGACAAACGAAGCCACAAGAGCCCCACTAAGCGCCTGGCAAAAGTCAGTATATTGCATGCAAATAGCGAGCCAGTTAGAGTTCAGGTTCCCATTATGAGCCAAGTATACAATTGCTGTAGAAGCGCCAGCTGCAGACATAACTAGAGCAACCATAACCTGCAAAGCATTTAACAACAATTTTGGTATCCATTTTTTTACCTCTTTCTCAAGACCAAGCAAGCAATGTTTTCAGCAAGTCAATCTTTATCTAACAAGCAAGAGAAAAGCCCTAAAGTATTTATATATGTAATTTGTTAGTCAAATGGCTTTATATTAGCTTACTGTGTCAAGGAAAACAAGTAGTAGCCTTGGCCCTATTGCATGAGGTCGAACGATGCAGACTATTGAGAAGGGCAAGGAGAAGGCTATGTATCCAACAGCCACCGCATTTGCAGCCACAAAAAACCTGCATATTTATTAATGAAACCATCACTGCTCTTAAATTAATTAAACACACATACTATTTGTTAATCAGAAGTTTGCATACGTGAAAGTTGGAAGATCATTGTACTGAGCATGGAACTGGAAGAACTGTGTGAAGAAGGGAAGAATCTGTTCAGTATTCCCTGCAATGTAAGCAGCAGCAAGAGCAGCTGAACCGGCGCCGAGCCTCAGCACGATGTCTATAATTGCTAGACCTTTCTTTCCTCTAATATTCCGGATTTTGGTAGCTTTTGTGGTAATATTCCGGATTTTGGTAGCTTTTGTGGTAACTACAACAGGCGGAGGAGGTGGAGGAGGAGCACGTTCAACAGCCTTTCCTTTGGCATCACTACTAATTGCCATCTCACCACTCTTTTTTGAGTGCATATTAGAATGTAGAATGTGAAAGGTTTCTGTGATCGGGTTATTGAGAGGGCTTGGGATAGAATGTATTTGTGCAAAGGGATGCTGGGATGAATGGGTTTTATACAGGCATATGATATGAGAGGAGAGATTTATAGTTAATGGGTTAGTTAATTTTGTTCTTTGTTTTAATGCTTACATCATAAAACGCATGTATAGAGGAACAGGAGTTGTTGCCAAAAGCTCACTTGCTCCACCTATGCAACATCATAGGCAAATGTGAATGGAAGTACAAGTATTATGTAAGAGATGGTGTTTAATTATGTACAACCTATGCATTAAGTTTGTGTATGACCATGATAAGAGTATAATCTGCACTTAATAAGTATATAATAATTGGTCTGGGTGATGGATCAGATTAGTGGTGGGATTTAGTCAGCAATGAGATCACGAAATAATTTACATAATATAATTAGTCAGCAATGCTAAGATTTCCTTGAGTTAATTTACTTCACATAGTACATATTCAGAAACACTGGAGGAGCTGTATGACCATGCTAGGTCTTTGAAAAAAGCACATCCACCAAGCTAAGTAGACCAAACACTAGTGAATAGTAGGCGGTTTCTTTCTGTAGTTTTCGAATTTTCAGTTCTTTAACTCCTTCCCTTGCTAAATTTTCTTTAATTTTCAGTTCTTATATTACTTTCCCACTAAACAAAAAGAAAACTTGAGGATTTGTTTTGGCAATTTTCAAATATTGCTGGTTGTACATTTAAGAGCTGAGTGCACCCCGCCAACAAGGTTTAGCCTAGTGAAAAATAGTTTACTTGCAAACCAATTGTCTTAAGTTCGAACTCTCGTGACACCTTGGTAGTGTGGTGTGAGAAACCCTCCTTCTCCTGGTAGTTTAGAGTATCGCTTGTATTCAAAGAAGAACTGGGTGCACCCCTATTGTGAATAGTTGAGTGTACTCCTATAGAATTACCCTAAATATTTCTATTGGTACTACTTTAAGTTTCAAATTTCACAATTGTAAGACTTTGGGTCTCGAGGGCTCTGTTCTTTCTCCTCTCTTGAACTCCTGTTACTAGTGATCTTTAAGTCCAATGTTAAGGTTCAAGTACAAACTGGCTCTTGAAGGACGATTTGATAAAATTCTAATCAACGAACCAAAGTCAAAAAACATTAAAACGAGTTCTAGGTAGTGAAATTAATTGAATTAATCCACTATCTCAAACTTGGGTGTTATGTTGCTCGATGCAAGCTTGCCTTGTCCACCAAACAATGCTAAAGTCTTCGAACACAACTCCAGAAAAACACAATTCTGATCAAACTAATTTTCAAATCAATTAGGAAACGAAAAGTAAGATAAAAGAGAGAGATTAACGTAACATCTTTCTGGGAAATTTTCTGTTGCTACCTTGTCAATATTAACTATTAATAATCTGGGACCTCATTTAAAGGTATGGTAACGATCTCATAACAATCTACTACAGAATTGCTCTAAGTAATTGGAAATAAAAAAGAATCTAGTAAACCACTTTAAATTACAAATGAATTGTTTTCAGAATAAAGACCACCAACCTTTGAAAAATAAAAGCTCGCCCCTCAAATTTACAAGCCGCACAATTATAGATAGCCTTTATTCTACACATCTCAAGACCCCCAAAAGGGGAAAAATCAAAATATACGAGCTGCCACAGCCTTTAGCTGTCATTCCTATACGTGCTATCAGGAAAACCTAATTTTTAATGGGTGTACCTTTTAACATAAGATTTGAATGTGTTTACAAGAAGCAATGATTATCAATTCACTTCCTATGGCCGCAATCTCCATCCACGCTCAGCAAGTGCTTTATGCACTCGACTTGCTGCTTCTGCAGTGTCATTAAGTGGAGGGTAACTCCAGCTCTCTGAAATCTGTCAAAATTTGAATAAAGCAACGAGATAATAAGATAGAGAAAAAAGAAGTATGATTCAGACCAATATAAATCTTCATTCTGTAAAGATGGCGATCAAAAGAAAGTAAGAATATGGTTAGAATAAGGGTAAGTAAAAGAATGAGTTCTTAAGCAAATTCCAAGCATGAATATTTAACTTATCATTATAAGCAAACTAAAATGCACACATTTGTGATGCCACCAAGAAAACTAGAAGAGTAAGAACCTTCTAACACTATAATGACCCATAAACCTCATGAAACTATAAAAGAATAAAACAGAACCCATCCAAAGGGAGCGAAAAAACACATTTACGAAAACATCTGAATTTTCATTCATATAAACATGAGTTCATCAAGAAATGTTAGTTTAAAAAATCATCGGCTGAAGTTCTAGGTGAGGAAGGGCCAATTAAAAGGGTCAAAACTGGGATCTGAAGGGTTATCTACATAACCTCTCCCCCTTGTTTTTCTGTCTCTTTTATTTCCCAACACTGTCTGTCAATTTGTCTATCAGAGTGAACAGAAAATGATGAAAAGAACAATTCAATCCTAAAAAGGGCATCCTTCTACAATCAGATGACCCTTGTATAGGAAGAGTAACAGAAACAGATTAATTTTAACTTACATTCTCAGAACCTGTAAATGGTCGGACTACTCCTCTCTCCTTGAGTGATTTATGGAACTCTGACAACTTCCATGTACAACGCTCAGCTCCCATAATGTAGGCAGGCTTCCTGAAAATATGGACAGATAGAATTAATCTACTTAAATAAAAAATAATGTTAAAGAAAATATGCCCTAAATCATCAATTACAGATGTAACTTCCTTAATCTTACCCAGTGCTGCAAACCTCACTTATCATACTGACAGAATCTGCAGTGACAACAAAAGCATCGGCCCAGGCTAGATGGCCCATGTGTGGGTTTGGCTCTGGCAATCATATCAGTACAACATAAAAACCCTAAATCATTTCAACAATAAATTTGACCTGAAAAAAAATAAATTTCACATGATACCTTGACCATCCCAGATGTAAACTTTTGGGTTATCTCCAAGCTCTTTTGTTATGACATTAGATACCTGTGGACAAGCAAAAGGGAAAAATGAGTGCCAGCCATAGTAATACAAATTTTTCTAAGAAAATGTTTTCTGTAGCAATACTTTTTCAGGCGTCCTATTAGAGAAACATATTCTGATGCTTCCACAGCTTGCAAGAACACTATGCAGATTGGTTGTCAATTGCTTTGCAAGGTCAACAGCATAACGACAATTTCCTATTAAAGAGGAAAAAAAAAACAAAATAAATCCTTAACTAGAATAAATGGACCATTCCGAACAACAATAACAAAGTAGGATGAGAAAAATTATTCCAAACATTCTAGAACACTAAATGAATGATCTAATATTCCTCAAACAAATGAGGTCTGTATTGACTCTTCAATCACATACGTGCAATGGAAATCTCTGTAACATAAAAGATAAACATCTTAAGCTTTCCTAAATGTCCTTTAACAGGTCATAATGATTTGAACTTGAGATTCAAACAAATTCCAGAAAAAGGAGAGCTATAAAATAATTCTTGCACTATCTTTCGAAGTATAAATTTGGAGTGAGCCGGTGAAAATAAAATGAAAGGAAAAAAGTATGCCACACAATGTAAGCCACTCCATATGTCAAGGAATGCATTTTGCTAAATAAGTCGCAACCTCTGCTAACTGAAACAATTTCTTTCTGGGAGGACAGCCACTCGCTAACACATCAATTAGTACACAAATATGTTTTGTTAGGGACTTGTAAACTCTATGTGCCTATTGGCTTATAAACTACCATATCTTATCAAATTAGTTGATGAACGAAAAGGCAAAAAGAAATTAACATGTATTTAAAAAGAAATTCTAAGAAAATTGTATCAAACATGTGACCAGAACCACATGTGAAGTGATACTATACCGTGTAATGTAGAAAGTGAAACATCACCCAAGTAGTGTAGGCTACTTTTTTTTCCCTTCACTATTCTGTTGCCCAACTAATATTGTTATTTGGTCTTTGGTATCCAGTGGATATTGCCTTGTTTGTTGGCCTTGCTGTGGGGTGTTGGCAAGGCTGCTCTTGCAACAAAATTGGGGCATTTATTTTGCAATCTACTCCAGATAGTATTCCCTTTGGAAGGAGAGGACTAGATGGAGTTTTTAGGACAACAAAGATCTTGTTGTACAGTTAAACAAAGAAGTTTTGCCTTCTCTGACTGGTCCAATACTAGAAATATGGGTAGCAGGGGTACTTATATAAAGTTCATGGATTCACTACACTTGTAACATATACTCTGTGTATCCTGGGCTCTTTTTCTGGTCTTTTTTCATTAGTACAAGCGATGGATAGAAAAAAAAATTAGAAGAGAAAAGAAAAACATCACAGCCAAACGCTAATTTTTTTACTAGCATTCCAAAGAGCTTAATCTAACCTAACATGAAGGAGGTCTTTAGATTCAAAAACAGCATAATAGCAATCATCATGTAGTGGGTCAAATAATTAAATGCCAATCCTGTAAAACATCAAGCAAGAAAGATTCAGTGTATAACAAAAGATTACCTGTAGGGCCACCAATGTTCACCACAAGTATGGGCTTCGGAAGAGTTGCAAACTCATCACGCCATGCACTAGCTGCGTTTCGAAGTGCAGTAGCATCAATTTGATGTAAAGCTCCAGTAGTGAGGACCTGATTTTATAAGTTTTTAGTTATCATAGCTTTTGGGAGGAGGGGGCAGGGGAAGGGAATTATAATAGCATAAAGCTTCAAAGTGCAGGGCGCAGTTGATATTTAAGTAAGGTTAAAGCTTCTCAAATTTGCAGTGCAAATAATTAGGTCTTCATACATACCACATGCCTGTCAGGAGGTTCACGAGGAGTTAACCACCTATGAATAAATTGAGGAACCTGCTTTTGTGCTTCACGAGTCAAAGGATAATAATCGTGCTTAGGGGTTATCACCAAGTCAAACCTATTTAGATGCAACCTGGGATGTTGTATCTGCGAATGGCAAAAGGTGGGTCAATCAAATACTTAAACACATTTTGTGGTATTCCAATGACAAGGCAACAAATGACCACAGCCACAAAAGAGATCTCCATAGTTAAGATGCTGAAACTTATGAACCTAGTCACAGAGTAAAAGTCATTTGGCAAGCCAACAAATGATTCCATAACTGTATCCAATAGGCTCCCACTCCAAAGATCTCACTAACCTTAGCACTTAATGAAGATAAAATTGTGTACTTTAAACAATAAAACCATATAAACCGCTATGTAGGCTTCCCAAACATGATAGTTTCAAACTCCCTAAGTCCTCATTGCCAAACAGATGAGTAAAACCATAATAAACTAATAAAAATTGATGATGGAAGAGGAAAAGCATTCAAAGTGAAAGAGAAACTACCACGGATTAGCATAGAGGCATTGTCATAAGTAAAAAAGGATGGCACATTGTTAGAGTGGATATTTTATGCTAGGCTGGAGGTATTATTGTAATCTATTTTTGTAGAATAACCTTATCATATAAATTCATTATTTAGGTGACAGGGCTGTTAATCATCAGACCCCAAACCTTTTTTTTTTAAATCTCTCTCTCATACTTCCCCTTTCTCTCTCATATATACTGCTGTTTCTGTTCTTGTGGAGCATGGTAAAGCCAAGAAAACTATGGGAAAGGGAAAAGGAAATGTCCAATGGAATATAATGGACCAATAACAAGGCTGTTATGTGTTTAAAAAGAAGAACAACATTTACTCCATTCCAATCAAAATTTACCACCAAATAAAACTCTACTTGGGAGTAAAAATAAAAACTATCTCAAGTTGACCTAAACTCAAGCAAAACATGTAGGAAATTATTAATGTTAAAGGACATTGTGAACATACAGCATCACAATAAATGTAAATATTGACATATTCATTATCATTATCTCCGCATCTACAACTAAACCATGTCATATAATATAGGTTCATAGTCCAAAGTAATTTCAGAACAGAATATATAGTTAACTGCAAACTGATAAAGCCAGGTCCCATTGACAAACCTGAACAACAAAAACATTATCCGATGCTAGTTGTTTAATAGAACTTGCAACAGAAATGGTATCCCTGCCCGAAGCTACCACCAATATAGGTCCATCCCTAAATAATAAATAAATAAATAAAAAGAAGAAGAAAAGAATAAGTACCAAATATGCAGAGATCAAGTTAAGCACCAGATTCTAAATTTTAAGAAGCAAAACCCATTCTGGTTATTGAGCATGTTTGTTTCCTGAATACACTCTTTGGATACCCAGAAATCACCCAAACCCGCTTCACAGACTCAGTTCAAAACTGGGATCCCTACCAAACCCTACATTCTTTGGGAGGATGGAAACTCAAGCAAATAGCTAGATAGGTGCCTTATGGAATCGAATCCCAGACCATGTCGGAGGAAACCACAGGCCTAACCACTCAACTAACCCATGTTTCTTTACTGAATACACAATTTAGGAAAGCAATCAAAGAAAGCACTTCTTATATCTGTAAAAATACAAGAAAACAGAAATTTACTTTTCAAAAGTCTGACGAGCCATTGTCACAATCTGCTGGACATCAGCTTCTAAAACACATTTCAAGCCTGCACTTCCACCATTTTCTGTAGGTAAAGGCAAAGTTTTCTGCCCTCGATATATCAATAAAACACAGATCTGCCTTATGATGTAATCTAACTTCTTGTGAAGAGAAACCGGGAGCCAGTGAAGCCATTCATTCATTCCCCCTTTTGGCCTTGTAACCCGCTGCATGGCATCGTCAATTTAAAAGATAAACAACATCAAAAGGAACACATGTAAGTAAAACTGCAGCTGAAAGGCTGGTAAAACACTGATGTTAAGACCATATCCCCAGAAAATGATTGGTTATAATACAGTAGTGCTCAAATCACATGATTTATAGAAAGCATGATTTTACGATATTGTTGCTTAATGTAATTAGGGCAGAATCCCATGCATAATATAAAAACCGGAAGAGAAAAAAAAACTGAATCATGATAGTTCAGCCATTTACATCACAAAGGGATATAAAGTTAACATGTATGCGTGAGTTTAAAAATTAAACTATAAAAAACTTGTAGGGAAAACGAACCCTCAAACACATATTGGAAGCAAAAATTTCTTTACTGCAAGCAAGGGACTGTAACAAGCAATAACAATGTGGTGATCACTCAGGTAACTCAGACTCTTCAATGAAGACACCAATATATCAAAAACCACCTAATCGTTCATATTAAGTATTCTTTTCACAACTGAGAAATAAGTGATCAACAAAGCAAAGCCACAAATCCTCTACCAATGACCGTTGGAAATCCCATACATCTTGAAAGACAACAGTCTTTGGAAAACTGTACATTGGTTCATACCAATTCTAGTTGGACTTGATACTGAAATCAACCTTGACTAAACTAGTTTAATGTTATATGTCTAAAGGTAACTTTGCTATGAAGCCAACAATTCTTTTCTTTGTTTATATGCTCTTGAACTTAAAACTGCAGCCGCTTAAAGAAAATTTAGTTAATGGGTAGTTTAATCTTCACAATTATAATCATAGTTTGAAGAAAACAAAAGGATTAAACCCATTATTAGGTGTAATCAAGTAATTAACTTACATATAACACATGCTTATCAGCGAGGCCGAGAGCGCGAACCAAGCCGATGCTCTGATTCTCCGAACCCGGGAAGCCGTTGCCAATCACAACGGCGCGCCTAACGACGCCGTATACGCCACCTTCGAAGATTTCCGGCGTGCCCAGTTTGGGACTGGGCGGCTCCGGAAGTTGTATGGGCCTCATGGAACTTGAGATTTTGGATCTTCAATTCGAAACTTGATGCCAAGGGGCGAGCAGAGTTGAGGGTTAGAGGAAAGAATCGGTGAGAACCGCGAAGGATGGTCGAATAGAGACGGTAGTTAATTTTGCTCGACTGGCCTGCCTCTGTCTACTCTTTTGGTTGCCCAGAAAGTCACCCAGCAAAACAAGGCAACTCCGTGATGCCTTTCTTCTTTTGGTTGGGCCTTATGGGGTGTTACAGGGGGCGGAGCCCAACTCAGGATCCATATCATCATCCATTTACAATTCTCTACAATTATATGTCCTCAGAGTTTTCCTATTCAAACAAGTAAATATCAATTTCACCCTACCAAAACCATGCAATTAAATTTTTGGGAGGTTTGGTTTAAACTCAATGGGAAGTTTATTATTGTGGTAAATAGTATAGAAAATTTGGCATAAGTCCAATTATGAGGAGAGATTTTGGGTGCAATTCATGCAGAAATCGTTGTCGATCCAAGTCTTTTGACTTTTGCGCCACATAAGATTACATGCCTATTTCAATTTATTGATATTTACTTTTTTTTATTTTTTATTTTTTATTCCAGTTATGCACCTAAAACATAAATAAGGTAAATTATGAATTCCTAAAACTGGTAAGTTATTGATTTGTAGGATATTAATTATCATAATTGATTTGAATTCAATTGCAAATCTATTTATTGAATTTTGAAATTTTCCCAAGGTATACCGACATCAAAATTTGTAATAAGAGTTCATAAAAACTTCACACCTTAACAATAGGTAAGGTACCTATGCATCTCGTATGCAGTATGCAGGTAATTAAACCCATAAATGACCTCTGGTCCAGGTAATTAAATCCATAAATTACCTCTAGTCTAGGGAGTTATACCCTCTAGCCCAGCTAATTGAACTCATATAATATCTTGGTATGGATCTTTAAACTCAACTAAGATAAAAATCGATACAAAATTTCTTTGGAAAAAAAAGAAAAAACACTATTACATGAAAGACATGTACGTATGTATATAAATATGAACCTCTAGAAAAAACTGCTTAAGAAAACTCAAGAAAAAAACACTTACCTGTAAGGCAGGTACATATATACCTGTATGTATTAACATTATTTACCTGTATGTCAGGTATATAATTTAATGTGGGTGCTTGTCTGATCGATTGGTATAAAATGTGACTCTTTACTTTTTATTGATTAAATTGTATTTTATCTATATATTAGGAATATTATCAAGGAAAAAAAAATTCAAAATTCAAAATTTGGAATTCAATTTCAAGGAAATAATGCATTAAATTTAGATTTTCAATGTGTTTTCCTTATTTACCTTCAAGAGTAAAATCGACACAACAAAAAAGTAATAAATGTCAAGGACCTACATCTAAAACCAAAAACACAAGGACTAGACTCAATGATAGCTAATCGTTTTGGACTTAGATCTAAGAACCCCTAATTAGTAACCTAATTTCAATGCCTAAAAAGAAAGATATAATTTACAATAATATAATTGAAAAATCTCAAAATTACACACATTGCCACTTCTTCTAAGTCAATCACACTATGCCCAGAGACGGAGTTGGAATTTTATATTTAGGGGGGACCAAAACGTCAACACAAAATTTAGTTATATGCTTTTATTGGCCTATTGAGTAAACTATTACCAAGTACTAAATTGAAATGAATGGTTTTGTTTCATAAATATAGTATGATTTTACTACTATATTCATATTGGAATACAATTTTGATAAGTATTGATTTGTGGTGAAGGGTCCATAGGCTTAAGCATAGCATTTTTTTCTTCACATGTGTTATAAAACTCAATATATATACATTCAAAGGGGTTAAATAAAAGCTTTGAAAAAGGGGGGTTAAATAAATTGTGGGGCCAAGGCCATCCCTGGCCTTAACACAACTTCGTCCCTGACTATGCCATTGCCGACCACTGCCTGCTTGTTGCCGATCACCACTAGCCATTGCCGATCTCCAGCGAGCCACCGCCGCCGCTTCCCATTACTGGACATCCACTGTTGCCGCCTCCCATCTCCAGGCAGCTGGCACCGTCGCCCTTTATTCATCTTCAATCCTTGTACTAAAATAGTTCATCATTACGAGAAGGAAACCTTGATGGCCTCGTTGAAGGCTTCGTGATTTTCTCTTTATGGAAAAATTTGTTGCAGGTTTCTTGTGTGTGGAGGGTGGAGGGTGGGGGTGGCCAAGTATTTAGGGCTCAAGAAACCACCATATTCGTCTTCTAAAGCTTGTGGAAGATCCCAATGAAAGATTGTCACAAATAGTTCTAGACCTATATATATCACGAGTAAAAGCCAATAAAAACTTTGATTAGATGATGTTTTAAGGGTTTGAAGTATCAATCATTGATCATGTAAAGTGAGATGACTCACCATTAAGTAGGAGTTCATTGATAAGATTGTTGTAATATTTGATTCTACTCTTATTCACGCCTCCACTTAGCTTTCCATCTACACTACTACAAAAATCGAAATAGATGACGGTAATCCACCGTCGTGTATTCGGTTTTTCAACCGTCGTAAAATCGAGCGACGTTTTTTCATGCATAAAACCACGACGGTAAATTCCCGTCATCTATTATTTATAAAGACGACGGTTTTTTTATAAAAAGGGTCGTCTATTATTAAGTAAAGACGACGGTTTTTTATAAAAAGGGTCGTCTAATATATGTAAAGACGACGGTTGTTTTATAAAAAGGGTCGTCTTTACATATAATAGACGACCCTTTTTATAAAAAACCGTCGTCTATTATTTGTAAAGACGACGGTTTTTTTTATAAAAAGGGTCGTCTATTATATGTAAAGACGACGGTTTTTTTTTATAAAAAGGGTCGTCTATTATATGTAAAGACGACGGTTTTTTTATAAAAAGGGTCGTCCATTATTAAGTAAAGACGACCCTTTTTATATGAAAATGGTCGTCTATTATGAATTAAAGACGACCCTTTTCATATAAAAAAGGTCGTCTATTATATGTAAAGACGACCGTTTTTTTTATAAAAAGGGTCGTCTATTATTAAGTAAAGAACTATGTTTTATTATATCCAAAGACGTCGGTTTTGTTAAAAAGCCATCATCTATTAAATGTGAAGACGACGATTTCTTGAAATATTGTCGTCTATTAACTCTAAGACAACGATTTTGTAGTAAAACCGTCGTTGATTGTATATAAAAAGACGTTATGGTGTTAAAAGAGGTCATTGATAATATATACAGATGACGGTTTTTCCAATAAAACCATCGTTTTATTATCTTTAGTTTTTTGAAGAGTCAATAGTTATTACATAGTCAACCAATCTTTATTCTATTACATACATACTTCCTACCTATAATTAGAAATAACGGAGCTCACAAATTCTACTAATTTGATTTTAACTTCATCAATTTGTTCTTGGGTTGACTTAGCTCTGCCTTCTTGCACATTTTCCAAGTTGTTGGTGTCGGAAAAGGAAAGACCTGCACGAAAGAGGCCCCAATACTCTTAAACATAAACTTGTTTAGCAGTAACCTAACTTTAGCAAAAAGATCTATGCAGCTCTAGAATGACAGCAGAACACAATTGGCATAATTGACAAAGTACCTGTTCTTGTGGTGGCACCATAACCTGTTCTTGTGGTGGCACCATAACAAATGAAAAATCAGAGATTCAGAAAATTAACAATGAAATTCCAAAATAATTAAAGTAAAGAACAAAAACAAAAAGTATTTTGGACCTGATGATGTTGTCGGTCCAAAAACAAACGGATCTAGTGAGGGATGGGTATGTTTTGCCTCATCTTCTTCGTCAGCTTCTTCTTGATTACGAAGGCCTTGTGGGACGGCTGTGCATATTTATAAAAAAACCAAATGAGAAACTCACTTAAATCCCACGAAATTAGCACAATACATGAACAAACATATATATATATATATATATATAGACCGATTTCCATAAGTCTTTCTAGATCAAGTCGCTGAGTTTGATGAGCGAGTTGAGTGTCTGAGACCGAGATCTTCTTTGAAGAAAGTGAAGGTCGAGATCTTTCAAATCAAACCTTTCAACCAGCTTTAATTCTCAAATACAGAACCTCCCTCTACATCTTATGGATCTGCGAAGACCTCAATCTCTCAACTCCTTCATTGATATCGATTTTTTGATGATTTTGTAGAGAGTTTCATGAGGGTGTTTTAGAGAGTGCAGGAGGGTTTCAAGGAGGGAGAGATAAGGTTTTCAGAGACGGGGGAAAATCTAAAAATTTGTCGAGCGCGAATTCACTTAAGTAGCCTTTTTTTAGCGTGTTTTAAAAGACGACGCTTGTTAATGAGAGATAAGGTTTTCAAAGACGGGTGAAAATTTGAAAATTTGTCGAGCGCGAATTCACTTAAGCGGCCATTTTTTCGCGTGTTTTAAAAGGTGATGCTTTTTAAAAAAAACCATCGTCTTTACATATAATAGACGACCCTTTTTATAAAAAAAACCGTCGTCTTTACTTCATAATAGACGACCCTTTTTATAAAAAAACCGTCGTCTTTACATATAATAGACGACCCCTTTAAAAACCGTCGTCTTTACATATAATAGACGACTCTTTTTATAAAAAACCGTCGTCTTTACATAATAATAGACGACCTTTTTTATAAAAAAAAAACCGTCGTCTTTACATATAATAGACGACCCTTTTTTTATTTATACTTTCATTAAATACAACATAAGATTTTGTGGTATCCACTAGTATAAATATTTTAAATTGAAGATCAAATTGAGTCATTGTATTCACATAGGGTCAAGGAGTGTAGCTGTAAAAAATCATCAAAATCGGAGTTAAAATAACCGTTAAATCTTGATTTTTCGTTTATAACCGTCGAAATGTTTTGTCCCGTTACTTGATCTCTGATTTATTTTTTTTCCCGATTTTTGGCGTATATGATCACGATGTGTAAACAAACAAGTTTGACGGTTGGATCGTTGAAACTAGTTTCGTAGAATGCGTATGCCATCAAAACAATATATTCACTAACAATTAAGAGTTTATTTATACTTTCATTAAATATAACATAAGATTTTGTGGTATCCACTAGTGTAAATATTTTAAATTGATGATCAAATGCAGTCATTGTATTCATATAGGGTCAAGGAGTGTAGCTGTAAAAAATCATCAAAATCAGAGTTGAAATAACCGTTAAATCTTGATTTTTCGTTTATAACCGTTGAAATGTTTTGTCCCATTACTTGATCTTTGATTTATTTTTTTTTCCGATTTTTGGCGTATATGATCACGATGTGTAAACAAACAAGTTTGACGGTTGGATCGTTGAAACTAGTTTCATAGAATGCGTATGCCATCAAAACAATATATTCACTAACAATTAAGAGTTTATTTGTACTTTCATTAAACATAACATAAGATTTTGTGGTATCCACTAGTGTAAATATTTTAAATTGATGATCGAATGCAGTCATTGTATTCATATAGGGTCAAGGAGTGTAGCTGTAAAAAATCATCAAAATCAGAGTTGAAATAACCGTTAAATCTTGATTTTTCGTTTATAACCGTCGAAATGTTTTGTTCCGTTACTTGATCTTTGATTTATTTTTTTTCCCGATTTTTGGCGTATATGATCACGATGTGTAAACAAACAAGTTTGACGGTTGGATCGTTGAAACTAGTTTCGTAGAATGCATATGCCATCAAAACAATATATTCACTAACAATTAAGAGTTTATTTATACTTTCATTAAACATAACATAAGATTTTGTGGCATCCACTAGTGTAAATATTTTAAATTGACGATCGAATGCAGTCATTGTATTCATATAGGGTCAAGGAGTGTAGCTGTAAAAAATCATCCAAATCAGAGTTGAAATAACCGTTAAATCTTGTTTTTAAAAAACCGTTATAAAAAAACCGTCGTCTTTACATATAATAGACGACCCATTTTATAAAAAACCGTCGTCTTTACTTAATAATAGACGACCCTTTTTATAAAAAAAACCGTCGTCTTTACATATAATAGATGACCCTTTTTATAAAAAACAAAAACCGTCGTCTTTACATATAATAGACGACCCTTTTATAAAAAAAACCGTCATCTTTACATATAATAGACGACCCTTTTTATAAAAAACCGTCGTCTTTACATATAATAGACGACCCTTTTTATAAAAAAACCGTCGTCTTTACATATAATAGACGACTCTTTTTTATAAAAAATCGTCGTCTTTACATATAATAGACGACCTTTTTATATGAAAAGAGTCGTCTTTACTTCATAATAGACGACCCTTTTTATAAAAAAACCGTCGTCTTTACATATAATAAACGACTCTTTTTTATAAAAAATCGTCGTCTTTACATAATAGACGATAGTTCTTTTAAAACAACCATGTCTCTACAAAAAAAAGGACACTTGATTTTTAAAAGACGACGCTTGTCATACCTGCTGTTGTTGTTTTTTGGTCATATTTTAACTCTGAAGAAAAGCTTTTTAAAAAGACGACGCTTTTTTATTTGTGTGCGTCGTTATAAAAAAATTCTCAACAGTATCTCCATTTTTTAGTTGTTTAAGTCACTTATCCACGACGGTTTTTTGTTACCGTCGTCTTTTTAAAAACAACGACGGTTTTTTGTTCTTCCGTCGTCTTTTTCTGGTCGTCTTTTGCCCTTTTTGTAGTAGTGCTAATAATTAAAATAAAATACAACAAATTAGAAAACTCAATCTACAAACAGTAAAAAAAGAAGAAGAATTAAACTGTATATTTATGGCCTTGAAATTCGACTCTAATTTAATTTGGTTCAATTATTCTTTCAGTCAACTCTTTTAATTGAGAACAAAATGTTGGTTATTATATAGAAGACAACAGAGAGTTATTATCAGAATTGAAAAAAAAAGGGAGCAAGAGTGTTGTAGCAAAACAAGAAAAATGAAAAAAGAATTTTTATGTATAATATTGAAGATGAATCAACTTACTTGGTGACGATTTGGACCATGAGATAGAAAATCTATAAGCATCCAACCCCATATTCCTCATAATTGCCACATCTTCCTATAATGACCCATAAGATATACATAGTTATAATAAATAAGCTACAAGTTAAAGATCTCATCTTCAATGTCTTGTGTTTTCTTAAGGATCCAAAATTGAGTATGTACACAATATTGTGCCCTTCCACTTCAAGTAAAGAAGGTCTAGAGATAAAATTATAACCTTATAGCGATGATATTGATCAACAATGACATCTCTATTATTGTCATCCATGATCCTTTTTGTATTTGTACATTGAAAATTAATTATTTAAATCATAGAGATCCAAAAAATTATTTCATGAAAACTACGATGTATATATATATATATATATATATATATATATATATATATATATATATATATATATATACAGTCCCCCTCTATTGAGAGATGCCCTTTAAGGTACCCTACAATTTTTTTTTTCAATTGATCCAAACCATCTATTTTTTAGGTCTTCATTCATAGATCATCCTTACAAAAATTAGACAAATTGGAAACCGTTTAGACATCTAATTGTGTCCTACAAAATCAATGAACACGGTGCTTCAAGAAAGTACTAAAATTTCATTAATTAAATTAAGTAGTCAAATGATATCAGATTCAAGTGATTTTTTAAGAGATGATCTTCGAATGAATATTTACAAAATAGACTGTTTGGATTATTGAAATACAATGTATGGTGGGCTCTACAAGGGTGTCCCTCAAATATTAAGAGATCCCTCAACCAAAGCTCATTGTATATATATATATATATATATATATATCTAGTGTGTGTATAGACCAAGTTACATACTACATGAAAAGTAGTAATTAAAGACACAAATTTATCATTTAGATGTGTCTGAATATTTAATGATATGAGAAAATCAAAAAGTTGTTTTTGTTTTTACTAGTATTATCCAATGAACTATGAGTGCCAGCCTAAAAATTGTAGTTGCCCAATAAGTGGTATATAAGCACTAAACTCCTACTTAATGGTGCCTGATTGAGAGCAAGCTCCTCCTGCGCATTATCAATCGTAAGCCGAGCACTGGATCCAGATTCAGAATGCTTCTTTTCTATCAGCTGAGTTCCATGCACCACCCCCTACCAATACTTTACGGTCTCCACCAGCTTCTTCTCACCACTTGGATGCGGGTAATGAGAAACTATATCCCAATCTCTTCTCAAGCATTCCTCTGCCTTCATTACGTAACTGTCCTCCAAAAAGGACCCGCCTATCGCCTAGGTACCACGTGTCAAAAACAATAAAGGCTATACTATTTTTTTGTAAAATTTGGGAAAGACGAGTACAGCCGTTCGGCTATACTATTTATATATATTAAAAAAAGACTCGCCCAAATTTCAAAGACAGTAAAGCCGTGCGGCTATACTATTTTTAAAAAAATTACGAGTCTAGCCGCTCGGCTATACGTTTTTTAAGGATACATGATTTGGTTTACCGGGAGGTAAATGCTACCGTGATTTGGTTTACCGGGAGGTAAATGCTAACGTGAGAGAAGCTACAATTCGTCATATTGATAAAGAACGTGAGAGAGGAGAAATTGACAAAGCACTATTGAAGAATGTGATAGATATATTTGTTGAAATTGGAGCGGGACAAATGGATGTTTACGAGAAGGACGTTGAAGGATGCATGCTAACCGATACTCGTGATTACTATTCTAGTAAATTATCAAGATGGATTTTGGAGGACAGTTACATGATGAAGGCAGAGGAATTCTTGAGAAGGGATTGGGATATAGTTTCTCATTACCTGCATCCAAGTAGTGAGAAGAAGCTGGTGGAGACAGTAAAGTATTGGTTGGGGGTGGTGCATGGAACTCAGCTGATAGAAAAGAAGCATTCTGAATCTGGATCCATTGCTCGGCTTACGATTGATAATGTTCATTAGTTATGCTCAGTTCAAGAGCATCGAAACTGCTCCTATTGAAAGAGTCGCAATGAACGGGTAGATCTGTATAAGCAGCTTTGCTATTTGTGAATGCAAAGCCAATGAGTAGCACCACAAATAAGAGCAAAGAGCCTAAATGCAACTGGAGGGTTTTTGGTGGCTCTCCCTGCCACATTGCATGGGGTTTATATAGAGGGAGTACGTGCGTGGCCTTTGAAAAATGATTTTATCATCTAATTGGTCCATCTAAAAGATCAAGCAAATATTTTGTTAAATAATTTGATGGGTACTATTAAATGAGTATTGCAAGGAACACCAAAATTGTCACGAAAAAGACTTTCATGAAATAGAGATAATACTGTTCATATATCATTGTGTTATTGGTCGGAAATAGCAAAAAGTCTCTTATCCCCATTGCATAAGAGTTTCTCTCCTCTATCACGACAGTTAGTCACTTCTAAGTGGAAAAGAGGGTAGATTGATAATTGTATGGATTTAGACAGCTAAACAACGACTAGACAAAGTGAAAAAACCCAATATGTCTAAGAGAGTTAGAAGTAGCTAGAAGAAAGTTAGAAGTATGTAATTAAATTTTGGGCTGTTTATATCGAATGTATCCTCCTTCGCTAATTATGTGCCAAAATGTCCATATAATTAAGCGAGCTGTCATATCATGTATTATTATCCACGAATATCTACTTCAACTACCATGGCCAAATCTTCAATGAAACGTACTGGTGTTGGACTTTTTCATCTTTGACCCAAATTTGACTTTTCATTCCAATTTGTCAAATTTTCCAGGTTAACGGGCCGAGGGCCCACTCCAACAACACCAATATTGTCCCTACTTTACCACCTGCACAATCCTCAGGTGTGGGGTTTTATCACAAAAGGCATCGGTGTTAGTTAGAGAGGGGTATTTCTATTTAAACTACTTTCTCTTTGGCCCTCTGGCCGATGTGGGACAACAATGAGTTCCAACACTCCCCCGCACGTGAGACCACATTTTGTGGGTCACACGTGGAGATCCACACATCGGCAACCACGTGGAGCCATTGGGGACTCACCCATCGCACGGGGCCAAACGGGGACCCACCCATCACGTGGCACCTTTGGCCTACGTGGAGCCAAACGGGGACTCACTCATCGCGCGGGGCCAAACGGGGACCCACCCATCACGTGGAAAGTACGGGCCCGCAACTTGGCTCTGATACCATGTCAAATTTTCCAGGTTAACGGGCCGAGTGCCCACTCCAACAACACCGATATTGTCCCCACTTTACCACCTGCACAATTCTCAGGTGTGGGGTTTTATCACAAAAGGCCTCGGTGTTAGTTAGAAATTTGCTCAACCATATTGATATTGTTCATGCAATATTGATATTGGCATCATTAAATTGAGAGCACGTATGATCTCGATAGATCTGAGAAATTAATGACATGAAGAAATTTATTGTGCATTCCTTTCAGGCCAAACCTTTCTTGGACTGCAAGTTATACAAGTATGCAGCGTCTGATGGTAATATCTGCAGCCTGCAGCTGCAGGTCTCTAGTCCCAAGCTATATCATATCATGTGTTATTATTGCTGAATATCTGCTTCTACTACTACTATTTAAACCTATGTTTCCTTTGCCTCAACTCTACCTATATTGATTGTTGGCACTAAAACTTGAACAGATAGAGATGAGTGCAACTTACAAGAGATGTGGACGATCTAAGAGATCGATTGAGTGATAGATGGAGATTCTTCCTGTCTTCGGATGCTGATCCTGAATAGAAGGAAGCTAAGACTCGTGAGGTCTATGGAACCGGTGTGGAACCAGCCTAAGACCCTCCGATGCCAAAGTAAGATTGTTTTCTAAGAGCTTTTGCTGTTGACAATATAATAGTATAAAAGTCAAGCTGAAAAGTCTTACCCCTGTACTGTGGTGGAGGGGTGTATTTATAGAGGGCATTTTGTATGCTCTTAGTACTTTCTTTCGATGTGGGACTCGTGGGAGAGCCCTAGGAGGTTGACACGAGTCCTTAGATATTTCGGGCGGGTGCTTCGAGGTTGATTTGTGCAGAATCGGTAAGGGATACCGATTGTAGACGAGATGGGCATGTGGCCGCTTTGAGACAATGCCATCGGTGGCCTATGCCGATTCTTCGAGGCCTTGGGTGAGCTCCCATGATCCACGTGTCGTTTGTATGAGCGGAGGATCAGATATGGTACAAACATTGATATTGGACTTCTTCATCTTTAGAACCAACCAAATATGACTTTTCACTCCAATTTGCTCCACCATATTGTCAATACACTACTAGAGAATATCATGAGATTTGAGGAGATCCATTGCGAAGAGAGACCATACACTACTAGAAAATCTTATTATAATTCACTGATACACTCGTGGGGTGGTGGTTGGGAGCAGAGGATGAGGTGAGCTGGGTTGGGATTTCTTCGAAATTATTATTTTTTATTTTCTAAATATTTTAGGTTTTAATAAACGTAAAAAAAAAAAAACTTAAAACAATAAATCACGTGGAAGGCATGTGACTTTTGGCCAGAAAAGTGGATGAAATTTGAAAAATTTGACGGTAAGGGCTAAATTGAGTTCAAGTGCTAAATTGGCGGAAAAATAATAAAAGGGTTAAGTTCGATTAGGGTGATAGTTTAGAGGACAAAACAACACTTTGCCCTAAAAATTTATATATTTTGTACCTTGAAAAAGATCTTGAATTGTGATGACTAACCAAAAGTCACCAGAACATATCTTACATTTATTTTATGCATAGAAATGTTAGATATAATATTGTTTTGCTTCAAGTGCTAGATTACCTATCATTTTAACAAAGGGTACAGCAGACTTTGTAATAAGTTCAACTCTAGATGAAACAGAGGCATGGCCAAACAGAGATAAACTGAAAAAGGCAAGCTCTGTTGGGGACAACCTTGATGAAAGATAGCCGTGCAAGTAATACGGATCCAAGTCAAAGAAAGCATCAAAGAACCTTCGAGTCTCATTCAGATCAAGCTTCAACAAAGTCTCCATCCCAAAAGAGTAAAACTCCCTAACACATCTCCTCTCAATTGGCCACAACCCCTTCCACACTCTATCATAAAGTGGCTGCCCTCTGATCATTCGGGTCGAGCCGAGGCACTGCACAATGGCCTCGGCTAGCACCGGGGCTAGAGACATGGCCGATGCCACCATGTACCCGGCTGAAGGATTGACAAGCCCGGAAGTTCCTCCCATAGCCATCACCTCTTGAGGCATACGAGGAAGAGGGCCTCCCATTGGGATCAAACACTTCTCAGCCTCCAAAACCCTCTTCACTCTAATTCCCAAATGCCTTAGCCTTGCAACCATTCTCTTCTTCACCTCCTCATAAGACAGCACTGGCCTACCAACCAATGAAGTTTCCATCAAATATATTAGGCTTGAATCAAATGGCATGGCAAAGAGAAAAGTTGGAAATCTTGAATTTGTAGTGAGCATAGAAGGCTCATTTCTGAGATGGGAGTCTCTCCAATCCAACTGAACAACCTTATCCAAGTCAAAAGGGTGAAAATCCACTTCAGCCAAAATGCCGTGGCCAGTCTGATAGCCATGGTTCCTTGGTTTGTCATACTCTATGAAAGTGCTTGCAAACCCACTAGCATCAACAATTAGGCTTCCCTTGAGCTCATTGCCATCGTCACAGAATATCGAAGATTCAAACTCTTGGTGCTCAATTTTCAAAACCTTGGCCTTATGAAACTTGACATCATTAGAAAGGCACCTCTCCATTAGCAAAGTCTTGAATTTCTTCCGGCTAATTCGACCAAAAGGGCGGTCTATGTACTTGACATTGTCTTCATCAATATAAAGGCAAGACATAGGCCAAGTTTTTTCTAAGCAACTCTCAAGCTGCAAGCTCTCAAACTCATCAACCCAAACACTATAGGTATTTGGCCACAAAGATTGCGGTGAAGGATCAACACAACATACCTTAATGCCATGCTGTGACACTTGCTCTGCAAGGCGAAGCCCGGCAGGGCCAGTGCCGATGATGATCAAGTCTAAGGAAGACCTAGTAGATGTGTCGAACCGGGGGATGTCGAAATCTAAGAATTCAGGTTTTGCCTCCGGTTTTAAATCAAGAAAATTTCCACATTCGCTCCTCTGGGCTTTGAAAGGAGTATTTCTTGAAGATGTGCCACAGGTTCTTGGAAATGAAAATGGAGGATTGAATGAATGTAAAAATTGGCAGCTCTGGGTTGCTGGTGGTGGTGAAAACAGCCTCATAAGAGTACCCATTAGAGAGTTTATTAGAGAGATGAACCAGTAGAAATGAATCCTAAAATACTATTATTTATAAGGAAATGTTTGTTGGGGATACTTCTGAGCAAACGTACATATAACAAAACAATCTTGATAAACTTTTATAAGACAGTTCCTAATGCAGATTAGTAAAACAATTTAGTTAAAAAGTAACATATGTTCGTTCAGTTTTTATTTCTTAAATACATACTACTTTTTATATTAAATTATTCTGTCACGTAGCACGAACAACCTTTATTACTTTTGTTTTGTTTTGGGCGCTTATTCATGCAAATTTATCCCCAAGATTGCTCAAGTAGCCTTCTTTAATGCTGATCGCGATAACTTATCCACATGTCCGTACTTCAAATTAAAAAACCAATTTGTCCCATGTGATGCTCTGCTCATTGCTCAAATTAAATAATAAATATGAGTGGGCGGCGGCCAGATTTATCAAAACTCCACATGCAATTGGTCTACCAAATTTCATACTTATAATATCACGACGTCACGAAATATCAATGAAATTATTGAGAGCATGCATACGATTATTGAAATGAATTGCATATATTTGGGCCACGGGATGGCAATGGGTCGAATCGGGGGTGGGTATGCCATTCCCATCCCCATCCCCGTTAAGCTCTTTTCCCCCATCCCCACCTTTATACCCGCAATATTCATATCGGGGATTCCCCATCCCCACCTTCGTTGGGGAATGGGTTCCCCGACCCACCCCATTATGGAAGAAAAAACCAATATATAACTACTTTGTTGAAGAAAAAAAATAGTACTAAGGCAAGATATAATATATACTTATTAGACAATATAAGAATGTTTATATATGTACTGGAAGTTAACTAAATAAATAAGTAGTGTGGCTTAAGATTTGTATAAATTATATAAGTACAGAATATAATAATAAAAAACTTAGTTGGTACAATTACTTTAATAGCATATTTATATATACTATAATATATATACCTCATCAAAAAATTAATATATATATTCTAAACGGGGAGGGTTCGGGTTAGGGATTAAAATACCATCCCCGCCCCTCCCCGAACACCATACCCAAAAAATTCCCCAGACCCATCCCCATACTCGTTTTTTGTCCTTCATACCCGACCCATTAGGGTCGAATCCCCGCGAAGACCCTTACCCGCGGGGAAAATTGCCATCCCACGGCCACCGATAACAACAAAAATAAAATTAAAAAATCATTGTTTTTGGTATAGCCGCCAGATAGTGAAAGTGTTGGGTGTTTAGTCTTTATAGCGTGCAGTCATGTTTGAAAGACTACAGTGTGTGTAATGACGCCATTTTCAAGTTCACATTTATTTTTGGGAATTGTAAAACTTGCGAAAAATTTATAATTTCTCTCTCTGTTACTTAAATCGTTAGTGAATTTGTTAAATGCTTGCGTATCAAAAGTGTAATTGTTTATTTAATGACATGAACTTCCACATGGACAAAATAATAATAAAAACTTATTTTATTATTTCAATTAATTTAAATTTAAATATTTAAAATAAAAAAAACTAATCCAAAAAATACCCAGCCTCCCAACACCCACCACCAGCACAACCCATCCCGACCCAACCTCCCCAGCCCACCCTCTGCACCACTACACCACCCACCCTCTTCGCATCCCTGTATCACCACCCTCATTGGAATGTCGGGTGTTGCAATCGGAAGGGAGAGCGGGGGCATGTTGTTAGATATTATGTTAAGAAACTAAATTAAAATTTGATTTTATAAAAGAAGAAAAAATGCAATATCGAATCTTATGGGGTGGGCGGTAACTTTTGTATTATAGTAGTAGACCAAACATTAAAAATTAGAACAAGTTGAAAATGACTTGCAATCGGTCAAATCCACACTCATAAGGTCACACACTTACACGCTTTCATCTCTAGGGAATTGGAATGCCCACCCCAACCTGTTGGTGGGAATTGAACTCAAAACCTCTTGGTGAGCAACTCGACCCCAATTCCACCCAACGTTTGATGGTGGTATATGATGTTCTTCCTTTGAGTTTGAAGTAACATGTCAATATTCCGTCGACACGTTTGAGGTTCACGATTTTTCTAAGTACCCCTTTAAAAATCATCCCCGTTAGAAAAAAAAAAGAAAAAAAAGAAAAAAAAGAAACCAAATCAGCCCCTTAATTGACATCATCAAAATTTCATTTTCATCGGAGGGACTATGTTTGTCTTCACATTATTTGTTCCAACGAAAAAAAAATTTATTTATATAATTTTTGCAGGGAGGAATGTTCATTATGTTCCTAGGTACGTAAATATAGGTATTTTAAGAAGAAAAAAGATAAGCAAAAACCTACTAAAGAAAAACACATTAGGTTCTGCACACAATTCGATCTCCACAGTAAAATTGGATTCAAGGGTGATCAACATTTTGATCTTGAATCAAACGGGACCACGAGTAGTGTCACATCTAGAGGTGTCAAACGGGCCGTGCCGGGCCGGCCCGTCCCATTTAAACTCGTGCTTTTAACATTTTCGTGCCGTGCCGGGCCGGCCCATTTAATTTATCGGGCCGTGCCGTGCCGGCCCATTTAATAAAATCATTGATCCCGGCCCGGCCCAAAGCCCATGTCCATATTCAAACGGGCCGGGCCGGGCTCGTGCCGTGCCCGTGCTCGTGCTCGTGCCATACTCGGGCCCAAGAACCAAACCATTTAATTTGATTTTTTCACTTGATTTTTTTTTTCTACTAGATAATTCAAATTATAAATATTAAAAATATAATTAGAGGCAATAAATTATGAATTATTTGAAAACATTAATCAATCAAACATCCAAACAATATGAAGGGGCGGAGGGCAAAAAATGTCCAACTCCACAAAGTCCACTTGAACTTTTCATCTTTAAACAATTTATTATTTTATACGTGAAGAAATGTTTTGCTTTGATTATAGGAGAAGTGTATATGTCATATATATTAATTATATATCAAGTCCAATGTTGTTTAATTAATTTGTAGTTGATATGTTTAATTAACTAAGGACCCAAGTAATTTCCCTAAAATGAAAGACATGAAATATATGTTTATGATTTTTTTTTTTTTAAACATATAAACAATGACATTAGATGTCAAATTATTGCATTTTGACTTTTTGAAAAAAAAAAAAAAAAAACTAAATGGGCCGTGCTTGGGTCGTGCTTGGGCTCGTGCCTGGGCTCGTGCCGTGCTTGAAGCGGGCTCGGGCCAAGCCCGGCCCATGTCGGGCCATGGGCCGGCCCGGTCCATTGGACCTATTTCTTAATCCCGGCCCGGCCCAAATTTTCGTGTCGTGCCGAGCACGGCCCATTAATATTCGTGCTCGTACCGTGCCGTGCCTCATTTAAACGGGCTGGGCTCGTGCCGTGCCGGGCCGGCCCGTCCCGTTTGACATGGTTAGTGATCTTTGACTTTGTTGGTGGATGAGTTGGCAAGTGCGTTGGTGATTCTCTCGAACTCGATGAAGAACAAAAAGCCTTTGAGTTGTCTAGTGTTTGATTTGGACACAGAGATTTCATGATTTGTGAAACGCTCGAGTTTGTTTCTTTTCTAAACGTCACTTCTCTTGAATGATAGCCTAGAATTTATAGGTAAGAAATTGGATCTTGTTTCAGAATTCCCAATTTAAATCCCTTGATTTGTGAGATTGAATGTTGATTTTACTTAACCGTGGACCGTAGAAGATGCCCTTAGATATACCAGTTAAGAAAGATGAGTGCAGGCAGCTCTTTGTAACTTTAAGAAAACAGAGGCCATGCATGACTTTTGAGTATTATTCTAAATCAAGTTTTTGGATTGCTTGTTTTCTCTTTGACTTTTGAGTATTAATTTGAGTCCACTGGTGGAGATTGCTTTCTTTCTCCATGAGATGATTTCGTTTTGTAACAATTTGTGTTCTTCGTTTTGTTGTTCCAGCACCCACACCATCTCCTCCAACTCAAGAAAACCTCTCAAATTGTCCACCAACTCAGAGGCCACTCAAACTCCAACTTCTCCACCACCAAATAAATCAACTCACTCACGAAGTCAACTACATATTTGAAAAACCTTTCACACCAACTGATCAGCCATTTCCAGGTCCTCCACCCCTTCTCCCCCTTCCATAACCACTGAAATTCCATGGTAAATCTCTTTCATCTCCAGTAGTAAGGTTTGTTTTTGAAACCATCAAAGTTTGTGTGTTGCTGCAATGTTTTCCTTCATATTCAGTTTCTCTTAAACGGAAACCATGGTTGTGTTGCTATTTTAACAAGTTTTTGGGGCAATGAATACGTAGCAGGTCAAATTTGCTCAATTGGGGTGCAAAAGCAAACATACAAATAGTTATTTCGTGGAGAATGCTGTTGCATTAAATTTTTCGGTACCGCTATACTTTAGAAGCTTAAGCAGATTCAGGACCACTAGTAGATGTACTAGAAACGCACTCCCTTGTGTGCTGTCACGTTTTACACACCAGAAACAGATACCTAAGGGAATATGAGATGTAAACAGAAAACTAAGGTAATGTGAGATGAGGTTCAAATCCAATCATTTAACATGGAGCACTTGAAACTAGAGCTCTAATATTCTGGTAAAGTATACTGTATAAGGAATGGACCAATGTGTATAGTCCAAGCTAACAACACAAACAACATTACAGAACGAAACAAAAGGCAAATTTTTCCAAGTGTTACAGTATTATGCAGCTTCAAGTGCTAGATTACCCATCAGTTTAACCAAAGGCAAAGGACACTTTGTAACAATATCGAACCTAGACGGGGAAGAGGCACGGCCAAACAGCGATAAACTCAACAAAGCAAGCTCTCTAAGAGACAACCTTGAGGAGAGAAACCCGTGCCAGTAATAAGGATCCAAGTCAAAGAAAGCATCAAAGAACCTTCTACTCCCATCCAGATCAAGCTTTAACAAAGTCTCCATACCAAAAGAGTAAAACTCCCGTACACATCTCCTTTCAATTGGCCACAAGCCATTCCATGCTTTATGATAAAGTGGCTGCCCTCTAATCATTCGGGTTGAGCCAAGGCACTCTGCAATGGCCTCAGCCAATATCGGGGCTAGAGCCATGGTCCGAGCCACCATGTAGCCAGTTGAAGGGTGGACGACCCCAGAAGTCCCTCCAATTGCCATCACACTTTGGGGGATCCGAGGAAGAGGGCCTCCCATTGGGATCAAACACTTCTCATCTTCAATCATCCTCTTCACTCTAATTCCCAAATGCCTTAGCCTCGCAACCATTCGTTTCTTAACCTCCATATAAGATAACACTGGCCTACTAACAAGTGAAGTTTCTTCTAAGAATACCAAGTTTGAATCAAATGGCATAGCGTAGAGAAACGTCGGAAATTTAGAATTGCTAGTACGCAAATATGGTTCATTTCCAAGATGGGAATCTCTCCAATCCATCAGAAGCATCTTATCCAAATCAAAGGGGTGTTCTTCCACTTCAGCCAAAATACCATGAGCAATCTGATACCCATGGTTCCTTGGCTTCTCATACTCTATGAAACTGCTAGCAAACCCACTAGCATCAACAACCAAGCTTGCCTTGAGCTCATTCCCATCGTCACACAAAATAGAAGACTCAAACCCTTGGTGCTCAATTTTCCACACCTTGGCCCTGTGAAATTGAACCTCATTGGAGAGACATCTCTCCAATAACAGAGTCTTGAGTTTCTTCCTACTGACTCTACCATAAGGACGGTCCAAATACTTGGTCTTATTATCATCAACATGAACACAAGCCATAGGCCATGTTTTGTCTAAGCAATTTTTAAGGTTCAAGCTTTCAAACTCATCGACCCAGACACCGTAGTTATTTGGCCACATAGAAAGGGGTGAAGGATCAACACAACATACCTTAATGCCATAGCTTGAAACCTGCTCTGCAAGACGAAGCCCAGCAGGGCCTGTGCCGATTATAATCACATCCAAGCGAGAACGGCTTGATGGGTCGAATTTGGGGAGGTCGAAATCGAAGAACTCGGGTTTTGACTCGGGTTTCAAGTCAAGGAAATTGCCAAACTTGCTGCTTTGGATTTTCGAGAAAGATTTTCTTGAAGATGGGTGATGGGTTTTTGGAAAAGAAAATGGAGGGTTTGATGAATCAGAGAAATTGAATTGACTAGATTTTGCTCCTGGTGGAGGTGAAAACGGCCTGAACAGGGTGGCCATTAGAGAGAGAGAGAGAGATATACAAAGTCAAACGGAAGTGGAAAGTCGTTATTAATGGAAGAACGGCTGAAGGAGATACCGACAGAATGGAATCTGAAACTCTTGCTATCAAAATTATTCTTTATGCCCAAAGCACACAACATATTATCATGGACCTTCGCCAGGGCAAACCAGGTAGTGATCGGTCCAATTGTTTTTAGGTCAATTAAAACTTTTAGAATCTTAATGAATTAAATAATTTTTCTTCATTTCATCGGCAGGTTTACTAATTCAAAATCGGGTGAGGATGAATTGAATTGAGAAGGAGTCAGGATCCGAATTCACATTGAAGGCTTAGTTTGGTATTGCTGTGCTTTCTAAAAAAACTGCTTCTGCTGTGCTGCGAGAATAAACAGCTGTGAAGTGAAGCAACTAAGTGTTTGGTAATCTATATTTATAAAAGAGTGTTGCTATTTCCACCCCCTTGTCCTATTTTCTCACCTACCTTATCTTCCCACCCACCATGTAAATTTGAAAAAATTAAAATCTTATCTTTCCACCCACCATTATTCCTAAAACACCCTTAAATTATTAAAATAAATTAATAATAAAATAAGATTTTATTATTAATTTATTCCTAAAACACTACACTAGCCACCAGCCCCTCCCCACCTCTTCACACTCCTCCACCATGGCTTGAGCAAAATTCTCAAAAATACTTAGTTATTTGTGCAGAGCTTCTTCAACCTCTGCGCGAAATTGGGGTTGAGGGTTGGAGACAAAGCCACGATTAATACAAAAAAAAAGCGGATTCACCTATAGTCTTATATCAATCTGTCAGAGACAAATAACCCAAATAAGAAAACACTAATTCACCATGAATTCAGAAGATAAAAAAAAAATAAAAACAGAAATCTAGAAAGAAAAAATAGTAAAGAAGCAGAGGAAGAGACTTTAATCTCATACACCAAGTGAGTTTTTTTAAAAGAGAAACGATTGTATTAAAAGGGTGGATAAAGCATCCACAACACTTGATTTATTATTATTATTTTTTTAAAAGCAACCACAACCAACAAAAAATGAGACCACAGGAAAGAATCGAAAAATAAAAACAGAGGAAACGAGGAACACAGATTCGTTTTACCGCTGCCACCAAATCTAACATAATGAAAAAATGTTGTTTTATTTTTATTTTAGGTTATTGTTTTATTTGAAATGCTTTAAAAAAGTTTTTTCCTTAGGTCTTTAAAAGTCATTTTACAAAGGGATAAATTTATTTTAAAATTTAAAAATAAGGTGGGTGGGAAAATAGGACAGGTGGGTGGAAATAGCAGCACTCTTATAAAAGTGCTGTGAATATAAAAAGTAGTGTTTTGGTGTTTGGTAAATTTTTTTGTAAAAGTGATGTGATTGTGTATAATGACCAAAAGGGTATGATAAAAAAAATTATTTATTTATGTTTCTTTTTCAAAAGAGAAGAAATTTCAATACATCTTTTTTCTTTATTTTTTCTCTCTCCCTTTTCTCTCAACCATTCTTCTCCCTTCTCTGCAAGTCTTTTTTTTTAGTCAAAAGTGTAAGCTTTTCCATCTCACACCTTTCTCTCTTTCTCTCCATCCATCCATCTCTTAAATTTCATCAAGATCTGGGGGCTTGGGATGTCGGCAACCTTGAGTTGGTATTTGGGTTTGGCAATGACGCTTGGGACGTGGATGCTACATCCCCACCTCTCTCTCTTTGCTCTATGAATGTGAATAGTGGGATTGTAATATTGGATTGTGTTTTGGTGGGGAAGACAAGGAAGTTGGGGGTTTGGTTTTCTTTTTCTAGAGGAGATAACTGGTGGGTAATCTGGATGTTGGATTTTTTGTGGCTGTGGAGATGATAAAGTGCGGAGCTAAGGTTGGGGTTTTTTGGGTTGGAGGGGAAGAAGTTCTGGGTCTGTAAAATAGGGAGGTGGGTTGGTGGGGTTTTGGGTTGAGATGGTAGCTTTGACGGATTGAGGAAGGGGAGCAGGTTGCAGAGAGATGATGAATCGAGCAATCCAAAAAATCCAAGAGAAACGACACTTGGGAGGCTCGAACCCAGGATGACGAAGATAGAGCATGTAATTGTTTGAAACAAATAAGAGCAATATAGGCAATTTGAAAGTTTCATTAAACCCTCCGCATGCTTCTCCGCGCAGCAAATTTTAGAAGCAGGAGGTGAGGTGCTTCTTGTTTTTGGCTGTGAATGGCAGCAGATTTTAAAATAAGCAACTTGGATTGGTTTTACCAAACACTTAAACCTCCAAAACTTCTTTTCAAAGCTGCTTATTTTTTAAGCGCAGCAACCCCAAACCAAGCCTTAATAAACTATCTAGAATCAGAGTAAAAATGATAATGATTCCCTACAAATTGTTTCTAAATTTCCTTGAATCGGAATTGAAATTAGTTTGATTACTAAAATGCCCTTATTTCTAATAAATTAATTTATATGCAAATTTTTATTGGATTAATTTTAAGGAAAATTAGGTTTTAGACATAGATAACTTTACTTATTAGTATTTAAGACATTTGCTATTTTGGTTTGGGTTTTAATACCTATAAAAGAATTGTTATTTTGGATTAGGTCAAAGAGTCACTAAAAGGACAATTACACCCTTTTCATTGGGTTTAGGGTTTAGGGTTTAGGGTGGCAGGCCGGCGACAGGTGGTCGGCAGTAGGATTCCGACGGGGTTCCAGCGGCGGTGACCGGTGGCGGGGTTCCGGCGGTGGCCGGCGCGTGAGATTCCGGTGGTGGTGTGGTGATTGGCTAGATATTTTGTAAATTTGAAATAAAATATTGAAATTTGAAAATAATGGCATAATGGCATATGTTGTAATTTTAAAGTTCTTTAATTATATTTTGGTAAAAGCAGGTACTATATTTTGACTTTTGGCTTTATCCTAATTAGCTGAAATTGAATTCCTATTTACCTAAATAGTAAACTATATTGTGTGTGAAAACTAAAGCTCCCTTAATTTTATAAGGATATAATGAGCAAATAATATGAATTCCTGATTGGTTAGTTCTCCGGAAATTAGAATACCACCGCTCACCCTAGAACTCCAGATTTGTGAGGGCCCCACTTACATTTTCATTCCTTTATGTGAAGTAAACACGAGTAATCCGTCTGCAGAATCCAACTCCTAATTTTGATTCTGATTACGGATTAGTAAACATGTCATACATCAGACGCTTTAGCGTGTATTAATTGTGTTTTTTATTTAATTTTTTATTATATAGTTTTTCATTTTAAAATCTGTGGGTGTCTCTTTGTTGAGAAGGCTTAGTTGGGTTGGATAGTTGGGAAGATGTGAATATAGCCTTCAAGTCTTCATTTATAAGTTACCAAGAACTAGGCCCAAAGTATCCTAAAGGAGAAGCAAGTCCTAGGGAATAGGCTCTAGAAACACACCCAAAGCCCATTTACAACATAACAAAAAGGCTTTTAACTTCTTTTAAATTACAAAACTGCCATTGATTTCTTAAAACAAACCCAATCTCAAAACCTTATAAAAAAAGCTCAAAACACTCAATAGGGCATCAAAGTAATTTAATAATCAAAATTAAATTTAATAGGGCCAGCTATCATTTTTTGGGTTTGTTTATAGAAATTAAATGGTGTATGATTTATTTATAATTTTAGTGCTAAGAATAGGTATATGACTACATATCTCTTTTTGTATTAACTGCTCTTATGCCTTCCAATTTTTTCTGCAATGTAGGTTAGCATTGAATGTAACGGCAAGGGTGTATCAATTGATGTTGTGTAATACTTCCCTTTGAGAATGGAGAAATTGACGTTGGTGAACCTGGAACAAATGGTCAGCACTTACCAACCAATTCACTAGGTGATCTAAAGATGGCCACCTGATGAACTCTGGGTATTCCTCCACTCTATGTCTTTATAGTATTTTTGTACTTCAAAATGATTCAATTGTCAATATTATTATGTTTTTAATGTCAATATTATTTGTTTTAATGTGTAACATTCATTGTATGTTAAATTACTCTATCGAATTATATTATTAGAGTGGATGTACAATTTTCTGTTTTTTTATTATATATATATATATATATATATATATATATATATATTTATATATATGTTGGGTTATCTAATAGTTTTCTTTAATGTTCTTGACGGCTAAAATCCGTCAAGAAAATAGCTCATAAATGTCAACAAAAAGGTTTAAAAGCATCAAGGTTGACTATATAAGTTGACGGTTTTCACAGAAACATGACGCTTTTTAGCCATCAAAAGAATCCTTTACTTGACGCTAGAGGGTACCCTCCGGCACTCTTGACGGCTCCTTAGCCGTCACTTATTATGTTTCCTGACACTTTTTAGCCATCAGTAAGCACTGTTTTTCTTGTAGAACTTGATTTCATGAGAATTTCAGATGCTTGAGGGTGTTTTGACTGGTATTGTGGACTTTTGTATTATAAAACCTAATATGATGCAGTACACAATTGATGCATGCTTCATTTTTTATGTCAAATAGTTTAAGGTGTGCAATGCATGTTAAAGATTTTTCACTGGCTTGAAAACGTTGAATCCCATTAATTGGTTTCAAGTAGTGAAATTTATATGTCGAAATGGTAATGTACTAATTCTAGTGATAATCATGATTTATCTTATTGGTTGTGATTCAATTACAGTCTTGTTAAAGGAGAATGAGAAGTTTAACATTGGAAAGAGAAAGTAAATGATATTATTCCTGCTGTGTAAATTTTGTCTCAGCCACCATATGAAGGCTGGGTAGGTGAATGTCTCTGATGCTGGCCTGTGTACATGGACATTCGTGATGACTGAGGAGGGGGTTGATGTTAGATGACGATGCATATGGAATTGTGGCCATGACATTGAATCAGTGAGCCAATCTGTTTGGCTATGTTCTTGCAAAATATCTTCTTTTTCTTTGGGTTATCCCATCTCTCTCTATCCCCTGTCTTGCACAATGAGAGAAAGCATATGCTTTTTCTTTTGTAGGGCAAGACAAGACTAGATGAGGACCAAGCATCAAATATGGAGTGACTTGGATACGTTTTTGTTGTCGACTTTTGGAAGTGGTCATTGGACTATTCTCTTGAGTAGTCTAGATGAGAAGACCATCAATCTACAAAATAAAATAGTTGGACCATCAATATGAGATGATGCATATTGATCTGTATTAGTTCATCAGTATACAATTGCGTACTGATATATCACGATGCGTCCCTGATAAGGTAGATACCATTTCAAGTATCAGTAGGCAAGCCTTGGAGCCATTCAACATGGCTTGACTTAATTGAAATGGCTTGGAAATTAGGTATTTGTTTAAGGGAAAATAGAGAAGGACTGACTCCCTAAATGGTACACTATAAGCAATAGCCACACCAAACTAGGAAACTGATAAAACAATGGTGGCTGCATAGTCTCTATTGTTAGTGGAGACAATTTATTGTCCCAAAAATCAATTGAGGGAACAAATAAAAATTAGTACCTAGTGTGAGATTTTTTTAGTAGTGAAGCAAATAAATACTTTAGGCACTCTTACAAATTAGTTATTTCAACATATTAGTTTTTTCAATTTGTCTAATCATCGGAAAGAAAATTCTGAGTAGATAAAGATTGGTGCAGCGTATATATGGGCTTTTGGAAAATAAAAATAAAAATAAAAATTTAACCCCCTCTCTACCTTTTGTGTCGAAAGACATAGAAAGAATCTGAATCTACTTTCTTTTTTCCTATATAGCAAATTTGTCTAATCATCGGAAAGAAAATTCTGAGTAGATAACATTTACCCCCCTCCCCACCACCACCCCCCACCCCCCTTTCTCTCTCGGTTTTTTAAGTCACACAAAGATGCAATAAAGGCTGTGATCATGGGGTGGAATCACATTCTCTCTTTATGCTTGGGGTTGGGTGGATAGGTGGGGGCATAGGTGGATGCGGGGCATGTGAGAATGTGAATGTAACAGTATCCTAATTAAATGGAAAACTAACAAACCTTGAAAGGACTTAATGCTTATGGACGAAGTCATTTTCTTTCTTTTCATGGAAAATATATAACAGTATCAACTAAGTCACTTGTAATTTCCAAACAGCTGCGTAAGTAGGACAGAGATTGGAGTGGAATGCCACATGGTAACAACACAACGGAGAATAATACCAAAACCCTTCTCCTAATCCTGAGAGTTAGTTATATAGAAAGATATAACAACGTCATCTTTTATTATATATGAAAGCTTTATAGAAGGTACAGTAATTAATGGTTCGACAAAGAACCAAAAAACATGGGTGTCCAATTTAGAGAGACTAAGACCTTGTTTGTTAGGGAGGATACTAGACTAGCAAAATGCCTATATTTTATGTGCAATCGAGGCATAATATGGATATTGTTGTCTAACTTGGTGTATGAAGGAGAAATATATTCATAAGAGGTTGATGACCAAAACTTATCCCTCATAATCCCACCAATTTCAAGGGGATTAAGGAGTAAAAGTTTTAGTCACCAACCTCTTATATATAGTCCCCATTTTTCCTCCAAGTTAGAGAACATATCCATATTATGCCTTGAATGCACATGAAATGTAGACATTTTTCTAGTCTAGTCTAGTCTAGTCCTCCCTATCAAACAAACCCTTAATACCTTGATGCATATATCCTTTTAGTCCACAATCTTTCTTAGACTATTACGTACTTGTGTTAATTTACAAAGATGATTGTTGATTTCCTCACACTTAGAAGAATAATAATAATATTTAATAATATTATTTTTTATACAAGCGATATTTAGAGAGAAGAGTTTTCTCACACACACTGCCAAGGTACCATGTAAGTTCATACCTGAGACCACTATAAGTCAATGTCCTTTTTCACTTTGGAATTGTGAAGCAAAGTGTTATTGTTATTTTTTTTAATATTTAAATTGCGATGTGTGAACTCTGAAGCTCTCAAATTTAATTTAAATGAGGTGTGATGTACAGAGCATAAGTCAACTAGAGATTCAAGGGGAGGATATTCATGGTGTAACCTCACGTACCTCCTATGACTGGCATTTGTTAAAGAATGTAACTCATGGTTAGCCTTTGCCTGTCATATTTCTTATGAGAGAAAAATAATAATTTAACAGTATAAATTTCAATCTAAATGTAATGTCCATGATTTATATGTTTCTCTTGGTCAAAAAATATTTAGCTCTCCCATGGAAATCCCTGCTCATGGTTAGGTTATATGTAACTGGTGGAGATTGCTCAAAGGAGGCGATCTACAAATTAGTTAGCAGAAGTCAATTGCATGCATTCAGTCAACACTTCAAATCATTGATTCCCATGGGAATGGAGCGCATTTCGTGGCCAGCTGTTTACCTCCTTTGAAGAGCTCCCGCGGCGAAAGGGATTAGTCACTACTGTCGGCGGTGGACACCCTTGGATCTCATCCAAAAAAATCATTGATTCCTAATTAAGCATCGCTGATCCACAGAAGTTTCAAATTGCTCACAGTAGTGCAGAAAAACAAGCACTGTTTATAGTTTTCTTCATTTTTGTTGATAAGTTTGGTGATGAACAGCTCTTGCAAATAAATTTCAAGCCGTTTAATTTAGTCATTTTAGCAATGAGTATCCAACTCAAAATTGATTAGCAATGAGTGATATTCACACTCTCAACAATCTTAGGTCTATTTTGCATCGAAGATCAATTAACGATGAGAGATAAATACTTTCTAAGGAACCAAAGACCAAGAGTTCGCCCATAAAGATGAGCAAGAGCTTCCATGAGAGAGAAATTTGTTTTCAGCAATTGATGGAAATAGGAGAGAAAACATTAATGGACACATCAACATTTTTCACAATATGCTTTAAAGCCTGAAGGACCAAACTTTTCTCTTTGTCCATCCCCATAGCTTTAAAGCCCGCTTGGCTTTACATGTAGAAGTTACGTACTCCCTCTATATATATAGCAGGAAGAGCAAACCTAGCTCGATCACCAAAACCCCTCCACTCAGTCATGCCATTGCAATTCCGCTCTTTGCTCTTGTGTGTGCTGCTGCTTCTCCTTGGCTTTGCATTGGCAAATACCAATGCTGCCAGGACAGATCCACCCGTTGTTTGTGCAACTCTCAACAGGACCAATTTCGATACTCTTTTTCCAGGGTTCACATTTGGCACAGCTACAGCATCTTACCAAGTCAGTGCCTTCTGGGGGCTTAATTAATGTTACTCTTTAATTTGTTTTAATTTTGCGTTTCATATAGTTACATAGGTTTAATTTGATTTCAACGTCAGATCATCTAGCATGAATATTGGCATCTTCACTATGTGTACATTTCAGTTAGAAGGTGCTGCAAACATAGATGGTAGAGGGCCAAGCATATGGGATGCCTTCACCCACAACCATCCAGGTCTGTTGAATAAAACAATCAATTAGTTAACAAATAATTTTTTTTTTGGGTGACTAAATTGATGATCAGCTACTTCATTTCAAAAGCTATTATATACAGCTAATTCATTCGTTGCTTTTTTAATTGAAGTTTTCTACCTCACTATCTCTGGTGTCATTCTTTCCCCTGCTACATATTGTTTTCTCCAAAATCCTTTTATGCTGGTGAATGCCTTTTCTTATGGGGACTACATCAATTAAATACACGTTTTCCAATGTAAAGCCAATACTTCATGGAAATGAACTTACCGTTTTGTTTGAAGTGTTATAAAAGTGCTGAATGGGAACTGCATAGAAATATATGCTCTTCTCACGTTTGAGTGAGTTGAAACTAAGACCTTACCCAACAAAGAGGAGACAACTCCACTAGACCAGAGAAGATCGTTAGAAAGTTGTAAAAAATTTGAATAAGGCTATGCCATTTAATAAGGGTAATCATGGAAAATAAAATCAAAGGTTTTACTATATTAAAGACATTGTTTAAAATACGAGAGGAATAATACATCGCATGAGAAGAAGTGAGAAGTTCCAAAAAGAAGGTTAGAGTGATGGCTAGCATTCTCCTATTTAAATATCTAGATAGTTAAATTAATTTGTGTGCTTATTTATAAACAAAATTACATTTGGTTAATTGCAGAAAAAATCACCGATGGCAGTAATGGAGATGTTGCTATTGATCAATATCACCGATATAAGGTTTCAAAATCACATAATTTTATTATATAGACCTTCTATATATTGAATTTGAACATACGACACTGAAGATGAGATCCTTAATTTTTGTCTTCTTTCTTATAATTATGTATATCGTTTGTGTCATTACAGGAAGATGTAGCAATTATGAAGGATATGGGGTTGGATGCTTATAGGTTCTCTATCTCATGGTCTAGATTGTTACCTAGTAAGTTGATCATCGGCATCCACATAATTTATTGCCACCAATCACTTTATAATTTAACATATTTTATTCAATTTAATTTCTATATCTCGGTAGGTTTTGACTCATATTTTTTTGTTTTGTTTTAATTATTAGATGGAACACTAAGTGGTGGAATTAACAAGAAAGGAATTGAATACTACAATAATCTCACCAATGAACTCATACGCAATGGTGATACAGCTATCAATCTCATATAAATCCTCCAAATATATAATAAATACATGCACGTATTTAATCTAAATTTTATTTTTCTTTTATTGGTCATGCCATATATAGGTATAGAACCACTAGTGACACTCTTTCACTGGGATGTTCCCCAAGCCTTAGAAGAAGAATATGGTGGTGTGTTAAGCCCTCGTATTGTGTAAGTGAACAAAAGTTATCCTTTGTATAATATTGATCACTTAATTATATAAATACTAATATATATATAACAAATACATTTTTAAATGTGTACACACAGCGATGATTTTAAAGCATATGCAGAACTTTGTTATAAGGAATTTGGTGATCGAGTAAAGCATTGGACCACACTTAATGAGCCATATACCATTAGTAACCATGGTTATACAATCGGGATCCACGCACCAGGACGATGCTCTTGTTGGTATGACCCAACCTGCCTTGGTGGAGATTCGGGTACTGAACCATATTTGGTGACACACAACCTACTTCTTGCTCATGCAGCTGCTGTAAAATTGTACAGAGAAAAATATCAGGTACTTTAAATTTTTTTTTTTTTGGTTTGAATATTGGTGTCCTACGAGTAACTAGTATTGAGTAACAACATAAATAGGAATACTTTATAATATTCAGATAAACAATGGTTGTATTATTATTAATTTTTTTTACTCTAAATCAACAAAAAAAAAATGATATTTCTGGAGCAGGCATCTCAGGAAGGAGTGATAGGAATAACAGTTGTATCACATTGGTTTGAGCCCGCTTCGGAGTTACAAAAAGATATAAATGCTTCAGTTCGAGCTTTGGATTTTATGTATGGATGGTAAGTATATTATATTATCTTATACATCATCACATTTAAATGCTTTATTTATGCATTATAACATTGGCTAGCTAGCTAGTAGTACTTTATATAATACTTTAGGTTGACGCTTGGAATTGTCGTATTTTCATAGGTTTATGGACCCATTGACAAGAGGTGACTATCCGCAGAGCATGCGATCTCTTGTTAAAGAACGACTACCGAATTTCACGGAAGAACAATCCAAGTCACTAATTGGGTCATATGATTATATTGGAGTCAACTACTATTCTGCTAGATATGCAAGCGCTTACCCTGAGGATTATTCTATACCTACGCCTCCAAGCTACCTCACAGATGCTTATGTTAATGTTACAAGTGAGTACAAATTGAAAATTTAAAGTAATTAATTAAGTTCTTCAAATACTACTATTCATATATTGGTGATACTAATATTCATATTCATATATGTTGTGGTAGCTGAGCTTAATGGGGTCCCCATTGGTCCACAGGTACACATCAAATTACTCGCTTAAGCTATTGGCATTTTGACAGTTAATACTTATACATATATTTTGTTTGGTAAATGATTTTTCCACTTTCTTTTTATCCACCTACACTCCTTTTTGTTTAGAAAAATGGAGTGTAAGTGGATGAAAAGGGAGTGGGAGAATCAGCCCTTTTGTTTTCCACATACATATATAACTCTTAAAAGTCTTGCTAATCTTCAAATGGGATTGCAGGCTGCTTCAGATTGGTTATATGTTTACCCAAAAGGACTTTACGATCTTGTACTCTACACAAAAAACAAGTACAATGATCCAATTATGTACATTACTGAGAATGGTAATTAATACTTCTAAACATTAATTTATTACATCATCAATAATGTTTCATATATATGTATACTGGTGAAAAATTCAGTACTAAATGCATATGATATTGAATTATATTGCAGGCATGGACGAGTTCAATAATCCCAAAATATCCCTTGAGCAAGCCCTTAATGATAGCAATAGAATTGACTACTACTATCGCCACCTCTGTTACCTCCAAGAAGCAATTATGTAAGTTTTTGTCAACAAAAAAATTTAGGCTATATATGTATTGTCTAGCCTTCTTATATTTCGGTTATTTAATCACTATATTGACCCAACTATGTTCCCTTTTTTTGGTGTTTGCAGAGAGGGTGCTAATGTGCAGGGATACTTTGCATGGTCATTGCTAGACAACTTTGAATGGAGCGAAGGATACACTGTTCGATTTGGTATCAACTATATTGATTACGACAATGGACTGAAAAGACACTCAAAACTCTCGACGCACTGGTTCAAAAATTTCCTCAAGAGATCCTCAATTAGTGAGGAAAAAATTCGAAGATGTGGAAACAATAATGCTAGGGCTCGCAAATTTGTGTATCGAATTTGAATTCCAAAGGATGGATAAAGTACAGTTGCTCCTCCATAGTCGTTGCGCGAGTTGTTTGTCATGTTATAACTTTTTATTTGACTCTTTCTAAGTCGGAATAAGTTGCAACAACTCATTATGAGTTAGTTGTCTTCATAGTGAGAGTTCGGTTTAATTGTGGTTGGAGGGATACTTTATTTATTGTCTTGATGTTCTTGAAGTATCCCTCATGTGTTTATATTTGTCCTTGTTGTCAGTGGCCTTTTATGGCTAATTATGAATAAAAATAAAAACTACAATAAATAAGAGCCATGACCAAAGTATATTTTCTACTTGTTTTATATTAATACATCTAGTTTGTTTAAGTTGAAATAAACTTAGAACACGATATTAGTGTGTAAATTCTCTATGGATCTATTAATAAGTCAAAAGAAAACGCTCGGGTGCTTATTTAAGAAAATGCTTGCTTAGTTAAAAGGATAATATTTTTCTTTAAAAGAAAACTCATGTTGCTTGAATAATTAATTTCATGTGTATACAAATTATACATAGACTTTGGCTTATGTCTTGTTTTAATGTCAATACTATAATAGTAGTCCTTACGCCACATAAACTTAGCTTTCTTTCTAAACCAAATTTTAATTTATTTTTCTAGATTTGATCTCACTGGCATTGAATTTCCTCTTGCATCGAATTCAAGATTTTGTTTGGCAGCGGCAACCATCAACTATCGTTCAAAAATTTCGTGGTCGCATCAATGAAGCGCTCCTGGATCTCTAGGCTCCTTCTATTCATGGTGTTTACCGCCACTTGAAGCGGTCGAAAACACATAACTACATAAGAAAATTAAAATTTCTTTGAACTTCTCTTTTCTTCAAGGAATCTCCCAAGGAGCCAACATTTTTTCAACACTTCTTTGCTTGAATTTAAATAACCATAGCTTTGCTTGTACCTTAAACTTTAGATAAGTAGAGTTTTGCTTAGACTTCAGGGTAATAAGATCTTTTAGGCTAAGGGGGGTGTATCCAATTCTAACTTTTAAAGACTTTTTTTAAGTGAGTGACTTTTCTAGAGTTGACATATTCTTAATGACGTTTACATACTTTATAAAGTAAAGTGACAAACTTTCATATACTTTTCTCATAGAGTTTTATAGACTTCTAAATACTTATTTTTATATTTATTTTACGATTACGATTTATCTATGTTGAATTAACTAGTCGGCATACAATTACGTAAAAGCAAAGAAGAGTTGTCCTTAACATTAGAAAATGATAAAAATGACAAAGTACAATTATAAAATGACAAAGGTTCCATTCATTTCAATGACGTTGAATAAACCATAATAAAAATTCATTTAGAAATTCCAATGCTCATTATCGTTAAGTTGCGTTATCTTGCATGGCATTTCTCCACATGTCAGAAGCTATACCAACTCTCCATTCATTAGCATTCTCTCGTTGTTGTTCTACAGTTTCAAAGACTTGTTCCACATTATCTCCTTCATTCCCTGGTAATGGTGAAGATGATGAAGACTCGTTCTCTGGTTCAATAGGAAATTCATTAGAACGACATTCCCTTCGAAGAAAATTAGGTAGTCCTGCACAAGCTAACACAAGCTCTGCTTGAGTCCTATATGGGAATGGAGGTGTGCTGACTTGAAAATTGTGAATCTTGATTTAAATATCCCAAATATCCTCTCAATTACATTCCTCAAGGAAGGATGGCGAAGATTGAACAACTCAGTTGCGTTTTCAGGGTCACGACCTTGACCAGCAAAATCTCGGAGATGATAACATACACCTCAAAATGGAGCTAAAACTTGACGTCGATTTGGAAATCCGCAATCCACTAAAAAATATTTACCTAATCATAAAATATATAATAAATTTGTATGCAAAGCGTATATAATGAATGATAATAATAAAACGAAGAGATAAGAGTGTACCTTGTGGTACCTTGAGTCCATTCCTCCTTGATAAAGCACCATTTAACACTTTTGAATCATGAGTTGAACCTTCCCATCCACTGAGCACGTATATGAACTTCAAATCAAAGTTACATGCTGCTAATACATTTTGTGATATCTTTCCATGACGATTACGATAGCTACTTACATCACATCCCTTCACCATGGCTGGAATATGTGTACCATCAATAGCTCCAATGCAATCCTGAAATGAATTAATAAGAAATTATAAGTAAAACATAGTCTTTGTTGGAATAATAACAATAATACTTATAATAATAAATTTCATCACCTTAAAGTAGGGGTAAAATTGCGTACTTTCTCTTATCTTAGCTGGCACTGCAGATCGAGGTTTAGCCAACATCTCTGGTGCTAGTGTGTTCAATGCCTTCAAGACTTTGTTGAAGTTTTTGCTAGTAGGAAAATGTGATCGATCAAATGTTTTTCGAGTAAGACAATATCGAGAATTTTGACCTACAGTGAGTAAAAATGTAGCAAGCATTTCTTCAACACAAATAAATCTTGTACCTTGTAGGAGTGTTTTGTCTCTGATGATAGTGCATAATTTCCGAAACACATCTGGATACATTCTATAGACTTGTCAAAATTCTTCAGGATCTTCGTTAATATTTTATGTATATAATCATACCCACTTGTAGTAATTGGCCGTCGGATTAATGGACGCTCAATATACTCGCTACGCATAATAACCATAAGCTCATGTAGCACTTGAACCACTGCTTCCATTGCCATTAGCAAATGCTTGATGGTTTCGTAAACTTCTTCGTCCATTTCTTCCTCGTTCATTTCTTCTCCCTCCATTTCATCTTCCTCTGCTCTAGTATCTCCATGCATGTTTGATTGAGACATCATATGTGAACCACCTAAAATAAATTGGAAGCAATTACATTGTATAATATATAATGTGGTTGCCTCTGTTTAGTAAAGAATGCACTTGAAATTGCATGAGACACAACATTTCTTTAAATATGTTCCAACAGCTCAGAGATATTGTATTTGATGCATATGAAACAAACTTTAAAACTTTAAATATGTTCCCAATATAAAATTTGACAAAATTCCACAAATAAAGCCATAAACAAACTCCAAAAATTCAGATCAGTCGTGCTTAAGCATACTCCAAAATAAATAAATAACCAAGTTCCAAACCAAAGTCTATCGTCTCCCACATAACCTCATTCATTCCGACAACTTATACATTATCCAATTTTTGCGCTCCTGAGGTGGCATTTTCCAGAACATATCTTTTTTTGCTTTAGTATTAAGCAACTCAACAACCTTGTAACGAACCTGACTATCTAAGTTTGGGATTTCCATGATAGCATCCCAGCAACCACTCTCTTTTTCCCTTTTTTCCATAAGGCTATGGATTCCCCAAAAATCTGTGGCAATTGCATCAATGCTAAGAGAAACTCTTTCTAGAACATCAGCTCGAGTGTTGGTCTCAAAAGAGCTAGTGTTCCCCTCATACTTAGTTCTATTTCTTTTTTTCTGACCATTGCTTTCCAAGGGAAGCTCCACATTTGTGCCTTGAGTGGGTGATAGATCTTCGAATGTTGGTATGAATGCATGATTATCGTAATCATAACTCAAGTCATCTATCCCCACATGTCTACTTTCTTCCACTCATAATGTTCTTGAATCCGTATCATCTCCCAATGCAATTGAGTTTCTCCCAATGGCAGTTCCATTCCCAATTGCAATCCTCAAAAGTTCATAGTCAGCAAAAGTGTCTGTCTGAAAGTTGACATGGGCCGGGTGGGACTAACAAAGGGAAAAAAAATACATACAATTAATGCATACACATACAAAATAATAAATTATCATATAATATATTTTCGAAAATAGAAGATCACCTTAATATAATCTTTTCACACTTCATCACTAGCGGTGAACTTCTTTGTGATTGGATCCCACCCGAACCCAGAGCTATAACGCATAAGCTCAGAAAAAATATTATATCGTTGCTTAAACCATTTCAATTGGCTTAAGTATTGTGAATGATTCCTTTCACATCCAAGTTTTGCATTAAGAGCAGGAAGAATGTTTTTCTCAACCGTTTGCTTGCTTAGCATTCCGTTACTATCACGCCATCCACGATTGGCGGCATCAACCATGAGTTGTAGCAACTCATTGCTCTCTTCCAACGTCCACAATTTATAACCCCCATTAACTTTGCTCTTTCCTTTGTTATTTCCCCGTTGTGATTCTTCCATTCATAATTACTATATCACACCTACAAATCCTTATTAATTGTGTATATTTTCATAATAGCGTATTGGATAGCAAGAGTCTATATTCCACATAGATAAGTAACATATTCTTATCAAAAGAAATAAATAGTACTCAATCATCAATAATATTTCATAAACACTCACAATCAACAAAACTGGTCATATTACAAGAGTCTATATTCCAGCAATTCTCCTAGCCCAATACGTGATCAAATTTAGAATATTATATGAAAAAATTATCTACCTAACGAATTATGGGTAAAGAAACAATACCTAAATAATAAATTAATGGGTTTAGGGGCAAAAAAAATAAAAATAAAAAAAAATAATAATATATATATATATATTGTATACAAACATAGCATATGGATGCAACTAACAGAGGGAAAGAATAGAAAAAATATTCATTAAGACCATCTACAACCATGTTGGGGCTAAACTCAAATTTTCACCCTCCAAAATACAACTATTCATGTATTTTCAGGACTCAAATTTTTTTTCTCTCCAACCTTGCAGACTCATAATTTGAGTCCGCAACTTTATTAAATTGTTTAAGAATGATTAACCCCTAATTTTTTTTCTTGTTAATTTTTCTTGACATTATTTTTGTTTCAATACTTGTGATTTAATTTTTTAAACATTTTAACCTAAAAAAATTCAAAATTCCAAAACATAATAGAATTTCACTTAAAAATAAAAACAAGTACAACACCATACGTATGCCCGGAATAATTCGAACCCTTCATTGAAGCCATTGCCATAATTTTCTTCCATTTTTACTTTTACTTTTACTTTTACTTCATTGGATTCCTTTATCTTCATTCAATAATGTTCTGAACTTTTGCCTACCTCCACTTGTGTTCTTCAATTATTTTCTGAACTCTTTCCCATCCCCTATTGTCTTCTTTCAATTATGTTCTGAACCATTGCTCAACTTTGTCCATCTCACTTTATTGGATTCCCTTATCTTTCCATATCTTTTCCTATCTTCATTCAATTATTTTCTGAATCATTTCCCATCTTGTCTTGAGTCAATCACGTTCTGAACCATTGCTCATCTTTGTTCATCTCACTTTATTGGATTCCCTTATCTTTCCCTATCTTCATTCAATTATTTTCAAACATGTAGGTCATCTCATTCTCTTGTCTATTTAAGAAGTGTTATTCTACTGAATTGACCACACAATCTCCTTCAATTCTCCTTCTTACAATGAATTCACGTGGGAAGGCTGTACAAAATTTCTTCAATCATGATTCTGATGATGATGACCTTCATCAACAGAGGGTTGCAATGGCTGTTCAACACCACACGTTTTTGCTGGAGCAATATGCTCAACAATCCAAACATGGTGGTTCTGTTGCAGGCCGTGAATACAAGAATCGGAAGAGAGAAAAACATCATAAGAGTCTCATGGAGGACTACTTCTGTGAAAGACCACTTCATCCCCCAGTGGACTTTCGCAGGCGGTTCCGCATGAGAAGAGAGCTTTTCTATCGCATCTTGAATGATGTTGTTGCACATGAGCCATACTTTACCCAGAAGATAGATGCTTGTGGACGACAAAGTCTATCCCCAGAGCAGAAGCTAACAGTCGTTTTTCGAATGCTCGCATATGGATGCTCGGCAGACTCTACCGACGAGTACTGTAGATTGGGTGAATCTACAGCCCTTGAATGTTTGCGAAAGTTTTGCTCAGTTATTGAAGCCGTGTATGGTCAGTGGTACCTCCATTCCCCAAATCCGGCCGACCTTTACAGGCTCTTGCACAAGGCTAGTCGCATAGGATTCCCAGGCATGTTAGGCAGTCTTGACTGCATGCATTGGGAATGGAAGAACTACCCCAAGGCTTGGGCCAGCCAGTTTACTGGCTACAAGCATCAGCCAACTGTCGTTCTAGAGGCAGTGGCCTCGTATGACACTTGGATATGGCATGCCTTTTTTGGAGTTGCCGGATCGAACAACGATATCAACGTTCTAGCTCGTTCCCCGTTGTTCAATGATGTAGTGAATGGAGTGTCTCCCCATATCCAATATGTTGTCAATGGAAATGAAAATAATCTGGGTTATTACTTGGCTGATGGTATCTACCCTCGTTGGGCTACATTGGTTAAGACGATTTCCCAACCGGATACTCCAAAAAAAAAGACTATTTTCCCAAAAACAAAAGGCTTATAGGAAGGATGTCGAAAGAGCCTTCGGAATACTTCAGGCTCAATGGGCAATTGTTAGAGGACCTGCACGTATGTGGCACAAAGAACAACTTCATTCAATCATGATGACGTGCATAATATTGCACAACATGATTGTTGAGGATGAGTATGAGGATCTAGATGCAGAATATGATGATGAAGACAATTGTCCACGAACATCTAGAAGAGCAAGAGCAAGACTTGCTTATGAGCTGGAGCCAACTATCACGTACGATATAAACCGAGATAGACAAACTATCTCAGACTACATGGTCCGTCATAATAGAGTTCGTGCTTCACAAGTGCATCACAATCTAAGAAATGATTTGATCAACCACATTTGGAGATGCGAAGGAGAGGGGCAATGAGCTATGTTCTGTGTTTAAATTATGTTGTGTGTTTAAATTATGTAAGTGTGTTTAAATTATGTTATGTGTTTAAATTATGTAAGTGTGTTTAAATTATGTAAGCGTGTTTAAATTATGTTGTGTGTTTAAATTATGAAAGTGTGTTTAAATTATAAAAGTGGTTGTGTGATTTTAATGAATTATATGGTTTATCATTGAATTTTAAAAAAAACTAATCATAGAAAAATAAACGACAATCATAAAAAAAGGGAAAACGATAATTATAAATAAAGATAAACAACAATTACAAATAAAGATAAACGATAATTAAAAATAAAGATAAACAACAATTAGAAATAAAGATAAAACAATTACAAATAAACGTAAATTAATAACCACTATGTGGAGGGCTTGGATAATAGTCTCTAGAGTTGTCTTCTGGATTGTAATGGGAACTTGTATTCATCTGGGCCTCAATAATTTCGTCTTGCTTATTCCCCCAATATTTTTTCTTTCTTGGAGTAAATTTGGATAGGTCCATGGACATTATCCTCTGTTCATTGGCCTCCTTATCTTGTTGGATTTGATATGCATGTTGCTCTTGTAGGAGCTCTAACTTTCGCCTCCTATCTTCTTTTGCCTCATTTCCTTGTTGAACCAATTCAGACAAGAACTTACTACTTTGGTTGAGATAACTTTCAACACCTTTCCCTTTCTTTTTTTCATCCTTCTGTTTATCTCTTCCCAACGGCCTTGGAGTGGGCATGGCCACATCATCTTCATCTTCCTCCAAATTGATTGTATTGCCACTATGAGAAGAATCTTTGAATGTTTGTGTGGGAGATTCACATAGGTCGTTCCATTTTGGGCAATCTTTTAAGATTTGCCAAGCATGATACAACTTGAAAGGCCTATTTGGAGGTTTATTATCATTCAAGAAAATTGTTTTTGCATTCATATCCTACCCATGAAATAAAATAAAAATCAAGTTAATAATTGAAAACAATTAAAATTATAAATTTAAGCATTGAAAAAAATGGGTACTCACCACATCTTCAAGATTGGAGCCACTCACATGCCTTGCATTGGCCTTTGTTATACATGCCTTCCAAAGAGAACATTGTTGGTTGATGATCTTGAACCGAGAAGCAATAGCTTGTGGTGATCGTATCCCGGCTCCGCTCATGCCCGGATCATTTTCCACAAATTTTTGGTACACACGCAACCAAAATGAATCGTTTGATTGATTCGTGCCAATAGCCCCATCTTCAGAGATACAAACCCACCCTCTACACAATGCCTCATCTTCTTGTGGTTTCCAATTCACACCTCTTTGGGGTTTTGGGGCCATTCTCAACAAGAATGAATGTAGAATGAAAAATTATAACGAAAGGAGAAAGGAAAACAAAGAGAGAAAGGAAAAAAATGATTTTTGGTGGATTATTTACCAAATGAACGGCTATTTATAGAGTTTGGAATAAGTTTTGGGGTTGGATTTGACTTAGATTAATCATAAATATTAATTTGACCGTTGGATTTAAATTTGAGCCGTTGGATGTGAAATTTTACCGTTGGGATTGCCTAAAATGAATCAGAATCGTTGATTTTGTAACTGTTGGAATATATAAATAAATAAAAAAATAAAAAACAGCATAACATTTGAAGTGAAAAACTAGCCGTTGGTGTGCAATAAAGGAATGGCAATCAGCTTTTCTCACTTGTCAGCGGGCCCCGCATCAATAGCCCATCACGTAGGTTTCTAGCATTCAATAAAAAAATGAAAATTAAAGCAGATTTTGGGCCCACGAATTTATCAGTCCAGGCAGAAAGCAGACTAGAATTCCAGTCCAGATTTGAGATTTCTCAAATTTTCACCTCTCAAAATACATGGGTTGGAGAAGCTTTTTGGAGGCTAAACTCAAAATTTGAGTTTTCACCCCTTGGGTTGGAGATGGTCTAACAGAGGGAAAGTAAAAAGTAACGTGTGGATGTGACTAACCTGGAGGAAGATGACGAGATGGGAAACCAAAGTAGTGCTCTTTGAAGAAAACAGATGTTTGCGTGCTGCTTTGATATAATGAGGGAAGAAGAATTGGAGACGTTTTGTTTCTATATTCTCAGCTTCCCAATACGATTTAAAGTCTTGTATAAATTACCAAGACTTTTGGTTGTAAGAATTAGCTTTAAAAGTATTGAAAAGTCATTTATTTAACAAAGTATTGAAAAGTCATTGACATTTTGAATACCTCAAAACTTTTAAATACTCTTTAAAACTCCCAATTGAATACAACTAAACTTTCAAAGACTATTAAAAAGTCACAATTGAATACCTCCAGACTTTTAAACTCATTAAAAGTTAGAATTGAATACACCCCCCCTAAAACCTGAATGCTTTTTCACAATATGCTTTAAAGCCTGAAGGACCAAACTTTTCTCTTTGTCCATCCCCATAGCTTTAAAGCCCGCTTGGCTTTACATGTAGAAGTTACGTACTCCCTCTATATATATAGCAGGAAGAGCAAACCTAGCTCGATCACCAAAACCCCTCCACTCAGTTATGCCATTGCAATTCCGCTCTTTGCTCTTGTGTGTGCTGCTGCTTCTCCTTGGCTTTGCATTGGCAAATACCAATGCTGCCAGGACAGATCCACCCGTTGTTTGTGCAACTCTCAACAGGACCAATTTCGATACTCTTTTTCCAGGGTTCACATTTGGCACAGCTACAGCATCTTACCAAGTCAGTGCCTTCTGGGGGCTTAATTAATGTTACTCTTTAATTTGTTTTAATTTTGCGTTTCATATAGTTACATAGGTTTAATTTGATTTCAACGTCAGATCATCTAGCATGAATATTGGCATCTTCACTATGTGTACATTTCAGTTAGAAGGTGCTGCAAACATAGATGGTAGAGGGCCAAGCATATGGGATGCCTTCACCCACAACCATCCAGGTCTGTTGAATAAAACAATCAATTAGTTAACAAATAATTTTTTTTTTGGGTGACTAAATTGATGATCAGCTACTTCATTTCAAAAGCTATTATATACAGCTAATTCATTCGTTGCTTTTTTAATTGAAGTTTTCTACCTCACTATCTCTGGTGTCATTCTTTCCCCTGCTACATATTGTTTTCTCCAAAATCCTTTTATGCTGGTGAATGCCTTTTCTTATGGGGACTACATCAATTAAATACACGTTTTCCAATGTAAAGCCAATACTTCATGGAAATGAACTTACCGTTTTGTTTGAAGTGTTATAAAAGTGCTGAATGGGAACTGCATAGAAATATATGCTCTTCTCACGTTTGAGTGAGTTGAAACTAAGACCTTACCCAACAAAGAGGAGACAACTCCACTAGACCAGAGAAGATCGTTAGAAAGTTGTAAAAAATTTGAATAAGGCTATGCCATTTAATAAGGGTAATCATGGAAAATAAAATCAAAGGTTTTACTATATTAAAGACATTGTTTAAAATACGAGAGGAATAATACATCGCATGAGAAGAAGTGAGAAGTTCCAAAAAGAAGGTTAGAGTGATGGCTAGCATTCTCCTATTTAAATATCTAGATAGTTAAATTAATTTGTGTGCTTATTTATAAACAAAATTACATTTGGTTAATTGCAGAAAAAATCACCGATGGCAGTAATGGAGATGTTGCTATTGATCAATATCACCGATATAAGGTTTCAAAATCACATAATTTTATTATATAGACCTTCTATATATTGAATTTGAACATACGACACTGAAGATGAGATCCTTAATTTTTGTCTTCTTTCTTATAATTATGTATATCGTTTGTGTCATTACAGGAAGATGTAGCAATTATGAAGGATATGGGGTTGGATGCTTATAGGTTCTCTATCTCATGGTCTAGATTGTTACCTAGTAAGTTGATCATCGGCATCCACATAATTTATTGCCACCAATCACTTTATAATTTAACATATTTTATTCAATTTAATTTCTATATCTCGGTAGGTTTTGACTCATATTTTTTTGTTTTGTTTTAATTATTAGATGGAACACTAAGTGGTGGAATTAACAAGAAAGGAATTGAATACTACAATAATCTCACCAATGAACTCATACGCAATGGTGATACAGCTATCAATCTCATATAAATCCTCCAAATATATAATAAATACATGCACGTATTTAATCGAAATTTTATTTTTCTTTTATTGGTCATGCCATATATAGGTATAGAACCACTAGTGACACTCTTTCATTGGGATGTTCCCCAAGCCTTAGAAGAAGAATATGGTGGTTTGTGACGACCATGCCCCGTCACAATTAATTTTAGCGAAAGCCATCGGAGGGCAGGACCATGCTCCGCCAACTTCATGGCTGGATGGCGTCTCCGTCCCCTGCTCCTTGGTTTGTAAAAACTCATTTTGTTGTTTATGCATGAGCTCCACAGCCTCTGGGTGAACCGTGGTCCCTTCAAATACCAGAGTATTTCTGCACTTCCATAGCCGCCAGAGCCGGTATGCAATTGAGCTCAGCAATCCATCTCGCCCAGAATCCTGCGCAAACCGATCACACAGCCCCAACCAAATGTCCGCAAAAGTCCCCCCTGCAATGACCGAACATCTAACTGAATGGGGCATGCAAACCAGAACAGCCGTGCATAGTGGCAATGAAACAGAAGGTGGGCCACCGTCTCCTCATGTTGCTGACAGGATGGGCACGCCGGATCAACTTGCATACCTCGGCGCCTCAGGTTACTTCGCACAGCTATATAGTCCTTACAGCATCTCCAAACAAAATGGCGAATCTTGCCCACCACGTTCAATTTCCAGATTGATTTCCATAGCCATCTTCCTCCTCTAGCATCACTAGTTCCTCCAAACCCTCTTCTTCCTAGGAGACCATTGGAATCCAACTCCACTGCCACTTGATACCCGGATTTTACAGTAAAGAACCCATTTTTGGTGAAATGCCACATCCATCGATCCGGGCATCCAAAATCGACTAAGTGCCATGGCCAGAATGGAGTCAGCCTCCTCCTTATGAAATAAACGACATACCGTATGCACATCCCATTGGCGCAAAACAGGATCAATAAGGTCCGATACCCTTTCCGGTAGCAGGGGTGATGGTGTCCTCACCTTAAAGTGGTAGGGCATCGGCAGCCACAGATCACGCCGTACGTTGACTGACTGCCCATCCCCAATACGCCATCTTAGCCCCGCCAACAAAACCTGCCGCCCTTGTAAAATGCTTCGCCAACCCCATGATGGCCCCCGTCCAAGCTGTGCCTCCAGAAAAGATCCATTAGGAAAATATTTCGCTTGTAAAACTTGATGAAGCAGCGAATTCGGCTGCGATAATAAGCGCCAACCAATCTTGGCAAGCATGGCACGATTAAAGCAAAATAGGTCCTTAAAACCTAGCCCCCCACATTCCTTCCTCTGTGTCAACTTCTTCCATTTTGCCCAGTGTACCCCCTTTCCATTACCATGATTGCTCCACCAGAAGGAAGCAAGGGCACGAAGGATATCTTCACACACACCCTGTGAAAGTAAGAAGCAAGACATCATATACGTAGGTAGTGCAAGTGCCACTGCTTTCAGCAACACCTCTTTTCCAGCCATTGTTAGAAAGTTCTTTGCCCACCCATGCACACGGGCTGCCACCTTCTCCCTGATCACTTCAAACACCTCCTTCTTGGAGTGGCCAAACTCAGATTTGAGTCCCAAGTATTTCCCAAAACCCCGCCCGTGGGGGATGTTTAACCGTCGTGCCAAACGATCACGAGCTCCTTGCGAACAATTTGAGCTAAAAAAGAGAGAACTTTTGTCAAAATTAAGTTGCTGCCCGGAGCGTTTTTCGTACAGCTCAAGGACGTGCTTAACCATATCCACCTCTCCTTCAGTAGCTTTACAGAATAATATCGAATCATCCGCAAATAAAAGGTGGGAGAGGGGTGGGCTACTACTTGACACCCTAATACCATGCAGCAGACCCCGACCCGCAAAGTGATGTAGCACCGCTGTCAGACCCTCCGTGCAAATCAAAAACAAATACGGAGACAACGGGTCCCCTTGCCACAAGCCTCGTCAGGGTTGGATAAACCCAGACGGCGTACCGTTCACCATAATACTATAAGATACAGTAGTGACACACCCCATCACCCAATCACACCAACGGTTAGCAAACCCCAACTTCCGCATCATGGCCAGTAGAAAAGGCCACTCCACCCGATCGTATGCTTTCGCCATATCCAATTTAACCACAACATCAGACTCCGACCCACGTGTTTTTGTCTTCAACGAGTGGAGCACTTCATGGACAATCAAGACATTATCCGTTATTTGCCGACCCGAGACAAATGCCGTCTGATTCGGGCTAATAACATGGGGTAGTACTCATTTCAGGCGGTTTGTTAAGACCTTCGAAATCACTTTATATATAACATTACATAACGAAATGGGTCGAAGTTGCATCATTCGAGTGGGGCTCGCCACCTTCAGGATTAACACAACATGGGTATGATTAATTTTCTTCAAGAGATGCCCTGTTTGGAAGAAAGCCAAAACTGCAGCCACCACGTCCTCTCCCACTATGTCCCAATAATTATGATAGAACCCCCCAGTGAGCCCATCAGGCCCCGGTGCCTTGGTTGGAGGTATTTGAAATAGAGCCTCTTGAATTTCGATCGGTGTTACCTCTCGGGTAAGTTCGGTGCTTGGTTTATCCAAGTTTGTTGGCTTTATGAAGTGGAGGTGCTTTGGCTGTTTGTGGATGTGGTTGGAGGGATACTTTATTTATTATCTTGATGTTCTTGAAGTATCCCTCATGTGTTTATATTTGTCCTTGTTGTCAGTGGCCTTTTATGGCTAATTATGAATAAAAATAAAAACTAAAATAAATAAGAGCCATGACCAAAGTATATTTTCTACTTGTTTTATATTCATACATCTAGTTTGTTTAAGTTGAAATAAACTTAGAACACGATATTAGTGTGTAAATTCTCTATGGATCTATTAATAAGTCAAAAGAAAACGCTCGGGGTGCTTATTTAAGAAAATGCTTGCTTAGTTAAAAGGATAATATTTTTCTTTAAAAGAAAACTCATGTTGCTTGAATAATTAATTTCATGTGTACACAAATTATACATAGATTTTGGCTTATGTCTTGTTTTAATGTCAATACTATAATAGTAGTCCTTACGCCACATAAACTTAGCTTTCTTTCTAAACCAAATATTAATTTATTTTTCTAGATTTGATCTCACTGGCATTGAATTTCCTCTTGCATCGAATTCAAGATTTTGTTTGGCAGTGGCAACCATCAACTATCGTTCGACAATTTCGTGGTCGCATCAATGAAGCGCTCCTGGATCGCTAGGCTCCATCTATTCATGGTGTTCACCGCCACTTGAAGCGGTCGAAAACACATAACTACATAAGAAAATTAAAATTTCTTTGAACTTTTCTTTTCTTCAAGGAATCTCCCAAGGAGCCAACATTTTTTCAACACTTCTTTGCTTGAATTTAAATAACCATAGCTTTGCTTGTACCTTAAACTTTAGATAAGTAGAGTTTTACCTAGACTTCAGGGTAATAAGATCTTTTAGGCTAAAACCTGAATGCCTTTTATGTAAATTGTATATTTTTTGTCTTAAACTTGACGAGTCATGTACAAGATACTCAAGATTGATGTTATTTATGTTGGAAATTTAATATTTATTAATATTAATTTCCATATATTAATATTCCTATTTGGATGGAAATTAATAGAGTTCATTGGACCATGGTGTCCTTTGTTAATTTTTAGAAGAGAAGCACCTGTTTATTTAATGGATGCATTAGTTGGTTTTTTATGTTGGGACATACCCTTTTGGAAATGGTTCTTTAGTATCTATAAATAGAGTAGTCTTCTTGCGACCAAGAAATTGAATTGATTCAGTCAATGCATATCCATTTAAATACGGAGAGTCTTAGTATTACTATAGTCACTGATTATGGCCCATGAGTGGGTTTCCTACATAATCCCTGGTTCAAAGAGTCCTTGTGAATTGCAGTGCTTCTTTCACAAGGTCAGGAGTCGTTGTATTGTGGGAGGTGAGCGCCAATAACCATATGCACCTGTGTGGGGTGTAATTCGTCTTAAGGTCAAAGTGTCCAACACTTGCCACTACTCAATTATTCAAGTTCTTCTAATCCATATCATGTGATTTTTCATTGTGTATGTTTGTAAGTATGCGTTAATTATTAAGCATAAGTTGAGTGATTATTTCTGAATTTTTGTGTGATTAAAATATAGCAATTAGACCCAATTTTTTCTAACAATCTTAAGACGAATTATATATGGTTTAGTTGCTATATTTTAATTGACGTAAACTTAGTTTTTATTTAAACTCATGGGAACAATTGTTGTATGTTTATGTTAAATATTTCTTTGAGTTTGGGTTTCCTTTGAGAAGAGGAAACGAAAGATAGTTAGCATCTTTCCTTCAATACCCGTAGTCAGGGAAGCAAATAAATGCGTTTGCGTTTTCTTTGCGTTTTAACATTGAATTTTAGTATCAATTACTTAACCTATATGTTTTACATGCATTAAGATGAAAAGGTGCAAAACGGTTTGTATCAGTAGTCTGCATCCGTGAAGGGAATATATGTATATTGACATCATTGATTTTGAATCTGATGCATATTACAGTTTTACTACATCGTTGACTTGAGATTAAATTAGTTGCTTTTATAATATGCCTAGTTTAATTTTCAACTACATCTTTTGAATGAATAAGTTGTCGTTGTTTAGTGCACTCTATTTTAAAGTTGTTTTAGATTGTGACTCCTGGATATTAAGGCTAGCAATGGGTCGTGTCGTGTCGGGATAATAAACATGTCAAGAATGCTCAACCCGAATCTGACCCATTTAATAAACGTGTCGTGTCAGGTTCATGTCGTCTTAAACAACTTATTAAACAAATTACCTGTTTAATAAAAAGTGGTAGCAACTAATAAAGCAACATCAATATGTACAAAGAACCATAAACTTCAATGACCCTTGATTAATTAATAAAATTATTTCACTTTAAACAAAAAAGAAAAAAGAAAAAACAAGGTGCTGCATCACTAAAAATTAAAATTTTAATAAAAGCAAAAAAAAGAAACATATAAAAACAAGAACAACATCATCATGACGCGCTTCCTGTTTCCACAATAAGAGACTTTAGTTTGGCCATCTGGACCTCCTCTCTTGGGTTTTCACGCACCACTTCTTAGGGCTCATCACTTGAGCTTCCAAAGATCACCTTCTTCGCTTTCGCAAAACTCATCTCGTGATCTCATGGCTTGCGCTTCCCTGGGTTCTCCAAAGCCTCCAATTGCTCTTGCATGACTTTCAATCTCTTCCCCACCTCAGGAGTATGGGGCAAGGCAAGAACCCGATCGGCTACAACTTCTAGTACATTGTAGTTCCTCTGCATCTCTCTATAATCCGCCTCCCGAAAATCTACTGATTGCTCCTCTCTCTCACCCTTACATCCCACCATCCTACTCTCTATCACACCCTCTACAACATGCTCTGATTCGGTACTCTCATCTTCGGAACCCATAGAAAGGCTATGTTCTTCACTTTTAGTCTCTTCCCCATGGAAGGAAGGGGATCCTGACTTTCTTTACCAGAACTCTCAGACATCTACAAACACAAAATAGAGAAAACTAATGCACATGCAAAGATCAAAGTTGGATAACTAAAAGGGATAAGACGCCCATGAGTTTCTTACTCTATGAATGATACTCAATGTTCATACATTCATTCAAAAGGTTCATGAACATAACCAACGAAAGCATACATTTCAATCCAAAACACAAGGGAAAAGAAGCAAAAACCTTATTTTTGCCTCCATGCAGAAGGATCAGAAAATCGTTTTGCCGCAAAATTATCACCGGAAATTGTCTCACCAAGAACAAGCAAATCGCTTCACCGTGTACAAGCCTCGTCGAAAATCACCCCACCACAAGATTTTTTTTCCGGAAATCACCTCCTATCAATTCTTACTATCCATGAAAATTCTTTCAAACTCACAAGTGTTTAGCCTTCTTCACCTTGCAGTACTATTTATAGACACTCTAGGTGTCGACGCCTTGACTTACACACCCTAACCCTAAAAACAATTCAAATGGCCGCATTGAAATTCGCACATTACAAGCACTAAATAGTCACCATGTCAATCGACAAAGACCATACCGATCTAGCAACGGGCTCGCACGACGAGTGCTAAATAGTCACCCTACCGATTGGCAAGGCTTGTGCCGATCTTACAAGGGACTCGCGCTATAAGCGCTAAATAATCACCCTGCCGATCTGCAAGGACAGTGCCGATCTTACAGGGGACTCGCTCGACAAGCGCCCAACATGTCGCCCTGTCAATTGACAAGAACCATGTCGTTACTGCATGGGACTCACTTGACAAATGCTAAACAGTAACCATGATGATCGGCAAGTACCATGCCGATCCTACAATGGACTTACGAGACAAGCGCCCAACATGTCACCCTGCTGATCGGCAAGAACCGTGCCAATCCTACAAGGGACTCACGAGACAAGCGCTAAACAATCGCCCTGCCGATCGGCAAGAACCATGCCGATCTTGTAGGGAACTCAAGCAACAAGCGCTAAATAGTCACCTTATAAATCTGCAAGGACTGTGCCCATGCTACAGGGAATTCGGGCGACAAGCGGTCAACATGTCACCTTGCTGATCGGCAAGGACCGTGCTGATCCTATAGGGGACTCAAGCGACAAGCAATCAAAATGTCCCCCTGTTGATCGGTAAGGACCGTGCCGATCCTGTAGGGGACTCAAGCGACAAGCAATCAACATGTCGCCCTGCTGATCGATAAAGACCGTGCTTATCCTACAGAGGACTAGTGCCACAAGCTCTAAACAGTCACCCTGTCGATCGTCAAAGACCTTGCCAATCCTACAAGGGACTCAAGCAAAAAGCTATAAATAGTCACCTTGTGGATCCTGGGGAGGGCTCGCACGACAAGCGCTCAACATGTCGCCCTGCCAATCGGTAAAGACCGTGTTGATCCTGCAAGGGACTTACGCGACACGCTCAATGGCCACTCTACTAATCCCTAAGCTACGAGCCAATCTGAAAAATCTAACCCTCCACCATAACACGCCACCCTTGATTCGGCCGACCCTATGCCGATTTCTTGCCTACATAGAAATTGCCAACTTCATAGATTCACCAAGTTAAACCATTGTCAAGGCAACTTCTAGCTTGCAAACTTGGGGGACTAGGGAACAACTTGTGGCACTAGCTATACCAAAACACTCGTCTTGATTATCCAAACATCTCACAAGTTTTCAATCTAGAAGCCACTTCTTGATCGTCAACTTGGGGGACTACTATTTACACCATAATCAACCGAACGCATTTGGCACTAGGAACTAGGACTTGAACAGACCAATAGCCTACCGAAGGTAGGACACTTCTCAACTAACAAAGACACCTTCCTCCGACGTGGCAATTACCTACCGAAGTACTGCACTTTAGGAGACCATGCAATTTGGTTCAAGTTTGCATTTAGTTTAAGGAAGTGTAATGTAGTTATAAGAAGAAAGAAAGATGTAGACGAGAAACTATCGTATATGAGACCAAAGTAATTGCTTTGAGGTCATTGAATAAAATTCGAGTTACATTTAGTTAGTTTTATGCTTCGATCGTATTTATTATAACATTTAGCAATTTATTAAATATTTGACATTCGTATTACTGCTGAATCTATTGGTTCTTGTCAAGGGCACTGCAAAGAAATCGATCCTCATAAAAGTCAAACACTACAAAGAGTGAAAAATAACCGATGTTAAATACCTTAAAGGCATCAATAAATATATGAGGTGAAGTAATTCTCCTTAAAAGGCATCGCAAATATGAAGAAAACGATGCTCATAACAGTTAGGCACTACAATGTGTGAAAATAACCAATGCTAAATACCTTAAAGACATCGGGAAGTGGTTGTCCATAATAGGCATCAGAACTATAAATAAAGCTATGCCTAAGGAAAACCGATGCAAAAACTGTTATAGATATAGGAAATTGAAACACAAGTGAAGTGATTATTATAAAAAGGCATCAGTGGTACACAAAGAGAGTCGTTGCTGTTATCGACAAAGACATTGGAAGTCAACGTAATTTGGAAGCAAGTCAAAACTTTAAGGTCATTAAGGCATCAATTGGGTTGAAGTAACCGATGTTGTTTACAGTAAAAGGCATCGGTTTTTCCCCGATGCCTATTAGCCTTTTTTTTTTGTAGTGCTTAAAAGAGACATTTGGTAAGAGTTTATCAAAGAAGCATGAGGTGAATGCTGCTTTAGTAGGAGGTGGCTTTAAGCGTTTGTGTTAGCATCAATGTTACATGCAATCAAGCTTGAGCTGGCTTTCCAAGTAGGAGCTGTTGACGTGAAGGACAATTGGCTAAGGTTGGAGTTCAGCATATCATCAATTGCCTCACAGTTTGCATGAAAAATAAGAGGAAAAGAAGAAAGAAAGTAAGAATTATTAGAGAGTTCCAAAATGGAGTCGACATACATGCAGATGGGAGTAACTTGCGTAGGAAGAGAGAGAAATAGTAGTTATGAAATTCCTGGAGATTGATTGATGGGTTGTTTTGCCATTTCTTTAGGGTTCTCGTTGTCGAGATGAGTGGTTTCTGTAATGTGTTCTAAAATTTCTTATTTTGTGATAAATATGAAAACTATGAATTATCATGGATTTGGTTTAATTTCCAAATATCTCTCTATTTCAAATCTAGCATGTCTAATTTGATGCAATCTTTCACATTATATATATATACAGTCGCCTTCTATTGAGGGACACCCTTTAGGGTTTCCTACGAATTTTTTTTCAACGATCCAAATCATCTATTTTTTAAATCTACATTCATAGATCATCCTTGCAAAAAATTAGACAAATTAGAAACCGTTTTGACATCCAATTGTGTCCTACAAAATCAATGAACACGGTGCTTCAAGAAAGTACTAAAATTTCAATAACTAAATTGAGTAGTCAAATGATATCGGATTCAAGTTATTTTTTGTAGAGATGATCTTTGAATGATTATCTAAAAAATAGATGGTTTGGATTAATAGAATATGATGTGGAGTGGGTCCTACAAGGGTGTCCCTCAAATAAGCTTATTTGAGGGATCTCTCTCTCTCTCTCTCTCTCTCTCTCTCTCTCTCTCTCTCTCTCTCTCTCTATATATATATATATATATATATATTGATTGGAATATTTGTGAAGTACTATGTGTTAGTCATGGAACATGAGAACTCAGTGTTGGGGTATTCGAGGGATAGATGTAACATACAGGGACGTATAGTTGTGAGGCCAATAGGGGTCACGTGGTGGGTTACATGACATGAAGGATAACCAAGATACGAAGTAATGATGTGATATGATCTTGAATGGTGTATATTTTTATAATATTTTCTAGAATGTGTAAAACGACATTGCTTGACTGACATTTTACATAATCTACTCACTCAGCGGTGGTTGCTCATCCCTTACCCTGTTTATTTTTCAACTGATTTAGTGGGCAAGACAAAGACTAAACCAGCTGAGGTTGAATTAGATGAGAGTGGTAGAGCTTTATTTATTTTTGGTACACTTATAAGATTTTTAAGCTATTTTTATAAGAGAAGTTTATTTTAAAACCATATTTCGTCCCTTTTTATTTTATTTTATTTTCTCATGTACCGGCCGCGGGATTTCCACCGTAGCCCGGGTCCAAGACATGTCATTTTACTTACCTGTCAAACAAGAACTCTATGTTGCAATCATGAAAAGTGGTCCTTAGACCTAAGACAGAACAATCCTATGACTACGTCGCTGATCTTATCAAAATATATGTTCTCATCAACGGTGTGCCTCATGTATTCTTGTAGTAATTAATTAATTGATTGATAAAGGCACACAATTCTACAACAAGGAATTTTTGTCCTTTAATGAAGAGTGAGAATACTCTAAAATATGATTCGAAAAATCTCTGGCTCGAGTATTGAATGTTTCTAATAATTTTCATGATCATAAGAATCATATGAAGTTAGGGAGTCACATTAGGGGCTTTACATGAATTATTCATGCCCTAATAACGGGGTTGTGTTGAATTAGAGATATATAGAATTTCATTGCAACTCTATCATTCTACTTATATTTGACAGCCATGTGAATCTGTGATGTTGTTACGTGTTATTCATGACTTATGAAAACCTTAATTAAGGATTGACCATAATAGTCCTCACTAATATGGAGAATTAAAAAGAACAGTTGAATTCAAAAAAAAAAAAAAAAAAAAGAGTTCTAACTACTCACTGCAGTTTTGAAAATATTAATAAAGATGATTAACTCAAAGGAGTCAATTAGGTTCAATTGATTTTTAAGTCAAACTTAATTAAGGAATTAATTAAGAAAACATATGATTTTAGATTGGGTCTTAAAATGAGTTTTTAGGCCATTGTGCTTGGATCTATTGGGCTTCAACCCATTAGGCTTGTTACATAAGTTGTGTGACAACTTAATCTAAGAAGGGGAGAATGAGCATTGTGGTGTGGGCAAGGCTCTTAGTAGATTTTGTTGTTATACTTATAAACAAAATGTAAAGATTAGAAGGTGGTTGTTGTAACTCAAGTGCTTAAGAGCAATTATTTTTTAACCTGAAGTTTTAGATTTGAATCCCCTTTTTTCAATATCGCTTCAATAAAAAATAAAAAATAATAAAAAATAGAATAACTTAAAATAACTTGCATGTCACGAAGGTTCCTACCTAGTAATTAACTACACATATACTATTTTATATTATTGTGCTCAAAACAAAGTGAGGATTATTTTAAAATTCAAATGTACAGAAAACGTGATGCTTTTGTATGGGGCTTTTTGTTCCAACAACTTGACGAATGGGCTTAGGCTACCGTACATAGAGGATGGATAAAGTTGCTCATGTGCCTGAGTTCGAGAACCAGGCCCTAAGAATGTTTTGAAAGGTTCGTGGAGCCTTATAAAACACTTTGGTTCCTTTCACCAATAAATCAAACGATTGTGACAAATTAGTAATATGGTTTGGCTTAAGAAGCTTGTGGCATGGGAGCTAAGTCTTCATGAGTTTAGCAATAGAGAGAAAGAGCTTGGATTTCTTATTGAAAACAAAGGTTCAGAGCAAGGGGAAAGAGAAATTTGGTGGGATTTTAGCTAAGGAAGAGAGAGAGAGAGAGAGAGAGAGAGAGAGAGATGGAAATAGAGAGTGGGGTGTCTTGAGTAAATTTCCAGCCGCTTGACAAAAGCTTGGTCGCACTCCTGGATCGTCTGTTTGCTGGGTAGAAGGTGCCTCCTTTTATAGGTGCTGGAACCCTATCAAACCACCCTCTCCCTTTTCCTTCACTTTCTTTCATTCAATCGTATTTGGTGAAACTTTCCCAGCTTGAGCGTATAGGCACGAAGCTTTTTGGAGTTCCAAGATTTTCACGCAGCTAGGCTTCTTCATGTGGGTGAGGCGCCACCCACTTTTCTTCTTGGTTTTCCTATTAGAGCTTGCAGAAGAAAGAAAGATGGGTAGGGGTGTTGGTCTAAAGGGTATTCCTCTCTCCAACATCCTGTGCATATGAATTTCCTTTGGTTTTTGCAATGGCTTACCATTTGACTTGGTTCTGAGGCTTTTTAGACAATGCTAGATATTTTACACGATGCTAAATATTTTATAAGTTGTTGGGATGAGTTATTTTCTAAGGTATTAGGTCATTGGTATTTTACTTCTAGCTGCCTATGAGTTTGCTTTGGTTTGGTCAAGCTGCTGTAAGTAGCTTATTTGCTTTGTTTTTTGACAAGGTGCTTGATGTTTTGGCTGATGTGGGATTTTTCCAAGTGTTGCAGACCATTGAATATTTTCCTAAGGCATTGGGCCACTTTTTCTCTCTCACATGCTTACCCATATGTTTGGGCTCAAGAAATAGGCTTGAGTTTTGGTGCTCCCAAACAGCCTAAAACTTCCATTCCTTGAATCTTCATTGGGCCTCATGAATACTCGTAACCATCCATACCACAACTCGCTCAACAAGCCCACGATCATATTTACAGCTTATAAACATATAGAGAAGCTTACCCCTAACTTTGGATTTTGTATTTTTAAAATGAAATTGCATCCAGTTTCCAAATATAGTTTCTTACATACATGCACCATGGCTTTTTCGAGCCAGAGTTGGCCAAACATACATTTAAATTTTAAAAAATTTACAAAATAATAATAAATTATAAATTGCACTACCATATAACATATATAGGCATGCATGCCCATTTTCTATATCTGCAATATTGTTGTTTATGCATCTATTTTAGTACGAAATGGAACTCATTCTCCTTTGCATCTATGTGATCCAATGCTCATGATTACGGTAAAGTCAATAATTGAGTCATTCATCCAATTCCTACCTAAGTTAGATGATTAACTATTACTCATCGTACACAAATAAGTATCATTCTGGAAGTTGTTGCTTCATTCGATTTTTCAGAGTTGCGAGATCTCAAAATGACCTCAACTTGCTCAATCAATCCCCGGTGTTCAACGATATGTTGAGAGGTCAAGCCCCTCAGATCACCTATGAAATCAACAATACCGTCTACTAGGGTGGGTATTACATAGCAGACGGAATTTACCTAAGGTGGACAACATTCTTCAAAACAATTCCACATCCCCGATCAGAGAAGGAAAATTATTTATTGCCTATCAATAGAGTTATAGGAAAGATGTGAAGAAGTGTTTTTGTATCCTCCAAGCTCGGTGGGCAATCATTAGGGAGGCTGCTCGTATGTTTGACGAAGAGGTGCTTCGGAGCATTATGATGACGTGCATCATCCTCCATAACATGATTGTGGAGGATGAGTATGATTATGATCCTCCAGAGTTGTTCGAACCCGATCCCATGAACACAACATTGACAAGAATTTATGAAAGGCCCATGGGAGCAAATGGACAACCACTGGAGCACGAACCGTTAGTTAGGGAAGGTCGTTACAATAACCGTATGAATGATCATTATACGGAGATGCAATCTTCTTATATTCATGAACGTCGTCAAGTTGACTTGATGGAGCACCTATAAGGTGAAGGCTTATAAGCCTAGTAAGCAACATATCTTGGTGAGGTGGCCTCCGAAGGGCAGTTACAAATTAAACACTAATGGTTGTAGATCTGAGGATGGTGCCATTGGAGTTGGGGAGTTGTCAAAGATTACTCTAGTGCTTGGCTTGGTGGCTTCTCTGCAAACATGGGTGCTGCAAGCTAAATTATGGGCTCTTTACCATGGAGTTGTTTTGGTGTGCCACAAGGAATGATTCCCACTTGATATTGAATCTAATTCTCAAATTGCTGTGCAAATGCTTTCTTCAGAGTTGGATGAAAAGCATCCATACTACAGTTTGGTGACTAGCTACCAGAAGATGCTTAGGTCCAAAGACTGTAGTATTTCTCATAAATTATAGAGAAGGAAAATGCCTTGCAGATAAATTGGCAACTCTGAGCTCAAAACTAGAAGATTTGAGTGGGGTTGCTAGACCCAGAAAGTTGTTAATGTAATTTTGAGCTCAAAACTAGAAGATTTGAGTGGGGTTGCTAGATCCAAAAGGTTGTTAATGTAATTTTGTTTCTAAGCTTCGGCTCCTTTAGAACCACCAAAAAAAAAAAAAAGTGGAATTTGAAACATGCATTTAGATTCAGCAACACTTCTTTCACATATTTTTACTATTATTATATAAAGTTGTATATAGATATTTGAGACAAAAAACAAGCATAAACCCCATGCTAAACCCTAATAACAAGTAAAACCTGTAACTCTAAACTATACCCTAATAACAAGAAAAACACGATGAAGAAAAATCATGGAAAAAGAAAACCCAATGAGCTATTGATCAAAGAAAAAATAGGGAGAGTACCTTCACAGATGGAGGAAGGATGTTCGTCTTCTGCAAAGAGAAGCTAGGGTGTATGCAAAGAGAAAAACTAGCGTCTGATAAAATCCTTAGGGGAGAACACACTACACCCATATTTGTATGGACTTTTTAAAAATTCATACAAGTCTAAATTGAATACACCCAGACTTGTAGAAACTCTTTTAAAGTTCGTATAAATCCAAATTAAATACACCCGGATTTTTAAAATCTTTACACTCTAGAATCCTAATTGAACACACACCCCAAACTAATCTTAACTTAGATAAAGGGGGAATCGAACTTGAGTGGAAAGAAGCGAACACACTTCGTCCTAACCCACCTATGCCATGAACATGTAGATTGAGCGAAACTAGAGATTACTAACCAAAACTAAAATTAAAAATTTATTCAAGATGTATAGGAAAATTTGGACAAATCATCAGCCACACATAAATACTATTCAGTTTAGGAACTCAAAGGCAATGGAAGGCTCTCGGCCCTTCCATCAGTAAGAACATTGCTGTATTGAATAAGCCTATAATAAACGCACAGAAAGGACAAACCAAAGTTTACAATATACAAAATCATTACAGGGGAATTAAAACGAGTGACAAATCGATTGTCCATAGATTGAGTTTTCTAATAGAGTAGAACATAAAAATGTGCGAAGCTTTTCAAAAGTAGTAAAAGAGAATATTGGATGGATGCAAGTCACAACCACAGTAAGAATTTACAGGATTATTACTAGAACCGAGTATACGTATTTTTCTTCCATGTACACCTCAGAAACTTGAACCGTTGAATACAACTAGCAGGAGTTAAGATTTATAATCAATGATAATTTCAAAATCCCCAGGCGTAAAGAATACAAAGATGATATGACACTGTAAGAACAACTTGACAAGCTTGCCAAAAGAAATCTCAACAATTCACTCCAAATGCAGCAAAACAAAGAATCTGCAGGATTCCTCCTAGAACATTGCAAAGTGTTCCGACATTTTACTTCAATATACACCAAAACGATATGAACCCTCAACCACTGGAACCCCCTTTCATATATATTTACTTTGATTTTCTCAAAAGTAATTGTTCCTTACCGCAGTAGAAACTATAACAAGAAGCGAAGGAGTCAAGATCTGCAGGAAGGTAGCGTGACGCCTCCACAACAAACAGCAATTATAATGTACAGAAGCACAACAATCAAGCATGTCAACAGGGCCCTGTCACAATTAGACAACCTTCAATGCACTGAACTGGAAATTGGAATACTAATCAAACAAGTCATGTAAATATGATATATATCATGTAGCTTTTATCTTTACAACATTTGGCAAGCACAAGGGCCATAGCAGAGTGAGTAAAATCATTTAGTTTTTTATGTGCCTAGTGATTTCGGAGTTGGATATGTAATCAACATATTTGATATTGTTGTGAAGTCGATATCTTACTCCTTACCACTTAATTAGAACAGAATAATCATGTTCAAATTGATAAATAAATAAATAAATAAGCTGATGCATTCAAAAAATTGCAGTGGCCACAACTTGATGATTTTGGGGTTAAACAAAACCAAAATGTCATTTTCAGATGGCACTGGGCATAATGGACTATAGCTTCATAATAAACTCAAGAGCATCACATTGTCACTTGTGAAATTAAAATTCATATGCATGGGGTGATAAGGAGGACGTGTAACCTAAGAATGTGTCTTTTTCGATAAACTAAGAAAATCCCTAGTCACCATTAGGAAAAGAAAAGGTTAGTTATCTTAAGAAAGATAAGACCGGAAAAATAAAATTCAGGAAGATGGTTTGAATTCACTTAAATTGCAAACTATGTTTGGTCACTGAAATCAGGGATGGAATGGATTTGAGATCCATGGAAATTGTGAGGAGTTGGTTAGACAAAGTATAAGAAAATGAATTTCATTCCAAATCCCCTCAAAGTTGGGGGAGAGCCATTCCTTCCCTGAGTGGGATAAGAAAGTTCCTTAAAACAAAACCAAAGGTTGCTCGACAATTCCTACACCCCTCTTCTCTCACCTCCACCTCACCTATAACTTTCCCCAATCAGTTTGCTGTTGATTCTCCACCACTGAAATTGTTTCTACCTTCAACATCACTTGGGTCCACAGTCCACTCCCTTCAAATCTGCATCCCATCTTCAAATCCATCCCCCAACACCTCAGTTTCAAAGCCTAACACTTTTTCAAAAAATTTCCAATCAACATAATTAAAGTTATGGCCCAACAAAGGTAGGAGTTTTCTTTTCCTTTCCAGAAAAACAAAGGTCGGAGTTTTTTGCTGTCATGGTTATTGATTTCAGGCTTGTGATTGAAAATGTATATTAGTATTAGGGGCCTAACTCCCATGCAATTGACTTTCCTGTTTTCCCCGCTTTACAAATTTTCACTTTTGTACTTTATTTCTCAATGAAATATTCTTCTAACCTTTATTTGGTCTGAGGAAAAGACTTCATCAAAGATAAATTTTATGTGAATTTTCTTAACTTATTGTTGAATTCAAACTGCCCTTTTTCTTTTCTTTTCTTTTCTTTTGGGTCGATAGGATTTTAAGTTTTGGGTCATTGCTGTTGCCTTCGGTGTATTCAGTTTCTTACCTTTTTTGTTTTCAAATTTGGGTTTGATAATTAATAAATTTTCTCATGGGGAAATTATCACTTTTGTTTAATAAATTCTCACTCCACAGATGAAACTTTCCCATCACCAGGTCTTTCTCTTTAACTATGTTTGTTCACCTTTTCCCAGCCTTGAAATGGTGAGCTGATTCAAGGTACCATTAATACTAATCATTTCCTATTGTTTTCTAAACTTGAACATATTCCTAAAGATATAAGTCTATGTCATTTGTGTAAATCAAAATAACTTACAAGAGCTTGGCATTTTTCATCCACAGAGCTCGACGAAGCCGTTTGGACTGCTTCTTGAAGTGAAATGCACTATCTTGCATAGTTGCAGTTTTGTCAACAAGAAGCTCAATTCGATCACCCCTCTCCAATATCTTTTCTATGTTGTCCACCATTATAGTTCGTATCTAGACATACCAAAATTAAAGTGACTGTTAGAACAAACCAAACACAGAACAAGAAATGCATCAAAGGATGAAACACAAACCTAAACAATAGAAGAAAAAACGAAGGGGCAGCAAAATCATAAATTTATTGAAAAGGGAAAACAAAAAGTTTATAAAGCCTACGAAATACCAATATCACTTGAATGCTACAAAGCATATAACTACTTTTATATAAAATATAGTGCATTGAGACTGCAAACTAGCTGTGAAAGTTCAATAAACAAGTGTCTAAGAAATCTTTGAATGGACAACACCAATTGACTTGCTTTCTAAATGACACATGTGTTTTCCTCAAATACTTGTTTAAGCAACAGGCAAAAATGACATGTAGCAAGTGAAGCTTCCTTATTCCCAGACAAAAATAATTGGAAAATAGTAGAACAAACAAGTTAGAAAGACCAAATGACAATCAAAATTCCAGAGAAGCACATAAGACTTGCCTCACCAACTTCGCCTCTCACACGGTTGAGAGTATCAGCGCTAGGATTGCTGGAGAAAAACTCCATCTGCTGATGCAAAACCCTCGAAAACTCATCGTTCATTGCATAAGCAGGAGCATATGGGGCCACTCTGCCATAATTTTTCATAAATCTCATATGAATATCCTCCAAGTATGAAAAGGGTATTCTCCCTGCAGCAAAACAAATACACCAATATACTCAAAACCCACAAAATCCAGAAAAAGAAAGCACCAAAATTGAATTCCCAAAGCGAAATTGAAGAACACAATTGAAGAAAATACGTTACGCACTGCCGAAGGTGTCGTTGGCCATGCAGAGAAAAGTGAGGCCATCGGATTTGAGTATGTGGAAGATGTACCGATCCTGAGAGAAGCAAACCCTAGAATCGGCCTCCGATGGAAGCTTTTCCAAGATGCGCCGAGCCACTGCCCCTGTGTTCCCTGTGACCGCGCTGAACTCGGCCAACACGATTGTTCCTCGAGCCACCACCGCATAGAGAATCGCCATCGCAGCTTCGGATCTTCGGGGCTTAGGGTTTGAGGCTCTGAAAGCTCTCTACTTCGATCGCGATCGAAGTCTCATGGAGCTGTTTGAATTCTGATTTACTGCTTATTTTATATTTATCTTTTTTATATATATTTTTTTAATTTTTTTAATTTTTGTTTTGTTGTTATCTAATGTTATTGGAAGAGGAAAGGGAAGTCGAAAGTTGAAAGTTAAGGCGGGGAAGGTGATGAAGTTTGTTGTCACCGGTGAGTCCGCGGGGCGTTAAGGTATAGTGTTTGATAAACTAACAGCGGATCGCACAAAGAGTTGGTGGTACTTTCTCAGGATCGGAAGTAGGGATGGCAACAGGCCGATTCGGGGATAGGTATGGCAATATCATCCCTGTCACCGCTCCCCATCCCCGCACCCATACCCGCCCCAATCTACGGTAAGAAATTTCGGAGAATTCCCATCCTTGTCCGTATCAAGAGGTTGTCTCCCAAACTCGCCCCGAATTCCTAGTTTTTATTTATTAAAAATATACTGCACTCAATTTTGAACAAAAAAATCAACTCAGTTAAACCATAAAATTCAACTTAACTACTCAAAATCATCTCAACAATTTGACAAACTACTAGAAATCATATTATCCACAATCAAAACTAAATATTTTGTCCCAAAATTCTTATTCTGCCACTAAAATTAACCAATAAAAACACATTAAAAACCTACAAAAATAAAAGATGAAATAAACAAAAAAAAACCCTGGTAGCATTGTAGCTTCATCAAACAATATGGGAGGAAGTTCTAATAACAAATCAAGGAGAGCACATCTAAAAAATAAATTAAAAAATCCATATGTTTCTTCGTCAACCAAGAAAATCATGAATTGTTTCCCATATGGTTTATTGAAATATATATTCTATATTCAATATATATATATATATATATATATATATACAGAGAGCTTCCATTGAGGGATCCCTCAAATAAGCTTATTTGAGGGACACCCCTTGTAGGCCCCACTCCGGATTGTATTTCATTAATCCAAACCGTCTATTTTGTAGATACTCATTCAAAGATCATCTCTACAAAAAATCACTTGAATCCGATATCATTTGACCACTCAATTGTGTTATTGAAATTTGAGTACTTTCTTGATGCACCGTTGTTCGTTGATTTTGTAGGACACAATTGGATATCGAAACGGTTTCCGATTTGTCTAATTTTTTGTAAGGATGATCTATGAATGAAGACCTAAAAAGTAGATGGTTTGGATCATTGAGAAAAAAATTGTAGGGTACCCTAAAGGGCGTCCCTCAAATAAAATTATTTGGGGGATCCCTCAATAGAAGGGGACTGTATATATATATATATATAGGGGCGGATCCATGGCACCATATTTTTGACACAAGTTTTGACACAATTTTTGGGCCATTAGATTACTCCACTTTTAATGGTTAAGATTAAGCCTGACATGGCAAAACAATATTTTTTTTATTTAATTAATATTTATATATTGGGATTAAAATTCTGATACCATATTAATTAAGAATTCATTCTCTCTCCTCTTATTAATTATCTTTAATTCATTCATTCTCTCTCTTTCTTCTACAGAGAATTGACGCCTCATTCTCTCTTTGTTCTCTCTCTCTCTCTCTCTCTCTCTCGTCCAATTCTCATCCCCAAAGCCACCCTCACCACCACCATCACTCCAAGCCCTACCCTACCAAAACCACAAAACCCCATATATATATATATATACACACATATAATTAATCGGGCCGGATTTGGAGATGAGGATAACAATATCATCCACGGCTCATCTTCAACTGGAGATTTTTAAAATTCGGGGATCCCGTACCCACCCTTGATTTTCCCTGAAATCTTCCCCCTTTAGGGGCAGGTTTTGGCTCTTTTTCGTTAAATTATGGCACATAACAAGACAACGTACTCTTTTTCAAGGGCATTCTCGTTATTTATCTCAATTAGGCATTCTCGTCACTACATTTTTGGCAATATAGTGCATGTAAACGAAGCAAGATGTTTCAGGTACTGTATTTGTTAAAAATGATGAGATTGCCCTTGAAAAATTAATAACAGAAATAAACTATACAATAAACACGATTGTACGAACTACTAAACTTGTTTATTTTTTTATTTTTTATTTATAATGAGGAAAATATGATTACAAAACAAACCCACGAGGACAAACAACCCACAGCTAAGGAATTCCAATTAGCAGCTCTCGCTGCACGATTCGGTAATTGATTGTGCCAGAGCTGACGGAAAGGAATATGATGCCCCAACTACGGCCAACGCATTGTTCATACGGTTCACCCGAAAACACACTACAACAAAAACGTAGCCACACATGGTGATAATGATTTGAGCAAGTGCATTTCCGATGTTTGAATGCTCACAGAACAGAGCACATTTCTGTGGATCTATCTTAATGGGCTTGTGAAACCTACTCAAGTGTTCAATATCTAAAATGAGTATAATCACTGAGGTGTTCAATATACACTTATAAAATGTCCTAGTTAGCTCTACAATTTTCATTTACACCATAAAACCAAATGATCCCTCCTATCCCCATATGAAATAATTTTAAACTTAAGAGACTTAAGAAAAAACTAGAGTGCTGCTAAACGAAACCTAAATTTAATTGAGTACTCCCTATAATTTAAGTACATCCTAATATTTTAAGAGTGCTACTATTTCCACCCCCGTGTCCTATTTCCCCACCCACCTTATTTTCAAAATTTTAAAGACAAATTTATCTCTTTGTAAAATGACTCCTAAGGACTTAGAGGAAAAACCAGCGACCAACTAATCACATCCATTGGATTCATCCAAGGGTTAATCACTTATTATTATTCATACCCGTATAAGAAAATAAAAACCCGAAAAACCTGCATTAGTTCCATTCCACGGCGAAGCTCTCCTTTCTCTGTCAAGCCTTTACCCTTCCCGACCTCTTTACCCATCCGACCTACAGAGCCAATCCATTATTTGAAAGAAAAAGATAACACAATATTTGCTTTGTAAAAAAGATAAATAGGGTAAATCATAAAGCTCATATGAAGAATTGATTTTTTTTATAAAAAAAATCCTTTTCTGGAAAGAAATGACTTCGCATCTCAGGCAAGGTAAATTGACCAAGATGTTCATTGAAGGAACCAATCTGATGTCCAATAAATATTACCTAAACTAAATAAATCCATATTTTCACTTCCCACTCACAAATCTGTGCTTCAGCTTTCATATCCCAAAAAGTTCGACTGCTAAGCAGAAGCTCACTTCCAATTCAAATCTGACTTATTGCAGACTGGAGTATGTAGGCACGATTGCATACGGCTGCCCATACCGATTGACAACAGTGAAGAAAATGAAAGATTACTGGGATGGGGGGTTTCTAACTTTGTATGGATTATTTTTTAACGGGTTTAATGGGTTAGAATAAGTTATTGAGATTTCAACAATTCGCTTAAAACGAGGACCTCCACTATTAAAGGGTATTTTAGGAATAATGGTGGGTGGACAAATAGGATTGTATTTTTTCAAATTTACTTGATGGGTGGAAAAATAAGGTGGGTGAGAAAATAGGACAGGTGGGTGGGAATAGCAACACTCTATTTTAATCAAAATGTAAAATTAACTAAGTACACCCTATTTAAATATCAAAAATACCCCCGGTACACCCTAATACACTCTATCACACAACACCTTAATACCAATCCTAAACCAGGTTTCTCTTTTTACATGAATTCATGCCCTCTTTTCAGATTTTGAGTTTGCATCAAAATCTTTAATTTCGTATTAAACTGTTGTGGAAGTAGATTTGCTAGCTCCTTCAATTCAAAGCTTGATTATTGTAAAACTATTTTAACAAAATATACAGGACAAAACCAAGAGGAAACATTTGAACGTATCATGGACTTAACAACGATGGGGTATTCAACCAAATATCACATCCATTCCATTTCTTTATTGAAAGTACACCATCTTGAGAAGTCCATGGCTAATCTATAATGTCTAAGTGAATATTCCATCTCCCATTTTCTCCATTGTAGATTTTCTAGCTTTACTGCCAGACAAAACCAAGAAGAAACATTTGAACGTATCATAGACTAAACAATGATGGGGTATTCAGCTCCAAGAATTGCCTGGTTCTCCTCAACTTGGGTGATGACAGAAGACTTTTCATGTTCGGTAAAATTATCAAACTTGGTTCTCTTCCGTTTACAGCTAGTCGGTCAATAAAACATCAACGTTAGATACTTAAAGCAATTAAGTACTGAAGCTAATTAACAAAACATTTTAACAAAATGTACCCCATCGTTGCCGAACTTGCTGCTTAACCCACCAAAACTTCTCTATGTTTCATTAGGGTTGAATATTGTGAGTAGAGTACATTTATTAAAATTATATTTGTTTCATAATTCAATATATTCTTTATGGTCATTTTATATTAGGGTAAATTAGTAATTCAATAAATAATTTGATAGTAGGGTGTACTCAGTTAATTTTAAGGTTCGTTTAGCAACACTCAAAAATATTATTCAATTGCAAAGGACCCACTAGTGTAGTGGTTTGGAGTATTTATTCCCTCAGGCAAGGTCCTAGATTCGAGTCCTAGCATCCGTGTAGTGTGTGTGAGTTTAGTATGCTATTGCCCCTTTCAATAGGAAAGGTCCTCAAAAAAACAAAAAACAAAAACTATTCAATTATGAATATTAGGGGGGGTGTATCTAATTCAAACTTTTAATGACTTTCACAGAGTTAAAAAGTCTGGAGGTATCCAATTTCGATTTTTAAAGAGTTTATAAAAGTCTAATGGTATTCCAATTGTGACTTTTAAAACGTAGTTAAAAGTATTTAAAAGTTTGGTAGTATCCAATTGTGACTTTTAAAAAGTCTTTAAAAATTTGGTGGTATCCAAAAAGTTAATAACTTTTAAAAAGCTTATTAAATGAATGACTTTTCCATACTTTTCATGCTAACTGTTAATAGTAAAAATCTTGCCAATTTACGAGTGACTTTTATCAACTCTATGAAAGTATTTAAGAATTTGTCAACTCTATGAAAGTCACTCACTTAAAAAAAAAATCTTTATAAATATGGATTGAATACATCCCCTAAATAAAGTAGAAGAAGAAACCTAGCAAAGTCAACCCTCCTCAAAGACCCAACCACCTCCACCTCTCACAAGCACCACCGTCACGCACTAGCACATTAATCTAGAGTCATCTATATATATAAAGCAAAAGGCAGAGAATGGTAAAACATTCAAAATACCAGAAAATGTCATTGGTTAATGCAAACATTAAGAATTGAAATTATTAATTAAATGAGGATAGTATGGTAAATTTACACTTTTTCACATTAAAAAAAATTTAATTTAAAGAAAAATTAGATAATAGATCCTATTTTTATGGAACACAACTACCCATTATTATTTTTAATTCTAAAATAAATTTAAATTTTTATAAAAAAAAGCCTCTCACAGGCGTGGAAGCACATGCGGAGAGGCTAGTACACTCTAATTGTTGTGATTCATCACTTTTCAATTAGAGATTGGTCATGCTAACAACTTTTATCCATACTCTAAAAGGCATATACAATTGTTTCTGAACTGTATTCAATTAATATTTTAATGGTTTTTAAGGGAGTGATGGACTGTCGTTGAATTTGTGGATTTTGATGGATTTCATTTCTATCACTCCGCGTAGACTTTGGTTGAGACTTTAATGGAGTTTGGTTGATTAGTTTAAAAGACTATGTCAAATGATTTTTATAGAATTTTTAATGACTTAGGGGTTTGTATCCAATCCATGCTTATAAAGATATTTTTTAAGTGAGTAATTTTTATAGAGTTTTAAATACCTTAATGAATTTGATAAAAGTCATTAGTAAATTGACAAGACTTTTGCTATTAACAATTAGCAGTCCCGTTCTCCTGGATCCTGTAGTCTAAGGTGTTTGTGGTCATCCACCCTTGGATCTAATCTAAGGGTGGAGAAAAAACTTATTTTAAATTTTAAAATCCATATTTTTTACTCTATTAGTTAAAAAACACATTTTCTGGAAGAAAAAAAAGGGAAAAAGAAAAAGAAGGAAAGAAAAAAAACACGTTCTGAAACCTTGGAGTGCAGCCACTGTAGAATTCGACCCCTTTATAACCTTCTGATTCTTCTGACATTAGGGCAGCAGATTCTTATGATTCTTTTGCTCTGTTTTTTTGGGTTAGTTTTTTTTAGCTTTTGTGGATGGATTGTAAAAGAAAGAAGAGCCAATTTGGGTGTTATGACTTTTCTTGTTCTTCTTCACCACTTTGATTCAATTTTTCTAATTTGAAATCCTAGATTTGAATGATCGAGGAACCCAGATTTGAAATCATAATTTTTCTTGCTCTTCTTCACCTTCGATTCAACACATCATTGATTTATCAACCAACCAATATCAATTTCTCAACCTAAAAAAAAAAAAAAAAATCGTTTTCATATAAAGATTACTCTCTTATTAATCAGAAAACAGTAGAAAAAGCAATAGGAGAAACCCAAAAAAGTAAAAGAGCCCATAATTTAAAAAACGAAAACTGAAGCTTTCCCAATATCTTGTTTCTTTGAGAGTCCATATGAGAATAAAAAACTAATTGAAAAAAATAGAGCAAGTTTCCAGGCTAAGCTAAAGAGTCGACCTCTACCATGGGGTCAGAGGAGGCTGAGCAGCGACTCCGCAAGTTTCCAGAAACTTGTTTTGTTTTTGGTTTTTTAGTTAATATATTGTTCAGTAAAAGAAAATGAAATAACCTTTTATGTGTTTTAAGATAAGTGTTTTCTCCATTCTTAGATTAGATTCAATGGTGGGTGACCACAAACTCCTTGGACTACAAGGGTCCAGGAGAACGGGACTGTAACAATTAGTCTTAAAAATATGCAAAAGTCATTCGTTTAATAGGCGATTTAAAAGTCATTAACTTTTTGGATGCCACTAAACTTTTAAATATTTTTAACTACCTTTTAAAAGTCACAGTTCAATACCACTAAACTCTTAACTGAAAAGAATTAAATACATTGGTTTTTCAGGTAAAATAATTGGGCCAGGTCGGTCGGTTATTCGGTTTGTCAGGTGAAAATACCAGTCCTACTTTCCACTAGTTCTAATTATTTGTAATCTCAAAATGATGACAAATCTTCCAATCAAAATTAATTTCTAAAAGTTGTGTTGAATTTTTTTTGTGAGGAAGAGGATGGAAGTTGACATAAAACTGTTCAATAAACTTATTTTTTTGGGTAAAAAGGTCTAATAAACTTATGGATAGTCATCACCCTTTTTGTTGGATGAAGAGCAGCATAAAGGTTCTACGTAACAACAAATATGAAAAGAATTTCAAGATTTTTCATCATAACCATTTTCTTCTTTTCTTTGAAAGACAAAAGGGAACTAGCAAAAAGGAAATGAAGTAGGAAATAGAGATGATATAATTTGAAAGCAAATATATATACTTTAATGTGTGACACATGTTTTAATATTTCGTGGTTGATACAAATCTGAAAATAAATAAATCAAACAAGAAGTGAAAGGATAAGACAATCTGAATGACAAGAAGATAAAAAAAAACATGGTGATTTAGCCCATACCGCCTCTTTTCAATCGGTAGTTGGTTTGGTTTACATGATTGAATTCCCATAACATTTAACAGATTAACTAACGGAGGAGGTAAATTGTAGGGTTTCCGGGAGTTTGAGTATGTACCGTAAATGTTTCTAAAATTGGGTATGAATTTGAAAATAACCCTATAATTTAGAAGGTTTTATGTAGTTTACCCTAAAACAAATATAGTGATTTAGCCCATACCGCCTCTTGTCAATTGGTAGTTGGTTTGGTTTACATGATTGAATCCCCATAACATTTAAACTTGTTTAAAATCCACTAAAATTCCTATTGAATGCACTTATAAAGATCAATTTATCAAAGTCGTCAATATCAATGCTAACTAGTAATTGGATTCAATTTTTTACGCGTTAGAGCATCTCTAACAACCTCTTCAACTGCTTTAGAATGCTAAAATAGATGAGTTATGTTAAAAAAACTCCCTTCAACAGACTTGTCAAATTCAATCGCCAAAACAACAACCCTTTTCTGCACTGAGAACTACATAACCTTTTGTTGGTTGAATATAAAGCTAGTGCTTCTGACCTCCTGTCTTTTTCTTTTTTGATTTTTAAATATTTTTCCTTAAGGCCCCGTTTGGTTCATGGGAAAGGAGACTTGGGAATGAGAATTCAATTCATTTCCCATATTTGGTAAGTCCGGGCATGGAAAATGGATGCCTTGCACATGGGAAAGTAGGGGGGAAAGTGATGCCCTCCTCTTAACTTGGGTTTTGTTTTCCCTCATCATAGGAAAGTTTGGGAAAATGAACCAACATTCAATGCACAATTTTCATGACTATTTTGTCCCTATGAACAATTTATAATTACAACGTATCATTAAATGCATTCTTTTTTTATTTGATTTAATATGGATATAATTGGAAAATTATACAAACTTTGTTTTTCATTCCTACTCAAAACAAACATAGGAAAGGAAACAAAGTGAAATCTCCAGGTTACTTTTCCAACATTACCAAACGTGAGAAAGGAATCTTTCAATCCCATTCCTTAGGAAATGACATGGAAATTAATTTCCCCTCAAATCCATTCCGCGAACCAAACGGAACCTAAGGATTCTCATTTGGTTGAACGCGTCAAGGATGCTCACAATTTTAACTTTCAACTTAGTGCTGTCACTTTCCGACCAAAAACAAAAAAACTTAGTGCTGTCACCTGTTAGAGGTCGTACAAGCATAGTCCTTTTTTACTTATTTAAATTATTTTCATTTTTCCACAAGCATATTTCCAAGTCCTTTTTTTCTTGGCCAACTGATTTTTCATTAAAACATGCACAGATTACAAATGAGAAAAGCTTTTGAACTCTGCCAACTCTTTTTTATTTAATTTTTTTTAAATTAAGGACAAAATACAGCTGGCCATCTTCAAAGTGATGTGAATGGAAGTCTATCCAGGAAATCAAATGAAGTCAACAGCCCATGGTGACAAATATCTCCTTCAAACATTTTTATTCCAAGAATTAAATTTTTACATTTAAATACAACTATTTATTTCACATTTTACCATGAGTATGAGTGGTTACAAAGAATTCAAAAATTTAAAGAAGAGAGGAATTTTTCTTTATCCTCGAGATTTTACTACACTCAAGATCGCGTGTTCAAATCTAACTCCTTCAAATATCTTTTTTATAACAAAAAATTAATTAAATTAGGCCTATGCTTGCTTCCTCAAATGGATTGATATTGACTAGATAGCTATCCACTGCTGCAGGCTTAGATTAAAGCAAATTTAATTGTTCCCATTCCCATAGAGGTTGTTCAAAACCTTCAATAGTCTCCCAATTAATACTATTAATCCCTGCAGACGTCTCTGGGAGATCAGCAAGCTCTCCTGAATATGAATAAGTTTCATCCGATGAGCTTTCTTTCTCCACCATTGGAGCCTTCAGAGAAAAGGTGCTTGTTCCACCCGTTGACTCACTCAATTGATGCTTCGTCTCTCCACCTCCTTCTAATGGTCGTCTGTCAAATGCTCGACAACTCCCAGATACCACGTACACCCGGCACAATCTGAATTCATTCCTCAAGTACTACAGAGGAAAAAAAAAATTATATTAGAATGTGATGTCGGGATTCGAGCAGGTAAAGTGACGAAAAAATGGAGGCTAATTTTCAAATTTTGAGCGAGTTAAAGGTAGAAAATGAATTAGTTATGAAGGAAACTTATCCGCTTTTAATCCCGACAAAATGAAAAATCATTCAACGTGACGCGCATTTCTTACTTCAACATGTCAATCTTGCGAATTTTTCAATTTAATTCAATCCAATCCTAAACACCAAACGTGGCGACAGTTCATACCTTGGGGACACTAGTACTAGTGCTAGTTGTAGTTGGGTTATCTGCTTCAATGGCTCTGTACTCATTCATCTTCCATTTGGTTTTCCTTCCAGTTGGAGCTCTGCCTTTATAGAAAACCATGGTTTTCTTCAGTCCAATGACCTTGTTATCTGAGGAGTAAACATACCCAGGAGAGCCTGTGGCCTTCCAGTACCCAGAAGCTGTGGTCCTGTTGGGCCTTCCTCCTTGGGCTTCTCTTTGTTGTCTTGGTGTGAAGAAAAACCATTGCTCTCTGTCTCCATGGCACAACTCCCCTGAAAACTCTGCAACAGAAAAACAGAGTGAACCATTACATAAGCTCTACTTGTACCTTTTTTCAATGCCCATGATGAAAAAAATATATATATAACAGGCCTTGCTGTGGCTCCGCCCTATTTATTTTAGGCCGAACCTGGCGAAAAAAAAAAGAAAAAAGAAGAAAACAATGCTGAAAGGTTAATGGAGGGGAATTGTACTTGGAAGGTCCCATGGCTCTTGGCTGTAAATATCTACGACTGGGATTACGCGACGAGTATCGTCTCGCTTCCCATGGAGCTTGTTGAGGAGGTAGAAGGAGATCAGTTCTTCTTCCGTTGGGTAGAAGCGATAACCTGGTGGCAGCTCCTCCATTGTACTTATTTGAATTTCTATGTTTGTGTTTGATTAATGATACCATGTTTTGTGTTTGGTAGGGGACCTATTTATAAATAGAGGGAGTACAAAATTAGATATGATGAAGAGAGAGAGAGAGTTTCCGAGTGGAATTGGAAAAAATGGGGCTTGTGTGGAAACTTCCACGCGTTTATGAATGGCAGTTTTGTCCAATTTCTTTATTTTATTTGTTTATCACTTAAAAAGGTGTTTTTGAACTAGTCAGCTGCTCTATTATCTGCATCATTAAAACCCAGCAATTTTAAGGGTCCAAATCCAACGGTCCATATGACGTAACCTTTTGCGACATTATTACAGCTCATTTTAATAAAGAAAAATTTGTTCACATTCTACAATTGAAGTTCGTTTTGTTTTTATTTATTTATTTATTTTTCAAATAGTCTTGAAGTTTGTCAAACTGCCCATTTTGGTTCCTCACATTCAATATCGATTTAAGTCGACCTTCAAGTTCTGATTGGACATCAATAATATTGTATTTATTGTCAAATTTCGTCAAATTTCTCGTTAAAAAGGTCACATGTGATCATATGTCCATGCTCTTAAGGGCAATTTTGTCAAACCACCCCCGTCCATCGAAGAGCATGCACCAGTCATACAAATCTTTAAAGTACTAATAATAATAGTATAGAATTAATAAAACAATTAAAAGTTTCATTAAATAGCAAAAATATAAGATTTAGAAATAAGGGTTATTTATACTAATTTTTCATGTTTTCACAAAACTCCTTAAGGGTTATTTGTCACAGCCTTTCATACCATAGCTATTAAAACTTTGACGACGTTAAAATATCAAACTATTTAAATATCCCCTCTTCCCTTTTCTCTTCCACCCCCTCTTCTTCCGTCATTAATTTTTTTTTTTTTCCTATTTGTCTTCGTTTTGTTATGATTTTCCTCCAACTATCATAGACGGCTGCGTCTCGGCGTCGGATCTCCATCACCATTATTTTTGCGGTTTCTCTATGTTTGGAATAAATCACAGAGATACTTTGGGTTCTCTGTGTAGTTTTCACCTCTCCTTTTGTGAGAGCTTTTCACATCTTCTTTATGAGAGCTTTTCATATCATCTTTGTGAGAGTTTTATTTGTATTGTTATGACTTGGTTTTTTCAAGCTTTATCTTTTTTATTTATTCTGAGTTTGCAATCTTAATTGAGATGCTTATGCCAGAGTTTCTTCGATCCTATGTAATCATTAATGGAGGCGCACTAGACTGTCTTAATTTTGATGTTAGATTGCTCCGTTATTATAATAGCCCTTTGTGGGTAGTTTCTTTTTTGACTGAATTAGAAATGCTATCCTAGAATTTCTATAAAAAAACATTGTAAATTAGCAAAAGGAAAATCTTATAGAAGATCAAGTAAGCACCGTCGATCAAACAAACAAAAAACCAAGTACGCACTTAGAGTGCGAAATTCAAAAACATCAACATCAATATGGAAAGGAGAAATTAACAAATATATTGAAAGAGAAATTAAAATGGGGATCAAATTGAAAGAGACATAAAACTATAACATCTGTGGTATCTTTCTTTTACAAGCAACATATTTCAAGCCATTAGCACCATAGATTCATTATTTTCCTATAAAATATGATGATCAAGTGCAAAGCAAAGTTCAATGTCAGCTATCAAAGACCCAGTCTTGTAGGACAATGAAGGGGACATAAATATTATACTGCAGCGTACCTAAAGTGTAAATCTCGCGTGCCACCAAATCCCAATCCTTGCACGCGGACTTGGGAAACAAATTCTCTTCGTTTACCTCTTCCTGCCCGCGTCCAGGTTTATTTGGTCTTTTTGGGTTTGTTTTTTGTACGGTTTGAATTATGATATTACCAGAAAATAAGAATACAAAAATGAAAATAAAAATTCGGGACCCTCATAGGGGGAGGAGCTGCCTCTAAGAGCGGTTCCAGCGTTGAGCCCTTGCTAGGGCAGGAGGGGGCCCAATCCCCAAATTCGTCTTCCAGCGGGCTAAAGTTGCCAGGCCAGTTGCTGGGCCCCACGAAACTAGACCAACCCTCAGACAAAATGAGCTTGTGCTCTAGACGTCAGTAATAAATTTTAAAAAAAAATATATAAAAAAATACAAAAAATTTTAGAATTTTTTTAAAATAAATACTTAGTCATATTCTTCACTTCCCACACCAAAACTCTATACAAATTCCTCTCCTTATATCTCATGTGAATAGTTGTTGCCATGACAATGGGTGAAAACACTACAAGCCTTTTGCAAGGGCTGCCACTATTCATGTGAATAGTAACAGCCATTGCCTTGCCCTTGCCCTTTGCCATGGAAAATGGGTGGAAATGCTCTAACCCAAGTCATGGTGGGGGTGAACACAAAATAGGGGTGGCAATTTTCGATACGACCCGATACATGACTCGAAATCCGCACGAAAAATTAACGGGTCAATCCGCCCGATTAAATTTTTGAGTCAACCTGCCATCACTGGCAGATCCTAGAATTTTTCTTCCTAGGGGCAAGAACTTGTAAAGTCTGGCCTAGCTTGCATTGGCTAATAGAGCCTACCAACAATTTGTAAGTTTTACCTAATACAACCCAAGTCTCAGCCATTCCTTTTCCCCTTTGCCCTACCTTAGCCTTCTTTGAGGCATTTTATCAAGCAGTTTGCCCCCATTCAACAAAAAATATCATGAAAACTTGGCACCTTCATAGGTGTAGAACAAGATTGAGTGGGGGCTAGTGCCTTCACTGGCTCATAACTAGATCTGTCACTGCCCGCCATGACCCGTTCAATCAGCCAACCTGCTAAAATACTTATGAAACCTGTTTATTGAACGGGTTATGCCAACCTGTGTAATACCCATAACCTGTTTCTTTGTTTCTTCTTCATCTTCTTCATTTTTCCCTATGTTTTTTAATTTCTTTTTCTCAATCTTTATACATACAGAGTGGTAAAATATAATCACAATTTTTTATAAAAATAAAAAAATAAATTTCAAACAACAATTACTTGATTAAATTAACTCAAATAAGGTTTTTTGATTGGTTTTTTTTAGGACCTTGTGAATTTGAGATGTGAGTCTTCCGTTGTTTTTACTTATTGCCCAATACTCAATTATGCAAGTAATTTTTGTATGAGACATGTAAGTTATCCCTTCTTTTTAATTTTTACCCAATACCCAATTATGCAAGTGGTTCTGAAAAGAAAAAAAAACATAATAAACTTTCTTTGTCTACCTTTTCAGCTTTCTATAGTTACTAGTTGCTACCACTTATTGACAAAAAAAATAAAAAATACTAGTTGCTACCCCACATATTGGAGAATATAAACTAGGGGAATGCAATCAATTCAAGTCAATTTATTGGAAGGCATTTGAAAACATTCTTATTTTATTATGATAAGATATCAAATTTAGTGATTTTGATAATTTGTTAAACAGGTTATTGATCAGGTAACTTGTTTAATAACCTATTGAACCCGATCTGAATCCAACACGAGACGTTTATTAAATGGATCGAGTTTGGATAGAGCATTCTTGACACGTTTGTTATCTTGACACTACATGACGCGAATGATTGCCATGCCTAATACAAATTCAAATACCATGGTCTTCTTAAGGAGTTCGGATTCTTTACAAATTTTTTTAGAATAAAAGTAAAATTTCATTGATATGCCCAATTACAGGGAAATGGCCAAAAGAAAAGCCCCATGAACAGGGAGGGTTCAAGCCAAAAAATGAATACACAACAAACAACACAAGGGCCAGAACAATGAGCCAAAAAATTGACCAAAAAACTAGCTCACTAGAAGCCAAACCATGAGGAAAATAGAGCAATCATACTTTCAGGAGTAGCACCTAATCAGAACCTAGGACGCCAAGTCGGCTATGACTCGAGAAGGAGACAACATCCAAGAGAAATGGCATAACCACTTAGCTACCTCTTGACGCTCAACCGCGCACCAGAGCACCATCTCATATCAACCAGGACCCAAGCACCGAACCTCTGCAATTCTCCACCAAGGCTTCTCGTCTCGAAAGTAAAAACCCTAATCCTCTCCAGAAGAGACATTCATGGCAGTGAGATATATCCACATATCTAAAACAAATCTTTACAGAAACAGATCTCTGCGACTTAAAAAAACTCGATATTGATGAATAGTTTTAAATTTGCTATCAATATATATTATGAGGCCTTATTACTAATTTTGTATAGGGCCCCTAAAATTTAATGGCCGCCCCAAGTTGGAAGTACCGTCTATATCAATTTTTATTTTGTTGAGAAATTCTGAGATTGTATTTATAATTCAGTCAAAAAAGCCACTAGTCACAAAGGGCCATTACAATTTGAGGCTCCTCTACTACTGATTATGCAGGATCGAAGGAACTCTGGCATATGCATCCCAACTAAGAGTGCAAACTCAGAACAACCAAAACAGATAAAGCTTGAAAAAACCAAGCAATAACAATACAAATAAAACTCTCACATAAGCAGTGGCGTAGCCAAGAATTCTCTCAAGGAGGGTCAACATTATTAGCCAAGATAAATGGAAAAGCAAACATTAAATCATATAAACAGCGTTAGTTCATAACTCCATAAACTAATTTTCAATAAGTTTTAACATAAACCAAATAGGTTTCAACATCATAGTGGATTGAACATCTAAGGTTTTTTACCTAGATTGACCTTAGTTCCTTCATGCATTCATATCATACATGAAAAATTATTTTATGTAAAAATATTGACTAAGTATGAAAAATGGGTTTTCAGAATAGTCATTTTCTGAAGATAATTTTTGGCGGCTTTTATTCCTCACACATCAAATAAGAAAACTTGATTTTATGGGATTTTAGTATGAAGTATATATTGACTTAATGAGCCATCATTTTCAGCCTAAATCGTATTTTACACTAAAACCGATTTTTCATATTTTGATTTGGTGGGAATTTGATTTTCTAGTATTTTTATTTGAATCCAAATGGGGAGTACTTCCTTATTTACATTGTAAACTTAAGTAAATGGAGTAATATAAAAATAAATAAAAGTAAAATGACAAAGACATTTACTTAAATGTTGAAAGTGGAAATAAGGTAATCTGTACATCGCCACTGTAGCCCTTAGTGTGGTTCTGCCCTTGTGCTTCATGCCTTCTTTTCTCAGGGTCAAGTTGAAAATAATGAGCAAACAAAAGCCTAAACTGTAAGTGTTACCATTGGGTTAGAAGGGTCAAATGACCCTCCTAGGCCTTAATTGGCTCCGCGACATAAGAGAGGTGGAAAACTCTCACAAAGAAGAGGTGAAAACTCTCACAAAAGGAGATGTGAAAACTACACAAAAAACACAGAGTTTTTGTGGCTTATTCCAAACATGAAGAAATCATAAAAAAGATGGTGGTAGAGATTTGACACCGAAACGTAAATGGAGATTTGACGCTGAGACGTATCTGCCTGTGATAAGTGGAGGAAAATCATAACAAAACAAAGAAAAATAGGGAAAGCTTTCTGTCTTTGAAAATGGGGGAAGAGAGGAGAAGGGAGGAATAGAGAAGGGGAGTAGGGGAGGAAGAACAGTGGCTTCCTCCCCCCAACAAAGTGAAAACGGTTCTAGAGTGTTTTTTGAGAGAAAGGAGGCTAGGGTTTTCGGGAAAGTTTATATCAACTTTTATTTAAGCACTAACCAACCATGCAAATCTTATGATTCTATACATGATATACAAATAATATTTGATCGGATGGATATAGTGCCAAAGAGAAAACAAGGGGATATTGAAGAAGAGGATGAACGAAGAAAATCTTCAATCTATGTTTTAAGTCATTCACTAATGAGGGTTCACATATATTTATTGCTTGACAAGACCCAATGTGAGGAATGAACTGTCTATCTAATTGATTTGTGGATTGTCCCACACCTTACCCGACCCTACGAATTATTCTGCAAGATTGAATCCCTGTTTTTCACCGTAGGGGATTTTTTTTATAGATATTTATAAAAATACCCAATCCTAGACATGTATTTATAAAAATACCCAAGCACTATTTAAACATAGAAACATACCCAAAATCAACCCCACAATCAACAATTGTATATTTTTTGGGTGTGTTTATAAATGGGTTTTGAGTGTGTGTAATGATGAGTTTTGGGTATGGTTATAAAGTGTTTTGGGTGTTGGGTATTTTTATAATTTCAGCCCCATTTTGGATATTTTAGTGAAACTCCTATTTTTTTTAATAGAAAGATACACCCCGTACGGATTTTTGGAACCATGGCAAAAGTTTTACCTTAATCTTCTTGTGTACCAAATTGAGATCTTCATTTATAAATTTTTGTTGGACTTTTTTAGAGGGATACAATTTTCATATTGGGTAAGCCCAAACATGGCGATAGAAAAGTTAGGTGTAATTGTAACTACGGATTCTGAAAGTTTGGTGTTGAACCTTCGGAAGTTGGTGAATCTATCACAAGAAAGCTCAGAGACATCAAAAGTAACTTATTTATACAAAATAGAAGAACAACAATTTATAAAGTTATATCATATATGTATGCATTTAAACTATATATTGAAGATAGATAACAGTACTAGTCTGCTTGATTATACTTAATTAGCAGTACTACTTGTCTAATATTTGGTTTAAACCCCAGGAGAAAAAAAAACACACAATAAAACCACTCCCCACAAGCTATATAGTGGACAAACAAAAGCAAAGTAAAAACATATAGAGAACTGCTGAGCTTATGCCATGCCAGCTTCACACACAAGATATACTTAAGGTATGCCAATGATAGGGATGAAAGGAACATAATAGCTTGAGGGTGCCAAGCCCCACTCTGGAGGCACAGGCAGATTAATGGTCTTCGATGAGCCAAACTTGTTCATGGCTTTGCAAGCTGCCTCTTTTATGTTCAAAGGGCATGAAGTGGTGAAACCGAGAGGAGTTGAAATGGTGTAGGAGTTAGGCTCTTGGGTCTTGACAATCTCAGAAGCCATGACTTTCCTTGAAGCATAGAGCTGGTCTGGACCTCCCAGAATCCTGGCAAGGCAGTTCATAGGAGATTTTGAGTTGCCTAATGGGAGCTTAGTCTCAAATGAACCATCTTTTTCTGTTGTTGCCATTGCCAACTTTTTCACTTGACCACACTTCACCAAAACCTTAATTCCTGAACCATAAAAAAAAACAAAAACAAAAACCAGATTTTGTACACACTTAGGGTTCATGAACATAAAAATTTAAAAAGAAAGAAACAAATATATATAGAGGGAGGAATATTAAGGACAAAAAAGAACCTGAGAAATCAGTATTTTTATGGCAGTCAAGGCAAGTGACCTTGGCCTTCACAACTTGGCATGTGGAGAGCTGAATGTTTGCAAGAGCCAGAGCAAAGAGAAGTGTTGTTGGGAGCACCCAGGAAAGCGCCATGGAAGCAAATTACTCACAGAAACAAAAGGCAAACTTATTTGAAGAAAAGATGACTATGTTGAAGCTTATAAAGAGAAGATGTGAACAAGGCCTATTAAATGAATGGCCAGTTAGTAGTTGGTCTGACTGAAGGTGCTTTAAATTTTACTTGTCCAGAATTTATGGGCACGCGACTTTCTTTTACATTTTCCTGGTCACCCTGCTGAAGCTACCGTCTGCATCAGATATACAGATGTAACATATCTAATGGCTAGTTAATTAATATATGTCCGACCAAAAAAATAATAATTAATATATAGGTACTTAATCTTGATAATTAAAAATGGGTCTCTGAAATTTTGATGTAGGGGACCATGGTACATTGTATTTTTTGTCCTGCTTTGTACATGGTACAATGTATGGTTTAACAGTTCCTATATTATTGCTCCCATTGTCAATTGAAAACCTTTAATTAGTATGTTGTTTTGGCTCTCTTTCTTTTTTTTTTCTTTTTCTTTTTCTAGTATAAGCGATCAGGGAAGATAATTTACACAAATATTCATTAAGTGCCTGGGAGTTTGGAATCTATACCCCACTGACGCTCTCTCCTTTTCTTTGCCTATCTCTTTCTCTTCAAATCTCATCCATTAAAGCTAACTTGAACATAATAATAATAATTTTTTGAAAGCTAACTTCATTAACCCAATGAGCTAGGAGTTATTTTTTTCCGTAAATAAACAATTGCAAAATACCGACTTTGCTAGGAACTGAGCTTTTTACTTTCTTAACCTCAACCAAAAAGTACCTAAATTCCCCCCAATCCCCACTAATTGGACCCATCCAATTAAGCTAACAAACTTGCTTAAACATAATCTAAAGTCAAACAAAGAAGGGACAAGCTTTTTCAAATAAAGAGCGACTATATATATATAAGGAAAATTAGGTATTAAACATAGATAACTTTACTTATTAGTATTTAAGACATTTGATATTTTGGTTTGGGTTTTAATACCTAGAAAAGAATTGTTATTTTGGATTAGGCCAAAGAGGAAGACCAGATTTGTTGACCCACCTTACATTAGTCATTAAAAAGACAATTATACCCTTTTCATTTAAAAACCTAAACCCTAATTATACCATTTTCAGATCTCTCTCTCTCTCTCTCTCTCTCTCTCTCTCTCTCCCTCTCTCCCTCTCTCCTCGCGTCTTCTCCCTTTCTCCTCCCCTTTGTTTCGATCGACACCGACAAAACCCCCCAGCCACTGTCACGTCGGCCACCCAGCCACCGGACCGGTCAAGTTTTGACCGGTGTCGCACCCCAAGCCAGCTCCGACCTTCCTCCTACCTCTGCTGCTGCTGTTTTGCCGGAAAACCCCAGTTTTGATCGGATTTTTACTCGATTTTCCAATCCCTCGATCTCTCTCCTCCGGCCCTCAAATCCTTCGATTGAGGTATGGTTTTCTAGCTATTTTCCACGATCTAGCTGTTAGTTAGGTAAGATTTCAGAAATTTTGAGGTTTAATTGGTTAATTTCGGAGTTATTTTCCATGATGCAGAAATGAAACTACGATGCAGAAACTGAAACTGCGATGCAGAAAACGAAACTGCGATGCAGAAAACGAAACTGTGATGCAGAAAACCTCAGAAACTGAGATGAAGAATCGGCTTCGATCGTTGGTGGTCTTCGATGATGGTCGCGTGAATGGGTTGGTTGTCTTCGATGATCGTTGGTGGTCTGGAGGTTTCTGGAGGTGAAGTTGAAGAGGTTTCTGGAGGTGAAGTTGAAAGGTCGTGCAAATGGTTTGTGATTCAATTTTGGTTACGGTTGATGTGGTTTTGGTTTGATGTCGTTTTTCAGCTTTGGTTTAAAACTAAATACTGAAAATGGATGGCATATGTTGTAATTTTCATATTTTGTAATGGTATTTTTGTTACATTTTGGTGTTTGGCCTTTTGCTAATTAGACTAAATTGTATTTCTTTCTACTAAATTAGTAAACTATATTATGGTTTAAAACTAAAGCTTATATATATATATTTCTGATTCAAAGTCTTGCTTTAACTAAAAAGATTGAGAGTCTTATTCCATTGTAAACAATAATTTCAATGAGAAAAGTGCACTGCTGGATTCTTCGTAAATAAAATTAAACCGTTAACATTTGAAAACTGAGGAAAGCTATAGAAAATGAAAGGGACAGAAAAAGAGCATCCCTTTATATTCACCAATAAAGAACGTATAGCAGCTAACAGCATCCAACCATATGTGACAATGGTTAGTTTGGAGGAAGGAAAAAAAGAAGAAGAGATATTTAGTTATATACCCATTCTTAGAACTTATGATATAGATAAATCCTACATCATTTAATTTTTATAAACAAAACTAAAACCAAAAAATGACAGTTGGACCTATTGAATTTAATTTTGATTATTAAATTACTTTGATGCCCTATGTAGTGTTTTGGGTTTTTTATATGAGGTTTTGGGGTTGGGCTTGTTTTAAAAATCGATGGCCGTTTTGTAATTTATAAGAAGTTAAAAGCCTCTTTGTTATGTTGTAAATGGACTTTGATGTGTTTCTAAAGTCCAAAGTCCATTTCATATAGGGGTTTTTATATATATATAATTTGATCCCTTATATTGGGTATAATAGTGAATCTCCCAAAAAACAAAACCTAAAAAAATAGTAAACACCCATATTCACTGATTTCAATCCACTTGGATTGTCAGTAGGATCCACCACATGTGTAAGGGCCTCTTAAAAAATATTTATAAAAAAAAAAAATTGAACTCACAATACATTCCAAAGTAACAAAAAGACCAAAACATCATACATTATATATATAATGATACCTTTTTATTCTTTTGGAAATCTACAAATTAATTGAAAGATCCATTGAATTTAAATTTCAACATCCACCTCATTCGAAGCATCAATTCGATTTTAGCACAACAAACAGGGAAGGTCAAATTAAATACAGAAGAAAGAACATATATTAACTTTACTGCAGGAAGGTTGTTGATTATTGCTTTCTCAATATTTATGTATCTTCTGAAAATCGTACCCAATCAACTACTGCCTGTGTCCTACATTGTCTTCTAAATTTTTAATCCGGCTTTGAGCTCTCTAAACTTTCAAAACATTTAGAAAAGCCAGTTCTTGTGAGTTCACCTCTCCAACTGGGACTTAACACATACTATGTTGGACTGTTGTTCAATTTAACAAGTTCAAAGTCCCAACAGTAAGTTCGTCAAACATCGAACATACATTAGTTTAATTTAATTAAAATAGTCCAGTCCTATTTATCTAGGAAATAATGTAATATATAGTCCAATTGTAACACCTTTTATGTTTATTAGAATATTAGTTGGGCCTTTGATAATCTCCTTGTTTATGATTATTGCTTTCATGTACGTGCAGAGGAGCACAAACATAAATGTGGGACAACCAAGATTTTACCTGTCAATTAGATCAAGAATGTAATTCATAGAGTTATGACTGGTGTGGTCCAAGTGGCCAACCAAACAACCCGAAGATCTTTGCCTCCAAAGTAATTAACTTGTGCGGGGGATAGGTCCTAGCTTAGGGCAAGTGGCCAAGGGGAATTGGGTTGTGGTGTCCCTCCGTTAGCTGGTTCTTCAAGATAGGTTCCCTTTGGTCAAGACATATCTTATTAACTACTGACCCACAATGTTTGAGTCACATGATCTCCCCAGTATACCATATTATCATGGTTTTTCTTTACGTGTACAAGTTTCCAAATTTCATGACACGGTCAGAGTGGCTAATCAATACATTTTACGTGTACAAGTTTCCAAATTTTATTAGACGGAAAACACCCTTAAAGTTTTAAATAATTCATGACCTATATGGAAATAACATTACAAGCAAAGCAAGTTTTTATATTCTAAAAACGTCGTATTATAGTTTCATTATCGGTTATTGATGCTGTTAATGCTTAACTGAGTTGTACTTGTACATTACAACTACTCACTAAGATACGTTATCAAAGCTTTGATATGATGCTTGCAGGAAATGAATCTACCTCTTGCTTATAGCGGCTTAAAACTTTTGGATCTGATATTTTCTAGCATTGTAACTTTTATGCATTATATGTATACTAATAACCGAAAAATCGGTTTTTCCCCAGTACCGTACTTAGTGCAAACACCCTTTCACATCGTGTCCAACTAGTATATTGTAGCATGAGTCTCTGATTACCCGTCCAAGTACATGCTCTACCACTAAAAATATAAACATTAACTGTTCGCACTTAATGCGAGGAAGCATCAAAGAAAAACTGCTAATAAAACGTCATACGAAAGATACTCTTGTATAGCTCACTGGCTAACACTAATATATCAAATAATAGAGTGATTAGTGCAGATGTCATGTCTAGATTAGAAAGGTAACCCTCACTTGGCATGCATATATAGTAGGAAACAAAAATTAAATGAACAACGAATTCGGGGATGATGAATATTGCCGCCCCATTTTCTGGTTGTGGCAAGAAAGATTATTTATTGGGGAGGTTAGACGTCCTTCTCCGCACAAGGTGAGTGTGTTTGTTTCAAGTGTTAAGGTACAATGTCACCCAAGATATCCATGCATATGTCCGTATTGATGACTTATCGGGCTACTAACTTGGAATGAGTCTGAGCTAGAATTCTAAGAGAATGATAAAAAGAGTGAGGGGCCAAGGCCACTTTTCGCTTCTCCCTTGCTAACTTGGTTACTAGTTCAGCTCGAAACATTTCTAATGACAATTCCATGCATGCTATACCTAATAGTTCATCCAGCCTTTAATCATTCCAATGCACAACGGCATTCGGTCCCAGATCTCTGAATTAAACATTACATATATACTGCAGCACATAAAGGTAGCTAGAAATAACTGAAGTTGGCACCGAAAGGAGAGTAGGTTATTGCATGTTAAGTTGTCTAAGTTGGGACCTCATTTACTCATTTAACGAAACAAGATACAATTTACTCATTTAACTGGTTTTCAATCGTTTAGAGCGCTATATATATTATTTAATCAAAATACAATTTACTCATTTAACTGTAATAAGATAAATAGACTAACACAATGGTATCTATAAACAACAAAATTTCACAATGTTAATCAAATGGCTAAACATTGTATAATTATAATAATTTTGTTCCAGGATGATCCTTAACGAGGAACTATAAATGAACTGTTCGAATCATTAAATGACATGGTAAACTATGGCTAAAAATTGTACAATTATGATAATTTTTTGTCACGACCCGATTCGAAAATAAGGAATATTCTCGAATCATGGTGTGAGTCATACCATAGTCATAAGAATAAAATCTTACAACCATGATATGATGAGAAATAGAGCCACAAATAATACAAATTTACTTAACATCATAAAATCAGAGTCGCAGTAGCTCGTACTTAAGTACACACTAAGATCTTTATCAAGCGGCTGACTACTTACAAACATTAATCACACAAATCAATAAAAAAAAGCCTAGCAGCTTAGTTGAAACCCGCTTCCTTAAACTTCGTCTTGAATCCTGCATAATCTATTAGGGTATGAACATTCTAATACCCAGTAGAGTACCGTCAAACTCCTCAAGGTCAGCTGTTACAGTTAATCAAAGTGTTATACATCAAACAACACAAGATACATAATTTATGCAACCAGATTAGATAAATAAATTTGCATATGCAGTGATGCCATGAACTTGCTCTTTTCTAATCCCACTAATTCTTACCTTAGAGCAACAAGCTTGCATGTCCCATACCATGCATTTTACCACTATGGCTTCGAATACCCTAAAATATGAACTAGTGCCCATCTGTCCCTTCACCAATTTTTCTTTTGTTTACGAATTTCTCAATTTTCACTTTTCATTAGAGGCCGTGCTCCCATCACCTCAATATATTCAAGCTCTGCTCCCGTCACCTCAATATATTCCTTTTTTTTTTTACTTAGATATATCTAAGGCCTTCTTCCACCCCTTAGATATACCTCAAACGATACACACCCCAAACACCATTGTATTATGATGCATATGTAATGCAACACAAACATAATTTATCTTTGCTGAATAATAATACAGATAATAAAAATAATATTTCAGATTTAATCACATGAATAATAATATTCAACCAACGTCAAATAATATCCACGAAGAAACATAAATAATAATATTCACATAACATCGAATAATATTCACCGAGCAAAGCAACAATAATATTCATATTTATAGTACTATATATAAGCACCAAAATTAAAAGTGACATAGCCCAATCATCGAGAAATCAGGAAACCATACCTCATGTCAACTAGTTAGATTACCCAATTACCCTTCCAAACATTCTGTTTCCACTCGAGCCTAAATCGAACAATAAGGACAAATAATAATTAGTGCTTTTGCTTAACAACATTTTTGGTCAAAAAGTTACGGGTCTCGAATGGTCTTGAAACCAATGTTAACAGACTTAAAACGAAAAACCAAGTCAGAGAGGATGACGAACGACACCAACATTGCACCACATGTGCTGAACACACATATGGTGACTGCATGGTACTATTCATCGTCTTCCCCAAAAGATCATTTTTTCCCCTGTTTTCCACTTCGGTTTTGGCGAAACAATAGTAAAACTTTGCAAGACTATACTCAAATTGAAGCTTGTAACCTTAGCTTTCTATACATATAAAGATTTGTGAAAACAGAGCTACGGTTAGTGAGAAATTCGAACCCAAAGACAGACCCAAAAATCTGAATTTTTGTTTTCCAGCTTTCTTTGTTTTGGCAGTTTTGAAAACCTAACTTCACTCCAATATTTGATCCCCCAAAACTTAACCAAAATCAGTGAAATCAAAAGGGTTTTGACCTTTGCTATTCCTAGTTTTCAAAACATCAAAACCTTTCAAAAAATTACTTAACAGATCAAAGGAACATGAGAGCCAAAGTAAGGCCCATGAACTAAAATTTCTAGAAAAATACATAGTTTCAAAATTTTATCAAAAGTCTCTTTCAACACACCTCAAATACCATCCTTAAGGTTCAAAATCATCCTCCAACATCATATCATTGGCCTAAGCTTCCCAAAAACAAGATTTGGATCTAAAGTTTGAACACCCAAACCCAAAAATTTATCAACACACCCAAAATCCGAAAATCTTGATTTCAAAAATCTTTTTTTGATTTTCTTATGCCTTAAAAGGTTCATAAACCATTCTCCAACTCAAATACAACTATAAGTCTACTCAAACAAGTAATTATACAAAAACTCAAGAATTGAAAATGAACTTAGAACAAGAATCCCACCTTTCATCCTTCCAATGGCTTCAACACTTAACCATTTTCTTTTCTACCTCTCACATTTCTTTCTTAATTCCCTCGTGGATGTAATAGTAACAACCTCCATCTCCCTTGTTTCCAAGTCTTCTCCTATCTTCTTCTTAGTCTTCTCTCTCTCTCTCTCTCTCTCTCTCTCTCTCTCCCATTATCTTCTCCCTCCATCAACAACTCACCTCCCTTAGCTCTAAAAAAATTCAGCTTCATTAAAGAAGATACCTTAGGCTAGGTGAGTCATAAAGGCTAGGTGACTCACCACTTTAGACTAGGTGACTCACCACTTTCATAATGGCTGATTGAAAGCTTGAGGCAATGAGGGAAGAATGGGAGGAGGGTCCACATTTTAGATTTTGTTTGTTTTGTTTTTGTTTTTTGTTGCCTACAAGGGTATTTTGGTTTTTTTTTCACACATAGGGGTGTTTTGGTCATTTTGGCCCAAAATTCAAAAACAATTTCCTATGTGTTTGTTGAGTCAACTACTATCGTCTCACTTCAAAATCACTTGATAAAACACCCATAATCATTCTTTACCATAATATTATTTTTCATTGAAATATGAAAATCCACTTTTAATTTTTCGGGGTATTACATCCTACCCTCCTTAGAAGAAAATTCGTCCTCGAATTTAAGTACTATACTTGTACGAATTGGGTTGTCTGGTTCTCATTTCATACTCCTAATTCTGCAAGCATTATTTTTCCTCTGAATCATTATATCTCCAAAATCTTCCATATGTATCATGATCTCTTTAATCCGATCACTTAACATACAACTTATATTTTAGATATAACATACTCTCTATCTCAAGACACAAGAATGTACACTATAATACTTGGCAAGTTCCAAATTCATTCCTAGCACCTATTGATTTTCAAGAACCTTAAACTGTCAAGGACTTAGTCACGCCCAACCTAACCGGAAGAACTAATTACATTTACGCATATGTATTTTCAATATTCATCACCTGGAATCATCATACATATTTCGAAGCCTATTTAATTCATACATACCATCAACATGTTCTTATACCTCAAGAGTCGAACTTTCAACTTTGATACAAAATATCTTATAAGTGATCACTAATGTTTTCAAAATGATTTGATTACAGTGCCCACATTAAGTTGTTTCCATATCTCTAAAAACCATGCGCATATCCTCCAAAGTTACCTTGTAATCCCATTTCATAGTCACTTAAAAAGAAATTTGTAAGCATTCCTTTTACCACAAAGCTTATAATCCTTTCATATATATATATATATATGGGACATATAGGCTTGTTGCCCTAAGGTATGAATTAGTAGGATTAAAAAGGAGTGAGTTCATGGCATCACTGCATTTGCAAATTTATTTATCTAGTATGGTTGCATAAATTATGTATCTTGTGTTGTTTGATGCACGATACTTTGATTAACTGTGATAGTTGACCTTGAGGGGTTTGACGGTACTCTACTGCACATTAAAATGCTTATATTGTGTAGGATTCAACACGAACTTTGAGGAAGCGGGTTTCAACTAAGCTGCTAGGCTTTTGTTGTTGATTTGTGTAATTAATGTTTGTAAGTAGTCAACCGTTTGATAAAGATCTTAGTGTGTGTTTAAGTACAAGCTATAGCAACTCTGATTTTGTGATGTTAAGTAAATTTGTATTATTTGTGACTCTATTTCTTATCATATCATAGTTGTAGGATTTTATTCTTACGACTATGGTATGGCTCACACCATGATTCGAGAATATGCCTTATTTTCGAAATGAGTCATGACATTTTTTTACAGGATGATCGTTAATGATGAACTATAAATGAACTATTTGAATCATTAAATGACATGGTAAACTAAGCCCGAATAATTAAGTATCCATGTATTAACTTAATTATTATATAGTTCATTTGAACATAAGGAAACGCAAAAAAAAAAAAAACTCTAGTTGCTCTCTCCTTCTGTGAGTCCCACAGAAAAACTCCACAGAGGGGGGAGGAAGAAAAAGTGTCATTGCCTTTCCTCCTCACTTGTTTCTTTTAGGTTAGTGAATAAATCCACTTGGGTGTTTTAAATAAGAAGCCCCTTGTGATGATTTATTCTGAGCCATGCTTAGATTGAAGTTCCCCATCACCCCTTTTAGGCATTCTCAAACAAATCTTTCTCCCAAACTCGTTATCTAACACTGCTCATGTTCTCTCAATTTGGGTTACATCGTCTTTGACTGACGTTGCTGCAAATCACCCAATTGTTCTTTGTCAATGTAGTTGTTTTCATTTATTTGTTTACTCTTATGAGTAGGTAGATCACTGGAAACCATGTTTTCCTCAAATCAGTTATGAATGCGGTGGTGGGTGTGGCCGCGGCATTGCTTCTTCAAGTGGTGGTGGTAGGGTTCGTTTAGGCTCTTGGGTTGCTTTGGGGTTTTGGTTATGTTGGGTATGCGGGCTTTGCTTGAACTTGTGGTTAATTATGGTGATTGAGGCTAGTATTTTTAGTGTGGGTTTTGTCCACTTTAGTTTCGTTTTTAACATGTTAGTTTGTTTCCCTCAGGGGAGTTATATCTTTGATGTCTTGTTGATGTCTTTGATTGTATTGTTGAAGTTTAGCTTTGATTTTTTTTTTTTAAAAAAAAACTTACTAGTTAACATTCATTCCTTGTATTAACTTACTAACTGATGAGTGCTTGAATGCTATGTATATAAAGATTTAAGTTTATTGTCCAATTCTTTGTAGCATGTCTAACACCAATATCTCGAAGGAGTCTTGGTTAAGGTTTGCCTAGCTTCACCCAACTAGATTATTTCACATCGAAAGCTTGCTCGAGCTGAGTTGAACTTGAAATTACAGTTACGCTCAAACCTTAATTCGACATACTTAAATCAGACTGAAAGGAGGAAGGAACCTGAAACCCCAACCTCAACCTCTTTCTTCCCCGCACACCCCAGTGGTCCCCAAACCATTGCCCTTACCTTTACATAAACACAATCCCCCTGGTTTCTTTGCTTTTTCCATTTTCTCCTCCTTATCTTTCCATCCCCTCACCTACGACCAGTTTTATTTCTCTAATTATTTGCTTTTACTCGGTCTGAGTACGTTGTGAGATGGACGATTACGATAGTGAGGACTTTTTGGCTTAACAACTCACTTTTCACTTGGAAAATAGTCTTGAGTTCATTGGGAGTGGAGAAACATCATACATACAGATGATGTCAAGATCGCCTAGGCAGAGGCGGACCTACAGAGGCGCAAAGAGGTGCAGTTGCACCTCCCCTTGCAGGAAATCCTGTGAAGAGGCTGGATTATGCACCTCCGCTGGTCCCAAGGTTCTGCATCTGAGGTGTGTTGCAAGGGGTTTCAAAACGAGGAAGATGACTTGGGTTTTTTGGATTTCAATTTTTTGCAATACAAACGACGTCGTCTTTGTTATCCTCCAACTCAAAAGGCTTTTAATGAAATGGGGAGTATTGATTGATGCAATTCTGACTTTCGGCAAATTACCACTTTAACCATCTTATTATCCTCCAGCTCAAAGGACCTTTTAATTATCCCATAATCAATTAACCATGTGAGCAGATTAGGATTCCCTTCCGTCTAGAAAACCCACAACCCAAAATCACTTCCCAAATCTCTTGAAGATTTCTTCAATGCAAATTTAAGTGAATGGGTTAGTCTTGAAGATATATTTTATGAGGTAATATTTCTTGTGGCTTTTACAGGTTATTATTTCTCACTTTTATTTCTCATTATTATTTCTCACTTTTATATTTTGGGATTGCTTATTTTGCTTAGATGAATAAGTACGTATATTTAATTACATTAAACAATTGATGTCTCAAAAAGCATACTCCTCACTGTTTAAAATTTTGGCTAGCGCCCACTATGTATTCGACTAAATGTCTCAAAGATGTTTCCATGTTTTGTTTGTACTGTTATTTTTTTCATCAATTATGAATGACATTAGTATTGTTTAAATTATAAGGATATTTGTTGTTTTTATTTTTTTATTTTATAGCTTTTAGCTTTTAAGAATTGCACCTCCGCTGAAAAATTACTAGGTCCGCCACTGCGCCTAGGCAAACCCAAAAGTCTATATCATCACGGTGTGGAAACGGATGAAGTTGCACAGAAACTAATCGAGCGTGGTCCTTGGTATGTGCACAATAATGTCTTCTCTATGCAACCATGGCCAGACTATTGCTCTACGAATGAAATTATTCCATGTAAAGCCACTTTTTGGATACAAGCTCTTGGGATTCCTTTGGGATAGCTGACTCGCAACAACGCGATGCTTATAGCTGAATCGATTGGGCGAGTAATTATGGTCGAGGATCCAGCTGTAACAAGCACAAGGGGATTTTTGCGAATGAGAGTTGAATTCAACACAGCTAAACCCCTCCGAGTGGGTTTTTGGCTGCCAATAAGTAACAATGATAAGTCTTGGATCAGTTTGAAGTATGAAAGTCTAAGAATTCTACTACCGGTGTAGCAAGTTGGGACATGTTGATAGGAAAGAAAGGCCATGTAATCATCCTATATGCCTAGTCTTTTCGAAGGTTGGTGTTAGGTATGGGGCATGGGTCTGCATGGAGAAGGTTTAAGGGCCGTCTTCTCTCTTCTCCAAGCAACCTACAAAACGGACTTGACGTGATACAAAAGGAGCGGTTGAAACACATTGGAGTCGAGGCATTGGAAAGGAAGAAGGAAGGCTTTATGAACTACATGCGCGAGCTGCTGCCGCTGCGGTAATGGAGGCTCAACATGGGGGACGACTTGTTAAAAATATGCCCTTAAAGCCAACTAATTATGTAATAGTTTGAGTTAAAGACATCTTTGATAAAAGACACATTATGTTATCAATGGACAAGAAAGGTTGTTTTATGCATTATATCATCCTACACCATCTTTCAATATGTAGAACAACCATAGTCCAAGGAATACAGAAGTCGATATGAGAACTATGTAATAAGATTGCATACATGGAGACTTCTCATTATCCCTAAATCCTTAATATGCTCTTGGTCATAGGAATATTGATTGGGCATCAATATTCCGCAAAGAACAGTACACACATTATCGTCTCTATATGTAGGAATGGCAAGCTCTCAAGTCATTAAGTGTGGAGACACATCGATATGTGTGTAGGTGCTTGTAGAAGAACAAATACACTGAACGCGATCCAACACATGAGTTACACCATGACAGTCTTTACTCACATGTCAAGCTGGAACTCATAAATTGCAATGGTGCATACTAATCCTTAGACCTAAGACATTATAGATGTTTTGTGGCTATGTTGTTAATCTTTGAGAACACTACACTGTCATGCTGAATTAGGCATAGCTTAAAGGTGCTCATCAAGATTCTCAATAGAGTCATGGAAGCAAATGAATGTACAACAAGGAATCTCTACTCTCAGTAAAGGAGAGAGAATACTCCAAGATATGATTGGTCAAATCTCTGCGCAGAGTAGTGAATAAGACTTGAAAGAAGTCTTCAAATCTTACAAGGATAATCATATAAAAGGAATGATTGACAGGATCCGCCCCGAATTCTTCGGAACCCGAGACGAATCCTATGGGTTATGGGCCCACTTACTAAAAATTTAGCCTCTTTTCCAAATTAAAGGAAAAGAGCATGAGACTTTCTGCCGAAATTTCGGCAGAATCTCCCCTGTAAATTGAACATTCTCCAAAAAGTTCCAACCTGCATAAAACACATTTTAAAACACCAACTGGCATCATGCACAAGTTAACAACATGCAATCACATAATAGGCCTCCGGCCTTCAAGTAATTCGAAACAGAACCAACAATGCTCCTAAGTCAAATAGTACATAAACCATACCATTTATGATCTCAAACAATTTTACGATTACCCCCAAAATCATTAAAACGGATTCAAATCCATTAACCACATCAAAAATCCAATCACACATTCCGAATTGATCAAACCTTTTAAACGCAATAATATTCCGCGGCTGCACCTGGTGAGACCCCAGGCTGCCTACGTACCCTTGGACAAGGGATCAAGCCACATGTAGTTCTCATCTCAAACAGTCACTTCCCGTAATATACAATTATTTAAAACAGCACCAATGATGCATTTCAGATTTATCACAACTCCAAATTCCAACAAAACACAAAATGAACACACTCTCAAAATCTTTCCTTAAGTCAGTTCAACCCCGTAACCATACCCTATCCAAGGCGTATGTACATTGAACACATTATCAATTTCTTCCCTTTATATCAGTTCAATCTCGCAACCATACCCTATCCAAGGCGTATGTTGCCGTACAACACTTCCCAATCCAGGGCTCAAGCATTCATACATGTACAAACTCACAAATCTCAAACCCGAATCAAAACCACATTTATGTAATATAATAAAAACCACCTCTCACCATCATCATGTACTAGGGGAAACAATCCAACCGGGGATTGTTGACTAGCTCACAAGTATCCGGCCTCAAACGCCCATGTGGCTAGGGACTTGCTGTCCAACTGGGGGTCTAACTCTCAGCCAGCACGTACGGACGAAGAATCAAGACCCGTACGCCTGAAAACAGCCCTACGCGCGCAGACTACCCAATTAAGGGTCTACAGCGACACCCCATTAAGGTATGCTCCGGGTTCCGTCATTTCCAAGTATCCCACATTTCCATTTCCATAATCCAATTACAAATCCAGGGGGAGGTACATATGATGGTAGAGTTCGTAATCCTTATATAAATATTATAAAAATAATATTCCCTTCCTTAATTCAATTTTCCCAAGACATCGTATTAAGAAGACATCCGAAGGGCCTGGGCAAAATAAATCAATCTCCGAAGGGCCTGGACAAACTCCGATGGGCCTGGGCAAAATAATATAATCTCCGAAGGGCCTGGGCAAACTCCGACGGGCCTGGGCAAAATAAATCTCAAATATAAAACCCATAATCGGAGAGGTACCTAAAGTAGCGCTAAAAACACTCAAATTAACATTCTAAGTACCCCACACAAAATCAACAAAGATAGCACTTTCTCAATCATTATATATAAACTCAAGACACTTGAATATGTCAAACCCACATGTATCACAATTACTTTACAAAAATAAGGAATTCAACTATTAAATATATAAAGCATTTAAATAAACCATTAACTTCAAAAACATAAGATTTCCATCATAAAACCACACAAATAATCTCCTAGACCCACATAATAAACATAAATCAAATGACAGTCAAGACTCAACCAAAAGGGTCGTTCTAGTACTCCTCGAAGAGTGAAACCACCTCGAAAGACTCACGGTCAACCGAAGGTCAAACCGTCCTAACTTGGTCAACCGGGCCCGCAGGCCCCACGACCTCCGTTTTACAATCCGAAAGTTCCTATGGGTTCCACAAGATCTAGGAAATATGTCCTACAAGTTTGGTTCAGATCGGACGGTCGGATCGCTCGCGATTGCACGATCGGACAATTATCGTAAAACACAAACTTTAAGTTATTGAATCGGAACATCCGGGGCTCCGATTCACGATCCGTCGAATCCTACGCGGTCCTAGGAATACCTAAATCAACATATAATAATTTGGATGCAATCCAACGGTTCTAACGTATCGAACCCGGAAATCACACAATATGTAAAATCCGTTCAGGGTTTAAACGCTATCCAAATTGAGATCCGCAAATTCCTATGCGCTCGTGGCAACTAGGAGATCATCTTAGGACACAATGACAGGCCAACACGTGGCCCACGCGCCACCCCACGCGCCGGCAGCGCATGGGTGTCCAAAGAAATTTCCAGCGATCGGAAAACTCCAAACCGCCGGCCAAACTCCCCACCCTAGGTAAAACCCCTAATTTGGAACCACTTTTGTTCTTGGACATATCCCAAAAAGTGACCGGAAGTGGCTGAAAACGGAGGCCGAAACCGGCAGATTTTTCTATCGCTTATTTAACTACCATAACGCAGAAATTTCACAATTCCTACCCAACCATCAGCTAGAGCATGAAAAATAGGTGGAAAAACATACCTTGATCGCAAGATTTGGTTGCCGAAATCACCCGAACGAGCTCCGTGAAGTTTTGGGTAAAACCGGCGACTTTTCTCGATATTCCGGCGAGCACGGGCGGCTGAGAATGGTCGGGATGGGTAGGCGATGTCACGCTGGTTCTTTTGGTACCGGTGCCACCCAAAATGGTGGCCGGATGTGACGGTGGTGGCCCAAAAACCCTCTGAATGAATAGTAACAGCAACAGGGGAGGGGGGTTTTCTGCGCGCAGGGAGAGCGAGAGAGAGAGAGAGAGAGAGAGAGAGAGAGAGAGAGAGAGAAATTCTCCGATTTTATTAAAATCCAATTCTATTTATTTACGATTTTGCCACTAGGGGTATTTTAACCATATCTTTTTCGTTACAACTCCGAATCGAGCCCACCGCATGTCTACGGACTCGTCTCAGTATGACCTACATACAAATACCAGCCACTGCCCCAAAATCCTTCCGGATTAAAATGACCATTTTGCCCCTATCCGAGGGCAAAATTGGAAATTCATATTTAAATAAATTAAATAATTTGGTGGCTAAATAATTTAGGGTCGGGGTGTTACAATGATTCATATTAGGATATTGACAATCGGATTCCATGATCTAATAATATAAATAAGGAGTATTGACATAAGAGAAGAATTCAATTGCACGGTCATTTCAATTTGAATAGGTTCTTTCACAATGTCTCATTTAGCTCGGATAACTGTGACTTGCTGCTAGGCGACAACCATGGTTTGTGAATGTCCTAAAAGGTTTCAATCAACCTTTATTAATAGGAAGAATTTAATTGTGGAATTTAATTTGTATATCATCTCTGAGGAGTTGAGTCAACCCACTACCTTGCTAAAGGGAACCTACAGATCTGCACAACCAAATAATGCGATTAGAGGTACAAATGAAGAGAAATGAAATGAGGAAACACAAGTCAATGGTTCATAATCAAATGTCAGAGTCAATGGTCAAAAGTCAACATGTTGACCGAAGCAATTGACCAACGTCAAATAGTTTGATTACGTCAAATTGCGTAAGACTATAATTATAGTTTAATAGTTAAATTATAATTAAAAGATTAATTATGGAATTAATATTGACATATACAAATATTGAATTGGGCTTTTAAATATGATTTAAAAGGAAAAGGACAAAATAGCCCAAAAGGCTATTGGGCCTAAGGGATAAGTGGCATAAGATGACATGACCCATGGACCAAATGAAGCCCCAATACCCACCCAAAATTTCAGCACCTAAGGGGGAGCTCTGCCCTTGCTTTTTTGTGTTGTCCTATTTAAGTTAAGTGTTGGAGAAAACCTAGTTAGGGTTTTTGGTTTCCTACTTTGGTTGATGAACGATCATCTTTGTATCTCATCTTCCATAAACCAAAAATTGGTCCAATCAAGAAGTAGACTAGCATCCATACTTCTTGATTGCCTTCTCTTCATCTCTAGGAGTATTTGGTGTGGTGAGGTAGATGACTCCAATCTTGGAGCCTTAAGGTGAAGGAGTCAAAATTAAGAGAAAGAAAAGGCCTTTCCAACAAAGGTGTTCATTCTTGAGAAATCAAGAAAAGGTCATCAAGGGTAAAGATTTGTTCCCTTTTTCCCTTTTCTATTTGTGTTCAAAGAAACTAGGCTAAGATAATTGGTTTAAAATGAAAAAGGTTTAGATCAACTAGTATAAACAAAATGAATCCGCCATTTAGAATGTTTTTCTTGTATAGGTTGTGGCTAAAGTTCATTTCCTAAGCATTAGATGTATGTTTCTTTCACGACTAGCAAACCTTTCTATCTTAGACAACTCTATCTCAACGAGTCACGAAAGTCAACGAGTCAAGTGGCGGTCAGGAACATCTCCAGCCTGGCATTTTGTTTCCCAAGGTACTGAAAGTGATAGGTTCTGACTGTTTCTACAATAGACCAATGTTTCAAAACATTAACTAGGGGATTATTGGGGACTCTGATATGATGGTCTTGGGATACTCCCCAACAGTCACTTGTCCCTCTTCCCTCACGCGTTCCCCTGGCTTATGTGTCAAAGGCTTTTGAACAATCTTCTGCCGGAGTAAACCTACAAGTTAGGCCTGTGACAATGGGACAACTAATAGCTTATGTACCTACGACTGAGCCACTGGATGGAAATGAACGAGCACTCGTTCTCTACCCTCCTATGCCACAACTGACTCGCGAATTTGAGGTGGGCCTAACCCAGATTGGATGTTCACATGGATTTAAGCCCGATATGGGTGAAACAAGTAGAAAACGGGCTCGTGGACATGGTTTGGGCTAGATGGGCAAAAAGGTTAGGGTAGATGGGCCTAGGACTGTACTGGGAGGCTCATTAAAATTGGCTAGATTCACAAGAGAGGCATGCAACCTTAGGGCACATTCGGGCAAAACTAGGATGCTTAGCTCTTCTTCTGGATCCAAAACTCACAGGAAGTCTAAGTCGAGAAATATTGATAAGGAAAAGCTCCAGGATGTTGCTATTGATGCCTCAGATGAGATTTGTGAGGTGGAAAGACGCTTGGAAAGCTTGGGTTCGGAGGATCTATCCTACCTCCAAGGCAGTGGTGGCTGGCCTTACGCAACCACACGAAAGTCATGATACAACTTATATGGAACTGTCAAGGCTTGGGGATTGCCTTGATAGTTCAGATTATGAGGGGGATGATTCACTCCTATAAACCCTCTATGGTTTTTTTTTTATGGAGACCAGGCAGAATTGCCACAGAATGAATCAACTACGTGTACAGTTTGGGTATCAGCATGGGGTAAATGTGGATCCTATTGGCCTTGCGGGGGGTCTTAGTTTATGGTGGAAACCAAATGTTTCTATTCAAATTATCTCTGCATCCAAAAATTTGATTGATACTGCAGTATTGGGTGCTCAGATAGAAGTCCAAATGCGATGCTCCTATTTCTACGGCCCCCCTTATAGGGAGGAAAAATATCCTTTTTGGTGTGGAGTCTCAAAATTGGGTGTTGATGTCAGTGAGCCATGGGTGTGTGTTGGTGATTTTAATGAAATGATTTGGCACCATGAAAAGTTGGGTGGTGCTCCTTTGTGTAACTCACATGTCTGATATCTGTGAAACTTTCTAAATGATAATGATCTCATTGATCTTGGTCATATGGGACAAAAATTCACATGGGCAAGAGTTGATGATGGGGTTATCACTATATAGGAACGACTTGATCACGCTCTTGTCAACAAAAAATGGATGGAAGTTTGGCCAAACTCGAGGGTGGTCCATAAGCCCATAGTGGGGTCCGACCATTGCCCTCTTATTCTTGAGTGTGTCCCGCCTTGCAGTCGAGCTCACCGTCTTTTCAAGTTTGAGTCAACATGGGCTGAAAATCCATAATGTGTGGAGATTGTCAGCGAGGGCTGGCGTGAGGGAAGGGCCCGTCTTTGGCTAACAAGTGGCGTTCCTGTTTAAACTTTTGTAGACGACATCTGATTACCTGGAGCAAGTCTCACTTTCCAAACAATAACAAAATTATTAACAAGCTGATGGGGGAGATTGATATGCTTCAACATGATGACTCACTGAATGTGGAGCAGGAAAAAGAATTAATTACCCGGCTTTCGGAAGGATGGAAGAGAGAAGATTTTTATTGGTAGCAGAGGTCTCGCATACAGTGGTTAAATGATGGGGATCGCAATACTAAATTTTTCCATATGTCTACGGCTATTAGACGTAATCGTAACAGTTTATCCAGAATTTTGGGTGACGATGGTGTTTTGTATGACAAACAAGAAGATATTGAAAAAGTTTTCAATGACTACTTTGTGAAGCTATTTGCTTCAAATGACGGCCGTTCGTGGCATGGTGTGTTGGACTGTATACACCTTGTTGTAAATGATGATCTGTGTAGACCTATCGAGATTGAGGATGTTAAAGATGCAGTTATCCAACTGGGCTCTCTCAAAGCCCATGGCGCATACGGGTTCTCGAGCTTATTCGACCAGAAGTATTGGGAGGAGATCAAAAATGTCATTGTTGGTACTGCTATGAGTTACTCTGAGAGCTGGGCAGCAGTACAAGGTTTTAACCATACAAATATTGCCATGATTCCGAAAGTCCTGGATCCTGAGCTCCCCTCGCAGTATAGACCTATAAGTCTATGTAATAATGCTTACAAAATTCTATCGAAGATTTTGGCTAACCAGTTAAAGGGTTTTCTTCCTCATCTTATCTCCCATCAACATAATGTCTTCATACCAGGGAGACAAATCCAGGATAACATTCTTGTTACATATGAGGTCTTTCACTATCTCCGACTAAAGTGGAGGAGAAAGGTGGGAGAACTTGGGCAAAAGCTAGATATGAATAAAGCCTATGACCGTGTTGAGTGGGATTTTCTTGAAGCCACTATGAAAAAGATGGGTTTCGGTAATATTTGGATTAATATGGTTATGAGATGTGTATCTACGGTGTCTTTTTCTGTGGTCATCAATGGCAAACCAAGTAGCTCCTTTATACCTTCTCGTGCACTTTGTCAGGGAGATCCTCTATCTCCCTACCTTTTCATCTTGATTAGTGAAGTTCTCTCACGTAATGTGGATGTTGCTATGAGTCGTGGCTGCCTACATGGAGTTCATATATGTCGGAGTGGCCCAACCATATCCCACCTCTTATTTGCTGATGATTCCCTCTTGTTCATCTGTGCTACAACTCAAAACTACAGTGTTTTGAAAAAGATTGTCGATGACTATTGTATGGCATCGGGCCAAGAGCTTAATGTGGATAAATCCTCCTTATGAGGGAGATCCGAAACTGCAACTCTGAACTATATTGTTGATCGCATTTAGAAAAGAGTACAAGGATGGAAATCAAAGTTTTTAAATCTTACTAGCAAGGAGGTCATGATTAAGGCTGTGGCTTTGGCTGTGCCAACTTACCCGATGTCCTGCTTTAAATTCCCATTGACCACATGCAAACAAATTAATGGTGTACTTAGTAATTTTTGGTGGAGTAATGGTGACTCCAATTCTCACATTCACTGGAAGAGGTGGGAGGTTTTATGCCTCCCAAAGGCTGAGGGTGGCTTGGGTTTCAGAGAACTGGAGAATTTCAGTCTTTCCCTCTTGGCAAAACAATGTTTGCGTATATGGCAAAATCCTGATGCTTTTTGGGCGCGTGTTCTGAGAGCCAAGTATTTCCCTTATGGAGATTTGCTAAAAGCTAGAAGGGGGCCTTGTCCTTCTTTGTTATGGACTAGCTTACTGGAAGGTCGAAAAATTATGTCTAACGGTGCCATATGGCAAATTGGCAATGGGTTGAAAGTGAAGATCTGGAGCGACAGCTAGCTGCGCCATAAATCCATCCTGCGCCCTAAGCCAACCATCATTGTTTCCGATCTTACTCTAACTTGGTTAATGATCTCATTGATTAGGATTTGAGAGAATGGAATTTGGCGGGCATTTCTAATGTCGTTGAGCCTACTGTTGCAAACCTTATCCGTGCCATTCCTCTTTGTAATCTTACCCGCGAGGATACTCTGATTTGGCCCTGGAATAAAGATGGTATGTTTTCTGTTCGTAGTGGTTATCACTGGGCAATGAAAAATTTGGTGGCTGTGTGTAGTGTGCCGGAACATCACTCCCACCAAGTAGATAAAAAATTATGGAAGTCAATTTGGAGAATGAAAGTCATACCGAAGATTAAACTTTTCTTTTGGAGGGCTCTGACCAATTCCCTGCCCACTCTTGAAAACCTGTTTCATCGCAGAGCAAGGACTACTCCAATTTGTACTTTGTACAATACATGTGATGAGTCAGCTGAACATGCTATTCTCTTGTGTCCTTGGACTGCTTGTGTATGGTTTGGTATGTCCTTAAATTATTGTGTGAATGCTCAAAGCGTGACTTCCTTTGACAGATGGCTTTTGGGAGTTACTGCTTCCTTGGCTCTTTTTGAAGGGAGGAAGAGAGTCTTGGTGGGTATCACATATTGGGAAATTTGGAAAGAACGATGCTCTGCTCTTTTTGAAGGTCGCCCCCCTTGTCCTTACTCTGTTATTACAAGAGTTACTTCCTTATGGGGGGAACTATGTTCTTCTTTGGGTTTAACTACTAGTCCTTCACCCTCATTTTCTCCCCCCAAGCTCTCTGGAAGGCTCCTCCACAACCAGAGCCGGCCTTGGGGGTGGGCGAGAGGGGCCTTGGCCATGGGCCTCCAATTAAGGGGCCCAAATTTATATATATTATATATATACTATTGTCCGATTTTTTAAAAAAAGAAAAGAAAAGAAACAACACGAGATTAAATTAGGTTCCTTTTTTTCCTCTTCCCAGAAGGTTTCTTCATTTCACACACATAAACAGAAACAACATGTGCTTGAGGAAGGTGAATCCTCTTCCCATAAGGTGATTCCTCTCCTAGTTAGTTTCTCCATGGAAGAACTCTATTTAATCCACCCATCTCTTAATAATCCACCACCATATTTTTCTCCGTTTTCCCCATCTCTCTTCAATCCATCCATTATTTTTAGTTTCTCTCATCCTTTTTTCTCATATCATATTGTGACCCTAAGAATCAATCTCACACTAAAAAGCTCACAAATTGTCTTTGAGATTGATGGTGACCAAGAGGGGAGGAACATGAGAAATTGAAAAGGTAATCATATTTATAATTTATATATATATTTGTTCCTATCCATCAAACTATTTTTTCAATTTCTAGATTATACACGGACAATGACTTTGCTATTAAGAGACTTAGATCTGCTTTATAATTGACCAGGTAGGATTATGCTCTATAATTGTTTATTGTAAAATCATTATTCACACCCTCTATGCACTATGTAAAATCATTTTGTTTTTTGTTTTTTCGCAATTGTATACTAAGTAAAGGGGCCTCATTTAGTTTATTGCCTAGGGCCACCAAAAAGTTTAAGCTGGCACTGTCCAAAACCTTATGTTAAGGGTAATGTGGATGGAGCTTGGCACAAGGACTCACTACAGGGTAGTGTGGGTTGCTGCTTGCGTGATTCTGAGGGTAGAATGTTGGCAGGTATGAGTAAGTCCATTCTTCGATACGCTGCAGTTGAGGTGGAAGCAGATGCTGTATTGGAAGGGTTACTGTTGGCTAAGGAGGAAAACTGTCAGGAGATTATTCTTGAAAGTGATTCAATGGAAGTTATCTCTTGTATGGGAAACAAAAATTTGCGAGGCAACTGAAGAATTATCCCGCTCATCTTGGAAATCAGGAGGCTCTCTTCTATGTTAAACTCGGTTAAATGGGAATGGGTATCTTGCCAAGCAAATAAAGCTGTGCATGCTGCAGCAGCTCTGTCAGACATGAGTAAAATAGCTCTACGAACGAATGGATCGGATCGAATTGGAAAATGGAAAGATTTGTACAAGTTATACCTTTCGTCACCATATTGTGGTGCGAACTATGCGTTGGGCCTCACAGCTTCCTCCCTCATTGGTTCTGGTGTTGGCTAAGGACGGTTTGCCGTGCCCCCCTAGTAATTAGTTTATTGTTATAAGGTAAGTCTACTTGATGTAATTTCAGTTTCTATCTCCTGGGAGGTGTCTTTGGCCTCCCTGTGATTTGCTTGTATTGCTCTGGGGATTTCCCCTGCCCCCTGTATGTTTCTTTCTTGCAATTTCCTGTTTGCTGTAGTTTGAGCCTTTTCCGGCTCTTTTTCAATGAAGTAATATTCAGACCGAAAAAACTCGACATACTTTATTAAGCCATGGCAATTATTGGGGAGCTAAGAAGTATACTCCTGGTTGGACTAGATATCAATTTCGGGTTTAATTAAAGAAAATGATTCATCTTATTCGGAAGGATGCCTTTTAACTGGTTGTATTTTACTCTTGTTCATGGATTGTATTTGCAAGACTCTGATCAAGAACATTGTTCGTGACGGCCAAGCCAGCTAGGCCATAAATCAACATGCTTTCAAGTTAAACTCTTGTTTTTGCATTTAGCTAGCGAAGAGTAGAGAATGGATCTAAAAAGATACACGAAACCAAACGATAGTAGGGCAAATGCTCAAGTCAAGTTAAAAATCAAAGCCCAGAGAAGTCCAAACAGCCTAACAAGGCCAAACAAATAGGCCAGACCACAGAACAGAAACAACAAGGACAGCACCTCAAAGAAGCTAACACGCAAAACTAAACAACACACAGGCGTTTTGATGAAGAGGGTGGCCCATGGATGCCATTGAGATTTGAATTGAGGCCTGTTCTTTTTTGTCTCAGGCTCTGCTCAAAGTTCAAAGTATCAGAATTTTGATTTTGATTTTTTGTAAAACAAAGTAGCAGATTTGATTCAGGGCTGGAAATCTAGGCGTCAGAACTACCCTTCTCCAGAGGAGATTTGATTTTGGAATATGTTCTTACTCTGATGAACGAGGGACTTTCCCATAAACCTTCACCACATCATTCCCATAAACCTTCACCACATCATCAAGAGAATCTATTTTGCTTAAGCCTACTTTACGGATACCCCAGCTCCTCTTCGACCCATCATTGTTGGACCTTGGGGACCTAAAGGGGTTGCCCAAATTTGAAAACACCCTGAAATCTATAGGAGAAGTTGGGCTCATAACTGAATCGGAATCTGTTAAACCCTTAGAACTCAACCCCACAAACAGACGGGAGCTTCTATAATGAGGAGATTATGTGAGGAGGTTATTTGAGGAGGTCCATCTCACCATCAAAAGGGGTGTGGACCCCCCAATGCACCCCCCCATGTACTTTGTTTTTAGTTGTTAATGGTGAGATTTCACCTCCTCAAATAACCTCCTCACTCAACCTCCTCATTCTAGCCTTTCCGCAAACAGACCGGGCACACTTAAAAAAGAGTTGCTTTTGGGATTGTGCCCCAAAACATCAGACCTGCATCAGCAATTGGCAAATGACCCATTTGGTGTTGATCTTTTTGAATTGACCTGCTTCTCTTCCTCTGCACTATCTCAACCATACCCCTTTTGGGAACCCAAAGCCCCCCTTTATCTCAGCATTATCTCAATTGTCCCCTATATCAAAATTGAAAGCCCTAGGATTATCCACTCTTTCTGTCTCTGCAACTTTTCTAAAATTTCACAAAACCAAAATCACACAAAATCAAAACCGTATCCTGTTCGAATCCAAAATTTCAGAGAGGGCAGACGAGTAGTAGATGGCAGAGCAGCACTTCGGAGGGGAGGTGCAAGTGGTGGCTGGACATGTCAAAGGGTGAGGGGGGATGGGGTGGGAGAGCTGGGATGAGAAGGGAACAGAGCGAAAGAGGGGAATATATTTTTTTAAAAGTTTTTTATTTTTATTTTTATTTTCTTGTTATTTTTTTATTTTTTATTTTTTATTTTTTTATTTTTTCAGAGATTTGTGGGTCCCTTAATGAACACGTCATTAGTTAACGTCTGACCAAACGGTCAACTTAACGGAATGCTTAAATTGGTCGGATTTTAAAATCATGAGGTGTAAAATGATGAAATTGAAACTTGAGGACTCATATTGAGAATGACCCCAAACCTTTTGGGGGTTTTTTGATGTTAATCCTAAACTTTAATATAGCTCAGGAAAGAAATCCCCCGTCCACTGAACAAATGGAACCCCCTAACACCGATGCTGATTCCAAGACCTCCAAACTTGGAATAACAATTTCAATCTAGATCTAGAACTCATCTAATGGCCCAGAATCCATTCAGCTTCAGCTCAAAGATAATGACAAAACATGAAAGTCCCACATGAACATGTACAACAAAACCCTTCTGAAGCACACAATCAATAAAATGCAGAAGATAAGATATTATTCAGCACAAAAGATAAATCCAATCCCGCCATAATTTTTCCTGCACCAGATTTCAGAATGAAGCATGAAAATTCTGTAACACAGCTCGAATCAATTCTCAGTCGTCATTTTTACGAGTTCGTGCTAAACATAACTAACAGGACAAATCATGAATAGAAAACACTGCAACGTTAGGGCCCCCAACATTGTCCTCACACCAAACTCTTTCAGAATCTTTTCCTAGTACATGCCTAAGGCTCCCCACTATGCCTAACAAAACAAAGTGATTGCATAAAAGATACATTATACCCTCACTTTGAAATGACCACAGCGGCTCACTCCACTCAGGATTAAAGGCTTCAAGACACTGTAAAGGAACGAAACGATTATCTCCCTGAAAACCAGTTCAAACTCTTAAATTATCTCCATGCACCGACTCTTTCAAATGTACGACCTACTATGTTCCAAATTCCAATATACCTTAGACAATCATCTTGATATTCAAACATGAAGGTCTAAGCTCAGGAAGAGAACTGCAAGAGGGTCCATCAACTTTGGTTCAGCCTTGCAGATTTATCCTCAAAACCCTCCATAAATTTCACAATAATAGTTAGAGGTTCAGAGCAGTCCAGGCCTCTGGCCATAATCCCATTTTCGGAGAAATCCTTACGAAAGACAATTTTGGTAATGCATTTTCAGAAAATCACTTACAGAATATAATTAATGACATTAAAATTGCCTCCAAGCTAACAAATCAGTTTCAAAAACAAATAGTTTCTCAAATATTGAGTTTGGCAGGCACACCCACCACAGTACTGCATATTACAAAGTTTCCAGCTGGCCAAGCTGATGAGCAGATATCCAAGATAATAAACTCCTTGAGTATCTCTCGAAGAAAAATAAAGGCTCGTTTGGGAGTGATTCTAGATAGGCCAATAATCACTTATATGGAGAAGCACATGGGAGGTGCTTCTCCCAAAAGTGATTATGGCCTATCTAGAATCACTCCCAAACGAGCCCTAAATCAGGACCGCAAAGAGGAAAAAGCAACATCTTCACTTTTAAATGCAAAGCATCTATAGGACAGCACAACCCCTCACTAACTTCCAAGGCCACAGAAATAATGGATATATGATGAAAATATAAGGATATTCCAGAAGAGACATCTCAACAAAAAGTAATATGTATTATGTGTTAAAAACGTTTAACTACGTAATAATCATTGGTATCAGTCATATGACTCATACTGCAAAACTACCATATCTTGCAGCTACTTAAAATTCTCCAATAAGTTTGATATGCATAAGAAGCTATCAATGGATTGTCTGCAAAAGGCCATGATCTAAAAACCTAGTAAAAGAGTGGTATTGAGAACACAAAAACATAAGCTGAAGTGCGAACCTTTTCCCCAAATTTGTGGCGATATCAAGGACACAATACAAACAGGTGAAGTGTGAACCTCTTCCCTAAATTTCTATACTTTCTTTCTTTTGTTTTTCTAAATCACGGTTTCATTAAGATTAACATTCTCTTATATAAAAAAATTCAAATTAATATGCACAGACTCTTATTTCTTTCCTTTCCCACTTTATTTCTTTTTAATGGACCCAACTTTCAAGTCATCCATCTGCCCTACCAGGTCATTAATATAATAAAAATGACTGAAAAATCCAAACTCAACCCCAATAAGTTAAAACAATATCCTCAAATATAGAATAGTACGGTAATTTCAGATAAAGTGCTAGTGGATACTACCATAAAGCAAATACCAGTGAATCTACAGGAAAAAGCATATCCTTTTAGAAATATCACCTACGAGGAGCAAATGAGTTTTAAAAATAAAAACACAAACAAACAATTGGTTCTTGGTCAATATAAAGTCTTTAGACCTCTACTTTACAAAGATCACAAAAAATTCAGTATGCTAATTTAGCACTATGATGCGACCAGGCATAATCCAGTTAGTAGTCACACCTATTTTCAAATTCATTCTAATTCTTTAGATCTCTGCTTTAAAAAGATTTGAAAACGCTCATTGCCCTTAATTGGAATTATGACACGCGGCAGGGCACAACCCAGTTGGAAATGACACCACTTCCTTCTGTAAAGAGGAAATATCAAATTCGCTTCCTTCTCCATCCCTTTCCAAAATGCAATAACCAACCAAAAAATTGGAATAAATAACATTTAGGGAAGATCTGAGCAAGTCATATCATTCTAATTCACTTTCTAATATGTTCATGCTAGTACCTTCTATGTATTATCATGGAGTGAAACTAACCACAACATGCAACTCACAGAGAAAAGGAAGAGAGAAAATTCTAGATATTTTGCGACTAAAAAGTTTTTTAGTGGGTAACAAAAAGATTCATTGTTGACAAGCCACAAGTAATACATTGACACCATTCTACAGACTTATTTTAAAGAATACACACTATCAGTTCATTGTCAACAGTTAAGGATGTGAACGACAGAGAACTCAATCCTAATGAGTGAAACTTTGGTTTCATCATCACTGAATACAAACAGTATCATCATCATCTTAAGCTAACATAATTCATACATAAAACAATTTTTATGTATTTTTGGCCCATAAAACACTTGTGGTCAGCAAACGACAATTAGAGTTCTTATTGCAATCTATTGATGTTGATGAACTGATTCTCCACTGTCAAGGTTAATATATGTCAAAGTTAATGTTTTATGAGTGAACCCTCTGCTTCAGCAACAGCCATAAACAATAAGCAAAACAACTTTAGAATACCATGCCTCTGCCTTCATTACCTCAGAAACTAGAACATGAATTTAAAAATTACTCAATAATCACTCTATTTCTTCCAAGATATACTAAACTTCCCTGAAATTATTCAATACTTTAATCAACCACTTGAAAATTGGCTACTAATTTAACATTAAAATAACAACAAATAGACAAACTCTGAAATTCTTTTCCCAAATAAAAGAGAGGAAAAGTTATAAAGAGTTCGTCCTCAATCAAGAAAACCTGTTTGCCGCCACACCGCATTGCGAACCCGCCTGAGATCTCTGCCCTTCAATGTTCTCCCCACGCCTTCCAGCACCGAACACGCGAGCATCGGCGTGTGGGACGAGCTCCTGGCCACAATCTCATGCGGCGGCAGCATCTCGCCTTCTCCTTCGTCGTCATCATGGTCGTCGTCCACGGCGTCAAATTCGCGGTGCTTCCTCATCGCATTGGCCAACACCGGGACGTTAACCGGCGCTGACTGGTGGTACTTCACAGAGGACAGAGGCGGGTGGTTAAACCGATCGTGAGGCGGCTTCGGAATCACCGGGATTAGCTGCGTGGGCGAGGACGACGCGGAGGATGAGACCGATGACTTGTGGTAGAAATGGGAGTGGGGTCGGTGATTGGAAGAGGAGGGCTCTCGTTCCGGGAGAGCGGCGAGGATGCCGAAGCTCTCTGGTTGAGAAAAGCCCTTGTGATGGTGGTGGTGGTTATGGCTATGGTGGCGCGGGGTTGAGGAGGTAGAAGAAGAAGGGATTGAGTGGTGACTGGGTTCGGCGGCCACGTCGTTGCTCCAGAAGACATCGTCCTCGTTGAGCTCGTCGCCGATGGAGGTGGCAGGGCTAGGGTTATTGGGCAGCGCGTGGGGATACGGGCCGAGGAAGCGTTCAGAGGGTGTGGTGGATTTCTTGGGGCGGAGGCGGGTCGGGTTGGGTATGTCCATGTGGGTTTAGGGTCGGGTCAGTAGAAGTTGGAGCGGCGGAGGTGGTGTTGTGCTTTTGTCACCAGAGGGAGCGAGGAGGGGGTTTGAAAGGGAGAGGTGGGGAGTGAGAGAAGGGAAGGGAGTGCGGAAGAGAGAGAGAGGATTCTTATAAATATTTATGAAATAATTAAATCTTTTCATTAATTACAATAAAAATAAAAGATTTCAGCTAGGGAGTACGTGGCTTCAATCCGCATAAATTAAGGGAATTTTCAAAATATATGAAAACTGTACCCAAAAAGTTTTTTATTCAATTTTAAATTTATAAGATATGCCAATAATATTTTAAAGGATTTACGGGTTAAAGGTCTTACACCAAAACTCAAATGTAGGGGTCATCATTTGGCCTACAAGCCCGTGGGTAAATGGGGGCCTGCCCGGCCCGGCTCGTTGTGGGCTAGAGGTGTCAAACGGGACGGGCCGGCCCAGCACGGCACGAGCCCAGCCCGTTTAAATGAGGCACGGCACGGCACGAGCACGAATATTAATGGGCCGTACTTGGCACGACACGAAAACTTGGGCCGGGCTGGGATTAAGAAATAGGTCCAATGGACCGGGCCGGCCCATGGCCCGACATGGGCTGGGCTTGGCCCGAGCCCGCTTCAAGCACGGCACGAGCCCAGGCACGAGCCCAAGCACGACCCAAGCACGGCCCATTTAGCTTCTTTTTTTTTCCTCAAAAAGTCAAAATGCAATAATTTGACATCTAATGTTATTGTTTATATGTTTTTTTTTATAAAAAAAATCATAAACATATATTTGATGTATTTCATTTTAGGGAAATTACTTGGGTCCTTAGTTAATTAAACATATCAACTACAAATTAATTAAACAACATTGGACTTGATATATAATCAATACATATGACATATACACTTCTCCTATATTCAAAGCAAAACATTTCTTCACATATAAAATAATAAGTTGTTTAAAGATGAAAAGTTCAAGTGGACTTTGTGGAGTTGGACATTTTTTGCCCTCCGCCCCTTCATATTGTTTGGATGTTTGATTGATTAATGTTTTCAAATAGTTCATAATTTCTTGCCTCTAATTATATTTTTAATGTTTATAATCTGAATTATCTAGTGGGAAAAAAAAATCAAGTGAAAAAAAATCAAATTAAATGGTTTGGTTTTTGGGCCCGAGTATGGCACGAGCACGAGCACAGGCACGGCACGAGCCCGGCCCGGCCCGTTTGAATATGGACATGGGCTTTGGGCCGGGCCGGGATCAATGATTTTATTAAATGGGCCGGCACGGCACGGCCCGAAAAATTAAATGGGCCGGCCCGGCACGGCACGAAAATGTTAAAAGCACGAGTTTAAATGGGACGGGCCGGCCCGGCACGGCCCGTTTGACACCTCTATTGTGGGCCATGAGCTAGCTCGGCCCGATATTTAGTGGGCTGGGCTTGGGCTTAGGTGTCTAAAGCCCAACCCAACCTATAGGTCTGACCCATTTGAGCTTATTAAGGCCCGGCCCGTAGGACCATATATTTTATATAAATATAAATTTAGTTTCAAAGTGAAAGGAAATGGAACACACACAAGGGGTTTCAAACCCCTACCACTTTCATCCCAATCAACAACTTATCCACCATACCAAATTTGGGCCGGGCTTGGACTTTGAATTTAAAAAAAAAAAAAACCAACCCAGCTCAAGCCTATTAAATTTGGGTCGGGCCGGTCCATTGACGAGGCCTACTCAAATGTACACTTCATGACAATTAACTCAAATTTTAAAGGATTTACAATTAAAATTTATCATTTTGTTTGAGTCTTCTCCATGTACACTTCATGACAATTAACTCAAAATTATGAATTTGTCTGCCGCGCAAATCTCACGGCCTGGAGTTCCGGCAGAGGAGAAATGCGTTAACACGCGGTTTCCTGCTTTTGGACGGGGTGCGTTTGTGCGCGGGCGTGCCAGCACGGTCTACCGTGCGTCTAGGTGTTTGAAGTGGGTGAAAGTGTTTAGATGGTGCGCCTGTCTGAACTCGTCTTCTAATCAAACGATTGTAGCCGAGAGAGGAACTAGTCTCGACTGTAAGGTTCACGGCCTGAACTACAAGGCCGTTGAGTGGTGGTGTTTGGTGGGTTTTAGGGCGGTGCTCCGGCGTGCCACTCAATGAGCGACGGTCGTATGATATATGGGGTGAGTGAGCGAATAACAGAGGTGGTGCTCCGGCGCCTTGAAAATCAAGGGTCGTATGATATATTGATGAATGGATTTTCCTTACAAACTAATACTACTCCTAGAAAAGCAAGTAAAGATATTGAAAGTACATTACAGGAAAATATAAGTTGCTCCGTGGGAGGCTTTTGTTTGGTGTTTGAACCCTTTGAAAGTGGTCTTGAGTCTTGTATTTATAGGTAGAGTTCCTGGAGGGGTAATTGAGGCTGAAAATCTGCATGGTGGAGCCTGATTAGCGCAAGTGGGTAGTCAAATCGACATTTGGGATCGTGAAGTAAGGTGGTGTGACCCCATGAATCCCGGTGAATCTCGGCCGCCGCCCTGATCGTGGGTTCTGCGCTTCTGGCCGTGGAGACTCATTTATTGCTCTGGTGGCTAGTCACCTAATCTCTCAGGCTGCAAAGAGCTTTGTGAGAATGTTGGCGTCTAATCACTCTGATCCCTGTCACCAAATCCTGACTCCAATCACTTCCCACCTCCCCTCGTGCATTAAATGCTTATTCTTGGTCAGTGGGTTTGCTGCATTTAAGCAGGCACTACTTCATTAAATGAAGCATGGGACCCTGCCATCACGTGGTGGTCTGACATTAATGCCTTTGGCGGTGACTTTGCTCTATCTCGGCCTCGGCCTTTAATCGAGGCCGAGATGATCGTGCCTTAGCAATTTTTCTCTTGTTTCTCCGGAAGGCCAAGCACCCTGTCAAAACGCTGCGTTTCAATTTTGAGGCCGAAAAGAGGGGTTCCCTCGGCCAATTCATGGCCGTAGTTTATCAGGCACAAACAGAATTTAATGAACAAATCATGATATGAGTCTTAATAATGATATATAATTGCACATAACCGTATATCAAAATTAACAAAATTATATATCATTTTTCACTCCATAATTCAACAAGTCTAAAGGGGGTGTATTCAATTATAACTTTTAAAGACTTTTAATGAGTTAAAAAGTCTGGAGGTATTCAATTATAACTTTTAAATAGTCTTTAAAAGTTTAGTGGTATCCAATTGTGAATTTAAAAAGTGTTTAAAAGTTTTGGGGTATCCAAAAAGTTAATGACTTTTGATAACTTTGTTAAATGAATGACTTTTCAATACTTTTAAGGCTAATTCTTAATACCAAAAGTCTTGCTAATTTACTCAAGATTTTATCAATGACTTATCATTCTATAGCTATGGGCATTGCGAGGGTGCATTATCATGTTTGGGTCTCTAGACCCCCTCCCTCTTTGATCGATGTACTATCAATAAAACCACCATTGTTTAGGATGATCTCCCCTGCCCACCGTAGCACAAGGTTTATACAGATTATGGTTGGCACTAGGTCAATAAAACTCTATGATAACAGTATATGAAAGTATATCACTAACTTTATAAAGTATGTAAAAGTCAGTAAGAATTTGTCAACTCTATTAAAGTCACTCACTTACAAAAAGTTTTTAAAAGTTATAATTGAATACACCCCCCTAAACTTCTCCTTTAAAATTATATATCATTTTGAACCTGAAAAATCTTGTTTTTGTATTTTAATAGCACTATTCAGCAAGACAACCAAATAAATCTCTTGCCAAGTTTAATGGTATCAACACAAAAAATGTAATTAAGTTTCATAACCATGTTAAGGGCAATAATCACCCAACATCATCAACAACTTTATTGCCAAAATAAATATAGGAATTGAAAAAAGTGTGATCATGTCACACCCCAATTTTTTTAATATATATTTTTGTTGAGATTATTGAGAGTGTGAGGTAAAAGAAAAACTAAAACTAAAAATTTAAATAGCAAGAAACAAGAGAACTAAACATAAACTTCTATTTAAACCAAAGTAATTTACATTGTAATTTTACAAGCCAAATTACAAGAACTACAGACTTTTAACAAAACATCCTGTTGAGGCCCAAAAAATTCAAGGTTGGGCCCAAATAAATTCTCGGCCTAGTACGACACCTTATTAAGAAAAGACCCGGTTCGGAGCATGCGAAATTCGCCATGCACACTTGCACGAGCCACGACCACGTGCCATGCCAAATAAGTATGCAATCCGCCATGCTATAGCCTATAAAATGCACTGGCTCTACGAGCCCATGCTAATTATCCCATCGAGCATCATATCCCTTTTCAAAGGCAATAAAATTTGAGCACGCCAATCGACATGCCATGCCAAGCGAAAAATCATTATTTTACACATAACCACGCTACAAGCTTAAGTGGGCCCAAGCCACGCAAATGTCTGGGGCTTGCTGAGTGGGTTGTGGTATGGATGGTAACGAGCTTTCATGAGGCCCATTGATGAGCCGAGAAATGGAAGTTTTGGGCCGCTTGGGAGCCCCAAAACTCAAGCCCATTTCTTGAGCCCAAATATGTGGGCAAACATAGAAGAGAGAGAGAAGGGAGCCAAATACCCTAGGAAATAAGCCCATCACCATAATAAGATAGCCCATGATTTAAGGAAATTAGCCCATTCTCTTAATGGGCTAACCTATCACATTAGCAAAAACCCAAGCAGCCAAGAAAATATCTATAGTCTCTAGCACTTAGCTGGAAACGTGAACCACGATGAAAGCCAAAGTGTATGTCGGTGAGCTGCTGAGAGGCTCCAGCACATGGGCATAGCAAAATTTAAAGAAGAACATGCAAAGATCCAAAGGATAATGGTGCACACAGGTTGCTAGAAGAAGGGGCACTCTTCCAACCAACACCCTTACCAATTTCTTTCTCCTACCAGCTCCTACCATTGAAGATGGAAGGAAAGAAGGTGCGGAGGTGTTCAAAAATAAGAGTTCAATGCTGGAGTCACTGCAGGAAGGCCTTAAAGCTCCCAAAAACCTTGTCTTGGTGTGTTTGGACTGAGGAAAATTTCATAAAAGATGATGAATCGAAAGGAGAGAAGAAAAGGGAAGGGGAGACTTGGCAAAATTGGAGAAAAGCCATTAGGGTTTCTTGGGAATGAGGAGCTTCCATCGGCTATAAAAGGGAGTGTCTTCTACCCATTAAAAACAACTCAATCGAAGGCAAGTAAACCAGACCCAGAGAGCAAGCATCATCTCTCACCTCTGGAACCTTTCAATTTTGAGCCACACCTCTCCATCTCCTCCAATTTTCTCTTCTGGCAAGCTATTCCAGATATTGACAAAATTTTCGTCAAGCTGCTGGAAATTACTTAAACCACCCATTGTTCCTCCTCATCTCTCTCTCCCCTTAGCCAACCTTCTTAGAATCACTTCCCTTTCCTTAGAACCCCTGTTTCTCATAGGAATTCACAGCCCTCTCTCTGTTTATGCTAAACTCATGATGGTTTTGCTCCCATGCCACAAGCTTCTCATGCCAAGTTAAAAATCTATCTGTAAGCAGACGTTGTTTTTGTTGGTGAAGGTAACCGGAGTGTTTCCTAAGGCTTCACTGTCCTTTCGAAGCATTCTTGGGGCTTGATCTTTGAACTCAGACACATGGGGTAATTTCACCCATTTTCGCTCCTTATGGCAGCCTAGCCCATTCGTCAGGCTACTGGAACAAAAAGACCCCCACATAAATTGGCGACTTCACTGGGGATTAGGCCATTATCTTCACCGATGCCTCCATAGAAGAAAACCATAAGCAATAAACTAGAGAAAATAAAGAGATAAGAACATTCCCTTTTTCTTCTTTTTTTTCCTTTTGTTGGCTATCTACTTTGCAGAGCAAACATAATACAGATTACTCACATGCTCCCTTTATTTGTGTCTTGGATCTCCATTCTCAAGCAAAACAAGATCTTGTAAGAGGGCTAAGGGCTTTAGCAAATCCATTATTCATGCCATTGAGCAAGCTACACATGCAAACCCCAAAATACTTGGGGGCTTCGTGCGAAGCAAGTGTTTTTTCAAAAAAAGAAAGAGCCAAACACAAGCCAAGCATCTGATAAAGAGAAGCCATCTTCTCTGGCCAACAGAGGAGACTTGGCTAACTCTAGAACAATATAGCCATATCTTGCACAAAACTACGCATGCTCTTCAACTCAAAATTGAACAAGTCCTTTCCGGGAACACTGCTTGCATCGTCTCCGTTTTTTGCATTGCCCGTAGGATGCTCCAACTCTCTATGCCAATGTGGGTTCCACAATCCACATGCTCTCTGTTGGAGGCCAACAAAAAAGATAAGAAAAGTCATTTTTTCCTAGCTTTTTAGATTTCACAATAAAATATATATTATCATGCCATATGCCATTACATTTATACTTGCAAAAACAGCACGAGCATGTCATCTATTCAAATGTAAACATGTGCTGATAAATTTCCTTCCTTATATATATATCATGTTTTAGGCCAATACCAACATAGTGAAGTTGGACTATTCAGCTTCCTTTATTTCTTGTCTTTCACTTTGATAGGAATACAAACGTTAGGCATTTACACACTACCAAAAGCACGAGCATCACCACATTCTTTAATTATTGCCAAAGCATCCCATGCTTGCGTATTACTGAAAGCTACCTATGTTGGTCTTAATATTGATGTGTGATTCATTCGTTGGATGACATCCATTTAAAATCGACAAATATTAATTATATTCATTTGCAAGCTGCAACACATATGTTATTTTAACCACTATCTGCTTTGGTCATGCAGAAATTATATATCTGTCAAGCACTTTGTTCTTCCAAGACGATGAGTACATTCATCTACACCTCAAGCCTTAAGGAGCATGGGACTTATGTTCTTGTACCATCAGACAAATCTCTCTCTAATGCTAAACTTGTGGGCACTTAGCTCCCACACCACAAGCCAAGCTATGATTCCCCATGCCAAGCTCATATAGTCTATGTGTCAACTCATGCATCCATGTCATAGAAATTCAAACACCACCGCTGGAAGAGTGGCTGGAGGAAGAACAAAGCCAAGGCTGTCGTAGAAACCCAAACACCACCGCTGGAAGAGCGGCTGGAAGAAGAATAGAGCCAAGCTTGTCGTAGAAACCCAAACACCACCGCTGGAAGAGAGGCTGAAAGAAGAACAGAGCCAAGCTTGTCGTAGAAATCCAAACACCATAGCTGGAAGAGCCGCTGCCAGAAGCACACCAAACATTAGATGAGGATGACAAATCATCTAGTGACTACAATTCACGCAAAAGAAAGGACAAGGAGACGTACCCGCCACTGTCATGCGAAGATAAAGTGTTCCATGCCATTCTTGATACAATTTATTTACCACGTCCTAAGTTCAAATTACCGTCATATTTTTTCAATTTATACGTCTGCCTTCTCTGTAAACCGCCGTCTTATTTTTATAGCTTTTTAAAATTAATTAATTTTTCTTTTATTTTGGTAATATCTTTCTTAACACAAATCAAAATTTAATTCTCAATCCTCAACAACATTTTCATCTTAAAAGGCAAATCTCTTCATGTTAAATATTGATCAATATTTACACAATATATGTACACAAATTTGGCAAATACATCGTGGTTTCTTTTCTGCCTTCACCCTCAGCTTGTTCAACTGTTTCTTCCTCTCATATGCAAGCTGGGCCCTCTCCTTCCTCTTGTTCTCAAGCTCCTGCACAGCCACAGATGAATATCTAATAATTTCAGAAAATCAAAATCAACAAAGTGTGAAAAGCTCACTCCTTGATTCCTAGTAACATTGTAGTCCCCTTTTCCACAGTGATCAACTTCAAAACTCCTGTGTAGCAAGGGTGGAACCAGCCTTAGAACCGCCGTTTGAAACAAAATATCACGTCTTTTTTTAAAAAACTTCGTCGTTTTGACTGATTTACCACGACGGTTACTATTTGTATTTAAATTTTTTGTTTTGTCATTAACACCCTTTGTTTTCTTGTATAACAGGTCAATTAAAATGTTTAACATTCATATAAACAAAAATCCACGTAAACAGCAGGCCATTTGGAAAAATCTACACGGCACTCCTGAACAACCAACAAGTGTAGAGTGTGGCTATTACGTGATGCGATTCATGAGAGATATAATTCATGATCCTGACCTAAGTTTCGAGAAGAAGCTAAAACACAAAATTTTAGATATACTTTCTTTATTTTACTACGTCATATTTTTGTTTAAAACCGTCGTTTGTATCACTATAACACGTCGGTTTTTTGGTTTATTTTGCAGTTTGAGAAGAAAAAAGATAAAGTTCAGTATAAACAAGAGGATATTGGCGAAGTTAGGCATGAATGGGCAGAATTCTTGAACAACTTCTTACCGAAGGATAATTGATGTACATAAATATTTATGAACAATGTTTAGGTTTATTTTAGTTTATTTAAAATGTACATAAATATTTTGTTGTAATCAAGCGAACAAACATCAAAAAAATTAAATTTTGTTTTAAAACTTGTTTAGTTACCAAACACCGACGTCTGATTCTAATTTACACGTCTCATACGTGTATACAATGGTCGTCTTAATGTAACTGGAAATATAACATCGACAGCAATTCTTAAAAACGACATGTAATAGTCATAAAAACGACGGTTTATAATTAATTCATCTTGTATAAATGAATTTTGTACTTATATACTACGTCGGTTAGTTTAACCTTATCGACGTCTTAATAATATACAAAGGCGGATATTCTTAAACATACGCCTTCGTATATTTAAACAACGTCGGTTATATACACTAAAATGACGTGGTAATACGATAATCCACGTCGGTTATCCAAAAAAAGACGTCGTTTTCTATTAGTTTCGACGTCTAATAATTTTATGACGTCAGTTTGTGATGTTTAACGTCGTTGTAAAAGCATACAACGTCTGATAGGTCATTTTTCATTTAATTTTTAATGACTTTTATATTTTATTCAATTCCATATTAAATTCAAAACTAAATCCAAAAATTAAACTGAAAACTACCAAGCATTGAAATATGGCCTGAAAAATGTAATTTTAGTTTTCAAAGTTCAAATGATAACAAAATTCAAACAAATTTAGAGACAAAGCATGGTACTCCTTATACTTTACATAACATAACCCTAAAGTTTATGTGATCCATTGGTGCCCATAAATTCAAAATTATGAAATCCATATTTTAGCCTACTATTGTAGAAGGCATTGTTGTAAGGAGTCCATAGCAATTTTGGGTTCATTTTTCTCATACTTGTGTATTTTTTTAAAATTATTGTAAAATTTAGGGTTTAGGGTTTTTTGAAACGACGCCGGTTTTCTCCCGCTATTTTTGGTCAACTACATAAACGAAGACTAATTGAATTCGGTTTACGACGTCGGTTATTAAATAGCGACGTCCTTTATGTCAACAACGTCGTCGTAAGCATTAAACGTCCATGTAAGTATTGATCGTCGTCGTTGAGAAACGCGGTACTTTAAAATTTATGACCGCGACCTAAAATTTTCAGAATTTTCCTTTAACCCTCAAATAGTTCATTCTCTCTCTTCAACATAAATTTTTCTGAAAGTTTTCGCTCTCTTCAACATAAATTTGTCTGAAAGTTCTCCCAGCTCTCTCTCAATATCCATGTAAGTACAACTCTAGTCCCTTTAACCCTAATTCTCTCAGCTCTCTCTCAAGCTTTTGTTATATTCTCTCAGCTCTCTCTCAAAGCATTGGGTATGTAGATTCTCCAAGCTCTTTCTCAAGCAGTTGTTATATTCTCGCAGCTCTCTCTCAATATCCATGTAAGTACAACCCTAGTCCCTTTAACCCTAATCTCTTCTTAAATCCATAAATGTTTTCGTTGGTAGCTATGGGTTCTTAATTGGTAGCTATATTAGAGTTCTTTTATGTTTTGGTGTTTGCATTCTTGTAATAATTGCTCTCTGTTTGGGTTCTTTTATGTTTGTTTGGCCATAGGTTCTTGGGAAAGGAATGGGGATGGGAGATTTAAGCTTTTTTTTTTTTTAACTACGACGACGGTTGACGGATCAAACCGTCGTCCAAATGTTTAGTATACGTCGGTTGGTCATTTACTCCCGTCGTCTGAGTTTTAATCCGCAACTGGTAGCCTAAAGACGACTGTTTCTCCATTAAACGTCGTCTTTAGGCTACCAGAACCCCGTTCAAATTTCTGGGTTTGGGTATCTTAATGACGACGGTGACTATATATGCCGTCGTTTGAATTTATATTAAACGACGATTATTTTGTTCAAACCGTTGTCTTGTCCATGTTTTATATTTAATTTTCATTTTGTTCTCTGCTATTTGAATGAGGTAGTGTTTCATTGCTGGTCTTTCCCCTTTAATATATATATATATATATATATATATATATATATATATATTTATATGAATTTTATAGAGTGTGAGATGGATAAGTCATGGATGCATGCGGATAGAAGATCGAAGGCATATGAGTTAGGGGTGGAAGGATTTTTGAATTTTGCGTCAGAAAATCTTGGAAATACAACTGAGATTCGTTGTCCATGTGTTAAATGTGGGAATATTTGATTGTTTGGGGTTGGAATTATAAGGGAACACTTATACTTTAATGGAATTGACCAAAGCTATAAGATTTGGAGATGGCACGGAGAACCTTGGGAATAGACTACCAATGCTAGTAGAAATGTGGAAGAAGATGAGCAAAGTAGGTTCAGTTATGTTTCTGAAGAATTAGGGATGGATGATAATGATTTTGCCAATATTGGATCTGATCCTTGTGAGTTTGCCAATGTGATTGGGGATGGCGATGAACCCTTGTACCCTGGTTGCAGTAAGTACACGAAGTTTCCCTAGATGTTATGCACATTGAGAAGAATGTTTGCGATAGTATCATTGGTACATTACTAGAGATCCCTAGAAAAAATAAAGATGGGATTGCTGCTCGGTTAGAGTTATTGAACATGGGGGTAAAAATTGATTTGCAACCCGAGTATGGAGAAAGACGTACTCGCTTGCCTCCATGGCCTTGGAATTTGTCAAGAGCAGAGAAGAGAGCGGTTTGCAATTCTTTTTATGGTATGAAGGTTCCTGAAAGAGAACAAAGTGGCTACAAGATAAGCACAATAGCACTTTTATGCAATGGCTACGCTTTAAGGTATATATGTTATTGAATGACATATTGAACCTATTTTAATTTTCTTTCTTTCTATATATATGTTAGATTGAATTAAGATATATGTTTAATTTGCAGGTTCAAAGTGAATTTAATGGGGAAGACAACAATGGCATATCAGAAAATTTGAGGTGGTTAGCAGCTGTCCAAGCATGGCAGTGCCATCATATATGAGCTATCTTATTAATGGTGTCAAATTTAACACCAAGGCACTAGATGATGTGCGAACTGTCCAAAATAGTGGAGTTTATTTACTTGCACATACTATGCAAGTTGCTAGTGCCAAGGATAAAAACCCTATTGTCTCCAATATGGGTTTTTATGGGGTTATTCAAGAAATTTGGGATCTTGACTACCAAAAGTTTAGAATCCTAGTCTTGAGGTGTGATTGGATAGATAACACTTCGGGCCTTGTAGTCGACGAACTTGGATTTACCCTTATAGATCTTAGTAAAATTGGACATAGGAATGACCAATTTGTTATGGCTTCTCAAGTCAAACAAGTATTTTATGTTGACGACCCAATGCATCATGGTTGGTCGGTAGTGTTATCAATGCCTAATAGAGAATATAATGATGTTATTGGTGATGATGTGCTAGGTGATATTAGAATTGAGTGTGAGCCATTTACTAGAGGGATACCAAATGTTGACATATTTGATGACCTGGTGGGTGAGTTTGGGAGTGAGAATACTAGAGATGGGTGTGAAGATATATGGATTGATTGATTGTTGTAATGTATGACATTAATTCATTTATGCAGTTAATTATGACATTAATTCATTGCTCTGTATATCATTTTAATTCCGATAACATTTTCATTCTGCAGGCTTTGGGCACAACAAATCAAAAATTAAAAATAATCGGTTAAAGCTGAAAATACGACGGTCAAGTTACAAAAATCGCAAAAAGAGACGTCTACAAAACAACCAACGTCGGGTTTTCACAACCGACGTGGAATGACAATGCAAAAATGAAATAAAACCCGTCATTTGAAAAAGAAAACACATCGGTTAATTAAAATTCATTTCAAAACGGTTAATAAATATTTAAAACAACGACGGTAAATAAAATAATCAACGACGAACAATAAAGTATAACACGACGGCAGAGTTCAAACCGACGAATTTACGAATATAGTTAATTGATGATTAACGTCGTAAAAACATTGTTGCACGTCAGTTATAATTAAACAATTGACGTCTCGGAGAATACACACGTCAAAAAAGGTTATAAAAGAGACTTAACAAAGACTAGCCACGTCATGGAATAAATAAATAACCAACGTAGTAAGAATATAACAACGTCGAATAATTGAATTCTTGGGACATAGTAAAATATAACCACGACCTTCATTTTACAATAACCGATGTCAAATCCATAACTCAAGGCGTTTCGTTACTTTTTAACGACGGTTAGGATAAAAGCAATGACGTCTCAGAGATTACACACGTCTAAGTGGCTCACAAAAGAGACTTTTAAAATGCCAACCACGTCAAAGTCTACAACCACCGACGTTGTAAAATACTAACAACGTCCTAAAATATGACTCCTAGGCCATAGTAAATGGATTAAACATGACAGGTATTTTAATTAACCGACGTGTAATCATATAACAACGTCGAATAATTGAATTCTTGGGACATAGTAAATTATAACCACGACCTTTATTTTACAATAACCGACGTCAAATCCATAACTCAAGGCGTTTCGTTACTTTTTAACGACGGTTAGGATGAAAGCAATGACGTCTCAGAGATTACACACGTATAAGTGGCTCACAAAAGAGACTTTTAAAATGTCAACCACGTCAAAGTCTACAACCACCGACGTTGTAAACTACTAACAACGTCCTAAAATGTGACTCCTAGGCCGTAGTAAATGGATTAAACATGACAGGTATTTTAATTAACCGACGTGTAATGTTAAATTCACGTCGTTTGTTTCTATGTTCAAGCCGTCAAAATAATTTTCAACGTCTGTGGTGACCTTAAGGGTCGTGGTTATGTTTTTTTTTACGTCAGTTCAAGTAAATATACGCCATGTTAAATATTTAAGACGTCACTTGTTTTGACAAAAGTGACGTCTAATTTACCATGTTATATGTTTTAGACGTCAGTTTTTTTATTTAGTGAACGTAGTATTTGTTAACCACGACGGTTTCTACGTTTTACACGTCGGTTTTGTTTTATTTAGATACGTTGATAAAAATATTTACGTCGGGTTTGTAGTTGTTTTTGACATTTAACATTATTTAAACGTCTGCGTTTTACTAAAACCGTCGTCTAATATAGTTGAAAGTTGTCTTTTTATGCTTTTATGTATGAAATCGACGTCGGTTTTAGTGTTTTTATGACGTGTAATATATTAACCACGTCGGTTATTTGCCGTCGTTATTTCATGTGTTAAAAGACGTCGGTCGATTTCTCGTCGGTTGTAAAACATGATACACGACGGTGGATTCCCGTCGTCTATTTCGTTTTTTGTAGTAGTGATATCCAACATAAATAATAAAATGATTACAATATTAATATACCAATACTAAACCCTAAACCCTAAACCCTAAACGCTAAACCCTATACCAACCCTAAACCCTAAACCAACGTTATTGAAATAAAGTCATTAATTAAACATATTAATAAAATAAGTTGTAGTCTAAGCTTTGTAAAATATCAATTTGTCATTCCAAATGAACGGCCAGTGTAAAGCTTCAGAGTAAATTAATTAAAGAAATAAATTTTTATTTATTTTTTATTCGAAACAAAAGAAATATATTAATTAGACCTTAAATTTCATCATAGCAAACTCTCAATTATAAAATACAACGTACACACTAAAAACCATACTACAACATGTTTACAAAAAAAAAAATACGCCAACAAAGAAAATTTACAAAAAAAAATACTACAACATGTTTTTTAGTTTAATAAGTAAATAGAATAATCAAGTTGTTTATATATACATACATATAACAGAGAAAACTATTTTAAGATTCAGAAAAATCATACATATTTGTTTATCTATGTGTAACAAACACAAATCACTATTTTCTCTTTATTACAGATAAGAAGTCAAATAAATTCAACATTTGCAAAGACAATCAGTGATCAAACACTTTCCCAGAAAAATAAATGTAAAAATCTGTGATAAGAAAAGAAGTGCCGACATCCGCATCAAAACTGCAATATATATATCACCAAAAGATGCAACAAAACAAACAAATTTTTTTTTTCTTGAAACACGAATTGTAATTGCCCAAACGTTAGCAACAAATTATAAAAATATAAATGTACCAACAATATTTAAAGCAACTGAAATTGTATAGACAACATGAAAGCTTCAAACTGCATCTATGCAAAACAAATCGTAATTTTCAATTTGGAAATCCAATACAAATGCAAAAACTTCAGTCAAAGAGTTAAAAGGTATTAAAGCAATAGCAGTACGGGAAGAAACAACTTTAATGTACAAAGGCTTTATATTGTTATAAAAATTATTGTTTTCCTTTTTCGTAAAGCCAAATACAAAAACCTTTATATTATAAATGACATATAAACAAATTGGAAAGCTTTTAAGGTACAATGAAACTGAAGAAAAACAAATTAATAGGTAAGTAAAAGCAAAATAAATTATAACTAAGAAGAGGTGAGCTTGGTACAGTGAAGCACGTCAAAGACGTTGTCCTAAAGCCTTTGTAACCTCCCTACGTTCAGGTACTGGCGGTCTACAAGACTCTAAGATACGACCCCTAATACACAAGCTCAAGATCCGCTATGAGCACGTTCATAGATGGATATAGGTTTCCAAGTCATAGAACCGTTGCCCAAAAATAATAATATAAGTAGAGAAAGTATAAAAGGTAGAAGAGGAGAGAGAATCATATTGTGGTGGTGATTGCGGTATGTGATATTCTAATGGTATATCAAATGTGAAGGAGGAGTGGCCTGTTATAGGCATCCAAGAACATGTAACCTTCACCACATTAAACCAGAAAATTAAGGCATTCAATATAGAAATAATACCTGAAAATTAAATATGTATAACCCTTACAATAAATAAAATAAGAAAACCAAAATAATTAAATAAATAAAAAACAGTTAAATTTTTAAAACCTTTTAAAATTCCAACAGTTTCACCTATATTTGACGAGATTTATATTGGGAATCACAACAAATTTGTGACAGGCATTACAAAGAAAAATTAAGATATTGTGAATGTAATGACGTTGGTCCAAAAATGTAAGAAAAAACTACAATTTGCGAGGGATGCTGACTTTGATGATTTGTTTGGCGAAGTATCAAGGACGGTTATGGACGGTTTTACCCTTACATTTAACAGCAACATTGATAGAATGTAACGGTAGGACCAATGGACCAAATAATATAGAGTTGATGGACCATTTGAACGAATAATTTAATTGAGGGACCCAAATGTAAATCGAGTATAAGTTTGAGGACCATTTGAGTAATTTTTATTAATATGAACAAAAAGTGATGGGTTGTAGGTAAATAAAATTCAATTATTTACCCAAAAAAAAAATCAATTTGGAGGGGTAAGCCAAATTTAATTAATATATAATTTATTTACTTAACTGGATTGTTTTATCCTGTATTTCATGGCAACACTGACATAATGTAACGGTGGGACTAATTTGTCCAATAATAAAGAGTATGTGGACTATTTGAATGAATAATATTTTAGTTAAAGAACAACAATGCAAATCATGTATAAATTCGGGGACCATTTGAGTCAAAAAATTTATATAGGCCATGTATTGTTCCAAAGTAACATGTTTGTGTTTTTATTGGGAATGCCTTTGTTTTTAATTTTTCATTACTATTTTTAATTTTTATTTTCATTCTTTATTTACCATTAAACTTTGCCAAGCTTAAATTGGATCGATATAGCTCGTTCGAACTCAACTTATAATTTATTTTTTAACTCATTGGAGACCAGCTCGACAAAGAAACAAATCAAGCCAAGCAAAATCACTATTCTATTCTATTCAGCTTCACACATTAACACATCTAACTAATATATTTTAGGATTAAATAAACCCTAGAGAACATCCCTCATTCTATATGTAATAATCGTGATTTTAATAAACATGATAATACTCTCTCAAAAAAATTAGCATTTTATCTCTTACATACGCATGTAAGAGATAAAGATTATGTAAGAGATAAATGCTAATCTTTTTTCCTTTTTTTTTGCCACAGATAAAGATTATCTCTTACATAGCATTTGATCCCCGATTAATAAGTTGTATAAATCCTACTTCGCCTCCCATAAGAAAAGCAAACCCTACTTGTTCACCCTTCACTTACTCTCCAAGTTATTAGTTTCTAAAACCTGGAACTTATACTTTCACGTTCAGGCCCTTTCTTATATACTTTCTTCTATCAACAAGATATCAAAGCAGGAAACCCTAAGAAATAAGCAACTTCTTGATTCCAATATGGCTGAGGATGGTTATGCTTATGATCGTGTGCCTCCAGGCTACCACTTTTGCCCCTCGGAAGAAGAACTCCTTCTCTACTACCTTCGCCCTAAGGTAAACGGTGAGGAGGTACCCGGGGAAAACCACGTAGTTTTTGACTTCAATCTATACAGTGACCAACCTCGGAAGATATGGGATCACTTCCAAACAACAAGACAAAACGATTTGAAGATGAGCAACGACCTCTACTTCTTCACTGAGCTTCAGACAAAGACCACAAATGGCTCGCGTGTATCCCGAACTGTTGGGGGCGGCACTTGGAAAGGCGAAGATGGGGGCAAAAAAATATTTGCTCCGGGTACTGACCATGTTATTGGCATAAAAAAAAGATTTCGCTATGAGAATAAGGGGTCTGCAGAGCATGGCAGGTGGCTCATGCATGAATTCGAACTTGGTCAATCCCTGATACACAACAGACAAGTAAGTATATGTTGTTTCTTTTATTCTATCTTTGTGTTCATGCCAAGAATTATGTTATATTTTCTTTGGATTTATTTGAGTATATTTCACTGCTTCGCTTTTGTTATATGTTGTTCTTTGGAGAAAAATTTCATGTATTTACAATCATGAAGATTTGAACATTTAGGGATTTGAATCTCATCGTGTATGGAACATAAAAGAAGTCATTATATTCATCTGGTTTGATATGTTTGCAGAACATCCAACATGTATCTATATTTGTTCTTTTATTTTTCAGTATTGATTAATTTTTGGATTTTACATATTATTGAACCAAAATCTTTATCCAATTCGCAGGCAAAGAAATATGTTCTATGTCTACTCAGGAAAAAGGAGGAACCCGAAAAGAAAAGAAAAGATCCAGAGGAGGAGGACAACAGACAAGTAGTGTGCCTCGAGACACAAGAGAAAAGGCAACGCATGCTACCGTGCATTGATAATGTGCCATCACCACATCCACAACCACAACCACCAGAAAATTATGTATTCATAGCTGAACTGCCAGTGCCACAAAGCCTCCAGCCATGGATTGATAACAGTCCACCATTAGCAGCTCAAGTGCAAGAAGAAACTTTGGGACAAGAATTGCTCACACCTTGTGTCGATTTTGTACCGTCATTTGCAAGCGAAGAGCTGAGTATCTTAGAATGGGACGAAAGTTTGTGGGAGCCATTCCTCCTACAAAGCGTTGATGATGTACCAAAACCAGTAGCTGTGGGTACCAAAGCCTTACCGATTGATTGCACCGGGCATATTGCGAGCCAAGCTGATAATCCATAAAGCAATGTGTTCGGAGGATTGGGTGGACTTGATGATAGTTTCAACTGTACTCCCTGGATCAATTCTGTTGAGGGAGAGCCAGCTCTGGGATCAACACGACTGAAGAAGACAATTTAAAGTTGTAACAAAATATTTTGCAGGGGGCTTGGTCCCCAGTGCTGTTTCTTGTATTTCTTCATGTTTCTTATTAATAAAACTGTGATCAAGGGGACGGGCGGGGGGCTCCCGGAATGTGTTGGTCCCCTCTTTGAGGGTGGTGGATGTTTGTGCATCCGATGACCGATACTGAGGAGCTAATCTCGCCTAATCCCTTGTTCTATTAAAAAAAATATATTTTGCAGGGGTTGTGTACAAATTAGGGTCCTTTAATTTGCTTGGTGTTTCGCCAATTACATGAAACTTGAAATTCTTTGTTGAAGCGTTACATATACAATTGTTTCTAGACATAGTAATGAGAGCATTAAACGACCTAAATTGGTTTTAAGTTTGTTTCTTCTTTTTCTTCACCAAGAAAAAAGGAAATTTATTCATCAATAAAAATGTTAACGTGCCAATAAGGGTGTAAACCATCCCAATCAAAAGAAACTTACAGGATTTATAAGCAAAATCAGCTACCAAATCTGCAGCTTGATTACACTTATACACCATCCGCAGCTACCAAATTTATTCATCAATATATAACATGCGCTCTTCTTTCTTCTGCCCCCCTTAGGCCAAAAATCCCTTTACCCCGACTGTTAGAAGGGGCCGAGGACGATTTCGCACCATCAATGTCAGATTACTATTCTTGGCTCCAGAACGAAGACTGAGGAACCTGCTGTTGTGTTTGCGTCTAAAAGTCTTGCTATGGTTTCATGGCCTTCAGGATCTAGATCATCTACAGTTGCGACTCGTCGCCTGACTCCAGTAGAAAAGGAGAAATTTAAGTGTGATCAATGTGTTGAAAAAAAAAAAAACACTATAGAAACAAGTTAGGCGTTACACGGGATACCAAATTGGGAAATGGAATGGAGGCATTTAAAAAGAGAATAAATGGGACACATGGGCGGCAAAGCCATTCCAAGACTTCTCATTGCATTGCGCCCCTGAAAGTGAGGCTATATATTGGAGCCATGTCCTGCCACGACATGTCTGTCACGCCCCAACTCACGGGTTTACGTAACCTTAGATTAAGATGTGATTCACACCTTAATTATAGAATTTAATAAAAACTATAACTAAAATGTGAATAAACATTTAAATAAATAAAGTAAATATTTCACATAGAATATTCAGGGAAACGACAACATCTGAAATCTTGAAATTGTTACATTATTTTACAAGTCAGAACTACTCAAGAGTTCACTAAAAGAGTAGCTCATTATTTATCCACAAGCTATGTACACAGTACACTCTTATAAATATGCCAAAATCATCACAAACTCTAGATTTCAGGTTTGGAACCTGCAAAATCTATTAGGGGATGAGCAAAACCACAGCTCAGTAGGGACATAAACCTTTTTACAGGAAATTGATATAATTAAATTAAGTGACATCCAATTACACAGCCAAATATCACATTATTAATAATAATGCATGAATACTCTTCATCTAATCCCGTTAATTCATATAACTGGACAAGCAGATCTGCACGTCCCATACCAATGCTTATACCACTTGGTCCCGAATGCCCATTTATATGAACTAACACCCATCTCAATCCTCCCAAAATTCCCCTTTTGTTAGTCATCTTGTCTAACTCCCTGTCGCCAGTCCCGAATCACCCAATAAAAACCATGTGCACTGTGGGATCCCTGAGACCTGGTACCTGCAAAGAGTTAAACTCAACTACACAAAAGACTATTTCCATTACCCTCTTTTCCATCATTATTTTCTTCACCCAACATCTTCAACTAATTTCCATGACATGATATAATTATGCATTTCACATATCCATATATCCCACAACAATGTAGCCATTTAAAATATCACCAATGCATATATAATTATGCCAACATAGTTCAAATAGTTAAGAGTACGTAAACACACCCAATACAAGGAATGTCAACCAAACTGTACCACGCATAATATAATGCTCACGAAATTTAATTAAAACAATCTCTTTAAAAGGCCCCCAAGAAAACCCCTACCTCATTTCCAAAGCTAGCTCCAAGTTAAGAAAATGCACAAGCTACGACCTCTAACTCCTCCTGAGAATTTGATCACCACTTGCTTTCTCTTGTTTTCTTTCTTCTATATATATATATCTCTCTCTCTCTCTCTCTCTCTCTCTCTCTCTCTATTTTTCTCTTCTCTTTGCATGCTCTACTATGCAACGTCCTGTGTTTTCAAAATCAAAGGCAATGACCCCTATTTATAATAAATACTAAGGCGGCATGCCAATGGGTTCTAATTGGTGGATGCACTTCAACTGATAACCTTTGCCCAAGTTTTAGTAATTAATAATTCCTCAACACCACCAGCTCATACTAAAAAGATTAGTCATCAAATGGAATGACACTTGTCGAGTAATCAATCTCAAATAGAAAAGTTTTAGCACAACTAACTTACACGTCAAACTCAAAGCAAGGAAAAACTGCCATCCCTTGCTTATTTGCATGTAAAGCTTTTGCCAACATCAACTCTACACCATTTAGATAGCCATATGCATGAACAAATTCACCACTACTAAAATTTAAAAGAAAATCTAAAGGAAATCATTAAAACCATTTGAATACAAGGAACGTTCAAGAACTATGTGAATAAAAGGAATTTAAATTTTGTAAACATATAATACATATATATATATAACAATTATTTTTGTTTAATTATCATTTAAGAAAAACCGACTTTCACAATGTCTTAGCTTGCCTTGCCTTGCCATATTCAAGGCAAGCGAGGCTATTTGAGGCTTGTCGAGCGAGGCTATGAGAGACTTGTTGTGCCATGGCATGGCATGCTTTGCCATATTCAAGGCAAGCGATGCTATTTTAGGCTTGTCAAGTAAGGCTATGTGAGGCATGCCTTGCCATATTCACAGCAACCGAGGCTATTTGAGCCTTATCCTGCCATGGCATGTCCTGGCTTGGCCTGCCATGGCTAGGCATGCCTTGCCATATTCAAGGCAAGCAAGCGAGGCTATGTGAGACTTGTCATATTCAAGGCAATCAAGCTAGGCCATTTGAGCTTTGTCGAGCGGGGCTATGTGCCCATGACTTGCCTAACACATAGTTTAAATAATCGAGATGATTTGCACATTGTTTGTGTGTGAGAAACCCCCTCCCCTTGTAATTTAGATATTGCATGTATATATATATATATATTGGAAAAAAGTCACTTTTGGCCCTTGTGGTTTCAATTTGATCATTTGTGGGAACAAATATTTCGGCAACCAATCATGAGGCACCACGTAGACAGTGAGAATATTCCTTAGGTCAATAATTATGCTCCATTTAATTGGCCAATTATTTAGACCAAAAATAAGGATATATCCAAAAATTAGAGATTTGATTCTCATCAAAATCCCTAATTGATACAATCTCTCCATTTAAGGGAAAGAATAATTTCCTTTCATATAGAAATTATTCTTTGACAAACCCTAGAAAGCAAGAGCACTATAAATACATGGCTACACCACATACATGGGTAATTCTAAACTCACAATTTAAACCCTAGTCAAAATCTCCCTCCCTCTCTCTCTCTCTCTCTCTCTCTCTCTCTCTCTGACGCCACTCTCAGCTCTCTCTTTCCCTCACAGCTCTAGCCACCTCACACGACTACAGCCACCCTGTTCTCTCGTACCGTAGAGAAAACTCTGACTTTCCTGCTATCTCCGCATCTTTCTCAATATCATTTAACTAACTTAGGCATTGGAGGACCTTTGGCCAACACCCCCTCTTGTGTGGTCTATTTACTCCAATATTTTTCGTAGGGATTGAGGAAGAAGAGAGAGAAGAAAGCTCGAAGGGTGAGGAATCTCTTGCTAGTATTGTCCCATGAGAAATTTGCTCAAACATTTTGGTGCTTTCATTGAGAGTAATGAAATATAATCAAAGTGTTGCTCTCGAATAAAAGGAATCTGTTTCCTCCTATTCATCACTCAACCAAAGTCTTCCAAACAATCATGGTTGAAAGCAAGCACACATGAAGCAAGATCGCCACAACAACTCAATCCATGATGGATCCGAGCCTCCACTACGTCGCGGCGTTAAGGGAGCCCTCACTTTCCGCTGCCGACGCCGCGACCCAAAATCCCATCACCATGGCTCCTATCATGGCCCTGGTTGCAGCCGTTGCTCTTCTTCTAGGCCCCATGGCAGAGAGCACTCTTCATGCACACGACGTCGTGCCTCTTCACAATTTTGCGGCTAGCATCACCGTGCAGCCGTAGGGACCAACCGCCAAGTCCAACAGCCACCACCTTCTCAACTTCACAACTGGATCCGAGGTCTACCATCATGGCACCACCGCGACACACGGTGGAACCTCCCATCATGGTGTCGCCGCTGACTACAGCCCAAGCTTAGAACAAGTACATATGTTCCCTCCTTTTCCGTCGTGCTTGAAAGTCTCTCATGCGTACACCTCCAATGAAACCCTAGCCCCGCGTTCAATTGGGCTCCACACAATTCTCTCATCTAGATCTAAGCAGTTAAGCAGACCTCACCCTTAGAGTCGACTAGCTGGCTCAAAGGGTAGACGACCGAAATTGCTTCTCAAGCATATCAATTTGGTCAAAGACCTTGGCCCTGGATCCCATGGTGAAGAGAGAAGGATGGACAGACGCACTGGCAGGCAAGTTGAAAGGTCCCAAGCAGGTCGAGTAGGAACCAAGAGGTGAGGAGGAGGACAAGAACATGTTGTCGAGCACGCTGGCATGTCATAAGCATCCCTAAGCTCCAGTCAAAGTAGTCGAGCTTCCGTATGATATTAGGTCCAAAGACCAACATACATGAAAGATTGGGTCCACAGACCGATGTCCATACCCGTTTGGGCCCGTAAGGAAGCATTCATGTGAGGTTAGGCCTTCAGGGAGGTCAACCTCATAATCCTTCTCCATAAGTACATGAAGAAAGACGCTCTCCAGCACGCTCCGTCGAAGCTACTACACGGCGACAAGCCACGAGGATTCCTTCGCAAGCTCAGTCCACCAGTATGCCGCGCAGGCAGAACAGTCGAGGACATCAACCCCCGGAGTTAACGAGGAGGTCAATTAGCAACGCCTGCATCAACAGAGACACCGATGTGAACTGCAAGCATTGCGAGTAGAGGACGTCAACTAGCTTGTGAATGACCGACTCTAAGATCTCAAGGTCGGAGGAGACGTGGAGGATACACTGCGCAATGAGGTAGATCAAGTAAACTCCTCTCCATTCACCAATGAGATCGAGCACGTAACTCCCCCAAAACGGCTCTCAACACCGTCCTTCACACCATTCAAACAAGATTCTGATCCCAAGAACCATCTGAAGCATTTCAAAAGTTTCATGATTCTCTATAAGTCTGAGGATGCGCTAATGTGCAAGGTATTTGCAATGACCTTACGCGTAGCAGCCCAAAATTGGTTCCATACTATAACTTCCGAGTCGATCAGGAGCTTCTGAGAGCTAGTGCTTGTCTTCATTAAGAAGTACACCTCCTATAAGACGATCAAAAAAAACCCTAACCATCTGTTCTACATGTGCAAGAAGCGCGATCAGTCTCTCTGAGACTAAAACGACCTCGAGCTCGTGCCTAGGGGCTGCTGATGTCAGCAACGAATTTTGTAAAAAATAAATTGAAAAAAATACCAAAAATTTCTGAATTTTTAAAAAATAAATACCTAGCCATATTCTTCACTTCCCACATCAAAATTCTATACAAATTCCTAACCTCATATCTCATGTGAATAGTGGTTGTCCTTGAGTTGCCATGGCATTGGGTGGAAACACAACAAGCCTTTTGCAAGGGCTGCACTATTCACATAAATAGTGACTGCCCTACCCTTTTTTATTTTGCTTTTCCATCCATTGTCATGGCAAGTAAAGGCAAATACTATTCACATGAGATATGAGGAGAGGAATTTGTATGGAGTTTTGGTGTGGGAAGTGAAGAACATGACTAGATATTTATAAATAAATAAAAAATCTAAATTTTTTGGTATTTAAAAAAAAATAAAATTGGACATTTAAATTGGTCGCTGATGTCAACAAACCGAGGCAGCAGCCCAGGCAAGTCTTGCCTTTGGGCTGGCGTTCACCGCTGGAGTTGGTTTTTAGGGGCCTTTTGCCCATGCTAGCCTGCACGGGTGGAAGTGCTCTTAGGGGTTCGCGTGTAATAAATGAAAAGTGCAGGGTGTTGTTGAAATTACATCGAAACAAAAGACTCCCAGTGAAATTGACACCTCCCCTTCAACCCCCAAGCCCCTTTCGTCCTCATATAAAAACCGAGCTTTTAAGTCGAGCCTCCCTCCTTGCCTCCTCGCGAACCGAAATACTCAGTCTTTCACTCGCATAGTCTCTCAGTCTCTCGTCTGCTTGACGCCATGGTAAGCATATCGATTCCAATCCCACCCTTCTCTTTTTTCTTGTAAATTTAAACTGATTTTTCCCTGTATAAAAGCTTCAGACTTTAGTTTATGTGATGCTCGGTTTGATGCCGAGAAAATATAAAAACCAGTATTTTTTGCAATTTCCTCATGTGTCTATGGAAGATTGTGGTTTTGTTTTCCTTGAAATGTCCATACCTATATGTATGTTCAATATTTAATTCATCCAAAAAAAAAAAGGGCTGCCTGTTCTGTTTCACACCTTATTTGCAGTGGAAATCGTAATATTGTTATCAATCTGGTAATAAAGCACCGAATTTTTTTGGAATGAAAAATTTCCTTGTGCCTGGTTTTGTGTTATATGATAGTGGGACTTAGATTCCATTGTTCATTTTGCATATTTGTGTCTTTAATAGAGTGGCCATTGACCAGTTGTTTGAGACGAACATGTTTCTTTTTATTTAGTTCTATGGTATAGAAGAAGATAAATTGGTTCTCATGTCAGCCATATAGCTAAACATTCTTTGATTTAAGTTTTATACTTTGGGTGCGGGTTCTCCCAGTCGTCCAGGAGGAAGCAAAGGGAACCAAAGGAAGAAAATGTGACCCTTGGACCTGCTTTACGGGACGGAGAACATGCATTTGGTGTGGCTCACATTTTTGCATCATTTAATGATACTTTCATTGTAAGTATCAGTATTCTTATCTGTGTTTAAAACGACAGATCCATCTTCTATTGTCTTTGAGTTGGACTGAATAATTTCTCTCTTTAATGGCTGCAGCATGTGACTGATTTGTCCGGAAGAGAAACCCTCGTTCGCATTACTGGTATGTTTGATATCATTTCTGATTGCTGTAGTCAGATAAGATTCCATAGTTTCTAATCGTACTATTCTTGGGTATATCTGCTTGGCCTGTTCATAATACATTTTAGTTCTTTTGTATTTGTTGTCTTCTTTAAGTCTAGATACTCATCTGAGTATCAAACGTGGTGTGTTTGTAGAACCAGTAACATCCAATTCAAAACACATATGGTTGTGACTGGACCTTGTCTAATGGGGTATACTCAACACCAGTTATACTGGTGAAACTGTTTCTTGGATACTTAAATGTCAATGTCACTCTAAAGACACTTTGGTTTCCATAGTCTTGTCTGCCGAAATTAGTCGTGAGAAATTCTGAAGCATAAGATTGGCTTGCAGTGTACTCTGTCAAAAGGTGGTTCTAGTTGGTATTTTATCCTAGTCCAAATGGTCTTGGACCATAGAGTATACTAGGAATGCAATTCACTCTGCTGGTTCCAGTTTGATGTGTATATTTGACATGGCTGTTTTTGTCATTTTCTTTTAAGTTTTAATTTATATAAATCTTCTCACTGTATCTGGGGATCTACATTTTTCCGATGATTAATTGGCGTTGGGTGTGGACCTCAGTAGCTGTATCTTAAGTCCAAATTCTAACAAAAAAGCTAAAATGTAGGTGGTATGAAGGTAAAGGCTGATAGAGACGAGTCTTCACCATATGCGGCCATGCTTGCAGCACAGGATGTGTCTCAGAGATGCAAGGTCTTCCTCATATCCCAGTAAATACGTTCATGATTAAAAACTGAAAACTATTGCCTGGTTAATTAAGTTGTGGTTGATTTGCAACCAAATGATGTATATCTCAATGTTTGTTCTGTATGATGAATTTTACTTTCAATGCTGAACAGGAACTAGGAATTACTGCTCTTCATATTAAGCTCCGTGCCACTGGCGGCAACAAAACCAAGACACCTGGTCCTGGTGCTCAGTCTGCACTACGGGCTCTTGCTCGTTCAGGAATGAGAATTGGCCGCATTGGTGAGCCCTTTTCTTTTTGGAAAAAAAAAAAGTTTCAGATCACTATGCATGAAACAATATCAAAGGAATGCAATTTCTGAAATTGTCGTCATTCCTATCCTCGTCACACTTCTACACTGGGTGACTTGGTGGAAATTTATGTAGTCAAATACAGTAATTTATCAATGGAACCTACAATGAGATCATTTTTAAAGCCTATTTCTTTTATTTTTTTGGTGGTGGTCTTGAATTGTACACTCTCTCTGTTTTCCCAGAGGATGTGACTCCAATCCCAACTGACAGCACCAGAAGAAAGGGTGGTAGAAGAGGTAGAAGATTGTAAGCTGGCTTGGAGATATTTCACCTCCAATCGTTCCGTCTTCAATTTTGGAAGGTTGATGTAGTTCTTATTGGTGTGTTGATGTAGTTCTTAGAGGTGTTAGCTTTGAAGAACTGGAACATTTTGTAGTATTTGGAATTGGCCTTGCTGACTATGCTTTACATTAAGATTTTTTATTTTATTTTGAGGGAATGATCTACATTAATTATGAAGGTATTCTTTCTAGTTTGTTTTATAGTATAGTTATGGTTGATGTCCAATTTGATGTATTTATCCTAACAATTTTAAATAAATTGAGGATTTTAGTAAGTAGAAAAGAGTGTAATAATGAAGTTGACAATAAATAAAGACACATTGTAATACAGGTTGATGAAATCCCCTTCCAACATTACAAGGGCAATTATTCAAAGCGAATTAGTAAGAAAAACAAAAACGCAAGAACGAAATAAAAATGCTAGAACAAATGCGTTCACCATCCTCATGACTTGGCAGCAAGACCAGCCTTGAGCTTTTGAATGGTGGCTACATCAGTCTTAAAAGAAATAGCCAAGACATCGTCATCGATCCCGGTGGTAAACAGAGTGTTGGGGAGTGATACAGTTCCTGCATTTGCACTTCCAAAAGCAGAAATTGCTAGTGCTGGGTTTTGTGCATCAGCATTGTACTGGAAGTGCACAAGTCCCTTGGGGAACACAAACAGATCACCTGATTGAAGAGTCTGTGTAAAGAGGTTGTTTTTTGTGTCAATGAAACCCACTTCAAGGGTACCATCAACAAGGAAAAGGAGCTCAGTGGAACGAGGATGAGTGTGTGGTGGGTTAGTAGTGCCAGATGGGAATTCAAGAACGGCATAGGAAACACTCTGTCCATCAAGAGCAGGGAACTCAGCCAAGGTTGCCTTCAATACCTTGAAGGCTGTTGGAGGGCCGCCTCCGACAAGAACACGAAAGCCAGTGTATGTGAAGAAGTTTGCATCTACTGTTCCATTTGCAGGCAGTAGGAAATCGGAAATAATGTCCGGGTCTCCGGCCATTCCCATTTGAACAATGGCAAATGAAGCAAACAGCAGTGAGAAGAATTTGAGGCTGGAAGTTCTTGAGGCCATGGTTGGAAAAACTTGATTAATCTGTGAAGTATGCTATGATATTGCACTATGGCTATAATGCTTGAGATGTTTGGGGGTATTTAAGGGCACTATTTATGGACAAGGTAAATGGATTTTATTTATTCTTGCTGCAGGCCTATCCGATGTAAATGCAGATGAAGATTACAATGTTTCTTGTTGTAGTTCTACAGTTGTTTGTTTGTCATTTCCTGGAAAATGTCGTACCAAAAAGACATAAGAACATTTGCTCATATACATCGCCACAAAATACTAAAACCAAATTATAAGCTGGAATTTGATAACCACGGCTTGATCAAGTTATTTCAAAGAGATTTTACCTTAACATTAAAAACTAAAGAGCCTGACAAACGTCTTGAAGACAAACAAGTTAAGACCTTCTCCGAAACTTCTGAATTACACATTTTATATTGCTAATTAGAAATATAGAATGGAACAAAACAACACAACAAAGTCTGTCTTTTTAAAATTTAAGTTCCATGACTATTAATTGCTGATTGGCAATGGCAAGATTTCGTTAAGCTCCCTTGTTTCTCCCAACATGTTTCAAGATCAGATAATCTCATCCTCCAGTTACGGCCTTTTGGACTGCTCTGTAGTTTCTGATGGTGTTTAAGTTAAGTACGACTGGAAAAGTATAAGTTCTAGAGATGTCCAGGCTAGAATTAGAGTTTGTATTCAATCGACGACCAAGATTATGTGTCACAACACGCTCCATCATGTGTCACGTTGACGCCTAACACACTTCCATCTCCGGTATGCAGCCTTCGGCTTGTTCATCCTCGGACCTTTATCAATTTGATTTTACATGAGACTGAGGAGCTGTAGGCAGCATTGCCTAAAGGAAGTTAAGGTTCAACCTCAAAACCAATTGGCTATGGGGAGTAGCCCAACTCCTTATAAACCCAGGCTAGGCCCCTTAACTTTTCAATGTGGGACAAACACTCAACATTACCATGCACATGTATAGATGATAAAAAAAAGTGGGGCCATAATCACAAGTTGATCACCATATGAAAGGTTATGAGAAGGCAGCTTTCCTAATGATCAAGCCAATTTTCAGTCAACCAGAGCTGGCATTTGATGCATTGTCAATGTATATACTATTTGAAAGTCAAAGTAAAATCAACTCAAGCCTTGCTAATTAACTTCACCATAGTGTCCTTAGATTGCATTATCCAAGTTTTTCTCAATGCTATCAGAAAATAATTGTTAGACCAAATTAAAGGTTAGAAACCCTGTAAATATTTGTTCTTTTATCTTATTCATCTTCATCTACACCATAAATATATATATATATATATATATATATATATATATATATATATATATATATATATATCAGAGTCGAATATCACGAAATCCAAATGATTCTGTTAATTTCTGGGCCCAGAGTTGATCTTGCCCCTGAGGTGGCTTTACAGGGTACCCCCCAAATCCCTTATGTTTTATGTGTCAAACCAATTCCAAATTACTATTTATAATCCAGAGTTAACAATTCAAAAGAAAGTGAGGTTTTTCTTCTCAAAATAAACCACCATTAGTGGAAGCGTGATTACATGGTTGACAATAAATGAATTGCGACAAAACAATATAAATATAATACACCTTCATGATCATACCCTTTGAACACAGTTTAGGGTAATTATTAAAACAAAATGAATGATAAATGATAATAGAACAAAAGAATGAAGAACGAAGTATTGAGCTGCTGGACTGGCTATCAACTCTATCCTCATGGCTTGGGAGCAAGACCAGCCTTGAGCTTTTGAATGGTGGCTACATCTGTCTTGAAGGAGATAGCCAAGACATTGTCGTCAATGCCGGTGGTGAACAAGGTGCTGGGGATTGATACTGTTCCTGCATTTGCACTTCCGAAGGCTGAAATTGCTAGAGCTGGGTTTTGTGAATCAGAATTGTACTGGAAGTGGGCAAGTCCCTTAGGAAACACAAACAGATCACCTGCTTGCAGAGTCTGGGTAAAGAGGTTGTTTTTTGTGTCAACAAAACCGACTTCAAGGGTACCATCAACAAGGAAAAGGAGCTCAGCAGAGCGAGGATGAGTGTGCGGTGGGTTAGTAGTGCTGGATGGGAATTGAAGGACGGCATAAGAAACACTCTGCCCATTAAGAGCAGGGAACTCTGCCAAGGTTGCCTTCAACACCGTGAAAGCTGTGGGAGGAGGGCCTCCTCCAACAAGAACACGAAAGCCAGTGTATGTGAAGAAGTTTCCATCAACTGTTCCATTTGGAGGAACTACGAAGTCAGTAAGAATGTCCGGGTCTCCGGCCATTGCCATTTGAACAATGGCAAATGAAGAAATTAGTAGTGAGAAGAACTTTAGGGTGGAAGTTCTTGAGGCCATGGTTTGAGAACTTGAAGTAGTTTGTAGGAATGTATATTGGTATTTGATAGGATGCCTGGTAGTTGGATGTGATGTTTGGCTTCTACAAGGGCGCTATTTATATAGGGTGGGGATTGTCAAATCTAAAGGAAAGACATTGATGTTGGAATATATTATTGGTGCAGGCCTCTATCTGATGTTTAATTGGAAATGAAAACTACAATGTCTTTCTCGTTGGGGTCGCAGTTTTACAACTTTTGCTTATATATTTAGAGTGCTGCTATTTCCACCCACCTGTCCTATTTTCCCACCCACCTTATCTTTAAAATTTTAAAGATAAATTTACCCATTTATGAAAAGACTTCTAAGGACTTAGAGAAAAGAATTAAAAACCAAAACAATTGCCTCAATCTTAAAATTAAAAAAAGTTAAAAAAATCCAAATCACAGATATCAAACCTTGTAACTATGGGCGATTCTTCAAATTTCCTATCTCCCATTATTGCACCTTCTCTACCATCCTATCTCCCATTAACAGACCTCTTTAACTTAAAAGAGAATTTGCTTGAATTAATAATTTAAGGGTGTTTTAGGAATAATGGTGGGTGGAAAGATAGGATTGTGTTTTTTTCAAATTTACATAGTGGGTGGGAAGGTAAGGTGGGTGGGGAAATAGGACAGGTGGGTGGAAATAGCAGCACTCTATATTTAACAGAGAAAATTACACTCTGTGTTATGTCTCTAGCGTATATAACTGGACCAGATTGCCCTCAAAATACAAAGCGTGTGCACCTCACTTGACTTTTTTAACGGCAATTTGAATGAAATAGCCTCAAATTTAACGGTAGGTGCAAGATTGACAGGAGTTCGAATGCTAAATTAGTTGAAAAAATAAGGGTATATTAGTAATTTGCCCTCTGAACTTGTATCTAATTTTCAATTAACCCCTATTCTTTTTTTTAGAAAATTAAGGATATGAACTTCTTTTTTCGCCAATTTCCCCCCTCCGTTTAAATCCACAACATTTCATCCAATTTGCCGTTAAAAATGAGGGTAAAATGGTCATTTTGTACATTAAAAATAAAAAAATACAAACATAATTGAAATACTCTCTCTCTCTATCAAAGGGGGTTTCTGGGTTTGTGGGGAAGGGGTTTCTAGGTTCCTGGGTTTGTGGGAGAAGGGTGGTAAGGTAAGGGTAAGGGGTGGTCATGGGAGAATTGAGGGGAGAAATAGAGAAAGGGGTGAAGAGAGAGAAAGCAAATCATCTGGGAGAATCTGGGTTTTGATACATAACTCTCTCTCTCTCTCTCTCTCTCTATATATATATATATATTATCTGGGAGGAAGGGGTGAAGAGAGAGAACAAATCATCAAAGAAATAAACAAGTATTGAAGTGAATGATGAACACAAGCAGCAGTAATTTGGAAACTAGGCCTTCCTTGCTTCAGGAGCTGCGTAGCTTCAAGAAAGGTGGCTTCTTCGACTTTGGCCACCCTCTCCTCAACCGCATCGCTGAGAGCTTTCTCAAAGTTGCTAGGGTCCTCCTCTCTCTCTCTCTCTCTCTCTCTCTCTCTCTCTCTCTCTCTCTGTTGTACGTATATGTGTGTATTGCCGAGCTGGGGCGGGGGCTGGGTTCTCATAAGTCTTTTTCTTCTCTCTTTTTTTTGGGTCAATTTTCCTCTTTTTCTTCAATTTTTTTTCAAAAAATAATAATTTTAAAAAATGATTTAACTGAAAATTAGATGAAATGTTGAGAATTTAGACAGTAAGGGGGAAATTGGAGAAAAAAAGAAGTTCATATCCTTAATTTTCTAAAAAAAAGGATAGGGAGTTAATTGAAAGCAAGGTACAAGTTCAGGGGGCAAATCACTAGTGTACCCAAAAAATAATCACGGGATTAAGTTTGAAAAGCATTATAGTTCAGGAGGTAAAACGGCAAAATCTGCACTTTGCCCATATTTGTGCTTGAGTGAGCCAAACATGTGATGAGCCCGAATTGTGTCCAAGCAATCTTAACTGCCAAGGAATTGGATTCCTACTCAAATTAGGGTAGAAGATGAGGATGACGATGATGTAATTGTAAATTGTAATCAATCTGAGAAGAAAAGAGAAAAGTCCTCGCTACAATTATCACAACTGATAACAACTGATCACATTGGCCCCAATACCGATTCAAAACAGATTTTCAATAGGAATTCCTGGCAATTTCAATTTACAACTTCTGCCACCATTAATTTTGAAGATTGCCCTGCCACACCCTTTTGTTGGTATGATTGACGATTAATTCGTATTGCAATTCTTGTTTTCATGCTATAATCGGTGGGTCCAAATTACTCTTTGGCCCAAGTCATCTTTTATTCCTTTATTTACCTTTGTTTTGCTTTATTTTTATGCTATTTAGCTTTTCCATAATGAGACTTCTTGTTATTATCTTTATAATAGTGATTCAAACTGGATTGTATTTGAAATTAATTCAATCTTGTTATCTTGCTTTGCGATTATTTTTTGATTTGATTCAAACTATAAATTATGGAGTCATATATCATTCAAGGCATATAAAAGAACCAATTTGAGTAAGTTGCTCACTCAGAGCACAATAGTTTGATTGGGAGTTAAGTTACTTAAGGCACAAGTTATCGTTTGTTCGTCAACTTAGGGTATGTTTTTAAATAACAATCAAACGCATTAAAATTTCATACAAATAAGTTGGTAACACCATGTGTGGCGATGTGACTATCACACCAAAATATTACTCGTGAAAGTGAGAGTGGTGTTGTATATACACATGCTGTATGTAAGAATTTGTCATAATAATCTCCTCCCTGCCCACATTTGTTCTGAAATTAACCACAACTAGAGAAAACTCTGATAATATATATAGTTGACAAGATGAATTGTGACAAACAATGCAAACAGGTTGTGGGATACCCTTTCAACACATTATGGATAATTATTAAAAGCAAATAAGATAACAGAAATTTGAAGACATTAAACTACTGGTTATGATTTTTTCCTCATGGCTTGGGAGCAAGACCGGCCTTGAGCTTTTGAATGGTGGCTACATCAGTCTTGAAGGAGATAGCCAAGACATTGTCGTCGATGCCGGTGGTGAAGAGAGTGTTGGGGAGTGATACAGTGCCTGCATTTGCACTTCCAAAGGCAGAAACTGCTAGAGCTGGGTTTTGTGCATCAGCATTGTACTGGAAGTGCACAAGTCCCTTGGGAAACACAAACAAATCACCTGCTTGAAGAGTTTGTGTGAAAAGGTTGTTTTTTGTGTCAATGAAACCAACTTCAAGGGTACCATCAATGAGGAAAAGGAGCTCAGCAGAACGAGGATGAGTGTGTGGTGGATTAGTAGTGCCGGATGGGAATTCGAGGACGGCATATGAAACACTCTGCCCATTGAGAGCAGGGAACTCAGCCAAGGTTGCCTTCAATACCTTGAAGGCAGTTGGAGGGTCGCCTCCAACAAGAACACGAAAGCCGGTGTAAGTGAAGAAGTTTGCATCTACTGTTCCATTTGCAGGCAGTAGGAAGTCAGAAATAATGTCCGGGTCTCCGGCCATTGCCATTTGAACAATGGCAAAGGAAGAAATTAGTAGTGAGAAGAATCTGAGGGTGGAAGTTCTTGATGCCATGGTTGGGAAGAAATGTGTGATTCGATATCGCTATGATGTTAGGTACTTGGATGAGATTTTGGGGCTTCACCAACTGCGCTATTTATGGGGTGCAGATTGTATGAAACCCAAGGGAAAAACATTGGTGTTGGAATATATTGTTGCTGCAGACCTTTCTGATGTAAACCGGAGATGAAGATTACAATGATAACCTTGCTGTAGCTGCAGTTTTGCAGTTGTTAATTTGTAGTTTTTCTTGGAAAAGATATATACCGAGAATATTACAACTTTTGCTCATGTTCTCCAACAGTTGGTATTAAAATGAAATATAATAAAGTATATTCTTTGACCCTTTTTGGATGTTCATCCATTCTGTCTAGCAATATAGGCTGGATTCACAACATTCATTGCTGACGATAATTAATTTTCGACACCAGAGGATATATTCCTGTTCTTGGCAACAATAAAAGGTACAATGTCAGCTCCGGCGTAACTTGAAATTTGTCTTATGGCCAAACTATAGAGCGGAAGCTTGTATAGATCAAAATTAGCCGTTTCTTATTGTCTTCTCGTTCAAAATGCAGAACAAAAATACATAATGGCACTCATATATTAGCATTGGAACCACAGCTTAGTGCGCCACACGTGTATCAAATTTTACAATGGGTCATGTGGATGTCACATACTGAGTAAAGATCTAGCACACTGCTAATTCATCCAACACCAATATCAGGTGTGTGGTTGCATCACAAAAGACCTCGGCGCTATCAGAAGTACTAGTGGAACCAGTCACTTTTTTGTTTTTGTCAAGTTTCCCACCTGACATTTTTACATTCTTCATGACTTCATTGCTGGTGCTAGTCGTTTTATCCTTCGAAAAGATACAAAAATGAGTGCCAAACTCCAACTCCAATAGTAATGTTAAGTGTAAATTGCAGGGCAAGAAAAACTGCACGACTTCCTAATTTCTGCTTGTCTGCAATAAAGACTTAACTACTCCCAACTTAATTAACCATGGCCTGCCCCAATTCAGTAGAGATTCTCTCATGTTTTGTGAAGCCAACTTTGTTGCTGATGCTTGCCATTGGCTGAATGGGTTGCCTTCATGCTAATAGACTCTTGTTTGATGTCTCAAACTCTGTCTCCAGATTAGTTTTTGTAAAGAAACTACTAGTCAGTGCTATAAAAAAAAAATTATGGAGCAATTTAATTTCATTTACGTTATACAATTAATGTTTATCTACTACACCCTCCCACCCTTACCCCCATTTTCCTTTCTTTTTTTTTTTAGTACAAGTGAAAGACTAAACTACAGGAGAGGGGGGTTTCTCACATACACACACAACCAAGATGGGGTTCGAATCTGAGACCTCTGGTCTGCAAGTCAAGGCCTTTTGTCACGGGACTAGACCTTGTTGGCCCCCATTTTTCCTTTTTATATTAGTGCAGTGCCAAATTCCAAATGATTGTATAAATAAAAATTGTCCCACAATAGAAAAGAAGTGAGGCTTTTTTTTACCCCAATTAACTACCATGATACAATCAAAGGAAAGTCTTATTATATATAGCTTGACAACAAATGAACTGAGAGAGACAAACAATGAAAAATGTAATAAAAGTTGATTCCATACCCTTTTGACACATTAAGGGTAATTATTCAAACCATTTTTTTGTTTAACAAACAAAGGAAAAACCTGACGAACAAACATATTAAATTACTGGCTAATAGATAGCAATTATATCCTCATGGCTTGGCAGCAAGACCAGCCTTGAGCTTTTGAATGGTGGCTACATCAGTCTTGAAGGAGATAGCCAAGACATTGTCGTCAATGCCGGTGGTGAACAAGGTGCTGGGGATTGATACTGTTCCTGCATTTGCACTTCCGAAGGCTGAAATTGCTAGAGCTGGGTTTTGTGAATCAGCATTGAACTGGAAGTGGGCAAGTCCCTTAGGAAACACAAACAGATCACCTGCTTGCAGAGTCTGGGTAAAGAGGTTGTTTTTGGTGTCAACAAAACCGACTTCAAGGGTACCATCAACGAGGAAAAGGAGCTCAGCAGAGCGAGGATGAGTGTGCGGTGGGTTAGTAGTGCCCGATGGGAATTGAAGGACGGCATAAGAAACACTCTGCCCATTAAGAGCAGGGAACTCTGCCAAGGTTGCCTTCAACACCGTGAAAGCTGTGGGAGGAGGGCCTCCTCCAACAAGAACACGAAAGCCAGTGTTTGTGAAGAAGTTTCCATCTACTGTTCCATTTGGAGGAGCAATGAAGTCAGTAATAATGTCCGGGTCTCCAGCGGTCGCCATCTGAACAATGGCAATCGAACAGATTAGTAGTGAGAAGAATTTGAGGCTAGAAGTCCTTGAGGCCATGGTTGGAAAAACTTGATGAATATGTAGAATTGTGCTAGGTATTGAGATAAAATTGCTAGGTTATGAGATGTTTATGCTTCTACAAGGACAATATTTATAGGGTGAGGGTTATGTGAAATCTAAAGAAAACTTAAGGCAATGGAGTTCGGATATATTAATGTATTCCTGCAGGCCTAGCAGCTGATGTGAACTGATGATGAAGATTACTATGTAATGTTTCCTTGTTTTAGTTGCCGTTTTATAGCTGTTTATTTGTTTTATTTCTTGAAAACGAAACCAAGAAATGTTACAACTTTTGCTTATCTTCATCAACTGATCAACATTAAGTATTAAGATGTAATATTAGAATAGAAGTATATTCTTGGACCTCGTTCTTTCTTGGATGTTCATCCACTTGACTGAAAATATAGCCTTTGTTCATTACATTTGATATTGACTAGTTTCCAGCAAAAGATTATTATTAAATTTTTGTACTGATACAAGTCTAGCTAAAACTTATTGTGCATAAAAATGAAACAAAAGGGCTTTTCGGCCTTTTCTTATTGGCTTATTGCCATTGTTCCTTGTCCATAAGGATTGCATCCAATCTCCATTACTAGCGCAGCACAATGCTGGAGAAAACTTGATAGAAAACTGCAGGGGAAGAAAAGCAGAGGAACAAACATGATGACAAAACAGATCAAGATAAAATAGAACAAAATGGCATATGTAATGTCTGTTCAATTAAGGTCAATGATTATTAAACTGCTGCCCCACACAAGAACATAAAACATGATACATAGGAAGTCCAGTAGGTGGGGAGTTTTATCACAACAGGCCTCACTGATATTAATAGTGAAACCACTCATTATATATTGTATTTTATATTTTTAAGTTTTCGACGTGGGACTTTACATTCTTAAAACAGTTCTCCGGAATGCCCTTGGATGAATCCCATCAAGTTTAGGATGTGACTAGGCAAACTCATATCCAAATTGAATTGGTGTGAAGTTTATTTATTTATTTTTAACTCTGACCACAACTAGAGGAAAGTTTTATTATATAGTCTGAGAATAAGTGAAATATGACAGACATTGTAATATATGTTGATGATGACATACCCTTTCAACACATTTTGGGTAATTATTCAAAGCAGATGAAAAACAAGAAAAAAAACGGGAGAGTACAAAGATATATAATAAACTAGTTGCTATCAACTACATGTTCCTACATTCCTCATGGCTTGGAAGCAAGACCAGCCTTTAGCTTCTGAATGGTAGCTACGTCGGTGTTGAAGGATATAGCCAGGACATTGTCATCAATGCCAGTGGAGAACAAAGCGCCGGGAACTGATACAGCTCCTGCACTTGCACTTCCAAAGGCAGCAATTGCTAGAGCTGGCTTTTGTGAATCAGCATTGTACTGAAAGTGCAAAAGTCCCTTAGGGAAAGCAAACAAATCACCTGGTCGAAGCGTCTGTGTAAAGAGGTTATCTTTTGTGTCAACGAAACCAACTTCAAGGGTGCCATATACAAGTAAAAGCAGTTCAGCAGCGCGAAGATGAGTGTGTGGTGGGTTCACAGTGCCAGATGGGAATTGAATGACGGCATATGAAACACTCTGCCCATTAAGAGCAGGGAACTCTATTAAGCTCGCCTTCAACACCTTCAAGGCTGCAGGAGGGTCTCCTCCAACAACTACACGAAAGCCAATGTATGTGAAGAAGTTTGCATCTACTGTTTCGTTCGGAGGCGCTATGAAGTCGGTAAGAATGTCAGGGTCTCCTGCCATTTCCATTTGAACAATGGCAAATGAAGAAAATAATAGTGAGAAAAATTTGAGGTTGGAAGTTCTGGAGGGCATTGTTAGAAATGTTGAAGAATATAAAGTTACACATCAGAAACTTGACTAAATAAATTACAACTTATAATAAGTGGTTTCACTCTTAATAATATCAAGGCCTTTTGTATAAAACCTCACACCAGCTAAACAGGTGGTTAAGTTGGGGATAATATCAATGTTGCTAGTGGTGGGCCACATGCTCATCTCTCTAAAATTTAACAGGATGTCAGAGTAATCGATCATAGGTTGTCTCCAAGCCCGCGAATCATACCCTCAAATTCAAACTCAAACCCTAAATCAAATTCCTTACCTCTCAAATCAAATCCTCTTATCAAACTCCTTAAACACATACCTCTCAAATCAAATTCATACACCAAATTCCTCAAATCAAATTCCTTAAATTCTCAAATCAACTCCTTAACCACAAACACACACTCATATCAAATCTTACTTCCGCTACGATGTCTGGACCCCATACAATTCTCTCCCTCCTTGCAGATTGATAGAAGCATGAGGTTAGTCCTGCTGAACCAACTACCCAGGCTCGTGCTTCTATCGCCAACGCCAAAGGTTCTGCTTTTCGTATGTCCTCTCCAAAGCCCACATGGATTTTTGATCACTACAAGAAAAAAGTCCTTTCACAACGCGCAATGTGCGTTGTGAAAACATATTGACAACATGCGGCACACGTTATTGAAGCCGATGTCATTAAAAAGTGTGGGGCTTTCGACAACACGCATTGCACGTCGTTATTTATTTTGGCACTCGTTGTGAACAACATTAACCACAACACTCGCACATTGTAGGAGCGATTGACAACAACGTGCCGAGCATGTCGTCTTATAATATTATGACAACGTGTCTGTGCTCGTTGTTGTTTATGTTTTGACAACAGGCAATGCACCTTGTTATATCAAATATATATGTTTTTTTTAATAATTATCAAAATTACTTGATAAAAGTATAATTTATCTATAAATTGAAGCTCTATGATAAACATAAATATTTCCTTACTTCACATTCATAAGGCATCCCAGAATACAAAGCTTTCATTCAAAAGATAAATAAGGAGTTCCATACATATTACAAAGTTATATTCATCCCAATTATTCTAATTGTGCAAAATGATTGTTCTATGCATATAATTACAGTTCAAAATCCTTGTCAAAATAATCTAAAAACATGATTGATTGCACTTAGATCATGTTGAAACATGCTTTAGAAACTTGGTTAGTTGCACCTCAAAATCCTTGTCAAAATGGTGAGTATTGCAATTTGGAAGCATTGTCAAACATAGTCTAAGCACCTGAAAAAATAACATATGTAGCAAAAAAGAGATTATTATGTTATATAGAAACTTTGAATGTTTAGCAATGTCAAAGTAAATTGAAGAATACCTTAGTTAAGCAATTTTATACAGCTTTTTGGCCATGCAACAGTACTGCCTAAAGCTTCACCAAGTCTTCGTGCTTCATCTGTGGGCCTATACAAGTTAAGCTGTTCATCAAGCACTTCATCAACCCAAACCTTCCAACAATCGCATCCAAGAGGCATATGATGAACTTTAACACTTGGGTCTGTTGAGGCAATATGTCCCTCAGCTACAACTTGCTCCAGCTCAAAATTGTACGAATGTAAGAGTTGGCATCTTGCATACTCAAGATTGCTACTTTGACCACATCTTGAATTCACATTGTAACTTTTATCTTGTACATGACGGCTTCCTTGTTGTGACTATATGAAATACAATGGAAGATGACAATAATTTAGAAATTATAAGCTATCTCACCGTTTACTATATCATGCTGTAATTATCATGAAAAATACTTACTTGAGTACATGCATGTGCACTGATCATATCCTCCACATTCTTATTGTGAGGCTGTAAACAATTAAAGAGAAGCTTGAAAAAAAAATTGTGATTTAATAAATAACTACATGAATAAATGCTTCGTAAATTATTTTAAGAGTTGTATACCTCTTGAGACATTTTAATAAATGCTTCAAGTTTGGCTTCAATTAGCTCCATCCTTTGAGATTGAGATTTCACTACGGACTCAAGTTCCTTCACTCGTCCGCTACCTTGAATTACTGCATCTACTCTAGAGGGTGTTGCACCAAACCCAAGCCCTCGAACTCGGCCACGACTTTCAGGTCCTATAACTCTTGCTATAGCATCATCTCGTATAGAATTTCTCGATGGTGGATTCTCTTTCGACTCATTGCACATCTTTATATCTTTCTATAACATATAAAACATAAGCTTAATAAACTAATATCACTAACGCAGAAACAAATATTCTTATAAAAATTAATGCATCATAACCAAACCTCATCAACTTCAACAAAATAAACCCAGCAGCTTCAACTGACTAAGTCACATAGACAAATAATATTAATTTGAAACTTTCATTTGGTGTCTTATCAATATGTTGCTAACAACTTTGTTAATTGGTGTACCATCCTTTCTCTCATGCGCTTTTGTCCACAATGTCACTCTATTTATTTCTTCAGGATTTGGATGATTTAATTTCTACATGAGAACAAATTAGGTATCTACTTGAAAAAAAAAATTAAACTAAATATTTGGTCGTATGCTTAGTAATCATACCGTGTCATACTCCATACGGGCATAGCCTTTTCGACTCATTGTATGTGTGTACTTTTGTTGCTTTCTCATTGCTCTAAATGTTTCACTTAGTTTCTACAAGAGACAAATAGTTACATCAGTGAAAAAAAAGTTAGAAATTGATAAGAATACCTGAAAGTATAATTATTGCTAAGAAAGAAATACTTACTTGAAATTCTGCTCCAAGTCTTTCTTTGACAAATTTGTCCCAATCTTCCTTTGACTTTACATTGTCTGGCTTAACAAGGGCAATGGCACGTGCCTTATGCTTTCTTTTACTTGCTTCACGAATTGCTGTTGTTATTTTTTATTTAAATTGTCTCCAATATTTTCCCATCATCCTAAAAGTAAAGTTTTTATGCTCATCTCCCACTATGTAGTTTTGCTGTATTTTTAAATACAATAGCAGTTCATTTTCCAAGTAGAGAACAGGTCTAATAACAGTTTGGTATATAATAATAAATAAATAAATAAGCAAACCTGAATTAATGACCAAAGCTCATCCTTGTTTTTTTCTTTAAGGTCCTTCCAACTTGACATAACAATAGGCACACGCGCTCGGGTTAAGACCCCAAGAAATGAGGCAAAAGACTCTGAATTTGGACCACATAGTTGTCCCCCGAGATTGAAACTAACTTCTAACAGTGATTTTTTGCCTAGGGGAATAACTGCCATTCTAGTAGGACCTCGCTTCTTTTTTTGTTCTTTGATTTGTGCAACATTTTCAGCTTGTGCTGGTTGCTCTTCTACATCAGTGGCTGGTAGAGTAGATGAAAAATTGGGCCTCAAATTAGATGTTCTAACCTCATTTTCACACTGTCCTCTCATTGTAGTTTTCCGCTGCGAATTATCTTGTTGTGTACCTCTTGGTTGTTTCTCTTTGTTATTCATCCTCTCATCACATATACGAACTCCCAAATTTCGACGTTTAGTTGCAATAACCAATGCTGCCTTGATTTGTTTTGCTGTTCTCTTCACAACAATCTTAGAAGACTTCACAACACAAATACATAAATAAAATTAGTACAAAGTATTATTCACTTTAAAGAAAAGTAAAAACAAAATTATAAATTATAGATAAATAAAAAATTAGTCTCACCTCACCACCAGACATCTTGTAATATAATTGCCAAAAGACTTTGACAGCAACCAACCTAGAAAACGATAAGTACATGATTTAGCTATGTAGTGACATATTATCCCTATATACTATCAACTTGCACTGAAATTTAAAAAATCACCACTCTTTAAAGAGAGGATGAATAACAAAGAGAGGATGTTAAATACACCAAGCGAAGACATATATCTAATATTATCCTTTCACATCCAATGTTAGACGATTTATTACACTACTCATCAAAAAACATTCCATCGACGTCCATTCGCACATATTGTTCATTCTCATCATCATCATCATAATCAAGTTGTGATACATCAAATGGGGTAGATGTGCCACTTTCATCTCTTCGGATATCTCCAAATCTTGAAATCCTTTGGGAGGTGCTTTCATGACAACATACCAACTAGATGTCTCATCCTCCCTAGAATAAAAAACTTGTTTAGCTTGTGATGCTAAAATGAAAGGGTCCCTTTCAAACTGACTTTGTCCTTCGTGGAGGTTAACTAAGGTAAATCCATCATCTAGTTTGATGCCATTTACAATGCTTGCCCAATCACACTTGAATAAGGCAATATAAAATTCATGATATGACAAGACTATGACTTCTCTCAAAACCCCATAATAAGCTACTTTCCCTGTGACTGGTGTATGGTCTCTTGCACTAGATACACAAATAGTTGTTGCTTCAAGTGAAACACCGCTGTTTTGACGAGATTTCTCAGATTCTTTAGTGTGAAACCGAAGACCATTGATAATAAAACCAGAATATGAAATTGCATAGCGACTAGGCTCACGTGCAAGCCACTTTAAAGTATTTGACACATTGTGGACCATCTTCTCTGCCCTAATCTGTCCAAAATGTAAGCATGTTTAGATATAAGTGTCAATTACATAAAATTCAAAATCCATTAATTATGATAAGATCTCTTAATACCTTAGCATCCAACCATGTGCTAAATGACTCCACGTGCTTTTTCTGTAATAAAGTTTCATTCTTTTTAATATGTCTATTTGAGTGCCTAAGTTCATCCAAATGCATCCTAACATAGTAAGTAATGTGTTAGGAATTTTTTGAAATGTCACTTCCATGCAAGTCGTGCACGATTCATAACATATCCTTTCAACACTTTCATATACCTAAAATACCAATGAGTTAGAATTAAAACAAATTTCATTTCAAGTTTAAAATGTATATTAATTTTGATAAATTGAAAACTACCTCTCAAATGGATACATCCAACGATATTGAACCGGCCCGCATAGACGAGCTTCCCATCCTAGGTGGATTGTCAAATGCACCATTACATCAAAGAAAGATGGAGGAAAGAACCTTTCTAACATGCATAATGTCTGTACAATGTCTTCCTCCAATTTTTCTAGTTTGTTTCTATCTACAACTCTTTGGCATAACTCATTAAAGAATGCACACAGCCAGAAAATTGCAGTCCTTGGACCTTTAGGTAAAAGGCCCCTCAATGCCACCGACAGCAATTGCTGCATTAGCATGTGATAATCATGGGACTTAAGGCCAAATATCTTACTATCTTCCAAGGAGATACAATTTCCAATATTTGAACCATAACCATCAGGTAGTTTTAAATTGGCAAGCCTCCAACAAAAAGTTTCCTTCTCTTTCTTTGATAGAGTGTGAGGTGCTGCAGATAGATAAAAACGCTTTCTTGTTTTTTTGGGGTGCAAATCTTTTCTAATCCCCATATTTTCCAAGTCTTTACGGGATTTGATGCCATCCTTAGATTTTCCCTTCATAAGTAAAAGTGTTCCAATAATACTCTCACAAATATTCTTCTCTACATGCATGACATCCAAATTATGACGTAGAAGTAGATTCTGTAAATCAATAAGCAATATGGTGTTATAGTAGTCATTGCAATAGCTAACCTATGCCAAAAATAAGAAATTAAATAGAAACATTAGACACTAACTACTAAAACTATAATTTATAACATACCTTCCAATATGGCAGCTCAAAAAATATTGATTTCTTCTTCCATATAAGATCAGAAAAATTCGCATCTTTCATTTGATTCCTCTTCCTCTTCGTATTTTTTTCTTTCTTTTCCTTGGTTTCTTTTTTTCCCTTGTTGTCTTTTCTTTGTTTGTTCTTTCTTCCATTCTTGTTCTTTTTCCCCCAGTTAGTCATAATGCTATCAACTTCAAGATAAATTTCTTCACCTGTAGAAATCTTTGGTCTACTCCTATCTTCATGATGTCCATTAAACCAACTCATTTTCTTGCGATATGGATGATTTGGAGCAAGAAATCTTCTATGACCCATGTATGAAAATTTATGACTATGTGTCAACCAATCAGCACATGTGTCTTTACGACAAACTGGACATGCAAACCTTCCTTTGGTAGACCATCCAGATAGGTTTCCATAAGCTGGAAAGTCATTTACTGTCCACATCAAAATAGCTTCTAGGTTGAACATCACCTTACTAAATGCATCATACACCTTCACCCCATTATTCCATAGATCTTTTAAATCATCTATAAGTGGTGCCAAATAAATGTCTATGTCATTACCTGGCTGTTTTGGACCTGGGATTAGTAAAGTCAACATCAAACTCTCCTTAGACATGTATAACCAAGGAGGCAAATTATATATAACCAAGACAACTGGCCAGCAACTATATCTAGAACTAAGATCTTGAAAAGGGTTAAAACCATCAGTACAAAGGCCAAATCTAATATTTCGAGGGTCTAATCCAAAAGTAGGCCACTTCTTGTTTATCCTATCCCATGCCAAGGAATCAACGGGATGTCTCATCTTACCATCTTCACTTTTATGTGTTGAGTGCCACCTTAATTGTTCAGCTGTCTCAGTTATTGCATACATCCTCCTCAATCGCGGTACTATTGGAAAGTAACGCAATACTTTTGCAGGGACTCCCTTTTCAATTTTAGAATTGCGTTGATTCACTTTCCATCTCGAAGAACCACATGTAGGACATTCCTCTACCATCTCAAGATCATTTCTAAATAGACAACAATCATTCACGCATGCATGTATCTTCTCATATCCAAGTTCAAATGCCTTAAATATCTTTTTGGTTGTATACAATGAACCAGGAAGTGTGTTATTTTCTGGTAGTATATCACCAAAAATTTGAAGCATTTCATCAAAAGCATTATCTGTAAGACTATGTGTTGCTTTATACTTCAACAAAGCAACAATTGCTGACATCTTTGTATACTTAGTACAACCAGGAAACAAAGGAGTTTCAACTTCTCTAACAAAATTTTCAATTTCTGCCTCTTTACTTTTACAAGGGTATCCCTCAACTTCATCATTTTGGAAATAAAAGTCATGGTACAACCTATATGCCTCAAGCATTTCCACATCTTCATATTGAACATTATTACTTGGACTTTCACCATGAAAAACCCAAGTGGTGTACGCAGGATCCATACCTTTTATGACCAAGTGTTCATACACTAAATTAAAGTGGTGATGTTGTAGGTTTCTGCATTCCAAACAAGGGCATACTATAATATCTAAGTTTCCCACATGTCTTTGGGCCACATTGACAAACTGACGTGCTCCCTTTCTGTATTCATCTGAAAATTTATAATAAAGTTTTATTTAATAAAAAAGATAAAGTTAATAGTACTAAAAACCTAATACTCTTTCAAGTTATATATGGTCAACCTGTTAAATTGCAGCCATTCTTTATCCATCTAAGAAACAAATTACATCATATATCTGTTACTCCATTCATATGAAGAAGAAGAAAACTAAAATCAAATTAAGGCAAAAAATTAATAGTGAGGAATTGAAATAGAAACCTTTGCAAGAGTAGTAGTACTGTAGTTTATAGTTAGTGCCCACTTCCTAGTCCATTCAATTTCAAACAATTTCTTTCATGGCTTCATTCACCAGCTTCTTTGCCTTTCTCACCGTCTCTCCCTTCACCAGCTCCTTCACCAGCTTCTTTGTCTTTCATGGCTTCATTCTTACTAACTAGTTTAATGATGGGTCTTGGGTAATCATTCCAAAACATGATTCCTTCCCCTGCTTTTTCATCCTTTTTACAGCTTTTTTTTTTTTTTTTGGTTGTAATCATTCCCAAAACATGATTCCTTCCCATGCTTTTTTATTTTTGTTACATAAAAAAAAAGTACAAAAAGTAAACAAAAAATAGTGGTAATGATAACCCTTTGGTTTTGATGATTTACCAGAATTATATATATGTATCTGATGCTATACAAATTGGAAGCTAACAGTGGTAATGGGACCATGAAGCCTCTAACCATTTCCAAATCTTCCATCCGCTCAATTAACATAAACAGGTACATGCTTAGAGGTGAAGACCTAAAAGTTGGAAAGCGAATTCCTTTTTCAAGGAGGCATGGCTTGGTTAAAGTGGATCAGCACAAGGGGTAGAGAAATCTAAAAATATATATATTAGTGCCAATGATTAATTACACAAATAAAAAGAACCCATGATTTGCTTCCAAAGTACATGAAAATAAAAATGAAAAAGAGAGAGAAAGAGAGAGAGGTAGAGAGAAGAGAGACCATCGAAGTGCTGAGGTGGGCAAGAGGGAAGGTTGTTGAGGGAGGAGGAATTAGCAAGGTGGAAGTCTGGATCTTCATGGGTTTGGAACATGAAACTATGACAAGGTGTGAAGGCCGTCACGTCAATGGTATGAATTCATGCAGCAAAAGAATGGTGTGCTTGCTTCCTAATAGGCTAATAGGTACTCTCTGCTTTTTGACACAAATTTTATAAGGGAAGGGCTTTAGATTATGTTCTGGCTCTCACTCTCATGGTGACAGGGCTTTCAGAAGGACAAGGGGATGGGTGAGATGGGTGCACAGACTGAAAGACAGCGATTTTTAGGGGAGAGAGAGAGAGATCCCTATCCTAGGATGGGTCCACGAAAGCTCTCCCTCTAATATTATACACAAGTTCCTCTCTCTCTCTCTCTCTCTCTCTCTCAATATACTATGAAAGAAAATCATCAGTTGGGGTTAATTATTTTTTAAAACGCCCAGAAAACAAAGCCACAGACCAAAAGAGAATAATTAAAAATAATTGAAAAGAAATTAATTAACGGAAATTATTGTAAAGCAAAGAGATTAATTAATGGGAAGATTATTAGTGGAAAAACAGGGCAACATGAAATGAAAACGTACATGAAAAATCAAATACTTCCCTCCCACATGCATCGAAAGATCACATCATGTGTGACGAGGAAACTAGGCAACATGAAAACCCAGAATCCAAGGAGAGAAATAGTGGACAATACAAATAGTTAACATTCATCTTCTTCGTGGACCTTGCATTATCAAATTAATTAATTAAAATTAATTTCGGGGTTCTGGCATTGCTGGAGAATTTTGGTTATTTTGGTATCAAAGTTATGTAATATTATATATGAGCTGTTCTTGTGTCACCTCCGCATTTGAAACATAGTTACTATAACAATTCATTTTAGAGCATCCATAATTGGGGGGTGTATAAGGGGGTGTATGTTAAATATACACCCGTTGTGATCGGAATCACCCGCAATGGGGGGGTGTATATAAATGTATATTTACATCACCACCTTGGAGATGTACATTTAGATGCAATTGTACATCTCTTTTTACATCTCTTGCAGGTGGGGCCCAGCTGCAAAAAGGTGAGGAAAAATAGAGAAAAGTTGCTTTACACCCCCAAAAATACACCCCCTCATTGGAGCAAAAAGCGTATTTACACCCCCCGGAGGTGTAAAGGGGATGTAAAAGTGGCTTTACACCCCCGAAAATACACCCCCCCCACTGTGGATGCTCTTAGCATGGTATATTTGTATAAAAGACAACAAGTTTTAACCTCAAATGTATATATGGTAGATATTTCAGTAATAAGTAAGCAGAGGCGGTGGATAAATAAATAGGCTCATGTCTTCCATGGCATAATTAATATGAAAATAAATGGATACACATCAATTGCATTTAGTAGAAATATAAACATACAATTAAATTATGAAGGATTAGTCCTTACTGAGAGATTCTACATTTCATAATTGTGCACATATAATGGCAATTGGGCGACAAGAATGCAAAGAGACTATTCTGTTTGTTAGTTGCAAGACTATAATGCAATTAGAAGTAACTGTTTGTCAATTGCATTCACAAATCACATATGTTCTCAAAATGTAAGCGGCTACCAATAACATGGCAATATTCCCTTCTCCCTTTCTGTCGTTCTGTTTTTCTTTTCTTGTTTTATTTTTCTTTTTCTGTTTTATTTTTATTTTATTCACTTTTACCTACACCATCCCTTTTAACAGGTTACCAGCATTCAATGGTGTGGATTTAACCCTCATCTCCACTTACTCATCCAATAGATGATATTTTGGGCGCATGGATACACCACGCCCATTGTAGAATTTTCCCACAGATTTGGCTTCAACTCCGGTTAGGCTCTACCATTTAGAGCCTCAAAATTATACCATAGGGGATTGTTTTTTTCAAAGAGTTGCTGCACCCATTTTAGAGCCCCCATTGGTGATGGCCTAAATAGGCAATTGGTGTGGGTTTTGTGGGGCCAAGAAAGTGGAGCCTACAGATGTACAGCATTGGGCTGGCCTACAACAAAGCTCCTCTTACAATCACATGCCTTTATTTGAAGTTTAGAGGGTTACCCCCGTGGCGGGAGTAGGGTGGATCCATGTTATTCCTTTGTTGCTTACTTCAAAAATAAATTAAAGAAAGTGGCTCTGAATCTTCCCCACATGGCCTCCTGTTTCCATGTGCCCTGCTTCAACTTCCCTTCCTCTCATCTCTTCTTTCTTTGTGATGGGGATTCTTCAACCATCATGTTGTTTAGTTTAATGCTGCAAATATCGTTAACTTATGGTGCTTCTTCTATTCTCCAACCCATGAAATATTAATTTACTGCTCATGTTTGTATAGACTATACTCTCTCTCATGGCTTCATTCTTACTAACCATTTTAATGATGGGTCTTGGGTAATCATTCCAAAACATAATTCCTTTCCCTACTTTTTCATCCTAGTTACAGCCTTTTTGTTTTTTTTTTTGGTAATCATTCCCAAAACATGATTCCTTCCCCTGCTTTTGCATTTTTGTTACATAAAAAAAAGTACAAAAAGTTTTTTGAAAAAAAAAAGTGGTAATGATAACCCTTTGGTTTTGATGATGTACCAGAATTATATATATGTATTCGATGCTACACAAATTGGAAGCTAACAGTGGTAATGGGACCATGAAGCCTCTAACCATTTCCAAATCTTCAATCCGCCCAATTATGTAAAGTTCGAATGCAAAAATAATATAAAAGATATCCCCCTCCTATGGTGTGGTTAAGCTTCGATGTTTCCTGTTTTAAAAAGGCTTTCTGTTTTTTTTTTAATTTATAATTTTAATTATGTAAAGTTCGAATGCAAAAATAATTTTTGCATAATATAAAAGAAGGCCAAAAAAGAACGACCTCACGGAGAATCGAACTCTGGTACTGTTGTTAAAGAGATACGCGCTCCAGCCAAACCCCCTAGACACACTGTTGTGCAAATATCCAGACTCTATACTATATATACGATGCCTACAATAATATATATATATAATATAGAGACATTTTTTTTGGGGGGCCCTATGCGGTGGCGCCACTTGCACCACCCCAGGCCGCCCCTGGTTAACATTCATCTTCTTCGTGGACCTTGCATTATCAAATTAATTAATTAAAATTAATTTCAGGGTTCTGGCATTTGCTGGAGAATTTTGGTTATTTGGTATCAAAGTTATGTAATATTATATATGAGCTGTTCTTGTGTCACCTCGGGATTTGAAACATAGTTACCATAACAATTCATTTTAGCATGGAATATTTGTATAAAAGCCAACAAGTTTTAACCTCAAATGGATATATGGTAGATATTTTAGTAAAAAGTAAGCAGAGGCGGTGGATAAATAAATAGGCTCATATGCTTTGCCTAATGCCTATAAGAAACACTAATCTGCCTAGGGTGATTATCTTAATTTGTAGACCTATTAAATTATGAGATTCCATGTTGGTTGAAATTAGGGCATCTCTCCCACTCCTTAGCCCCCTCATCCTCGAGTTTGAAAGCTTAGCAGATAGGCCTTCAAAAGATAGGCCTTCAAAAGGACAGTGGATGGGATTTGTATGTGTCATTTAAGACCTACAACTATAAGTTTGAGAGTGTGTATCTATATTAAAGAAGAGAAGAATCGAAACTAAGACCTTAAGTGTATGTGTAAATACTCTTAACCACTTAAGCTACAAATCTTGTCTTTTTTGTTTTTGGGGAGAAAAGAAAGTGGGGGATAAATAGGCAATTGGTGTGGGTTTTGTGGGGCCAAGAAAGTGGAGCCTATAGATGTACAGCATTGGGCTGGCCTACAACAAAGCTCCTCTTCTCTTCTTTCTTTGTGATGGGGATTCTTCAACCATCATGTTGTTTAGTTTACACTATACTCTTGAAATATTAATTTATTGCTCATGTTTGTATACACTATACTCTCTCTCATAGCTTCATTCTTACTAACCATTTTAATGATGGGTCTTGAGTAATCATTCCAAAACATGATTCCTTCCCCTACTTTTTCATCCTTGTCAGTCTTTTTTTTTTTTTTTTTTTTGTGTAATCATTCCCAAAACATGATTCTTTCCCCTGCTTTTTCATTTTTGTTACATAAAAAAAAGTACAAAAAGTAAATATATATATCTACACGTGATCATCATCTCTCTGTCTCCGTCTCTGTCTCTCTCTTTCCAGTTGAGTGTAAATGAAAACCTCAAAAGAAGAAATCCCACTCTCTTTCATTATTATAGTTACATGAAAAAAAAGGGTAAAAAAGTACAAAAAGTAAAAAAAAAGTAAAAATACAAAAATAAACAAACAACAGCACTTTCTTCTTCTTCTTCTTCTTCCTCATCATCTTTATAGTCATCAACTGGCCACGCTTCAAATTTGCCCGATAGGAGCCTTTAGTTTTGCGCTTGAATCTCCTCTCCCGGGTTTTCATGCACAGCTTCTTGGGGCTCATCACTTGAGCTTCCAAAAATCATTATCTTAGCTTCAGCAAAACTAGAGTCGTGATCTCCGCGTTCACGTTTGCGTTTACTCAGTCGCTCTGTGGCCTCCTATCGTTTTGGCATCTCTTTAGAATAAAAAGTTATCATCTTTGATAACTTTTCATTTTCTGCCTGCAAAATCTCAAGCTGGTGTCGAAGCTCCTCTTCCCTCTCTGTCTTATCCTTTTTCAGTCTTCTGTTGTCACGTTGATATTCTTCAACCAACTTCTGCTCAGCTGTCAACTGAGCTTCTAGCAATTGCACCTCATGAGTTTTTGCAATGAGGCGATGCCCCACACATGCGATGCATGCCGCACTCTGCACGCCCATTGCCACAACATCGCTCACTATGCGGTTGTCATCCCTATTTCCCAGTTTGGGCAGATCCCTGGGAGTCACCAAACTCCTCGCAACTCCAATGGCAACATCGTTGTCAAGGAGTAACGAGTCGTTGACGGTCACGGGTCCTCGTGAGGACGCAAAATAGGGCGCCCAGATCGGTTCAAGTGGTTGCATCCTTGTCTGTATTGGCGAAGCTAAACTAAGATCCAGATAAGATTGGAATGAATAAGACCATTTCAACTTCAGCTTCAACTGATGAGATTGCACCCTTAAAAATGTAGTTTTAAAGAAACTCTAGCAATTACAGCTTCAACCGTCTTCAACTTTGTCGCAACTTTCTATGGTGTCTGTAGTCTTGTCTTGTCTCTCATTAATTGCGTCCATTCAGAAAGGTTTGTCAACAAAATTTAAAAAGCGGGAAATCAAAAAGAGAGAAAATAAGGAGGAAAAGAAAGCTTGTCTTGTCTCTCATTAATTGTGTCCGTTCAGAAAAGCAAAATTGAAAAAGCGGGAAATCAAAAAGAGAGAAAATAAGGAGGAAAAGAAAGTGGAGAGAAAAAAAATCAAACTCTTTAAGCTCTCTGATATTTTCTTTCTGTTCCTCTCTCTTTTCTTCTTTGTTTTCTCTCTTCTGCGTGGATTTTCCACTCCTCCAATTTATAGACGTAGATTTAGAGAAACCCTAGCAATTACAGCTTCAACCGTCTTCAACTTTATCGTGACTCTCTATGGCGTCTGTAATTTGCATAGTTGCGCCTTTGTGTCTTGTCTTATCTCTTATTAATTGCGTTTGTTCAGAAAGGTATGTTGCGACAAAATTGAAAACGCAGGAAATCAAAAAGAAAGAAAACAAGGAAGAAAAGAAAGCAGAGAGAAAAAATCAAAATCATTAAGCTCTCTGGATATGTTCTGGCCAAACTTGATGGAAGCTGGCCAAGATCCTCGCTCGAAAAAGAAGCGTCGCCAACGCCACACTCAGCATCAGATTCAAGAAATGGAAGCGTGAGTAATGTTTATTAGTTGCTTAATGAGTTCATAATGGTCCTTTTTTTTGAAAAAAAAAAAAAACCTTTAATTAATGATTTGTTGCTTTTTTTTTTTCAGGATATTCTTATTTAGTTTCTTCACGAAGTGTCCCCGCCCAAATGTCAAGCAGAGGAAGGAACTGAGCCAGGAATTAGGTTTGGAACCATTGCAAGTGAAATTTTGGTTTCAAAATAAGCGCACCCAAATGAAGGTATATAATGTTTTGTTCATGACACGTTCTTTGTTAAATTTATTAGTTGCTTAAATTTTTCTTGTTTGTTCTTTAATGTTTTTTGACAGACTCGGCACGAGCAGCATGTTCACACACAACTTCATAATGAAAATGAAAAGCTTCGTGCTGATAACATGATGTACGGAGAAGCCCTAGGCCGTGCCTCTTGCCCCAATTGCGATGGCCCGACAGCTATCAGAGAGATTGCAGTGGCAGCCATGGAAGAGCTAATCAGAATGGCTCAAATGGGTGAACCCTTGTGGATGACCAGCCTTGATGGCAACACCACTGTGTTCAATGAAGACGAGTACATCAGAACATTCCCTCATGTTGCTCCAAAACCAAACAATCATTTCAAATGTGAAGCTTCGTGCGAGAGCACTATTGTTACAATGAACCACATCAACCTTGTTGCAATTCTCATGGATGTGGTAAGCTTATTTACTTGTGTCATCAACATTGAACAAATAGAGGTAACGGTGCAGTTACAAGTTTTCCCTTCATTACTTTTGTGGCCGTAACTATTGGGTTTTGTCACGATTAAAACCATTTCGTAACAAATTTTGTTGACCATCCTATTGTTCCAAAGTGGACCCCACATCATGGAAAAAGAGAGAGGGACAGAGGAAGAAGAGATATATCGGAGACGCGTAAAAGAGGAAGAAGAGGAAAAAATTGCAGAGTGACAGAGGAAGAAGCAGGAAAAAAGGAAAGAGAGATGGAGAAGAAGAAGAAGGAAAAAATAAATAAAAAAAGAGAGGGAGAGATGGAAAGTGACGGAAGGAAGAAGAAGATGGGAAAAAAAAATGAAGGCTTTGGGAGAGATGAGCTATGGGGAGAATAAAAAATTACAGAAGAAAGAAAAAGAGGGGTTGGTTTGGGCACATCTTCAGATGCAAATGCATGCTCTCACTTTTTTTATATATAATATTTATTATTTAGAGTACTAATTATATAGAGGGAAGGGAAAAGAGCCTTGGTAAATATTTATTATTTAGGTTAGTGAGAAAGATTCCATCTACATATTTTTATTAATTTGCCATTGTAAATATTTTATTATGGGAAAGATTATCCTCTTATATTTTATTATATTATTACTATTCATGTGTCAGCTACAACAAAATTTATTATATTTAAATCATTAGATACAAATAATGGTGACTAATTTGGCTAAGAGCATTGACTAACCATAATTGTCACCATAATAAATTAGTTACTTAAAAAAATGTGACTATTGCTTCCTTTTTTTGTAGTGACACATAAACTCTAATCATTTTTTGTTTTACTTATTATCTTGTTTAGAATCAGTGGTCGACTGTGTTTTCTGGGATTGTGTCGAGACCTATGATTCTGGAAGTGCTGTCAACTGGAGTGGCTGGAAATTACAATGGAGCCTTGCAAGTGGTATAATATATATCTACTTTTTTTATGAAAATAATATATATCTACTTTCACAATTCTATTATGTAAGGTTTTTATTTGAACCTTTATTGATCCAACGTAGATTCTTGCATGAAGCCGTTGGCAGATTTCTTTATTATTCTTTCTTCATTCCTTTTTGAATGTTAGCTCTTTAGCCCAACGGGTGTGTGTGTGGAGATTGGTAAATTTGTGTGTGGAACATAATATATTGTAGGGAGCATGTCTTTTGTTTTTTAAATGACCCATATCCTTGTCCTTTAAATTATGTTGTCTCCCACCTAGAAGAGATGGGTTATGGGTTTCTTTATTAAAGTCTACTTTTCAAACTTGGACCATGTGCGGCTCCTTGCTCTTTGTTTTTCATTTCTTTTGTTACCTTATCAGCTCATCTTGTCTTTAAAGGAATCAAAAATTCCTTTCTAGTTAGGTTGTGTCTAGAGCTACTCGTGGTTCAAGGGTTATGGGTTGTGGCCTTAAAACAGAAAGTTTTACTATCTATATATTCCTTCCTTACAGAGAGGTTTCCAAGCTGTTCGGTTTTCACTCATGCTTTCAAATAGATGACTTATGTTTCTCCAAGTTATATTGTTTTATGAATACCGAGTGAGAATGAAACTCTGAATATATTTTTTCCTTCAGCCGAAGTTCATACTCTTGAGGGTTATGAGAATGAATGCATTCACATAAGTGCTTCCCCAAGATGATTTTCACTCTTTAATGGCTGGATGATTTCATTGCTTTAATTTCTCCATTAATGTTTCAGTTAGTATATGTTACTTGTGAGTATACGATTAATTGTATACATATAACTTTCTCCAAGTAAACATTTACTATTGTGTGTTGTTAACTTTCCTTGTTAATCACTTAATTGTTTGTATGCGTGTGTGTTTGAATTAACAAGAACTTTTTAATTTGGTTGGTCCTTGACCGGTAGCCCACCAACCCCCCCCCAACACCCCCCCTCTGTAAGCTTTTAGAGCTTAGGGCCAGGTTTACAATATTATCTTCTATATTATCTTCTCCCTTGTCATTAAATATTTTTAATAACATTATCTTGCCGTGGTTAATTATATGTTCAAGTTGAATATATTATTTGTGATTTGGTAGATGACTGCAGAATTTCAAGTACCCTCACCACTTGTTCCAACTCGTGAGAGTTATTATGTGAGGTACTGCAAACAGCATGCTGATGGCACTTGGACTGTGGTTGATGTCTCCTTGGACACTCTGCGCCCTAATCCTGCACCAAGGTCATGCCAAAGAAGGCCCTCTGGATGTCTCATCCAAGAAATGCCAAATGGATACTCAAAGGTAATGTAATTAATAATTAAACACACTATGTCTGTATATATATATACCAACCCTGATTCATATTTGACTTGCATCATATATTTAACTCATTACATTATTTGTCATTTAATTTCAAAACTTTTGGTGCTTTAGGTTACATGGGTTGAGCATGTCGATGTGGATGAACGTGGTGTTCATAATCTGTACAAGCAGCTGGTTAACTCTGGCAACGCATTTTGGGCGAAACGATGGGTCGCTACCTTAGACCGTCAATGTGAACGGCTTGTCAGTTCCCTAGCATCAAACATCCCTACTGCTGATGTTGGTGGTAAGAACAATATAATTTACAGTGTAACCTTTTTGTTTTTTCTGTATATATGGTGAGAAAATTTTGTGTCAAGCTATTCTTCTATGTTGTAGTATTGTCTAACACGAGAGACGTCCTCTTAAAAGATTGCATGTGTCTAATATAGCATGCATGCTCGTGGATTCATTAAGTTAACCTTAATTTTTTTTTTTTTTTTAAATGCATGATTAATTAGTGATTACAAATCAAGAAGGCAGAAAAAGCATGTTAAAATTGGCTGAAAGGATGGTCATAAGCTTCTGTGCTGGAGTAAGCGCATCAACCACTCACACATGGACAACACTGTCTGGGACCGGGGCTGATGATGTTCAGGTGATGACCCAACAAAGCGTGGATGATCCTGGCAGGCCTCCCGGTATTGTGCTCAACGCCGTCACATCTTTTTGGCTTCTAGTTCCTCCCAAAAGGGTATTTGCATTCCTCCGTGATGAGAATTCTCGTAATGAGGTACGTAAATTAATTATCCTTTTCTTAGGATGATCTATAAGATATAATACATTAACCAAATTATTGCACGAACCTTCATGACATATAGAAAATGGTTCAACTAATTACTTGAGCTTCATCACTTGTGGTTGTAGTGGGACATTCTTTCCAATGGTGGAATTGTTCAAAAAATGGCACACATTGTTAATGGTCGCGACACTGGAAATTGCGTGTCTCTACTACGAGTAAATGTAGCTTGATCTTATTGTTATTATTATTTTATAATTGTCTTAACTAATTCATATTCTGCTCCTAATCACAATTGATGAATTATTAACCTTGCCCTTTTCAAAAATGAACTTAATTTTGTAGAGTGTGAATTCAAGCCAGAGCAACATGCTGATACTGCAAGAGAGCTGCACAGACCAAACAGCTTCTTTTGTGATTTATGCTCCAATAGACATTGTTGCCATGAATGCGATACTAATTGGGAGTGACCCTGATTATGTTGCTCTTCTTCCTTCTGGCTTTGCCATCCTTCTGGATGGAGGAGGCATGGTGGATTCTGGCTCTGGTGGTTCCCTTCTCACTGTTTCCTTTCAGATTCTGGTTGATTCTACCCTAACCACCAAGCTCTCTTTCGGGTCGGTCGTAACAATTAACAATCTAATTGCTTGCACTGTGGAGAGGATCAAAGCTGCATTGTCTTGCGACAAAGTCTTAGTTTAGTCCGTTTAATAATTATTTGTGATATATCCTATACTAATGCGTATTATCAATTACAACATGGCAGAAACAAATAGTGTTGTTGCAAATTATGTTATATATCATCGCTTTTCCTATTTTGCATCCGCTTTTGCTTTTTTATTTTTTTTAAAAAAAAATATCTAAGATTAAACTTTTTGTGTGTTCTAATCCTCGTTGTGGTAGCCCAAGGAAGCTGCACTTCTCCCCATCATTTGGCCACCAGAAGACAAGGGTTGAAATTTGGCATTGAAGGAGTCCTCTTTCGAGGTCTCATACACAGCCCCAAATTCAGACCTCGGATCTGGAGGCCCGATTGAATACGGACTCAGGTTTAGTTCCATCACCAAATTATTACCTCCAACATAACCAGACCCAGAACCATTCCCAACCCTCTGACCCTTCAAAATACCAAGAACAACAATCAAAGCATACCTTTTACTTCTCCAAAGAGTTGAGACCCATATGGATGGAAGGTAGTGAGTGGTTTGGGTTTTGGGATTTGGTGGTTTTATTATTTCTCAGTATGACAGACATAAATTGAGGAAGAGGAAGGAAATTCACATGAAATGGAGGTTGTTAGATGTTGAGAACCAAGAGATAGATGGTTCAGATTCTTCCCCATCAGTTTTCAGAACCATTAGTTTGAAAAGGAAGAGGGTTCCGCACGTTGCTCTCCAATTGGATAAATTTTAGTCTAAAATCTTAAGAATATAAAAGGGATTACGAGAGAAAGAGAAAGAGGGATCCTAGATGAGAGAGAGCAAGTGAGGGTTTGGGCTCAGAGAGTGGGAGGGGAAGAGACAGAGGACGATAGAGGGTTTGAGAAGAGGGCGAAATTAGAAAATTAGTAAAATAAAAAAAAGAAAAAAAAAGGGTAAACTGCTAAAATGCCCCCAAAATTTGTACTTAATTATCAATTTACCTTATGATTTTTTTTTTTAGCGAATTAAAGGCTCGAATTAAATTTTATTATCAATATATTTTTTTAATGATTTGATGGATGATATGTTGTTGATTTAGACGGTAAGGGGAAAATTGATAATAAAATTTAATTCAAGTCTTTAATTCGCTAAAAAAAAAGGTCAGGGGGTAAATTAATAATTATATACAAGTTCAGATGGCATTTTAGTAGTTTACCCACAAAAAAAAAGTGGCACTCAAAATTTAAAAAGAGTTTGACAGAGAGACTAAAATTTTTAGCTAAAGAATGAGGGAAATTCGGATAGTTTCTTTTAGGAACATTTTACTGTACTAAAGTAATATAGTTTTGACAACATGAGCTGAGCGTTGTTGAACTCCAGATACAACAACACGCCAGGATGCGTTGTTCAAATATCCTCGAAATTCCATTTCAACAACGCGCATTTATAGGCTGTTGTTAAAAAGCGATATAACACAACACACATACTCTGTACGTTGTTAAAAGCCTAATTCCACAGCGCAAACTTACGCACGTTATTAATAATGTGTTGTGGTAGAGTATTTTTCTTGTAGTGGATTCAGGTGCTACTGATCACATGACCTTTGATCCTGACCAACTTATTAGTCGCAAACCATCCACTCAGTCGTTGGTGTCTAATGCTAATGGTGCCCCATCCCCTATGGTTGGGGAGGGCTCTGTATCTCTCTTTAACTTCATACATCTGAATTCTGTATTGATTGTTCCATCCTTGTACCATAACTTGTTGTTTGTTGCACAACTTACTAACACTATGGGACGTACTGTAACATTTTGGCCGAATCATTGTATTTTTTAGGACATCCTCATAGGGAAGACGATTGGTTGTGGTATTAGGCAAAGCAAACTCTACTAACTGGACTGGGCACCAAATAGTGAGACGAAGGTTGGTCAAGCTTTCACAACAAGTGGAGGTAGTTCTGAGAGACAAAGAGACAAAGTTTGGTTATGGCATAAACTTCTTGGGCATGCCTTGTTCAATTATCTGAAGAAGTTTTTTCCATCATTATTTTCTAGTTTTGATGCCTCCAGCTTCCAGTGTGATACATGTGAATTGGCTAAGAGCCATCGTGTTCCGTTCCCATTAAGTGCAAATAAAAGTTTGGTTCCCTTCTCCCTTATTCATTCTAATGTTTAGTGGCTTGCTCAAATCGCTGCTTCGACTGGAGCTAGATGGTTTGTCACTTTCATTGATGACTGCACTCGAATGACCTGGGTTACCCTTCTCAAAACCTAAAGGGGAAGTCAGTTTAACGTTTCAACAGTTTCATAAAATAGTGGCGACTTAGTTTCATGCCCAAATCTAGGTTCTCCGTTCTAACAATGGCGGAGAATTTCTTAATCATGATCTCAAAAAATTCTTACAAGACCAATGCTCGTGTCCATATACTCCCCAACAAAAAGGGGTGGCTGAGCGAAAGAACCGACATTTATTGAAAGTCATTCATGCACCTTTATTTGGTGCCAACATGCCTCGATCTTTTTAAGGGGAAGCCGTCCTCTCTGCAAATTACCTTATAAATAAGATTCCCTTAAGTATCTTGAATTTCCAAACTCCTCTTCAAACACTTCACCACCATCTCCAAATACCTTCTACCCAAATCTTGAACCACAAATTTTCGGTTGTGTTGTATTCGTACACTTGCAGGATCACCAACTCAACAAGTTGGACCCCCACACAGAAAAGTGTGTTTTCATTGGCTATGCCCTTCATCAGAAAGGCTATCAATGTTATCACGCTCCAAGTTAGAAGGTCTATACCTTCATGGATATAGTGTTCCAAGAACATGACGTATATTTATCAAAAGCACGTGAGGAGAATCTAGAGCCAAACACTCTTACTTTTTTGGACTTTTTCGCAATGGAAGAGACTCAGCATCAAAGCAATCGGTCGCCCCTCCAAAACAACTAGTCGCCTCCCTTTATCAGTGCATAGGAGGCGTCTCTGCCTCAAAGCAACCAGTTGCCTTTCCCACACGACTAGTCACCCCTCTTTATTCCTGCACAAGTGAAGCCATTGTGTCAAAACGACTGGTCTCTCTGCCTAAATGACCGGTCCCTTTGTCCTCCTTTGCCAAACATTGAGCCTATGTGTTAAATGAAGAAATGTGAGCTCTCCAGATGAATACCACATGGAAGCTCGTACTTTTACCTCACCAAAAAAAAACGGTGGGATACAAGTGGATCTATACTGTGAAACTCAAAACAGATGGATCCATTAAAAGATATAAAGCCAGATTAGTTGCGAAGGGGTACACATAGAGATATGGGGTGGACTACCAAGAGACCTTTATCCCAGTAGCCAAGATCAACATTATCAGAGTCCTACTATCTCTAGCAGCAAATCTAGATTGGCAAATACATCAGTTTGATGTTAAAAACGTCTTCTTACATGGAGACTTAGAAGAATAGGTATACATGGATTTACCACCATGATGTAATTTAGCTCATAACAAGAAAAATCAAGTTTGCAAGCTCAGAAAGTCATTATATAGGTTAAAACAATCTCCCAGGGCATGGTTTGGCAGATTTACTAAGTCCATGAAAAATTTTGGACACACTCAAAGTAATTCAGACCACACCCTATTCTTGAAGCGTGATGGAGGAAAAATCACTACATTAATTGTTTATGTGGATGAAATGGTTGTAACTGGAAACAACACAGGAGAGCAACATAAGCTATAGAAGTATTTGTCTCAGGAATTTGCGATGAAGGATTTAGGTGCTCTAAAATACTTCCTCGAAATTGAAGTAGCAAGGTCAAAAACTAGTATATTTATGTCTCAAAGGAAGTATGTGATGGATCTACTCACTGAAACAGGAATGCTTGGATGTAAGCATGCTTCACACCCATTGAAATGAATCACAAGTTGTGTGAAGACATGGACTGGTTTCCAACCAATAAGGAATAATATCAGTGCCTTGTCGAAAGGTTGATATATTTGGCACACACAAGACGAGATATTGTATATGTTGTGAGTGTGGCTAGTCAGTTTATGCATTCACCCAGTGTTTCTCATAGGAATGCAGTTGAACGGATCTTAAGATACTTAAAGTCATCCATTGGAAAGGGATTGATGTTCTCAAAGAATGGAAATCTTGAAGTAGTTGGATATACAGATACTGATTGGGTTGGTTCCATTACAGATAGATGCTCTACATCGGGTTACTTTACATTCGTTGGAGGTAACCTAGTCACTTAGCAGAGTAAAAAAAAAAAATGTGGTTACTCTGTCTAGTGCAGAAGCAGAGTATTGAGGAATGGCTTAAGGAGTTTGTGAATTATTATGGATCAAAGGACTCTTGACAGAATTGGGTTTTAAACTAGAGAAGCCAATGGAGTTACATTGTGATAATAAGTCAGCTATCAATATTGCTCATAATCTTGTTTAACATGATTGAACTAAACATGTTGAGGTGGATAGACATTTCATCAAAGAAAAAATTGAGAACAAAATCATCTGTCTATCCTTTGTAAAATCAGAAGATGAATTAGCGGATGTGTTAACAAAAGTTGTCTGTGGACGAGTGTTTTATGACTCACTTACTAAGTTGGGCATTGGTGACTTGCATGTACTAACTTGAGGAGGAGTATTGACGTGAGTTAACCTACTAAATCAAGGAGATTTATTCCCTAAGTTAATAAGGTGATTTACTTCCTTGTTTTATATAGTTGACACATCCTTGTATAATTAGGAGATATTCTCCTAATTAATTACTGTATCTATTTCCTTGTAAAACACCCTTGTAAACTCCTATATATACATCCTTATGAAGAATAATACAATTAACCTAAAGTATTCAAACCATAGTTATATTTTAGGAAGAAAAAACTTGATTAATTTGTTCAAATGTAATATACTAATATGCTATTGCTCGCTGTGATATTGGGTGGTTGGATGAGGTTTGGGGGCTTATAAAGGGCAATAATTATAGAGTGTGGACTGAGTCGTATCAAAAGAGAATGCAGTTGGGTTCGAAGATACTGTTGCTGCATTGCAGATGAAGATTACAATGTCTTTCTTATTGTAGTTGCATGAAGTTCTACAGTTGTTAATTTGTTTGTTACTTCTCGTGAATAAGATACCAAGAAGGTTTTAACTTTTTCTCATCTTCATCGGCACTAGACATTAAAATGAGTAGAATAGGAGTATATGATTAGACCTCCAACTTTGTTGGATCTTCGTCCATTCGGTTGAGCATATGGTCTGGTTTCACACCTCTCTCTGCTGTGTACATTTTTTCAAGAAAGTAGGCCGGATACAACTTCGAGCGCATGTCCTAGTTCTTGACAACAATATGAAAGGTTAAGTTATACCTATTCCAGCTTAACATCAAATTGGTTTTATGCCAAAACTAAGGAGACAATCTCTGTCTTGATACACAAGGCTAGGTAAAGCTATAAGTTGTCCACAAAATGTAACAGAGGGGCTTGTCAACGGTGTCATATTTTCTTATTGCCGAGCAAGTGAAAGCAGAGAACCAAAACATGAAGACAGAACAGATCAAAATAAAATACAACAAAACAACCAAACGGAAATATCTCCTCAATTAAAAGTTAAAAAACCAGGTTTATTAACTGCCCGGCATGATCTCCTAATCTCCCCTTGTGAGCCAGTGAGGACTTCAACTGCTCCCAACTTAACCATGGCCTGCCCGAATTTAGTGGCGAAGCTGTTAGTACCGTTATTCGCCAAGGTGGTCACTGTGGCCATAGTTATGGGGTCCAAAGCTAGCTCTTGGTCAATTTGAAGAATTCCTCTACGGGCTACTATCTCCTTGTAGAACGAGTTATCGACAATAAACGAACTTTGAGGGTTCTGGTCCAAATTAGCAGCATTGGTGCCTGCTGAGTTTTGAGGGCAGATACGTCTCAGCCCTTCTAGTAACGCTACATTCATGTCAGGATCAGGTTTTCCGGTGTTCTGGAAATTGTAAAGACGATCTTGGAAGAGAAAACAATGTGCCACTCCAACAGTGTGACCACCTACATCATCAAGCAGTAGGGCAGAAATTTAAGAACAAGAATATTAAGAGAGAAAAAAAGAACAGATGAATTTTATTTTTTAGCACCAACTTACCAAGAAGATGAACCATATCAGTCATATTCAGTCCTTTTCTAGCAAACGCTGCAACTGAATCAGGCACTGATATTGAGGGAGCGGGGAGGTCAACATTTGCTGCAAGGGATATCAAGCCATCCCTTCTCCCCGTTTGAACATTGTATCGCCCTCCTCCGCTCTAAAAGTACATAATCAAATTTCAACACCATGAACTAATCAGTACAAGCTTAATTATAATAATGAAGCTGATGTAGTTATGTTAGATTCCATATAAAATCATCAAACTCAAAATTGACACAGAGAAAAAGATAGGATTTGCTTACCAAATAAACAGCTTCTCTGGTAGCAATGGCAATGATATCAGCGCAAGAGACAACTCCCCGGCATACACTTTCCACGGCAGTCTTTGCGGCGTCAATGATGTCAAAACCCCGTACGCTTAGATTTGGAGAAGCAGTTTTCTCGCTGGCGCTTCCATCTAATAGAATGGATGCATCACATCCCTTTTCAAGAAATATGAAAGCATTAGCTCATGCAGTAGGAAATAAAAGAAAAAGATCATCCTGTTATTTGGACCACATTACTGACCACCTTATTTTCCAACACTAGACAAGTGAATCCCCCTCATATGAGTCCATACGGATACCATACATATTACATACGTGATAAGTAAATGTGGTTCAAATAAAATAGAGTATAAACCTTAGTTTTACTATTAAAAAAAAGGAAAGACTTACATTGACAAAGCAATCGTGAAACTGCATGCGGATGAGGGCAGCAGCAATTGTCCGGTCCCTGAAAAATTTTGTCCTGACTACGCCGGCTACAATACCTTCAACATCGACAAACCGGCCGCATTTTCCCTGGTAGAATCCTACCTCCAGTGCACCGGAGCACTGGCCCGTGAAGGTCAAAAATACGAGCCCAATTGCTACTACTGCCACTGCAGCTGTGCTAGACATATTTATCTTGATCTTAACTTAATTTCAATTGATGAACAATATACGCATGGAACAACAAAGCACATCTTTTCCATTTATAGGAAAGAAGGAAGCTCTCGATGGGAAACATGGTTTGGTACTACTACAAGTGGTATGGTTTGCACATCTTCTTCTCCACTGACAACTGTTCTTAGTTGCCTCTCTAAACGTGCTGTCATGTAACAACATGTATACATTGAACAATACGTATAGTGGACTGTGTAAAATACATCTAAAAGAACAGCCAAAGAATTTTCTAATATTAGATTATGAGAAGTAGAAAATGGGCAAGGTCAAGGGGTAGCGTTTTTCTAATCATTAAAATCTTGGATCAGCTGATCCTTCATTATTTAATTATTACAATGTGGACTTTTGACATGGGGGATTTTCTTTTGTGTTTATGTATCTGTGAACTCTTTTTTCTTTGCATAAGCTGAATCATCTAAAATGTCTGTACTGATTTATTGTTTTCTTCATGATTTGCATCTTTATCTTAGTTTGGAGAGATTAATTTAGGGTAACAGAGGAGAAATTGTGTATAAGATTTAAAGATAATATGCATGCAATTACTTGCAAATTACACGTATTAAGTAAATCATGTCAAAATTACACTTAACAATGTTGTTGAATTAAAAGGTTAAAAATAAGCTAATGTCAGTTTTCAAAACCTTCACACGCCCAGTGAATAAAACCCCTCTCCCAAACCCTAGTCCCCTCTCTCCCAAAAAACCCTCTTAGAGCCATTTTCATTTTGAGGGGGAGGAAGCCACTGTTCTTCCTCCCCTCTCCACTCTTCTCTTCCTCCCTCTCTTCTCCCCTTATTCAGAAACAAAAGGTTTTCCCTATTTGTCTTTGTTTTATTAAGATTTTCCTCCAACCATCACAAGCAACAGCGTCTCGATGTCGAATCTCCACCTGCATTTCAGCTTCAGATCTCCACCGTCATCCTTTTTGTGGTTTCTTTATGTTCGGAATAACTCACATAAACCCTTTGGGTTCTTTGTATAGTTTTCAAATTTCCTTTTCTGAGATCTTTTCATTTCTCCTTTGTAAGAGTTTTATTTGTATTGTTATGGCTTGGTTTTTTTCAAATTTTATCTCTTTTTTATTATTTTGAGTTTGCAATCTTAGTTGGGATGTCTATGCCAAAGCTTCTTTGATCATGTGTGATCGTTAATAGAGACGCACCAGATTGTCTTAATTTTGATGTTAGACCCCTCCGTTATTGTAATGACCCTTTATGGTTAGTTTGTATTGGACCTTTGTGACTAGTGATTTTTTTTATTGAATTATGAATACAATACTAGAATTTATGTAAAATAAAATAAAATAAACGACATCCAATAATTATTTGGGAGATTCACTATTATACCCAATATAGGAGCACAAATTATAAATAAATAAAAAAACTTATATGAAATGGACTTTAAAAACACACTCAAAGCCCATTTACAACATAACAAAAAAGCTTTTAATTTCTTTTAAATTACAAAATTACCATTGATTTCTTAAAACAAACTCAACCCCAAAACCTCATAAAAATCCCAAAACACTCAATAGGGCATCAAAGTAATTTAATAATTAAAATTAAATTGAATAAGACCAGCTGTCATTTTTTACATTTTTTCGGGTTTATTTAAAGAAATTAAATAGTATATTATTTATTTATAATTTTCGTGCTAAAAATGAGTATATAACTAAATATCTCTAATTATTTCCCATGACATTATTGTGTAACATAAAATTTTGGAGTGGCCGCAAATACAACTCAATGAAAAACGAAACATTACTCATTGTCTATATGCGATCTCCTACTGCCATCTGTCCACTTTGTCTTGGCCTTTCAACAACATCCCACATCCCAAAATTAGACTCGAAACGACAGTCGCTTCAACTCAAACCCTCAATCTCAGCTGTGTCGGTCCGAGCTCCGACTAGAGTGGTAAATTTGCCGAAAGACCATGGGCAAAAAGGTCAAATGGAGCTGGACCTCAGCAATTATCGGAGCGGCGTCGGCCTTAGCGACGACAGCGCTGTTGTCGTCGAAGCCCAAGGACCCAACCTTCCACCTCATCTCCATCAATCTCACCTCCTTCAAGCTCAACCTCCCAGTTCTCGACACCGACCTCATCCTCACCGTCCACGTCACCAACCCCAACATCACAGCCGTCCACTACTCCTCCACCTCCATGTCCATCTTCTACAACGGCTCGCTTCTCGGCTCGGCCGAAGTTGAAGCCGGCTCTCAGCCGCCCAAGTCATGCCAGCTGCTCCGCCTGCCTGCACGGCTCGACGGGCTCCAGCTGGCCCACCACTCCGCTACCTTTGTTGCTGACGTGGCGAAGCGGGAGATGGTGCTCGACGCGGCTGTGGATATTGCTGGGGCGGCGAGGATTTTGTGGTGGGATCACAAGTTTAAGGTTCACGTGGATAGTCGCGTGACCGTTGATCCAGTTTTTCTTGACGTCATTGATCAGGAAAATAAGTTGGAGATGGAGATTTTTCTTGCTTGAGTAGAGTTCCCATGTTTTTAGAAATTAGAAGTGTTTTTAATTTTCTTTCTAAAGGCTTCCTTGCTGGCTTTGTTGTGTGATGTAGTTGGTTGCCAAACTTGAGTAACAGAATGGTGGTATTATTGAAAATAGCAGAATGGTTTAAAATAAAAAATTTGTTTCCTGAATTTTGACCCATGTCCCAATTTGGAATCCAAACTATTATTTGTGTCACTTTAGTGTTTCATTTAAATCTTAGCGTGTAATAAGTCCAGATTCGAAAGCAATATAAGTCCGAGAGTTTACTAAGGTCATCTCCAGTCATGGGCTATATCTCAAATATAATCCTAAATTAATGCAAAACTCATCTCCAGTTATGGGCTAAATAAAATTTTGGCCAAATTTGGAGGGCCACATTTGGCCCTTTAGCCCTTTAATCGAGCCAAATTTAGCCCAGCTTTGGCCTAGGCCAAATTTATAGTGGACCCAACCATGTGCTTTTCAATCACCAAAATATTAAAGCATTCCCCCACTTGCCTTAATAAAAGCTGGATATAAATAGAGTTTTAAAAGTTGTTTGAATGTTTCTTGTTGGCAATGATTCGCTGGAATCCATACCTACCGACTCCCTTTTTCTTTCTTTTTTCTTTTTTTTAAATAATAAATGTGGTCAGTTTTTGCCATCTTTTCAAGTGTTGTTTTAAAAAATAATAAATAGTTGTGAGAAGAATATAGGAATTACAAAGGAATGAGATGAAGTTGTGAGATATGAATCGAAAACACTCCATTTATTGACATTTGAAGATGAAGATAAGAGGTGCCACGTCAGCAAAAATCTAATCTGAAATCTGGATAGTTGTTCCTAGACCGACACGTGTCACTCGAAAATCATAGTCCGAAAATTTTTTCAGATTCCTTCAAGATAATACGTGCCACGTGGACACAAAATCTTATAAAAAAAATCTTGTTCTTAATACGTGTCTTATATGGAATATTGTCTCTAGTTGTGGAATGTATGAGTGTTTAATTAAATTAAACAATATATAGTTGTGGAATGTATGAGTATAGTACCATAGTTTTTCTCAAAATAATAAAATATGAAAGACCCTAAAATATAACCTTGCATGGCTAAAAATGGAAAAATTTAGCCATATACTATTCTTTAAAAATTTAATATTTTGGGGGGCTAAATATTTAGTCCTGGACTACATTTAGCCCTATAGCAGGAGATGGCCTAAGGTCTTGAATTCAAAAGTTGAAAAAAGGTTGATTGCTCATCCGCACTAATTTGGTAATTTGGTTAAGTCACAACTATTACACAATTAATCTAATGCACTAAGGCCTCATTTGTTATTAGTTTGGTGTAAGTTGGATAAGACTTGTCTTGAATTTAGTGTATACTTAGATTAAGATTAATTTTTTAAATAAATAAAAAAATTCAAGTCATATAATATTTTAATTACCAACTATTTTTACTATAATTTCAAGGCAAAAACTAATATTGGAATATGAGAATGAGAAGAAAAAAAAACATAAACATAAGAAATAAAAATAAATTAACAAAAACTAAAATTCCATTCAGCACCTCCAACCCTCCACGCCTTTTACCCCTACTCATTCGGTGGCTGAATCACAAAGGCCCACCCCAAACCACTAGGGATGGAACTAGCCCAAGGTCTTCCCTAGGCTGTAGCCTAGGAAAGGTTTTGGGGGAAAAAATAATTAAACATATATAGCTTAATATTTTAAACTAAAAATAGATAAAACATATATATATATATACAATTGCATGTCCTACCACACAGTGGCGAACTTATTAAGCACCTCTCTTCGCAGGAAAAATCATTGTAAGTATTTCAAATTGCCCATTTGATCGGCTAGTGGTGGTGCACTCCAAGTGTACATATAAATGTCATTGTCCATTTACTTTCATTTATTTTTATATTACTCCATTTACTTAAGTTTACAACGTAAATAAGGAAGTACCCCCCAATTGGATTCAAATAAAATTACTAGAAAATCAAATTCCCACCAAAGCAAAATATGAAAAATCAGTTTTAGTGCAAAATACGATTTAGACTAGAAATGATGGCTCATTAAGTCAATATATATTTCATACTAAAATCCCATAAAATCAAGTTTTCTTATTTGATGTGTAATGAATAAAAGCCGACAAAAATTATCTTGAGAAAATATTTATTCTCAAAAACCATTTTTCATACTTAGTTAATAATTTTACATAAAATAATTTTTCATGTATAATATGAATGCATGAAGGGACCTAAAGTCAATCTAGGTAAAAAGTCTTAAACGTTCAATCCACAATGAGTTTTTAGCCATTCAAAATTGCACTTCCACTAAAAAATTATGGGTCCACCAGTGCTACCACACCAATAGTCATAGTCAAAGTCTTCCACATCAACTTTAATCCTTTTTCATTAACATATGTCCAAAAGATAAGCATTTTTCTAAATAAAAATCACCATTTTGTGAATAATATGGCTCTACTTATATATTTTTTTTCCTTGTGTTTACAACTAGAGTGATTTATATGATTTAATGTATACTTTTATGGTCTACATGGGCTTCAATAAGAACACCTAATGAGGTGTTTTTTGTGTGGCCTATATTAGCAATCCTCTTTTTTCTTTTTCTTTTTCCTCGGATATTAGTTGTCCTAATTTAAAACCATAATTAGGCAGGGACGGACCCAGGATTTCAAAATAGGGTGGGCTAGATTTACCTTATTGAACTGTTAGATTTTAGGCTTGGCTAACCCTTAAGGGAGGCTTATGAAATTGATCATATATATATAATTTAAGAACATATCATTTTTATTTTATTTATTTAAAAGGCCTATTTTACACTAACAAAGCCAACTAAGGTCTACCATGATGAACAAAAATGAATTAAGAGAAAAGAAAATTCATAAGAAGATTCAAAAATGAAAATTTATCATCACAAAGATAGAGTCAAATAGACACAAGGCACCTATTGGTAAGACTACAATTATCCAATTAGTTTAATTGAAATTTACGCTCTAAACGGGCTTAACATTAACACTAACTATAAGAAATAAATAAAAAAACTCATATGAGCTATAGCCCAGGTTGTACAAGTCATAGGTCCGTGCTTGGAATTAGGTGAAACAAACATGAGTTAACATTTTATTTGAGCCAGTCCAATCCTATATGGTATAACAAATATGGTGTAAGAGCACTTCCACTAGTGCAGGGCAAAAGGCAACACGGGCTTGGAAGAAGCCCCACAACTAGGAAAGTCAGCCTCGGCAAGAATGGACCTTAGTTACCTAGGCCAGCCCAAAGGCAAGAATTGCCTAAGCTGCTGCTTGGGGGCACTATCCTCATGCTGACATCAACGTGATGTAAGTGACCAATTTACTTCTACAAATGTTAATATTGTTTTTTTTAAAAATTATCAAAACCGATCATCCAATTCAATTCAATATCAATTGAATTAGATCGGATTGAATTGGATTTAAACATCTAATATGATCAGATCGAATTGAAAAAAATCATAATCCTATTTTATATTAAATCGGATATAAATTGACTAAATTATATTAGTTTAGAACCAACGTACACCTTAGAAATGGAGAAATGACTACCACATGGAAATAAAAGATAAAAAATCTAACATAAGTTAGAATCAGGACTTATTACTGCTACACGTCATCTTCTACTGCCACCTGTTCACTTTGTGTTGCTGCTCTTCCAAAGCTGAACTCCAAAACGACATTAAAACCACACACTCAACTCAAATCCTCAGATCTCAAATTCAACTCCTCCGCCCAATTTTCTCAGTACATTCGTCCAAACGCCATGGCCATGGGCATGAAGCTCGACTGGAGCTGGAGCTCAGCTCTGATCGGCGCGGCGTCGGCTTTAGCAACAAAGGCTCTAATCTCCTCCAAGCCCAAGGACCCAACCTTCGAAGTCATCACAATCAAGCTCACCTCCTTCAAGCTCAACTTCCCGCTCCTCGACGCCGAGCTCATCCTCACCATCCAAGTCACCAACCCCAACGTGGTGCCCATCCAGTATTCCTCCACCACCATGTCCATCTTCTACAAGGGCGCACTTCTGGGCTCGGCAGATATCGAAGCCGGCTCCCAGCCCGCAAAGTCGTCCCAGCTGATTCAGCTTCCGGCTCGGCTGGACGGGCTCCAGCTCGCCCACCACGCCGGTAGCTTTATCGCGGACGCGGCGAGGCGTGAGATGGTGCTTGACGCTGCCGTGGATATCGCTGGTACCGCCAGGGTTTTGTGGTGGGATCATAAGTTCAAGGTCCACGTGGATAGTCACATCACCGTTGATCCGGTTTTTCTCGATGTCATTGATCAGGAAAACAAGTCTAAGATGGACATTTCTCTTACTGGAGCTTAGAAGTTTTTTATTTGTATGGTTTCATGCTAAGCTTAAATTATTACATCAGTGCTTCCAAAATGCAAAATGTAATGAAATTGAAGAAAGTGCTTAGTAAGTCCCTTCATTTTCTTTGTAAATTTTTAATATTAATCTCAACTTCGCTTTTGGTTTACAAAGAATCTGCTTTTGCAAAAGCACGAAAGAAGGGAGAATCATCCTATCATTGAACGAGTCATCGACACATATTAATCAGCGTAGTACGACTGTTTGTACCTGATTTTTCCCCCTTCGGCCCCACAAAGGACATATATCGTGGCAAAGGTTCATTGAACCAAACTTTGGGCCTAGAGACGAAAGTATCCAAGCCCAAAGCGAAAAACCGGGAGTTCAGACCTACCAAGCCCATGACCGTGGAACAACGATCTCACTTCCTAAGTTTTCTGTCACGTTTGAAATGGAATATTGAAGAACCAGTTGGCGTTGAAAATATAAGTTCTGTTTCATTGCAGCTGAGTTTTTCGTGGTCAATGATACCGGGGTGGGACCTACGAATCCAATAGGTAAGAAAAGAGTTGTTCCGAAATATCTATACAAAGAATAATCTTGTCCATTAAGTGAGTATAATAATCATTTTTCACTCACACGAAACACGAAAGGAAAAGAAGCACGCCAAAACATGCTGGTCAATGGTGACACATGTAATTGTTCAATTAAACAACCCCAAGTAAAACTTCAATAATTATCTCACCTAAATTTAGATCATCTGCCTGACATTATATGAATATTTTTTTATATTTGTTTTTTGGAGAGAACCACGAGAGTACGAGGGAAATTTTATTGATCATCAAAATGAACTCGAGGGACTTAATGTCTTACTCTTATTACAAGCATCAAAGACAAGACAATCTTTAATAATATCTGGTGGCTCTTCAAACCACTCTACTCGAGAATCACAAGACAGTGCGCCATCTTGTTGGCTTTATGCTTAATAAACACAAAATTAAACCCATTATGGTTTGTAACTAGGGTTTTGAGATCCTGAATGTTTTTTTCTTCAATTTTTTAATTACAATTACTTGAGGAAGAGGAGGAGGAAGTCTTAAGTTGGAATCTATTTCAACATTGTGGAAGAAAAATACTATGAAACTATAGTTAGGAAATTGATAATAACATTTCATTATCAATAAGGCTACTTTTACCGCATTTTATACTACAAGTTCATACCACTTTTTATGCAATTGAAGTGACTAACTATCATTATTGTTTAATTGAATTATTTCATTTCATCATCATTTCAGTTTTATTAGGCAAGTTATGCTTTTCTCTTTAAATGACCATGTTTAGACTTTAAGAAAAAGATAATCTTTGATAGGATACCGTTATTTTTCTTGCATCCATGCATCCATACTTGAAGCTCCCTATATAAACTCATCTTGGGCGAGTTTGTGACAAAATTTCTAAAATTATATAAAGAAAACATTTTCTTCTTTTTTCAGTACAAGCGATAGTTGAAATTAGAAGGGATGCCATGGGGGTTTGAACCTGAGACTTCTAACGTGCAAGTTAAAGCCCTTTTCCACCAGGCTAGACCCTGTTGACGAAAACATTTTTTTCATACAATGTATTACGCACTACCATTTTTGTGATGTTGATTTGCTAGAAAAAAATATATTATTACATCCATTTGAATGAAGCAATGGAAATGGGACGAGTCAAATGGCTGTTGATAATTTAAATGGAGTTTTTCTTTATAAATGTATGCCAGTCCATGTTTCCAATACATACATATATATATATATATATATATATATATTCGTTATGACTAATATATACTAACATACAAAAGAAGATGTCAAACTTCTTAAACCACCCCCGTTGACTAATCTTCTGTAGATTTGGCGAATGACCCATGGTGATGGTAGAGGTAGAAACAAAAAATTTAGTGAGGTTTTGGTGTTCAACTTACCAAACTAGAAGAAAGAGACGGGACCTTGTGAGAATTTGAAGAGCCAAAATTTGATACCTTGCAACTTACTCTACTAATAACTTCTTTGGTTTATTCATTTAATTTTTATTTTATTTATATTCTACAAAACTTCTTATGTTCTCTAGCACGCTTGTGCTAATGGCCATTTTATTATTATTGTTATTTAGACTTTAGTAATTTTTAAAAAAAATATTTGAGTATAAAAGAATATAACAGAAATATTATTTTACTCAAATGATGTGGAGTTGATGAGAGTAACTGCTTCCAGTAGGTGAGGTTCTTTTATTTGTATATTTTAATTTAATATTGTCCTATAAAGATAGGAGATTATATTTTATTTTTTCCTTTTGAAGTTTTAAATTTTAATAAGAAATATTATTATTTAATAATTTATTCTCAATCTTTATTATACTTTTTTCAGTTTTTCTATAAACAAGAATTGCTCCTTATCAACACGTCCACCTCAGCTCTCAAGGAGGAATTACGTGAGCCGTCCATCTAAAAACCCAAATACCTGCAGTGCAGCCAGCCAATCCCACTACACCACTTAGATAGAAGCAAAACGGTGTGGTGAGAGTTAATTAAAACCTACCTGTAGAAATTAATACTCTAAAGTTAAAAAAATTTCATTAATTATATTAATTAATGCTCGGCCCAACCGTATTTATTCGGTTTATGTCTTCGCACCGAAATGCAACTCTCTTCCTCTCTCTCTCTCTCTCTCTCTCTCTCTCTCTGTTGCTTGCTTTTCTTGTTCAACGCCACCAAAACCAGTCACAAAAAACCCAAATAAAAAAAAGGACATTTATTTCAGTTAATGATTCTCACGTCCCACATTGCTCATTGCTCATTGCTCAAAGACCCTTTCTTCCCTTTCAATCCAAACTCTCTCTCTCTCTCTGTGTAAAAGCTTCAACAACACCAAAGGCTTTTTCTAGCATTTGTTTTTTATTTCCTTGTTTTCTTAAAGCAAAGAAGTAATCTTGAAAACGCTTTCTTTGCTTTTTTTAATCAATCAAGAAAAAGGTTGCTTTCATAGCCAGCCATGACTGAGGTCCTCCATTCCCCTTCCCATTTCTGCTCTTCCCCAAGAGCCGGCTCCTCTTCTTCTTCTTCTTCTTCTTCTCCTCCTCCTTCTAATTCTTCTTCTGTTTCGTTATCGTGCGCACCCCCATCTTCTTTATCCTACGCGCCCCACCTTAGCGAAGAAGAAGATTGCGAGTCTGCGGTGACTGACTGTGAGGTGAAGGACCGTGACAAGCAGAGAAGGGAACAGCTTTCTCTCTTGGCATTGCTTGTAACCTTTTTCAGGAAATCTTTGATTCCTTGCAAGAGTGATAGGAGGGAGCTTTGTGCTATGGAGATCGGCTGGCCAACCAATGTGCGCCACGTGGCGCATGTCACCTTTGATAGGTTCAATGGGTTCTTGGGTTTGCCTGTGGAGTTTGAACCCGAAGTCCCCAGGAGGGCTCCTAGTGCAAGGTAACTTTTTTTTTTTTTGGGTCGGGGTGAATGTTCCGCTGTGATTTTGTGTGAAATGTGAATGTGGGTTTTGTATTGTTATGTTATGTTTGGTGTTTATTGGGTTTACCCAATTTATGTAATTGAAAAAGTTTTCGTTTTGATTGATGGGTTTTGGTTGCATTGAGTTGTGGAATTGCTGCGAATTTTCTGTCTACAATAACTGGTGTAATTATTTTCCCTGAATAGGTTTTTACATTGCATTTCTTGAGTTCAATTAGTGCTTGTGTTTCTGCGATTCAATATTTATGGTTGTGAGGTTACAGATGATTTCAAGTTTTTTTTTTGTCCTGATATATGTTCTATCAACTTCCTTGGTTTGGCCTAGTTATGACATGATTAAAAGTGTTATTTCTTTTTGTCTAACTTCCCAATGGGATGGAGTAGTGCCTTTAATCTAGCAAGGGCAAGGATCAGTTTATGAGCCACGTCTTTGACAATTGCAAATTTCATCACATTCCTCATCATCACAGATGAAAGAAATTAATTTGCACTTTTACAAACTTGTTTACAACATTAGATCAGATCCACTATTTGTTCCTCAAAAACTCAAAGCCTGGTAGTTTTTGTGATAACAGTTTTTGTTTCGTGACAAAAAAAAAAATCGTGTGTCATTTAATTGCTATAATTTCTGCCTCTCTTGATTTTGATTATCTTAATATGTAGTACAACTGTTTTTGGAGTATCCACGGAGTCCATGCAGTTGTCATACGACTCTAGAGGGAATAGTGTGCCAACAATTCTCTTGCTTATGCAAGGACGGTTATATGCTGAAGGGGGCCTTCAGGTATACTGCATTTCCCTTCTCTCTGTGCATTCTATGTTCACGTCATGAATACTGATTTCCAATGCTGACATAAATTATGCTACACAATCCTAATAGTTAAGAATTAACTTAAGTCCGTAATTCTGATTCATTGTATTGTCTGTGTGATATGGGGTGGTTCTGCGTCCACATTTTTGGTTATAAAGATGTTGACTTTATTGTCCCTGACATTTTCTCAAATTGTAAAACTACATATGTAGGCAGAAGGGATTTTCAGAATTAATGCAGAAAACAGTCAAGAGGAGCATGTAAGGGACCAATTAAATAGGGGAGATGTACCAGAAGGCATCGATATACACTGTTTGGCAGGTTTGATCAAGGTAGGTCATTATAATTTATGATTGATACTTTTTGTCTTGCATTATATTTGGCATATGCTTGTTCACATGAAATATGTGAAGGTAACCTGATTTGAGTGATGAATGATGATAATGATACAGGGGACTCTGCCTCTCTACTTCCTCACAATTTTCTTGCTTGACTTGATTGTCGGAGGTTGTTGGCTGACACCACACTGTCCCCATCTCTGATTTTACTTTTCCCTTGATTTCATGGCCTGTTTATTTTTTTAATTTTTTTTTCCGGATATAATTTCATGGCATGTTCAAGGCACAAGTGTTGCTTGAAAAGCATGAGATGTTTCATCTGATTTTTGGCATCAACATGTATAAGGGTAAATGTGCACCCATTGGTTTTCATCTGATCATATTTGACATTGCTTTGAATTTAGTTTCGAAAGTAATGGCCTGGTGATGATGGCCCTGAAAATGATTATTAACTATTTTCAGACTTTTATCCTTGTTTACGAGGGAGTTAATAAGTGATTTAATTTGACTAGGTAGTTAATTATGGGATTTCATTTAATGGGATTTTCAGACTGGCTCTATAAATTCCAAGTCAGGGACTTTGTGTGAGAGTGTGTCAAGGAGAAGGTAAAGAGGAGGATTTGGTGAAGTCAGAATTAGGTTCATGACCTAGGAAAGGAGGAGAATTTGGTGTGGGCTGTGCGGCAAATCTGACTAAGAGTAATGTGACTTTGTTGGGGAAGTGATTGTGGATCTTTCCTTAGGAGAGAAATCCGTTTGGCATACTGTCATTTCAAAGTAGATATGGTCCTGGCACTAACAGGTGAGATTCCAATAAGGTGTTGAGAATCTCTTGTAGGAGCCCGTAGAGAAACATTTCACAGGGAATTGATTCGTTTTCTGAAATCCTTTGTCTCATTGTGGAGAATGGGTTTAGGGAAGATAAATGGGCTGGGGAATTCCCTTTGTATTTCTGTGCCTCAATTGACTGTTTTCTGTTCACAATGTGTCAATTGCTAACTTTATAGTAAGTTCTATCCAAGAAGAAAAAACCACATAGGCTCATGCCAAAAGAACATAATGAACTCAACTACAGCATGACACAAGCACAGATGTGCCACAGTCGAGGATGGAACAGCACGGGGTACAAGTGAGCATGATCTTTCTTTTATTGAGGCACCCTTGAGCCTCCTTTGTTGTGCTTGTATCAACTCCAGGTGTAGTTGATGCATTGCCAACATCCTTTGTACCTTTTCATCAACAAAAAATGGGAGTGCGTGAAAACGTTCTTCAAGTTTAGATAGTTGCAGTATCACATGTCCATTTTAACTCGCAAGAGTCAAGTTCCTGTAGTAGGAGTCCAGGGAAGAACGGTGAAGATCCTACAAAAAATTATTACCACAGTCTTTTATCCTATTTAGGGGTTTGATTACAGAGTAAATTAAGGATTTTATCAATGATTTAATTTTGTTACAATTTTGACTTAAGGAATTTGATTTTGACGGAGGTTTACAAATAGGTTATGATTCAACTTGAATTACAGGATAATGAAATCATATTGGCTTGGCTCCCTCTTGTTCGTCTCTTCCTTTCTTCTGTTTTCCTCATCTTTGTGCTCTCTATATCTTCTCTCCCACTTCCCTTTCTACTAAGGTCCAGAGTTTCGTTTGCAAATCCAAAACTTGTTGGATTTGCAAATACTCCTTTCCTTTCATTTGCACATACATTTTTTAATCATTACATTTCATCATGTCATTTATTTTACAAGCCAAACTTTGTTATTCAGTAACCTTTTCTCATGGTGCACATATCTGAGGATTTTCTTGTGAAACCTATTCTGGATTTTGGTGAAAATGCTAGGACTTATGGGTTTCCTTGACTTGAATGTTCATCTTTATTCGTTTTCTTGTGGTTGTGAGTCTCATGTGTGCACATCCATGATCCATGTGAGCACCCATTAGAATAGAATGCTTTCTTGTTGTTTACCTCATCTTGCATCGTCTTGATTCTTGATACATTCACCTGATGTGTAATTTGGTTATTTAGGCTTGGTTTAGGGAACTCCCAGCTGGGGTTCTGGATTCTCTATCCCCTGAGCAGGTAATGCGATGCCAGACAGAAGAGGACTGTTCGCAGCTTGTGAGGCTTCTACCTCCCACTGAAGTTTCTCTACTGGATTGGGCCATCAACCTTATGGCTGATGTTGTCGAACAGGAACATCTGAACAAGATGAATGCACGCAACATAGCCATGGTTTTTGCACCAAACATGACGCAGGTTTGTTTTTATAGTTTTTCTGTTCTCGCTTTTTTCTCCTTTCCCCTGAAGAGTGCATCTTCCATACCGATATCAGTGGCAAGCATAGTTACTATTTCTTCTGAAAGATCAAATGTTGATTTTCTGATAACCCAATCGCTGATTTGAATACATGCTTTCACTGCATGTATGAGTATTCTTTTTGTTTCTTTAGTTTAGTGTATATATAGCTTTTTAATTTCCAGCGAAGGTCTCCTTCTCCTTTTGTTCAAGGGTTGAAGCTGCATGTCATATGCTGTATACTAGATTTTGTACTATATTACATACAAAGGGATACAGGCTACAGCATCAGTGGGGCACCTCCCACCCCCTCTGGTTTGGGATCCTTGAAGTTTCCAACCATAGAAAAATCATTAAATGATTTCTGACTATGTTTGCTATCATTGCCATATTTTGACTCTTTTTTTGGGTTCAGATGGCAGATCCTTTGACTGCATTGATGTACGCAGTCCAAGTGATGAACTTCCTCAAAATGCTTATTTTGAAGACACTGCGAGAAAGGAAGGATTCTGTGGTAGAGCCTCCTGTGTGCTATGAAGAACCTTCAGATGAGCATGGACACCAGAGCCCTTCACAGGCCTGCAGGGAAGATACTGGCAAAGATAGTGAAGAGAAAGAGCAATCGTTGATTACTGAAGAACCTATACTGGGAAGTTCATCTAACTCTAACCATGTCAATAACCTAACCAATAGAGAGGCTAGCAGTTCGATAAGCTTGGTTGATGGCGATGGGTGTTGTGAAACTGCTGCGCAAGTTGACAGCATAACAGCGGAAATTCAAGGCGAATCTGCAAAGAACAAACCTGGTGAATCGAGTATCTCGAATTTCAAAATGGGGCCTAAAAGCACAAGTGATCACCAGCCTGTGGTCTGGGGAACAGGGCCTGTTGAGAAGAATAAGGGTATCAGCAATCTGAGTCGCATAGATTCAAGGATGGAGCGGATTGAAGCCTGGCGGTGAAGATAGCTAAAGCTCTATCCAGTTTGATCTTTAACTGAATCTATGGCATTGTGTGAATATAAGTTTGATTGATTTCCAAGATTGTGGGAAGAGTTTGTGAATTGTTGATGTATGTTTTCTGTCTGGCTGTGTGGTCTGCTTAACCTGTTCTTATTTCATGGATGACACTCTGATAGTGGAGTTCCATTGTGTTTCTGATGTATGCATGATTAAACTTTCATTTTACTTTTGTTGATGTGACTTGTGGATCCGCAGTTACTTTCCTTACAAGCCAAGGATTCCTATATTTAATGTAATTGATTTACTTTAATTCCTAATTCTATTTACCCACAGTTACTCTCATTTTGTCACTGGAAACTGAATTCTGAAATCCCTAGTCTCATTTCAAAAACTATGCCAGAAGATAAGGGCGCTAACATCAGAGTTATGACAGCATAAGTAGTCCGTGCACCTGTGGACGATTGTGGACCATTAATGTATTATAGGACTCCTTAACATTATCCGTCATTCATTCACAGTCGATGAAAAACAAATGGTATTTAATTTGCTTTGTCTGGAATGCGTAAATGAGAAGGGGGACCACAAATGTATATAGCCAGTGAACAATACACATCACGTGGAAAGAAAATCATACCAGGACGACATAAAATCTACCCCATTATGGAACTCTCGAGAACTCTAGTTGCTACTTTCTTGAGAAGTATAGTCTGCATCAAATAAACATCAACGGCTTTGAGATGGTTGTCTATACTCAGATGAGCCAACATTATTGCGTGGTGGGAGCCAAACATTGTCATAAAAAAGTAGTGGCCACCATAAGGAACCATTGGCATATTCCTCATCTCCATGCCCTTGAAAATCACCAGCTCTTGGCTGTGGCTCATCCAGCTAGCTAAACTGTCTTGATCGAAGGCCGGCCATGACATCTAAAATATTTTATAATCGCAACCGGTGAACTGGTTCTTGCCTGTTTGGATTGGGTTAAAAACAGTTTAAGTTGTAATAAAGTTCAATCTAATTAGTGTCTTGTTGATCTTTTTTGTTGGCGAGTCCTTATTTAGTTAGGATTTTAGTTCCTTACTATGTTAGGATTTTGGTTGCTTAATTATTTAGGGCTCGTTTGTGAGTGATTCTGAATAAGCCAAAATCACTTCTGGGGAGAGGCACCTCCCATATACTTCTCCATATAATCACTTTAAGTGATTCTTGTGAGAAGCACCTCCCATGTAATTCTCCATAAAATCACTTAAAACCACTTAAAGTGATTATATGGAGAAATTCTCCATAGAAGTGATTTTATGGATAATTACATGGGAGGGGATGAAAAGGATTTGTTTCTCTTTCCTATGAAGATATTGCTTATTCCTTGACTTCGACGACCCCTTCTCTTTAGGGGGAGAGGGGGGAGTAGGGGAGAGGGGGGAGTGAAGTAGTTGTGTCTGCGTGAATTAGGTAAGGTAGATATGGAGGAATTCTCCTTCACTTTGGCTGCTGTTGTTGTAGCTGTTGTCATGGTCTCTGCTGCCGCCGTTGACATTGCCTTTCCTTGCTTCGCTTTTTGTTGCTGTGGTCATCACCATTGATGTTGCTGTGGCGGTGTCCTTTACCTTTTCTTTGTCTTTATTTGCCTTGCCTTTTGCCTTACTTTGCCTTGCCTTTCTTTACCACACCACCGCCTCTTGGCGCCGCGACAACCCAACATGACAGTATTCACTTACTCTCTATATTTTTCAATCCCTTATTTTATATCTTTGCACTTTATCCTGTCTGCACATGGCTCCTTTAAAACTTCTCTCCCTACCTTTCTTTGAACAAGAGGTAATTTGAGTGGGTTTAGGGTTTGAAGTGGCATAATATACATTATTGACTCTTTCTTTAATAACTTAAGTTTTTGAGGTCTTAACAGTTACAACTAAATCTACGAATTAGAGGTAACATGTTGTGGCAATTTAGATTTGTCGTCTTCGAGAGAAAATATAGAGATGACATGTGGTATAGATTTTTCTTCAAAGTTTCGTTACAAATCAACATGATATTCACTCATAAGAACATGGGCAGCAGCTTAGGACAGGGACAGTGATAGAACAATATAGACGTGGTAACAACTAAGAACCTTTCAATCTATCCACGTCTCGCACATCAATACCCTTATCATTTATGAGGAAATTTCTTATGTCTCATATATGAAATTACAACATTCGTATGTGAACAAATATAATTTAAGACAAATCCTATTGATTTGATGTATGACGCATACAATTTAAATTGTAGATTCATCTGGTTGATTTAACATAAAGTTCATAGTCAATTAGTTCTAGTCCAGTGAAAAAAAAAGAGTATTGACTTGCAAACCAGTGGTCTCAGGTTCAAACCTCCATACACCTTGATAGTTTATGTGTGCGTGCGAGAAACCCCCCTTACTCGCTTGTATTCAAAACATCAAAGTTCATAATAGAAATGTGGGTTCGTATTTGAAATCCATCCTTTTTAAATTCGAACGGATGAATTTAGATTTGAAATTTCAGTGCAAATTGTTTAATTGAACTTTAAAAAATATTAATCTTTTATGTGAACAAAATCTACATGTGATGTTGCTATCTGAGGGGATAAAAAAGGGTGGACTTCCAATTCTAAAAAAAATTTATTTTAAATTTCATTTCATTTTTTTAATATATCTAATGCAATCATTTAAAATGAGTAATCCCTTTCCCTAGTCATCCATTTTATTTATATCCCCATATATATATATATATATATATATATATATATATATATATATATATATATATATATATATAGAGAGAGAGAGAGAGAGAGAGTTTTCATTGAGATCCTTCTTATTTGAGGGACACCCTTGTAGGGCCTACTCCGCATTATATTTCACAAAATTCGTAGGGTACCTTAAAGAGCGTCCATCAAATAAAATTATTTGAGGGATCTGTTAGTAGAAGGGGACTAATATATATAGTGAGCTTTGGTTCTTATTTGAGGGACACCCTTGTAGATATTCATTCGAAAATTATCTTTGCAAAAAATCACTTGAATTCGATATTATTTGACTATTCAATTAAATTATTGAAATTTTAGTACTTTCCTGAAGCACCGTGTTCATTGATTTTGTAGGACACAATTAGATGTCTAAACGGTTTCCGATTTGTCTAATTTTTTGCAAGAATAATATTTTAATGAAAACCTAAAAAATAGATGGTTTAGATCGTCGAAAAAAAAATATAGGGTACCTTTAAGGGGACTATATATTATATATATCCAAAAAAAAATCAAGCAAGAACAATTCCAAATGCCATTGTGTGGTGCTTTGTACCAAGTCCCTTTCCTTTCACACAAGCGAGTAGTGTTGGGTAGGCAAGAAATGATGTAAAGAGAAGACTCAAGATGCGAAGGGCATGCGTTCAAATCCTCTAGCAAATCACATCAGTTTCCTTGGGTATGTAGCACAATGATCTGCCACCAGGTTGTAAGATGGAAAATATGTACATCCATACAAAAACATCAGTCATTCTCAAGAATCATCTCTGGAAAAAAAAATTGAAAGAGGAAAGAAAAAATCACATTACTGGGGTCACTTACTCCACACAAAGAGGATCCTGGTACCATGATGATGTTTCGGTCAAAATATGTTACAGAATGTTTGGCTATGCTATTATCACTATGAAGATTTCAGTTTCTATATATTTTGTTGGTCAATTTATTTGGCTATGTTATTATTATAGATTGAGTCATGATTTCACATGATAAACGATCCTAATTCATAATATATAGGTGTGTACGGCGAGCGCACAATCTATCAGCACATTTGGCAAGTAAGGTATTGTACTAAATTAATACACTTATAAACATTGTCATCACAGTTAAAACACATAAACTTGTCATAAACCCTAGATAATTCATGTGAGGTGCCTTTACATAGCTAGGCCTTGTTAAGTGTAACAAAACAAGCAAAAAATAATGGGTCGGTTATAACTTATATCTGCTGATTACACCAAAGGTTTTGTCAGAAATTTACGTCCAACAATAAGCACCAAATTTAAGGCGTAGAACCAACACCACCCATCTCCATATTCCAGTACAACTGAATCAGCACCCACCACCAATCCTCATTAATTAATAGCAACAACACACGCTTTGATTTTTTCAACCCACATGCCTGATCCCGTGCCTCTTTCTCTCCACCATCAAAATCTCATCTCTTATATTTCTTTCTGGAACTACCCTTTTATTTGTTTCTTTTGTCTCAAGCATCTTAGAGAGAAGAGAGACAGAGAGACATAGAAGAGTAAGAAGTGCAGAGAACAAGGCCATGGCGGCCTGTGGAAGCCTCCAACACATCTTTGAAAACCCTAAATTACCTGAGAACCCAACAACACTTCTTGAATCCTTCTCCTCACCATGGAACCAAATCAAGCCTCTTAATAAATCATTATCCATTCCTCCTGAGAATTCATCATCCTTCACTGAGATCTTTGGTGAGCTTCATTTCAAAGAGAACATCAGTTCTCATTTGATGTCCTCCTCATCTTCATCCCCATCTTTGGTAGATTTTGATGTTCCACAACCCAAGATTGAAAAAGAAGAAGAATCCAATATTGACAACAAGAATGAGGAGGAGAATAATTACCAGAAAATCCCATCAAAGGAATCCTTTCCAAGCTCCCCAAGGAGTTCCAATTACAACAGGTCTCATAAAAGCAGTGATAGCTTTTCATCAATGAATTCAGAGAGCTTGCAGTTCTGCACAGAGGGACTTGGATTTGAAAGTTCAGATGAGGTTGAGGACTTGATCAAGACTAGTGATCAAGATAATTGGCAGAGTAATATGCAAGAGGAGAAGGTTAGCTTTGCAAAGCAATATTTTCCAATATCAGAAATGAATGGTTGTGGTGGTGAATCTAGGAGGTCAAGGACTAGTGTTGGGGGATTTCCTCCACCAATTTCTTGCATAAGCAAGAGCGGGAAGCCTTGGGTTTGCTTCAAGTCTTACAGGCAGGATGGCAGATTTGTCCTCAAGGAGATCAGAATTCCCACCCAGGAGTTCCTCCACGCTTACAGAGAAGACGGGCGTCTCAAGCTGCACTTTGTCATGCCCGACGACGAAATTCTAGATGAGGAAAATGAGGAAGATGATGATGTATTAGAGGATGAGGAAGAAACAGAGGAAATTGAAGATGATGATGACCACCAAGATCATCTACATGCAGATGATGCTAATGGAATAAATGAGGGAAACGAGCCCAAGACAACAAATGATGAGGTACTGTGAGGTTGTTTGTTTTAGGTAGGAAAAATTTTCACTTAAGGTGTCTAAAGTGATTAACTTGTTAGCATGTCAGTAAGGCTTTCAATTTCTGTCATTTATTCCTCCCAATATGCAGGTTTTTCTTTTATTATTGGTGAGGAATATGCAAATAATTTTAGATAAAAGAAAACAAAAATGGCTTTGACTATGCCATTCTGAGATGATCTCTCTTTCTGCTTACCCCTAGCAATGAATTAGCCAGTTGTGCTTATATCCTTTTCACAGAGCTCGAGCTTTATTTTGTTTGTTTGGTTTTTTTTTTTTTCTCATAATACAATAGAGCATCAGATTCAGAGCAAACCGAAAGCGAGCTTTATCCGAATTCTTCTGTTCGAAATTTTTTTCCTTCCATTCCATGCAGTTAATTTAGCCAAGAGAAATTTAGAATAAAACCCATTTCTTGCATTGAATTTATATATAAACACTAAAACCTTTAGATTGAAGAAAAAACCCAAAAAGAGCCGTTTGCAATATTTTTTTATAATTTGAATGATGTGTGAAATATCATTATTATCTTTGCATTATAATTTTTAGAAAAACAAAACACTGATGACATTGTTGTTATTTTTAGGTTTTTCAAGGTTTTTATGGTATATTTAGTCCATTTGAAAAAGTCAATTGAGTTTTTTACCCTAAGATTTGGGTAGTGTGTGATTTTTCTATATTTTGGGCAATTTGATCAAACGGTTAAGAGATAGGATCTCATCTAAGGGTCATCATATATAAGGCCCTCACTATAGAATTCTTGCACATTAAATTAGGCTATTGGGACATTCATTGTTTAGTTTTTGTTTTTATAGTACAAGCGATTAGGGGAGGGAGGTTTACACAAATATTTATTGGGTGCGTAGAGTTTCGAACCTTTGTCTACATGGATGGAGGTGGAAAACCTTAACTAACTGATCCCATTAGCTTGTCTAATTTTTGTTAACATAAGCCGTATATTATATTGTATTTAATTAAGGGGATTTTCGTCCTAATACTTATTATTGTACCATAAGGTTTTATTACATTTCTCGATGTATACACCTATTTAGGTGTGTATGGCTTTTGTCCATGTTTACAAAACATCAAGGCAGTTGAATCCTTGTGATTTACTAGTGTGTGGTTTTTTTTGGCTACGGTCAACATCAAAAGAGGTATGATTGCTATCATCCACCTTATTTATATCAATAGGGATGTGATTTATCAACAAATATGGGACGTACGTCATGGGGTCTACACAACATGTCGCATCCGGACGATGTTATCTCGTTTGGGAGAAAGACTTACCTGCACCGGGGATAGGACTGTAGTCCTATCCCCCTCCAATCGCAGCCCGCCACTTGTCCATTTTCTGACAAAGTTGGACACGTGGCGGGCTGCGATTGGAGGGGGATATGACTACAGTCCTATCCCCGGTGCAGGCAAGTTTTTTTCCTCGTTTGGGCCTCTAACAACTCGGTCAGTCAGCAATAAATGACTTCCAAAATATGGGGTGTCGGAATTACAATCATATATTATTTTCTACCAGTGATTGGAATATATATGGAGAGAGCTTTCATTGAAGGATTTCTTAAATAAGCTTATTTGAGGGACATCTTTGTAGAGCCCACTCCTCATTATATTTCACAAATTCAAATTTTTTATTTTGTAGATATTCATTCAAAGATCATTTTTACAAAAAATCACTTGAATTCAATATCATTTGACCACTCAATTAAATTATTGAAATTCAAATATTTTCTTAAAGCACCGTGTTCATTAATTTTGTTGGTCTCAATTAGATGCCTTAATGATTTTCAATTTGCATAATTTTTTGAAAGAATGATCTCTGAATGAAGATGTGAGAAATAGATGGTTTGGATTGTTGAAATTTTTTTCGTACGGGACCTTGAAAGGTTTCCCTCAATAGGGGACCCTGACGGGTTTCCGTTGAGGGCAGGGGCGGAGCTAGAATTGTAAAGTTAGGGGGGCCGAAGTAGAAAATACAAATATATAAAACACTTAAGTATTCAATACTTACATGTTTAGAGCTAAATATTTCTAATTGACTTATGTCTAATTGTTTTAGAGGAAATTTTAACTTAAATTCTAAATTGTTTATTACAAATTCTATATATTATATATAATATAATAGAGGAGGGATAAAAATATGGGGGGGCCAAGGCCACTCCAGGTCTTGGAGTGGCTCCGCCACTGGTTGAGGGATCCCTCAAATACTCATTTGAGGGACACCATTGTAGGACCCACTCCGCATTGTGTTTCACTAATCCAAACAGTCTATTTTATAGATATTCTTTCAAATATCATCTCTACAAAAAAAATCACTTAAATCCGATATCAATTGAAATTTAAGTACTTTCTTGAAGCACAATGTTTATTGATTTAGTTAATATCAATTAGATGCCTTAATAATTTTTTTCAAGGATGATCTATGAATGAAGACTTGAAAAATAGATGATTTGGATTATTGAAACAAAAAATCGTAGGATACCCTAAAAAGCGTCCCTCAAATAAAATTATTTAAGGAATCCTCAAATAAAATTATTTACGGAAGAGATATATATCTCTTTCAACCTTCTCTCTCTTTTATAGCACGATCAACCCAATTGGTTTCCAAGAAGTATAATTGCAGGAACGGAAGTGCAGCTGCTGGGGCCCGAAGCTTATGGTCCAAAGATAGATTTTTTTGTATATAGCTCGATTATTTGGGAGGCGGATGGGTAAGAAGAGGAAATTGGCAAACAAATGTCGGGAGAAGCTTTTGTGAATAATAAAGGATCCTATGTAGACAAGGACAAAAGCTCTTTTCCACCAGACACATGGCAAAATTTATCTCCATAGTCTTGGGAAGATAATAACAACTTTAAATCATGGCCTTGGAGCTCAGTTGACTTATTGCAGCGGTTCATGTCCGCATCCAGCATCTTGATTATGATAGCAAGTTATAGAAGAGCTGAAACTGCTTTCAAGGGAAAATACGGACGGGTAAATCAATATGTTGTATATGGGCTAATGAAATGTTGGAGTAAAATCTCCCAAACATGTTGCAAAAGGTGTATCTTTGAAGGAAGCCAAGAGCTTCGCAGACGATGCGCTTACCACTAAGGAGCTATAATTTGGTATGATAATTGCCTCTTAAAATACTCAAATCAATATTTCTAAGGTTTGAGTGACACAACTAACGGAGTATATTTGACAAATTACAAATTCGTTGATACTCCCTTAATGTTTGATCAGGAAGTTGGTCAATTGTTAACCAAATTATGTATTCATGCTTATGATAGTGATTTTAAGGTTGCTCACGGGAGTTAGAAACTGGGATATTGCACTACGGTTTAATTTATGGTGCGGCTCAATGCACTAGTGATCTTTCTAGCCATTCTTGTATAAAATGCCTTAATGTCGTAATGACTGAACTTTTGAAAAACAGTCATGGAAGGAGCAGTGGACGTGCTTATTATGGTAGTTTTTGAGAAGAGAAATTCCATTAATAATTTAGGAAGAATATAAGAGAACCTGCACGTAGGAACGCAACCTCATTAAAACCTTCCCAAAGATACCCTTGGGCGGGAAAAAGAGTGCCACACGTGCATTGGACTACAAGAGAGTCAAAAAAACTAAGATAAAACGAAATAACATAAAGCACAACTACGAGCTCAGCAAATAACATCCACCACAATGTAAAATTGTTAAAGAAGAACTTCTATGCTCGCATAGTTCTTTATACAATGCCAAGAACGTGTAGTGAGCGTCAGAAAATAGAACCAGCAGAAGCACCGTACCCCATCTCCCCCAAAATCCAAACAAAACCAAGCACAGCTACAAGACCAACAAAGAGCATCTCACCACAATGTCAAAGAGAAAACTCCTATACACGCATAGCTCTTTGTACAGTGCAAACTAGTGAGCGTCAGAGTAGAGCCCACAGAAGCACCAAAAACCAACTCCTTATCTCTTAATCCAGACCCCTAACTGACAAGGCAAGATGGGGATCAAGAGTGACCTCTTAGTAAGATGACCTTCCAATAGAAGATCATTAGAGTATGAACGTTTATCGAATGCCAAGCCCACAAACGCTCCAACAAACGCTCCTCTACCTCTCTCTTCCTTCTTTGCCTCTCCCTCATCTCTCCCTTTTCCTCCCCAACCCAACCCTCATCACACCCTACCCCTCCTCCTCTCCCTCCTCTTTCTCCTCTATCTTATCTTTTCTCTATGGCTCTCCCTTCCACTACAATTTGCAAGCTTGTTAATGCTTCCATTTTTTAGGGCTAGTTGGGTAAGGACAGAGAGTTTGTCATTATGGGAAGGTATGGATAAGGCAGAGGCTGCTGAGAGAGAAGATGGGGGAGCGGTTGCTAAGCAGAATATTTTTTTAAAAAAATTTATTTTAGTTTTAAGATTTTTTTAAATATATCTTATTTTCAATTACTCATCTCACATAAGGAGCTAAGGCCATGTTTGCCATCCCTGACTATGCCTTACTGGACTGAACTGGGTTAAATAGTCCTTGAAACCCATGTTTGGTAAGAGAGAGGATTAAGTTAAATGGGATTGTATAGTCCAATGGGGAACAAAACATCGGACTCGCTTGTCTAATATAGAAAGCCCGAAATGTTGTTCGCAAAATAGCGAGGGTGCTATTTTGAACACGCGAGTCCGGCTGGATACCACCACCACCATCAAACACACGAGCCCGAAACATCAAACATACCACCACCACCATGATGCCACGACCGTCAGACCACCACCATCAAACCCATAACCAGCCACCACAAACCCAATCGAACCATCATCATCACCCAATCAGTCAGTCGAACCATCATCACCACCCATAACTAGCCACCACATACCCAGCTCAACCACCATCACCACCCAATCAAACTACCACAACCATTAATTAGTGGAACCACAGAGAGAGAGAGAGAGAGAGAGAGAGAGAGAGAGAGAGAGAGAGAGAGAGAGAGAGAGAGGAGGGGGGTGGGTTGATGGTTCGATTGGATCTGCGGCAGCATGAAGAGAGAGTGAAAAGGAGGGAAGGAAGAAGAAAAGAGAAAGGAAAGAATAGGAAGAAAGAAAGAAAGAAAAAAGAAATGGCCTGGGAAGGAAGAAGAAAGAGGAAGAAAGAAAAAGAAAAAGAAAAAAAAAGAAACGGGCCAAGGAAGAAAAGGAAGAAGAATAAACAAAGGAGAGAAGAGGAAGGAAGAAAGAAAAAGGAAAACAAGGAGAAAAGAAAAAGAAAAAGAGATAAGATAGTTTTAGTCATTAAAAAATATTAATATTTTCTTTATTTTATTTTTGTTCATTTTTTAGGTCAAAATCCTTAATTAAAATTAAATATTAAAATAATTATTTTTAGTTCAACACAACACCAAACATAGGTCTTCACTATTTTTACAATCCAGCTTCTTAGTTCGACGCTGCACCAAACGTAGGTCAGTACTTAATCTAGCTTAGTCTAATCCGAGCTAATCCAAGACAGTTCCAGAATTTAGTCCAGTCCATGACAGTCCGTCGTACCAAACGACCCCTAAAAGTACTAAAATGTTCATGCCACGTCAGCACACTTAATGGTATTGTGGACGGAAATGATAAAGTGAGAAAATTTCAGCAATTTTTAGAGATTCTAGGGTTAAGTGAGAAAATTTCAGTTTCATGGAGTAAAGTAAGATTGAGCGTCTGTTCTAGTGGCTAATGTGCCACACTACTAGAAAAACGGGTATTTATGGCGTGAAATGCGCGCCGTAAAATGGTATTTACGGCGCACACCCGCGTGCCACGAAAGGCCGAGCCGTAAAAAGTCTATTTCATTTACGGTGTTTATTGCGCGCCGTAAAAGACCTTTCAATGCACGCCGTAAAAGGGTATTTAAGGCGCACATCGCATGCCATGAAAGGCCCAGCTGTTTCATTTATGGCATATATTGCGCGCCGTAAAATACCTTTTGCTGCTTACTATGCACGCCATGAAAGACCATTTTTATTACAATTTACGGCCTTCATTGCACGCCGTGATTGACTTTAATGTTTAAAAAAAAATAATTAATCGATTTCCTGGTTGCTCATTTTCATATTAACATTATATTTATATTTTCTAGTATACTTTGGACAAATGATTTTAAAAAAAGAGAGAAGTATAGCAACTGAGCTTTAAAAAAAAAGACATTTCATTGAGAACTATACCCAATCATAATCAATTCCAAATACAAACTCTTTTGAGTATAAAAAGTGCAACACTTAGCATCCAACCCATTCACTATAACAATAAAAATGACTCTACCACATATAACCTATGCAAAAACCGAACTCACACAAACTCACACATATCCTGTGAGCAGTAGACATCACTCATACTCTGCAACAAGAGCATCACGTGCTAGTTCTGTAATTGATTCTCCAAGATTACTAATAAGAACACATGCAATAGAGGTATGAAGGGCTTTAGCTACAACATGGATGAGTGCCATTGCTAGATGAGTGCCATTGCTATTGGACCCCAAGATAGGACCTGTAAAAGAACATATATACACTTTTTATTGAGCTGTAAAAGAGTATACAAGAAATATATAATTAGTTCACATCCCCCAACCCATTCAGTCATAAAGATAACAACAAAATTTAATCTCTAACACCATATGCAAAAACATCCTGCTTGCAAAACCGAAACAGAAACTGAAACCAAAAGAAATGGAGACAGCAACCAAAACATAATGGAGACAGAAACCAAAACAGAGCAAGCCCCATATCTCATTCAATCACATATCAATATATCATTCAATATCACAGATCACTTAATCAAAGAACTCACCACCGTTGGTACTGAGTGAGCTTCATCCATAATCACCATACTCACCTAGTCACCAAAAACAACTATTGCTTTTACTTTTGAACTATTTCCACCTAAAATATAACAAAAATGTGAATTAGAATCATATTCTATAAAACATAACATAAAATTTAAAATAAGGAAACAAAATAAGTTGATATTCCATTAACTGTCACAGGAAACAATAGAAAAGCACCCACTTACGAAAATAATCAAAAGCAAAAGGCTGCCACTGCTTCCTACTGCAACTTAACTACCAAACACATTGACAAGCATAAGAGAAATTCCATTCTCTTAATGCTCATCTTTTATAGTTATGTGAATAGGCCTACTACAGTGTGCTGTGCTATTGTATAAAATGCAAGCAGTAAAATCAATCAAGCTTAAATTCTCAATATACTTGCCAACTCTTATTCCTCCTAACTCCACAACAAATGTTGGCTATTTTTCAAGCTTAAATTGACAAATTAGCCCAGACAATTGACGAGATGCCACAGATACTTGACTGAGCTCCAACCTATGTACATCCGATCAACAAAAAAGTTAAAAACAATCAAGCAAAGACCAATATCACATTATCAATTTCAAAAGCAAATGAGAAGTAAGAGCAACACATTCGCACAATCTATATGTTCAAACCTATATGGCTCTATCAGAACCACCAACTCACAGATTTTCTATTAATTACCAACAACCTAGAATAAAATACAAGAGAACATTTAATAATTTTTTACTTAACCTTTTTCCCAAAACCAAACAAAACCCCCAACTTAATCGACGGTAAAAACCACAATCTAAGAACCTACAATCCACAACAAACCAAAATCAGAAAAATCTGTAGACAAATTAGAGAACATTCGAAAAATAAAAATGAAACATTTAAAGACATACCTTCTTCAATCTCTTCTCCTTTTTGACTGAGAATTTAGAGAGCTTCATCAGAAGTTCACCACTGAACCAAAATAATGAAAAGAAAGTAAAGAGCAGAGGGAGGGTTTCGGTGGGATTTGCTAGGAGAGAGCCAGAGAAGCAAGAGAGAGAGAGAGAGAGAGAGAGAGAGAGAGAGGCTTGCAGTCTGAGATCGAAGAAAAGGTGGGGTGATGAGTATCAGGGGAAGTTTCACCATTGTTTGTTAGTGGTGGAGGGTCGAAGGAAAGCGTTGAGCAGAGAGAGAGGCGCAGTCTGAGAAGAGATGAGAGAGGATTTGTATTTGGGGCTTAGGGTTGGAGACTATAAATCATGCACCAAACTTAAATTTGGAGGAAAAAAAAGAGCGGTACGCTGAAAAAAATTTGGGGGGGAAAAAAGGGGCTTTCACGGCGTGCAAGAAAAGCATGCCATGAATGGAAAAAATATTTACGGCATGCATGAAAAGCACGCCCTGAATGGAAATAACATTTACAGCGTGCATCAAAAGCACGCCATAAATAGCATTAGATTTTGTTCACTTTTTACGGCGTGCATATTTGGCACGCCATTAATACCCAAAAAACACGGCGTGCACACAAAGCACGCCATAAAAAATACTGGAAAAAAGTCATTTATGGCACGCACTAAATGCACGCCATAAAAACTATCCTTTTACGGCGCGCAACATATGCACGCCGTAAATAGAGCGCCGTAAATACTTACTTTTCTTGTAGTGCCACCTCCATCCAATTCCGTTTAATTTCTATTAAAATATTATAAAAACACCCCAAAATGTTCTCCAATGTTTAGAGAAGTTTATGTGGTAAATTGCTAAATTTCTTTCTTTGGATGGTAACTCAGAATACATTTGAGAGTAGTGAGTGTGAGTGCTTTAGTGGCATTGCTCCTGTTTTCAAAGATTTCTGTAAGTTTTACAAGCTTCACTATTTTCAGTTAATAAAGTCATTAATTTTAAAAGTTAATCCATGATTAATTATAGTCAGAAATTTTCTATCTAGATTACGTAGAAAATAAACACATGAGTCAAAAGTTAGAAACTTTAACTCAAGTAAAATGGGAAAAGGAAGATAATACAAAAGTTATTTCTACTCACCCTCCAGTGGAAACAATAGTTATCAGTCATAAGAAAGCCAAAGTAGTTGCCAGTCCCTACAAATTTACTGAGTCAACAGATAATGATAAAAGAGTCATAGAACAAAATAATTACACCAACCAAAGTCTAGTAAAGATGTCTCATTTACTTGATTAATTGTGCTAATTATATTACCATAGGTTAACTCATCGTAATTGATTTGACCTAACTCATCGTAACCTTAGATGCCCCAAGTTAAGTGATTTTAGATGGTATAAAGATGTTTTTATTTCCAGAGTTATGTTAAGAGAAGATAGTAATCAGCCGTTTTGGAAAGAAAAGTTCATAAACGATCTCCCCAACTTGTTTGCCCATAAGAGTAGAACGGTCTTAAGCAACGAGTCAGGTCAAATAAATTACGATGAGTTAACCTATAGTAATATAATTAGCACAATTAATCAAGTAAATGAGACATCTTTACTGGTTATCTAAGGTCACAAGTTTCTAATAACTTTTGTCTCACAGCCGGGCTCAACAACAATTTTTAGAGATTCTAGGGTTAAGTGAGAAAATTTCAGTTTCATGGAGTAAAGTAAGATCGAGTGTCCGTTCTAGTGGCTAATGTGCCACCTCCATCCAATTCCGTTTAATTTCTATTAAAATATTATAAAAACACCCCAAAATGTTCTCCAATGTTTAGAGAAGTTTATGTGGTAAATTGCTAAATTTCTTTCTTTGGATGGTAAATGCACACTCCAAATAGTCCGCATGGTATATGTGCAAAATTCCCTAAAATTTTTAATATTTAAAAATGTTAATTTACTCTATTATCCCTATTTAATGAAAAGTTTCCATTCTTAATAAATTCATTAATCGATGGCAATTTTTAATATTTTGAATATTTCACCATTCTCTACCTATGCTTTATATATATATAAATTTTTAGGTTGTATATTACATAAAGAGAAAATATTAGAATATTTTGTAAAACATGAAATCTTATCTCTCGTATTTCAACATTTTTGTAAAAACAACCAAGTATAAATTTAAATTTTAGGTGCTAATTTTCATTTCCAAATTTTAGCAACATAAATATCAATATGTTCTGTATTTAATTGTAGACAAGTTGCTAACAGGGTCTACCCCAGTAGAAAAGGGCTTCACTTGCATAATAGTGGTCTCAGGTTCGAACTCTCGTGGCACCTTGGTAGTGTGTATGTGAGAGAACCCACCTCCCCAATATCGCTTGTATAAAAAAAAAAAAAAAAAAATTGCATGCGAGTTCACAGAAAAAGTAGTAGAAGGTAAAGATCCCCAATCAAACTCTAATTCTCTTCATTAAATGATGGAATATCAATACCACGAATTGTTTTATGGATATCAAAAGGCACAAAATGGCTTCACTTTCCCCAAACAAACTCTATTCCAATTTCGTACAATAATATAATTACTTCTTTAAACTTCCAAAAAAAGACTTTCAGATATTTCCTTGTAATGATTTGCACCCACCAATTATCAGGCTGACAGAGAATTTTTCAACCTAGTTCTGCTAAAGTACCATTATTAACACATTCCAATTTTCTCATACCCAAACCAACTATGATACTCCTGAGTTTTTCCCTTTTTATTCTAATTTTGAGATTATGAGGCTTAATTCATCAAGCATAAACTGACTCAATTTTGATAGAAGCGCAGGGCCCAGAGCTTTCTGTGCTCCAGAAATAGAACCTTTGGAACAGAGCCTGGAATCTCTGGGAGGGCAACCAACTTGCTCCAATGCAGTACAGTAACCAGGATAAATGAAGTTCAACAAGAAGAATTAAGCCATATGATAACATACTAAATAAGAAATATGACATCTCACTCTCAGCAAATACATTGAAGAAATAGATTGGAATTAGATACCGGGATGCAATGAGTTTAGGGTTTAGGGTTTAAAAGTTTGACTTGGCAAGGTAATTAAGAGTTTAACACAATCCATTGTGTAGAGACTACCAATTATAAATGATCACCTAGTAGTGCTTCACTTGAAATAATTTCTTCCTCTAAAGTACTCCTAAATTTTCTAGTCATGCCATTGAGGTCCCTGTTAGTAATCCAGGTAGGACCACTGTACTTCCGAAATTTAGTGCATGATAGCGATGGGTTTTGAAGTACTTCCTTTATTAATTCTACAACATGCATAGCAGTAAGAGGTAAGGGGCATCATCACAATGGGGAATTGCTGCCATCTGATGTCAGTAGCACCTTGTATAAATCTGGGCGTCGATCACGGAATACTCCCCAACTATGTCTCTTCCATTTGATTTTGTCCAGGTCAAATTGTGCTACTAGTACAGCTTCTTCTTTATCATTAGCAGTTGCAACAATTTCTCCAGTGGGTCCTGGACATTAAATTATGCAAATCCAAGTATTTCTTAAAATTCACCTCAATCAACAAAGGATTGGTTTATTGAAGGGAGTTTTAAATAAAAGTAAGGAAAAATACCTGCAATGAAAGAGTTACCATAAAATGCGATCTCACTCTTTCCATGCTCGGTCTCAATTACCTCTTTCCCTATGCGATTTGAAGTTACTACAGGGACCTGAAATTCATCAAACAAAGATTAATACTTTTTCTTGGTAGCAATTCAATAGGAAAAAGAACTCCCAATTCGTTCCAATTTATATATTGCATCTTTGATTGGCCATTATTGGTCCAAGACAGTCACCAATTTAGAGACTAGACAAACTAAACCCAACTCCAGACATAAGCAGCTTGAAATGACAAGGACAGACAAGCTAACATTAAACCAACTGAAGTACTTTCTAAATCCAAAAAGTAGCCAAACTACTCTAAGATATTTACCACATTAGCCCCAGCATGCCCTTGCATTACTCGCCTCCAGTGATCCCTAGAATCAAGTCCTCCATCTTGAGGTTCGGAACCAATAGCAGTAGGGTAAAACAATATCTCTGCACCTTGAAGAACCAAAGATCGGGCTGCCTCAGGAAACCACTGATCCCAGCAAATTGCTGACATGAAATGAAGTACTAGCAGAATAAGTTTCCAGTCTTCCCACAAAATGTCATTGATTAACATACACGCCACTATTCTCAATATGATTTCTATTATCTAACAGATAAAGATTGCGGAGGTCAATGAACCACAGACACTATTGAAGATATGCCAGCTTTTGAATTGGGCAGCTGTTGCCCCAAGAAATTCATCTAAACTCAAGAAGCAAGTACTTCAAACTTTCTCACCAACTCCAATTGTGGCGAACTTGGTCTTGAAAACCTGCTTACCAACAAAATTACATCATCAATCACCACCAATATAGAAGCAACCAAAAACAGCATTATATATAGATTGTAATTGTATTAAGCACCCACCTTGAATCCAGTGTCACCTGGATTGAAGTAGAACTTTTCCTGGTAGCCTGCAGCAGAAAAATAGTGGCTGTTATCATAATTAAAAGATGAGATCAAATAAGAGGAACATTATGCAACTTGAATACCTGGTCCGTCTGGGATGTGTGATTTCCTATAAAGTCCAAGATCTGCCCCATCAGCATCAATAATGGCAATTGAGTTGTAATGGGCATTATTTGCCTCTTCAAAGAAGCTAACTGGTATTACCACACCTAACTCTTTTGCAAGTTTCTGCATCCTACAGAGCATGCAATAAAGTACATAAGTATTACTGCCCAAAAAGTGTTCCCAAGTCAATTAAGAACCTAATTGTTTTTTATCTCCATTTTTCTTTTTAAAGGTTCTCCTGGTATGTTAGTAGCACGATGCAGAATCCAGGATGAGGACATCTAGGAAGATCAAACCAAAATTGAAAAGCTATTTCCCAACGCTTTCACCTAAGAATTGTTGGATGATCTTTGTAAGGCTTTGCTCGCTGAAAGAAGTCCTCCCTTTGTGCCTGACAGAAGTAATGTCCCTCAAAAAGTTCCTGCAACAATCCAGCACCAATAAAAGAAAAGACCACATATAAACTATCTCAATTTGCATTCAATCATAAGTGTCATGGAAAAAAAAGAACAATTATAGACTTAATCACAATGCTTCTTGCTCTCCACCTTTTAGGCTTATGTTGAACTTTGCATATATAACTCTAATTTGGAATTTGGAAAATCAAATCATAATAACTTTGAGGATGTATCAGTATGAGCATGGCAAAATGAAAACAAAACTATGAGTTATAGACCTAGAAAGAAACTTCTTCCAGATTTGAAGTGTCATACCTGTATAAGAATGATGTTTGCACCCTTTGCATGAGCAGCTCTAACCAACCTGAATGGAAATAGATAATGAATTCCACTTAACAAGATGACTTCTTTAAAAATAAGGGCAACGCCCAGCCTGAGAAGAACCAGTTGACGGAACAACTTCAAACCCTCAATTCTTTAGTTTAAATTAGGCCCCAACTAGATCCAACTCCATATCATTTTTAGAGGGTAAAAAAAAACATTATGCTTATTTAATCTCAAATAAAGTGTCAAACCCAAGTTCAAAAGGGCTCACTCTCCTGGACTAAACCCAACAATCACACACCCGTTTTCTTGACTAAAAAAGAGTTTACAAATTAAAACACTAACAAAAATATTCCTTCCAAACTTCGGATAAGCACAAACAGTTTTCCATTTAATAGTTCATTGCACGTTCAGATGCATACTTTTAAGTAATCAAATGAGACACATGCGATGCTCAAATTAGATTTGATCAAAATCGAACTGTTAGTAGAAAAAAAGCACAGGGCAAGTAAGTAAAAGACATTTCATATTAATCATTAGATTTTCATCAACAGACACACAATCATGTTCAAATGTTTACTCTCGAGTAATTTAATGAGACTTCACTGGATCAAAGTTCAACGGTGAATTGAACAAAAGACTATTATCCAGAGCAAGCAAACTATACCTTAAATCCGCCTTACTGCGACTAAAATCCGTAACTACCACTTTACTTTTACTCTTATGGAATGGTGGATGGTATTGGACAAATTGAGAGGAATGGCAAAACAAACAAACCCATACGATTATACAATTTTCTGGCCCCAAAAACAACGAGAAACACTGGAAACAATTAGGAAGATTGCAAAAAGAGGAACAACCCAGAAATTCATCCAGTGCAAGAATCTCACTCAAGGAAAACAAGCTGATAACTTTCTGGGTTTGGTTATTCAGTTCCAGAAATGCACATAACAAGTTCAAAATGCAATCTTTAGCAAAAGGGTCTTTCAATTCAGCAAATTTTCAGTGATCAAATAACAGGCCCTGCTTATGCTCGCTTAGCCTATGATGTTAACAAGATTAGATGAATGAAGAGAAAGAAGAAAGTACAAAAAGAGACCTTTCCGCGGTTGCAACGTTAGTGGCGACGTCATCGGTGCAAGCGAATTGCAAAGCCGAGACCACCACCTCCCTTGTATCGTTCTCCATTTTTCTCTCTGCAAACTATACTCTTGCCTCACTGAGAATAAGAAAGAAGAGAGGGGAGTGCGAGCAAATGGGGTCAGTTAAAACCCGACTTCGTTTTCTTTTAAAATAGAGTGCTACTATTTCCACCTGTCTTATTTTCACATCCATTTTATTTTCCCACCCACCATATAAATGTGAAAGAGATAAAATCTCATTTTTCCACCCACCATTATTCCTAAAACACCCTTAAGTTATTAAAATAAACTAATAATAAAATAAGATTTTTTTAAAAATAAAAAACAAAAACAAAAACCCTCTCTGCCCCATTCCCTGACGCAACCCCACCCCCTCACAACACTATATTAGCCACCAGGCCCTACCCCACCATGGCTTAAGCAAAATCCTCAAAAAAAACTTAGTTATTTGTGCAAAGCTTCTTCAACCTCTGTGCGAAATTGGAATTGAGGATCGGGAGTTGCAAGACGAAGCGACGATTAATACAAAAAAAAAGTGAATTCACCTCTACACAAAAATCTTGCGAATTCACCTATAGTCTTATATCAATCTGTCAAAGGCAACTAACCCAAATAAGAAAACATTAATTCACCATGAACTTAGAAGAGTTAAAAAAAAAACAAAAAGAAAAAATAGTAAAGAAGCAGAGGGAGAGGCTTTAATCTCATACACCAAGTGAGTTTTTTTTAAAAGAGAAACGATTGTATTAAAAGGGTGGATAAAGCATCCACAACACTTGATTTTTATTTTATTTTTTTATTTTTAAAAGCAACCACAACCAACAAAAAAAGAGACCACACAAAAGAATCGGAAAAAAAAAACCGAGGAAACGAGGAACACAGATTCATTTCACCACTGCCACCAAATCCAACATAATGAAAAAAATGTTGTTTTATTTTTATTTTAGTTTATTGTTTTATTTGAAATGCTCTGAAAACGTTTTTTCCAAGCCCTTAGAAGTCATTTTACAAAGGGATAAATTTATTTATAAAATTTTGAAAATAAGGTGGGTGGAAATAGCAGCACTCTTAAAATACGACCATTTTGATTCTGTCAAACCAAACCGATCAACGAACCGATACAAATTTTTTTTCAGTGTCTTTATTTCCCCACCTACTTTATTTTCCCACCAATAATGTAAATTTGAAAAAACACAATCCTATCTTTTCACCTACTATTATTCCTGAAATATCATTTAATTATTAATTCAAGAAAATTCTTTCCTAATCATTAGTAGTAGAGATATTGGAGAGGATCAAGTTGTGTTTCACTCAGTGGATAAATATTTTAGTCTAACATTTTGATTTTCTGGATCTTTAAGTCTTTTCTATCAAACGGTAGAATAAGTGGATTACATAAGTTGAGATTTTTTTCCTAAATCCTTAGAAGTCGTTTTACAAAAGACTAATAAGATAAAGGTGAAAATAGCAGTCTTCATAATTTAAAATTGCAACATACCACAAACATTGGTTCACTCTTTGATAAACGCTGAAGAAAATCGAATGCCATGTAGTTACAAGAATGTTAATATTCACCAGTACTACTACGACTATGATTTTGGGGAGGAGTGGAAACTGAACCTAAATTTTGGGGAGGGAGAATCAAACCTAAAACCTGGAGTGCATTGATAAATACTCTTAGCCATTTGAGCTACAAACCCCTTGCATATAAACATAATATCTTTAAAAATATATATACATAAACATGTTTTTTATGTAATGAATTATAATTTGCACTGAAAATCAATTCGCAATGATATTGTTACAAACTTGTAGGTTGATATTGTTGCATGATAAATAAATTCTTTAATATAATTTGGTCTGATAAGTCCCATTTATTTTTCTTTTTTCACTGTTCACGGTAAATCCCATTTCTAAGGTGGTTATTTTTATTAGGCGCTTAACTGCTCATATCAGCTTTACATTACAAAAATTGGAACTCAGCCCAGTGAACTTAAAATTCCGACAATATCACTGTCTCATGCATGTAACAACATGCAACTATAGACGAATTATAAGAAAGACAGCTACTAACAAAGCTGCAGAACGTGTAATCTAAGTCAATTTGCTCTTGGAGCTTGTCTATGTCTAGTTCACCAATTAGATTCCTAATATTTGCACTGCACGGCATCTGCAAACTATGAAAAAACAAACCCTAAGATATGCAGCAAATCTTTCCATCAAGAAGACTGCTTGGCCCCGTTACAGATAAAGAGCCATTGCTTGCTACATGCTAACAAATCACAACCTAAAACATTCCCTCCATGCGGAGCGTTTATCTTCCTTTCGCACAACTTGGGCTCAAGCCTCTCCTTAAGCCCAAGTGAAAAGTCTCACCTGCTGACACAATCGTCAATCAACAAAAACCATTTGCTACCCTCTTATAACGCAATGAACAACCGCACTAGAAAATTGAAAGCTGCAGAATACCTTCCATTATGTATATATTTCCCAAAACAGAAAAGGTTATAACAAAAACTCAACACAGCACATATCCGCCAGAAACAAAGACGGTTCGTAGTTTGATTTATTTCTATGCTAACCAGAAAGTGTTATGACAACTGATGCTTCAATTGTTCACACCAAAGCACACTAATCTCAGTCCTGCACTTCTTGTTTCTTTCCACTAGATTTGAGATACCAACCTGCAGCAGCACCAATAGTTACAACACCTGCTACAACTGCATAATTCCGGTACTTGTCAGTGGATACCTTGGCAGTTGATTCTCCAGAGGTAGAGCCACTTGGTTTGGCATCAGATATCGAGCCCTCTGAGCTTGCAGTTGGGTTCTCTTCCGGTTTAGGGCCCTGAAAATGTTCAAATAATTGAGCATAGTATTTTTAGCAGAGACATGACAATCCCAACCAAGAACTAGTATGACATTGAACCACATCTAGCAGGCTGGAAGAAAAAATTTAACCAGAACATATAAATCACAATTGATTGGGCGATCGCAATGATAAATATGTGATCAGACATGTAAACTAATAATCAATACGCCAGCAAACCAGACCACACTAAAACTTGAGCTGCTAAACATTTGACTAGGAAACTTCAAGTTGCAAAATGAAGAGCTGAATAAAATATGGTCTTCCAATTTTATCAAGTGTTCCCGAAGGAACAACACACAAATACATTATCTGTAGAGAAAAGTATGATCCCATAGTTGTATTATCTTGTTTCTCAATTTTAACAAGCTTCATTTAACACTACGCAAAGCCCTCAAAAGTAATTCAATTTTCCGAATGCCGAACTCTGGCTGCTTAAACAATGAAGAATGCTTTACATTCTAAAGTGTGGTTATCTAAGATTACTTAAATCTCAAAATACATGAAATGTAAAAACTGTGGTCATACTTTACGCGCAAGCTTCGCCAGCTTCTCTTGCTCAATTTTCTGCATTAAAAACAATAAAAAATAACAGTGAGAAGATATATCACAATAGCATTGCATATACGATAAGTAAACAGACAAAATAGAAACACTCGTCCACACTTCATATACATGTAAGTATGTGGGCACATATATCTACATATTTATATGTATCTGTACACAACATTCTTCACTAGCAGATACACCAAACTTTCAAGTGTGCTGGACTGACACCACAGCAGTAGGATCGCATTTAATGAGATTCTACGACTCTAAATATTTGAAACAGTAAAGAGACATTGGCCACACAGTAAACCACTACAGAAACCAGGTTTTCTAAGAGAGAAAGTAAAACGGAGAAACCTATCAAAGCCTCTATGGAGCAAAAATTTCTACCACCAAATCATCTAAACATTTATCTTCATCAAGATATTTTTTTCCTTCAACGCATCCACCAGGATCATCAAAACTCAAGCACAAAATCAAAGGAGAATCAGAAGCAAATCAAGATCTTGAACCGTTATCTCCATTCCTATTTACCTTGGTTAGCGATGTATTAAGCAGAATAATAGAAAGGGCTCAAGAGGCTAACCTAGTACATGGAATTGTTTCAGGACACGATCAAGTGGAAGTCTCTTACCTCCAATTTGCAGATGATACCATTTTCCTTTTGGATGGCAAGGAAGAGTATTGGTTAAATCTGCTAGAGCTGCTGAAGTTGTTTTCTGATGTTTCTGGAATGAAGATTAATAAAGCTAAAAGTTGCATTTTTGGGATCAATTTCAGAATGGAAGCACTGAATAATATGGTGGGCAATTGGGGTTGCGAGGTAGGTTGCTGGCCTATAGTATACTTGGGTCTTCCTCTCGGGGGAAATCCAAGGGCTCTTAATTTCTGGAATCCAGTAATGGATAAGGTGGAGAAAAGACTTCAAAAATGGAAGAGAGCTTGTTTATCCAAAGGTGGAAGGTTAACGCTAATCCAAGCTGTTTTGAGCAGTATCCCTTCTTACTATATGTCACTGTTTAAGTTGCCTATAGGAGTGGCTGCCAAAGTCGAACAGCTTATGCGTAATTTTTTATGGGAAGGTCTAGATGAAGGGAAGAATTGTCACTTGGTCAAGTGGGAAAGGGTGACTAGATCGAAAGAGGAAGGTGGTCTTGGTATTGGCTCTTTAAGAGAAAGAAATGAAGCCCTCTGAGCTAAATGGTTGTGGAGATTTCCACTAAACCAATTCGCTATGGCATAGGATCATTAAGAGCAAGTACGGAATTGACTCAAATGGGTGGGATACTAAACAGATAGTCAATGTGTCTTGCAGGAATCCTTGACGAGAAATTTCAAAAGGGTATAATTCTTTTCTTCAATGCTGCAGATTTTCTATTAGAAATGGGGAGAGAATTAGATTTTGGGAGGACCTTTGGCTGAAAGAAAGGATACTAAAAAATATGTTTCCTAGACTCTTTTCCCTGTCCAGGAGAAAAAATCAAAGTATATCCTGTCTTGCTAACACTCAGGAGATGACTCTAAATTGGGATTTTGATTTCAGAAGGAATCTGTCCGAGGTTGAAATTGCAGAAGTGGTAATTCTTTTGGATATACTGGGGAATGTGAGATTAAATAGTTCTAGTTCAGATCGGAGATCATGGGAGATCGAGCAGGGTTCATTTTCCTGCAAGTCTTTCAGGTCTTTTCTTCTCTCTACCACCAGCGATGTTTTCCCCCCTTGTATCTCAATCTGGAAGGCGAAGACACCTCCGAAAATCCAATTTTTCGTGTGGCTGGTAACTATTGGCAAGATTAATACTTGCGATAGCATCCAAAGGAGGCAACCAAAGATGTGCTTATCCCCTTCTTGGTGTGTTCTTTGCAAAGAGAATGCAGAAAATATTGATCACTTGTTTATTCATTGTTCGTATTCCCTAAAATTATGGTGGAGGATGTTGGGTGCTCTCGGAGCGGAGTGGGTGATTCCTAAAGGGTGTTTTTGTGTTTTTTAAGTACAGATTTACTCTCAGTCTTAGTAGTTCAGACTCTTTTTATAGGTTTTGTTGTTTGTTCGAGGATTTTTCCTCTTGATTATCAATACAATGTTTCTATTCAAAAAAAAAACATATATATATATATATATATATATATATATAAAATATAACAACTTGGAAATAAATAGAAACAATGGGAATTGGTATCATAGGAAAAGTGGGTATTATTCTCTCAGACAAATGCCTCGATTGTCTTCACAATTGAAAGAATGGAATTAGATCGTCATCATTTTTAATGATCACAGAGATAAGCCCCCACATTGATTTCATAATTCAGATTTTAGAATAAATAAAAGTATTTCGAGAATAACAGACCAACCATTGTGGCAATCAAATCCAGAATGATTAGCCTATGAGGCTATGACTTTGAGCAAGCAGAAAAGAAACCAACCAACGGAACAGTTACTTGAGATCTATCACATCTGATTGATTACTGCCTATGATTAGCCTATACTTCACATGCAGATGCACAAGTTCAAGAAAAAGGAAAAAAAATATTCATGAAATTAAATTTCAGATGATTTGGTGATAAAACTTTTGCACCAAATAAAGCATAAGATGAACAGGGAGATCTGGACTCACTTCGGCCTTTGGTATTGCACCAAAGGTATATTGGAACCACTCCAAGTCAACTCACGCTTTACATACAAGCAAGAAATCACAAGAACTTCTTTCAATTCAGAAATTCTATGAGACAGACACCTAATACGTTACTCATGCGACCAATACTCAAACACTATGAACCTTCACATACATGTGTAAATTGCATTTATACCATTAAAAAAATAGACTTTTCATTACGTGTGCTTGTACTTGGATAGACTTATCTATTATTCTTTGAACATGGCAACTGACACTAAAAGTGTGTTCCAGTTCTATGAACAATAATACGGTATATGATATAGTTCTATAACACATTTGTTTATTACTAATACATACTGACCTAATACATTCCAACAAATATTTAAATAGATTCTTAATCAGTTTGTTATTTCAAGTTTCCCCACGACAGACAAACTATTTACATAGGTTTCTGCTCCTAGATAAAGACCTTTCCTTCATCCAACAATGGTCATCAACCTCAAAAGTTATCTAAATCTAAGAATTTGTATACAAATGCACACAAAACAGCAACAATACAGTTCAAAGGAAAATCATAAGAGAATATATCTAGGGTTTTTATAAATGACCTTAATGTAAACAGCCTCTGCAGCTTTTTCCTCCTCGCCAAGCACTTTTCCACTGCTTGACAGCCTCCGAGTAACAAACCTTGCAGCCATCCTTGACGCCATTGGAGTTGATAATCCTTCCTGAAAAGGATATTATAGATAAGGAAATGCTCTTCTATCTTCTATCCTATAACTGTTGTTTTGAGTTTTATAAGTTCGGGAATACAAAAAAAATAGTAAACCAATGACAATCAACATAAATTATCTTATCCAACCCCAATTTTATTATTTATTTAACTTGATGATAGAACCATTAAATCTATTGATAAGTAGCATTTAGTCAAGTCCTAATTAAACTTGCATGTGCACCATATGATGCTCTCAATTGTACCCCAATCTGAGTAACAACAAAACCATGGAGTATCCAATAAAATTTACACATAGACCCCTTTTGTGTCCAATATACGTTAAGATAAGTATAACAAGTACAATAATTCGGTAAGACCCATTAAGGATCAACACCAATGACAACCCCCAACCCTCATCCCGTCCCACAAAAGAAAAATAGCATAACAAAAGGAAAATGCAAAATGCCAGGGTCTGTTTCACGCATATCTCCAAGATTTCATTCTAGAAAATGTACGTTGTATAATTAACAAAAACAGAACAAGGGTATCTTGTTTAACAATAGTCTGACCATTTATAATCTATCACTAAACAGAACCTTAATGAATGAACTACGCATTGAAGGGCAATCATATTTCCTTTATAGCATCATCCATTCTAAGAAAATCTATTTCAAAACTATACCCAGAAAAGGTTTTTCCAAAGACTACAACATAAAACTAAAGAACCATATGCAATAAAGGGTACTATAAATACTCCCGGAGCTTCGCATTTCATTACAAATCCAGGAGCTGGTACTGAATTACATATTAACCCTAAATCAACTACTTCGAAAATTTAACCTGACGGCAACAATCGGGAGCATAATGTAAATGAAACGAAAACTAATCAAACAAAATCTATCAGAACCACACACTTGAGGTGAACTTACTGATATCAAAATGTTAGGGAAGTCGATCACAAGCCCTAAAATTGCAAGTAAAAAGGAGCCAATTAATATTGGGGAAAAATTGCTTACCGAGCAAATGCTTCTTCTAGAGATTGAGACGACGAGAGAGAAGAGAGAAACAGGTGGTTGCTTGTTGTATTGGGCTGCTATTATGGGTTTGTGAGAGTTTATAAAGGATGGACCGAGTAAGATCGAGGGGCGAAGTTCCTGGCCGTTGGATTCAGGGGAAATATTTCGTTGGCGCAATTGGGCCCTTTCGTTGAGTACGAGTCACAACTACGAATCTAGGATAGTATTTGGAAACTTCTAGTTACACCAAAAATTATTGTCCAAGCAAATTCCAGGCGAATTTTGTTTGTTTTTATCCGAATGCAATGTAACAAATTTTGGGCTTTATTAATTACGTGCCCTCATTAGTAGTGCTTCTGTTTGGATTTTCTTTGTTAGGATATGCTTGATTTCTTTCCTCAAGACGTCATCTTATTAAAATTTAATTTAAGAAATTTAAAATTAACACTCCTACTAAATCTTATTAGAAAATTTAACAAATTTAACACTACTAACGAAAGTAGAGTCGAGGAACTACATAAACCCTAAACCCTATGTATACAGTATGCTAACTCAAAACCACAACGGACAACAAACAAACCCCCTCGTTTTCTTTCTCATCTCGCCCTCTCTATTTTGTTTTTATTTTTTTTATCTAAAGATGTAAAATTCATTGAAATCGTTTCCTTTCTAATATCTCTCCCTCTATTCGCTTTTTATTTTTTCATCTCACATTCTCACATGTAAAAATTAAAAGCTTGAAATCCTCTCAAATGCTTAGTTTTAGATGTTCTACTTTTGAGCCTATGAAAATTTGGGTCAAATTTAAAATATGTCCAAAATGATGGAAAGCATTTGGATTTAGGCCTCTAAATCCAAATCTACCTAATCAAATCCATGAATTCAAACGGATCTACCAAAAGAAGAAGATAATTTTGGATAAATCCAAAAGTTATAATAATTGTTGGATGTAATCCTCGTATTATGTCTATTTGACTTAAGTCCTTTTGATTTAAGTCCTTTCACTACTTTACCACATAAGATTACATTCCCTTTTTAGGAGGTTTACTAAATTTGTCTTTCTTTGTTCCCATACTACCCTTTGGGTTGAGGTGAAAACGGGAAACGAAATGATTTTAAGGTATTAATTAACAAATTAATTGCTTCTAATTGTATAATTCATCGTTTGTTTCTTTTTTGGTTGAGTGCTACTATTTCCACCCCCTTATCCTATTTCCCCACCCACCATATAAATTTGAAAAAACTTAATCCTATCTTTTCACCCACCATTATTCCTAAAATGCCCTTTAATTATTATTTCAAGCAAATTTTCCTTTATGAGCTGGTATGACATAAATGCTCTTCCTATAGTCCTAATTCTACACATCTGGAAGGGATCCTCATTTGCTAACCCATTTTATGCTTCATTCTTCTGCCGTTATTGTCTCAGTTATAAGATAAAGTTCAATGCTATTTTCAGTTTTGTTCAAATTTTTTGATGTTCTGTTGCTTTTCCTTAGAATTAATTTCAGAAACTTGCTTTCGATCATATGGGAAATCACTAGAGGGATGTTGATAATTATCAGTGTTCCAAAGCTGGACAGAGCTTGTCCAATTCTTCTTATCTCTACAGTCCTTTTCTTTCTTATTGTTATTGGTTCCACTATTGTTTTTTTTCACAATTCTTCTTGAACATTTGGTGCTGTACATTGCATTTTGCATCTTCCTTCAGAGTTAGAATTGCTGCAATCAATATGAAGAAAGCAAACCCAGAAAAAGAGTTATAACGAAACAAAAATCCATTGATTAAAATCTTCAAAACTAAAAACCCATTAACCAAACCCAACAAACACGAAAAAACCCAATTCTCAAATCAAACTAATATCATTTACTGAATACCATCAATCAAATGTTTTACTGAAATGGAAAAACGAAAAACAACCATCATTCAATAGAAACATGCAGAGAGGAAGCTCGCGCTTGAAGGCATCGATCTTCCTCATCTCTTCCCTCCAATCGCTTAACAAAATCATCAAGCTTGGACAGCCTCTCGGACACATTACCGATCATTGAAACCTCCCTGAGGAAATCACTGATCGTTTTAGGCACAAAACTGGGTCTAAAATCCAAGCTCAGTTCAGGAGGAACCGAACCCATTTGAGAGAGAGAGGTGAAAACGAGAATCAGAAATAGTGAGAATCTATTTTCAGACCCTATTTTTCATCAAGTACTTTTTTGGTAAATTTGTCTTCAAAAATTGTGAAGATGAGGTGAGTGGGAAAATAGGACAGGTGGATGGAAATAGTATCACTCTTTTAGTTTTACCATGCAATTATATTAATTTCAAATTAAGAAGTTGCATTATGCATATAACGTTGGCTCTTTTTCTTTTTTCATTTTACCATGTCTTTTTTTGGTAAATACTATGAGGTGTCCCCACACCCAAAGGGTGGATTAATCCACACTCGGAGTTCAGCTTGCCCCTGACCACAAAATGCTTTCAACGGGTTTCAAACCCCCTGCTATTAAAGCACCAGATAGCTCACCAGTTGAAGGTGGCAGTTTGGCAATCGCACCACACCGTGTGGTTCTCTTTTCCCATTTTCCCATGTGTTTGTTTTGCTTTCATTATGTTGTTTTTTATTGTTGGTTGTATTAATGAGATTCACACATTACCTCATGCATAATTTCATGTGGGCACTTACTTGATCGGTTGGTATAGAGTAATGCTACTCTTACAACATTTGTATACCACATTTTAGAGATGGGCATGGTTCGGTTTAGATCGGTTATTGCCTCAAAATGGAACTGAATTCGGCACTATTTATTCGGTTCAGTTCAATATGATTTTAATATAAAAAATTATAAAACTGTCCAGTTAGGGTTGAATCGATTTCGATCCGATTCCAGTTCAATTCAGTTTTGAACCATATTATTATTATTATTATTTTATACAAATTTTAATTGAAATATTATTATTTTTGCTTGAAAATTAAAAATTATCCAATTTCATACAAAAAGAAATATTGAGACTAGAAAATAGAGATGTTTTGAAATTGAACTTGAATAAATATTAGTTATAAGATTAAAAATTATAGCATTGGATATAAATAAATATTAAAATTATATATTTTTCAATTTGCCCAATTTTGGTCGGCCCGATTCAGTTCGTTGGGGTATAGAACCGCAACGGGAACTATACCTAACAACCCAAAAAAGAAAAGAAAAAAGAATATACATGATAAAATTTCTCAATTTGATTGTTTCACATAAGCACTTCTACTTTTGAACTATTCCTGGTCCACGTTTCTTTTCGGTAGCTTGTCTTCTTCTACTATTGAACTATTCTAGAAACTGAGGAAGCTTCACACAAGTTTCCAGTCAATTATAATAAGCTTTGGTCGACCCTCTTTGTTTCTTGGCTCTCAGTGGGGAAGCCACTGGCCATATAATATCGTCTCGTCTTTATTAATTATTGGGTGTTAGGTTTCTGGTCTTCTTCCTCCAGCTGAAATAAAGTAGGTAGACCAATCTACAGGCTCAACTGTATAGTCAAACCCTCCAAGGCCTCGTTTGGTTTGGTGGGTATTGGATATTAGCTTAGTTTTTTAGTTTTATTTTTTTAATAGAAAAGAATGTATTTCATTAAACCGAAAAGAACATTACATGGTAAGAACTAGCAGCATGTTAACGGGAGTCTCGTTAAAACCTTCCCGAAGAAAACAAAATCCTAGGATAGGAAAGAGTACCACCCATGCTATTGACTAAATAGAAGAGTCAAACAATTTATGAGAAACAGACAAACCTCTAAAACCCAACCACAAAACCCCTTAAAACCATATTTAGTGCAAAAAAAATGAATATATCTAGGACAAAAGATAATCTCATCATAATTCAATTACATGCATTTTTGTAAGATAATTTAGTCTTAAAAAAAAAGGCGGGATACATAAGACCGGGAGCCCAGACTCGAAATTGAAACACTAATGCCAATTAATAAAGAGTACTTATCATTTCTAGGCCCAGTTTCGGATTGCTGTCACTTCTAAAAAAAGTTGCTTCTGCTGTGCTTTGAAAATAATTAGCTGCAAAGTAAAGCAGCTCCATGTTTGGTAAACAATATTTTTAAAGTGCTGTTAGTACTAAAAGTAGTGTAAAAAATATTTGGTAAATTTTAATATAAAATTGTTGTACACTGTGATAATGATTAAAATAGACATGATATTAAAAGTGTTATGTACTAATCATGTGGTGGTAGTGGTAGTGATGGAGTGGAAGTGGTGGTAGTGATGGAGTGGAAGTGGTGGTGGTGATGAAGGTGGAGTTGGTGGTTGTGGTAGTGGTGGTGGTGGGGATGGCGGTTGTGGAGGTGGTGGTGGTGGTGGTGTTGGTTGTGGAGGTGGTGGTGGTGGTGGTGTTGGTTGTGGAGGTGGTGGTGGATTTGGAGGAGGTGGCGGTTGTGGTGGTGGCGGAGGATGTCGTGGTGGTGGTGATGTTGGTTTTGGAGGTGGTGGTGGATTTGGAGGTTTTGAAGGAGGTGGTGATTGTGATGGTGGTGGTGGTGGTTGTGGTTGTGGTTGTGGTAGTGGTGGCAGAGGATGAGGATGAGGAGGATGTGGTGGTGGTGGTGGCGAAGGATGAGGATGAGGAGGATGTGGTGGTGGTGGCGGTGGCGGTGACAGTGACGGTGGTTGTGGAGGTAGTGAATGTGATGGTACAAGTGGTAAAGTTGGATGTGGAAGTGGATGTGGTGTCATTTTTAAAAATGAATTATGGTATTTTGGGAATTAAAAAAATTCATTAAATGTTCATCTCTGCTTCTTTTGAAAGCAACTTTGAAAAGCAACTCAGAACCTGCTTTTAAAAGCTGCTGTCAAAAGGCCATTGCTTTTAAAATAATCGGGATATTTTCTTTTTACCAAACAACTTAAACTGCTTAACTTTAAAGTGAAGCATGTTTTTTGCGAAAAAAAAAAAAAGCAATCCCAAACGGGGCCCTAGTCCAATATAATTCAAATCCTATCTCCTAATGTAATTCAATCCTAACTACCAAACACGAGTTCAGTTTTCCTGTTACCATTTCTCCTATGCCCACCTTGTTACCTATCTAATTCTTTGACACATGTCATTCCACTTAACCCAAGTTGACAGTGTTAACTTTTAATTAAATTAAATAATAAAAACTCTAATAATTGAAGGAAAAAAAAGAGACCCATCGTAAATCTTCTAGGAAGGGAAAGCATCAGAGAAATAAAAATGTTTTCTGCAATGTTCATGAAAAAGCCAGACAAGGCAAACGCTCTAAAGCAGCTGCGAAGTCATGTGGCCATGTTTTCTTTTTTTTAAACAAAAGAAAACCCAACATCGAACTCCCACCCACCCCCAATCCGTCATCAACCCCACCTTGCCGGCGCAGCCCCCTCTCCTCCTTGTCGTCGGAAAAGCCTTTTTTCTCTCTTTCTCCCCCTTCATTCTAGATCTAGATCCAGATTCTTCCCTTACTCTTCTAGCTTGTTCTTTGAAAGAGAGAAAGAGATCAAGAGGGAAGCAAAGAAATCAAGGGAAAGAGAGAAACAAGGGGGGACAGAGGTAGACAAAAGGAATTTCCAGCGGCAAGGAGGAGAGTTTTGGTGGCCGACTGGTTTGGGGTTGCTATGGATTGAGGATGGGTGCGAGTTTGATCTTGGCTGTTTTATTCCCCTTCAATTATTTGTTTTTATTATTTAATTTAATTAAACTTAACACTGTTAACTTAAAGTTAAGTAGAAGGACATGTGTCAAAGAGTTAGATAGGTAACAGGTGGGCACAGGAGAAATGATAACAGGAAAACTGAACTCACCAAACACGGCCCAAGAGTTCAAATTTTCCACAGCCGTCGGGTCTTATATTCACACAGCTTTATATTGTGGACATGTTAAAAAGAAGACAAAACATTATACTTCGAGTGAAACTTTTCCCGGTTAGAGACCCAAGTCCTACAGTTTCCCACTAAGCAAGAACATATAGCAACCCCCTTTTATATATATATATATTGAAGTTTCCACCAAGTATGGCCAACCGTACGTAGAGAAGATTGGCGGCATATCTCTTCTTTTTTTGTTCAGTTTCTCTCTTAAACCTATCTAGAGAGGCGTGGTGGTGCTGTTTGGATCTATTTGGGTACTTGGAACACTGTAAGTATAATCTTTATATCCGTGACTTCTTCCTTCCTTGCCTGTTCTCTCTTTCATTTTCATTTTCTTTATTTCTTCTTTTAGTTTTTGAAGAAAGAAAAAACTCCAACAAATTCTTCACAAGGCTCCATATCCATGATTTCATAGCAGTGATCCAAATTTTCCACCTTCTATTTATATGAATGATTACCTCCAATGATAAGGAAAAAGAATTGTCTGTGTTGCCAAAATTCAAAATTAACGGTCTTAAAATAATTTTAGGGCTCGTTTGGAACTGCTTTTCTAAGAAGCACTTCTACTTATAAGTGCTTCTACCAAAAACGCTTTTATTATAAAGGCGTTGAAATTTTCACAAGAAATCGAAGTGTTTTTTGGAAAAGCACTTCAAGAAGCACATGGCAGGTGGTTTTCCAAAAAGCGCTTCTATGGCCCAAAAGTACTTCTAAACTTTTCTGCCAAATGCTATCAAAAGCACTTTTAGTTGTTAGAAAGCGCTTTTAATTGTTCCAGAAGCACTCTCGAACGGGCCCTTATTTACACAAATTCAACATAGATAGTTTTGTTTTTATTTGTTTGTATGCATGCGATGAGCATCATCTTGAGTATTTCCGCACACCCATTATCTTCACGTTTTATTTTGGTATCCACCCCTGTATAAATTATAATCATGATATTAGTTATGCATCGTTAATTTCTTCATTTGACTTGTTCAGCTTGTACGTACATGCGTCAAATCAAAGATTAGTCTAAACTTAAACGCAAGTAGGAAAAATATAGACTTTTAAGAAGAACTGTTGACTAGAATGGAGCAAACAATAATTGAGTTGAGAATTTTTCTTTTTTGCTTTCGGTTATATACATTAAAAATATATATCATTTCCATTGACTCCAAATTTTTAACTGCGAAAGTTTGGAAACAATAATAAAAAAATAAAAAAATCTTTGTCGTTATGTCAAGGACGGCCGGGTCCACATGGCATTTCATTGTCGGGCGTAGTGCCAATTTGGCTGGTTGATGAACTTCATGTAACAATTGTTTTGGTGGTACGTCAGCCTTCACGTAGTGAACGACGTCAGCAGGAAAAATCATCACTGATTTTTTTTGTTTTACTTTTTTCGAAGGGCGCTGATTTTCTCTCTTTTGTCTGCTTACATTCTCTTATATTTTTTAATTTTTTTTACTATAACATATAAGGGAGTGTAGACAAAGGAGAAGTGAGAATACGAAATTTCCAACGAAGGAAATTTACGTGTGTAGTTAATACCTAACACATAGTTTGTAGTAAGATAGGAGATAGAAAAATTAGGAATCAAAAATATACATGTGTATTATTGGACAAAATTCAAAATAAATTTGAAAACATGTTCGGCTACTATATAGTATTTTGGTATTATTTATTTACCGTTTTTAGTGTATAGTCTTCGTAATAAGATGCAAAATATATGTGAGTCTTACTTGTATTATTCAAAAATCTGTAATAAAACAATACATGTATTAAGCGTTGAGAATATGTATATATGTACATAATACGTGAATATATAATACGTTTGTCTTTCACAAAAGTTTATTTAACCGTTGTATTTTGAAAAAGCACATATGAGAAGGGAAAGTACGTTCATGTATAATACACGTACGTGCGTTATAAGATGAAGAATCGACTGAAGAAAGAAAATACTTATTGTCGTAGAAATAGATGGCTTATGTTTTATTGTGTCTTCTTGCTTATAGCCAAGCTTATTGCTTTAGAAATATATAATTACTTGCTGAATAGTTCAAGTTTTTGCGCAGGTACAACGCATTTGAGCAAGTTTAAATATTTGGAACCATGTCTAGCCCAGGACCACAATCTGCACCTGCTTCCACCGAGCCTAAGCATCCTTCACGTCATCTGCTAGAAAAAAGCGAAAGTACGTATGATATCTGTTTAATATGAAGAAGAAAGAGTCGAATAAAACATTTCGTGACTATACATTCAACTCAAATTAATTCGTCATATGACTTGATTCCTTTAAATCCTACACAGGAGAAGCATACTTGAACTTATGTGTGCCTCTGCACAAAGCTGCAATAAAGGGTGATTGGGATACCGCTAAAACATTCTTAACTAGCCATCCTACACTTTTAAGTGCTAGCATAACAAAAGCATGGCAGACCGCTCTTCACATTGCAGCAGGTGCAAGGCATTTCCACTTTGTGGAGGAACTGGTCAAAATGATGGATGAAAAAGACTTGGCACTTCAAGACAACAAAGAAAACACTGCATTGAGTTTTGCAGCCGGAGCTGGAGCCAAAGAAATTGCCAAGATTATGATTGACAAAAATAAGTTATTGCCAACAATTCAAACTGGTGAAGGACTGACACCGCTCTTTATGGCTGCTTTGCTAGGACGGTCTGAAATGGCGTGGTACTTATACCGTGAAACGTATCCAACGCCAAAGGAAACGAACCGCAATGCTCTATTTTTTTCTTGTATCGATACTGGTCTTTATGGTAAGTTGCAAAAATTCTTCTTCATGTTATTTTCTCTCTCTCTCTCTCTCTCTCTCTCTCTCTCTCTCTCTCTCTCTCTCTCTCTCTCTCTCTCTCTCTCTCTTTCTAATAGCATTTATCAAATTAATGGTGGAGCTTGTTAAACATTAAACAATTAATTTATATTTTATTTTACTCATATCTTAGATTATTTGACTTAGATATAGTAGAACCAGTTCCACCCATTCTAGTAATTTAATTGGAAATTTTTTTGCCTTAATGTTTCGTACCCTTTAATTCTGTTGAATTTAGTCATCAAGTCTATAAGAAGATCTCTTCTATATTTTTATGTGCACTTAGAAGTGGAGGAATTAATTAATGATAAACTTTTATTTCAAAATTCTTTGCTTTCTTCTTTCTTATATCCCTATGAAATTATGCAGATTTAGCCATGAAGATGCTGGAAGATGATACAACACTAGCAACTGCCCGTAATTCCAATGCAGAAACTGCCTTACATGTCTTGGCTCGAAGGGCTTTAGAATTTGGTGGCCAAAGTACTTCAGGAATGTGCAGTAGGCTCATGAACTCATGTGAGTTGATTCTTCGAAAATTATATATGATATTGACATGTGTAATAATTAGTTGTGTGTTTTTGTTTATTTGGTAATCTTGCCTTGTTGTTTATTGACCTTTTTACATCATAAAATTAAGTAGTCTCAGGCATTGAGGATTCGTACAAAAGCTTGAAGCAAACTAAAGCCCTAGAACTAGTCGAATGCCTTTGGGATCAAATCTTGAAACACGACGATGACGATGTCATGTGCCTCATCACAGAACCTTCGGAAGTACTATTTGACGCTACGAGATTAGGAAATTATGAGTTCCTGTCTGTGCTTATTAATGCTTATCCAGATTTACTATGGGAAACGGATGACGAAAATCGGACTATATTCCATGTTGCAGTCTTGTATCGTCATGCAAGTATCTTCAATTTAGTACATGAGACGGGTTCAATCAAAGACATCATAGTGGCATATACTGATGATGAGAATAACAACATTTTACATCTTGCTGCAAAACTAGCACCTCAAAATCAACTCAATCTTGTATCAGGAGCAGCTCTACAAATGCAGCGAGAGTTAGTATGGTTTGAGGTACCTCTCCTTGTACCCTTACAATCCTTACCATTTTATTATGTGTTAAATGTATTCTTTTAAACATTATTGCCCTTTTTGTAAACATTTCTTTTTTATTCAACAACTGGACGTACACGAGATTCGAACTCATGATAATAACACAAAGTAGAGACTAAATTACAAACACTTAAAAGCTCTCTTATCTATCATAGTAGCAGCTGTCAAAAGGCGTTGCACAATATAAAATAACATTGAATCCAAGTCTAATGAAATTGATTGGGATGAAAAGAAAGCTCTTGATAGAATGCATTGGTGGCCTCCTTATTACTTCTACATTTATTTTAAACAGTTTCAATTGTTTACGCGTAAAATATTTTTATGTCCTTCAATTTTCATCATCGATTTTTCCTATGACAGGAAGTGAAAAAGATTGTTCAACCTCTGTCCATAGATATGAAAAACAAGGAAGGCAAAACACCTCGAGAATTATTCACTAGTGAGCATGAGAAGTTATTGCGTAAGGGAGAATCATGGATGAAGAACACTGCAAATTCGTGCATGCTTGTTGCGACCATTATCACCACTGTCGTGTTTGCAGCTGCATTTAGCATACCAGGTGGTATAGCTGATAATACAAGAGCACCAAAATTCCTAAAAGATACAGCATTTCTCATCTTTGTCATATCAGATGGAGTAGCACTCTTTTCCTCTTCAACTTCCATGCTGATGTTCTTGTACATCCTCACCTCTCGGTATGCAGAAAACGATTTTCTCAAATCCTTACCGTTGAAGTTAATGGTAGGACTCGCATCACTCTTCATCTCCATGACATCCATGATGATAGCCTTCAGCACAGCCTTCTATTTATCTTGTCACTACGGATTAGGTTTCGTCTCGGATTTTATATTTATATTAACATTTGTTCCAGTTGTCTTGTTCGTTTTCTTGCAATATCCACTCTTGTGCGATATCTTCTTGTCAACATATTATTCAAGTCTTATATTTCAGCCAAGAAAACATATGATCCAATAGAAAGCCAAATCCTCAATGTTTAACCTTACCCCAGAATAATGTGTATCTATGCATTATAATTGAGGAAAAATTTGTAATCAAGTACTTTTGTAATAGTGATATATATTGATTCAGTAAGTCTTCGTACTTTGTGTGCTCAACAACATTATCTGAAAGAGGATTTTAGATTACTATAGTTCGAAAGATGAATTCAAACGGATCCTTATTGCCTCCATACAAAAAAAAAAAAAAACAAATAAGATAATTTGGGATAAATTCAAAAGTTATAATAATAGTTGGATGTAATCCTCGTATCATGTATATTTGAATTTTTAATGTGTTTTTCTTATTTACCACAAAAGTTAAAATCGACATCACAAAAAAATTAAGTAAAATCAAAGGAGCTTCATCTAAAACCAACAACGCGTGAACTATACTCAATGACAACTGATCATTTTGGACGTAGTCTAACAACCCAAAAAGGAATATACAAAAGAATATACATGATAAAATTTCTCAATTTGATTGTTTCACATAATCACTTCTACTTTTGAACTATTCCTAGTCCACATTTCTTTTCGGTAGCTTGTCTTCTTCTAGAAACTGAGGAAGCTTCACACAAGTTTCCAGTCAATTATAATAAGCTTTGGTCGACGCTCTTTGTCTCTTGGCTCTCCGTGGGAAGCCACTGGCCATATAATATCGTCTTGTCTTTATTAATTATTGGATGTTTGGTGTCTTGTCTTCCTCCTCCAGCTGAAAGAAATTAGGGAGACCAATCTACAGGCTCAACTGTACAGTCAACCCTCCAAGGCCTCGTTTGGTTTGGTGGGTATTGGATATTAGCTTAGTTTTTTTCTTTTTAGAAAAGATTGTGTTTCATTAAACTGAAATGAATATTACATTATAAGAACTAGCATGTTAACGGCGGTCTCGTTCAAACCTTCCCAGAGAAAACAAAACTCTGGGATAGGAAAAAATATCATCCATGCTATTAACTAAACAGAAGAGTCAAACAACTTATACGAAACAAACAAACCACAAAACCCCTTTAAACCATATTTAGTGCTAAAAAAATGAATTTAGTGCTAAAAAAATGAATATATCTAGGACAAAAGATAATCTCACCATAATTCAATTACATGCATTTTTGTAAAGGTGGGACACATAAGACCGGGAGCCCAGACTCGAAATCAAAACACTAATATGCCAACTAATAAAGAGTACTTATCATTTCCAGTCCAATGTAATTCCAATCCTATCTCCTAATTAGAGCAGGCCATGGGTAATCTGAGGCCTAGGGCAAAAATCTAAAGTGTGCCCTAAATAATGTATACATTAAAATTATAAATTTTTTATCAACTAATTAATTTTATTAAAATTATAGCATTCATTGTTTTACAACATGAGCCTTCCCATTTGTTATTGTTTGATGATAATAATTTGAGGAAAAATATCATTGTGTTCATCCATAGGGAATTTGCAGTTAGTTTCTCCCACATGAAACTTTTCTAAAAGTAAATCTGCCATTTTTGCATCATAAACTTTCAATTCATTTTCATTTTCTGCTTATTCTTCCAAATGAATATGAACAATTCATTTGGTAAATCTTCAGATAAATTTTCAGTTTAAACGAGGTAATCCATTACATACAAAACTCACGTTCTCCCTGCAAAATTGATTAAGACCCTAGAAAAATCATCTTTGTTGCTTATCTGGGTCTGCACTTGAAACCCATCTCAATTCTCAATGAATAAGTTCTCAATTGGCGACCTTGAATATGCAAGAATGCCTATATAAAGTGATTATTTGGAAAATAGCAGCAACATAGAGAATAAATAGACAAAGAGAAAGGACTGATAGCTCTGTTGGCTTTTCTCTTCTGTCATGGAGAGGAAAGGATAGGGAAAGAGAGAGGCGATGGAGAGGAGAGAGGCTGCAGTGTGACTGTGAGTGAGGGATGATACATATATAAGAAAATTGAGACAACAAGAATCTAAACCTTAGTATGGTCTGGTTTTGTTTTTTTTTTTTTTTTGGGATAGGATTAAAAAACAATATATTTGCTAGCATATATGGGTTAGCACGCGCTTTTGGGAAGGGAGGATTAAACAAAAATGCACGCCTGGTTACTTTTTTTTTTTTTTTTCTGAGGACTTTTTATTTATTTATTTGTTTTGTTCTATACGTATATAATATATGGCTTAAATTGATTTTTTTTGTGCCCCTTTCAATTATGGGCCCCGGTCCCAGGCCCCAGTTGCCCTCCCCAAGGGCCGGCTCTAATCTAAGTCAATCCTAACCTAACTACCAAACACGGCCCAAGAGTACTAATTTTCCACAGCCATATGATCATATTCACACAACTTTATATTGTGGAAATTTTTGAAAAGAAGACAAAACATTATGCTTCGAGTGAACCTTTTCCCCGCTAGAGACCCAAGTCTTAAAGTTTCCCACTAAGCAAGAACATATAGCAACCCCCTTTTATATATATATATTCAAGTTTCCACCAAGCATGGCCAACCGTACGTAGAGAAGATTGGCACCATATATCTTCTTTTTTTGTTCAGTTTCTCTCTAAAACCTACCTGGAGAGGAGTGGTGGTGCTGTTTCGATCTATTTGGGTACTTGGAACACTGTAAGTATAATCTTTATATCCATGACTTCTTCCTTCCTTGCCTGTTCTCTCTTTCATTTTCATTTTCTTTATTTTTTCTTTTAGTTTTTGAAGAAAGAAAAACACTCCAACAAATTCTTCACAAGGCTCCAGATCCATGATTTCATAGCAGTGATCCAAAATTCAAAATTAACGGTCTTAAAACAGTTTTATTTTTACTTTTATGTATCACGCATGTATTTATTTACACAAATTCAACAGTTTTGTTTTTATTCGTTTGTATGCATGAGATGAGTATCGTCCTCGATATTTCCACACACCCATTATCTTCATATTTTTTTTTGGGGTAAAACATTATCTTCATATTTTATTTTGTTATGCATCGTTAATTTCTTCATTTGACTAGTTCATCTTGTACGTACATGCGTCAAATCAAAGATTAGTCTAAACTTAAATGCAAGTAGGAAAAATATAGACTGTTAAGAAGATCGGGAATTAATATAGAAAGACTTTTGACTAGAATGCAGCAAACAATAATTGAGTTGAGAATTTTTCTTTTTTGCTTTAGGTTATATAGATTAAAAATATATATCATTTCCATTGACTCCAAATTTTTAACTGCAAAAGTTTGGAAACAATAATAAATAAAAAATAAAAAGGACGCCCGGGTCCACATTGCATTTCATTGTCGGACGTTAGTGCCAATTTGGCTGGTTCATGTAATAATTGTTTTGGTCGTTCGTCAGCCTTCATGTAGGTGACCGACGTCAGCAGGAAAAATCACCACTGATTTTTTTTGTTTTACTTTTCTTAAAGGGAGTTGATTTTCTCTCTTTCGTCCGCTTACATTCCTTTTTATCTTTTAATATTTTTTATCATAACATATAACGGGTGTAGACGAAAGAGAAGTGAGAACACAAAATTTCCAACAACGGAAATGTAAGTGGATAAAAAAGGAGTGTGAAAATTAGCTCCATTTTTTAAAACAGAAATACATTAGAAATTAGATCCCTTTGAGATCTTAATACTGTACAAGTCAAAATGCACTCTAATAAGTACATCCAATGGAAAATTACTAACCCAAATACATGAATTATTGTAGCAATGTCTCTTTTTAGCCAACTGCTCAGCTACCATGTTAATCTCTCTATAGACATGTGTGACTTGAGCAAAATTTCCAAGAAGATTCCAGATGTCTTTTGCAATTGAATGTAAAATCCATGGTAAATTAGCTCGTTTTGTAATGATTATATAGTATTTTTGTCTTAAACAAAAGTGTATTTAACCGTTGTACTTTGAAAAAGCACATATGAGAAGGGAAAGTACGCTCATGTATAATACACGTGTGTTATAAGATGAAGAAAGAAAATTCTTATTGTCGTAGAAATAGATGGCTCATGTTTTATTGTGCTTTCTTGCTTTTGACCTAGCTTATTGCTTTAGAAATATATAATTACTTGCTGCGCACATTGTTCAAGTTTTTGAGCAGGTACGACGCATTTGAGCAAGTTTAAATATTTGGAACCATGTCTAGCCCAGGACCACAATCTACACCTGCTTCCACAGAGCCTAAGCATCCTTCACGTCATCTGCTAGAAAAAAGCAATAGTACGTATGATATCTGTTTAATATGAAGAAGAAAGAGTAGAATAAAACATTTCTTGACTATACATTCAACACAAATTAATTCGTCATATGACTTGATTCCTTTAAATCCTACACAGGAGAAGCATACTTGAACTTATGTGTGCCTCTGCACAAAGCTGCAATAAAGGGTGATTGGGATACCGCTAAAACATTCTTAACTAATGATCCTACACTTTTAAGCGCTAGCATAACAAAAGGATCGCAGACCGCTCTTCACATTGCAGCAGGTGCAAGGCATATTCACTTTGTGGAGGAACTGGTCAAAATGATGGATGAAGAAGACTTGGCACTTCAAGACAACAAAGAAAACACTGCATTGAGTTTTGCAGCCGGAGCTGGAGCCATAGAAATTGCCGAGATTATGATTCGGAAAAATAAGTTATTGCCAACAATTCAAACTGGTAAAGGACTGACACCGTTCTTTATGGCTGCTTTGCTAGTACGGTCTGAAATGGCGTGCTTATACCGTGAAACGTATCCAACGCTAAATGAAACGAACCGCAAGGATCTATTTTTTTCTTTTATCGATACTGGTCTTTATGGTAAGTTGCACAAAATTCTTCTTCCTTGTGAAATTTTCTCTCTCTCTCTCTCTCTTTTTAATAGCATTTATCAAATTAATGGTGGAGCTTGTTAAACATTAAACAATTAATTTATATTTTCTTTTACTCATATCTTAGATTATTTGACTTAGATATATATAGTAGAACCAGTTCCACCCATTCTAGTAATTTAATTGGAAATTTTTTTCCCTTAATGTTACGTACCCTTTAATTCTGTTGAATTTTAGTTATCAAGTCTATAAGAAGATCTCTTCTATATTTTTATGTGCACTTAGAAGTGGAGGAATTAATTAATGATAAACTTTTATTTCAAAATTCTTTGCTTTCTTTCTTTCTTATATCCCTATGAAATTATGCAGATTTAGCCATGAAGATGCTAGAAGATGATACAACACTAGCAACGGCCCGTAATTCCAATGCAGAAACTGCCTTACATGTCTTGGCTCGAAGGCCTTTAGAATTTGGTGGCCGAAGTACTTCAGGAATGTGCAGTAGGCTCATGAACTCATGTGAGTTGATTCTTCGAAAATTATATATGATATTGACATGTGTAATAATTAGTTGTGTGTTTTTGTTTATTTGGTAATCTTGCCTTGTTGTTTATTGACCTTTTTACATCATAAAAATTAAGTAGTCTCAGGCACTGAGGATTCGTACAAAAGCTTGAAGCAAACTAAAGCCCTAGAACTAGTCAAATGCCTTTGGGATCAAATCTTGAAACACAATGATGATGATGTCATGTGCCTCATCAGAGAACCTTCGGAAGTACTATTTGACGCGACGAGATTAGGAAATTATGAGTTCCTGTCTGTGCTTATTAATGCTTATCCAGATTTACTATGGGAAACTGATGATGAAAATCGGACTATATTCCATGTTGCAGTCTTGTATCGTCATGCAAGTATCTTCAATTTAATGCATGAGACGGGTTCAATCAAAGACATCATAGTGACATATATAACTGATGATGATCAGAATAACAACATTTTACATCTTGCTGCAAAACTAGCACCTCAAACTCAACTCAATCTTGTGTCAGGTGCAGCTCTACAAATGCAGCGAGAGTTAGTATGGTTTGAGGTACCTCTCCTTGTACCCTTACAATCCTTACCATTTTATTATGTGTTAAATGTATTCTTTTAAACATTATTGCCCTTTTTGTAAACATTTCTTTTTTATTCAACAACTGGACGTACACGAGATTCGAACTCATGATAATAACACAAAATAGAGACTAAATTACAAACACTTAAAAGCTCTCTTATCTATCATAGTAGCAGCTGTCAAAAGGCGTTGCACAATATAAAATAACATTGAATCCAAGTCTAATGAAATTGATTGGGATGAAAAGAAAGCTCTTGATAGAATGCATTGGTGGCCTCCTTATTACTTCTACATTTATTTTAAACAGTTTCAATTGTTTACGAGTAAAATATTTTTATGTCCTTCAATTTTCATCATCAATTTTTCCTATGACAGGAAGTGAAAAAGATTGTTCAACCTCTGTCCATAGATATGAAAAACAAGGACGGCAAAACACCTCGAGAATTATTCACTAGTGAGCATGAGGAGTTATTGCGTAAGGGAGAGTCATGGATGAAGGAAACTGCAAATTCGTGCATGCTTGTTGCGACCCTCATCACCACTGTCGTGTTTTCAGCTGCATTTAGCATACCAGGTGGTATAGCTGATAATACAGGAGCACCAAAATTCCTAAAAGATACAGCGTTTCTCATCTTTGCCATATCAGATGGAGTAGCACTCTTTTCCTCTTCAACTTCCATGCTGATGTTCTTGTACATCCTCACCTCACGGTATACAGAAAACGATTTTCTAAAATCCTTACCGTTGAAGTTAATGGCAGGACTCGCATCACTCTTCATCTCCATGACATCCATGATGATAGCCTTCAGCACAACCTTCTATTTATCTTGTCACGGATTAGGTTTCGTCTCGGATTTTATATTTATATTAACATTTGTTCCAGTTGTCTTGTTCGTTTTCTTGCAATATCCACTGTTGTGTGATATGTTCTTGTCAACATATTATTCAAGTCTTATATTTCAGCCCAGAAAACATATGATCCAATAGAAAGCCAAATCCTCAATGTTTAACCTACCCCCAGAATAATGTGTATCTATGCATTATAATTTGTAATCAGGTATTTTAGTAATAGTGATATTGATTCAATAAGTCTTCGTATCGTACTTTGTGTGCTTGAATCAACAACAGTTCGAAAGATGAGTTGTTACTAGAATTTCATAATCCTATATATGCATTTTTTTCTACTAATTTTGATTCTTGAATGTTCGAACCTCTGCCATCTACTTAATATTCTGGAAACACCAGTCTTTTTTTGGGTCGTATGGAAACACTAGTCTACAAACATAAGTTCTTTAGCGAGGAAATATTTCCTTGTAGAAAGTAATCAATTCCTCATTAAACTTGTTCAACGAGTAAATATTTTGAGTATTTCTTTGAGCATGAATTACATAGCCAAAACTGAAAACAACGAGTAAATATAAGTTGTTTTAAAAAACAAGGTAATTTTGAAAACTGAAAACAAAATCTGTTACCAAACCTGTTAGTGTATTCTCTGTCTCAACTATCTTTGGAGTTTTATTGTACAAGTTAGGACTTTCTGATTCTAATAAACTGGTTATATTAAAATTAAAATAGCCAAAATAAAAAAAAACCATGAAATGTTCCAAATTCCTAAGTAATAAATGACACATAATATATATATGCAAACCGGGGCGGAGCCATATATTGTGGTCCCAGACCCCCCATCAATCTATTGATCCCTTGTATTTATATATTATATTATACTATATTTTTTGCAGCATCGGAAGAAGAAGAATCACCATATGATCATCGCAGCCAGAACTTCCACTTTCTCTTTCTCTTGTATTATTTTTTTCCAGTATTCCTCGTATCTTTTCGGTAGATTGTCTTCTTCTAGGGGCGGCAGTGAGTGTGGCCTCCTCAGAGATTGGGAAAGCCATATATCTATATTTTTGCCCTTTGCTATATCTTTATTATTATGTTTTTGTACAATTGTCTAGGCGTGGGTTTTGCCTTCACGTGCGAGGGGACCTATGTATCACTTCGCTCCAAATTGACACATCTTTTGAGGAAGTTTCCTGCAAGTTTCCCTTCAATTATAATCAGCTTTGGTCGAGTGTCTTTTGACTCTTGCCCCACCACCGACAATATAATATCATTTCATCTTTGTTAAATTTTAGGTGGTGGTGAGTGAGCGTCGTCTTCTTCCACCTGAAATGAGAGTACGGATGTCACTGTATTGGCTCAACTACTCAAGCCTTTCAATTTCAAGAGCACTACTTTTCCACACCCCTCGGGTCTTATTTAAAACTTCATATTTTCGACATTTTTTTACCCTTTAAAAATAAAGTAAAACAAAAGACTAATTATATAATATATTTGGGAGTGAAAGTTGACCAATTATTACTGTCTTCGAGTTTCCCACTAAGCAAAGCTATAGAGAGAGAGAGTGGAAGTAGTTCTGTTTGGCTTCAAGACTTTCGCCCTTCCTTCCTACTAGCTATATATAATCTTCAAGTTTCCACCATAGACAAGAGCGGTGGTTGCTATTTTAGTCTCTCTCTCTCTCTCTCTCTCTCTCTCAAGGGTCGTGCTGGCGGCTGCTTAGCTTTTGATCTGTCATGTGAGTAACCTGCTTATCCATTCCTCCTGTTAATTAGTTTTTGATCTGTCTTTCAAAACCCCCACACTTATTCTTTGATGATCCGTTGACAAATTTCATATCGATTCTTGTTATCTGGGGGCAAATTTTGACCTATAGTGTGAAAGTTTGCATGCATATTCTTCAAGATTTTTGTTTTCCTTGTGTCTGGATATTTACTTTATTAATTATTTGTACGGACATGATTCATGCTCTTTTGCTTTGTCACTTCCAATATCTGTATTTGTTTTTATTGATCCTCGAGTCTCGCCCTGTGTAAATCTTGTGCGTTCCATGGGTAAAAATATGAGTGGAACTTAGTTCTCCATGTACGTATCATCAAAATAGGAAGCCGAAGAGAAGAAGAAGAGGAACGACTAAAATGGATGGAGAAAACCAAAGCATATTTTGACTCCATTTTATTAATTACTCTTTATTTAATTCAAGTAATTTAAGAATAATTAAGCTCTTCTGTATGTCTAGCATGCAAGTTGGACACACCAATACAAATCATGTGGGATCCACTCCCTGGACCACATCTTTTGTTAATTAGGGTCGGTTATGCAATAATTATAAAAGAAATTAGGGTTATTAGGTCTATTAGTTCCTGAACTTTGACTCGATTCGCATTTTGGTCTGTCAATTAAGAAATCGTTCCCGTGATCCTTCAACTTTAGTTTCGTTAGGACAAATGGTCTTACCGTCAATTTTGTTATCTTTTCTGTTACATGTAGGGGCAAAATGGTATTTTTGTATTAAATTGATTAAAATATAAATAAAATATTAAAAAACTAAAAAACTAAAAAATTAAAAATAAAAATAAATCTCTCTCTCTCTCTCACTCCTCTCCCTCTATCCTAATTTGATTTTTTTATTCATTTTTTTGGTTTTGATTTTGATTTTTTTTTTTGTGTTTGTTTTTTATGTGATTTTCTTTTATTGTTACTAAAAGCGCTTGCGAAAGGCTTTTTTTTAAAAAAATTAAATTTATTTTAGAATTAAAAAAGATAATGGGTAGTTGTGTTCCATAAAAAGAGGATCCATAATCTGATTTTTCTTTTCATTTAAAATTTTTTTAATATGAAAAAGTGTGAATTTACCATATTATCCTCATTTAATTAATAATTTCAATTCTTAATGTTTGCATTAACCAAGGGCATTCTTTGGTATTTTGAATGTTTCACCATTCTCTGCTTTTTGCTTTATATATATAGATTTTAAGAGTAATAATTTCCCCACTCCAATTTTGTCCACTTACACTTCATTTTATAACTGAAAAAGGAGTGTAAGTGGTCAAAATTGGAGTGGGGAAATCATTACCCTATTTTAAATACATGATTGCTTATTTATTTATTTGGTTTTAAAACAAAAATACCATTTTGCCCCTGCATTTAACAGAAAAAGTTAGCAAAATTGACGGCATGACCATTTGTCCTAATGAAACTGAAGTTGAAGGACCACGGGAATGATTTTGGAAATTGAGGGACCAAAATGAAAATCTGGTCAAAATTCAAGTCCTAAGAGAACTAATAACCCAAGAAATTACTAGTTAAAATATAGAGAGTTTCACTAAAATACCCAAAATGGAGGCTGAAATTATAAAAATACCCAACACCCAAAACACTTTATAAACATACCCAAAACTCATCATTACACACACTCAAAACCCATTTATAAACACACCCAAAAAATATACAATTGTTGATTGTGGAGTTGATTTTGGGTGTGTTTCTATGTTTAAATAGTGTTTGGGTATTTTTATAAATACATGTCTAGGATTGGGTATTTGACTAAATATCTCTAAAATATAATCACTTAGATGAGAACCGACTCAATACACTGGTGATTAGATAAACTAATACAAAATAACAACCTACTAATTTAAGTTTTTATTATTTATTTTGTGCAGGTGCACGCGTGCATATGGCTACACAGATTAATTTGGTAAGCATGTCTAGCCCACAAGCACAACCTGTACCACCAGCTGAAATCCAATTAATGGCTGGCGCTCCAACAACAGGACTAGGCATTCAGTCTCCACCACATTGTGTGATCCACATAACCAATTTGCCTCAACCTAATAAGACACCTTCACTCCATCTACTAGAGGAAAAAAATGGTACGTACCATCTCTCTCTCTCTCTCTCTCTCTCTCTCATCATGTTCATACACACCATTATTTGTAGTCCCTTCTTTTATGATAAATAAGATTTTTGTGTATTGCATGACATAATTGTTAAGAATTTGGCCATACATTTTCTAAAATTACAATAATGCAACTATGTCATGTATTTGTGGTTAATAAAGTTAAAAGCGCTTTTAAAAAAGTGAGCAATAGTCACGTTTTCATTAGCAACAAAATCAGTTTTCGTTACATTTAGGTAGATGGTCAATGATTTGGGTTAGTCCTCACCATTCTTGGTATGCTTTGGTGACTGTTGAATTAAATATAATAAAAACAAAGCTAACTTGAACTCAAATCAATAAAATATTAAACTTTTTCAAGTTCCCAATACACTTTTAAGTTCACAATAAAATAGTACAACTCATAATAATAACTCCAACCTTTAGTTGTCAACATTCCCGGTGTGCTTTTATATTAAACAATTCAAATTAAAGTTTTATTATTTTTTCTAAAGGCTAAAGCTTCTAAAATGCACTGAGGTCGTGTTGGATTACCCATTCTCAATATCGCTTGTATAAAAAATAAAACTATTTACATCAAAAGAAGATGTGTTAAGCACCAAAATTAGTCATTTTGACCTATAGTATTTTATAATTTGAACGTCCTCCATCTTCACAAAGATAATAGCATATATTGTTAAATGTACAGGCTTGAGATTTGAGAACATGCTATATATTTGAATCTTGTTAGAGTCTGTGGCGTTTGGTATTCTATTCAAAACTTTGATTTTTCTTTAAAACAAGGAGTTCTCAAATCCATTTTTCAAGATTCAAAAACTTGTTTGGTATCCTATTCAAATCCATTTCTCAAACCCTAAACTCAAATTCTATTTTTGAGTTTTTGACTTTGTGATCAGCATGGTACTCAACAAATTAATTAAACATGCCAATATTTCTTCATCTTTAAATTCTACACACAGGAGAAGCAAGAGAAAAGTATCTTAGGTTCGGTGTGCCCCTCCATAAAGCTGCTCTAAGAGGCGATTGGGAAACTGCTAAAAGCATTCTCAGTGAGGATGAGAAACTTTTAACTGCTAGCATAACAAAGGGATGGGAAACTGCCCTTCACATTGCAGCAGGAGCAAGACATGTTCACTTTGTGAAGGAACTGGTCCAAATGATGGATGCAGAAGACTTGGCACTGCAAGACAATAAACAAAATACTGCATTGAGTTTTGCCGCTGCAGCTGGAACGGTAGAAATTGCTGAGATTATGATACGAAAAAATATATCTTTGCCAACAATCCGAGGGGGTGAAGGAATGACACCAATATATATGGCTGCTTTGTTGGGACAGTCTGAAATGGCGGAGTACCTGTACCCTAAAACTTATGAAATATTTGACGAAAGGGACCGCAATGCGCTGTTTTTTACTTGTGTCGATACAGGTCTCTATGGTAGGTATACGAAACATTTCATGCTTTTGATTTTACAATTTTCTTTGTTTCCTAGAGAAAACTAATGGCACACACAAGTAATTAATTAATAAATTACTTCACACTGGCTGAATTTTCAAAGTCTACATCCTTCTTATGTGACTTTGTAAATTATGCAGATTTAGCCATGGAGATGTTAGGAAAGTATACAACATTAGCTACGGTTCGTAATGGGTCGAATGAAACAGCCTTGCATGTCTTGGCTCGAAGGCCTTCAGAATTTACCAGCCAAAGTTCAGGATTGTGGAGTAGAATCACCAATTCATGTGAGTTAATTGATAGAAAATTATAATATATGGACCTATATATATATAGTAATAATTACCTAATTAAGTGGAAGTAAGCACTTATTTTGTGTGATATGATCACTATTATTTTGTCATGTGCAAATTACTAAGTAAAATGCAGAGAGCTAGCTCAGAGAGAGAGAGAGAGAGAGATAGACTACTTTTACTAACCCCCATCCGGCATGGGATCCAAACCCTTGCTATTGAAGAGAAGGAGCGCCTGATCGTATATAACATAAAACTTTACACATGAATTAATAAGTTATTGTAACTATCTGAGATTATTATGCATACTTGACCTTGGGATTTTGTTGTTCTGACATTCTCATTGTAAGTACGTACTTTCAGTTTGGAAGTTTGCATACAAGGGAAACTCGAAGCAAACCAAAGCCCTTCAACTAGTTCAACAGCTTTGGAAAGAAATCTTAAAACTTGACGACCAAGTGGTAATGAGCTTGATAAAAGATCCTTCACAACTACTATTTGATGCTACAAGATTAGGAAATTTCGAATTCCTGGCTGCACTTTTAAGCGCTTATCCTGATTTATTCTGGGAACTCGACGAAAACAAACGGAGTATAATCCATGTGGCAGTTTTGCATCGTCATGCAAGTATCTTCAATCTAGTGCATGAGATAGGCTTTATCAAGGACTTCATAACGGCAATGAGTGATGATGAGGATAACAACATATTACATCTGGCTGCAAAATTAGCACCTCAAAATCAACTCAATCTTGTGTCAGGAGCAGCTCTTCAAATGCAGCGAGAGTTAGTATGGTTTGAGGTACTTCTGCTTCTATCCTTGCAATCTTTACCATTGTTGTATGTTTTCTTATAAGATACTTATAATGTTGCCAATGTTTTATGTGATCGTAACCAAGGTCTAAAATATCGATGGTATCGGAAATATCGGTAGTTCAAAAACATGGAAATTTTGATGGAAATATCGGGATACTATCAATATTGATAAAAATTGAATAAAAACCAAGAAAATTGCAAGAAAAACTTGGAAATTTTTATTGAAACTTTGCAGGATGTTTTTTTAGTCAATTATCTAATAGTTTATCACAAAAAATGGGAAGGAAATATATTACATGATGGATTTAACTTATTTAAGTTGATTATATAGCGAGCTAGCAAACACTGTGAGTGTAAAAAATATGTAGTAATTAATGAAAGAAGATTAAACACACCATAATCATTTATATATAATGAATTACTACAATATTTTACACTTTATACATTGCATCTAAAGTAGAAACTTGAAAAAGAATGGTAATGTGAAAATTTGTTTCTTGCAAAAACAATTCCAAACAAAACCATGTATATATATATAAATAGTTTAGCATATTTTCATACAGACATAAGTGATATGGTGGTTAAGGTGTTGAATGAGTAAAATGGGAGGGGTTTGAATCCCCTTGGTGTTTTTTAATATAGAAATTTATCCTAGATTGCAGATATTTTTAAAGATATTATAAATACTACATGATAAATGTTGAAATTATCGAATAAATAATTAATTATCGCCACAAATGCCCATCCCTAGATTTATCGAGACCTTTATTTCCCTCATTTGATTTTCCAACTCACTTGGCTCCACTAGAAGGTAAACATTAGTTGATAAAAAAGAATCCAGAGGTAACCGAGTTGAGTTTACAGCGGAAGACCATTACCACTATAATAATACACACTCCAAATTCAGATCGGACGCCACCAACCAAGTCTCTCAACCTTTCGCTTCTGTCGACGATTCTCGAAATCCCTAAAGTACCCCTATTTTTCTCCAAAATCTCGCTCCCCTGCACCCTCTGCCTCGCAATTTCCATCTGAGCAAACCCTAGCACCCCTCCCAAATCCTTCTCCGTCTACGCGATGCTGAAGTTTTCGCCGACCACCGCGAGCCAAATTCGCTTTCTCCTCCAAAGCCTCAACAACGCCAACTCTGACTCTGTGCTCCGAGAGCTCTCTCAGGTACTCCCGATAATATCGATTAAAATATCAATATTATGACGATAATCACTTGGAATTGTACCAAAATATCGCTCCCTCAAAAAACCGATAATATCGCCGATATTATCGACATTTAATACATTGATCGTAACACAAATTACAAGGGTTCATAATTTACTGCATAGTTTTAATAAATACGCATTTATATGCATTAATATTTCCATATGCAGGAAGTTAAAAAGATTGTGCAACCTCTCTCTACAGAGATGAAAAATAAGAAAGGCGAAACACCGAGAGAATTATTCACCAGTGAACATGAGGGGTTATTGCGTAAGGGAGAATCATGGATGAAGAACACTGCAAATTCGTGCATGCTTGTCGCAACCATTATTGCCACTGTCGTGTTTTCAGCTGCATTTAGCATACCAGGCGGTATAGCTGATAAAACAGGAGCACCAAATTTCGTGAAAGAGACAGCATTTCTAATCTTTGCAATATCAGATGGAGTAGCCCTCTTTTCCTCTTCAACTTCCATGCTGATGTTCTTGTACATCCTCACCTCGCGGTATGCAGAAAACGATTTTCTCAAATCCTTACCGTTGAAGTTAATGGTAGGACTCGCATCACTCTTCATCTCCATGACATCCATGATGATAGCCTTCAGCACAGCCTTCTATTTATCTTGTCACTACGGATTAGGTTTCGTCTCGGATTTTATATTTATATTTGCATTTGTTCCAGTTGTCTTGTTCCTTTTTCTGCAATATCCACTCTTGTCCGATATGTTCTTGTCGACATATTGTTCCAGTCTTATATTTCAGCCAAGAAAACATATGATCCAATAGAAAGTCACGGCCTCATTAATGTGAACGCTCTAACTGAAACCTTCCCTCCACAATCATGTATATGTTTGTTTATTCTAGCTTAGTTTTGTAATAAAATATTAGTGATCATCAACAAATACATGGCGCTCAAGTTTTGTGTGTATGAAATGAAATCATCAATCGAAAAATCAACGATACTATAACCAACTAAGCTCTTGATTGAATTGTATTTCTTAGTCCTAATGTTGAAATTCAACCTTCTAAATAGTAACGAAGAAGGAGAGCGTCAACACCAAATCTTCAAATTCATTATTTATCTTTATTCTCTGCAAATTTAGGTGTAGTGTAATTTATGAAATTGGTACTTAGGTGAAGGGGGTGAACTAAAGTAGTGTGTCAGTGTGTTTGTGTATAAATCCCTCTCCCCCTCATTTTTTTAACATTGATAAGTAGTGGCTACTTTTAATTTAGTCAATATAAAGAGTTTAAATTGAATAATTAGTGACTAAAACACATAAAGTGGGTATGGTACGATGTCCTCACATGTCTTCTTTGCAACATTTGTGACCAATTAAATTTTTTTAACTTCTTTTCAAAAGAAGTGTCTCCATATCCAACCATCATATTCTTTTCTCTCCCTCCCTAAATCACTTTTTGAATAGAGGTAGATTTCATCAGGAAATATCTCCACTCAAGTGGGCTCTTGATTTTGACTTCTCTAACTCTAGTACCGTTTTTCGTTTCGAATTTGATGTCAATTTAATTCGATTTGAGTTCAACTTCGATTTTGATTTGAGTATGACTTTGATTTTGATAATCTTAGGCATAAACAACTAAAAACACTAACCATAAGCCGTTGAATGATCTCTAGAGCTAAAGTCTTTATGTTAGGTTTTGTTTTGGTAATATTTTTAGCTTTCTTAAATAAACTTGTAATCTTGTATGTAATTGATCAAGCTCAAGGAATTTAGGCTAGTTTAAGTTTGCTTTTAAGATGATTACATAAGTTGAGATAAACCTTGTCAAGGCACATGAAATCAAGATCCTTGAAGGTAAAAATGCATTGAATTCATTTAAATGAAAGGTGGTATGACTAGTTATCTATTCACATGAGAGTTTGTTTTTATTGCCAACTGTACCTCCTCTGTCTTATTATGAAGCTAATGTTTGGCTGCCAACTGGGGGATTTTAGAGGAGACTTATTTTTGGTAGAAACGGAGGCTACAACATGGTAGCCATCACTTCCTTTAGGCCATCTCCAACCATGTTGGGGCTAAACTCAAATTTTCACTCTTCAAAATACAACTATTCATGTATTTTTAGGACTCAAAATTTTTTTTCCTCCAACATTGCAGACTCATAATTTGAGTCTGCAACTTTATTAAATTATTTAAGAATGATTAACCCTTAAATTTTTTTTTCTCGTTAATTTTTCTTGACATTATTTTTGTTTCAACATTCATGATTTAATTTTCTAAACATTTTAACCTAAAAAAATTAAAATTCCAAAACATAATAGAATTTAACTTAAAAATAAATATAAGTAGAACACCATTAATAAAGATAAACAATAATTACAAATAAACATAAATTAATAACCACTATGTGGAGGGCTTGGATAATAGTCTACAGAGTTATCTTCTGGAATGTAGGGGGAACTTGTATTTATATGGGCCTCAATAATTTCATCTTGCTTATTCCCCCAATACTTCTTTGTTCTTGGAGTAAATTTGGATAGGTCCATGGACATTATCCTCTGTTCATTGGCCTCCTTATCCTGTTGGATTTGATAGGCATGTTGCTCTTGTAGGAGCTCTAACTTTCGCCTCCTATCCTCCTTTGCCTCATTTCCTTGTTGAACCAATTCAGACAAGAACTTTCCACTTTGGTTGAGATAACCTTCAACACCTTGCCCTTTCTTTTTTTCATCCTTTTGCTTATCTCTTCCCAACGGCCTTGGAGTGGGTATGACCACATCATTTTCATCTTCCTCCAAATTGACTGTATTGCCACTATGAGAAGAATCTTTGAATATTTGTGTGGGAGATTCACATAGGTCGTTCCATTTTGGGCAATCTTTTAAGATGTGCCAAGCATGATACAACTTGAAAGGCCTATTCGGAGGTTTATTATCATTCAAGAAAATTGTTTTTACATTCATATCCTACCCATGAAATAAAATAAAAATCAAGTAAATAATTAAAAAGAATTAGAATTATAAATTTAAGTATTGAAAAAAATGGGTACTCACCACATCTTCAAGATTGAAGCCACTCACATGCCTTGCATTGGCCTTTGTCATACATGCCTTCCATAGAGAATATTGTTGGTTGATGATTTTGAACCGAGAAGCAATAGCTTGTGGTGATTGTACCCCAGCTCCACTCATGCCCGGATCATTTTCCAAAAACTTTTGGTACACATGCAACCAAAATGAATCGTTTGATTTATTCATGCCAATAGCCCCATCTTCAGAGATAGAAACCTACCCTTTGCACAATGCCTCATCTTCTTGTGGTTTCCATTTCACACCTCTTTGGGGTTTTGGGGCCATTTTCAACAAGAATGAAAGTAGAATGAAAAAATATAACAAAGGGAGAAAGGAACAAAATGATTTTTGGTGGATTATTTACTAAATGAATGGCTATTTATAGAGTTTGGAATAAGTTTCGGGGTTGGATCTGATTTAGATTAATTATAAATATTATTTTGACCGTTGGATTTAAATTTGAACCGTTGAATGTGAAATTTTACCGTTGAGATTTCCCAAAAACTAATCATGATCATTGATTTTATAGCTGTTGGAATTTTTATTTTTATTTATTAAAAAAACAGCATATCAGATTTTTTGAAAACATAGCCGTTGTCCATCAATAATGAAATGTGAATCTGCTTTTTCGCACAAAGTTGCTGCCCAAACAGAAATTGTTAGCGGGCCCAACAAATTTGGTCAGCACGTGGGCTTCCAGTCAGAAGAAGAAAAAAAAGTAGATTTTGGGCGCACACAAATTAACAGTCCATGCAATAATGGGATTGGAATTCCATCCAAAGATTTGAGATTTCTCAAATTTTCACCCCCCAAAATACATGAGTTGGAGAAGTTTTTTGGACTCAAAACTCAAAATTTGAGTTTCCACCCCCTGGGTGGGAGACGGTCTTAGGAGAGAGAATTTGAGAGCTTCTTCTTCCTCTGCATTTTCTTCTCTCAGTGATGTTTGAGATTTTTGAGAGAGAGAGATAATGGTCTTCTTCTTATTCTCTACATTTGCACTTGGGTGAGGTTTTAGTTTTCAGATGAGGTTTTTAAATAGCTTTTGAAGTTCTGCTTATATTTAACCTAACGGCAACAATCGGGAGCGTAATGTACATGAAACGAAAACTAATCTAACAAAATCTATCATAACCACACACTTGAGGTGAGCTTACTGATATCAAAGTGTTAGGGAACTCGCTCAGAAGCCCTAAAATTGCAAGTAAAAAGGAGCCGATGAATATTGGGGAAAAATTGCTTACCGAGCAAATGCTTCTTCTAGAGATTGAGACGACGAGAGAGAAGAGAGAAATAGGTGGTTGCTTGTGGTATTGGGCTACTATTGTGGGTTTGTGAGGGTTAATAAAGGATGGACCGAGTAAGATCGAGAAGCGAAGCTCTTGGCCGTTGAATTCAAGGGAAATATTTTGTTGGCGCAATTAGGCCCTTTGGTTACGAATGACGATTACAAATCTAAGATAGTATTTGGAAACTTCTTGTTACACCAAAAATTATTGTCCAAGCAAATTGCAGGCGAATTTTGTTTGTTTTTATCCAAATGCAATGTAACAAATTTTGGGCTTTGTAGTGCTTTCTAATTAGAATTCGGATTCTTTGTTAGGATTTGCTTGACTTCTTTCCTTATGACGCCATCTCATTAAAATTTAATTTAAGGAATTTAAAGTTGATACCTTCCTCTAAATTTATTAGAAAATTTAACAAATGTGACAGCATGACCAACAACTAACAAAAATAGAGTTGATGAACTACATAAGCCATTTTGTTAGAATACCAAAATGCAAATTGGGTCTAAATGCAAGGATATAGCCACTAAAAAGCCTAAATATAAAATAAATAAATCAAAGCTGAATTGCCTGTTATACTTTACACTTTCTGTTAGAAAACGCAATTTTCCTTCATACGCCCCTATGTATACAGTATATGGTAACTCAAAACCACAACTATCTCCCCTTCTATTCCCTTTTTATTTTTTCATCTCACATTCTCACATGTAAAAATTAAAAGCTTGAAATCCTCTCAAATGCTTACTTTTAGATGTTCTACTTTTGACCCTATGAAAATTTGGGTCAAATTTAAAATATGTCCAAAACGATGGAAAGGATTTGGATTTGGGCCTCTAAATCCAAATCTACCTAATCAAATCCATGAATTCAAACGGATCCTTGTATTGCCTCCATACAAAAAAAGGAGAAGATAATTTGAGATAAATCCGAAAGTTATAACAATAGTTGGTTACTCCTATTTTGTCTATTTGATTTAGTCTTTGACTACTTTGCCACATAAGATTACCCTTTAATTGAGGTGAAAACGGGAAATAATCTGATTTTAAGGTATTAATTAACAAATGAATTGCTTCTGACTATAATGATTTTGTATAATTTTTTATTTTTTTTTTAGTTTTCCCATTCAATTAATTGCATTTATGATCAAAATTAATAGCATTATATTAATTTCGAATTAAGAAGTTGCATTATGCATATAACGTTGGCTCTTTTTCTTTCTCCATTTTCCCATGTCTCTGTTTCGCCTTTATTATGGCGTTTTTTTATTGTTGGTTGTATTAATGAGATCCACATATTACCTGATGAATAGTTATATAATTTCATGTTGATGCTTACTTGATGGATTGGTATAATATGTGGGTCTTTACTTTCCTTGATTAAATTGTATTTTATCCATATATTAGGTAAATATTATCAAGGAAATAATGCAAAATTTAAATTCTGAGATTCAATTACAAGGGAATAATGCATTAAATTTGGATTTTCAATGTGTTTTCCTTATTTACCTCAAAGGTTAAAATCGATACCACAAAAAAATAAGGCTTATTATCACAAAATGTCCCTGATGTTTGCGAAACTATCACATTGCATCCTTAAAGTTCTTTTGTATCACTCAGGGTCCCTAATGTTAATATAAGTGCTCTTAAATAGTCACTTTGTCAAAAAACCCGTTAAATCCAGAGATATAATCGTCAAATCAATCCAAAATTATAAAATATATAATATTTTTATTTCCTTCCTTTCTCTCCGCCCCGTTCTCTTCTTCTCTTCTTCTCTGCTCTGTTTCTCTTTTTTTCTTCTTTTCTCTCTTTCCTCCTCTCTGTCCCTAATTATCCTTTTAAGATTATTCTTTTGAGCTATGTCCATCACACGAGGCCAGTACTCATCTGCTTTCGCATTAATCTCCTTTGAAGACCACAAAAACTCAACTTTTCCATCGTCCAAATTCATCCCAGCAGCCCTCCATATCTCTATCATGTAGCGCCCAACAGTCTCTATCTTCTTCGAATCACCCCCCATCTTATTGTTTAGCATTGCAAAGCAATCTGCAATCCATATTTTCACTCTGCAGCCAGCAGAGGTCATCTTGTTCACATTTATCGTCTTCATAACTCCCTACACAACAACACATTTGAACCACAATGATATAATGAAAACATGCCCTTAAGTTTCTAACTACAACTATTCTTTCAAAACACAAGAAAGTCCGTTGCAATCCAAATAATCAATACACGAGAATAACAAACTGCAGAATCTCAATTTAAGTATCTTCTCTCCACAAAAAGTATCAAATCTTGTTCTAAATCAACTATTGAAATTTACAGATATATAATCAACATCAATTATGTGTTATGAATTTTATGATTGTTAAAGAAAATTTGAAAAAACACCTGAGCAATATGCATTCGACCAGAGGGTTCAAACCCATCATTCGGACTTATGAGCAAGCAAATTTCGAAGCTCGTCCTCTTGAATACATTCCTCTGCCACGCTCCTCAACATCTGGTACTTCTCCTCCAAACTCATTCTTCACCAAATCACACCCACAAGTTTGAAGTAAGTTCAGATCAACGGAAAAAATTGGAAACGATAAGAAAATGATAAGAAAAGCGAGAGAAGCTTACTGGATGGTTGGATTTGAAGAGCTGGATGGTGAAGCCTCGGAAATTGAAAGAGATTGGACTCCGTCGGCTTGGGGGGCTTGCTCTGGTGCTTAAGTGTGAAGCTTTCCCAAAGAAGGAAAGAGGAAGAAAAAGAGAAAAAAGAAACAGCGAAGGAAAAGAAGAAGAAAATAGGAGGAAAGAGAGAAAAGGAGAAAAAGAAGAAAAAAAGAAAGAAAAAAAAGAGAAACAGAGAGAAGAAGAGAAATAAAGAACGGGCCGGAGAGAAAGAAGAAGAAGAAAAGAAAGAGAGAAGGGAAGGAAATAAAAATAATTTTTTTTTATAATTTTGGATTGATTTGACGATTATATCCCTTGATTTAACAGTATTTTTTAATGGAATGACCATTCATATATTAACGTTAAAGACCATGAGTGATACAAAAAAACTTTAAGAATGCAATGTGATGTTTCGCAAACATCAGAGACGTTTTGTAATAATAAGCCAAACAACGCGTGAATTATATTCAATGACAATTAATTGTTTAGCACGTAGATCTAACAACCCAATAAAGAAAAGACAAAAGAATATACCCAATGACAATTGATTGTTTCACATAATCACTTCTACTTTTGAACTATTCCCAGTCCGCATTTCTTTTCGGTAGCTTGTCTTCTTCTCTATTGAACTATTCCTAGAAACAGAGGAAGCTTCACACAAGTTTCCAGTCAATTATGATAAGCTTTGGTCGACCCTCTTTGTCTCTTGGCTCTCAGAGGGGAAGCCACTGGCCATATAATATCGTCTTGTCTTTATTAATTATTGGGTGTTTGGTGTCTTGTCTTCCTCCTCCAGCTGAAAGAAAGTAGGGAGACCAATCTACAGGCTCAACTATATAGTCAAACCCTCCAAGGCCTCGTTTTGTTTGGTGGGTATTGGATATTAGCTTAGTTGAATACCATATTTGGTGCTAAAAAAATGAATATATAGTCCTATTGTCTTTAACAAAAGTGTATATAACTGCCGTATTTTGAAAAATCACATATGAGAAGGGAAAGTACGTTCATGTATAATACATGTGTGTTATGAGATGAAGAATCGATTGAAGAAAGAAAATACTTAGGGGCTGTCTGGTAACGTTTTTGGAGAATACTTTTAGAAAATAAAAACAAAAAAATGAATTTGCATTTTCATGATTCGAAAATACATCTGGTAGATTATCTGGAACACAAATTTAGAAAATAAAAACAGTGAAAACGTGTTTGATAGTACAATTTGAGAATAATAATATGTGAGTTATTTTTCAGGTGTATTTTTGCTAATTTCTGTTCTAATTTTTTTTTTTTTTTTTTATAAAATTTTGATATTTTTAGAGGCTAAAATTATTATAAACAATGAAAAAAAATTAAAGCCTAAAAACTATCTTATCTCCTTTCTTTCTCCTTTTTCTCCTTTTATTTCTTTCCTCCTCTTTTCTTCTTCCTTTCCTTCGCATTTCCGTTTCTTTTTTCTCCTTTTCTTCCTCTTTTCTTCTTCCTTTCCTTCCTAATGCCGTTTCTTTTTTCTCCTTTTAGGCCACACCCACTCCTCCTTCCTTCCATAGCATGAATCCCATAAAACCACCCATCTCTTTCTCTCTCTCTCTCTCTCTCTCTCTCTCTAGTTCCACTAATTAATGGTTGTGGTGTTTTGATTGGGGGGTGATGGTGGTTGAGCTGGGTATGTGGTGGTTCGATTGGGTGATGATGGTGGTTGAGCTGGGTATGTGGTAGTTCTTCTTCCAGTCTCAGTTTTTTTTTCTTAGTTTGCAGATTTGTGTGATTTTGGGTCGGAGAAGATGGGTGTTGTTCCTATTGGTGGGTTTATCGATTGTCAAGAAAAAGAGCTAGAGTTGTTGATGGGATGCATTCTCGTGTCTTTAGAAAACACTGAAAACAACTTTTTATCGTTTTCAACTTTTATTCACAAAGTTAGATTTGTTTCAAAATGAAAACGATGCACCGAACAAACGTGTATTTGCGAAAAACAGGAAACAAAAACAGAAAACGGGCTCAAAAGCAATAGTACTTTCTTGCTTATTGTCGTAGAAATAGCTGGCTTATGTGTTATTGTGCTTTCTTGCTTTTAACCTAGCTTATTGCTTTAGAAATGTATAATTACTTGCTGAATAGTTCAAGTTTTTGAGCAGGTACGACGCATTTGAGCAAGTTTAAATATTTGGAACCATGTCTAGCCCAGGACCACAATCTACACCTGCTTCCACAGAGCCTAAGCATCCTTCACGTCATCTGCTAGAAAAAAGCAACAGTACGTATGATATCTGTTTAGTATGAAGAAGAAAGAGTAGAATAAAACATTTCTTGACTATACATTCAACACAAATTAATTCGTCATATGACTTGATTCCTTTAAATCCTACACAGGAGAAGCATACTTGAACTTATGTGTGCCCCTGCCTAAAAGAATCTTTTCTATCGATCCTACACTTTTAAGTGCTAGCATAACAAAAGAAACTAAAGCAAAATTTAGAAAACCAATTATAATAAACCAAAACTATGGTTTGAACCCTGTTTATGATTCGCTTATATATACCATTGTTTGTTCATATATGCATCTATGCATTTGTATTTCAGTTGCTATTATGACTTACTCTTGCTAGTTCTGTGTGAAACTTGCCGTGTGGTTACAATGCAGACCAACTGTTCGATGAAAAGAACTTCTATAACAACACTAGGATACATGCATGCATGGTATAATTGAATGGAAGTACGGTATATTCAAAAATAGAATTCCTTTTTTTTAATAACCCTTTTGAAAGTAATCAAATCCTTATCCCTGGATACGATAAATTCTCTGAGTTATCAAAGGTAAAAGCAGCAGCATTCTTGTTGAAAATGGACTCTGCGTGGTTGTAAGTCCTTGTCTGTGGGATTAACATGAAACATTTTGTTCCTTTAGCAGACTGCTCTTCACATTGCAGCATGTGCAAGGCATATTCACTTTGTGGAGGAACTGGTCAAAATGATGGATGAAGAAGACTTGGCACTTCAAGACAAGAAAGAAAACACTGCATTGAATTTTTCCGCTGAAGCTGGAGACATAGAAATTGCCAAGATTATGATTCAGAAAAAATAAGTTCTTGCCAACAATTCAAACTGGTAAAGGACTGACACCGCTCTTTATGGCTGCGTTGCTAGGACGGTCTGAAATGGTGTACCCGAAAACGTATCCAATGCTAAATGAAACGAACCGCAATGCTCTATTTTTTTCTTGTATCGATACTGGTCTTTATGGTAAGTTGCACAAAATTCTTATGTTATTTTCTCTTTTTTTTTTAATAGCATTTATCAAATTAATGGTGGAGCTTGTTAAACATTAAACAATTAATTTATATTTTCTTTTACTCATATCTTAGATTATTTGAATTCGATATAGTAGAATCAGTTCCACCCATTCTAGTAATTTAATTGGAAATTTTTTTGCCTTAATGTTATGTACCCTTTAATTCTGTTGAATTTTAGTCATCAAGTCTATAAGAACATCTCTTCTATATTTTTATGTGCACTTAGAAGTGGAGGAATTAATTAATAATAAAATTTTATAACTGGTTTATTTCAAAGTTCTTTGCATTCTTTCTTTCTTATATCCCTATGAAATTATGCAGATTTAGCCATGAAGATGCTAGAAGATGATACAACACTAGCAACGGCCCGTAATTCCAATGCAGAAACTGCCTTACATGTCTTGGCTGGAAGGCCTTTGGAATTTGGTGGCCAAAGTACTTTAGGAATGTGCAGTAGGCTCATGAACTCATGTGAGTTGATTCTTTGAAAATTATATATGATATTGACATGTGTAGTAATTAGTTGTGTGTTTTTGTTTATTTGGTAATCTTGATCTTGTTGTTTATTGACCTTTTTACATCATAAAAATTAAGTAGTCTCAGGCACTGAGGATTCGTACAAAAGCTTGAAGCAAACTAAAGCCCTAGAACTAGTCGAATGCCTTTGGAATCAAATCTTGAAACACGATGATGACGATGTCATGTGCCTCATCACAGAACCTTCAGAAGTACTATTTGACGCGACGAGATTAGGAAATTATGAGTTCCTGTCTGTGCTTATTAATGCTTATCCAGATTTACTATGGGAAACTGATGACGAAAATCGGACTATATTCCATGTTGCAGTATTGTATCGTCATGCAAGTATCTTCAATTTAATACATGAGACGGGTTCAATCAAAGACATCATAGTGACATATACTGATAATGAGAATAACAACATTTTACATCTTGCTGCAAAACTAGCACCTCAAAATCAACTCAATCTTGTGTCAGGTGCAGCTCTACAAATGCAGCGAGAGTTAGTATGGTTTGAGGTACCTCTCCTAGTACCCTTACAATCCTTACCATTTTATTAATTATATGTTAAATGTCTTCTTTTAAACATTATTGCCCTTTTTGTAAACATTTCTTTTTTATTCAACAACTGTACGTACACAAGATTTGAACTCATGATATCTTCCAATAACACAAAGTGGAGACTAAATCACAAACACTTAAAAGCTCTCTTATCTATCATAGTAGCAGCAGTCAAAAGGCGTTGCACAATATAAAATAACATTGAATCTAAGTCTAATGAAATTGATTGGGATGAAAAGAAAGCTATTGATAGAATGCATTGGTGGCCTTCTTATTACTTCCACATTTATTTTAAACAGTTTCAATCGTTTGCGCGTAAAATCTTTATGTCCTTCAATTTTCATCATCGATTTTTCCTATGACAGGAAGTGAAAAAAATTGTTCAACCTCTGTCCATAGATATGAAAAACAAGGACGGCAAAACACCTCGAGAATTATTCACTAGTGAGCATGAGGAGTTATTGTGTAAGGGAGAATCATGGATGAAGAACACTGCAAATTCGTGCATGCTTGTTGCGACCATTATCACCACTGTCGTGTTTTCAGCTGCATTTAGCATACCAGGTGGTATAGCTGATAATACAGGAGCACCAAAATTCCTAAAAGATACAGCATTTCTCATCTTTGCCATATCAAATGGAGTAGCACTCTTTTCCTCTTCAACTTCCATGCTGATGTTCTTGTACATCCTCACCTCGCGGTACGCAGAAAACGATTTTCTCAAATCCTTACCGTTGAAGTTAATGGTAGGACTGGCATCACTCTTCGTCTCCATGACATCCATGATGATAGCCTTCAGCACAGCCTTATATTTGTCTTGTCACTACGGATTAGGTTTCGTCTCGGATTTTATATTTATATTTGCATTTGTTCCAGTTGTCTTGTTCGTTTTCTTGCAATATCCACTCTTGCGCGATATGTTCTTGTCAACATATTATTCAAGTCTTATATTTCAGCCAAGAAAACATATGATCCAATAGAAAGCCAAGTCCTCAATGTTTAACATTACCCCCAGAATAATGTGTTTCTATGCATCATAATTGAGGACAAATTTGTAATCAAGTACTTTAGTAATGGTGAGATTGATTCAATAAGTCTTCGTACTTTGTGTGCTTGAATCAACAACATTATCTGAAAGGGGGTTTTAGATTACTATAGTTCGAAAGATGAGATGTTATTAGAATTTCATAATCCAATATATGCATTTTTTCTACTAATTTTGAATCTTGAATGTTCGAACCTCTGCAATCTACTTAATATTCTGGAAACACTAGTCTTTTTTTGGTCGTATGGAAACACTAGTCTACAACACATAAGTTCTTTAGCGAGGAAATATTTCCTTGTAGAAAGTAATCAATTCCTCGTAAAACTTGTTCAACAAGGAAATATTTAGAGTCTTTCATTGAGCATGAATTACATATAAGCTAATAAGTTAGATTTTGTGAGTATACATTCGATATATATATATATGAAGTGTATCAAGCTAATTAAGTAGTCTAATTTAGATATGGCAACTAGAAAACCTCAATTAATTTTAGTCACAAATCAATCTGTAGCCAAAACTAGCAATAATGTGAGGTGCGTCTTCATAGAAATGCTGCGCCAGGCAAATACAACGCAAATACACGGGAAGCATTCGGTTCCCTTTAATGAAAGTTTTGACATGGCCAAAATACTCTTATTTTATTTTCTGAAATGCCAGAATACCCTTGTTTGTTTAGTCTCTCCCATCATACTCCATCATGTTATTCTCTCTCATCCTTAAATTTCTCTATCTTAGCCCCTCGGATTTCTCTCTCCATTGGCTAAAACTTGATTAGCTTTCTCTTGAATTTAGGGTCTTTTGGTAATACTTCGTATAAAGAAGGAGAAATAGAAGATTTGACTATTTCAAGGCCATAGCCATCGTTGCTCTTCTTGCAAATCACACTCCCCTTCACGTTGGTGCATAGATGTCGCCAATACCCAATTGGTCCAGTGAATTGTGGAACATTCTACTGGAAATTGACTTTGTCAAAATATTAGCCAATTGATCCTCGGACTTTACGAAAGGAAACTGAATCACTTTAGCTTCAAGCTTCTGTTTGATATAGTGTCGATCTACCTCAACATGTTTTGTGAGATCATGTTGAACTGTATTCTATGCAATAGCTATTGCAACCTTGTGGGTGGTCACCATATAACCACACTCATCTCCACCCGAGATCCACCCCTAGCCCCACCCAAGACTCATCCAGATTCTCTCTCTCTCTCTCTCTCTCTCTCTCTCTCTCTCCCCAAATTCAAAAATTGAAAAAAAAAAAAAATTAAAACACTTTGCATTTAGGGGGTGCGGGCTGGGTTGGGCTCTAGGTTCTGAGGGGGTGGGAGGAGGAGAAAGGGGTCTTGTGGGTGGTCATGGGGAAATAGAAGTTTCTTGAGAAGGGTTGGCTGGGGTTTTGGACTCGATGGAAAAGCAAGAAGAGAGCGAGAATTGGAAGGGGTTCTAGGTTCGATGGGAGAGAGAGAGAGAGATTTATTTTATTTTTTTTATTTTAAGTTTGTTTATTATTTAATTAATTAAATATTATTTATTTATTTAATAATATACGTGGACCACGTTGTATCATATGAGTGGATTTATGTGGCACATTTGTTGCCACGTTAGTAATTAATAGACTTGGTAACATAAAGATTGCCGACATGTATAGAAGTGGTAAGAAAATCAACTCAGTATATGAGACTAAGACGGAAAAAATTTGATGTATCGAACTCTAATAGTCGATAAAATTTACCTTATTAAAGTGAAAATTACCCAATAAATTTTACCTTATGAAAGTGAAAATTACCCTAATTATTATTAATCTATGCGTGGGTTTTGCCTTCACGTGTGGGGACCTATGTATCACTTAGCTCCAAATTGACAGGTCTTTTGAGGAAGTTTCACGCAAGTTTCCCTTCAATTATAATCAGCTTTGGTCAAATGTCTTTTGAGTCTTGGCTCTCCAGCGACAAAATAATATCATTTCATCTTTGTTAAATATTGGGTGGTGGTGAGTGAGCGTCTTCTTCTTCCACCTGAAAAGAGACCTGAAAAGAGAGTACGGAGGCCACTCTATTGGCTCAACTAGTCAAGCCGTTCAAGAGCATTACTTTTTCCACACCCTTCGGGTAACTTTTTATTTTCGACATTTTTTTACCCTTTAAAAAAACATAAAACAAAACACTAATTATATAATATATTTGGAGTGAAAGTTGAAACTACACGTACCAAGTCTTGAGAGAATATTTTCCCGTTGAGAGTTGAGACCAATTATTGATGTCTTCAAGTTTCCCACTAAGCAAAGCTAGAGAGAGAGTGAAAGCAGTCCTGTTTGGCTTCAAGACTTTAGAAACCCTTCCTTCCTGTATATAATCTTCAAGTTTCCACCAACCATGCCATATCTAACTAGACAAGAGTGGTAGTTGCTGTTTTAATCTCTCTCTCTCTCTCTCTCTCTCTCTCTCTCTCTCTCTCAAGGGTGGTGCTGGCGGCTGCTTAGCTTAGAAACTCCCATATATATTGGTCTTGTAAGTAACCTACTTATCCATTCCTCCTGTTAATTAGTTTTTGATCTGTCTCTCAAAACTCCCACACTTAATCTGGGCCAAATTTTGACCTATATAGTGTGAAAGTTTGCATGCATATTCATCATGCAAATTTTATTCAATTTGAAAAAATGGATCGACGTGGAAGATCTCTTCTTCTTTTTTTATTTATTAATTATTTGTACGGACATGATTCACTTGCTTTTTCACTTCCATTATCTGTATTTGTTTATATTGATCCTCCCTCCCCTTTGTAAGTGTGTTTCATGTAGGCTTATTTACCATAATTCTCTTGAAATTATGGTCAAATTTCACTTTACACTCTGAAAGTTAAAGTGACCTACTTTACCTCCTTGACTGATGTTTTGCATCGCAATTTACCCCAAGTAGGTGCCATGTGTTAAAAAAAAGAAAAAAAAAAGAAATTATTTTTTAAAAACTTAACCCTTTTTTATTTATTTAATTTTTTATAATCCAGTTTATATAAAATCATATCTATAAAATGTGGTCTTTTTGTAATAAGGAATTGCCTTAAAATATTGCCCATGATTGTTGTGATTTTGATGATGGTGAAGAGGATACTAGTGTAACAGGCTCGACTGAGAGGAGGGGGCCAACGTCTCCCCACCCCAAGACAACCTCTGTCTCTCTCTTCAAATGGAACGAGTCAGATACTCCAAATTCACCGAGGACTCAACCCCATCGCCATCCCAGATCTGTTGCAGACTGAATCTAACCGCAATACCAGATCCAACCCTTGAAGACTAAGGCCACGCCACCGTCTTCTTCACCAAGGCTTTTGCCCCCGCAACCCACAAACCCATCCCCGGCGCAATGTATTCGTTGTTCTTGTATTCCTTTTTTTTTTTGGCGGTGGGTATGGCTTGTGGTGGGTTTGGGTGGTTATGGAAGATGGTGGGGTGGTTGTTGGTTGCAGAGGGAGGAGGAAGGATGATGGGGGCATATTTAGGGATACAAAGAGGTTGGGTATGAGTATTTGGGTCTGGAGGAGGGAATTGGAATTTTTTTATAAAAAAAAAAATTATTATTAATAATTGAGTTAAGTTTTTTAAAAGAAAATCTTTCTTTTTATTTTTTTACACATGGCACCTATGTGGCGTCCAATTATACTAACCTATGGGTCTTATTTGTGCCACGTCGGCATTTTTAACAAAGTTTTTGCCGGTGGGGGTAAATTGATATTCAAAACATCGGTCAAGGAGGTAAAGTGACTTTAACTTTCAGAGAATGAAGTGAAATTTGACCATAATTTCAAGAGCACTATAATAAATAAGCCTTTCAAGTAGGTATCATCAAAACAGGAAGCCGAATAGAAGAAGAGGAACAACTAAAATGGATGGAGAAAACAAAAAGCATATTTTGACTCCATTTATTAATTACTCTTTATTTAATTAAAATAATTTAAGAATAATTAAGCTCTTCTGTATGTCTAGCATGCAAGTTGGGCACACCAATACGAGTATATTTTTGCTCACCACTGTAACTCAAGGTGTACCCTCACCACCCTTCTCAACATTTGACACGTGTCCCTTGGCATAACCATAGTTAACTATTTACTTTGTATTTATGCAATCATGGTTATGTTAATAGACATGTGTCAAATGTTGAGAAGAGTGGTGATGGTACACTTTGGGTTAAAGTGGTGAGCAAACATGCTCCCCACCAATACAAATCATGTGGGATCCACTGTATCAAAATGAGGACCACATCTTTTGTTAATTAGGGTCGGTTATGTAATAATTATCAAACAAATTACTAGTTAAAATATAATCACATAGATGAGAACTGACTGAATACACTGGTGATTAGATAAACTAATACAAAACAACAACCTACTAATTTAAGTTTTTATTATTTATTTATTTATTTTGTGCAGGTGCTACACAGATTAATTTGGTAAGCATGTCTAGCCCACAAGCACAAGCCGAATTCCAATTAGCGGCTGGCGCTCCAACAGGACTAGGCATAGAGTCTCTACCACATCATGTGATCGATGTGATCCGCATAACCAATTTGACTGAACCTAAGACACCTTCACTCCATCTACTAGAGGAAAACAATGGTACGTAACATCTCTCTCTCTCTCTCTCTCTCTCTCTCTCTCTCTCTCTCTCTCATGTCCATACACACCGTTATTGGTAGACCCTTCTTTTATGATAAATAAGATTTTTGTGTATTGCATGACATGATTGTTAAGAATTTGCATGACATAATTGTTAAGAATTTGGCTAGGTATAGACCATACATTTTTTTAAATTACATTTTAAAAGAACAGATTTGTTCTGTTTTCAAGTATTTTGGGTGTTTTGAGTTATTGTTTAGTTGAAGTTTTCAAAACTAGGTCTACCAAACAGAATTTTTGAGTTTTCAACTCAAATTCTGTTTTTGAGTTTTTGACTTTGTGATCTTCTTTGTGATCAGCATGGTACTCAACAAATTAATTAAACATGCCAATATTTCTTCCTCTTTAAATTCTACACACAGGAGAAGCAAGAGAAAAGTATCTTAGGTTAGGTGTGCCCCTCCATAAAGCTGCTCTAAGAGGCGATTGGGAAACTGCTAAAAGCATTCTCAGTAAGGATGAGAAACTTTTAACTGCTAGCATAACAAAGGAATGGGAAACTGCCCTTCACATTGCAGCAGGAGCAAGACATGTTCACTTTATGAAGGAACTGGTCCAAATGATGGATGCAGAAGACTTGGCACTGCAAAACAAGAAAAAAAATACTGCATTGATTTTTGCCGCTGCAGCTGGAACGGTAGAAATTGCTGAGATTATGTTGCGAAAAAATATAAATTTGGCAACAATCCGAGGGGGTGAAGGAATGACACCAATATATATGGCTGCTTTGTTGGGAAAGTCTGAAATGGCGGAGTACCTGTACCCTAAAACTCATGAAATATTTGATGAAAGAGACTGCCATGCGCTGTTTTTTACTTGTATCGATACAGGTCACTATGGTAGGTATACGAAACATTTCATGCTTTTGATTTTACAATTTTCTTTGTTTCCTAGAGAAAACTAATGGCACACACAAGTAATTAATTAATAAATTACTTCACACTGGCTGAATTTTCAAAGTTTACATCCTTCTTATGTTACTTTGTAAATTATGCAGATTTAGCCATGGAGATGTTAGGAAAGTATACAACATTAGCTACGGTTCGTAATGGGTCAAATGAAACAGCCTTGCATGTCTTGGCTCGAAGGCCTTCAGAATTTACTAGCCAAAGTTCAGGATTGTGGAGTAGAATCACCAATTCATGTGAGTTAATTGATAGAAAATTATAATATATGGACCTATATATATATAGTAATAATTACCTAATTAAGTGGAAGTAAGCACTTATTTTGTGTGATATGATCACTATTATTTTGTCATGTGCAAATTACTAAGTAAAATGCAGAGAGCTAGCTCAGAGAGAGAGATATATATATATATATATATATATATACACTACTTTTAAGTGGCATGACAAGAGAAAGCTATTGCTTAGGGTTTTTATTACTAACCCCCATCCGGCATGGGATCCAAACCCTTGCTATTGAAGAGAAGGAGCGCCTGATCGTATATAACATAAAACTTTACACCTGAATTAATAAGTTATTGTAACTTGACCTTGGGATTTTGTTTTTCTGACATTCTCATCGTAAATACGTACTTTCAGTTCGGAAGTTTGCATACAAGGGAAAGTCGAAGCAAACCAAAGCCCTTCAACTAGTTCAACAGCTTTGGAAAGAAATCTTAAAACTTGACGACCAAGTGGTCATGAGCTTGATAAAATATCCTTCACAACTACTATTTGACGCTACAAAATTAGGAAATTTCGAATTCCTGGCTGCACTTTTAAGCACTTATCCTGATTTATTCTGGGAACTCGACGAAAACAAACGGACTATAATCCATGTGGCAGTTTTGCATCGTCATGCAAGTATCTTCAATCTAGTGCATGAGATTGGCTTTATCAGGGACCTCATAACGGCAATGAGTGATGATGAGGATAACAACATATTACATCTGGCTGCAAAATTAGCACCTCAAGATCAACTCAATCTTGTGTCAGGAGCAGCTCTTCAAATGCAGCGAGAGTTAGTATGGTTTGAGGTACTTCTGCTTCTATCCTTGCAATCTTTACCATTGTTGCATTTTTTCTTATAAGATACTTAATAATGTTGCCAATGTTTGAGCCTTACAGAGATGCGTTTTCTGTGATCGTAACACATTCATTTGGTGTGACTCAAATTACAAGGGTTCATAATTTAGTGCATAGTTTTAATAAATACGCACTTGTTATTACAAAATGAGTGTGTTGACAACAAAAAGAAAAATCAATGTTCTATATTCGTAATTGACAACATATATAATTCACATGGTAGAATAACAGAAAATTTCCTTATATATAAGTATGTATTATACTAAGACTTTGCGAATTTGAAGAAAGTTCTTGTTTTTTTTTCATGCGAAAGTTCTCGTCATATGGTGAATTTATTCGTACTTCATTCATCCTGAATGATTTTTTTGTTTTATTCATATGCATCAATATTTCCATATGCAGGAAGTTAAAAAGATTGTGCAACCGCTCTCTACAGAGATGAAAAATAACCAAGGCAAAACACCGAGAGAATTATTCACCAGTGAACATAAGGAGTTACTGGATAAGGGAGAATCATGGATGAAGTACACTGCAAATTCGTGCATGCTTGTCGCAACCATTATTGCCACTGTCGTGTTTTCAGCTGCATTTAGCATACCAGGCGGTATAGCTGATAAAACAGGAGCACCAAATTTCGTAAAAGAGACAGCATTTCTAATCTTTGCAATATCAGATGGAGTAGCACTCTTTTCCTCTTCAACTTCCATGTTGATGTTCTTGTATATCCTCACCTCGCGGTATGCAGAAAACGATTTTCTCAAATCCTTACCGTTGAAGTTAATGGTAGGACTCGCATCACTTTTCATCTCCATGACATCCATGATGATAGCCTTCAGCACGGCCTTCTATTTATCTTGTCACTACGGATTAGGTTTCGTCTCGGATTTTATATTTATATTCGCATTTGTTCCAGTGGTCTTGTTCCTTTTTTTGCAATATCCACTCTTGTCTGATATGTTCTTGTCGACATATTGTTCCAGTCTTATATTTCAGCCAAGAAAACATATGATCCAATAGAAAGTCAAGGCCTCAATGTGAACGCTCTAACTGAAACCTTGCCTCCACAATCATGTATATGTTTGTGTATTCTGGCTTAGTTTTGTAATAAAATAACAGGGCGCTTAAGTTTTGTGTGTATGATATTAAATCATCAATCGAAAAATCAACGATACTATAACCAACTAAGATCTTGATTGAATTGTATTTCGTAGTCCTAATGTTGAAATTCAACCTTATAAATAGTAGCGAAGAAGGAGAGTGCGTCAACACCAAATCGTCAAATTCATTATTTATCTTTATTCTCTGCAATTTAGGTGTAGTGTAACTATACTATTTTTCAAGAGAATAGTCTTTATCCATCCCCTTTGACAAAAAAATAAAAAAAAAAAGACTTTGAGAAAAAAGTCCAGCCCGGGCCAAGCTCTTTAAAATCTTGGCTCAGCCCAACCCAATCCAAAAAATTAAAAAAGGCCCAGTGACAAACCGTATTTCTAATCCCAAAAAAAACTGTTATAAAGAAAGTGGTGGAGCCCACATAAAGAAAAGAAGTAAATAATAGTCAAAAAGCTTAATGATGATGTTGGGTAATGAAGTCCACGGGAAGCCATCCAATTTGCCTATAAATAGGCTTGCTCATTCAGTTGTAGAACACTCCGATCCAAAGAGAAAATAGAGAGAAAGAAAAGAGAGTGAGAAATCTAAGTGTTAGTGAGTTCTATCTGAGAGGAAATTTTGTCAGTGTAAACACCACAAGAGCAATTATAATTCTACTCCCAATATTCAGTGGTACTTTTCATACTCTGATTATTTTATTTTATAACATGTTATTAGCACAATAGCCTCTCCCCTTTACTTCTAAATTTTCCTAGCTCAACACTATGTAGTTATTTCTGTCACCTCTCTGTCATATGTCTCCTCTCACTTTACTATTACATGACATGCAAACTTTCTTTTTCGTATTCTCACAATTTTTATGTTGTTTCATTCATGTTTGCTTAATTTATTTTTTCGTACTATAATTTGGAATGGTGCTGTTTTATACCCCATCCTGTTATTTTATGATGATGTAATTTTCATTACTCATCGCATTGTAACACATATTATCGTAATAAAAATGATGGTGTGATCTTAAAACTCATCTTATTATATCTTGAATAGTGGCGCAATTATATTGCCCACAATATATAATATGTTATATACTTCATATATATTAGGTGGTGGTTTTATCCCCGCTTTTACGTTATTCACTGTATGGTGTAGGTTTATTACCCATTCAATAGTATTTATTTAAAAGTGTGGTGCAGGTTTATCATCCATACAACTGTCTTTAGCATTTACTTTATTTACTGTATGGTGTAGGTTTGTTACCCATACGGCAGTATTTATTTAAAAGTGTGGCGCGTATTTATCGTCCACATAACTGCCTTTACTTTTTATTTAAAAGTATGGAGTATAATTAATACCCATACCAGCACATTTACTTTTATTTAAAGTATGGTGCAGAATTAACATCCATGCAACAAGCAATTTATTTTATTGCACGTTTACTTTTATTTAAAGTATGGTGCGGGTTTATTGTCCATACCAGCAAATTTATTTATAGCACTTTATTTTTATCATCCGTTAATATACATGAATAATGAGGGCTTGAAGTTCCTCAAACAATTAAAGGGCCTGAAGTTCCTATTAAGAAATGGCTTAATGTCCCAGATCTCGAGCCTGAAGTTTTGGGTAAAATATGCAAGATATTTTTGGCATGACGTTCAAAAATATATTAAGCCTGAAGATTATTGCAAATTCTGATGCATCTCATTTTCTTTGAAGATGCCAAACTTGAAAAAACTGGAATTTGCTACCTTGGATATTTCTAGGAACAACTATCTATCAAGGACTCAGTCCCTCGAAAGAGGAAGTCGATGGCCAAAATGAATCCAAATGAAATAAATGGAGAGCTCACAATTCATAATTCAAATGCCTCCGAATAGGCACAGGTACTTCCTAAAAAGGAAAATGTCCTTGGTGAGACAAGCGACCCTGAAGTGGCAGCGGTACCTAAAAGTCAAGAAATCTCCATAAATTATACATTCACTAATGAATTGTGGAATAGAAACGAGATGATCATCGATGATATATTTGCATTCTCAGTGGCTACTGAGATCATAAAAGATGATAATATTGAGCCTTGCTCCATTGATGAATGCACACAGAAACAAGATTGTCCTAAGTGGAAAGATGCAATCAATGCAGAATTAAATTCTTTGAGAAAAAAGAGTGTTTTTGGACCTATTATTCCAACTCCACCCAATGTGAACCTTGTAGGTTACATGTGGGTATTTACATGAAAGCGCAATGAGAAAAATAAGATCGCGAGGTATAAAGCGCGACTTGTTGCACAAGGTTTTTCACAAAGGCTTGGAATTGATTATGAAGAAACATATTCTCCAGTAATGGACGCAATCACGTTCCGTTACTTAATAAGTTTGGCGATTTCAGAAAAACTTGAAATGAGACTTATGGATGTCATTACCGCATATATGTATGGAGAATTTGATACAGATATATACATGAAAATCCCATAAAGGCTTAAGCTGCCTGAAGCAGCCAGGAGTAAACAACGAGGCATGTTCTCAATTAATTGAGAAGATCATTGTATGGGCTAAAACAATTTGGGCAAATGCGGTACAATTGTCTCAGTAAGTATTTACTAAAGGAATGATACACAAATGATCCTATTTGCCCATGTGTGTTTATTAAGAAATTAAAGTCTAGATTTGCCATAATGGCAGTATATGTCGATGACATGAATCTAATTGGAACTCCTGAAGAGCTCCAAAAGACTGCTGATTACCTCAAACGCGAGTTTGAGATGAAAGATCTTGGAAAGACAAAATATTGTTTTGGCTTACAAATTGAGCATAATGCTAATGGAATTTTGGTGCATCAATCAACTTATACTGAAAAAGTATTGAAGCGATTTGGCATGGATAAAGCCCATCCACTTAGCACTCAAATGGTCGTTCGGTCGCTTGATACTAAGAAAGATCCATATCGTCCAAAAAGGGATGATGAAATGGTTCTTGGCCCAGAAGTACCATATCTTAGTGCATATGTGCTTTATTGTACTTAGCACAATTTACCAGATCAGACATAGCATTTTTAGTAAATTTGTTGGCAAGATACAGCTATGCTCCAACAAACCGACATTGGACTGGCATCAAACATATTCTATGATATCTTCGTGGGACAACAGACATTGGCTTATTCTTTTCAAGTGAATCGACCAAATTGGATATGCTGATGCAGGATACCTCTCTGATCCACATCAAGGATGCTCACAAACTGGGTATGTGTTTATATGTGGAGGAACTACAATCTCATGGCGCTCAATGAAATAAATGTTGGTAGCCACATCTTCCAATCACTCAAAAATAATTGCCCTCCATGAAGCCAGTCTTGAATGCGTTTGGTTAAGGTCGGTGATCCATCACATCTAAAGCACATGTGCCCTACCCTTATCAACGGACACTCTAATTATCCTGAATGAGGACAATGCAAATTGTATTGGTTAGATCACAGGAGGATACATCAAGGGTCACAGGACCAAGCACATATCACCAAAAATTTTCTACATGCATGAGCTTCAGAAGAGTCAAGAAATTCAAGTCAGACAAATTCGTTCAAGCGATAACCTGGCAGATCTCTTCACCAAATCCTTGCCAAAATGTACATTCCAAAAACTAGTATATGGCATCAGATTACGTCAACTCTGCAAGCAATCAAATTGGAGCATTCAAGTGTCCTCTAACACAGAACATATGCGCATTGTACTCTTTTCACTTTGACTAGAGTTTTTCCAACTGGGTTTTTCCTAGCAAGGTTTTAACGAGGCAACATGAGCGCATTTAACATTACCCTTATGTCCCAAATGAAGTTGTAATTTTTTTCCTTCGCTTAGGTTTTTTTCCACTGGGTTTTTCCAAGTAAGGTTTTAATGAGGCAACCAATCTAGGGACATGTGGTCTCCTAGGGGGAGTGTTGTAAAGAAAGTGGTGGAGCATAACGAAAAGAAGTATATAATAGTAAAAAAGCTTAATAATGATGTTGGGTAATGAAGTCCACGGGAAGCCATCCAATTTGCCTATAAATAGGCTTGCTCATTCAGTTGTAGAACACATCAATCCAAAGAGAAAATAGAGAGAAAGAAAAGAGAGTGAGAAATCTGAGTGTTAGTGAGTTCTATCTGAGAGGAAATTCTGTCAGTGTAAACACCACCAGAGTAAATATAATTCTACTTCCAATATTCAGTGGTACTTTTCATACTCTGATTATTTTATTTTATAACAAAACTTCAATTTTTATTTTTTTGGGGTTTGAGTTGGGTGTGTATTTTATTTTACCCGTTTATAGGTGAAACCTATTTAAGCCACTTTTTAATGTCATCCGTCCATATTCACCCAACGGCTCACATGACCGTCAGCAACACAACATGGAACAGCGCGACGAAGAGTAGGGCGAGGCTAAGGACAGCATCTTCAGACCAAAAAAAATTGACACTCGCGAGCGTCTTCTTGTACTCTGCTTCGATTTTGGCATCTCCCTTCTCTCCTCTCCCCTCCCTGTTGAACGATTTGTGGCTCCGATGTTGATTTTGAGTTGAACTGGAACTTGATACATTTGGTGCTTATTTGTGATTTCGTTATCTGGGTTTTCTCTTCTGTGCTTATTTGGGATTGTTGCATTTTCATTGCAACAACATGATTATACTTCCAGTTGCTGAAAATTGAAAGGGTTTTATTTCCGTTGGGTGTTTGATTGAAATATTATAGCTTTTCTAATTTGGAAGATGCTTCAATATACAGAATTCAGGTGATTGATTTGTTTTTGTAATTGCTTTTAGGGGATGGGTATTTCTGTTTGATTCTAAGTTTTGGGATTTTTCATGTTTGGTTATCTGAATCTTACTGCAATTGGGTCTTTTGTCTTAGTTTGATTGGTGTTTTCAATGTCTTGAAGGAGATTCTATTTATTGGTTCTAATCTATGTTGCACAGATACAAATACGGATATGCAATACCAATACGGCAATTAAAATAATAAAAATAATAAAAATTGATATTGCATCCATCATGTTATAATCATCCATTATGTTTAAAATATAAAACTAAAATCCAATTCAAAGGACCCACTAATGTAGTGGTTTGGAGTAATTGCTCCCCTATAAAAGGTCTTGAGTTCGAGTCCTATCATTTGATAAAAGGACTTAAAAAAGATAAACCAAACAAACTAAAAACCAATTAATACATGTAACCAAATTAAATGCATTTTGATATAATCATCCATCCTGTGAATCAAATGCATTTTGATAACAAAAAACGAATCAAATATATATAACCCAATACTAACAGCAGCTAGCTACAAAGGAAAACATAAGGGTTAGAGTTGATTGTGTGTAAGTCTCCATGTTTTAAAATAAAAAAAATAAGGTTTTACAACTGCTAAAAAAAGGTACAGCACGGTTTGCCCCTTAAAAATTAGGTTTACTCTCTCAAGAAAGAAAAAAGGAAAAAGGTTTTATTCCTTAAAACGTGCGTTCCAACATAAGTGAAATTGAAAGCCCAACAATGAGACGACGTCGTCTCAGTGAAAACTTTCGGAAAAGTCCACGATACCCGTATCTCAGTGAAAACTTTCGCGCTCACTTCGTCTTCCTCGCGCAGCAGAGGCTCACAGACGACGACGCTTCTTCATCTTCCTCACAGACGACGCCTCAGACTTCTCGCTGCAGCGCCGTTTCGGGACCGTATATCGGACGGTAAAACTTTTGGAAAAGTCCACGATACGCGTATCGCCGTATCCGATACGAGCATGCCCCTCAAGACTGCCGTATCGGTGCAACACAGGTTCTAATATTAGGCTTGTGCTTTTGTTTCTATGGTGTTCTGTTTCATCATCTATTATGCATAATTTCATAATGTGTATGCAGAATTTCATCATCTATTAGACATGCAAAAATAAAAGATTGCATTAACACAAAATTCCAACTGATTCATTTTATGCCCTAATATTCTCATCTGTTTTAGTATGTCTGATTTTGAATGTTTTTGGATTTAATTGTGCTCTGTATTATGTCTTTCATGAAATTAATCAACTTTGATTTCAATTTTTAGGGCAAACCCAATCCTATTCAACTCAGATAATTAAAATGAAGAAACCTCGAAGCACAATCTCCACATCAAGCAAAATAAGGTTCGAAGAACCCGAATCTTCGTCATCCGAAGATGTAAGTAATCAAAAGCAAATTTTTTTATTGCTATTATAATTCTTATTGTTGTGAAGAAGAATCAATTTTTGCATTTGATTTTCATTCTTTTTTATATTTGTTATAGGAGGAGGAGATAGAGCAGGAGCTTGCAGATGTGACATTTGGAGAACTGCAAAAGGCACGCTCAAACGGGTCACATTTAGTGCACCCAAAGCCCAAAGAAGAGAAGAAGGGTGGCCGGGCCAACAAGAACCGGTAATTTGAGCATACATTAGGTTGTTTCCCATTAGTTTTCGTTGGGTTTTCGTAATGCAATTGAAGAGCTGAATATGTGTGTGTATGTTTGCTTTTGAAGGCCAATGGAGGTTAGTTGCAAGAAGCCCGTTACAAGATTTCGAGAGATCATTCAAGGTTCGAAAAAGGTGAGCTTTTGATATGAAGATGTTCTGCTTTGTGATTTTATGACTTAATTAAGACTCAACCTTATTTGCGGTACACCTTTCTGTTTTCCTATTGGGTTCCAAAGGTTTTCATGAGGAAAGATTGATAACTTAAATAGTTAACTATGACAAAAATTGACGATAAATAACTGTAGCTTGTTTCTTGTTTTGTGTTTTTAATGTTTTTTCTATGACCTTTTGGAATCAAAACCTGGTGTGTTATTAAGCATGACATAGGGGGATTATGGTTTTAGTATTTGATGTGGACTTTATTCTTAGGATTCATTTCTCCTAGAGAAGTTCTTTTTGTATCAAAGTTATGTTAAAGCGAGAAAGTGGATGAGCAAAGTTGTGAGTAGTCAATCTATGATTAGAGCTAGTTATTTCCATACCTAGGCAATCATGTTATGAAGACAACTAGTGGAGTATTGGAGTAAAGCAGAAGGCTTACATGTACTTTGTTTAGTGTAAAGCTTGAACAATTCAATCAGTGTACTTTGGTTGAAATTATTTCTTGCTATGTTCAGGTGGTACGTGACCCACGTTTTGAATCTTTATGTGGAACACTGGATGTTGACGGGTAGGCTTCTCTCTCTCTCTCTCTCTCGCGCCCCCCATTTGTGGTGTGTGTATAGATTACTTTATTTAGGCTTCTCTTCTTTTTATGAAAGATGAGTTGCTACTTCTGGATTATCCGAAGTACCAAGCCAAAAATGAGTTGTAATTATTTTGGCTTCAACAAAATTTATGTTACTTAGAAATTCAAAAAGATAACCTGCATTCAACAGGTTTAGGAAGAGATATGACTTTCTATTTGCAAATGAGCTTCCTGCCGAGAGAGAGGTAAAATTTCTTAAATATGTTATGTCTTCAGTGTCATCTCTACATGTTTATTATTTTCTCTGATTTTTGTTTTGCATATCACAGGAACTGCAGAAGCAAGTAAAGAAATCCAAGGACCCAGAAGTCATTGAAGAACTAAAGAAACGCATATCTTGGATTGTAAGTGCTTGCCTTCAAAAACATATATTTGATAGATTCCCTCATTTATCTGTCCTTGCTATATATTCCTTTTAACTCTCTATTTTGCTTGAAAGAAAAATTAGAGAAATTGGCTCTGTCACTATTCAGTTTTCTTCATGGTTGTGTTTTTTCAGGATAAACAGCTCAAATCTGAGTCAGCCAAGCGCACTGAAGCTGCAATACTGGCCGAGCACAAGCAAAAAGAGAGAGAAGCAGCAAAGCAAGGGAAACAACCCTTTTTTCTTAAGAAATGTAATACTCTCTTGCTCTCTCTCCATCTGTGTGTGCATGTGCATGTCTGTTTTGTTTCAAATCCCAATTGTACTTTAACATTTTTAATTATTTACAGCTGAGATCCGAGAGAAACGACTTATGGAAAAGTATAAACAACTCAAGGTACAAATTTTCGTTTTGTCATATGTTCAAAATACCTTGTTGGGACTAGTACTTTGTCATCATGGCTTTGGCAACTAAACGCAATTTTTATAAATGATCAGGGATCTGGCAAGCTTGAAGCCTTCATCGAGAAAAGGCGCAGGAAGAATGCTGCAAAGGACCACAGATACATGCCATACCGTAGGCCTGACAACACTGAGCAACAAATTTAATGACTTCATTTGGTTCTGGAGAAGCAGAGTAAATTTTCTTATTAGCTGAGTGGCATTGGGAGACTACTTGGGTAGTGACATGGTGAGTTTGCTTGGAAAGCTGCAAATTTCAGTAAATTTGAAGAAAAGCACCCAAAAGAATCATTTTTTTACACTAACTTTTGTTGGGATTTAGTTGTCAAATATGGATGTGGGTGCCAGGGTGCCAAAGAGTAATTCCAATGATCTTTTTATTATTCGGAGCTTGCTATATTTGCTCACTATTTCATTCCTTCAAATGCAAATAGTAAAACAAAATTTAAAAATATATATATATCAAATGAACTCTCACCCCTTCTTCTCCCCACCCAGCCAACCCCAGAGCTCTGATGAAGGTAGGAGCCTTGCTGCTGCTGGGAGAATTAGTACTAGTGGGCATACAAAGAGTTGTGGCAGAGGCCATTGGAGACCTGCTGAAGATTCAAAGCTGAAAGAACTTGTGGCCCAATATGGTCTTCAAAATTGGATTCTAATAGCTGAGTATCTTAATCCTGCTGAAGATTCAAAGCTGAAAGAACTTGTGGCCCAATATGGTCCTCAAAATTGGAACCTAATAGCTGAGCATCTTGATGGCAGAGGGACATGAAATACTACAGATTACTATCATCACTCGAAACCCAACAACCCATCACCATTTCATCCGCCAAACACTACACCATTCACATAGCCAAAACCCAAAAACCATAACAGTTTCATCTCATGACACCCGAATCAAATTTAAAGAATCGTTAATAAAAATCAAATTTACAGATTGAATTTTTTTGGGAAAAAATTGATATGATAATCCTTAATCTCCAGAAAATAAAAATTCATTGTCTAAGTACTATCATCATCCTATCATCCTTCACGAAAAAACTAATGCCACCCTCGACGATCGATTTCTCACCACACCCAAACGCAGATGTTGTCGCGAACCCAACCCCCACAACGTCATCTGGCACTGTCTCGAACCTTTGTTCTGCAAAACCCAAGTGGTTGGGTCGTTGCTGACCTTGAAAACTAAGTGATGTCGTTGCGAACCCAGATGCCGAATATGTCATTACGTATCTGACGATCCACAGATCTCCTCCTCGAATCCTCACCATCGGAATGAGGGGGTCCGGATCTTTTGGCTCCATGTTGTGTCGCCGACCCCACATAGATAGAGAGACAGAGGGGGGAGGTGGCTAGGGCTTTGGTATTGGCTGGGGCTAGGAGGAGAGGACTAAGGGAAAAGGAGGTGGTTGGGTGGTTCTTTGGGTGGCGACATTGTTTTTAATTAATTTTTTGTAACTATTTTTAAATACAAGGAATTATTTATTATTGTTTTGCCCATATAGAGTCCACGTAATTAGAAAAAGGGGTTTGATGTTTGACACATCAGTATTTAAAAGACTTATTAACGATTTGTATAACATAGTGGATAAATTGTAAGTATTTTAGGGATTTGAGTATGTACTTGTAAATGTCCTTAAAGGTGGGTATGAACTTGAAAATGACTTTGGTGGGTCTTTTACCTTATAATTACTAACTTAGAGTATGGTGGCCCTTAGAAAGACATAATTCTAGTATTAGTGCATATATATATATATATATATATATATATATATATATTTGTATTATCGAGTGGACATTCAGACATTTGGACGTTATTATCGTCGGACGTTATGTATTTTGTATTACCCCACTCTGCTTTCCTATCAGTTTACAATAGCATCCGCACGATAATAAAGTGCGAACATCCGAATAAGATAATAACTATATATCAGTGAGCTTCTATTGAGGGATCCTCAAATAAGTTATTTGGGGGATACTCTTGTAGGGCCCACTCCGCATTGTATTTCACTAATCCAAACCGTCTATTTTTTAGATAATCATTCAAAGATCATCTATACAAAAAATCACTTGAATCCAATATCATTTGACCACTCAATTGAGTTATTGACATTTTAGTACTTTCTTGAAGCACCGTTTGTAAGACACAATTAGATGTCGAAATGGTTTCCAATTTGTCTAATTTTTTTGCAAGGATGATCTATGAATATAGACTTAAAAAATAGATAGTTTGGATCGTTGAAAATAAATTTGTAGGAGACCCAAAAGGGTGTCTCTTGAATAAAATTATTTGGGGATCCCTCAATATAAGGGGACTATATATATATCTGTTCACCCGTTTTGGTTTACTTCCTGAGATGACAGGGCAAAGTTCCCCATTAATTCAAAGACCATGTTTTGGTCAGTAAATTAACTTTCTTTATGTGTTGAGCGTGCCACTGCTAGCAATTTTTCAACCCTAACAGACTTATGGTAAAAATAACTTGCGCCCCAAGTTACTGATTTTGACCAAACGATTGTGAATTTGGGTGAGGAATATCTCCCAAGTAAGTTCTTTTCTATGCCTTAGACTGGTAAGGACTTTTACAATTTATCTCAGTATAAAAACCGGCAGTTCTGGACAGAACAACTAATAACAGATTGAACTGATTTTAGGCAGAACTCCCCTTTACAAGACTCAAAAAGGGAAAACTGACTACATGAAAACGAGAGGAGGGCTGTGCTTCCATTTCTGCCTGGTTAGTTGCCTCTGTTCTGGGCTGGATTCTGGACAGCTTCCACTGTTAGGCTTCGGCTGCAAATTGATGCCAAAGCTTGAGTTTGGCAGAGCTTTAATCTACTTCAAACCCTGATGGCTTCTGGATGGGCAGAACTGGGACTTCTCCAGTCTGAAAGGGGCAGAAGTGGCTGGATTTGAGCTGGGGATGTACTACAGTACCTGTGCGGCTAAGTCAGGGCTCTTCATAAATTTGTGGAGGTTTTCATATTTGAGAGAACTCGAACTCCGCTAAACTTGGCTTTTACTGAACCAAATTTGTAACGAGAGAAATCTCGTTATTGTTGAGTTATGAACTGGGATTCAATTCAGGAGCAAGGGTCTAACTGCCTTTGCTGGGGGAAAATAGGATGATTCTGCAAGCTTGTCTGAGAAGCTCTTGCATTTGAAGTACTTCAGACTCTGAGTCTGTTGTAACTTGCTTGAGATTTTTATGATCAAGTGATCCTTTGAGTGTTTTTGTCTTTTGACTGAGTTTTTTGGCTGTTTGATTGATTGTCCCCTGCTCTGTTCACCCTCTCTTGTATATATAGGAAATGTTTTTCTGAGAGTGGGCGGCAAGTAATCAAAAGATCTTTTCTAGTTTTTAATTGAAACAAAACAGGGGTTCCATCCTTTTCCTGGTGAATAAGCACTCAACGATCAGTTCTTGAGGTGACTGCTTCTGCATTTTGATGGTGCGCCATGCTTGTTCTTTCATTTCAATCTGCATGAGTCTGATCGTTTTGAGATAGCTAATTCTCAGCTTTTGAACAGCTCCCTGTTTCCCGCTTTATTTAGCAGAGTCTGTTTATCTTTGAAAATTGTGTTTCCCCAAAATATCAGATTATTTTTAGATAAACTAAGCGGTTTTTGATCCCCTGGCAGCGAAGCTAATTCAGAAATTTCTCTTTTTTATACCTGCTCCTGTTCAGATTCTATCTCGAGCCGAATTCATTGACTTTCCTAAGTCAGGGTCACGTGGGCATGTTTCTTTTTTAATCGCAACCGTAAAAATCATTCCTTCTTTGGGCTTGAAACTGTTCCATTGCAGCCCAGGTTTCTTAACGCTCTTTGGGCCACGTGGTATTGGCCTGTTTGTTTTGCTTAATGGACTGGACATGCTGGTGGACTGAAATCGCTCAAGCGGCTTTGGAAGTGATGTGGGCTTTTCGCTTTTGGTTTTGGCGCGCCGAATTTGGGCCCAAACAATATCCAAATAGTTTAACTGCAAAACATTTAAGTATTCATATTTTACTTGCAACAAATAGTTTTCATTGAATATGAATTGGGGACGAGTGAAGAGAATTTCAAGAAATGAGGAGGAACAATAGCCAAAATGAAGAACCAAAAGTCAATTGACCTTTTTTTAAAAATCCTGAAAAAGGTCACTTGGCTTAAAATACCACCCTTGTTACAATGTCACTATTCAAAAAATCCTTTTTAAAAAAACCCAAAAACACATAGTGGGTTTAGCCAAAAGCTAAGATCATTAACCTCAATTAAAACTAATCCTAATTAAGAATGAATCTAAAATTTCCTATAAATTATATGGTTTTCAGTAGCCATCAAACATGGAAATGATTGCTAGAAGAGTAGTTAAGGAGTTAATATTCATGTTAATCACTGTGACTATGATTATTCAATCACTCTCAGTGGTTGTAGAAAATGATGACCCTTTTCATTATTCTCCACATTCCCTTCATATTTTCACTTCTCTTAGTTTAGACGTAATTTTAAATTCAAAAAACTTGGCACAGAAATTCTTCAAAAGATAAAAGGAAAAAATTGGGCTAACTCCACCGCCATGAAAAGTTTTACCACTACCAATTCACCTTGAAAAGAAAGTTACAAGATACTGCCAAGTCCTCCAGTTGTAGTAACACCAAAACATGGGGCCTATGTGGTAAAGGGAAAATCAACAATTTATACGAAAGACTTTGTAGTTGCAGAGTATATGTTGAATTGGTATAAAACTTTTATAGTTTTGATTGATTAACAAAACAAAAACAAAACCTTTTTTTTTTAAGAAACGTATGCAGAGGAGAAAGAACTCAGAGAGGATGAGAATGTTTAGTATATTTTCACTATGAAAAAAAACAGAGGAATTATATGACTATATTCCTCTTTTCAGTCAAAAATCATATCCTTTCTTTTAGGGAGCAAGGACTCATCTCCAGCCATACAGACCATAGGAGGCTACGATTCTTACACTTGGACCAGAATCGGTTGTCACAGTACAGACTAAAAGACAAAAAGGACAGCTATAGGAATTTTCTCAAAACTGAATAAAACTAGCCGTTAGATAGAAGGACTATCAGCTATTACTAAAAACAGAAAGTTCCCAATTTCTTCGATTTCTTCATTTTCTTCACTACCAATCTGCAGGATTGTCATCTGCAGCTTGATTTAAGCTTAGTATGCAGCTTAATTCTCAACAGCCTCTCCTAAGCTGCTTACTGGCTTAACACCAAGCCTCAATCTCAATTGATTAAATCTGTCCTTTGGCAAAGCCTTTGTAAAAATGTCTGCAAGCTGTTCTTCACTTCTGCAGAATTTCAAGTCAATCACCCCTTCTTGTAGAGCTTCTCTTATGAAATGATACCTTCAGTTTATGTGTCTAGTTCTTTGATGAAAAACTGGATTCTTAGCCATCGAAATAGCTGACATATTATCATAGAATAAAGGTGTTGCCTCAGTTTGCATTTCACCAAAATCATCAAGAATAAACCTTAACCAAATAGACTGTGCTGTTGCCTCAGATGCTAAGACATACTCAGCTTCAGCTGTTGATAGTGCCACTGTGCTTTGTTTCACATAAGCCCAAGAGAATACTCCACTTCCAAAACTAAATGCATAACCAGAAGTGCTCCTGCTATCATCTTCACTTCCTGCTCAATCTGCATCACAGAATCCAATGAGAATTGCAGACTTATCTTTCACATACTCAATGCCATAGTTAAGAGTCCCTTGCACATATCTTAAGACTCTTCTTGCAACCCCCATATGCTTCTTTGTAGGACCATTCATAAACCTTGATAGCAAGCTGGCAGCATACATCAGATCAGGTCTAGTTGCTGTTAAGTATAGCAGACTTCCTACTATTTTCCTATAGAGCCCTTCATCAGCTAACTCACTCCCATCCACTTTCTTGAGTTTCTCACCAGTAGGCAATGGAATGGATACTGGTTTGCAGTCTTCAAGCCCAAACATCACAAGCAAGGATTTTGCATACTTGCTTTGATGAATAAATATCCCTTGATTAGTTTGTAGTACCCCCATGCCCAAGAAGTGATGAAGGAGTCCAAGATCTGACATCTCATATCTCTGCATCATCTCCCTTTTAAACTCAGTAAGCATCCTCTCACTGTTTCCAGTATACACAATGTCATCAACATAGATTGAGACAATGATCAAACCTCCTTCATTGTCAGATCTTGTGTACAAGGTGGCTTCACTAATGCTTCTTTTGAACTTGCACATAGATAGATATGCATCAATCTCACTATATCAGGCTCTAGGAGCCTGCTTAAGTCCATACAAGGCTTTTCTCAATTTGTAAACCTTGTGACCTGCATTTTTCAATTCAAAACCTTCAGGCTGTTCTACATATACTTCCTCATCGAGCACACCATTTAGGAATGCTGACTTAACATCTAACTGAAACAACTTCCATCCTTTTTGTGCTACAAGAGCAATGAGAGTTCGAATTGTGTCTAACCTTGCAACTAGTGCAAAGGTTTCATTATAGTCAATTCTAGGTTTTTGAGCATACCCTTTTGCTACAAGTCTGGCCTTATGTTTTTGAACTGTTCCATCCAGATTTAGCTTGGTCTTAAACACCCATTTCACACCTATAATAGGTTTATCAACTGGCCTCTCCACCAACTCCCAAGTATTGTTCTTTTCAATCATTTCCAACTCTGCATTCATAGCTTCTTGCCAAGCTAAATCACCAGCTGCTTCTTGATAATTTTCTGGTTCTATAATGCACATGTGACATCTTGCATATATATCTTCCAAAGTTTTCAACTTGATTGGAGTGGAACTAGGTGTGGAGTTTTGACTGTTATTACCACTAACATTCTCAACTAACTCAGAGTTTCCACCATTATCAACCTGAGTTGCATCAGGTTGTATTTCATTGTTTTCACCTTTTATTTCATTTCCTTCAAGCTTGAAAGGTATTGGGACAGATTCCTCTTGATCACTCTCCCAATTCCATGACTTATCCTCATTGAAAATTACACTCCTTGAGAGTACAATTTTCTTAGATTGCAGATCATACACCCTATAACCCTTTTCACAGCTTCCATACCCCATAAAAACTCCCTTTCTAGCTTTGTCATCAAACTTCTGCCTCAAGGGTGATGGGACACGAGTGTAACAAATGCAACCAAAGACCTTTAGATGCTTGATTCCTGGCTTTCTACCTGTGAATGCTTCAAATGGTGTTTTGCTTGACACAGATGTTGTAAAACATCTATTTTGGAGATATACTGCTGTACTTACAGCTTCTGCCCAAAAAATCATAGGAATACCTTTCTCAATCATCATGGATCTTGCCATTTCACCAATTGTTCTATTTCTCCTCTCAGCAACTCCATTTTGCTGAGGAGAGTAGGCAATGGTTAGTTGCCTCTCCATTCCCATGCTTGCACGGTAATCTAGGAACTCATGTGAGGTGTATTCACCACCTCTATCACTCCTTAGCTTTTTCAACCTGTAACCACTTTGCAGTTCAACAAAAGCTTCGAATTTCTTGAACACATTGAAGGTATCAGACTTATTTATGAGGAAATATACCCAACACATCCTTGAAAAATCATCAATAAATGTGATGAAATACCTATTTCCACCAATTGACTCGTTTTGCATTGGTCCACATAGATCTATGTGCACCAATTCTAGTGGACAGCTTGCTCTCCATGCTTCCTCTTTATCAAACTTTTCTCTGTGATGCTTCCTTGAAACACAGCCTTCACACACATCCCTCATTTCTATTAGCTCAGGTAGTCCAACCACCATTTCCTTCAGCTGCATCTTCTTCATACTAGCAAAGTTCAAATGTCCAAGCCTTCTATGCCAGATCCAAGAGTCTTCAATCACATATGCTTTTCTTACTGCAGCTGTGACTGATTCTAGTGAAAGAGGGAAACATCGATTTCCTGCCATAGACACTTTTGCTACTACATTGTTGAGACTTTTATCATCAAAGACAACTGCCTTGTTACCTCCAAATAGGACATAGTAACCATGCTCCACCATCTGGCCTACACTCAATAGATTCTCATCCAAACCTGGCACTAGCAACACTTCATTTATGTATCTTTTCCCACACTGAGTTTCAACCACTAGAGTGCCTTTTCCAGTTGCTTGTACAAGGTCTCCAGTGCCCATTTTAACTTTACAAGTCACAGATCTGTCTATATTTATCAATGCAGACTCTTGAGAGGTCATGTGATTGCTGCAAGCACTGTCCACAAACCAAACACTTCCATTTAGCACACTTGCAGAGTGACAAGCATAGAACATAGTTCATGTGGTCACCTCTTCTTCCGTTGCACAGTTGGCCACTTGCTTGTTACCTTCACAATCCTTTGTAGTATGACCAAACTGATTGCATTTTCCACACTTAGGTTTCCCTTTGTATCTGCACACACCAAAGTAATATTTCTGGCACACTTGGCACTGTGGTTTCACACCACTTTGACTGCTACTCCCTTGCTTGTTTTGTGAATTGAAACTATTGTTCCAATTTCCCCCGGCCCAGAGCCATTATTCCAACTTGAGCCACTGTTGTTGTTAAAGTTTCCACCTTGAGACCAATTTGATCCCTTTTTGTTTTGTCCTTGCCATTTTTTATTTGGCCTACCCTGAGAACTTTTATTAGTACCAGTAGCTTGATTATTTCCAACCCTGAGACTGCTAAAAGCTCTCTCAGTTCCTGTCAATTTATCCCTTTCATCATGCAAGTCTTCTCTTTTATCATAAACCTTGACAGATGCAATAACTTCTTCAACTCTAATAGCATTCAAATCTCTAGTTTCTTCAATAATAGCCACAATGGACTTGTATCTTCTACTTAGACTCATTAAAATCTTTTGCACAATCCTGTTTTCAGTCACTTCTTCACCAAGCGATTTCAGGTTATTCACAGTTCCAAAAAACCTAGCCAAATAAGCATCTAGGCTTTCACCATCTGTCATTCTCATATATTCAAAATCTGCTCTAACTGCTTGAAGTTTTACAGCTCTTACCTTTTTATCTCCTCTGAACTCTCTTCTCAAAATGTCCCAAGCTCCTTTTGCAGTCTTCTCATTTCTGATGCGAGGGAAAAGCTCATCTGTTAGTGCTCCTTGAATAAGACTCAATCCCTTGGCATTTTTGATCTTGTCTTCTTTGGAGATAATAGGTGCTTCCATTGAAACTTGCTCAGCCTCACTATCTTCATCTCCATAGCCTTCATCCTCTTCATGAATTGGCTGTGGTTGCACTCCAACCTCTACTACATCCCATAGATCATATGCTATGAGGATAGTCTCCATTTTGACTGCCCAAAAATCATAGTTTTCACCATCAAACTGTGGAGTTCGTAAATCTCCACCTGAGGAACCTAATCCCACCATTTTCTAAGTGAGTCTCAGTGAACCAACCAATAAAAGAGCAACCTTTATCCCTTTTGGGAATTTCTCAGGAAAGCCCTCTTTCTCACAGCTCACGCCCCTCTTTGGAATCAGACCAGGAGCTCTGATACCATGTTGAATTGGTATAAAACTTTTATAGTTTTGATTGATTAACAAAACAAAAACAAAACCCTTTTGGTAAGAAACGTATGCAGAGTAGAAAGAACTCAGAGAGGATGAGAATGTTCAGTATATTTTCACTATGAAAAAAAAACAGAGGAATTACATGACTATATTCCTCTTTTCAGTCAAAAATCAGATCCTTTCTTTTAGGGAGCAAGGACTCATCTCCAGCCATACAGACCATAGGAGGCTACGATTCTTACACTTGGACCAGAATCGGTTGTCACAGTACAGACTAAAAGACAAAAAAGACAGCTATAGGAATTTTCTTAAAACTGAATAAAACTAGCCATTAGATAGAAAGACTATAAGCTATTACTAAAAACAGAAAGTTCCCAATTTCTTCAATTTCTTCATTCTCTTCACTACCAATCTGCAGGATTGTCATCTGCAGCTTGATTTAAGCTTAGTATGCAGCTTAATTCTCAACAGTATAAGCGAAGTGATGGCTTTCATCAGGCGCTAGGGCCATTTCAAATTCCCCAACACATGCAATCTCATCTCTTTAAGAATATCTTGGAACAATTTCACTTTCGGTTTCCAAGTGAGCAGGTGAAGGCCATTCGAGCTGGATATCATTTCACTGATACTCGTATCCTAATGGACACTACTCATTTAGGAACTGGAGGTTCCACTGCAATTACAGCAATATTAATTGTACAGAGTTTCTTGTATTGGCAATTGATGAACTATGTAATGTGATGTCTAACCAACAAGTTGTCGATACTATTAGACATGTAAAGGATCCTTCTGCAGCAGCATTGTACCTTACTGAGCAAGCACAAAAAAAGAATAGCTTAGATGATATTTCATGTGTAGTTGTAAGATTTCAAGTTGTCAAACAAGTTCACTAATTTCTCCAGCATGTAATTTCTTCTTATTATTTGAAACCCCAAGTTTGCTTACTACAGTTTATACAATTTTCTTTTTGCATATATATAAAATGCTTTATAATCCCTCAGTTTTTACATCGATCTTTGATTCCATTGTTACTGAGGTCTTGTTATGAAAAAAACTTGCTAAGATATTCATGAAACTTGCATGCAATATTATATTCTTTTGATGCTCGTTGGTCTTGATTCTGTAACTTTATGGACCAAGTAAAGACAGAAGTTACATATATATATATATATATGGTGCGTTGTGAATGTAAAGATTGTTCTTCTCATAATCGTCTCGTGTAGTGTAGGATTTTCCTAAAGGCAAGAACGTGTAAAATAGGGAAAGCTCTCTCTAAAAAGAAATTCTTGTCACTACTAGAAAAACGCTCAATAGGGACCCTTTATTAGAGACACAAATATAAACAGTCTCTATTGAATGTTATTAGGGACTGATAATAGAAACAGTCTCTATAAAATACTATTAGGGATGGATTAATAAATTTTGTGACTAATTATTTGAATAAGTTAACAAATAAGGCACAGATAACTAACAACCGTGCCTAAAAGACCTCCACCATCTTCACTAGGGGTGGGCATTAGAACCGCAAAACCGAATCAAACCAATCCGAAAAAAACCGTAAAAAACCATGTTGAATGCAAAGGGCTTGTGGTGTTGGATGTGCCAACTAGGTGGAATTCCACATATATGATGTTGGAAGCCGCCTTAAAGTTTGAAAAAGCCTTTTGGAGAATGGGAGAAGATGATGAAGGCCCATATATTTCTTGATTTGGTGAAGATGAACCGGATCACGAAGATGGGGTGGTTATGTCTCATTACTCTAGAAAAAGGGAAGGACTACCAACTAATGAGGATTGGAACAATACTCGTACCTTTGTGAATTTTTTAAAGGTATTTTATGATACTACATTGAAGATGAGTGTCACTTTGTATCCCGCTTCCCAGACCACATTTCAGGACTTGATTGCAATAGAAGAAGAAATTGATGATTTGTTGATGGAAGAGGAGGAAATATTAAGTGAAACCCAAACCTCTAAGGTTTTTAAGGACATGGCACTTAACATGAAGATGAAATTTAAAAAGTATTGGGGTGACCTTGATAAATTGAACCAAATTTTGATGGTTGCTCTTGTTCTTGACCCTCGATACAAATTGGGAAACTTGGAGTTTATCTTGAAGAGTCGGTTTGAAAATCCGAAAGATGCGGTTAAGAAGAAGAATGGGATCAAAGAGATTTTAAAGAAACTTTATGAGGAGTATGCCATGCCACCACCACCACCATCCACTCAAAGTAGTAGTTATTGTTTTAGTGATACTACTTCCATGCATACAAGTAGTAGCCTATAAGCCGTGAGGGAAAGAAACGGAGGCAAATGACTGAAAATTGGAGAAAAAAGACTCGAGCAAATGATGTTGTGATATTGGAGCATGAGATTGATAGGGACATCACCGACCCTATTGAAGATGTGGTTGATGAATTTGATGTTTTAAAGTGGTGGAAATTGAATGGGGTTAAGTATCCAGGGTTGGCACTTATTGCAAAGGATGTGCTTGCCATCCCAGTATCAACGGTGGCTTCGGAATCATGCTGTAGCACGGGTGGTCGGGTAGTTAATTCATTTCGTGCTTCTTTGACTCCTAAGATTGTGGAGGCCTTAATTTGCTCTCAAAATTGGTTAAGGTCGGATGATATATCCTCTTTACAATATGAGCCAACAATTCAAGAGATGGAGTTCTATGAATCGATTAAATTAGGTATGTCTTTGTAATTTTATGTGCTTTATTAATGTATTATATAATATGTACATCTTACTAATGTTTTAATGTGTTTATGTTTTTTTTATGTAGATATTATGAGTTAATCCACACCTAGCACCACAGCTCCAGCTACTTTTCAATGCTAGGAGGAATTTAATGAAGTTGGATTGAATTTGGATTGTAATATATATTTGGATTGAATTTTGGTTGTATTTGGCTTGTAATTTATTTTGGAACTTATTTTGTTGAAGTTTGATTGAATTTGGGTTGTAATTTATATGTTGAAGTTGGATTGAATTTGGATTGTATTTTTATTGAAGTTTGATTCATTTTGATGTGTTGAAAGCTTGATGGAACCTCAAATTTGGGGTATATTGGTATATAAATACAATCTGGGCAGATCTGTAAAAAAATAAAATAAATAAAATTTTGGGCCCATGCCCAAACCGGAACCGCAGGAACCGAACTGGAACTGAACAGATCCAGGTTGATTCGGATTTCTGTGTGGATTTTAAGCAGAATCGGTCCAAACACCGATCTGCATTTTCGGTTCAGGTTCCATATTTAGACGAAAACCGGTCCAAACCGGACCATGCCCACGCCTAATCTTCACTAAAGGCACGGATAACTTAAAAACCATGCCTAAAAGCCCTCCACCGTGCCATTGTCTCTCTCAACTCTTGAACCACCTCCTCCTCCTCCCTCCCTCCTCTCTCAACCTCTCTATATCACTCAGATCCTCCGTTCTCTCGGATCGTTTGTCGTGGCTTAACAGGTTTTAATTTTTTTGATAACCTTTATGACGATGTCAATTGGGCTTCGGCAATTGACACGTCGCTTCTCCATCTTATTCGTTAATATATTCTCACACCGCAGTCTTCCCTCAGCCCTCTCTCTCAACCTCTCAGTCCCGTTAATTGCCTCTTGCACCATCGAATGACCCCACCAAAATCCAAATGAAAAATCGCCAAATTTTACCCATAAACCAAACTCAAACCGCTGCCTCCTCCAGCTCAAAGGCGAAAGGTAAAGTAGTTTCTTTTCTCCTCTTCTTTTTGTATTTGATATGCATATTATAATTTGATAACTTTTGGAAGGTTTGAAAATTTGAAAGCAGAACTATCTTGTGTATTTTAGCGATTGATTTACGAATCCCTACATCATGAGTTTTAGTTTCCAGATTAATTAATCAGTCTCTTGTGGATTTTAACAGGTGCGAAATCTCTAGTTGTTTGGACTCAGGTAAATTTGGTGTCGAAGCCACTTTTGAATGTGTGTTTGTGATTCTGTCGAAGCCACTCTTGGCCTCTCCTTCTTTTCATTGTGAACTTGGACTCTTCAAAGGTGACATGTTTGAATCATTTTTAGGGTTCCATTTGACAGCGCACTCGCACTAGCCCAAATTTCTTTATAATTAGGGAGTCTGTGAATCATTTTGCATTTCAAGGTATGAACTTTGCCCTTATTTACACTTGCACTAACCTTCAATTGTCATCATAAATTTGCTACATTTTCCTAATGCTTGAATTCCTTGTGTTTTTTTTCTCTCTCTTTTTGAAGTAGATTAATTAATTAATTAGTTAGTTAAAGTTTTCATTCAAATGAAGGATTGAGGCAGTTTTTGCAACAAATATTTTGGTACGAAGATGCTTCTTTGAGCCTGAAAATGCAAATATGTTGACCGCATACTAGGCAGGAGTAAGAGTAGCAACATAGTAGTCATTTATTGTTTAAGCTAATTTTGAGTTATTCCCTACTCTTTTACCCATTTATCTTGATTATTAATGGTCATCTATCTCTATGGTAGGTATTAACTGCAGCATTGTGATTAAATTTCATCCTTTGCTTTCCTCGAATTTAGTAATTCATGACTCTTAGATTCTCCTCATTTTTGGTACTTCCTTGAGCTTGTGGATGTATCTTTTAAAAATATCCATTACAATTTTCTTAATATCTTGGAAAAATTTGGTGTAGAGGAATGGAAAAAGGCTTGAAGATGAGCTGCCCCTTGAAGCAAATGGAAACTACACCAAGTCAAGGAGGAGGAGCTTAATTAATGGTATTTTATGGTTGTTGATGAGCACATTTTATATCTTAATGTATATTAATAAAATATATTTATTAGTCCTTTTTATCTGATAAATTTAGTTTATTTTGATGAAATTTTGTATTGAGTAGAGTTTGAGACATAAGGTTAAATTTGGTGCACTACTTTGACTAACTCTGGCTTCTATTTGTTATTGTTGGTGTTTTTCGTTTTTTTCTAATTTTATGCCTTTCTTTTTAAGGTACAATAGACACACTGGCTGGACACTTATTTGGTAATATGTTGCAGGTATTTTTCTCTAACAACAGATGACTTGGAGATAGTCTAGAGTCCTGAATCTTTGCATCATGAGGAGGATATGGTTCAGTGGACAGAAAGTTAAGGCCATGGGCTGAAGCTTTATAGGTTGTTCTATTTGAAAACCATAGCTAGGTTGGTGCATATCTCTGTGTTTTCACATGGGTTTATCAAAACGCATGATAATATGCAAATTAGTTTGGTTTCCAATTTATAGGCATGCTGTTTGGATTTCATTTATATTGATATATACCTTAGCATATAGACAGTACCTTACAATTACCTTTTGGCCAGAGGAAAGCCAGTACTCAGTTGAGTGATTGTGGCAAATCCAGTCAAGCAAGGATAAACTCAATGGTTAATCAAGTCAAGCAATGAGGAGCTGAATGGCAGTTAATGGTGAATAGCACGGTGGAGCTTAATGAAATTCTGTAATTTTTCTCTTTTCCAAGTAAGTTTTTGGTTTTTAATATCATAACTGTAATATTCTTGTTAAAAAGATTGACCACTTGCAATACTTGGTCTATTTTCATAATTAATGGAATTATTGTGTATGGTGTATTCTCATTATTTTCGGAAGTGTTGAATATAAGTATTTCCATTAGGAATGTAATTCATTTATTTGAAAAACAATGAATATTTGAAAACGGAAAAAAAAAACCCAATGAATGTTTGAAAGGCACGGATTGAGGCTGGGTTGCTAATGTTTAAATATATGAAAACTTTTAAAAGAACATATTTTACAGGCACGGATGGTGGATAAATTGAAAATTACAAATAATATATAAAAAAAACACCAAATAAATATAAATATATCAAAATAATGAAAATGCTTTTCTATTTTAGTAGGGACTGATGGGCATTTTGTTCCTTTTGATTGTATTAGGCACGGATGTATTTGGGATTGATGTACGCGTATTGGGTGCTAGGAATGTGGGACCCATTGCAAAAATTAGGCACTGATTTTTATAATCAGTGACATTTTATCAATAGAGGATCCCTTTAAAAGACACTGATATATATCAGTCCCTAATACTACAATAGGCACTGTTTTCAGTCCCTAAAGAAGCCAACAGGCACTTATAGCACTCAGTCTCTTTTGAGCCTTTTTTAGTAGTGTGTTATTAGAGCTAAGTACTTAAATTTTAGAGTGTTGTTTAAAGAACCGTAAAATTAATTGAGTACACCATAATATTTAAATCTAAATATAAAATTAACTAAATACACCTTAATACACTCTATCACACAACACCCTAATACCAATCCTAAACCAAGTTTCTCTTTTTACACGAATTCGTGCCCTCTTTTCAGATTTTGGGTTTGCATCAAAATCTTTAATTTTGTAAGTTGTTGTGGGAGTAGATTTGATAGCTCTTTCAATTCAAAGCTTGATTCTTGTAAATCCTTGTTATTTTATTTATTTATTTGAACTTGTTGCCCTCCAAATCTATTCTGTCATCTTATGAAAGTTTTATGGGTTCCTTATGAAAGTGTCCCACACTTCTTTTATAGAACAAGAATTGTCAATGGTAAAATAAAAATAATAATTAATGTCACCAACTGATGCCTCACAACACTAATCAATAAATACAGGGTCATTATCATAAGGGTCTGCTACACCAGCTTCATATCTAAACTGACGTATATGATCCTGATATGGCGTAAGCCAATTTGATGCAGTTATATGGTTGCACATCTCAACCAATGCTCATCAACTAGTGGCATAGGGTGTTCGCTTTCCAAATAAACTTGTAAAATAAAGAACTTTAATTAATCTAGTTATATGAAAAGAACAGTAAGCAGGCATATTATTGAAAGTCAACTATAGGCCGGTTACTTCTCCTAGGTTGTTGTCCTAGGTTGTCATACAGTATTTAGTTAGTTTGTGGTTTCCCAACAGAGAGCAATTGAAAAGGAAAGGAGGGGATGTAAAGGGTGATTGACTTAATATTAACAGAGATTAACTTGATCTTCCCTCTACATATAACACCACCCTTACCATTTGCAATTGACACTAGAGATTAAGTTGATTTGTCATATGATCAGTGGTTCCTGAATCTATGACCCAAAAATCATGCACTTTACTAACATTTAGAGCAGTAGAAAAAGCATTCAGGGTACCTGAGGTTTATTTAGGAGAAAGGTTTTGAGTTTCAGCAAGAAATTCAGCAAATTTGCCAAGCAAGGCTGTTGAGTTCTCCTTTCCCAATTGCTTACTCCTTCACTGTCATTACTCCCTTTTGTTTTTTGAATATAAGAAGCAAATTCATTGATAAGATCAGTGGGATTGGAAGTGAAGCTTAGAAGTCCATTGTTTGGCGATGTTGCACGATTAGCCATAGAAACTGAAGTCTAAAATTTCTTCTAAGTGCCCTTGTTGTCCTTGATAAACTTGAGAGGCTTCAATTCAGGGTGAAGGATCCAACATCTCTCCTTCACATGACCAGTGTTGTTGCAATAACTGCGCTTTAAATCTGGCCTCTTGCCTTTGTATACTTTCTCCTCAGTGTGTTTGTGATTAGACAAATATGCTCTAGTTTCAGAAATATTTGTCTTGGTTTCAATGTTCATGACCTTTTTACGTACCTCTTCTCTTTGAATTGTAGCACAAACACTTGTAAAGGATGGCAGCTCAGAATTCATAAGAATGTGACTGCAGAGATCTTCATTTGTTGAGTTGAGTTCTCCTTTCCCACATTGCTTACTCCTTCACTGCCATTACTCCCTCCTTTCCTTTTCAATTGCTCTCTGTTGGGAAAATCACAAACTCCCTAAAATGCCTTGATGTATTCTCTCCTCATAATGTCATTTTTCAAGATATAGCCACCAAGAAGACAATTGGTGAAGGGTTCTATCTTGATGGCCTCTATTACCTGTCCAAGGATTTTCAAACTATCAAGGGATTTCAAGTCAGTTCCAATTTTATTCCAGATCAAAGTTTGTGGCATCAACATTTAGCTCACCCTTCAGAACCTGTTCTATCTATTTTGTTTCCTAACCTAGTAAAACAACAGACGACATGTGACTCCTATCAATTGTCTAAGCCTGCTAGGTTGTTTTTCAATTCCTCTATGTCTCGAGCTAATAAACCCTTTGAGATTGTACACTTTGACATCTGGGGTCCAACCCTTGAATCTTTTGATAGTTATAAATATTTTGTGACTTTTGTTCATGATTTCTCAAGAACCACTTAGTTATATCTCTTAAAATTCAAAAGTGATGTATTGAATGTTTTCAAGGACTTCCATACACTACTACAAAAAGGCTCAAAAGAGACTGAGTGCTATCAGTCCCTTTTGGCTTGTTTAGAGACTGAAAACAATGCCTATTGTAGTATTAGGAACTGATATATATCAGTGTCTTTTAAAGGGGTCCTCTATTGATAATATGTCACTGATTATAAAAATCAGTGTCTAATTTTTGCAATGGGTCCCACATTCATAGCACCCAATATGCGTACATCAATCCCAAATACATCAGTGTAATATAATCAAAAGGCATGGAATGCTCATCAGTCCCTACTAAAATAGAAAAGCATTTTCATTATTTTGATATTTTTTTATTTATTTGGTTTTTTTTTTAATTATTTGTAATTTTCAATTTATCCACCAAATTGAAATAGGAAATTATTCTTAGTTTATACAGAATAATTAACTTTTCATGGGTTTTAAACATTTTTTTTTCTTTATATGTTATATCTAACATCCATAGGACTCCAAGCTAACCTAATCTACTCAATTCATTCTATACCTCTTCCCTTTTCCAATCTTTTGGATAAACCTCTTCAAAGATAATAGATTGTCTCACCCTTTCACTCAATCAATTGTCTCACTCTCACTCAGTCTCCAAGATACAAAAAAAACACTTACTTTGGGTTCCTGAGAGAAGCTTCAAGATGACCCACCTAGAACTACGGCTGCATATCCTGTTTTCCAATGTCGATGTGGGAGTCTGATGCAGCAGTTCAGAGCACTATTACAATTTGCGTAAATTTTGATTTAATAACAAGGAATATTATAACTCAAATATGGAAACAAAATTAAAATTGGCTAATAACCATGTGTAGAAGATCAACCGAGGGATACTGTAACTCAAATATGAAAAAAAAACAATAAATCAATCAATTTTCCTAAATAATTATAACAATATGAAAAATAACGGCCCCAAAAGCAAAACAAAAAAACTAAAAACAGAAAACCTAAAATCAATATCGTTTGATTTACCAAATTTAACTAAAACAAACCACACATATTCAAAACCCAATATCCCAATGCTTGAATTCAACTATTATTTTCATTGACACTAATAAATCAAACCATAATATGTCATCATACCTATAATTTCCAAAAATGCAAAAATAAAAAGGGGTTCTTAGATCTAGGTCTAAAACGATTAGTTGTCATTGGGTCTAGTCCTCGTGTTTTTGGTTTTAGATGTAGGTCCTTTGACATTTATTACTTTTTTGTTGTGTCGATTTTACCCTTTAATGTAAATAAGGAAAACACATTGAAAATCTAAATTTAATGCATTATTTCCTTGAAATTGAATTCCAAATTTTGAATTCCAAATTTTTTTTCCTTGATAATATTCCTAATATATAGATAAAATACAATTTAATCAATAAAAAGTAAAGACTCACATATTATACCAATCGATCAGACAAACACGCACATTAAATTATGTACCTGACATACAAGTAAATAATGTTAATGCATACAGGTATATATGTACCTGCCTTATAGGTATATATGTACCTGCCTTACAGGTAAGTGTTTTTTTCTTGAGTTTTCTTAAGCAGTTTTTTCTGGACGTTCATATTTATATACATACGTACATGTCTTCCATGGATTTTTATCTCAGTTGAGTTTAAAGATCCATACCAAGATATTATATGAGTTCAATTAGCTGGGCTAGAGGGTATAACTACCTAGACTAGAGGTAATTTATGGATTTAATTACTTGGACCAGAGGTAATTTATGGGTTTAATTACCTGCATACTGCATACAAGGTGTATGCCTAGGTACCTTACCTATTGTTAAGGTATGAAGTTTTTATGAACTCTTATTACAAATTTTGATATCGGTATACCTTGGGAAATTTTCAGAATTCAATAAATAGATTTGCAATTAAATTCAAATCAAATATGATAATTAATATCCTACAAATCAATAACTTACTAGTTTTAGGAATTCATAATTTACCTTATTTATGTTTTAGGTGCATAACTGGAACAAAAAATAAAAAATAAAAAAAAGTAAATATCAATAAATTGAAATAGGCATGTAATCTTATGTGGCGCAAAAGTCAAAGGACTTGGATCAACAATAATTTCTGCATGGATTGCACCCAAAGTCTCTCCTCATAATTGGACTTATGCCAAATTTTCTAAAATAAAAAAGAAGCCACACACACAAATGAAAAGTAACGATGAAATTGAGCATTGAAATTACATACTGATTCCGTATTCTACAGTGGTATGTATAATCTGATTTCAATCATCTCTTCAAGCAGTGAGAAGTTGATGGGTCTTCAAGCAGGAACAAGTCGATGGGTTTTCAAGGACTAAGAAGATGATGGGTTGGTGAAGATGAGTGAGGAAGGTTGAGAAGAGAAGGACCAAAATATTATTGGGGGCAAATCTAATGTTTTTGGGCACTGAAAGACGGTGACTAATAGCACTAGCCACTGAAGAACAGTGACTAATATGATTAAGGATTGAAGACAGTCTCTAATACATTGAGGGATTTTGTCACTGTTTTTAATATCTGTGCCTAATGGAAAATTAAGTAAATTCGTTTTCCCAATATACGACGGTATTGATGTCCATTCATTTAAAATATGGATGCTAATAACAATAGGGACTGTTTTGTGTCCCTAGTATTGCAATGGGGACTGTTTTGCGTCCTTTGATGTTTATAGGGGCGGTTTAATAAAGTTCTGTGCCAAAAAGCAGTTTTTACAGACTGTTTGTCTATCAGTCTCTAAAAAAAGGGTCCTTATTGCCCCAATTTCTAGTAGTGATAATATTGTTAGAAATCATTTTTCCACACAAATTCAAACACTACGATCAGATAACGGCACTGAATATATGTCCCATCTCATGACATAATACTTGAGCACACACGGAATCATTCACCAAACAAGTTGTGTGGGTACACCTCAACAAAGTTGGGTAGCCGAAAGGAAAAATCTTGATTTAGTTGAGAAAACTAGAGCTCTAATGTTTCAAATGAACGTTCCAAAAAGATTTTGGTTTCAAGGAGTCCTCACTGCTACTTACCTTATTAACCGTTTGCCTAGTAGAGTGTTGGATTTAAGATCACTCGTTGAAGTTATGAAGGGAAGGAAGATTGACCTATCTCATTTAAAGGTCTTTGGTTGCACCTGGATTGTTCATATTCAGGCTTCTCATCGGGATAAGCTTGATCCAAGAGCTGTCAAATGCATGTTCTTGGGATATTCTTCAACATAGAATATCATCGTATCAAGAGATGTTTGATTTGATGAAAAAAACTCCCTATTACCACAAGACTAATGAAGCTATTGGTTAGGGGGAGGATCCATTTTTTTTTATATGTTTCCGTTGCCTACTCCTGCTACAAGTATTGACTCCAGTCATTCTATGCCTTCTATTGCTCATCCTTCATCTCATGAGCCTGAAGTTGAAATTCAAAATGAACCTGTTGAAGACTCAGACAATTCTCTTAATCATCATGAGGACCAAAGCAATATAGAAGCCTCTAATGCACTCTTGAGACGTAATCCAACGTGTGATCATCATCCTTCTTCAAGGCTGCAAGATTATGTCACGTACACTGTCAAGCATCCCATCACCAACTTTGTATGTTATCACAAGTTCTCACCACATCATGCTGCCTTCCTCAGTGTTATATCTAGTGCTCATGATCCACAAAGCTTCAAGGATGCAAATCTTCAAGCACTGTGGAGAAAGGCAACGCAAGAAGAGTTGCAAGCTCTTGATAATAACAACACTTGGAGTGTTTTTAAGCTTCCCAAAGGAAAGAAGGCTATTGGCAGTCGATGGATCTACAAAACCAAGTTTCACTCCAATGGATCTATTGAAAGACACAAGGCAAGATTGGTAGCTTGGGGCTTCACTCAAACGTATGGTGTGGGCTATAAAGAGACTTTTTCTCCGGTTGCAAAAATGAACACAATTCGTGTGTTGTTGTCTATTGCAGTCAATAAGGAGTGGCCTCTATACCAAATGGACGTGAAAAATGCATTTTTGCAGGGGATCTTGAAAAGGAAGTCTTTATGAAGCTTCCACCTGGTCATCCTCAAAGCAATAATCCTAATATGGTTTGTAAACTACACAAATCTATTTATGGATTAAAACAATCCCCACATGCGTGGTATGCCAAGTTGAGTTCAAATCTAGAGGTCTGGCTTCCAGAGTAGCAATGCAGATTCTTTTCTATTTGTTCGAAGTGGATCCATTGGAAAATTGGTGGTCCTCATCTATGTTGATGATCTCATTGTCACGATTGACACTGCTGATGAAATCAACAATCTTAAATGATATTTGCAATAGAAGCTTGCAATCAAAGACCTAGGAGTCTTGAAGTAGTTTCTTGGCATTGAAATGGCCACTTCACATAAAAGGTTATTTTTAAATCAATGCAAATATGTTCTTGATCTTCTTAAAGAGTCTGGCATGCTTGACTCCAAACCTGCTCATACTTCTTTAGTCAGCAAACTCAAGCTTGACGTGGAAGGTGAACCCCTCAACAACATCAGCTATTATCAGAGGTTGATTGGTAAGCTTATCTACTTAACTATCACTAGACCAGACATCACATATGCAGTTAGCATTGTGAGTCAATTCATGCATTCTCCCACCATGTTACACTTGAATGTGGTTAAAAGAATCTTGCGGTACCTTAAGGGGTCTGTTGGTCATGGTATACTCATGAGAAAGAATGATAATGTTCACATCCTTGGGTACACTGATGCTGATTAGGTAGGGAACTTCTTGGATCGAAAATCAACCACAGGATATTGCACCTTTGTAGGAGGAAACCTGGTCACTTGGAAGAGCAAGAAGCAAAATGTCATTGCTCGTTCAAGAGCAGAGGTAGAATATAGGGCAATGGCTTCTACTGCTTGTGAACTCATATGGTTAAAAGGTTTGCTTTCTGACTTAGGCCTTTGTCATAATAAATCCATGTTTCTCTTCTGTGACAATCAAGCAGAGTTCCACATTGCCTCGAATCCAATCTTCCATCAAAAGACCAAGCATATCGAAGTTGACTGCCATTATATTCGCGCTCAAGTTCAATTCGAAGTGATTCAAACACAGTACACTCGAAGTTAGGATCAACTTGCGGATGTACTTACCAAAGCCTTACCTATAGCTCAGTTCCAATGGCTACTTTCCAAGCTGGATCAAGAAGCTTGGATCAATCAATCCTTTGATCCAGCTTGAGGGGGAGTATTGAAAACTATAGGCCGGTTACTTCTCCTAGGTTGTTGTCCTAGGTTGTCATACAATATTTAGTCAGTTTGTGGTTTCTTGTATTAGTCAGTATGTGGTTTCTTGTATTTTACGCTTCCTTAAGTCAAGGAGCTAATTGAGGCTTTATCTAGGAAAGAGGTGTGGTTAGTTGTGCCTCTTATCCTATATAGTGTTCTTTCTCTGTAAATTACAATAATAATCCATACAAGAATATTGAATTTCATCAATTTCTTGAGTACATATATATGCATAAACATATGAATTGTTTTACCTTAATCCAGTGGTTGTGGTTAACAAATCCAACAGAAATCTCACGATGAAAAATCTAATCAAATCCAATCCCTAGTTAGATTCATGCTTTTTTTTTAGTCTTATAGGTATTTGAAATTGAAAAACTACTTATGAACATTTTTTAAGTCATTCAGTGGAGTATGTTTAATATACATTATAGAATCAGAACAATTTTCTTTAGCATTAATTTATATTTTACATTTACTTCTATTAAAATATTTGATTAGATCAAACTTGACAATTGTTGAGGCCCAAAAAATCCATAGTTTGGCCCGAATAAATTCCTAGCCCAAAGCGATATATTATTGAGAAAAGACTCGATTCAGAGCACGCAAAATCTGCCATGCACGAGTTATACTTCGCATGTCATGCCAAATAAAAAATCCATCATGCTAGAAACCGAAACTAAAATTATAAAAATGCATTTAGCTCTGCGAATCCATGCTAATTATCTTATCAAGCGTCATAATTAAAAGCGTGCCATGCCAAGCAACATGCCATGCCGAGTGGGAAATCATTATTTCACACCCAATTGCACTACAAGCTTAAGTGGGCCCAAGCCACTCAAATGCCCGGGGCTTGCTTGAGTGGGTTGTGGTATGGATGGTAACAAGTTATCATGGGGCCCATCGATAGGTCGAGAAATGGAAGTCTCGAGTCGCTTGGGGGCCTTGGGACTCAAGCCCATTTTCTTAGGCCCAAACATGGGTAAGCACAAGAGAGGAGATGGACCATAGCCTCAACCAAAACAGCCCATTGAGCCAATTAGAATAGACTAACCAAAATAGCCCATTAACCCAATTAGAATAAACTAGCCAAAATAAGCCCATTGATCCAATTAGAACAAACTAACCAAAAAGCCCAACATTTGACAAAGCCACCCCATCCATTGGATAGATCATGTGGTTGTCCTAAAAGTCAACATAATTAGGATAAAAACCAGCTCAAACCCTAGCACTCAGTTTGGAGACAAAACCACAAAACCAACGTTGGAAATCTGCACATGGGTGGCTGCTGGGAACTAGTTCCAAGTATAGGAATTCAAGAAACCAAGGGATTTTAGCACGCAAGAAGGATGCCACCCCTTAAACCAACGGGTACAGCCACTTTCTTTCCTTCATCAGACTTGGCCATGGAAAGAGGAAGAAAGAGGGGGAAGAAGATGAGTGAAAAGGGGAAGCTCCCTTCTGAGGCCGCCGCTGGAAGAAGCTTGGAGCACCCAAAATCTTTGATTTTGTGGGATTGGTCAGAACTGACCTTGCCACCATGAGGTAAGTCAAGAAGGAAGAGAAGAAAGGAAGAAGAAAGCCTAGCTAAGTTAGGAAGAAACCATTAGGGTTTCTTGAAGAAGAGCAAAGCCCAGCAACTATAAATAGGGCCCCTTCAACCCAACATAATACAGCCCACAATCTTCAGAGAGCAAGCTTTCTCTCTTGAAAACCCTACAAATTTTCGTGCTTTGCTAGTCCATTTCCTCCATCTCCCATACTTTGGCAAAACTGCTACAGTCCGGACAGAGACACTGCCTAGCTGCCGGAAGCTGCGAAGACCACCAAAAAACTCTCCTCCTTAGAACCTCTCCTCTCTTCCATCAGAACCCCTGACCTCCATAGGAACCCACAAACCCTCGCTCCTTCCCAAAGTGCTAAACCCATGATAACTTTGCTCTCATGCCACATGCCCCTCATGCCAAGCCTAGAAATTCATCTGTGAATATAAGGCAATTATCTGTAAAATTGCTATTGCTTCGTTGGAGAAGATAACCAAAATACTTCCTAAGGCTTTACTGCCCTTTCGAAGCATTTTGGGGCTTAATTTCGAACTCAAACAAAGGGGACAACTTCATCAGCCCAGCCCACTTGCTACCGGAAGGAAAAAGCCCCTACAACAATAAAGGTTTCATGTTTCATTATTGTTTTTTTTTTTTTCATTATTAAAACCAATTGGATCGAATTGGATTGGATCCTATAATCTAACTAGATCTGATTGCACTGGAAAATCCATATCCCACCTATATTGGATCGAATTTGAATTGGCCAAATTGTATCGGTTTTGAATCGAGGATACCCCTAGAAGACATTTTTAAAATGGGAGGGAGAGCGAGACAGCATTATTACTCTTTTCCAAAAATTCTTAAATGAGATCAATTATGAGAATGTCCTCATAAAACGGTTTGAAAGTGGATCAAAGGGTCCAACAAACAGGAAGATAGAAACCAAGAAAAACAATAAAAATAATAAAAATTCAAGTTCAAATCTGTCATGGATTACACTGCAGATCGAAGAGCCACACGATATATCATGTATAAAAAGGTGGCGTGCATGCATGCAGTCAAGTCATTTTATGTGAAATGTAAAAATAAATTACACTGAATTAGACATGTTTAATTTGTGCACACTCATTTTCGTTGTATTTTCTGAGAAGATACTAGATAGCCATCACGTACGTGAGGAGTAATTAATTTGAATTATCACATGCACGACTGTGTATTCAATCTTCGAATTTTTTTTTTGTTGGAAATCTTTGAATATTTAAGAATCAATCCCTTGTGCTAATAGCTTTCCTATAACTGGAAATTCTCTTTGACCCTCTGCCTGGCTGCAAGAGGATTTGCTGTGAGTTTAAGTGGAAGTTACATAATGAATCAGTGGTCTCCAAATGTAAAAGCGTGTTGACAGATATATATATATAACCTTGGTTTGTCACAGCGAGGAAAGTGTTCTGGGTTTCGTCTGAAACCATTACAGGTGTGGGTATCAGTATGAATACACATTTGAAGACAGTGAAACTTACGCTGAAGGGGAAGAACCCAGTGACTCTGGCTGCAAGAGGATTTGCTGTGAGTTTAAGTGGAAGTTACATAATTAATTACAGGTCTCCAAATGAAAAAGCTTGTTGACATATATATAACGTTGGTTTGTCACAGCGAGGAAAGTGTTCTGGGTTTCGTCTAAGATTAAATACGGGTGTTACCTTCAATATATTTTCTTATTTTTCCATCTAATTTATTTTCTCTTCAGAGATCAACTCACGCACACGTACGTCGTTTTCTGGTGGATTTGGTCATATCTGTTAGGGGTCGGTCTGAATCTGATCGACTGATAAATCTTTTGTTTCCTGGAACAATATGAGAAATTGTGCAGCAACTTTGACGGTTTCTTTCTATTTCTATCTCTTTGTTTGAAAAATTAATTATATGATAAATATATGCACAGTAGTGGGCCATATAAGCGGTACAATTGTCCACCTTGTTGTGATTAATAAATATTCTATGTCATAATCAGAACCGTTAATTTTTTTAAAATCACCAACATAAATATCAATTCTCCAAAAATCAATTAAATTGTTGATCGTTTAGTCATTCAAATGTATCAACTAAATAATGTACGGTTCATCATCAGAATTTTAATTGTTACCAAAGCTCATCGATTTGTTCCATACATACAAGCATCTCCAATTTGATTAATTTTTTGTTGAGTTGATATTTAGATTAGTTAAGGACTTCTTCTTCCAACCACCAATTAGATATGTTAGTGAGTTCATATTTTTTTAATATTTACCATGTATCAATGCAATAACTGGGATTAGAAGTCCTAAGACTGAGATTAAAGTCTTAACTAATAACCTTTAGCATAAAATCCTTAATGGACTTTCCCAATTTAATTTCAATTCAATTATACTCTTAGGGCGTGTTTGTTAGCATGGACTAGTTTGGCTAAGATTTTATCCAACGTTTGTTTCACCCGGTTCTAATTTTAAGTGGGATTAACTAAGACGGGCCCCAACAAAAACACCTCCTTAGGTGTTCTTAGAGAAACCCGTCTAGAGAGGAGGGACTAACAGTCCAGACCCAAGCGACGAGCAACCAACCCCACCCATGCTCCTCACAACCAGTGACCCTCTAAGTGATAGCCACAACCACCCAAGAAGGAGAAGACCAAATAGAAGAGGAAGAGAAGACAGAAGATACAATTTTCGAAAAAAAAAAAAAGAGGAGAAGGAGAAGACAGAATAGAAGAAGAAGAAGAGAAAATTTTTGAAACAAAATAAAAGGAGAAGGAGAAGACATAATGGAAGAGGAAGAAAAGAAAAATTTCGAAAAAAAAAAAAGAGAAGGAGAAGACAGAATAGAAGAGGAATAAGAGAGAAAGAAAAGAGAAAATTTTCAAAAAAAAATAAAGAGAAAAGTAGACAGAAAAAGAGGAGAGAAAATGGAGAAGAAGAAGATGAAAGAGATGTAGAGAGGAAGAAGAAGAAGAAACAGAAGCAGAGAGAGACGAGGATGAAGAGGAAGAAGGGGAGAGAGACTGAGAGAGAAGAAAAGTCAAAAAAAATATTTAAAAAAACTTACTTTTCAAAAAATATTTTAAAAAAATTTAGTCCTATTCCAATCAAACATACACCAAACGCAGTACAAGTGTTATCCAGCTTATGACAGGTCGAGCCAATTTATGACAGTCTCAGTATTTAGTCCAGTCCAGTCCATGACATTCCACCGTATCAAACAACCCCTTATTGCACGAGATACATTATAAAATCCTTTTTGGTCGTTGAAGTCATAGAAAACAGCTAATCTAAGCCATTTTTCCAAGGTACAAATTATATCAATTATTCATCTTTCTATTAGGCTATTTGTATTATTAAAAGTGGGATGCTCGCATTGAAGACAATCTCTTCGCCTATGATTTTGGATAAACAGTAACAAATCTCATTATTATATACAACTCGAATCCACAAACATCCTATTAAAAAGAAAAAAAAGCGACATATATGAGCATGACGTGGGAAACAAGCTAAGCGGCCCCTAATTAAAAGAGGACAAAGATCTCATCACTTAAAGAAAGTGGGCATGTCCAAAAAGGACCTACGGTTTCAGCAAAAGTACTAATTAAGAAAATCAATTGATGCCAGTATATGTCCAACTTACATATGCACAAGTTTTCTTTTTGGCCAGTAATTGAACATACAGATTAATATCCTCAAATGAAAGCTGGTTTTATTTTTATTTTTTATAAACACGATATATTATATTTATAATTCAGGCACAAAGACGAGCCAGTACAAATACAAATAACCACATAAGGTTATTACAAATACGGAAGCACAGTAACCACAGGGTTAATCCAAATACCGAGTGTTAATCCAAATACGGAAGCGCATCTTTTGATTAGTTAGTCTGATTAGTTTATTGGTTTTGAGATTATTACTTTTATAGTACAAGTGGTAGTCTAAACTATAGGGGAGGAGGATTTCTCACACACACACACACACAACTATAATGTCATGGGGATTCGAACCTGAGACATCTGGTATGCAAATCAAGACCCTTTTTCACTAGGTTAGACCCCATTTGGCAGTTTTGAGATTACTTAGTCTCTAAACTAGCTAGCTTATCCGTGTAATTCAGTTTTTTAATCTTAGCTTAGCCAATATGTGTTATGATTCTAAGCAGACTAAATTTTTCTCAAGAACAATAGAAGGAACTTCATTTTCTCTTAGATGTTTTCTCTCAGACCTCAGCACTGTTATTAATAACATGAAGTAATACAATCGAGGCTGTAAAATAGCAATAGAGAATCACATATAAAAACACGGCGCTTTGACATGGTTCACCTAATGTGAGTTACATCCACGGACTTTGTTTGGTTATTTTTCACTATGAGTTCCCTTGGGAGAGCTCAAAAGCTAAGGGACAAAGATCCCTTTAAAAGGATGAGGTGGGCCTGTTATATAGACAGAGGGTTTACCCTCCAAGCTAGAGGTGTCAAACGGGCCGTGCCGGGCCGGCCCGTCCCATTTAAACTCGTGCTTTTAACATTTTCGTGCCGTGCCGGGCCGGCCCATTTAATTTATCGGGCCGTGCCGTGCCGGCCCATTTAATAAAATCATTGATCCCGGCCCGGCCCAAAGCCCATGTCCATATTCAAACGGGCCGGGCCGGGCTCGTGCCGTGCCCGTGCTCGTGCTCGTGCCATACTCGGGCCCAAAAACCAAACCATTTAATTTGATTTTTTTTCACTTGATTTTTTTTTCCCACTAGATAATTCAGATTATAAACATTAAAAATATAATTAGAGGCAAGAAATTATGAACTATTTGAAAACATTAATCAATCAAACATCCAAACAATATGAAGGGGCGGAGGGCAAAAAATGTCCAACTCCACAAAGTCCACTTGAACTTTTCATCTTTAAACAACTTATTATTTTATATGTGAAGAAATGTTTTGCTTTGAATATAGGAGAAGTGTATATGTCATATGTATTGATTATATATCAAGTCCAATGTTGTTTAATTAATTTGTAGTTGATATGTTTAATTAACTAAGGACCCAAGTAATTTCCCTAAAATGAAATACATCAAATATATGTTTATGATTTTTTTTAATAAAAAAAACATATAAACAATAACATTAGATGTCAAATTATTGCATTTTGACTTTTTGAGGAAAAAAAAAAAGCTAAATGGGCCGTGCTTGGGTCGTGCTTGGGCTCGTGCCTGGGCTCGTGCCGTGCTTGAAGCGGGCTCGGGCCAAGCCCGGCCCATGTCGGGCCATGGGCCGGCCCGGTCCATTGGACCTATTTCTTAATCCCGGCCCGGCCCAAGTTTTCGTGTCGTGCCAAGTACGGCCCATTAATATTCGTGCTCGTGCCGTGCCGTGCCTCATTTAAACGGGCTGGGCTCGTGCCGTGCTGGGCCGGCCCGTCCCGTTTGACACCTCTACTCCAAGCCCTTTACATATTTCCATGTGGGACGAGTGAGGCACAAAATACAGTATAATTAAACACAATCAAACCAAAAAAGACATGGATTAGTAGTTCTTAAATATAATGAATTATATATAGCAACATCCCAACTTGTGGAACAAACTCAAATAATGCATGTATTTTTGTTATACAACAATGCAAACTGAAATTAAACAAAGGCGTTCTCCTTAAAACAAGCTTGTATCTATTTTGTACAAAGATCTTTGAAGTTTGTAAATATAAATCTGCAAAGGAGCTTATTTATATATATTAAGACCTACTGCATAACCCTTCACTAGTTCCCTTTGTTTTTTCCCAGTATTCTTCTCTCTTCCTGCAACACGCTGAGCATTTGGCTGAACCGGCGAACATCCATCATTATTGTTCTGAGCATTTGACTGAACCGACGAACGTCCATCATTATCATTCTGCGATGAACCAAGATGATCATTCTTGCTAGGCCAAAGGGACGAATTGACATCTTCTTTTTTTTTTGTTTTGGTCATAAGAATTGACATCTTTTTTAGAAGACATTTTGGATGCTAGCTAGTTTCTGCTTAGTAAATCTTATGCAACAAGCTAAAAAGATTTTGGTTACACATTTCATTTATGCCCTTTGATATGTATGTATTTATAGCTAGGGGGAGGGGCAATATTACCACCCAAATATCCTAGCCATATAGTTTCCATACGACTACCACGAAAGTAACCTAATCAAACCCCCTAAGCAACCCAATTTATTTATTTATTATTCTTTTTTCTATATATCCTACTAAGCGATCTCTGGGATGTATTGGTTTTTTCAGACTGTGCAATGCAGTCAAAGAGAATGGCGCTTGAGAAAAATATAATTTGATTGCTTGTGATTGCTTGGAGGATTTATCCTCCTTAATCACACACCTGGAAAATGAAAATAAATTATTTACTAGGATTTTGCTCATATATATATATATAAGCAAAATTTCCCCAAAACAATGCTTAATAGAGTACGTTAAGGGCCTAAGCAATTGTCAAGGCCTGCCAAAAATGATCTTCCCCAAAACAAACAGGTGGTATGCAAGTGGGATCATTACCATAGGTCCACACGACCATATCCGTAGACTGAAAATTGCGGAGAGAATTTATGGATATATATAATTTTGAGGAAATTACTTTTATATGATACCCTTTATTATATATTTTATTTTGTAATCTTCTTAAGTCCCCACCAACGAGTCTAGCCTAATGAAAAAAGGTTTTAAGTTGTAGATTAATGATATCTTGTTTGAATCTCCATGGTACCTTAGTAGTGTGTGTGTGTGTGAAATCCTCCTTTCCCTTATAGTAAACTATCGCTTGTATTAAAAAAAAATAAAAAATAAAAAATTCTTCTTAAGTCCCCTTCATTAAAATTTCCAATTTGAGAATGGTCGTTTTCTTTGCATTTTCTGAGAAGATGAATGATGGACATTCATCATTTAGGTGTGGTTGTAATTTGAATTCTAAAATGACCGTTAAATTGATTTTATTTTGAATGTCTAAGTATGATAATAGCTTTCGTGTAACCGACATTAGCATTCCAACTGAACTTCTCTTTTGACCCTCTAGGCTTCATTTTTAATTACCAAAAAACAAAATTATTTTTCTTTCGTCATCGAAGTGGTAAGTAATATGTCTTACAGGTTCGTGTTCTTATTCAATATGTTGACCTTTCCTTTCCTTGACAGACGCGTACTTTTGTGTACTTTGTCAGTTTAAGCTTTTGTGCACCACATATGTACGTTAAGTTTAAGCTTTAGTAGAAGCACACCCGATTGTCTTAATGTTGATATTAAATTTCTCCGTAATTGCTAAAATTAAAAAGAAAATAAGCTTTAGTAGAAGCACACCCGATTGTCTTAATGTTGATATTAAATTTCTCCGTAATTGCTAAAATTAAAAAGAAAATAAAACAGAATCACTGCGAAAGTAACCATATTTGGGGAACGGTTGGGGGCTTCAAAATTCAACTCACCATGCCCATTCATGGCCATAACTAAAGAGGACTTTGCTATGAGCTTTTGTGGAACTTACAATAAATTAGCCGTCACAGAATGTAGAACCGTGTTGACCATATATAAACGTGGCTTGAATGTAACCAACCCAGTTTTCATTTCTTGGTGGTATACTATTTGAACTTTTAGCGTGCAATGCAAAATGAGCTTACAAGGATGATGCAAACGACATGTCGTTTATATTCATTTAGGACTCCAATCCAACAAATTAGCACGAATATCCATTGTTACATCTTTAAAGAGCTGTTTTGTAAAGAGCGAAACTACAACATGACATTGTTACAAAATTCACTACTCTACCGCCTGCCTCGGATACTTCAAACTGTGACAAGATGAAGGGAATAATGCAAAACAGAGGTTTGCTCGAAGAAAGAGCTGCTGTGAATAATGCAAGCTACTAAAGGAAGTGCAACGATTATGCCTTCCTCACTTGTAAAAAGTTAACTACAATTCATCGAGGGACCTTTTATCACCATTCCCCAGTGAGAACATCCAACGGAACAGTTGAGATAACTTACTGGCTACAGGCTTCTACTCTTGTTGTTCCAGTTTTACATTGCACACAGAATTATAGTCATGCTTCAAATGAGGAGCAACTATTCTTTCCTGGAAAAACACAAATGGTAAAATGATAATGAGCTGAAAGATCATATCTATTAAATCTGAGAGTAGGGTAGGAACAATACCTTAAAAACATCTAGTGGACAGAAATCAGTACCATCACAACCCTAAACACCAAACACAAAACAACATTATCTGAGAATTCAACACGAGGAAAAAACAGAGAGCAACCCGTTTTAAGTTATAACTGAAACAGAATATAGAAGAAATCAATCCAAGCATGTGCGAACCTTGCACAACCCACTATGAGAACAGAATATAGTGTATTTTTTGAAATTCTGAAATATAGAGAACATAACACCTACTATGAGAACAGAATATAGAAGAAGCCATATGCATGAGCATTCAGATTCCCACCCTTGCAAAACCCAGATCATCCAAGCAAAATTAAGAATTTACTGAAGAAATCAATCACCAGATCCGTCAAGAAAAAGTCCAAGCAGGCATGAAAATGGAACTACAGTTTCTGCATGTGAGAACCTTAGCCTTGCCTTTTCGTAACTGCCAGGAGCATGTTTTTCTACAAAGAAAAGGGGAGGGGAAGAGAGAGAGTGAGAATTGGGATACCAGAAGTCATAGCTTACACAAAATAAGATTTTGTGGGTTGAAAGTACAACTGCACAACAGTTTTTCCCCCCATTTATAAGTTCAAATGAAAAGAAACACAGAGAGAAAACAAAGACATTGTAAAACTACATAATGCAAAGAATTCCACATTTAACTGAAGTCCAAATAGACACTGACATATCTATGAGGTCTAATAGTCATCAGGACACAGTATTATCCAGTTATGACAGCCTACTATTGGGTTACCTTCTTCAGCCTTAATAGCCTGCTCCATGGACTGCACAACATCTTCAAGTAAGGGCACTCCCATTCTATAGTTTATTGATTTACCATACCCCTTTAATATAAAGGCCTCCAAATCATCTGTCCACTCCAGCAAGGAAACCTAAACACAGGAGACTTTTTCGTGTAAATAAACAAACAAAAAACATTGAGATCACGTAAATCTGTGTTTACTGAAATTACTAAACCACAATCTAAGGGTACAACTATTGCATTCTTCAAAGATATAATTTATTTATTTATTTATTTTTGTAATTCAGTTTCAGCACCAATTCACTTGCTGTGTCCTCTCCATTAATAGATTTACCTACAAGCTAAAGAGGCTAGTATTCATCATGTAACTAGTTTCAGCCATTTTAGTTGTCTACACAGTTTTGGAGTCATGGCGTACACGTTCATATATCAAATTCAGATTCAAACCAAAAATGTTGAACAGAATATCCTGATTATCATGGAAAAATATAAGAAATTTGGTTAATCTTGACAATATAAAATTCTGCATACCTCAGAAGGTCTGAAAAGTGCACAAGCTTGATCAACTATATTCAACAAGGACGCTTCCTGCCAAATAGAACAAACAACAGATGACCATAAAAATCAATTGCACTTCAGGGATAATTAATTCACAAGCTCAATCCACGAGAGCAATAAAATGAGTTTGTGTATGAAAACAGAAACAAAGCAATCACCTGTTTGCACAGAAACCACAAAGAAGTTGTATCCTGCCTTGTAAAATTCAGCCTGTAGCGCCTTCTTACTGCAGAAGTAATTTCATCATAAACAGATTCCTTAAGCTTATCAACAGCAGGCTCCTGACTTTGCTTAAATGCCTGCATGCATAAGTCTTCATCAACCAACAACTAAAGCACAGAATGGCAGATAAACCGATAGAAATGGGGGTTGTGAAAACCCAGTCTGGCTCCACCCAATTCCACCAACTAAGAAGGTGCATAATCAGTTTGTGTGTGTGCATGTGTTCAAAAATCAAGGAAAATATCAGGACTGCAGAATACCTTGTAGTTTTGGCAACAATCATGAAACCTTAGCACTGTATCACTTGCATGGCTTTCGCTGGTTACAGCAAAAGCTCAATGACGCCCTGGTCCAAGACTTCCTTTCCCACTAAACAATCCCATGCCAAATGCCACAGCACTGGCTGATGCCCGCGGGACCTATCCACAGCCAGATAGATATAATTAACTTCGATCAGCTTAAAGTCTCAACCTGAAAATGAGAATTACTCCAAACATTGGAATAGAAAATTGCCAAGCCTAATAGATGACTATTATTCCATATTCAAAGTTACCAACAATCTATAAAACAAGGCTGATCGTGGCAATTATTTTATCCAGTATAGGGAAGATTTAAGTGGATAGGGAAGATTTAAGCACTAAACACACAAGATGAAAAAAGAAATTTACCACAAGATTTAAGTGGACAGGAGTACATGCATCTGGAATCTTCGATGGTACAAATGAACTGTCTGCAATGTTTTTAACAACACCATATCTGCAACAAGATAGTTATTTATCTTTCCGCGATAATTCTACCCTCTATTGCTTGACAATATTAATTCTTCAATTTAAAATACTTTTGGCAATTTACTCATAACCAAGCAGACTGCTAAGCAGTATGAACCAACAATCTAGTTACGACATATCAATTGATCGTAGAACACGATTGAAAATAATTAAAAAATGTAATAAATTCCTAATCAAATTAATGGGAAATTTTGATTTTGTGAAAGAGAAACCTGGACACAGTAGAAAGGTGTTGGCGAACATCAAAAGCTTCTTCTTCGGCATTTGAATGGATGAGTAGCGATAACAATACTAGCAGAACAGTCACCATGGCCGGCTTCATCTTCTCTGTCTCAGTCTGTCTCTCTGCATTAAGAATTTGAAGAAAGGAAATAACGGAAAACAAATTGGCAAAATAAAATGTTCAATTCTCATTTAAATAAAGGGTTCAACTTTTTTTTGTTGGCGGTCCATATTGCTTGAAAGTAAAGCAACAATAACAACTACAATCATAATAAAGAAATTTTATTTTGATTACTTACAACTTCCGAAGAAGACGAAGATTCAGGTTCTTCGAACTTTATTTTGCTTGATGTGGCAATTCTGCTGCGAGGTTTCTTCATTTGAATTTTCTGAGATAAATAGGACTGAATTTTGCCCTAAAAATTGAAATCAAAGCTTAATTAATTTCAAGAAAGATGCAGAACACAATCAAATCCAATTGCAGCAAGATTCAGATAAAAGTTCGAATCAAACATAAAAATCACAAAACTTAGAATCATACAGAAATACCCACATCAAGCAAAAGTTTGAATCATACAGATAAAAAAAAAAGTTTATAAAAGTAAACATAGGTACCAGAGAAAATTACCATATATAGAGTTCCAACCTAATGCAACATTCTGCTGAGTTTCGAACAGAGAGCATATAGGTTCCAAATGCTCACCAACCGCTCTTTGTAAAGCATAAGTAACCAGATGAAAAAATTCAAAGCTGAACTACATAGCTGGCCCCAAGCCCAAATGTTCCAAGCAATAACTAAGCTAATTTGAGTAACAAAAAAAATTTCCAGCCCAGCCCCTAAAAGCAATTACAAACCAAATCAATCAACTCAATTCTATATATTTCAGCATCTTCCAAATTAGAAAAAAAGCTATAATATTTCAATCAAACACCCAACAGAAATAAAACCCTTTCCATTTTCAGCAACTGGAAGTATAATCACGTTGCTGCAGTGAAAATGCAATAATCCCAAATGAAGCTCAGAAGAGAAAACCCAAATGATACAATCATAAATCAGCATGAAATGTATCCAGTTCAACTCAAAATCAACAGAGAACGGGCGAAAAGAAGAGAAAAAGAAAATGAGAACCTGAAAAGTGTAATTGTATCGTCCTGCGAAGTGTAATTCTTTTCTTTTTCCTTTGTTTTTTTATTATTTAAATTCTGTCTGGCTTTGGAGAGGAAATTTGGGCGGAGTGGGAAGGAGACGCGGGTGAGTCGTGGTTGTTCTCTGATGATAATCAGCGCTCATCTTTTTTTCTTTAAATTTTTTCATTAAATTTTTTCACTTTTCATTTCACCTTTTTATTCTTAACATATTCAATAATGCTAGGACACCAAAATTTGAGTCCCAATTTTAAGTCCCAAATGAGGTGGTATTTCATCAAATTTTAATTATAATTGACACATGTACTTAGTATTACTTGAATTATTTTAACATAGAAATTAAAAAAGTAATTTCGAGTTAACCTAAAGTCACAGTCACAAAACCCATCCATTACCAATATTCCCTCCATGGAGCCCAGCCACCCTATTTCCGCACTGCCACTAGACCCATTGGATGCTGGAAGTAGCATGTCAATAATCCAATACTGGACACAAAGTCCAGCCCAGCGTTCTGTAAAAATCTAGCATCGTGTTCCACCCTCGTCAGAACTCCAAGATGGTCAATGAGGAACCATAGTAGGGACCAAAGGAAATCCATATACGTGAGAAGAGTACCCCTTGGACAAATGAGTCTACCCATTCTCTTTTCCTCTGTAAACTCCATTTTGAAAACCAAGAAGGAAAGCAGGTGGCGCCTCACCCCCGTGGGGAGGTCCAGCCGCTCAAAAACCTTGGAACCCCAAATAGCGTGTGACTCATACATTATGGTTGAAGAAATTTCACCAAAAGGGAGTGAATGGAAAAGGGCAAAGAAAAAGTGGGAATGGAGGATCGATGGAATTAAGGTTCTAAATGCCTATAAACAGGAGCTTCCTCTACCCAGAAAACCACCATCCAGACCTAACCAAGCTTTGTCAAGCAACTGGAAATTTACTCTAGACACCATGTTTCCTACTTCCATCGTTTCCCCCCTTTTCTGATATAGCAATCCTCCTCATTTTCCTCCTTCCCCATTTTGAATTTTTTCTCTCTATAAGAATTCCACGCTCTTGTCTCTCTCTCTCAAATTGCTAAACTTGTGAAGACTCAGCTCTCATGCCACAAGCTCCTCAATTCAAGTCACTCCCTTGCTAATCTGTCACGTTTATCTGGTTGATTGGTGAAAGAATCCAAGGTGTTTTCTAAGGTTCTCACTACTCCTTTCAAAACTCTCTTGGAGCCCGGTCTTTGAACTCAGAAACAGGGGCAATCTCCTCCGCTCATCCTTTACAGCAGCCCAAGCCCATTCGTCTGGCTGCTGGAAGAAAAAGACCCCTACATTATGTTAAAATAAAGGATTAACTACGGTAAACCCCCTAAATTGTGGGGGTAATTACAAACTCATACCCAATATTTATTGACCTGTTTGACTAGTACACAAACTTTATGGAACCTTTCAAAATAAACCCTCCGTTACTAATTCTGTCAAGAGAGGCGTCAAACTATGACGTGGCAATTGCATATCCTATTTTTATGCTGAGGTGGCATAAAAAATTAATTAAAAAAACTCTACTTATTTTTTTATAAATGAAGTAAAAATCAAAAATCAAATTTATAAATGAATAAAATAATATAAACTTAAAACGTTTTTTATTTACAAAAATAAAAAAAATACAAAGTACCCATCATAACCCTCCCATCCTAACCAATATCCATCATACCCACCAACCTCCAATCCACGTAGCACTGGACCACCGTACCCACCCTCCTCCAACAACGAACCCAACCGTCACCCAACAGAAAACCCGAGTGGCTTCGCCTCCCCCCTTACCCTCTCACTCTCTCTTCCTCTCTCATGGACCCAAAACCCAGACCCCTCTCGGCCTTAGATCTAGGTAGGAGTTGTTGGTCCTACGTGAGAGAATGGCGGCGGGGTGCGATGATAAGTTGTTGTTGCTCCTCAGATATGGGTAGGAGCTGTTGTGTCTCTGCAGCAATAAACAATTGCATAGACAAATTCTTCAAAATCACAAAAGATAATCATACAAGAACAACATCATATCATAAACAAGAACCATATTTTCCAAGGACTGTTAAAACCTTTGATTTTGCTCAACTCGACCTGTCACGACCCGACTCCCCTAACACGATATTGTCCGCTTTGGGCCCCCCTCTCTGCCCTCACGGTTTTGTTTATGGGAGCTCACGAGCAACTTCCCAATGGGTCACCCATCCTAGGATTGCTCTGGCTCCCAACTCGCTTAACTTCGGAGTTCCTAAGAATCCGAAGCCAGTGAGCTCCCAAAAGGCCTCGTGCTAGGAAGAGAAGTGACCACACATTTGGCGGCCTCGGATCAGACCAATATCAACATTGAGACCAGTCGAGAACCCAACCTTGAGGACTACGCATTTTAAAGGTTGGCACTTTGGTTAACCATGTCTTCAGCTTTGGAATTGTTGGCTTCACCAATTAGGGTGAAGGGTGTATTTGATTAGGTCTATTCCAAGTGGTTTGATTCGTGTGGACTATCTTGGTTATTCCTCTATGGTTTTTGTTTCAGATTCTCCTGTGCAATATGAGAGAGAGAGAGAGAGAGAGAGAGAGAGAGAGAGAGAGAGAGAGAGAGAGAGAGAGAGAGAGAGAGAGAGAGAGAGAGAGAAGGGTGGTGGTTGTCCTTTGGGGTTGTCGTGGGGGAAGGGGTTGGAGGGGACGGGAAAAATGGTTGCCTGTGGTGGAGAGTTGGCTGGGCCATAACGGAGTTTTTGATTTGATTTTAAATAATAAGTCATTTTTTAATTCCTTTTTATAGGAAATTCATTTTTTATTAATTTTTATTAATTTTTTATGCCACATTACCATAAAAAATAGGATATACAATTGCCACATCATAGTTTGACGCCTCTGCTGAAGGAATTAGTAATGGAAGGTTTATTTTGAAAGATTCCATGAAGTTTGTGTATTGGTCAAATAAGTCAATATATGTTGGGTATGAGTTTGTAATTACCCCCATAGTTTGGGGGGTTTACTGCAGTTAATCCTAAAACAAATTCATTATTGTTAAGTGTATGTAAATTTATTTAAAGCTTGACGATGTGGTACATGCCATCTCATTTGGGACTCAAATTTGGTGTCCCTAGCAACACCCTAATATATTATATTGCTTTCATTTAACAGAGAGTATACTTGAAATTTATCTTCTTTATTTTTTTTACATTTATATATAAATCTATATGGGGGTGGATCCATGGCACCATATTTTTAACACTAGTTTTGACACAATTTTCGGGCCATTAGATTACTCCACTTTTAATGGATGAGATTAAATCTGACATAACTTTTTGACATAAAAAATAAATTAAAATGTTTTTCTCTCTCCTCTCTCTATTTTCTCGAAAAGGTAAATTTCTATCACAAATTATTATTATTATTATTATTTTCTCTCTCCTATTTCTCTTCATCAACACTCTCTGCTAAACTCTTTCTTTTATCAGACCAAAAAAACTTCTTGATCTTTCTCTCTTTCCCAAAAAAATTTGAAATCCCTTGTGTAGCATGAACTTTTTGTTGTTAGAGTTACTGCTGATAATTTGTTAATTAAGTTATGTTAACCCGTTTTTATTTCCCATATCACATTTCCATCACAACAACCACCATTACCTAATAGAGAGAGAAAACAGAGAGAATGAATGAATGTATATTCTGAATGAAGCAAGAGAACCAAAGCATCAAGATAGATTTTTCTTTTTCTTTTTCTTTTTTTGAATTAAAACTCTAATCTCAATTGATCAGAGAAAGATTGTCCAGAACAATTTGATGTTTAACAGAACAACTAAGAATAAGGACTTGTCTACCATATTTGCTTTAAAGCTCCAACAAGATAGAATGCAACACAAACTACAAACCTAACCAGTGAACTTAGATAAGAGAGGTCCCATTCCCCTTCTTTTCTCCACCACCTCTTGATTGGGTGCTGGGCAGTAAGGCTATCATTTCCTTTCTTGTATTGGTGACCTTGTGTAAGGTGTGCTTGGGAGCGATCACCATGGCGACAGCTGCCTCGTCTAGAGATCATTAGCAGATAACGGTTAGGGAAGAGAGAGAGAGGAGAGAAAAAAATAATAATAATAATTTGTGATAGAAATTCACCTTTTCGAGAAAATAGAGAGAGGAGAGAGAAAAACATTTAATTTGTTTTTTATGTCAAATTTAATCTCATCCATTAAAAGTGGAGTAATCTAATGGCCCGAAAATTGTGTCAAAACTTGTGTCAAAAATATGGTGCCATGAATCCGCCCTTATATATATATATATATATATATATATATATATATATATATATATATATATATATATATATATATTGTATTATCGTGTGGACATTCGGACATTCGAACATTATTATCATGCGAACGCCATATATTTTGTACTACCCATTCTACTTTCCTGCCAGTTTACAATAGCATCCGCACGATAATGAAGTGCAAACATCCGGATAAGAGAATAACTATATATCAGTGAGCTTCTATTGAGGGATCCTCAAATAAGTTATTTGGGGGATACTCTTGTACAGCCCACTCCGCATTGTATTTCACTAATCGAAACCGTCTATTTTTTAGATAATCATTCAAAGATCATCTATACGAAAAATCACTTAAATCCAATATCATTTGACCACTCAATTGAGTTATTGACATTTTAGTCCTTTCTTAAAGCACCGTTTGTAGGACACAATTGGATGTCAAAACGGTTTCCAATTTGTCTAATTTTTTGCAAGGATGATATATGAATAGACTATAAAATAAATGGTTTGGATCGTTGAAAACAAATTTGTAGGAGACCCTAAAGGGTGTCTCTCAAATAAAATTATTTGAGAGATCCCTCAATAGAAGGGGACTATATATATATCCAAGGCTTATTTATGTACATGGCCCCAGTGCTTTCAAAGTTGTCTCAGATTACCACATGTTCTTTGAAACGTCTCAAAATACCACCTACATTTTTAATAACTGTCTCATGTTACCTATTTCGTCAGTATTAAGAAATGTTCCGTTACATGATGTGGCCCCCACTTGGGGTATGGGTTTGCTTCTAGTCTTCTTTCCAGAAGACAACGGCACAACCATTCTTCTTCTTCTTCTTCTTCTTCTCCACCATCTCTGCCCTTTTGGTCTTTTTGGTCTTCATCACCCTCCTCCTCTTCACCCTCTCAACCTTTGAGCCAATTCCAATAATCTCCTTCTGTCCAAAGCCCAATCCACAATTTCCATATGTGCCCTTTTGGTCTTCATCACCCTCTTAACCTTTGAACCCACAACCAAGCCTCACCCACTCATCACAACAGCCTCCAGAAGATTTCTCTCCCAAAAATCTCCACCCACCACCAACACAGACCCCAAATTACTCAATAAACCCATCACATAACGAAACGTCTCTTAATACTGATGGAATAAGTAACATGAGACAATTATTAAAAGTGTTGGTGGTATTTTGAGACGTTTCAAAGAACATGTGGTAATCTAAGACAACTTTGAAAGCACAGAGGGCATGTACATAAATAAGCCTATATCCAAATAGTTTAGTTGCAAAACATTTAAGTATTCATATTTTAACTGCAACAAATAGTTTTCATTGAATATGAATTGGGGACGGGTGAAGAGAATTTCAAGAAATGAGGAGGATCAATAGCCAAAATGAAGAACCAAAAGTCAATTGACCTTTTTTTTTAAATCCTGTAAAAGGTCACTTGGCTTAAAATACCACCCTTGTTACAATGTCACTATTCAAAAAATCCTTTTTTTAAAAACCCAAAAACACATAGTGGGTTTAGCCAAAAGCTAAGATCAGTAACCTCAATTAAAACTAATCCTAATTAAGAATGAATCTAAAATTTCCTATAAATTATATGGTTTTCAGTAGCCATCAAACATGGAAATGATTGCTAGGAGAGTAGTTAAGGAGTTAATATTCATGTTAATCACTGTGACTATGATTTTTCAATCACTCTCAGTGGTTGTAGATATAAGGGAACCACCGCAGTCAATGCAAATCAATGCCTCATCTCCAGCAATCTTGCCTTTGCCAAATAAGGCTCTTCCAACAGCTCCATCGTCAACTCCTCAGAATCAATCAAGGGCTTCCCTTCCTAATTTATAATTATGTTGACTTTGTATATTAACTCTAAATGATTCTGTATTCAATCACGCATCTACTTACTCTAGTTAGCATCATCAACTATGTATATAAACTTTGTATTACTCATTGTATTACTTATCAAGCAAATACAGAAACACCCTTTCCAATACTATTCTTACAAGGTATCAGAGCTTTAAGCTCCAAGGAGTATATCTTCTTGACCCTCCCCTTTCTTTTTTACCCTTCACAATGAGTATTGAGTCTACACAGACCCCTGAACCCATACCCACCTTCACTCCCAACAGTTCGGTGATCAGCACTGACACCTCCAATTCGTTGATTACAATCAACGCTGCTGCACAATTACCCATCAAACTCACGCCTCTAAACTATCCGTCATGGCGTGCACAGTTCAATGCCCTCCTCTTGGGGTATGATCTTCTGGGCTATATGGATGGCACTCACTCTTGCCCTCCCAAACCAGCCACTGCCTCCCCCACATTGCCCCATACTCTTTGGGTGCGCCAAGACCAGTTATTGCTTCATGCGATCCTCACTTCCGTGTCCAAGCAAGTCATATCTCTGATTGCCACCGCCACCACATCCAAGGTTGCTTGGGACAAACTCAACCAACTCTATGCCAGCAAGGCTCGATCCAGAGTCATGGGCCTCAATGAGTGCATCTCTCTTATGCGACGCGAAAATGATGACCCTTTTCATTATATTTTCCACATTCCCTTCATATTTTCACTTCTCTTAGTTTAGACTTAATTTTAAATTCAAAAAACTTGGCACGGAAATTCTTCAAAAGATAAAAGGAAAAAATTGGGCTAACTCCACCGCCAAGAAAGGTTTTACCACCACCAATTCACCTTGAAAAGAAAGTTCCAGCCAAACAAAATACCACCAAGTCCTCCAGTTGTAATAACACCAAAACATGGGGCCTATGTGGTAAAGGGAAAATCAACAATTTATATGGAAGACTTTGTAGTTGCAGAGTATAAGCGAAATGACGGCTTTCATCAGGCGCTAGGGCCATTTCAAAATCCTCAATACATGCAATCTCATCTCTTTAAGAATATCTTGGAACAATTTCACTTTCGGTTTCCAAGTGAACAGGTGAAGGCCATTCGAGCTGGATATCATTTCACTGATACTCGTATCCTAATGGACACTACTCATTTAGGAACTGGAGGTTCCACTGCAGTTACAACAATATTAATTGACGATCATAAGCTCCTGACAGCCAATGTAGGGAATTCTCGAGCTCTTATTTGCTACAATGGTGTGGCTAGACAACTAACTGTCGATCATGATTCCTTGGAGGAGAAAGAAGTAATTGAGAGGAAAGAGTTTTCACGTCAGGAGCTAATTGAGGCTTTATCTAGGAAAGAGGTGTGGTTAGTTGTGCCTCTTATCCTATATAGTGTTCCTTCTCTGTAAATTACAATAACAATCCATACAAGAATATTGAATTTCATCAATTTCCTCAGTACATATATATATATATGCATAAACATATGAATTGTTTTACCTTAATCCAGTGGTTGTGGTTAACAGATCCAACAGAAATCTCATGACGAAAAATCTAATCAAATCCAATCCCTGGTTAGATTCATGCTTCTTTTTTTTTTAGTCTTGTAGGTATTTGAAATTGAAAAACTACTTATAAACATTTTTTAAGTCATTCAGTGGAGTATGTTTAATACATTATAGAATCAAAACAATTTTCTTTAGCATTTAATTTATATTTTACATTTACGTCTATTAAAATGTTTGATTAGATCAAACTTGACGATAAAGGTTTCATGTTTCATGTTTCATTATTGGTTTCTTTTTTCATTATTAAAACCAATTGGATCGAATTGGACTGGAAAATCCATATCCCACCTCACTACTAAAAAAAAACCCTTGCGCAACCAAACTTTGCGCGACCAAACAAAATTCGTCGCGCAAAGTCACTTTGTGCTACAAATATTAATAATCGTCGCTCAAAGTCTTACGCGACTCAATTTTGCGCAACGAAAAACAAATCGTCGCACAAAGTCACTTTGCGCGACGACAAATCATCGTCGCGAAAAGTAACTTTGCGCGACGAATACTAGAATTCGGTGCACAGAGTTTTGCGCGACGAATAGTGATTCGTCTAGCAAAGTATTTACAAAAATAAATAAATAAAAAATTATTTTTTAAAATTTTTGGATGCCTTTGCGCGACGAAATAATAATCTTCGTCTCCCCAAGTCTTTACTAAAATTAAAAAAAAATTAAAAAAATTTTGGATGACTTTGCGCGACGAAATAATAATCTTTGTCTCGCAAAGTCTATACAAAAATAAATAAAATAAAAAAATTATTTTGTTAGAAAAATATATTATTGTAGTTCGGATTGAGTTTTTGTTAGAAAATATATATTTTAAATTGACGATCGAATTGGTTCATTGTATTCATATAGGGTCAAGGAATGTAGCTGTAAAAAATCATCAAAATCGAAATTGAAATAACCGTTAAATCGTGATTTTTCGTTTATAACCGTTGAAAAGTTTTGTCCTATTACTTGATCTCTGAATGTTTATTTTTTCCGAGTTTTGGCGTATATGATCTCGAAGTATAAACAAACAAGTTTGAAGGTTGGATCGTTGAAACTAGTTTCGTAGAATGCGTATGCCATCAAAACAATATATTCACTAACAATTAAGAGCTTATAAACTTTCATTAAATACAATATAAGATTTTGTGGTATCCACTAGTGTAAATATTTTCAATTGAAGATCAAATTGAGTCATTGTATTCATATAGGGTCAAGGAGTGTAGCTGTAAAAAATCATCAAAATCGGAGTTAAAATAACCGTTTAATCGTGATTTTTGTTTATAACCATCGAAAAGTTTTGTCCCATTACGTGATCTCTGAATGTTTATTTTTTCCGATTTTTGGGGTATACGATCTCGAAGTATAAACAAACAAGTTTGACGGTTGGATCGTTGAAACTAGTTTCATAGAATACATATGCCATTAAAACAATATATTCACTAACAATTAAGAGTTTATTTATAATTTTGTTAAATATAACATAAGATTTTGTGGTATCCACTAGTGTAAATATTTTAAATTGACGATCGAAGTGGTTCATTGTATTAATATAGGGTCAAGGAGTGTAGCTGTAAAAAATCATCAAAATCAGAGTTGAAATAACCGTTAAATCGTGATTTTTTGTTTATAACCGTCGAAAAGTTTTGTCCTATTACTTAATCTCTGAATGTTTATTTTTTCCTATTTTTGGCGTATATGATCTCGAAGTGTAAACAAACAAATTTGACGGTTGGATCGTTGAAACTAGTTTTGTAGAATGCGTATGCCATGAAAACAATATATTCACTAACAAATAAGAGTTTATTTATACTTTTATTAAATAACATAAGATTTTGTGGTATCTACTAGTGTACATATTTTAAATTGACGATCGAATGCAGTCATTGTATTCATATCGGGTCAAGGAGTGTAGCTGTAAAAAATCATCAAAATCAGGGTTGAAATAACCGTTAAATCATGATTTTTCGTTTATAACCGTCGAAATGTTTTGTCCCATTAATTGATCTCTTAATGTTTATTTTTTCTGAAATTTGGTGTATATGATCTCGAAGTATAAACAAACAAGTTTGACAGTTGGATCGTTGAGTAGCTTTAAATTTATTTATTTTGTACGTATAACACTTAGGAAATTGAATAGTATATGTATTTATTAGTAGCTTTAAATATTTTTTAAGACTTTGCGCGACCAATATATAACTATTCGTCGCGCAAAGTATACTCTAAAAATTTGGCGGGCACCAAAAATTGGATATTTTTTATAAAAAAAATTTCGACTTTGTGCGACCAATATATAAATATTCGTCGCGCAAAGTATACTCTAAAAATTTGGTGGGCACCAAAAACGGGACTTTTTTTTTTTTAAAAAAAAAAATTTCGACTTTGCGCGACCAATATATAATTATTCGTCACGCAAAGTATATATTCTAAAAATTTGGCGGGCACCAAAAATGGGATTTTTTTTAAAAAAATAAATTTTCGACTTTGCGCGACCAATATATAATTATTCGTCGCGCAAAGTATATATTCTAAAAATTTGGCGGGCACCAAAAATGGGGTTTTTTTAAAAAAAAATTCAACTTTGCGCGACCAATATATAATAAATATTCGTCGTGCAAAGTATTCTCTAAAAAATTGGCGGGCACAAAAATGGGACGCGGGAATATTTTGGTCTCGCAAAAGTTAGGGCGACCAGAAATTCGTCTCCCAAAACTGAAAAAATTTGGCGAGCACCGAAAATGAGAATTTTTTTAAAAAAAAATTTTAAACACTTTGCGCAACCAATATATTTTTTCGTCGCGCAAAGTGATACGTTCTTTAAAAGCAAAATAACTCCTCCACCATTTTCTCAATGTCTTCTAAATCCTACCATTTCTCTCTTTCCCACTCTCCAAATCCTACCATTTCTCTCAAACTCACTCCTCTCACTTAATCTCTCATCTCTCTCTTCACTATCTCTCTCTCTCTCACTCACTCTCTCATCTCTCTCACTCTTTTCATCATCTCTCACTCTCACTCACTCTCTCATCTCTCTCTCATTATCTTCTCTAATTCTCTCATCTCTCTCACTCACTCTCTCATCTCTCTTTTCATCATCTCTTTTCATTAATATGTGCTTTTGGAGTTAGTTTTGAGTTTATGCCAATTATTTGTCATTATTTTATGTTATTGTTTTGTTATTTGACAATATTTGTTTTTTTTTTTTTGTAGGGAATTGTTGAGGCTTTGATGGCTAAAGTTGAGGATTTGATATAAGATGCTTGTAGATTTTATTATTGTACTTTGTTAATTTAAGTATACATTTTGAATATTATGTATATTGGATAATTTGACCACTATTTTTCTTATGTAATTTTATTTTGAATATGTCAATTTAAATTAAAGTAATTAAGAAAAATAAAATCATAAAATTAAATTAAATTTTAAAAAATTAATATAATGAAATTGATATAAGAGAAATAATAATAAAAAATGTCAAAAACCTTGCGCGACAAAATATTTCGTCGCGCAAACTATTAAATTAGTTTATTTTAGTTTAAAATTTTCAAAATAAAAAAATAAAAAAAAAATGAATATTTCGTCGCGCAAACCTTTGAGCGACGTCAACATTCGTCGCGCAAAGTACACTTGCGCGACATTAACTTTCGTCGCGCAAAGTACTTAATATTCGTCGCGCAAAGTTGTTATTGTCCGTCGCGCGAAGTAATTAATATTCGTCTCGCAAAGTTGTTATTTTCGTTGCGCAAAGTCGTCATGATTCGTTGCGCAAGTTGTTATCCTTTGTCGCGCAAAGAGCCTTTGTGCGACGAAGAATTTTCGCCGGCGCGCAAACCCTTTCTTTACGAGTTTTGCGCGACAGAACTTGCGCGACCAAAATTTCGTCTCGCAAAGCTTGCGCGACGGATTTTTCCTTTGCGCGACCAAAAATCATTCGTCGCGCAAAGTATTTTTTGTAGTAGTGCCTATATTGGATCGAATTTGAATTGGCCATATTGTATCGGTTTTGAATCGAGGACACCCCTACAAGAAATTTTTTAAATGGGAGGGAGAGCGAGAGGGCATTATTACTCTTTTCCAAAAATTCTTAAATGAGATCAATTATGAGTAATGTCCTCATAAAACGGTTTGAAAGTGGATCCAAGGGTCCTATAAATAGGAAGATAGAAATCAAGAAAAACAATTAAATTTCAAATTCAAATCTGTCATGGATTGTATATACTGATATGGAAATAAGATCAAAGGACATGAGTCAATATTGGATCCTACACCAGAGATTAATTAAAATTATTCAAGGATTAAAATCCAATTTTCTCACTAGTCAAAAACGAAATCACTTTTTTTTTTTGTTATTGAACTGATTGGTTTCTACGTAACAAGTGGTCCATAATTAAGTATATGCAGAAGTTTTTTAGCCCAGCAGATTAAGATTAAAAAACAGAAGTTTCGTACCAGATTATCCATATTGGTCAAAAAATAAATCAATGACCACAGAGTCGTAAAAACCACAATAACACACAAGAATAAGGGAGTCTCGAAGGGAGAGAGGGAGAGAGAGAGAGAGAGATTCCTTTGATGATGGGGAGGCCACATATATGGTTTTCATGTCTGATAAGGGAGGCCCAAAACTTGGTGTAAACACTATCAAACCAAAAACACAATGAAATATAGCAACAACAGTTGTGGAACAAAATCAAATTATACTTATACTGTGTTTCTTTTACACATAGTTGGGATTTATTCTTGGCAGCAGCCACCCCTTTCACAATACAATAATGCTAACTGAATTAATGAAGGAAATTTGAATGAAAACAACTTCTGTATCTATTTTGTAAATATACATCTGCAAAAGGAGAACCTGCTGCATAATTCTTCACTTGTTCCCTTTCTTTTTCCCACCTTTCTGCCTATCTTTTCCTAGACACGCCTGAATATTTGGAAACGAGGAACCATTCTGAGAAGGCGGCTGCGAAGAACCATTGCTAGGCCAAATGACTTTAGTGACGTCGGACATATTGATGCTAGTTAGTTTTTTCACTTTCTTTCTGGTTATGCTTTTCATTTGCCTTTTTGAAACCAGTATTTATAACCCTGGCTAGTATCCTACCTGTCAGTTTCCACTCAATTACGAAGAAAGAAAGTGGTTTCAGACTTCGCTATATAATCTCCTCTCCTTCGCTATATAATATCCTATAACATGTGGTCTTTGTGCTAAATTGGTTTCAGACTGTGCATTGCAGTTCAACAGAAGGGCGTTTGATCAAACCTTTGATTGTTGAATCGCATGCGGTTGCTTGGAGCAGTGGTTTACTCGTCGTGAACAACACACACATTCCTGGAATTTGGCGTTGGATTTACATTAAATTTTCATTTCAATCTTTTTTCCCCGTTCTTTCTCAACTTCTCTATGTAATTATTAATTTCCCTTCTATAAATATTGACTTTTAAAACCGTCTGTAAGAAAATGATGACAGAAATGCTTACACATATACAAAAGCATCGTGGATCGAAACCCTGAAAATGCTTAAAAACCAGGAAAATGTCAAGGCCGACCAAAAAATAATCTTCCCAGAAACTGCAGATCGAAGAGCCACACGATATATCATATATAAACAAACAGGTGGCGTGCATGCATGCAGTCAAGTCATTTTATGTGGAATGTAAAATTACACCGACTTTGGAATGTAAAAATAAATGACACTGAATTAGGAGAGCCAATTTGTGTGCATACTCATTTTCGTTGTATTTTTTGAGAAGATACTTAAGATAGCCATCACGTACGCGGGGAGTAATTAATTTGAATTATCATATTAAATCTTTGATTTTTTATTTTTTATTTGGTTCGAAATCTTTGAATATTTAAGAATTAATCCCTTGTGCTAATAGCTTTCCTAACTGGAAATTCTCTTTGACCCTCTGCCTGGGTGCAAAAGCGTGTTGACATATGTATATACGGGTGTTATGGGTTTGTCACAGCGAGGAAAATGTTTTGGGTTTCGTCTAAGATTAGATACGGGTGTTACCTTCAATATATTTTCTTATTTTTCCATCTAATTTATTTTCTCTTCAGAGATCAACTCACGCACACGTCGTTTTCTGGTGGATTTGATCAAATCTGTTAGGAGTCGGTCTGAATCTGATCGACTGATAAATCTCCTGGAACAATATGAGAAATTGTGCAGCAACTTTGACGGTTTCTTTCTATTTCTATCTCTTCGTTTGAAAAATTAATTATATGATAAATATATGCACAGTAGTGGCCCATATAAGCGGTTCAATTGTCCACCTTGTTGTGATTAATAAATATTCTATGTCATAATCAGAACCGTTAATTTTTTTTAAATCACCAACATAAATATCAATTCTCCAAAAATCAATTAAATTGTTGATCATTTAGTCATTCCAATAATTGAGATTTGAAGTCCTAAGATTGAGATTAAGGTCTTAATTACTAACTTTTAGCATAAAATCTTTAATGGACTTTCCCATTTTAATTTCAATTCAATTATACTCACTAGATACATTATAAAATTCTTTTTGGTCGTTGATGTCATATAAAATTCTTTAGCTAATCTAAGCCATTTTTCCAAGGTACAAGTTATCAATTATTTATCTTTCTATTAGGCTCTTTGTATTATTAATAGTGGTATGCTCGATTGAAGACAATCTTTTTTAAAACCAGGGCGCAAAAAGCTCAAGCAAATACAGAAAGCAGGAGTCCAATTAGGAGGGGACTACAAGTATGCATACATCACAGTCAAAGACCAAAACATGATACAAGTTAAAGCAAAAATGCTAGAAAAAGAAAAGAAACATAGATGTCATTATCATATACAACTCCAATCCACAAACAACCTATTAAAAAGAATAAAAAACGACATATATGGGCATGACGTGGGAAACATAGATCTCATCACTTAAAGAAAGTGGGCATGTCCAAAAAGGACCTACGGTTTCAGCAAAAGTGCTAATTAAGAAAATCAATCGATGCCAGTATATGTCCAACTTAAATATGCACAAGTTTTCTTTTTGGCCAGCAATTGAACATACAGATTAATATCCTCAAATGAAAGCTGGTTTTATTTTTATTTTTTATAAACACGATATATTGCATTTATAATTCAGGCACAAAGGCGAGCTAGTACAAATACAAATAACCACATAAGGTTATTACAGATAAGGAAGCGCAGTAACCACAAAGAGTTAATCCAAATACCGAGGGATAATCCAAATATGGAAGCGCATCTTTTGATTAGTTAGTTTGATTAGTTGATTGCTTTTGAGATTATTACTTTTATAGTACAAGCAATAGTCTAAACTATAGGGGAGGAGGATTTCTCACACACACACAACTATTATGTCATGAGGATTCAAACCTGAGACCTCTGGTTTGCAAATTAAGACCCTTTTTCACTAGGTTAGACCCCATTTGGTAGTTTTGAGATTACTTAGTCTCTAAACTAGCTAGCTTATCTGTGTAATTCAATTTTTTAATCTTAGCTTAGCCAATCGAGACAACAATCACATATAAAAACACGGTGCTTTGACATGGTTCACCCAATGTGAGTTACGTCCATAGAATTTGTTTGGTTATTTTTCCCTACGACGGAGAGCTCAAAAGCTAAGGGACAAAGATCCCTTTAAAAGGGTGAGGTGGGCCTGTTATTTAGACAAAGGGTTTGCCCTCTCCCAGCCCTTTACGTATTTCCATGTGGGATAAGTGAGGCACAAAATATGGTATAATTAAACACAATCAAACCAAAAAAGACATGGAATAGTAGTTCTTAAATATAATGAATTATATATAGCAACATCCCAACTTGTGGAACAAAATTAAATAATGCATGTATTTTTGTTATAAAACAAATGCAAACTGAAATTAAACAAATGCGTGCCCCTTGAAACAAGCTTGTATCTATTTTGTAAAAAGATCTTTGAAGTTTGTAAATATAAATCTGCAAAGGAGCTTATTTATATATATTAAGACCTACTGCATAACCCTTCACTAGTTCCCTTTCTTTTTCCCAGTTTTCTTCTTATCTCTTCCTGCAACACTCTGAGCATTTGGAGGAGTCGACGAACGTCCACCACCATTATCATTCTGAGGAGGCGGCTGAGACGACGAACCACCACGACCATTCATGTTAGGGTAAAGGGACGAAGTGACATTTGGTTTAGAAGACATTTTGGATGCTAGCTAGTTTCTGCTTAGTAAATCTTATGCAACAAGCTAAAAGGATTTTGGTTACACTTTTCATTTCTGCCCTTCGATATGTATGTATATTTATAGCAAGGGGGAGGGGTAATATTACCACCCAAATATCCTAGCCTATAGTTTCCATACGACTACCACGAAAGTAACCTAATTAAACCCCTTAAGCAAACCAATTTATTTATTTATTATTCTTTTTTCTATATATCCTACCAAGTGGTCTCAGGGATGTTTTGGTTTTTTCAGACTGTGTGCAATGCAGTCAAAGAGAATGGCGCTTGAGAAAAATATAATTTGATTGCTTGTGATTGCTTTGAGGATTTATCCTCCTTAATCACACACCTGGAAAATGAAAATAAATTATTTACTAGGATTTTGCTTATCTATATATATAAACCAAAAGACAGAGAATGGTAAAACATTCAAAATACCAGAAAATGCCCTTAGTAAATGCAAACATTAAGAATTGAAATTATTAATTAAATGAGGATAATATGGTAAATTCACACTTTTTCATATTAAAAAAATTTTAAATGAAAAGAAAAATCAGATAATGGATCATCTTTTTATGGAACAAAACTACCCATTACTGATACGTAAACATGCCCTAAATTCTATGAGTCGGGTTACGTATTATAGATGTTTTGTCAAAAAGATTTGACTATTTTTCAACGTGAGTAATTTTTGAATCTGACACCTTAACGAAAACGGTAGTACTAATAAATAACCCACAAACTGATAACTACCAAAAAGGTACACGTTTCAAACGCGACTAAAAAGAAAATGCCTGGCAACGTATTTATAGGGTTCTTTGACAAATTGTGAGAGTGGCAACAAAACCAAATATATGCACGTATTTATAGGCTTCCGCGTCATGCTGAAGTTAATGCAAGGCCTTATTTATAATAAAATAAAATAAAATAAGGCCTGGCAGAGGGTCAAAGAGAATTTCCAGTTATAGGAAAGCTATTAGCACAAGGGATTGATTCTTAAATATTCAGAGATTTAAAATGACTTGACTGCATGCATGCATGCCACCTGTTTGTTTATATATGATATATCGTGTGGCTCTTCGATCTGCAGTTTCTGGGAAGATTAATTTTTGGTCGGCCTCGACGTTTTCTTGGTTTTTAAGCATTTTCAGGGTTTCGATCCACGATGCTTTTGTACATGTGTAAGCATTTCTGTCATCATTTTCTTACAGACGGTTTTAAAAGTCAATATTTATAGAAGGGAAATTAATAATCACATAGAGAAGTTAAGAAAGAACGGGGAAAAAAGATTGAAATGAAAATTTAATGTAAATCCAACGCCAAATTCCAGGAATGTGTGTGTTGTTCACGACGAGTAAACCACTGCTCCAAGCAACCGCATGCGATTCAACAATCAAAGGTTTGATCAAACGCCCTTCTGTTGAACTGCAATGCAAAGTCTGAAACTAATTTAGCACAACGACCACATGTTATAGGATATTATATAGCAAAGGAGATTAAAAATAAAAATAAATTGAGTTGGTTGGATCTTAATTGTTACTTTCTTTCTTCGTAATTGAGTGGAAAAACAACTGGTAGGATACTAGCTAGGGTTATAAATACTTTCAAAAAGGCAAATGAAAAGCATAACCAGAAAGAAAAAGTAAAAGCTAGCTAGCATCAATATGTCTTCTGAGAATCCTGACGTCTATGACATTTGGCCTAGCCCTGGTTCTTCCTCGCAGCAGCCTTCTCAGAATGGTTCCTCGTCGCAGCAGCCTTCTCAGAATGGTTCCTCATCGCAGCAGCCTTCTCAGAATGGTTCCTCATTTCCAAATGTTCAGGCGTGTCTAGCGCCGAAAGGTGGGAAGAAGAAAGGGAAAAAGTGAAGAATTATGCAGCAGGGTCTAAATATAATGTTTATATATTGTTGGGCAAATAATGGGGTATTTGTAAATATGCTTGCTCCTTTTGCAGATGTTTATTTGCAAAATAGATACATAAGTTGTTTTCATTCAAATTTCCTTCATTAATTCAGTTAGCGTTATTGTATTGTGAAACACAGTATAAATCCCAGCTATGTGTAAAAGAAACATAGTATATATATTATTTGATTCTGTTCCACAACTTTTGTTGCTATATTTCATTGTGCTTTTTTTTTTTTGGTCTGAACCACGAGGTGGTCCTGGATGAGCCCCAACTATAGGTGGCACCTTTAAGCCTTAACCACAACCCAGACTAATCCCCGCTCACACTGGATCTGCCCGTAAGGGGTAAAGTGCTGGCCAAAGTGGTGACTCCGTACGAGAGCAGGGATCGAACCCCTGACCTCTCTTAAGGAATGAGAGTGCCGAACCACTCACACCAACTACCTTGGTTATTTCATTGTGCTTTTGGTTTGATAGTGTTTACACCAAGTTTTGGGCCTCCCTTATCGGACATGAAAACCATATATTTGGCCTCCCCGTCATCAAAGGAATCTCTCTCTCTCTCTCCCTTCGAGACTCCCTTATTCTTGTGTGTTATTGTGGTTTTTACGATTCTGTGGTCATTGATCTATTTTTTGACCAATATGGATGCCAAGGTCTAAATATTTAACAGCTTTTGTTTTTGGATCATAATCTCCTGGGCTAAAAAACTTCTGCATATACTACATAGAAACCAATTAGTTCAATAAAATAAAAAGAGGTGATTTCGTTTTTTGACACTAGTGAGAAAATTGGATTTTAATCCTTAAACAATCTCAATTAATCCATGGTGTAGGATCCAATATTGACTCATGCCCCTTTGATCATATTTCCATATCAGCATATACATGTTGAAGAATATAAAGCCCCACATCGGAAACTTGATTAAATAAATTATAACTTATAATGAGTGGTTCCACTCCTAATAACATTTATGCCTTTTGTAATAAAACCCCACACCTACTCGGCTTTGTAGGTGGTTTAGTTGAGGATAATATCGGTGTTGCTAATAGTGGGGCTGGCCCGTCTGTCTGAAGTTGAACATGGTATCAGAGTGGGACCTTGACCTAGATCCAGCCTCCCACCCACACGTGTGGGGACTGAGGCTTTTTGTGATAAAACCCCGCACCTACTAAGCTTTATAGGGGCTTAAGTTGGAGACAATATATCGGTATTGCTAGTATTGAGCCTGTTGGAACTCATTGTTGTCCCACATCGCCTAGAGGGCCAAAGAGAAAGTAGTTTAAATAGAAATACCCCTCTCTAACTAACACCGAGGCCTTTTGTGATAAAACCCCACACCTAAGGATTGTGCAGGTGGTAAAGTGGGGACAGTATCGGTGTTGTTGGAGTGGGCCCTCGGCCCGTTAACCTGGAAAATTTGACATGGTATCAGAGCCAGGTTGCGGGCCCGTACTTTCCACGTGATGGGTGGGTCCCCGTTTGGCCCCGCACGATGGGTGAGTCCCATACAGATGAAATTGATAATATACCCCCCTCTGCCCTGCCATTGCCTCAATCAAGTTGTGATAATGAGGTACTTTTTAGTGATATGCCTACCTATTCTTTGCCCCCACGTACTACCATGGGAAACCTAAAATACAATATTCTCCTGATATACATGCCAAGTCTAAATATCCCATTAACCATTATATGTCAACTCATCGTTTATCTAAGTCATATGCATCATATTTGTGTCAATTATCTAGTGTATGTGTGCCAACTAAGTTGCAGGATGCTCTATCTGATCAAAACTGGGTAGATGCAATGCATGTTGAGATGGAAGCCTTGAACAAGAATGCTACTTGGGAGTTAGTTCCTTTACCAAAAGGAAAAAAGGCAGTTGGGTGCAGATGGGTGTTTACTTTGAAGCACAAGGCTGATGGTTCCATTGACCGTTACAAGGCAAGATTGGTAGCAAAAGGGTATACTCAGACATATGGAGTGGATTATACAGAGACTTTTGCTCCAGTAGCTAAGCTCAACACTGTACGCGTGCTCTTATCCTTAGCTGCTAACCGTGACTGGCCGCTGCTACAATTTGATGTCAAAAATGCATTCCTCCATGGTGATCTCAAAGAAGAAATATATATGGATCCTCCGCCGGGTATCCCTGTGACTTCTAAGGAGGGTGTGGTGTGCAAGCTACGGAAATCCTTGTATGGATTAAAGCAGTCTCCAAGAGCGTGGTTTGGAAGGTTTGCTGCATCTATGAAGAAGTTTGGGTATGTGCAAAGTAACTCTGATCATACTTTGTTTCTGAAGCGTCATAAAGGTAAATTGATGGCTTTAATTATTTATGTTGATGATATGATTGTGACTGGAGATGATCATGTAGAGATACAGAGTCTTCAGAAGTATCTGGCTTCTGAGTTCGAGATGAAATCATTGGGTGATTTAAAGTATTTTCTTGGGATTGAAGTTGCCAGATCTAAACATGGTATTTTTCTATCCCAAAGAAAGTATGTTTTGGATTTACTTGAAGAAACTGGAATGTTGGATTGTAAACCGATTGATACCCCTAGTGAGCAGAATCATAAGTTGGGGATATATCCCGATCAAGTTCCGACTGATAAAGAACGTTATCAACGACTTGTGGGGAAGTTGATTTATTTGGCTCATACTCGTCCAGATATTGCTTATGCTGTAAATATAGTAAGTCAGTTTATGCACTCTCCTAGTGTAGATCATATGGGGGCTGTGATTCGTATTTTAAGGTATCTGAAAGTAACTCCTGGCAAGGGGTTAATTTTCTCCAAGTATGGCCATACAAATGTAGAAGGGTATACAGATGCTGATTGGGCAGGTTCAACCACAGATAGACGTTCGACATCTGGGTATTTTATGTTTGTGGGTGGCAATCTTGTTACGTGGAGGAGCAAGAAACAAAAGGTGGTGTCTAGATCTAGTGCTGAGGCTGAGTATCGGGGAATGGCCCATGGTGTATCTGAGTTACTATGGTTGAGGAGATTGTTGAAAGACCTTGGTTGTGGGCCTAATAAACCCATGGATTTATATTGTGACAATACGGCTGCGATTGCAATTGCTCATAATCCTGTACAACATGACCATACAAAGCATGTGGAGGTTGATCGAAATTTCATTAAAGAAAAGTTGGATGTAGAGGTTGTGTCCTTCCCTTTCATCCGTTCAGAGTATCAGTTAGCTGATGTTCTTACGAAAGCTGTTTCTACAAGTATCTTTCTCAACTCGCTTGACAAGTTGGGCATGCGTGACGTCTTTGCTCCAACTTGAGGGGGAGTGTTGGCGAGTAGAGTATATCCTATTCTATTTGGGTTTTATTTTTCCTTTTGTATAGATATTATGTAATTAGGATACCACTTGTTTTCCTTGTCTAACCCTACTAGGGTTTGTAACCTTATTATAAATACCTCATTATCACAACTTGATTGAGGCAATGGCAGGGCAGAGGGGGGTATATTATCAATTTCATCTGTATGGGAGTCGCCAATATCACTGTTATTTCCTTCTGAGAGAGGCTCGAAAACATCAACATTTTTGTCTGGCGACCGGTCGTGGCTTTCTTGGCGACCGGTCGCATCACTCGTATCGGTACTGTTGTCGCTCGTTGACGCGGGCGACCGGTCGCTTCCTATGTGCGACCGGTCGTTTCCTTCACGACCGATCTCTTCCTCACTGCGACCGGTCGCTTCGCTCGTATCGGTACTGTAGTCCCAGCTTGACGCGAGCGACCGGTCGTGTCCTATCAGCGACCGGTCGTTTTCATCATGTTCGCCTAAAAATTCCATATTTTCCAAATTCTTCAATTCACTCCCCCTCTCCCCCTGAATTGAAGAAGAGGGAGAAACATAATAGGGTACCTCTTCATGAAATGTGACATCCAAAGTGACATGTACCTTCTGAGTAGGCGGGTGATAACACTTATAACCTTTCTGAGTCGTAGAATAACCAATGAAGACACAGCGGAGAGCACAAGGATCAAGTTTACTCCTTTGATGAGAGTAAACATGAGCATACGCAACACACCCAAACACCTTCGGAGGTAACTTAGAGACTGAAACCGGAGGAGTGAGGGCACATAACACATCAAGTGGAGTCTTGAAATCAAGAACCCGACTAGGAGTACGGTTAATCAAGTAGGCGGCGGACAAGACACCATGTCCCCAAAGATGATGGGGAACAGACATATCCAACATCAGAGAGCGAGCAACTTCAAGTAACTGGCGATTCTTTCTTTCAGACACACCATTCTGTTGAGGTGTGAATGGAGTGGTAGTTTGGTGAATGATACCTTGATCACGAAAGAATTGGGCCAAGGTATGATTCACATAGGCCAAAGGTGCCACGTGATGGGTGGGTCCCCGTTTGGCCCCGTGCGATGGGTGAGTCCCCAATGGCTCCACGTGGTTGCCGATGTGTGGATCTACACGTGTGACCCACAAAATGGGGTCTCACGTGCGGGGGAGTGTTGGAACTCATTGTTGTCCCACATCGCCCAGAGGGCCAAAGAGAAAGTAGTTTAAATAGAAATACCCCTCTCTAACTAACACCGAGGCCTTTTGTGATAAAACCCCACACCTGAGGATTGTGCAGGTGGTAAAGTGGGGACAGTATCGGTGTTGTTGGAGTGGGCCCTCGGCCCGTTAACCTGGAAAATTTGACAGAGCCGCTAGCCCGTCTCTCTGATATTTAACAGTACAATTCATGTCATATTTTAATTTTAATTTTTATTGGTTTTTTGGTTTCTATCTTCCTATTTATAGGGGAAATATTTTTGCTCACCACTTTAACCCAAGATGTGCCTTCACCACATTTCTCAACACTTGACACGTGTCCATTGACCTAACTATGGTTAACTCTTTGCTTTATATTTGTAGAACCAATGTTTTGCTCATGGACACGTATCAAGTGTTGAAAAAAGTGATGATAATACACCTTGAATTAAAGTGGTGAGTAAAAGTGCTCTCATATGAGACAATCTCTTAGCCTATGATTTAGAGTAAACAGTAATAAATCTTCTTATTATTATGTACAACTCGAATCCACAACATCCTATTTTAAAAAGCAGAAAAAAGCGACATATATAGACATGACGTATGACTAATTTGTCCTAAACTAAGACAGCCTGCCAAAAAGAAACCAAGAGCGCAGCAAACAAGCTATAAGCGGCCCCTAATTAAGATTAAGAAAAGGGGACAAAAACTCCTCATCACTTAAAGAAACCAGTACACATAATTAACAAATAACAACGCACTGGTGACATGTCCAAAAAGAACCTACGGTTTCAACAAAAGTAGTAATTAAGAAAATTAATTGATGGCAGTATCCAAATTAAATATGCACAAGTTTGCATACGAGGTGATGCCATGAACTCACTCCATTTTAATCCCACTGATTCATACTTTAGGGCATCAAGCCTACATGTCTCATACCATGCATTTTACGACTGTGGCTACGAATACCCTAAAATATAAACTAGCGCTCATCTATCTCTTACTCCATTTTTCTTTTGTTTATTAATTTCTCAACTTTCACTTTTCATTAAAGGCTCTGCTTCCATCACCTCAATATATTCAAATCCTACTTCCGTCACCTGAGATTACTTATCTTTTAAGCAGACTTCATTTTTCTCAAGAACAATATGTCAAATTTTCCAGGTTAACGGGTCGAGGGCCCACTCCAACAACACCGATACTGTCCCCACTTTACCACCTGCACAATCCTCAGGTGTGGGGTTTTATCACAAAAGGCATCGGTGTTAGTTAGAGAGGGGTATTTCTATTTAAACTACTTTCTCTTTGGCCCTCTGGCCGATGTGAGACAACAATGAGTTCCAACACTCCCTCGCATGTGAGACCCCATTTTTATGGGTCACACGTGGAAGATCCACATCAGCAACCACGTGGAGCCATGTAGGGATTCACCCATCGCGCGGGGCCAAATGGGGACCCACCCATCACATGGCAAGTACGGGCCCGCAACCTGGCTCTGATACCATGTCAAATTTTCCAGGTTAATGGGCCGATGGCCCACTCCAACAACACCGATACTATCCCCACTTTACCATCTGCACAATCCTCAGGTGTGGGGTTTTATCACAAAAGACCTCGGTGTTAGTTAAAGAGGGGTATTTCTATTTAAACTACTTTCTCTTTGGCCCTCTGGGCGATGTGGGACAACAATGAGTTCCAACACAATAGTAAGAGCATCCGCAATGGGCTCCCTAAACCACCTCCTTAGACAAATTTTAGGGAGGAATTGTAAAAATGCAACTCCAACCATGCTTCCTATCCACCTCCTAAAATAGTGAGTCCTCTAGGAGCTCCTAAATCTAAGGAGAGAGAAAGTACTCCTAGTGGCTCCCTATAATTTAATGCTGCCTTATTTAATAAGTATTTCAAACCTTTATTTAATGCTAACTATTTTTTATTTTTTTTAATAGAGATGGACCAATCAAAAAAGAGTTATAGCATTTATGACTCTCCAAATTAGGGAGTATGGTTGGAGTTGAAATTTTTTAGAGAGCTCCTAAAATAGCTTTCTTATATTTTTAGCTAAATTTTAGCTAAGAAATAGATAGTATCATTGCTAATGCTTTAAGAACTTCATTTTTCACTCTGTTGTTTTCTCTCAGGTCTCATCACTGTTATTAATAACATGAAGTAATGCAATCGAGACACAAACACGGTGCTTTGACATGGTTCACCCAATGTGAGTTACGCCCGTGAAATTTTTTGGTTATTGTTTCACTTCGGGTTTCCTTGGGAGAGTCTCAAAGCTAAGGGACAAAAGATCCCTTTAAAAGGGTGATGGGGCTTGCTATATAGACAAAGGGTTTGCCCTCCCAGCCCTTTACATATTTCCATGTGGGATAAGTGAGTCACAAAATATGGTATAACTAAAAACAATCAAACCATAAAAGACATGGATTAGTAGTTCTTAAATAAAATGAATTATATATAGCATCATCCCAACTTGTGGAACAAAATCAAATAATGCATGTATTTTTGTTATGCAAACTGAAATTAAACAAATGTGTGCCCCTTAAAACAAGCTTGTATCTATTTTGTACAAAGATCTTTGAAGTTTGTAAATATAAATCAGCAAAGGAGCTTATTTATATATATTAAGACCTACTGCATAACCCTTCACTAGTTCCCTTTCTTCTTCCCCTTCTTATCTCTTCCTACAACACTCTGAGCATTTGGCGGAGCCGACGACGAACCACCATCATTATCATTCTGAGGAGGTGGCTGAGACAACGAACCACGATCATCCCTTTTAGGCCAAAAGACCGAAGTGACATCTTGTTTAGAAGACATTTTGGATGCTAGCTAGTTTCTGCTTAGTAAGTCTTATGCAACAAGCTAAAAGGATTTTGGTTACACATTTCATTTCTGCCCTTCGATATGTATGTATATTTTATAGCAAGGGGGAGGGGTAATATTACCACCCAAATATCCTAGCCATGCATTTTCCATACGACTACCCCGAAAGTAACCTAATTAAACCCCCTAAGCAACCCAATTTATTTATTTCTTATTCTTTTTTCTATATATCCCTAAGCGGTCTCTGGGATATGTATTGGTTTTTTCAAACTGTGCGCAATGTAGTCAAAGAGAATGGCGCTTGAGAAAAATATAATTTGATTGCTTGGAGGATTTATCCTCCTTAATCACGCACCTGGAAAATGAAAATAAATTATTTACTAGGCTTTTGCTTATATTAAACTAATATACGTTGGATTTGGCATGGGATTCTTTTTCTTTTTATTCAGAATTAATTTTCTTTTCTGTAATATTGACTTTCAATAAGGCCAAATTTGAGTTTGTACGAGTATTGATTTTTGGTCCTTGTACTATAAATTTTGACCATTTTACCATCGTCCATTGGAATTTAAGGACAAATCCCACGTCTCCTTCAAGTGCTTGACAAAATTGACATGAAAACTTAGGGTAGGGTTATGGGAGAGAGCTGAGGAGGGAAGGGGCAATGAATTTTTTTTTCTTTCTTTTCTTTGGTTTTCGGTTTTGTTTTGTTTTTTTATAAATATTTTTATGATATAAAAAAGATTAATATAATTAACCACAACATGTGACAAGCATGTGCCAATTCTGTCAAGCACTTTGAACCTAAGAAAATGAATGGAAAAGCTTGCATGTAGAAAAGCATGGATGAAAACCGTGAAAGAATAGGAACCAAAGTCAAATTACATATATATATCTATGCACAATGCTTAATAGAGTACGTTAAGGCCTAAGAAATTGTCAAGGCCTGCAAAAAATGATCTTCCCCAAAACAAACAGGTGGCATGCAAGTGGGATCATTACCATAGGTCCACACGTCCATAACTCCGTAGACTGAAAATTGCAGAGAGAATTTATTGATAGGGAGGAAATTACTTTTATATAATACCCTTTATTATATATTTTATTTTGTCATCTTCTTAACTCCCCGCCAACGGGTCTACCCAATGAAAAAAGGTTTTCACTTGTAGACTAATGATATCTTGTTTGAATATCCATGGTACCTCAGTAGTGTGTGTGTGTGTGAAACCTTCCTTTCCCTTGCAATAGACTATCGTTTGTATTTAAAAAATAAAATAAAAATCTTCTTAAGTCCCCATCATTCAATTTCCAATTAGAGAATAGTCCTTTAACTTGTATTTTCTAAGAAGATGAATGATGGACATTTCATCATTTTGGTGTGGTTGTAATTTGAATTCTAAAATGACCGTTAATTAAATTGATTTTAATTTGAATGTCTAAGTATGATCCCTTGTGATAATAGCTTTCGTGTAACCTACATTAGCACTCCAACTGAACTTCTCTTTTGACCCTCTAGGCTTCATTTTTAATTACCAAAAAACAAAATTATTTTTCTATCGTCATCGAAGTGGCAATTATATAATTGCAAAAATCAGTGTTAATTAATATGTTTTACAGTTCGTGTTCTTGTTCAATATGTTGACCAATCACAAGATGGCCTTTCCTTTCCTTGACAGCCAGACGCGTACTTTTGTGTACTTTGTCAGTTCGTGTTCTTGTTCAATATGTTCGTTAATTACTGATCTTGAACTACTAATAATACTTCCAAGAACCCAAAAAACGCAATGTGATCGAATTCGTCCTCCTCCTAATATCATTTGTATAAAAAAGCATGCTAAACAAGAACGAAAATACCAAGTCAAGCAGAACAATTAGATTTCATTTGCTAATTAATGCATTTAAGGTCATCTTTAGTGGAGGCGCACTCTATTGTCTCAATGTTGATGTTAGATTTCTCCGTAATTGCTAAAATAAAAAATAAAATAAAACAAAATCACTGCGAAAGTTACCATATTTTGGGATGGGTTGGAGGCTTCAAAATTCAACTCACCATACCCATTCATGGCCATGACTTAAGAGGAATTTGCTATGAGCTTTTGTGGAACTTACAATAAATTGGCCGTCTCAGAATGTAGAACCGTGTTGACCATATATAAACTTGGCTTGAATATAACCAACCCAGTTTTCATTTCATTTCCCCTTCTTGGTGGTTTACTATTTGAACTTTTAGCTTGAAATGCAAAATGGGCGTACAAGGATGATGCAAACAACATGTCGTTTATATTCGTTTAGGACTCCAATCCAACAAATTAGCACGAATATCCATTGTTACATCTTTAAAGGGCTGTTTTGTAAAGAGCGAAACTACAACATGACATTGTTACAAAATTCACTACTCTACCACCTGCCTCGGATACTTCAAACTGCGACAAGATGAAGGGAATAACGCAAAACAGAGGTTTGCTCGAAGAAAGAGCTGCTGTGAATAATGCAAGCTACTAAAGGAAGTGCAACGATTATGCCTTCCTCACTTGTAAAAAGTTAACTACAATTCATCGAGGGACCTTTTATCACCATTCCCCAGTGAGAACATCCAACGGAACAGTTGAGATAACTTACTGGCTACAGGCTTCTACTCTTGTTGTTCCAGTTTTACATTGCACACAGAATTATAGTCATGCTTCAAATGAGGAGCAACTATTCTTTCCTGGAAAAACACAAATGGTAAAATGATAATGAGCTGAAAGATCATATCTATTAAATCTGAGAGTAGGGTAGGATCAATACCTTAAAAACATCAAGTGGACAGAAATCAATACCATCACAACCCTAAACACCAAAACACAAAACAATATTATCTGAGAATTCAACGCGAGGAAAAAACAGAGAGCAACCCGTTACAAGTTATAACTGAAACAGCTGACCATTATTCGCCATTAAAAAAATGTATGAAAAGAAATCTGTAATCCAATACAAATTGTGTTCCTCGTGAATCTTCTAAGTTCGAAAGTGAAATCAAAGTCTGGAATCCGAAAATGTTCGAGAATCATATGAGTTAAAATTAAGTAAGAATGGGGCCTTACTGGCATTGGAATGGGATGTTCATTGTGCAGCACTTGCACAAAGTGCTTGTTTGATGTGTTGGCTGGACAACTGTACAGAATCAGCATGTTGTTCCCACCAAAAGGTGCCACAGTATTGCCCCTCCAATTTCTCTTCTGGGGAGGCTTTGGAGGGAGTTGCAAGGACCGTTCCCTCTGTACTTTTTGAAATTCTGAAATATAGAGAACATAACACCTACTATGAGAACAGAATATAGAAGAAGCCATATAAATGAGCATTCAGATTCCCACCCGCACAAAACCCAGATCATCCAAGCAAAATTAAGAATTTACTGAAGAAATCACTCACCAGATCCGTCAAGAAAAAGTCCAAGCAGGCATGAAAATGGAACCACAGTTTCTGCATGTGCGAACCTTAGCCTTGCCTTTTCGTAACTGCCAGGAGCATGTTTTTCTACAAAGAAAAGGGGAGGGGGAGAGAGAGTGAGAATTGGAATACCAGAAGTCATAGCTCACACACAATAAGATTTTGTAGGTTGAAAGTACAACTGCACAACAGCTTTTCCCCCCTTTATAAGTTCAAATGAAAAGAAACACAGCAAGAAAACAAAGACATTTGAAAACTACATAATGCAAAGAATTCCACATTTAACTGAAGTCCAAATAGACACTGACATATCCATGAGGCTTAATAGTTGTCAGGACACAGTATAATCGAGTTATGACAGCCTACTATTGGGTTACCTTCTTCAGCCTTAATAGCCTGCTCCATGGACTGCACAACATCTTCAAGTAAGGGCACTCCCATTCTATAGTTTATTGATTTACCATACCCCTTTAATATAAAGGCCTCCAAATCATCTGTCCACTCCAGCAAAGAAACCTAAACACAGGAGACTTTTTCGTGTAAATAAACAAACAAAAGACATTGAGATCACGTAAATCTGTGTTTACTGATATTACTAAACCACAATCGAAGGGGACAACTATTGCATTCTTCAAAGATATAATATTTTTTTTGGTAATTCAGCTTCAGCACCAATTCACTTGCTGTATCCTCTCCATTAATAGATTTACCTACAAGCTAAAGAGGCTAGTATTCATCATGTAACTAGTTTCAGCCATTTTAGTCGTCTACACAGTATTGGAGTCATGGCATACACGTTCATATATCATATTCAGATTCAAACCAAAAACGTTAAACAGAATATCCTGATTATCATGGAATAATATAAGAAATTTGGTTAATCTTGACAATATAAAATTCTGCATGCCTCAGAAGGGCTGAAAAGTGCACAAGCTTGATCAACTATATTCAACAAGGACGCTTCCTGCCAAATAGAACAAACAACAGATGACCATAAAAATCAATTGCACTTCAGGGATAATTAATTCACAAGCTCAATCCACGAGCGCAATAAAATGAGTTTGTGTATGAAAACAGAAACAAAGCAATCACCTGTTTGCACAGAAACCACAGAGAAGTTGTATCCTGCCTTGTAAAATTCAGCCCATAGCGCCTTCTTACTGCAGAAGTAATTTCATCATAAACAGGTTCCTTAAGCTTATCAACAGCAGGCTCCTGACTTTGCTTAAATGCCTGCATACATAAGTCTTCGTCAACCAACAACTAAAGCAAGAATGGCAGATAAACCGATATAAATGGGGGTTGTGAAAACCCAGTCTGGCTCCACCCAATTCCACCAACTAAGAAGGTGCATAATCAGTTTGTGTGTGTGCATGTGTTCAAAAATCGAGGAAAATATCAGGACTGCAGAATACCTTGTAGTTTTGGCAACAATCATGAAACCTCAGCATTGTATCACTTGCACAGCTTTCGCTGGTTACAGCAAAAGCTCGATGACGCCCTGGTCCAAGACTTCCTTTCCCACTAAACAATCCCATGCCAAATGCTGCAGCACTGGCTGATGCCCGAGGGACCTATCCACAGCCAGATAGATATAATTAACTTCGATCAGCTTAAAGTCTCAAACTGAGAATGAGAATTACTCCAAAAATTGGAATAGAAAATTGCCAAGCCTAATAGATGACTATTATTCCATATTCAAAGTTACCAACAATCTATAAAACAAGGCTGATTGTGGCAATAATTTATCCTGTATAGGGAAAACATACTTTAGTGCCTTTATATAACAAAAAGGGAGGAAAGAAAACCCTAGAACAAAGCTTACCTGTGTTGCCTTTATTGCATAAACATCTGGATGGTAATCATCATTAAACAAATTTGGAAATCTTGCTCGAGTCCTGATCCCAAGATCATAGAGTTCATCCTCTCCTTGGATAATTAATTCTCCACCTTTCAGTTTTCCTTTCCAAGGAGATTTCCAACCCTTTAACCAACCAGGAAGTTTTTCCAAAGATAGTTTCTGTTCTTCGGCTTCTCTTAGTAACACCTCCAGATGAGCTGCCAAGTTGTCCAACTCTTTAATCCGTTTCTTGGTAGGAGAACGAGTTCCATGCCTTGCCTGATAATATAAGTTGTATAAGGAGCCTTAAATGTGCCATTCTCTAGTTCAGGCATTAAAAGAATTTAACTTGTGGAAAGCCAGCAAGCTAAACAAATGGGTAGAAGTCATGCTAAAAATATCGCATCTTATAACTAAACATACAACCAGAATACATTCATGCAAACTATAAATATACAGACGCAAACTCACATTTCATACAGAACAAACTTATTTGCACGTTGACTCTTCAAATCTAAGTTATTCCTGATAGTAGAATCTATTAATGCCTCTTTGTGTAATGCTTGTGTAAGCACTAAACACACAAGATGAAAAAAGAAATTTACCACGAGATTTAAGTGGATAGGAGTACATCCATCGGGAATCTTCGATGGTACAAATGAACTGTCTGCAATGTCTTTAACAACACCGTATCTGCAACAAGATAGTTCTTTATCTTTCCGTGATAATTCTACCCTCTATTGCTTGAAAATATTAATTCTTCAATTTAAAACACTTTCAGCAATTTACTCATAACCAAGCAGACGGCTAAGCAGTAAGAACCAACAATCTAGTAACGACATATCAATTGATCGTAGAACATGATTGAAAATAATTTAAAAAATATCATAAACTCCTAATCAAATTAATGGGAAATTGTGATTTTGTGAAAGAGAAACCTGGACACAGTAGAAAGGTGTTGGCGAACATCAAAAGCTTCTTCTTCGGCATTTGAATGGATGAGTAGCGATAACAATACTAGCAGAACAGCTGCCATGGCTGGCTTCATCTTCTCTGTCTCAGTCTGTCTCTCTGCATTAAGAATTTGAAGAAAGGAATAAATGGACAACAACTTGGCAAAATAAAATGTTCAATTCTCATTTAAATAAAGGGTTCAACTTTTTTTTTGTTGGTGGTTCATATTGCTTGAAAGTGAAGCAAAAATAATAACTACAATCATAATAAAGAAATTTTATTTTGATTACTTACAACTTCGGAAGAAGACGAACATTTGGGTTGTTCGAACTTTATTTTGCTTGATGTGGCAATTCTGCTGCGAGGTTTCTTCATTTGAATTTTCTGAGTAATAGGATTGACTTTTGCCCTAAAAATGGAAATCAAAGCTTAATTAATTTCAAGAAAGATACAGAACACAATCAAATCCAATTGCAGCAAGATTCAGATTGTTTATACCATATTTGACCAAGCAACTAGAAGCAATTCTAAGCAAGGCAAAGAGTCCCACATTGAAATATTGCAAGAAGTGAAGACTCCCTCTCATCTATAAAAGGAGACCACTCCCCACTTAGGAAGGGATCCCCCTTGGGCTAGCCCCTTGTACAAATGTAAATACACATTGTTATAATAATGAGAATATACTTCTCCGTGGACGTAGCTCATTCATTAAGGGAAAACCACGTATATCTTGTCTTCTGTATATTTATCGCTTGTCAAATCCTCACACACTAGCTGAAGGTCCTCACCTTCACCCATCATCATCACACCCTATCTCTAAGTTGGGCTAAAAAGTGCTGAACCATTTTTTAGCGTCAACACAGATAAAAGTTCGAATCAAACATAAAAATCGCAAAACTTAGAATCATACAGAAATACCCACATCAAGCAAACATTTGAATCATACAGATAAAAATAAGTTTATAATAGTAAACATAGGCACTAGAAGAAAATTAACCTAATGCAACATGCTGCTGAGTTTAGAACAGAGAGCATATAGGTTCCAAATGCTCACCAACTGCTCTTTGTAAAGCATAAGTAACCAGATGAAAAAATTCAAAGCTGAACTACATAGCTGGCCCCAAGCCCAAATGTTCCAAACAATAACTAAGCTAATTTGAGTAACAAAAAAAATTTCCAGCCCAGCCCCTAAAAGCAATTACAAACCAAATCAATCAACTCAATTCTATATATTTCAGCATCTTCCAAATTAGGAAAAAAAGCTATAATATTTCAATCAAACACCCAACAGAAATAAAACCCTTTCCATTTTCAGCAACTGGAAGTATAATCACGTTGCTGCAGTGAAAATGCAATAATCCCAAATGAAGCTCAGAAGAGAAAACCCAAATGATGCAATCATAAATTAGCATAAAATGTATCCAGTTCAACTCAAAATCAACAGAGAACGGGCGAAAAGGAGAGAAAAAGAAAATGAGAACCTGAAAAGTGTAATTGTATCGTCCTGCGAAGTGTAATTCTTTTCTTTTTCCTTTGTTTTTTTATTATTTAAATTCTGTCTGGCTTTGGAGAGGAAATTTGGGCGGAGTGGGAAGGAGACGCGGGTGAGTCGTGGTTGTTCTCTGATGATAATCAGCGCTCATCTTTTTTTCTTTAAATTTTTTCATTAAATTTTTTCACTTTTCATTTCACCTTTTTATTCTTAACATATTCAATAATGCTAGGACACCAAAATTTGGTGTACCAGGAACATATAAAAATTTCTCCAAAATTTGAGTCCCAAATTTAAGTCCCAAATGAGGTGGTATTTGCCACATCACCAAATTTTAATTATTATTGACACATGTACTTAGCATTAATTGAATTATTTTAACATAGAAATTAAAAAAGTAATTTCGAGTTACCAATCTACCCTCCAGGGAGCCGGCCACCCTATGTCCGAACTGCCACTAGACTACCACTGTCGCTTCCCAATCCAGCCGCACATCACTGCCACTGCATCCAGCATGTGAATTGTTTCCTACCCTAATGGAATTTGTAAAATGATTTCATGAAAACCCAAAGGAGGCCGACTTTATGTTGTAAGCAATTTCTTATGTTTATAGATGTGCTATGATCTATGAAGCTACAGCTGATGGTCTTGTTCAATCTCAACCATCTAAACTCTCATCAATGAGCGGATCTTTTACACTATACAAATCTCAAAATAGTTGAGATTGAACAGTTGTAACCATTGCATAACTGTGAATTCTCAGAGATATGCGGCTAGGCTGGGGAGCCACAGTGTTGGTCTAGTGGTGAGGGCAGTGCGGTTGTGCGACGGGGCTGAAGAGATGTTTGGTGGTGGTAAAACATGGGTGTTGTGCGGCGGGCGGCGCGCCAAAGACATGTTTGGTGGTGGTAAAACGTGGATGTTGTGCGGTGATGACTTTTAATTCAAAATTTATTTTTAAATTTTTATGTTAAAATAAAAGATTAAATACAGTAAACCTCTTAAATTATGGGGTAATTACAAACTCATTTCCAATATTTATTGACCTGTTTGACTAGTACACAAATTTTATGAAACCTTTCAAAATACACCCTCCGTTACTAATTCTATAAATAGAGGCATCAAATTATGACATGGCAATTGTATATCCTATTTTTATGCTGAGGTGGCATAAAAAATTAATAAAAAAATCTTTACTCTTTTTTCAAAAATTAAGTAAAAATCAATAATCAAATTTATAAATGAATAAAATAATATAAACTTAAATTTTTTTTATTTACAAAAATTTAAAAAATACAAAGTCCCATATCCTAACCAATATCCATCATACCCCTCCTCCAACAACGAACCCAACTATCACCCCACAACAAACTCGAGTGGCTTCGCCTCCCCCCTTACCCTCTCACTCTCTCTTCCTTTCTCATGGACCCAAAACCCAGACCCCACACGGCCTTAGATCTAGGTAGGAGTTGTTGGTCCTCCGTGAGAGAATGGCGGCGGGGGTGCGATGATAAGCTGTTGTTGCTCCTCAGATATGGGTAGGAGCTGTTGCGTCTCTGCAGCAATAAACAATTGCATAAACAAATTCTTCAAACTCACAAAAGATAATCATACAAGAACAAACATCATATCATAAACAAGAACCATATTTTCCAATAAATGTTGAAACCTTTGATTTTGCTCAACTCGACCCCCACTCTCAACCTCATCGGCAAAACACTGCCATTCCCCACTTCCCTCCCTGATTCCTCTATCGCCACAGCCATACAGAACCAAATTCCAAATTGATTCTCGAAAGTGAGCACTAACCTAATCAAATAGATCCACCATAGCCACCACCATGCGGCCTCGGATCAGACCAATATCGACATCGAGACCAATCAAGAACCCAACCGTGAGGACTGCGTATTTTAAAGGTTGGCACTTTGGTTAAGCATGTCTTCTGCTTTGGAATTGTTGACTTCACCAGTGAGGGTGAAGGGTGTATTTGATTAGGTCTATTCCAAGTGGGTTTTGATTCGTGTGGACTATCTTGGTTATTCCTCTATGGTTCTTGTTTCAGATTCTCCTGTGCAATATGTGTGTGTGTGTGTGTGTGAGAGAGAGAGAGAGAGAGAGAGAGAGAGAGAGAGAAGGGTGGTGGTTGTCGTGGGGGAAGGGGCTGGAGGGGACGGGAAAAATGGTGGCCTATGGTGGAGAGTTGGCTGGGCCAAAACGGAGTTTTTTCATTTGATTTGATTTTAAATAATAAGTCATTTTTTAATTCTTTTTACAGGAAATTCATTTTTTTTTTAGTTTTTATTAATTTTTTATGCCACATTACCATAAAAATTAGGATATACAATTGCCACGTCATAATTTGACGCCTCTGCTAACGGAATTAGTAATGGAGAGTTTATTTTGAAAGGTTCCGTGAAGTTTGTGTACTAGTCAAATAAGTCAATATCTGTTGGGTATGATTTGTAATTACTCTCATAGTTTGGGGGGTTTACTGTAGTTAATCCTAAAATAAATTAATTATTGTTAAGTGTATGTAAATGTATTTAAAGCTTGAATGTGGCATATGCCATCTCATTTGGGACTCAATTTTGGTGTCCCTAACAGCACTCTAATATATTATACTGCTTTCATTTTACAGAGAGTATACTTGAAATTTATCTTCTTCTTTTTTTTTAATTTACATTTATGTATAAATATGTAGTATATATAAAGGCACGGACCTCAAACTGTGAAACATTTAAAATCCGTAAAATACTCTTACTTAACAAAAATGTTAGATCACCACAATTTAACATAAAGAAAGTACAAATTCCACCTAAGTAGTTATATCAAAGTAGTTACTCCCTAGGCACATTCCCCTTGTCACTCTCCACTCCACCCACATTTCCTCTATCTTCTATTATCCTTTCAATTTAAAAAAAAAAACTATAAAAGACTATCAAGAAGCAATTCACTAAGATTATCAAGAAGTACATAAAAAATTTGACCCGACTCAACTTACTAGACTTCTTCTATAAGGCAGCCGAAGCTCACGCCTCTTGCTACTTCTCCAATCTCGCGAATTGATTCTTGTTTGTCTTCTCAAGCTCTGCTTAACTCCCCTCGTTTGTCAATCACCTTGAGGCACAAACCCACCAAGACTTGTCTTCTCAACTCAACACGCAAGGCACAAGTCATCAACTCAAAGACGTATGTGTGAAGGAAGTTTATAATTTAAGTAGATTCAACCAAGAACAATCTACTTGAACTATTCATGTATACACGATAAACTCACAAAATAAATAAAAAATTTAACCCTAGGAGTTCATATATGAAAAATCAACTCACTCAAGAAACGATGTTTGAAACACAAAGATATTCACTCAAAAGTATGTGAGTTGTGTCTCACTCTCTAATTCATGAAAACCATATATTTATAGGTTATAAAACATGTGTAGAGCTTTAGGAAACTCATACCAATCATAGGAAGTAATTCCAAAAAAATTGGGAAGAAAAAAAAACGGTTAAAAACTCGTAAAAATGGAAAAGGAAAATGAAAATTTGCGTCGTCCGCTCGAGCGCCCAACACTCGATAAAACGCTTGTTCCAAAAATGTAAATATTGATACGAAACTTTTACACAAGAAACCTAACATCTCGACAAACATACTCCTAAATTTCATGCAATTCTAAGCACGTAAAGGCATTATGCTCATCTCAACAAGTTGAGTAATGCGTAAATAATATGTCAAACCACCTATGAATGCATGCATAGTCTCTAAGTCAAACTTACCTTTCCTAATTATGAGTTGAGAAAAGCTTGCATCTTAGAACTCTAATTTTTTTTAATCCTCTTCATCAGTTCCAATTGAATCTTACTCGACCTATCCCAAAGGTTACATAACATGGTTTTGGGCTAGGAACGTGCCAACACATAAATCTTACACTAACACTAATTATATATAAAGGCATAGGCAGATAATGGTAAAACATTCGAAATACAAAAAATGTCCTTGGTTAGAGAAAATATTAAATTGCCGGGATTTGAATGCTTTATTTTTAAGGCCTTCTACTTTTATATATATAGATAATTAGCGCAATTTAATCAACATTCCTTTCAAGGTAGGGTCGATTGACTCTGATCAGATTCAATATGTTCTTGGAAGCTTATGAATCTATTTTTTTATTTCTATTTATACCATATATGACCGAGCCCTTTCGGCAAGGACAACACAAAGGAAACAACCCCTAACCGATGGGATCCCTAGTCTAACACAACTAATGAGGCCTACACTGGTCATTGGCAGGGGAACTAGCCCTTGACAAACCCACCTGCTTAACAAGCTCAACGAAGGCACTTGCCATGCTGCTCAAGCCCTTAGACATGTGGCAGACTCTTAAGCGATTCCAATAGTCCCACATCGAAATATTAACCTAAGGCGCCTCCCACTTTTCCTCCATAAATAGGGCCCTCACCACAATGCACCAAGTAAAAGTATTTCGGCACTTGTAACCTTACTTTGTCAAAATACATCCACACTCCACCCTTAAGCTAACTTAAACATTGAATACCCTTCGGCCGGTAACACACCAGTGCCTAAGGTTTTCCCAGTTCCTTTATCCTTTTGAATATTTACTCAACACATGACGTAGGACGCACCCGATTGAAGGCAAGCCCACTTCTAAGCTGAAACCATTTTTAGACATCAACAGTTTGGCAGCGTCTGTGGGAATTGTCATTGAACACATCTCATACCTTTACAAAGTTAAGATGGAAATTTATCTCATCCCTAAGTTTAACGTGCATGAGAGCCCATTTCTCAATAAGCCCAGCGGACCAAGTCCTGCTCCCCAACCCAAGACACCACTTTCAAATGCCTCTACGAGGCAACCAACAGTCGAAACTCTTTTCTAAACCCAACTTGACACCCCGCATCAAGACATGGACAAAATGCAAGAGCACAAAAACATCATTCAACATCGTGATGCAGATTTAGAGACTAACTACTAATCCCTCATGCACCAACTCAATCTGGTAATTAATGTCTTTGTGTGACTAGTTTTCTCTTTGCAATTTTTTTTCTTCCTGAAAATCGATGTGCAATGCTAGTATGATTTTGGTTGTTTTAGGAAAACTTATACACCGTTGCTCCCAAATAGTTTGTAGCTTTTTGGAATTGAAAATTCCACTCCACTTTATGCACCTCTGCTTGAGGCTTTTGGACTCACTTTTGGGCACCTCCAAGATCGGTCATCGTCACCTTTTCTCTCTATGTATTTATGTATGTATGTTTCTTCTTCCAGTTTCATCGTATTGTTGGGGGGCCAGTTATATAAAAAATTTGGAGAAGCTTGAAAAGTTGTTTGCGTCAAAATTGTTGTAAAACAAACTCATCTTGATAGAGGAGTTCCACTCTTTAAATATGAAGAAGGACGCAAACATGGAGCATGTCGATACCTTAAACAGGTGTATTGCGGATTTGCAAAGAATAGATAAGGTTTATAAGTCGAAAGATAAAGCTGTGATATTGTTAACATCCTTGCCTTTATAAGCACTTCCGCGTGACGCTTATGTTCGGCTAGGGGACTTTGAAGTATGAAACTGTCATGCAAGACAACCTGACGCATGTCGTTGACACGATGCTTTAACGTTCCGGAGATGGCTCTATAAGTGAAGGTCTCATGGCAAAGACCGGAAGGCGGTGACGTTTGAACAAGTGCGGAGACAAGTCAAGCAAAGGTGGGAATTTAGATCCGATGATGATGAAGGGTGCTTCGAGTGTGGATATAAGGATCATTAGAAGCGAATTATTTCAGCTTGGAAGAAGAAACGGAACAAGATGAAGGATGCCGAAAGTTCAGGCGTAGCAAACGTGTGAACTAATTGTGACCCTGATGACGAATTTTGACGGTTACAGATGAAGAACGTAAAGGGAAGTCGTGGTACATTGTTCGGGTAAAAAGATTTAACTAAGTTTTAGATGCTTTGGGGAGAATGAAAAGGGAAGGTTGGATGGGTGCTTTGATGAAAAGGAAGGAGTTAGTTCATATATCCAAGAGCAAAGTTAGTGGCTACGTAGGGATTTATAGAATAATGGTTGGTATGTGGTTTGCGCATCAAGGCATGTCAAGAATTTAAGGTTCCAAAAAGGTGAGAAGCAAAGAGTTCGGCACAGAGGATCTCTCTTCTACACAAGAGGTCTGGATAGCACAAGTTTAGCATTGGGTAGAGCACCTTTTCACCGAAGGTGCATTGATGCAAAAGGCTTCTTGCCATGGTGGAGCTCTTAGGAATTACTAGAACGGTTTCCAAGACATTGAAGATGTTCTAGGGGTCAACAATTGTTCATGGGTGACTAATGGTTCGCCAAAGTGGAGATTGTTGACGTTGGGTCACCATAAATGCCAAAGGGAGACTTTTTTTGCCTAGGTCCAGGTGCTCGAGCATAAGTGCAGGCACTCGAGCAGACGTCCCGAATCCAACTCGAATCTTTGACGTTTTAGGATAGTTTTTCCTATTATTTTGGGGTTGTCTAGCCTAATTTAATAGTGTTTTAGTTTCTTATTCCTAGTTAACTTCTAGCAAAATTCCTATGCATTATAAATAGGACTTTTAAGGCTAGGTTAAATAAAAGAAAGATGAATTCAAGACAAAATTTTCAAGAGTGGGACATAAGAGAACTCAATGGTGAATTCTAAGGTGTTTTCAAAGGCATCAAGGGTTTGAGGAAGCGTGAGAGAAAATAGAGGTAGGTTCTTGTGAGAGTTAAGAGGGTTCTTGATTGTAACCAAAGTTGTTCTTACATACTGGTGAATTTCTCAGGTGGATCACCAAGAGGACGTAGGCATGAGACGAAACCTCTATAAATCTTTGTGCTCTTCTGTGTGTTTGCTTTCTCTCTTCTGTGTGTATGCTTTATTCTCAAAGTGGTTTGTGTGTGTGTCATCACGTAGTCCATCAACAACAAGGTCTTAGAGTGTTTTTGCACAACACAACCATGATACCTTATCCCCTGAGCACTAGACCGGATTGTGGTGACCCCCATGCACTTACACTTCAACTGCAACACATTCAGAGGACATGTTAGCTTCATGGGATCGAATCAAACCTTGTTTAGAGTTATTAGTATCAACCCAAGTACACGAAAATTTGTCATCCAAGCAAAAGATGTGGATAATTGTGATCCTTGAAACACATCCAAAGGTCAGTAGCTCAATCTGTCATTGCCATTTAAGGTGATCAGTTGGTGCAACGGTAACCCTGGGAAATTTTAGTTCTGAAGTTTCATTTAGAGCAACTAAGTTCAGTAGTAAAGTTGGTTGGGAACCGCTAACGGAACCAACGTGTACAACATTTGCAAACTGTAGGGATTGTCCACATTCAACTTGCACTACAACTAGAGATGGACAAAAAAAATGCCTTTGCAATTCCAATTTTCAATGGAATGGCTTAAATTGTACTCAAGGTGAGAACGTCATGTTAGGCATAAAATTTTGCTGCAAATCAATATTTTTTGAGAGTCAAGGCTAGTCCTGCTGCGATGTTGGGATAATAGTATTGCTAAAAAGGAATAGTTCATTTAGATTATTTTTAGCTGAATGGCTTATTCAATATTTCTCCTTATTGTAATAAACTATGATATTCAACCTCGTTAGCATGTTCTAAGTAGATCGTTGGATTCATCACTCTACTGAGACAAAACATGGCTGAATATGAATCCTGCTTGCTTACAAGGTCTTTCCTGTAATTTCCGAAATTCTCTTTGGAATATCATTGTGATACACTGTGTTACGAATTCATATAGAAATCAAAATATAATTTTTTATTTTGAGTAGAAATTATAATTGGAAAATAATGAAACCAAGTAGAATTGGACTAATGGATCCAATTAGTTAGTTGAATTACTATCACTAGAATATGCCATTTTAGATTGTTAACTCAATAATCTTATTGTATGATGATAACTCACATGTAGAACATTGCCTTTGCTTTCTTGTAGAAGGTAATTTTCCGTAGTCAAAAAAGCAATCAAGAAGAAAAATGGCATTGTTTCTGATACTGATAGTTGTGGAAGTCCTTATAACTGTGATTTTCCTAGCATTTATACATGGAGAAGAAAGATAACCAAGAGATAAGGTAACTACTTTGCTATATGCACTTTGTATTGGACATCTGCAGAATTGGCCCTAGTGAATGACAACATGAAAATAAAATTCTTCAATTCCATGAATTAGATAAAATAAATCGAGCACAACTTGACAGTGAAAGACGAAGAGTTGATTAACACAAATGAGTTCAAGGAAGCAGATGAGAATGTTGTGTGGAAACACTTCAAGATCTTGTCATTGATGGACTATGCAACGACACACACAAATCCTTTGAGAATAAAACACACATATCGAAGAGAGAAACCGAACACAGACAAGAACACAAAAGATTTATAGAGGTTCGGCCCGAGGTCTAAAATATTGATGGTATCGAAAATATCGGCAGTCCAAAAACATGGAAATTTATATGGAAATATCAGGATATTATCGATATCGATAAAAATTGAATAAAACCCACAGAAACTGTAAGAAACACTTGAAATTTTTTATTGAAACTTTGGAGGATGTTTATTCAGTCAATTATCTATTAGTTTATCAAAAAAAATTGGAAGGAAATGCATTGCATGATGGGTTAATTGATTTAAGTTGATTATATAACGAGCTGACAAACACTGTGAGTGTAGAAAATATGTAGTAATTAATGAAAGAAGATTAAACGCACCATAATCATTTATATATATAATGATTTACTACAATATTTTACACTTTATACATTGCATGGTAAGATACATGAGTGACTAAGTACCACATAGAGTTCTTATGAGGTTCAAAATTTTCACTATCTTCATCATCTCTATGACTATGTGTAGAGTAAGTGTATTGTGAAGAGTAGTCATTAAATGATAAATCCCTAAAATAGTTTTGCATGTAATTGTTCAAAACAAAATAATATAAATATACAAATTTTAGCATATTATCAAAAAAAAAAAAACATTAGCAACATAGTGGTTAAGGCGTTGGAGGAGTGAAATGGCAAGGGTTTGAATCCCCTTTGTGTGTGTGATTTTTTCCATTACATCGATATTTTCGATATTTTCGATATTATAGCGATATTATAGTGATATTTTGACAAAATATTGTTGAAGTGTGAGCAAAATTATGGACATCGATATTTTCCGATATTATTGTCAATATTATCGATATTTACACGATGCGTATGGATACATTCCGAAATATACATGACTCAAAAAAACCATAATATCTTTGATATTTCGTCGATATTATCGATAGTTTAGACTATGGTTCAACCTCGTGCTATGTCCTCCTGGTGATCAACTTGAGAAATTCACTAGTATGTAAGAACAACTTTGGTTACAATCAAGAACCCCTTAGATCTCACAAGAACCCTAGCTCTCTTTTCTCTCACTCTTGCTCAAACCCTTGATGCACTTGAAAAAACACCTTAGAATTCCCCTTTGAATTCTCTTGTGTCTCTCTTTTGAAAATTCTCTCTTGAATTTTCCTCTCTTGATTTAACGTAGTCCTAAAAGTCCTATTTATAATGCGTAGGACTTTTGGTACAAGTTAACTAGGAAAAAGAAACTAAAACCCTATTAAATTAGGCTAGAAAACTCTAAAATAATAGAAAAAAACTATCATAAAATGTCAAAGATCTGCTTTGGATTAGCGACGTCCGCTCAAGTGCTTGCACTTCTGCTTGAGCATCTGGGCCTGGGTGAAAATACTTCTCCCTGCCACTAGAGTGCTAGAACCCAGAGAACTAGTCTGAAACTCATTTTTCTACCGTTTCTTCTTCCTCCTTTCGCATCTATGGTGAGCCAACTTCAACAATCACCGCCTTGGCGAACCATTAATCACATATGAACAATTGTTGACCCCTAGAACATCTTCAACCTTTTGGAAATCATTCTAGTAATTCTCAAGAGCTCCACCATGGCAAGAAACCTCTTACCTCAATACACCTTAAGTGAGAAGGTGCTCTACCCAATGCTAAACTTAGGCCATCCAGACCTCTTGTGTAGAAAAGAGATCCCTCATGCTGAACTCTTTGCTCCTTATCTTTTTGGAATCTTGAATTCTTGACATGCCTTGATACGCAAACTGCATACCAACCCTTGTTCTATAAATCCCCACATAGCCACCAACATTGCTCTTGGATTTATGAACTAACTCATTCCTTTTCATCAAAGCACCTATCCAACTTTCCAGCTTCATGCTCCCCAAAACCTATGGATGATTTGATGGTTTCCTTAAGCTTGGACCTTGTTTGTGATAAAGGCTCTACCTCAAGTAGAACATCTTTGTGAGTTTGTTATTGATGCTCATCTTCTTCAACCCTTATGTCAAGCTCCACCCGCCTTGGAGTCCCTTCTATGACCACTTTGGTAAGAAGTATATTTTCGATTGGCACCGACCAATCAACATTCTTCTCATCATCCATTGGTCTGATTTCACCTTTGTGAACCTTGTCCTATGACACCGCCACTTCTACACTTTTGAAATCAAGAACCCTTGATGATAAAGTGTTCATCATACAACTTTGATTAACCTTTTCTGCCCAACTAGTCTTGAGCACGCTTGTAGGTTCATTCCGTTGCACCAGCTCCTTGACAGTAAGGTCCCTTATTCGCTTTTCTTTGGTACAAAGCACCTCATTGGTAGAATTTTTTGCTCCACCTGCAATTGTACCCCCCAAAAGTTGATAAACATTGTTAGGTTGAATCTCCCCTTCATAATCACCACCGTACCTTATGTGATTAAGAGCTTATCCTTTTTGGCCTTGTACAAATACCATTCTCTATCACTGAGGCTCCTAACAACACCATCATGCATCTTGTTTACCAACGAAATCTTGCTACCATTCCTTTTTTCATATGTATCAAACTCCATTTTGTTTGAACATACATGAAATGAACAATCGGAATCTAGAATCCAAACTGAAGTAGAACTCTTACCCGAAGAATGTGCCATGACTTCCCAACCACTCTTTTCATCCGTAACTATCAAAAGTTCGTCATTGGTGTCACAACCAGTTGACATGTTTGCTGCGCTTGAACTTTCAGCATTCTTCATCTTATTCTGCTTCTCTTTCCATACCGGACAATTCTGTTTCCAATAGTCCTTATACTCACACTCGAAGTACCCTTTATGATCCTCGAATCTAGAATTCCCACCATTGTTTGACTTCCCTCCCCACTTGTTTGAACGATCCAGTCCTCCGGTTCTTGCCACGAGACATTCACATTTATAAAAGGCTTTGCTATTGTATTGTGCTTAACACTTTTTACAGAAATCTAAAACACATTCTCTCTGTTCATTTACTATTCCTCTGGTTAATTCTTCTAGATTCTTCTTCTTCCTCCTTCCTTTCTCATTTGTTAGCAATTTACAGGGGTGGGCTTTGGTTTTTTGTTGGGTTCAATTATAAGCCTTATTTTTTAACAAAAAATAAATTATAAGAAGCAATATTTCAAACAAATAGCAATTTGAAGCTTGTAGACTTTAGGTTGGCGTAGTAGTTCATTGAGGGAGGGTCCATATTTCAATATTTCCAAAAGAAGCAAAATTAATAAAATCGAAAAAATAAAATCAATATTGGGCTAGAGGCTCTAGCCCAAGTGTGGATTCGCTCTTGGTAACGGAGAAGGTAAATTATAAGTTTTCCACGAGTTTGAGTACGTAAATATCCGCAAATCTGAAATCCCCAAATTAAATTCCCATTTTTTCAATCGGTGGGATGCCAACTCAATGTCACTCCAAGTGAATTTCAGGAATTGGGCTGGCCCGATTCAAATTTCTAAACTTGGCGCAGCCCGGATCCTCTTTATCCGATGTGGCTGCCTAAAACATCAGACGCCAAATCCGCAAATACTTTTCTGACGTGGCACAAAAGCACTGGATTACCTATGTGGCGCTCCCCCCAGGCTAACATGCGCAACCTCTAACCTGCACCCATCCAAACTCTAGTCCGCCGTTTGTTTCCCGAGAAAAACCGAAAAAGAAAAGAAAAGAAAAGAAGAAAACAAACAAAAACCCCACTCTCTCAGAACCATGGCGGTTCGAGCCACTGTGTCGCGGTTTCCGATCGACGCTGGGGCCCACGAGAGCTCAGGCATACCATGGGGCGTTTCGGTGACGCCATTCGCGACCAAGGACGAGAACGGCCATTCCCCGGTGTACGGATCGGACGGTGAGCTGTTGCCGAGATGCGAGAACTGCTGGGCCTATTTCAACACATACTGCGAGCTCGACCAGTGGTCATGGAACTGTGCCCTATGTGGAAACCCGCAGGGACTTTCTTCTCAGGCCATAGCTCGATACTCCCATCCTCAGTCTTGCCCCGAGATGATGTCCTCGTTCGTGGATCTGGAGCTTCCTGGTTAGTCGATTTGCCACACTTTCGAATTATTAGTGTCTCTGTTTGGTTGCCGAGATAAACGAACTAAAATTCGAACTTTGAATGCTCGAATTTGGGTTTCTTGATTTTCATTGCTAATTTGTGTTTCTGGGTTTTTTTTTTAATAATTGTGCAGTGGAAGAGTCGGATGAAGCAATGCAACCTTGCCCGGTTTATGTTGCGGCCATTGATTTGTCCTGTAAGCGGTGAACTCTTGGTCATTTGGTGCTTGAAAGTTCATGTCATTAAGTTGCAGTTGTACATTGCAGTTTATCACAATGATAACGTTGCCGTGAGAAAGTGATAAGTTGGCATAACTGTCTTTTATTGTGGTCTTTTTTTTATATTACAATTGGTAGTACTTAGAAGAAATAAGATGATAATGTATAGAGCTGAAGGATTTCTTGTCATGTCTTTGGGCTGTGCCGGTGTTGATGACAATGAGAGTCAGTGTTCAGTTTGTTGTGTCCAACTCTTTTATTTGTTGTGTCAGATGCAGAAATTTCTCCTAATGGTTTATGAGTGGGTTTAATTAGGGGTATATGCTTTAGGATATAGAATTTGAAGCTTAATCTCGTGAGTACATGTGTCACCAAAACTACGGATCCATTTGGATGGCGTGGTTCCAAATCTAGGGATTTAGATGACATTATAAGGTCAAATTGTTTGTTTAGACTACTACAATCCATGTATGCCAAGATTTGAATAAGGAGAAATGAAGAGAACAAATAGATTTCAAATGACTTTTTGCATATAGTCATTTCACATCCATTCCAAATGTACTACATCTAGTTATTTCAAAAGATTTTGTTTAGAATACGGCAATCTTTTCATAAATTTGAAAGGTGTTGTTTAGGTTTGCCCCTAGTTACATATTGTACTTATCTTTTTCTGATTATGGAAACCAAAGATGATGTTAAGGATGTAACCATGTTATGATTGCCACCATCTGGTTCATTTCAAGTTAAAGTAACATTTATGTTCTTCAGGACGACTATTTTGCAGGCTATTTTTAGAAAGATACACGTGGCAATTTTTGTCAAGGCATTTACATATACTAACTATGAAGAACTTAATTCTTGAATTTTTTAAATTTGAGGTTTGTGATCTGTGCAGTTTTTTTCACTAATAGGCTTATTGAAAGAAATTTCCGCTCAGCTAAATATTTTTCGCGCTCTTTCTGGTCTATTGTATGTTTCTTGATCTGTGCATTCTTTTCTGGAAATGTTAATTTATTTTTTAATTGCTTCTAAGATTTATCAGATCACTGACAATTTATCTTTTATGGATTTTACTTCAGCTTCAGAAGAATTTTTAGAACTTACTAAAAGTGCATTGCTGGCCTCTTTGGAAGGTTGGTTGATAATTGTTATGTGAAAATGATTTTATTTGTTTGTTTCTTCATGAATGCTGACAGGTAAACTCTCTTTTTTTCAATTTTTATCACAGCTCTTGCGCCAGGTTCTCTGTTTGGTCTTGCTACATTTAGCCACAAACTAGGGTTGTATGATGTTCAAGGACCTATACCAGTTGTGAAGAATGTTTTCATTCCCCCGGATACAGAAGGCACCTTGCCAATTGAGCTTGAAGATGTCATGCCTTTGTCACAGTTCCTGGCGCCAGTATGTCTTCCATTGTGTTTTCTGGCTCTTACTTCTTTATGTGCAATGTATTTCATCATTGAGTGATTGGGTTGTTTGAGAACTCGAAATCACAGTTTATGTATGATTCAGTTTTGGTTTCTGTGCTAAATTCAGTAACTTTGTTACAGGTGGAAACTTGTAAGGACCGTATTGGATCTGCACTTGAAACACTTAGACCAACAACGTCATGGGAGAGAACAACGGCAGCTGGTCAAGGACTTGAGGGTGTTTTGATGGGCGGGCGGGGTTTTGGGGTGGCAATGGAAGCCATTTTGAACTACCTTGGATCAGAATATGGAAGCACATTTGCATTAGGTGCGGGATAAATCTCAAAACTCATGAACTGTTTTTGGTACCTTAATGCTCTGATATAAGCAAAGTTTCAAATCTTTTTATTTTCATCATATGATTTGAAAAGCCTGAGTCAGTGACACAGGTTGTTGTCTCCTTTGAATGTAACTGCAGGCAGAGTCTTTGCCTTTTTGTCTGGCCCTCCTGATTATGGAGCTGGGCAATTAGATACAAGACGTTATGGAGAACAATATGCTAGTAAGAGAGAGGATGCGGACCGTGCATTGCTTCCTGAGCAGACACCATTCTACAGAGATCTGGTAATTTAATCTTTTACTTATCTTTGTTATCGTCTTTTGGGTATTTGTTTTGGAAATGTAAGCTTTGACATATTTTACAGGCCGCTGTCGCTGTTCAAGCAGGTGTTTGCGTGGATATTTTTGCTGTTACAAATGAGTATACAGATTTGGCATCTCTAAAGTTTCTTAGTGTAGAAAGTGGAGGCTCATTGTATTTATATTCAAATGCTGATGATTCAACTCTTCCTCAGGACATGTGAGTATGCGATAGAAAATACAATGCAATTATTTCGACTTGCATACATGTGTATGTGAACCATTATGTATATTGGAGACGAAAGTATTAGGTTCTAAATAGTATGAATTATTTAAAGAATATTTATATTTATTTTTAATGTATATAAAAGAGATATTTCATACAATTATAGAGTGACTTACTTCACCCTCAGATAGAATAAATAAGCAATGTAGGCTTCCAGAATCATAATATACTTTGGAGAGTGCACTGGTATCAGACGGGTGTTTTGGTCGTTTGAATATCTAGGTTTTAATTACTTTCATATGCATTATTTGCAGGTACCGAATGCTAAGTCGACCATATGCATTTGGTTGTGTACTGCGGTTGAGGACCTCATCTGAGTTCAAAACCGGCCACTCTGTGAGTTTCATGTTCTTTGATGTTACAATTACAATTTACAACTGTACCATTTGCTTATTGTATTTTTTTTTCTTATATTGCAGTATGGTCATTTCTTCCCAGATCCACAGTATGAGAATGTTCAACATATTATCTGTTGTGATTCTTATGCCACATATGCTTATGACTTTGAGTTTGAAGATACCAAGGGATTTGCAAGGTAAGTATACACCTTAGGTTGCCATCTTGGCATCTTTCCTTTGGCTAAACACAAATGATACTTGATGACTATTATATTAGTTGAGTTTGAAGATACCAAGGGGTTCCCAGTGATGGTTATTAAAACCTATTACTTGAAAGTCATACTTTTTTTTTTCCTTATCCTAGTTGTTATTTTCTTTTTACTAAAGCTTTTGGTCTCCCCACCTTGAAGAACCATGCAAGCAGCTTTTATGCCACTACCCACCTCCATCAGTTTCGGGCAGCATTTACTAATTTCTCAATTCTTTTTATACCAACTTTCTAGCTCTCTGGCGCAATGTGCCATTTAGTGAAAATGTTCAATTCATTTTTAGTTTCTAAGTCAAGTTACTGTAGATTATATAACCTAAAATTTTCTCTAGATGTCCAAACTTGAACAATGTTTTTTTAATCTTTTTTGCAATACAAGTTTACACGTTTGAAAAATAACTGAAAAGCCCTAAACAGGATACTTTTGTCTGTAAATACTGCATATAAACATTTCTAAAAAGAATCAAGTAAAAAACTTAGAGACGGGAAGAAATCTCTTCCCGCTCACTGCTACTGTTTTTCCCCTCTCTCCTGTCATGCTCCCCTCCCCTATCCTCTCTTTCATTAGTTCGGTATATTTTCATACAGCTTAAAGCACGATTTACATAAAAGTGAATGCTATTTCATTAAGGTATTATAGCTTATGCCAATCATCTGTTGCTTTCCAAAACTAATATCTCTTTTTGTCATCATTGGGCATTTCCACATTGTTTTGATATTTTCTAGCCCTCATCTCTCTGTGTTATAGCAATACATGTAGCTTTTAATTATTGAGCAGCACTTTCACTGCATGCTATCACTTACTGATATAAAGCCCAATGTTTGCTTCATGTGCATGTCTAATCCAATTCTGGTGGGACTGTTGTATTTTGCAGACATGGATCAGAGCCTCCTATTATACAGATTGCATTCCAATACACGGTTGTTCTGCCCCCTGAGGAGCTCTCTGATTCAGGATTGGTTTCCTCAAGTAGGTATGGTTAGTTTACTGACAGCAGTCTATAAGTTGGTAATCTTGTTTGTTTTCTTTTAATAAATGAACTATCCTACCTCAGGTGACATCTTGCATTTTTTTTTTTGCTAATTCAACTCTGTGTTGCATTTTGTCTACACTTTACAGAAAATGCAAGGTCAAATAGTTATTTTACTTGAGTGCATTGATAGAAGTTACTTATCTTATGCTTGTCTCTGATTGATGCCAATTTTCTGTACCTGAGCCTTAAAAGATGTTTCTTCTAAATTCTAAATCTTTTATGGAAAATCTTAGCTCTGAAGAAGAATTTTGTCCAACCATCATCTTTTCTATGTCATCTTTGACACCATATCCCAGGTTTTTAATACCATCTCTACTCTCTTGTACCATTGGTTACGCCCTTTTTTTCCAGGGTTGCCTCATGGTGCTTCTTATTATAGTTTTAAATGTTTTCATTGAAAATCCAATATTTTTCATTGCATTATGCAAAAGAACTTACAATGGTTCATGAGAAATACTAAGATTGAGTAAGAGGATCTTAGGATACTACGAGTTCATACAAAAAAGTTTGGCATTCTGGTGCAGTTCGTTCTTCTAAATATGGCTTTTTTTTAATGATTGACTCCACATGTCATTAGTTATTTGGGGAATTTTTTTTTTTGTGGGTTGATGATTTGCTCTCTAGAATGTTAAATTCTATATGTTCACTACTTTCTCCCCTCCATAATGATTGCGTCTGTGTCATGTTGCCACCACTACCACCCTTGCAATTATTTTCACTTATTAAATTTACTAAATCTTTATATTTTAATTTAAATGCTTTTGGTCTGAGCATGCTGAATGTTTATGCAGAGGCAAGCATTCCCTCAAACGACGACTAAGGATTCGAACTTTACAATGTGGAGTTGCCCAAAATATAAATGAACTCTATGATAGTGTTGATCCTGAAGTGGTTCTGTCATTGCTTGTTCACAAGGTATGTGTGTATTACCTTCCCAGCAGTTTTGTGCCTTAGTTTTTGTTAATATTGTAATTTTGTCTCTGTTCATGTGGCTCTATCATACTCCACCATGTAAAGTATATGATGATTCCTGGCATAACTGTTCGTGTTGTTTTTCTTCAAGCCAATTAAAGGATTGTTTAGCATTATTATGTGAACTGTATTTTGAGGTTTCCATGAGGAACAATTTATTTTTTCTTAAATAATTTCTGCACTAAACTGCACTATAGAAATGGGTTGGTGTAGAAAACTCCAGCAAGCTGTGTTGTTGACATGATAACTTGCTATTCTTTGTTTCTGCACTTTTTTCCTTCTAAAGAATATCCCCCGTTTAAATTGATGCCTAAGAAAAAAAATTTGATTATCTGATGAGGATATTTTCATCTGATGATTGTATGTTCATCCTTTAAAACAAATTCTAGAGACAAAACTACGACTAGCATATAGTTATTCACTGAGCCTCAACCGCATGTGAGAGGACTAGTTTTGAGGAGACACTTAGTGTCATGTTCTTGTTTTCAACTAAATACCCATAAGCCATATAAACTGGTGGCTTATCACGTAACAAACAAATGTAAAGATTATTGTCTTAGGACTAACCCTTCATGTGACCTACCATTCTGGATTAAAAAAATAGAGTTGTTTGAGTTATGTGGAAACCAGGAAAAAGGAGGACACCTGACTAAAATCCTTAGCAGCATGAATTGGGAAAAAATGTGAAGTGGTCAAAGAAATCTAAACTATGATCTTCTATGTCAAAAATGAACACATGCATCTCAAATAGCCGAATTACAAGCTCCGAGGTTATTATTCAACATCATTGTGGTAGATGAAATATAACTGCAAAGGTGTTTAGATACATTTAATGCTTTTATTGTAATTGAGACTATGTTGGTGAATTCTGTTTGGAGCTTGATCAATAGATGGTCCTAAGTATTTGTTCTACGAGACTCCATTTGGTAATGATTTCTTTAGTCGTACCATTTTCACCAAATGGGTGCAAACATGAAATATAATTCTGCATTTTCTTGGCATAGTGTTGCTTGTTTGATATCTCACTCTTACAAGCTTGTGGAGGGCCTGACACCAAGACAATGGTTTGTACTACTGTATGTTGGAGTGAGATTATCTTCAACTTAGGCTGTTCTCTTTTTGTTCCCCTGAACTGGAGGTTTAAATCTCCTTGCAGTAGCAGATCCTGCGGATGAGGTTTCGTAGAGGCTAGGGAGGAAATATAAGATATGCTTACACTAACAAATCACATTTAAGAGACTATTTACTGATGTCAAAGGTTCTTTTGTCTTTTATGTGGTTAATAATAAATTACTCTTAGTGTAGATTAACTTGATGTTTGTGTATATGTAGTAAATAGAAGTCTTACTGGCTCTATATTTTTTTTTCTTTTAAAAATAACGATAAAATATGTGTATTTGTGTGATAGTATAACACTCATTCCCAAGTTTGGGAATGTTGTGGGAATAGGACGCACAAACACAAGTGTCGTTACGATTATGTACTGAAAACGTAATTTTTATTGTTATCACTTAACAATTCTGACCAATTGTTTATCATAAATTTGTTAATTCTGAAGGTTATATTAGCCTCTCTGGAGCAAGGGGTTCGGGAAGGCAGAATGTTGCTTCATGATTGGCTTGTGATCTTAACAGCTCAATACAATGAAGCTTATAAACTTGTTCAACCCAAGAATGGAAGTTCTGTAATTGGTCAGGTTGATGTTGCATTCTCACAATGTCCAGAACTGCAGTCTTTACCGCGCTTAGTTTTTGCATTGCTCCGAAACCCTCTGCTCCGTTTTCATGAAGAAGGTGTTCATCCCGACTTCCGAATCTACCTGCAGTGTCTTTTTAGGTATTTGATGCACAAACTGATATTATTAAAATGTTTTCCAGGTTTCTGTTACTAGGTTATAACTATCAATTTTGAACTATCGGATTAAATTTTGCAACTTGTTTTGCCTTATGCTACCCTCATATGCATCACCATTCTTGTTGCTATTTTGTGTGACAGGTCTTCTATGTCAAAAAATTGATAGCTATTCTCTTTGAAGTAATTTTTATTCAATTGACGTTCTGGTTTTATGTAATTTTGGGTTCGTGAAGTTGAAATTTCTTTTGCCATGAAATTTATATTATTGCAGTTGATACTTGAGGAATTATTTGTGCTCTTTTCTCTTCTGATGAAACATCAGCTCAGCAATTCTTTCAATTTTGTGCAGCGCACTGGAACCGAGTTCACTCCATCGAGCTGTGTATCCAGTGCTGACCTCCTATTCCACTCCAGATAAACAAGCATACCCACGACATTCACTCAGTCGTGCTGCACTGATTACGAGTGGTAGTCCTATATTTTTCCTTGATGCATTTACGACTCTAATTGTGTTTTATTCTTCAACAGCAGACCCTACACTTCCTTTTCCTCCACCCCATGATTGTAAGTTCTCTACAAATTCCCTTGCTGCTTTCTTAGCAAATAGATGGTTATCAAAATCAAAAGAATCTTTGTTGCGCAAGTGCTTCATGTCTAACACAAGATGTCTTTTAGGTTTGTTGCGGACTGTGATCAACAAATTAAAGCAAGAGAGATGTGTCACCCCCAAACTCATATTTATCAGAGGAGGGAAGGACGATGCCACAGCTTTTGAAAACTATCTTATTGAGGAACAGGACGTCGACGGAAGTGGTCTAACGAGTGTTATGGGTTTTGTTTCCTTTCTTGAAGACGTTACACAGGGTGCGTTAGAATACATGAAATCTGGTATCTGAATTTCATCACAAGGTAAAGGACACAGGGTACATTTAGCCAGGGTGCTTAAATCACCGAAGGTCTTGATACTGAGTGTACTGACCATTTGTTTAAGCTTTGTATGGCCATCGAGGTCGGGAATTTCTATTCTCCTGGTTGAATTAGCCAGGCAGCTGTTTCTAGTCCCTTTCTTAAGCTCCCTACGCAGTACAAATTATACAGAAATCACATTCACTCTCATAGTTGTTGTAAAACATAGTTGCAGGCATGTAAGAGCTCATCATTTCTGGCCAAATCATGAATATAGGTTTAGCTAACTGTGCTAAAAGTGGCTTTTGCATTGGCCATTGCTTGGTATAAAACAATGTAGTAAAAGTGAAAATTTCATTCTAATAGTGGCGACATATGTTTTATTCTTTCCTTCTGGAAGACTTTTCAATCTTCAGTCTCGAAATTTTTGTTTTTCCTTCTTCAGTGGCGATGTAGTCATTACATTAATGGATTTTGAAATTCAGAGGCAGGCCTGAAAAGTTTTCCATGGAAGCTTTTGGTTGGGATTTACTTGTTTTAGGACTATTCAGTTGTGGCTCTCGTGCACAACACAGGTCGATTTGCTTCCTCAATAACATATTTCAAGTTAATCAAAATAATAATAATGATCGCTCCTGGCGTCAACGCGCAGGGCCAGCTCATCGTAACCCCCGCAACCAACCATTTTCTTCTCACCCATTCCCCCATGAACACCACCGCAAGCCACCCTCCCTTTTCTCCATCTTTTCCTCTCTCCCTCTCTCCCCTCTCTCCCCTCTCTCTCCCCTCTCTTTCTCCATTTCCCATTCAAGCTGCCCCCCTCCCCTCATATTTAACGGCAAATTGAATGAAATGTTGAGATTTAGATGGTAGGGGGAATTGGCAATAAAAATTAGTTCATGTACTTAATTTTCCAAAATAAAATAAAAATAAAATTGAAAATATCGTACAAGTTCAGGGGGGGGTAAATCAACAGTAAACCCTAAGGAATAATATTAAAAAATGTGAGTCCCACCTTAAAATTTGTAATTCAATACTCTTAAAACCAAGAGATGGATATTCTGATTTTTTAGTTGGGAGTTAAAAACCTTAGCCTCCATTCTCTCTCTCTCTCTCTCTCTCTCTCTCTCTCTCTCTCTCTCTCTCTCTCTCTCTCTCTCTCAAACCTCTTTTGAGTTGTGTGTTCCTCTCTCCCTCTCTCCCTCTCTCTTTCCTTACCTCCCTACTTATTTTTCCCCTTCCCCATCTACTGGATTTGGGATTTTACTTGTGGGGAGGTTATTTGTGTCCAGATATGTGGATATGTTGTTTCGTTGGTTGGTGTTTTGTTGTAAGGTGACGAGCTGCAATCTCAGTTGTGTTCTCTGTCTCCAAAGGGGCTATGACAGCTGTGGTGGTGGTGGCAACAAAGACGATAGTGGATCTGTTAGTTTTTGGTTGTTTGTTTGCAGGTTTCTTTTTGTAATAATTGCATCAACTCCTTGTGAGTTGGGTGTTTGATTGTTTTCTAGTCTCTACTTGTATTTTGTACTTGTGTGAGTTAAAAGTTGTATTAGTAGATTTGGGCTATGCGATTCATGTCTGGTTTGTTTAGGCATGGGCTTTTATGCCGAAATTTCTTTGGCCTTTTGTGGTCTATATCTTGATTAACCCTATGTGGTTATTATGCTTCCATCTTTGTATTACCCCTTTGTGGGCATTTGTATTTGCCCTTGTGGCAAATGGTCTTTGTGGCTAATTTATGAATACAATTATCGCTTTTCTCTAAATAAAAAAAAAAAACAAAACAAGGAACTGGACTAACTAAGGGGGAGTAGTTCATCCTTAATTCCCCTATTCCAAAGTTCTCAAATTCCTTACTTTCGCCATTCCAAGTGAACATGTCATAAGTTATTTGCTTTCCTTTTCTTCATCCATTTAGATTCAATTTTGATAGGATCCCACTTCAAATATAATTTCAAATAGAATGTCAATCCACACAATTAACCAGAAGAAGCACTTAAGGTTTGAAAAAAGAAAAAACAAGAAGAAGCACTTTGGTGTATAATATTGAGACCAACAAGCGGCAGGTTGATCTTAGCAATACATAAACCATGTACATAAATTATTTTTACATCGTGAAGGGGGATTTGAAAAAATATACCACTAAATCAAAAGATAGTTGTTACATCATATATGGAATTGGAAAGTTACGATTGAAATGCTCTGATCATAAAATAAATCTTTGAAAATTGTTGAGGGCTATGATCATAAAGATAAGCACCATATATGTAATTTAAAAGTTCATATGAAATATGTTCATTTATATAATTTGAATGTGCATGTTAGTGATACATGCTTATTTAGGATTTGCATGAGATAGGAGATGAGACTTTTATAATGATATTATTTAATGTGTGAGAAAAATGATACAGACACTGGCGGACCCAGGAATTTTTTAGAGGAGGTGCAATGTTTTGGCCAGTGTATATAGTCACGTTTTAAAAAGTATAGTTCACTCAAATAAAGCTAAACAAGATTTTCCTTCATCATGACTCATAATGAATATTCTTCTTTATTCAAAATTAATATTCAATTATATATGTACTGGAAAAATTAATATTCAATTTCCCATGTCAATTCTCCATGGGGTCCAAATTCTGCATAATCTTCTTGAGTTCATATGGGTGCACTCCACCACTCCAAACATCTCTCGGTTAATTCATATGGGAGCCAATTGAAATTTTAAATTTGAAGTTATTAACAAATATAGATGGATAGAGAGAGGGAACAAATTAATGATTTGTGGTTTGTGTACAAGTTTAGGGAAATTAATGATTAATGACCAGGTTGACGAACTACATAGGCCCAGTGGGCAACAAGGAAAACATGCCCACCCACGGCTCCACAGAAAACCACAGCCCTTGTTCTTCTTCTTCATCTTTTTTTTTCCCTAGCCCAAAACGACCACGTTTTGGCCAAGATTTTGAAAAAAAAAACAAAACAGATGCGCGCTGAGCACAGCAGCGCAGGAAAGAACAGAAAAGAACAGAAAAGAACAGGTTGCTCAGTCATTTAATCAAAAACTTGGTGGGCAACTTCAAGACAGACCAAAGGGGCAACTTCCGGCGACTCCAAAGCTTTTTCCAGCGAGGGGAGGTGCAGCTGCACCTCCTTGCGCCTCTGTAGGTCCGCCACTGGATACAGGTCATGAAAAAAGGAAAGAGTCTGAAATAGAGGGTTAGAGAGGAGGTTGCTAGTATTCTCCATAATCTGTTGGGTTTGATATCAAAGTGAATGGACACATATGACATCTTCCTAAGCTTTAATTCTTACTCATGCATGTGGATATGTTTGAATTGCAAATATAAGAAAATTATAGATGTATAAGTTATAACATTGAAACTAAGGGAACACAGTGAAATTTCGCCCATATTACACACCAAAATTGGTTTCACGAATAAGAGAAAACACATCGTCAATGGGCCAGTGAAAAAGGGCTTGATTTGAAAATAGGTGGTCTCAAGTTTGAATGTGGATAGCATATTTTCCTATCCTGGCTAATAACACAGTAACACATAAGATAACTTTTCCATGCGTCCTAAGTTTTTTTTGGAGAAAGAACTCCCTTCCTTCCCTTAACTTTAGGAAAAAAATAAAATACAATGAAACACACCAAATTCCTCCCCATTTGGATTCTTTTTCGATTTATTGATAGATTCCAGATGTTTAAACATGTTGATGAGAAAGATTAGCTGTAAAAACAACACCTAATTGTTAGCAAAATCCTATTGGTCGACAAAATCCTAATTTGGACACAATTCTGCCTAGGGTTCGTGCCCTTCCACCTTTCCATATAAAAACTACAGAGCCAGAGCCTTCAATTATTTCCACGCAACCAAAGTTCGGATTCAAGCTTGCCAATTTCGCTCTCCATTCGCTCCTCACTCTATTTATAGACAACCCACAAGAAAGAAAAAGCAAGCTCCACAGATTGCTCATTTCATTTGGTACTTTCTCTCTCTCGACTCTTTATTGTTCTCCATCGTATTTATGCTTGCTGGTTTGTTCAAATAGAAACTGCATTTCTGTTTTATGTTTTTGTGTTTATATTATGAACATGTAGTTTCTCCGCTGGATAATGTGACTGTTTGTTGAAATTCAAGGCCAGTTGTAAATGCTCTGTCTCCTTATATGTCAATTGGATTTTGGACATTGCAAGTCGGGTTTCAAAAAAATTTCAACTTCTTGGGTATTTTTTATTTATATACATTTTCTTAGTGGGATTTCTTAGTGATTAAGCTGAGCTAAAAAAGGAAGATCATTTTGCAACTGTTAGGAGTTCTAACCCAAGTGATCTAAGTTCATGTTGCCACGAAAACTAAATCCTGGTGAAATAGCTCAGCTATGCTGAAACATTCAAATGCTAGATGGGTTCACTGCACTGGGTGGAGGATTTGCAGTTTAGGTTTGGCAGTTGGATTTTGGACATTGCAAGTCGGGTTTCAAAAAAATTTCAACTTCTTGGGTATTTTTTTATTTATATACATTTTCTTAGTGGGATTTCTTAGTGATTAAGCTGAGCTGAAAAAAAGGAAGATCATTTTGCAACTGTTAGGAGTTCTAACCCAAGTGATCTAAGTTCATGTTGCCTCGAAAACTAAATCCTGGTGAAATAGCTCAGCTATGCTGAAACATTCAAATGCTAGATGGGTTCACTGCACTGGGTGGAGGATTTGCAGTTTAGGTTTGGCAGTTGGATTTTGGACATTGCAAGTCGGTTTCAAAAAAATTTCAACTTCCGGGGTATTTTTTATTTATATACATTTTCTTAGTGGGATTTCTTAGTGATTAAGCTGAGCTGAAAAAAAGGAAGATCATTTTGCAACTGTTAGGAGTTCTAACCCAAGTGATCTAAGTTCATGTTGCCTCGAAAACTAAATCCTGGTGAAATAGCTCAGCTATGCTGAAACATTCAAATGCTAGATGGGTTCACTGCACTGGGTGGAGGATTTGCAGTTTAGGTTTGGTAGCTTTTGGGCCTTTTTGTCCTATCCGAACAGGGGATAAAGTGGAAAGAATCTGGAAAAGAGAAAAAGAAAAGAAAGATCTGTTATGCCTCTAAAGTTTGCACATCCATCTCAGATTTTATGTACCCTTGAGTTAGTCTTTCACTCCATTATGCTGTTTCATGTAGTTTCCTATACCTATGATTCTACTATTGATATAGGACCTACATATATATGTCTATAAAACTGATTCAACTAGAGATAAATATACTTTAATTCCTTTGTCTTTATCAAATGGATTGTTTGTGTGCACTTTCTGAACAAAAATGCTAAGTTGTTTTTATCAGACCTTAGATGTGTAATTTGTTGAAATGCCACTGGTTCAACTACTATCTTTCTGGAGCTATTGAGAATGGGTGGAGAGGATGTATTAGTGCATTTGAATTATGATTGTGCCTGTTGGTTATGTAAATCATAGCTGTAATGTCCATCCCTATCTCAGTCGTTATATGTCAATTTATTGCAGGAAGGTACCCAGATTGGTACATTTATTTTGGAAATGGTATTGTCTTTGTCAAATTGGACTTTGTTGTGGCTTGATTCTCCTTTTTGCTGCAGTGGTCTCATTCCTTTTATCTACATAGAATCTTTGGTCCTATTTTTTTTTGTCACATTGTTGTGTGGCCTTGCATACGCACGAAGCATTATAAATGTTTCCATATTTTCTCCAATTATCTATTACATTTTACTGCCCCTAGATCCTTATATGCTGCTTCTTTGCTATTCTTATTATTGGAATGGGGTTAAATGCGCCCTCGGATAAGGTTAAACTAGCCAATTTTTTTTTCCTCTTTTGGACAGCAGTCTCGTTGTGACTTCAAGAAATTCATATCTTGAATATTTGGAGCACCTTCATAATCCACATGATAATCTTTCAGAAAACTCTTTTTCCTGTCTCTAATACTGCTGTTAATGTTATCATTACCCCTTAATAAAAGTCTTTCAAATTGAAAACCTTTGAGTTTGTTCTCATGAATCCATTTCAATTGAGAATCATACACTGCAGCTCCTTTTGCCCATTCTTTTTTTTCCTTCCTTTCAATATGTGTTTACTTCTTCCCATGAATTCTTCTGGCTTCTGTGCCTTCTTCACAGTTGCCTTGCAAGCTTATTTAATTAGATACATAAGATGCCAAGGGCAAAAGCAAATGCTTCATCACTTGATAAACCTGTTGAACCCGAAAAGCCAATAGAGTCCGATGAGAAGGTTGATCTTGATGGTGACAATGACCCTGAGGAGGCAATGGATGAAGAGTTTGAGTATGAAGAAGTAGAGGAAGAAATAGAAGAAGAGGTGGAAGAAGAAGAGGAAGAAGAAGAAGTGGAGGAGGTGGAAGAAGAGGTGGAGGATGAAGATGAGAAGAAATCCCATAGCAGTGATGAGGTGATGTCTGATGATGAGGATGAGAAGAAAAAGCATGCTGAACTTCTTTCCCTTCCTCCACATGGTTCAGAAGTTTATATTGGTGGCATTCCTCATGATGCTTCTCAAGAGGATTTAAAGGTTTTTTGTGAGGCTGTAGGAAAAGTTACAGAGGTTAGTTCAATTGCTCTTTATAAAATACCCTGTTTATGTTTTTATTTTATTTTTAATAAAATAAAACTGTATTGTTTTGTAACAACAGGTTCGGATTATGAAGGGCAAAGATTCGGGTGAGAATAAGGGCTTTGCATTTGTGACATTCAAAAATGTGGAAATGGCTTCTGATGCCATTGAGGAATTGAATAATACTGAATTTAAGGTAACCTAACCTTTGGGCATAATCATATTACTCCGGACCACACATATAATAATCCTTGAAATATGAGTAAGGATATAAAACTAAAAGATTTAAGGTGAATTTTTTTTTTTTGAAAAACAAAAATTATCGTTTTGTACACTTTGGGCTATTTGCTTTCATTCTAAATATGCGGTTCTTCAATTGTATTTACTCTTCTCTCTCTCCCTCTATCAGGGTAAAAGAATAAAGTGTTCGACATCTAAAGCAAAGCACCGTTTGTTTATTGGTAATGTTCCAAGGAGCTGGGGAGAAGAAGATCTGAGGAAAGTTGTGAAGAAGATTGGTCCTGGAGTTACTGGTGTAGAACTGGTCAAGGTTTGTTCCTATATAGTGTGCTCATGTGTCCATTATTTATCCCTCCATTCTCAGCCTGGTGAATTTTTATCTTTCAAAAAGTTCGGGTAAATCATTTTCAATTGTTATGCTTGTTTTGTGGTTTATTAGTTTCTTATCCTCATTGTTTATTCAACTTTTTGTCACAGGATATGAAGAACACAAGCAATAACCGAGGCTTTGCTTTTGTTGACTACTATAACCACGCATGTGCTGACTATTCAAGGCAGAAAATGGTGGACCCAAAATTTAAGCTAGATAACAATGCTCCAACAGTGAGCTGGGCAGATCCTAAAAATGCCGAGTCATCTGCTGCTTCTCAGGTTGCTAAGTAACTCTGTTCTTTCTTTTCTTCCTGTTTGCTTCACATTTTATGACTGAGGATTAGAGTATGTAGCTGGAATATTAACAGCAATGTCAATGTTTAACTTGGTGAATGCCCAAGTAAACTAGAAATAGTTTTGTTTTTGGACTTTTACTTGTTGGCATAGGGTTGCACATGCATTTATAATGGTGCAGGCAGGAATGATAATTCTAATATATGAATGCTTTTAGGTAAATCGCAATACTCTGTAGGAGTTTTGAAATGATAGTTTCTGTACGGATGCATGGATAGAGGGTGAAAATAAAGGTAGTGGTGCGTGGGAAAATAGACTCTACCAATTAGTATTTCATGCCACTTATATTTTGATAGCGCAGACTCCAGATGATCTAGTAATCATTTGATGGATGTGACCTTTGGCTGGATCTTTGAATAAAAATCACATTTGATGATTCCTTATCCATTTAAATAACCACAATCCTTTCTGCTTTGTTCACATGGCATTCATTTTCCGGCTATTAATTACTGTATTTTATTACATAGGTATCATCCACCAATTTGTGCTAGTCCTGGGAGTGGTCTTTAAATTTTAAATTTTGCAAATCTTAATGTACCCCATATCATACAGGTGAAGGCAGTTTATGTAAAGAATTTACCCCAAAATGTGACACAAGACCAGTTAAAGGAGCTATTTGAACACCATGGGAAAATCACGAAAGTGGTTCTGCCAGCTGCAAAATCTGGACAGGAACAGAGTAGAATTGGTTTTGTACATTTTGCAGAGAGGTCCAGTGCCATGAAAGCATTGAAGAACACTGAAAATTATGAACTTGATGGTAATGTCTTATCTGCATTCCCTTTCCCCCCATTCTAAAGGTGGTAAAGTAGTTTGTTTTGACGGTCTCATTAATTTCAGGCCAGCTGTTGGAGTGTTCTCTTGCAAGGCCACAGGCAGATCAAAAGTCTGGTGGATCAAACTCACATAGGTCAGGGTTGCTTCCTAGTTATCCACCTCGTTTTGTTTATGGTATGGCTGGGGGTGCCTATGGTGCTCTTGGTGCAGGGTACGGTGCTGCAGGTTTTGCACAGGTGAGATATGTGCCAACGTATACTGATGTTCTTAGTTAGTTTACAATGTGAAGTGAATATTTTAATTGAACTTCACATTCACGGAATTTTTTTATTTAGCCTTCACATAAATTGATCATGGACTATCATTGCGTAGCTTTAAATGGGTTTTAAAAATAATGGTGCAAATGACTTTTTACCATGCCTTGATAACTATCGTTGTGCCTGGTTACCTGAACATGATAATCAATTGTTTAGCTCTAATTTTCTTTGGTCTTCGTTTTGTGCTTTGTTAGCAGTTTGAATACCTTCATAAGTATTATTTGTTCTGAGGCCAGGGCCATAAATAAATATAGAAACAGTTACCCCACAGTTGTGGTTCAACATCTCAGAAGCATAGACACAGCTGAGAGGAATCCCGTGTCCGGTTCACACATGTTGAGCCTCCTACACCACGCATGTATACACGTCCGATGAAAAAAATGAAATCGTTTTAGACTAGGTGCGGATACACTCTGAGCACAGCACTTAGAAAACACATGGTCCATTTTATTTTCAAAAGCTTCGTGAATGGAATGAACATAAGTTATATAAATTGACAAGCTCTAAGTTCTAGGTCACTTGTGCTGTTGTTGTCAATGACTCAACAAAGAGAAACGGAACAGTGCTGAGAGAGAACAGGAAGTGAGAAAGTGGTCTGCGACTTAGGATTTAGGCCTTTCTTGACTGTATATTTTACAAAGTTAGGGTTTGTTATTCTCCAAAAGTAAACTTTGGGAAATCTCTCTCCATCAATCTCCCTACGCTAAAAACAGGCATCTGAAAAGCAAAAAAGGAATTGCGAATATGGCCTTTGATTGTTGATGTTCAAATTTTGGTATAACGTCTTTCCTCCATGCTCATGTTGTAGATCTTTAAAAGTATTTCCCATGATTTTGGCATGCTTTATTCAAAGCATACACATGCAAATATTTGTTCACCTATGCCACGGTGCCCAAAATTTATCTGCCATATTTTAGGTACATGATTTCTAAAATTCTGCTGAAATTTGATTGTAGCCTTTGATTTCTGGACCTGGACCGGCTCCTGCAGGCATGGGAATGATGCCAATGCTTCTACCTGATGGACGAATTGGATATGTTCTGTAAGCACAACTCATCTTTTGCCTCATGTAGCTTTAATTATATGGCATCACATTATTTAATGGGAGATTCACTATTATACCCAATATAGGGGCCCAAATGATAAGAAAACCCCATATGAAATGGACTTTAGAAACACACCCAAAGCCCATGTACAGCATAACAAAAAGGCTTTGAACTTCCTATAAATTACAAAACTGCCCTTGATTTCTTAAAACAAGCTCAACCCCAAAGCCTCATTGAAAAAACTCAAAACACTCAGTAGGGTATCAAAGTAATTTAATAATCAAAATTAAATTAATAAGGTTAGCTGTCATTTTTTGGGTTTGTTTATAGAAATTAAATGGTGTAGGTTTTATCTATATAGTGCTAAGAATGGGTATATAACTAAATATATCTTATTGGGAGATAATTCTATGTCTGCCTTCTACAATAAGTAACTGAATAAATAAATGTGCCATGTCATATAAAATAAAGCTGGAGACTATGTTTCTGTACAAACAGTGTAACTTAGCGCACAATCGAATTTTTCTGCATATAATTGCATAAAGTTTGAAAACTACAGACTTGGAGACGTTTTAAAATCCCACCTCTCTTGTTCATTTTTCCCAGCTCTAGATCCACTTTTCAGTGGTTTCTATTCAGGGAACCAATTTAGTAACCAGAAATGTGAATCTGGGTTTGACTGGACCTTGATCCATATAAAACTAGTTTTTCTCTTCTAATTGTTTGGTCAATTTTTTTTCCCTGTGGAGGTATAAATCTGTACCACGTTTTTTTTCCCTTGAACATAATTAGGTCTTGGGTTGTTTATCCTCGCAAAGATGCCTACACTTCTCAGTTTGGATCATAAAAATAAGAGCAAAAGAATAAATGAAACCTCCAAATTGCTTGAGACATTGGCTTCTTTTTAGCATCTTAACAATTTTCATCCCCTTGTGTATCTGTGATGTTAGGGGTGTAATTTTTCACTAGGATTTTTATTACAGGATGTGATTGGTTATGATTTGAATTTTGGAATGACTGTTGGTTATGATTTGATTTGACCGTTTTGAAAGTTCTATTTATTTTGGCCATAATGGAGGAGCCCTTTGAGGTTTTCTGAAGTTCTGTTATATCTGTCAGTTTTGTCTACTCTGTTCCATGCTCCAATCAGTCACTTGGACTATTGAATATAGTGCTTGGATTGCTCTATCTCAGGACTGTTGTTTACTCAATTTGTTCTATATAATTGCAATAAAACATACCCTTGAAATAACATTTCCCCAGCTTTATGTGACACCCTTCAATGAAGGTTAGTAACTTGAGTAATTTATTTTTCCTCATTGCAGGCAACAACCAGGTGCGCAGCCACACCCCTCACCTTCACATCCAAGAAGTAGTAACAGGGGTGGTGGTGGGAGCGGAAGCAGTAGCAGAAGCAGTGGTGGTCCAAACAAGGGTAGGCACAGCAATGATACTGGGCACGGACGCAGGTATAACCCATATTGATTGTTTTTGCAATGGTTAGAATTTATCTGCATTCCATTGTGCACTTGTCACGTTCAAGATTGTTATATAAAGTTGTAACAGCAGCATCCTATACGAAAGTGCTTTATGGATACTTCTTTGTAATACAAATACCTTATGTGGCCATCGTTGATTTGTTATGTTTATTCATTGTTGACCCTAAAGTACATCAAACTAATAGAAACTAATTGAGGAAAAAGAGCAATAGTTCTTTATGAGGCATGGTCGGATTTTTACCAAGGAATACTAGTTACTTAATTTTTCCAGGTCTGGTAGCCCGAAAGGGTAATGGTATCGTATCATTTTTCACTGAGAAATAAATCTTATGCCGTGGGTACTGACAACGCAAAATTTGTGATGTCTTTTGTTAATCAGTTGTCAATCGTTGTTGTAATAGACTATTTGAAAGCACTTTTGGCACTGCCTAAACACTCGTAAACTTGACCCAAAAAAAACACTAGTAAATACACCGTAAGAAAAATGTGTAGCTCCCTCTATCTTCTTAACGCAATGGCACTTCCTGTTTGTGCACATAATCCTTTGAAGAGGCAACATGAAGATTCTCAAGGACAAAATATGAAGGATGGCCAAATTTGAACCCGAATTGCTAATTGTTATAAACCCAATTTAATAAGTAACATGACCATTTTCAAATTTTGATTTAGAAACACAACAAAGACAGAGAAAAAAACACAAAAATGCTTGCTTGCTTGCTCATTCATCATCACTGCCATTTTCATCTTGGTTGTCTTCCTCCTTTTCCTTTTCCTTTTGCTTTTGCGATGATGGCTCTTCCAATTTCCTCTTCTTCTTCACTTCCTTAACTTTTGATGTTCCTGCTTTCTGCTTTCCTGCATTCTTTCCTCCACTCTTTTCTGCATTTTTTCCAGCGTTCTTTCCTGGATTCTTTTCTGCAAGGCAAACAACAAAACAAGATTTTCTCACACATCCAAATGAACCAAATTAATAGAATTTTCTTAACCATTAACTAAAAGCAAACATCACCATATACGCATCTCAGATCCAAGCAAATGTGGTCAAGATTTGGGCAAAACTTAAAAAGGTCAAAGAGAACAACTAAGTGGGGCATTTCATCAAACATCTTGCGGACACAAATTTTCAGAAATTAGTCACCTTTAAGAGAGGCCTCAAGAGGCTTGATAAACTCGGAGAACTCAATCTCTTCCAGCGCCTTCAAAACATCGTCGGCGCTGATTGTCTGCCTCTTCTTTTCCTTGCATATGTCATTTGCTCTGCACCCAATCAAAATATTTTTAATTTAATTAATTAACTACGATTAGACGAGAGAGAGAGAGAGGGAGGAGAGGTGCATACGTGGCGGAAAGGTAGTGGATGAAAATTCGGGCGCTCTCGGAGAAAGCCAAGAGGGCTTCTTTGTGAAGAGTTAGGTCACCGTCGCCCTTGGAGCACTGAGAAAGCTTATCCTTCACCACTCGGCGCACGATAGCCTTCGGCAGCTCCTCCGCGTCCGCTACCACTTTCGCCATTTTCTTTTATCTTTTTTCTCCCTATCTTTCACACGCTTTATGTCTCGAGTCTTTCAGCAGAGGTACCAAAGGAGGCTGAGGATATGATTGTAATTTCGTCCTCTTTCGTTTCCCGCCATTCCTCTCTTGCCGCCGCTTGAGGCTTGATCCTACGTGGAATTTTATTTTCTGTTTTTTTTTTTGTTTTGAGGTCCCATGAGGGCTCAAAGGCCCAAGTAATCAACTAAACTAAAGATATTGGGCTTAGTACAACTAAACAATAGATATAATCCAATTTTGTGTAAGGAGTAGGGTACGGTTTGGTTCGACCGGTTCGACCCAAAAACCACAACTCCATTCTCTTGTAAAATAACCTTGCATATGTTTAACAATTTGAAACCGGATCGGAGTTATTGCCGATGGCCCATAAATTACCATCAATCACAAGACCACCCCCTCGCCATGAAGTCTTATTCCTGAAAAATCAGGAGTGTGATTGTTGATTTTATGCGGGACCCACTCTTGTTTCTATTCCATAAACAATTTGTTGTATTGTTGAGTAAAGAAAAAGCAAAATAGACACGCAACAAATCGGACGGTGATTACCATTTTTATATACTTATTAGAACGCGAATGCTGTTAAGAAAGTAGTTGTGCTCAAAAACCAGAAAAATGTTTAAAAAAAGACGATGTCTGCAAATTGCAAATACCCGTTGTAAGCCAGAATTCTCCTGGTTGGGGCCGTCCTAGTTCAATTTGACATCAAACTCAGGAAGCCCCCCAGCACCATCCATCCGATACCCCACACACGTTACACGCTTGCGTCGTCGGTTTTAATACCTACCTGAATAGGGCGCAGTACAACCGTTACAGGTAAGTTTCTCTCCACATTCGTGCGAAACCTGCCGCCTGAATACTTAAAAGCAAAAGCAAAAGGAAAAGCAAAATCAAAATCAAAACGTACAAAAAGAAGACATCATTTTCTGATAGCTTTTCTCACAAAAACACCCCAAATCTCGTGTTCCTTTTTTCTTTTTCTTTTTTTGGTGAGCAAAATCTGTTTAATTTCTGCAACCCACGAACACATCCCTTCTTCATCAATGGCTTCCAATGGGAAATATGGGCCTCCCTCTTATGCGCCCTCTGCCCCATCCCTGCCTGAGTCCTACGGGCAGCAGTACTCTCAGGGTAGTGGCGGCTCCTATGGTTACGGGCAGCAGCACTCTCAGGGCAATGGCGGCTCCTATAGTTACGGGCAGCAGCAGGGGCCTTCTTCATACGGGCACTCTGGTTTTCCTCCGGGAACAGACCCGGCGGTGATTAGCAGCTTTCAGATGGTAGATAGGGACAGGAGTGGTTTTATTGATGAGAATGAGCTGCAGCAAGCTCTTTCTTCTGGGTACCAGAAATTTAGCCTCAGGACCATTCGCTTGCTCATCTTTCTCTTCAAAAGCCCCAATGATCCTCTCCGAGTTGGTGAGTTTTTGTTTTTGTTTTCGTCAAAATGGCTTCTTTGTTCTTCAGGATTCATTGGATATGATTAGAAATTTGAACCCAATTCGGAAATTATAATGCTTATTTGTTAGACGGGTATCATTTGATTTCTTATAGATGTAAACTATGAATTCTTACCAAACTTGCATATATTTTTCAAATTTCAATTCTTAGCTAGAATTAATTTTGGTTTCCCTATTTATTTTCTAAACGCCAACCTGAATTCTGGCTGGGAATGCTCTTGTGTTTATTATTGTTATGTGTACACCAACAGTCAGCATTATAAATTCTTTGACCTGATAAAAATGAATTTTGGGTTGCTGCTTGTTAGTTGTTTCCGTTTCGAATCAAAGCATCAATTTAACTAGTCCCACTTTATTAATTTCCTCTGAATTTTCTGATATAGGCCCCAAAGAGTTTGCTGCACTCTGGACTTGTCTTGGTCAATGGCGAGTAAGTATCATCAGTTTCTTTCTTTTATCATATGAATCTACTTACGATAGTTAATGGTTGTTTATCGTGGCCTTTCTACAGAGTAAATCTTTCAATTTCTATTGTATAATTTTCTTCTACTTCTTTTTGTCATTTCTGGAAATCAAAATTGAAGGAAAGGGCTCATTTCTAGTGCCAATTTAGCTTAACTTTTGCATTGATTTTTGGCAATAATAGAATGCAGTGGCTAATCTTGCAAGGATCCCCACTCATTTGATTCAAGTCTTAATTTATATATTACTTACTCCGGAACTACGTAAATTCTAAGGGCCATGTAGTTGTGTAGCTCTCTTGTAATCTTGGAAAGAAACTTATCTGAACACATTTGTATAGTCATACTGATTCAATTCACCACCATATATGTTCTACGTATGGTTGTTGTGGAACTTAATACAATTTTGTCATACACTGCCAATCTGCACTGCCATTTTAAGCAGCCAGGGATTCAGAATGCTGCATGACTCCCTACTTGTTTGTTCATAGAAAATGCTTTCAGATGTTATATATCCGTTCCATGTTCTCTTTGCCATGAATTGTCACTTTGAATTATTAACTAAACCTGCACTTGCAGGGCATATTTGAGAGATATGACAGAGATAGGAGTGGGAAAATTGATTTGATGGAACTGAGGGATGCACTCTACAGTCTAGGCCTTGCCATCCCACCTTCTGTTCTTCAACTTTTGATTTCCAAGTATGATGATGGAAGTGGGAGCAGGGTTGAACTCAATTTCGATAGTTTCGTGGAGTAAGTCTTCTTATCTAATATAGTGGGGACACTTTCTTTTGCTAGACTTTGAAAACAAAAAACCATTAATGATCAAGTAAAATCATGTATAAACGTACTGTCCTGGATCACAGTATGGCAAAATAACATGCCGGATATCTGACATTACCCCTGGATAGTTTCACATGATTTTTTCTGTTCTTCATAAGAATCAAGTGGTAGTTATGCGTCTTCTGACACAGTGTTTTCTTTGATACGCAGATGCGGGATGATTGTGAAGGTGAGAAATAGCTAGCTTCGTGCAATTTTTTGGGCAGATGTGCAAATATGCTCTTTGACAAAGGAATAGCTATCTTTCATTCTAAATTTTTTTGCTGGGATTTGCTAACATGTAAATGTTGTTATATTTTGATTTCAGGGTTTGACTGATAAGTTCAAAGAGAAAGATCTGCGGTATACCGGTTCGGCAACGATTAATTATGATACATTCATGTCTATGGTCATCCCATTTCTTGTGTCATATAATTGATTTGGTCTTGCTCTTTGTAAATATATAGTTTGTAAAGAAATTTGTATTGCATTGTTTTGTATTTGCCTAGTGAAGCTTGTGATCTGTGTAGAGGTACCTTTTGGGTAAGAATTTTCCTGTGGACAATGTGTTTGGGCCATTTTTCGGGTAAAGACAATGTATTTGCATTTCACTGTTTAACAAGCAAGGACTATTTCACCTTGTGTTAGCAGATAAAGAGATGACTGGATATTGATATCTTCGACTAAATTTAAGAAGACAAGATGTGGATGGTGACATATTCCAACAAAGAGATTACTGGATATTGATGGAGTACCCATGTCCTATTTTCCCACCCACCATATAAATTTGAAAAAATACAATCTTATCTTTCCACCCACTATTATTCCTAAAATACCTATTATCTTTCCACCCACCAACTAAATAATAATATATTATTAATTAATTAATTAACAATATAAAATACTCAAAAAAAAAACTATTTCTCTCTCTTTTACCCAATCCCCTCCCCACCAATTTCATCACACCCCACCCATCAAACTCGCCCCCTACAGCCCAGCACCCTAGCCACACAACTCAACCTATATATATATATATATATATATATCTTTCTCTCTCTCTCTCTCACATTTAAGAGGTGCAAACTTTGAGAGCCTAGAATTGCTGGGCTGATTATCTCAGTTAAAGTCCCTTCATATTATTAATACTGAAAATTTGGGGGTGGATTTGCTTGGTATCTTTTGATTGTGGGGTGGTGACTATTAAAGAAACAAAGAGGGAGGGGTGGTGACTATTAAAGAAACAAAGATGGAAAATAGAGAATAAGGAGGGGTGTGTTGGTGGAGGTGAAGAGACAGATGATGGGGTGAGGTGGGGTTAATCTTTTTAGTTTTTTTTACTATCTTTTTCTCTTTTTTAAAATTGATTTTAATGTTTTTTTCCTAAGTCCTTAAAAGTCATTTTATAAAGGGATAAATTTGTCTTTAAAATTTTGACGATAAAATGGGTGGGAAAATAGGACAGGTGGGTGGAAATAGCAGCACTCTATTTATATATTCCACCAGATAAAGGCATGCTTGCTTGAATTACCCTGATTACCTAGTTTGGTCCTTTCCTTTTATGAATATTGTTTGCCTCATTCCAATGAGGTTCTTGCAAATCACGGCTTGACATATGCTAAAAAATTATTCATTTAAAACACAAAAAGAAAAACTTCTACATACATGTCATACTGTCATTGGCAAGAACATAGGAGTTCCTACTTAAAAGGAGGGAACTATTTATTTCATTTTCTTTCAAAACTGAGGGTTAATTATTCTTCATTCAGATGCCTTTCCAAATTCAGTCTTTCTACGACCCCACACGGTTCTAAACCCTAACTCAAACTACATACACGTGACACGTTTGTAATACAAAAAGTACTCAACGTGTTGCAGTCTTGGGCTTGCAATCTTCCGCGTTTAAAGTCCAAAAATTGTTATTGCAAAACCAAAGGTTCATTCTAAGCTCGTGTAGCATGTCTGGAAGGTGTACGAGTTCCTTGCTGCTATTCCCCTGTGATGAAAAGAAACGACAGAGACCCACCTGACTTTGAAATTAGGGAACTGTTTATTATCAAATGTACTGGACCACCAAGACCAGATTTGCTCGAATGCTATAAGCAATGGTTGTTGATGTCAAAAAATGGATTCAATTTAGGTGTGCTGTCTTCGGCCCCATGAGTCCTTTGGCCGGTGAGGTTGGACCTACATCTATAGAAGGATTGATAAGAGGTTGAATGCACATGAAATGTAGGTATTTTGCTAGTTTAGTCTGGTCCCCCCTAACAAACGAGGCCTTGGTGTGGTACCAGCCCAAGAACTAACTTCCGACATTTAAGTTAGTTAAATTTTGGCAGAATAAGGGTACAATGAGGAAAATCATACCTAGAGCTTGGGTTGCCCTATATGTAGAGAAAGGGGTGAGACCCTTTGTAATATTTTGATGTGAGATCCTGAACATGGCATGAGGTGGTGACACATGTCCATGAATAGTGAAATCCTTTGTTTTGGAAGAAAAACTTGAAAATCAAAATTTTATGGGAATAATCAGAATAATGATATTCTTCTCTCAAGGAGGCAATATATAGTGGTTTTACACTAGGAATTACAGGAAAGTAATTACATCAATTATGGGATCAAGAATCCTTCTATGGTAAGGAACCTAATACTACAATAATTACATAATTAGAATAATTCAACACTCTCCCTCAAGTTGGGGCATAAATATCGAACATGCTCAACTTGTAAACACACTTGTCAAATATCCGACTAGAAACCGCCTTAGTGAGTATGTCATCTAACTGATCTTCAGAGCGTACTTGAGGCACTTCCACAATCTTTTCATCTAATTTCTCCTTGATAAAAATAACTTGTCCACTTCAACATGCTTTGTCTGATCATGCTATATCGGATTGTGTGCAATATCACACGCCCCTTATTATCACAATATAATTTCATAGGTTCTTTTGGTGGATAACCCAAATCAATCAATAATAACTTTAACCATAATAATTCTTGAACTCCAAGGGCCATTCCCCTATATTCTGCTTCAGCACTTGAATGGGAAACAACATTCTATTTCTTACTTCTCCACATGACAAGATTTCCACCAACAAATGTAAACTATTCTTTTCCAGGAGCTGCTTTCAAATAGCTGAGAATTCTCATCGTTGCATTCATATGTTTCTCTCCAAGATTATGCATGAATTGACTAACAACACTTAACGCATAGGCAATATCAGGCCTTGTGTGAGCTAAGTACATCAGCCTTCCGACTAACCTCTGATAACGCCTTTTATTAGTAGGCACTTGATTAGCTTCAATCTCCAACTTCAATCCTTCTTCCATGGGTGTATCTATAGGCTGATAAGAAGACATTCCAGTTTCCCTCAATAAATCTAATGCATATTTCCTTTGAGATAAGAAGTTTCCCTCATGTGATCTAGAAACCTCAATTCCCTTAAAATATTTTAAATCACCAATATCCTTCATTTCAAATTCTTGAGATAAATACTTCTTCAATGCTTCTCGTTCATCAGAGTCATTCCCTATGACCACTATATCATCAACATGCACAATAAGAGCAGTAATTTTGTTGTTCCGTTGCTTCAAAAACAAGGTGTGATCTGAGTTACTTTGCATATACTCGAAATTTCTCATAGCTTTTGTAAATCTTCCAAACCATGCTCTTAGGGACCATATAATGATTTTCTCAATCTGCAAACCTTATGTCTATGCTCAGTGGGTATTTGTCACCCAGGTAGGATATCCATATATACTTCTTCAGTTAAGTCTCCATGAAGAAAAACATTTTTCACATCAAACTGTTGCAAGGGCCAATTCAAATTGACAGCCAATGATAGTAATACTTGTACCATATTTATCTTTGCTAATGGAGCAAATGTCTCCATTTAATTAATTGCCATATGTCTGAGTGTACCCTTTGTAACTAACCTTGCCTTGAAGTGTTCGATTGTACCATTTGATTTATATTTCACTGTATATATCCACCTACATCCAACTGGTTTCTTTCCTGCAGGAAGATCGACAATCTCCCATGTCCCATTCTTCTGAAGTGACTTCATCTCTTCATTCATAGCATTTTTCCATTTAGAGTTAATTAAGGCTTCCTGCACACTATTAGGAATATATACATAAGATAATTGATTGACAAATGACTTATTTGATTCAGACAACTTATGGTCAGAGACATAATGACTCATGGGGTATTTCACTTTACTGCCAAGATCAGGTTCATATGTGAGTTTAGGAATAGCTCTAGTAGAACGATTGGGCATTTGTCTCTTTGGTGGTGTAGGAACATCCTTAGCAACGGATTGGTTAGGTGTAGGCACTTGGTGTATTGAACAATCTATATCAACTTCATTATCCAATTGCATTGTGCCATCTTGGGGCAATGACGGCATAGACGCCGAAGACGACAATGGTGATGCTGATGAACCCAGTAATGATAAATCTAATAATGATGGTGCCTTTGATGATGTTTGGCTTTGTGGCATGAGCGACACCGGTGATGCCACCATGGGTCATCTCGTAAATCTGAACATTATGACCGTAATCAAATAACTAAACTTCCTTCTAGTGCTCCGCCTGAATTTTAGGCTCATGGGAAAAATACAGGTATAGGATCACCTCTAACAAGGGCATATGTGGCCTCGAATTCAGGTATAGGATCTTTGCTTAGAATTTCTCCACGAATTTGCTCAAATTCCACATCAAGACTAGCAAGAAAGATGTGCACCCTTTGTGCTGAATTGACTTTCTGTAAATCTCAATATCACGGGCACATGTCATAATTGCCTTATCACGATGATCCAATTCACCGAAAATTTCTGTTAATTCTCCAAAATATGTGGAGAGATTCTTCCCATTTTGTTTGGCGGAAAAGGCTCTCTAATTCAAAGAGAATACCTGTAATTCATTGGAACCATCATAGAATGCTAAGGTCATGGGCAAGTTAGGGATACACCTGCTAATTTTCCCTCATCCTAGCTCATATATGCAATATATGTCAAATCCTGAATTTGTTCCATTTGTCAACACCAAACACATGACTTGAGTACATTTCCACTCATAAATACTTTCTCACCAATTTTGATTTGGAGCCTTTTCTAACAATTTGGTATTTGGACTCTTATCTCGTTCACATTAGTAATTGCATATTGTCACGTCAAATTCATCTACTAATATAGCGGAACGTACGATTTGGACTTGATCGCAAACAAAATTAAACTACAATACTAAAATTATCAAACTTTTTTTATTTAGAAAAAGCGATAGTATTTTTTGATGAAACAAAACAAGTACAAAGCCACAAAAGTGCCGAACTAGGTACGATATCTCCAATGACCAAACACAACAACATGTTGATTTGATCTGGAGAGAATTACTCTTAAACCAACAAAAACTCAAACTCCAGATTCAGCAGCCCTACGCGCATGTACTCAGACTAACAATACAGATCTACCGTGCAACAGCAGAAACGGCATATCTGTATCACAGCCGAAAATTAAAATACAAAACACAGCAAACTCCTAAAAAGTTCCTGAGAATTAAAATAAAATTAAGCAAACTCCTAAATAGACTAAAATTATCAAACATAAGATAATAGGAACCAAACATGTAATTCGACCTTCAATAATCTTATTTGGTTTCCTGTTTCCTTGACACTATGTGTCACATCTCGGATCGGCTCTGCCGTAGCACGATATTGTCCGCTTTGGCCCCCTCTCTCTGGCCCTCACGGTTTTGTTTCTGGGAGCTCACGACCAACTTCCCAGTGGGTCACCCATCCTGGGATTGCTCTGGCCCCTAACTCGCTTAACTTCGGAGTTCCTATGATTCCGAAGCTAGTAAGCTCCCAAAAGGCCTCGTGCTAGATGGATGCGAGTATGTACATATAAGGCACATCACCCCCTCTCCGTTGGTTGATGTGGGATCTTACACCATGACATCAATACCTCTCCCATTCATCATTTAAATAACCTCATATGGTTGGAAGAAGCTGTCTAAAATCCAGTTGGGTTGTCTACTGGCAGCCCAACATCACCTACATTAATATCTTAGTAGTAAATAAATTGTGGTGGTTATACGTACTTGTATATCAAAAGGTCATCAGATATTAGTCACAATTTTATGTTGAATGCATTAATTAATATTCAAGTGGGTTCCTCCATCTCTGTCAAGCTTATCCCATTTGGGGCCATGCTGATGAGAATCCTATAAGGCAAAAGACTGGTTCTTCAAGCTTGAAAGCGACCCGCACTTTGCAGCTCAAGCATTGCTTCATGTTACCTTTGTTGAACAAAATTCTCAACCTTAATTATTTTTTAAAACCACCAATTCAACAAGAAAACATGATTCTTAATTCATTTGGAAGATTATTCACTGCGCCTGCTTTTTTGACGAACCTGAACACAGAATGTATTCAGAAGATTATCTCCATTCAAGTATTATGCACGTTTGTTTGACCATCATTATCATATATTAAGAATTGGGCATGGCAGCCATAGCAGCCACCATAGCAATAGAGAATACACTGTTTGATACGAAGAGATTAACCGGTCGATTGTCACTAATCTCGGATTGTAAATCCACTTCATTAAATCGATTGATTCGTGTCGTGTTTGGCTCGTATAAACTTTTGACTCCTAATAGAAACAAGTCATACTAAAACCACATTTTAATTACGCTTGTTAAAAATGAAAATCCAAGTTCAAGTTTTGTTACCAAAAGTTTATAAAGCTCTTGAAAAACTTAACCCTAAACTTGAATTTTGTCAAGAGAGCTGGACTTCAACTTGAGCTCAGCTCATCCGAAACTCATAAAACTCAATACTTTCAACTCCTCTAAAAAAAAATTAATTTAATGCTAAAAAAATATATAATTTAGATTCAACTATTTATAATTAAAGTCGAGCGAAATTTTCAAGAGCTTTGTAGTTTAAGCGGTTAAGAATAGTTTCGAAATTTTAAGTTCAAACTAAAAGAAATATCCATACCTCATAAACAACTTGATATTTGGCTTGACTCGACTTATTTACACACTTATATGACTGCAAAGTCCCACCAGATGCAGCCTGTTCTATGTAAACTCAAAACTGACATGTGATGCTCCCAAAGGCCGCAAACAGATTAAAATACAAACGCAGAGCCGTATGGCAGACAAAGAGATAGCTATTTCTCAGATAGAGTTCGCACCCAGAGACAAAGCTGATAAGGTTTGATTCTGAATTTTAAATTTTAGTGACCAGTGAAAAGATAGAAGAATATAAGAAGAAAAGGCAACCCCAAAAAGAAGATGACTGAAATGGTTTTCCTTTCCTTGTCGAAAAGCCAAGTTGGACTTTTGTGAAGCTCAAGCCACACAGAATTTCATTCACAGAAAGATTCACATGCATGAATACAACTGGAAAGATAAGGAGGACAGAGACCCCTTACCACTCCCAGCATACAAACAATTTCTGTGACATTATATTTCATCAAATCGGTTCTGTTTTTTTTTCTTTTCTGTAATTATTTTATGTCAAAAAGTCCACTTGGTGCACGTATGAAGTGGACAGAACTTGACAGGCTTCTTTCTACGTCACAGATACCCATTTGATTTCCCACCATGTATTGATTTACAGATCATTCTGAATTGTTCTACTTTTTTCTGAATTGAAATAGAATATCTGAGGAGAAAAATACATTGAAAATGAAAATAATAGTGATCCTCTTCCATTATTCAGCAAGGTGTAGAATGTAAATGACGTGGTAAATAAATATTGGCTTGGTGTACTTAGCTAATATAGAAATTTATGTAAATACATGTGACTGTCCATATACAGTATAAGAATTCATTAAAGCTATAACCTATCAGACTGTAGAACTCCTTTTGCCCTGGAAAAATATTGAGGAATTCTTCATGCATATGTTGGCTCCCAAGTCCCCAGACATTTGAACGAACTTAATGCGAACCACTTCTTTGACCAATTGATTTAGGATCGAGCCCAAAATTTGGGAGCATTAAGCAGATAATAATGAGTACACAATAAGAAAGATCAGAAAGTTGAAGATGGAGAAGACCTGCAAAACATGCAAGAAAACATAGCAGCATTAGATATTAAACCACAAAATTAACTCTAACCCAAGATCATAAAACAGACAAATGAACAAAAGGGTATATTTTTTTTTTTACTTACATTGTTTTTATTTGAGTCGGCAGAAAAGGTTAGCTGAGGGAGATAACCCTTGAAGCCAATATCATAAACTGGTGTGCCATCAGGATAATAGAGCCCATAATTCCTCTCTGACGCAGGGCCAGGCTTCAAATCCTCATTAAAAAGTGCAAAAACATAAATGTCTATTGGAACAGAAGGCTTAGCCGGAGTTCCTTTCCTCTCTTCAAGTTTCCTCATCAAATTCCCATTGTACAACCCTGCATTCTCCGGCGTGGCTCCGGCCTCATTCGGATCCCCCTTCGAAGGCCAACCCGTCTCGGAGATTCGCACTTCGACATCGGTATGCCCCATTGCCTTGATGGCAGCATAAACAGCATCAATCTGAGCATCCAACATGTTATCATAGTGCAGATTGGTAACTGAATCAACCATGCCAGAATTAGGCTGAAAAAGCACATACTCTAATGAAACTTCTCCAGGGTTGTCCTTGTAAGCAAAATATGGATATGCATTTATGAGAAAAGGTGAATTAACTTGTGCAAGAAAACTGAGAATTGGCTGGATATACTCAGCAAGATCTTGCCTAAAACTCCCAGATGAAGGAGGGTAGGAGTTTCCCAAAATAGTAAGAGAATGTGCTGTTGTGACAGTAACTTGCTTGGAGAGCCCAAGATCAACAAGAGCTTCATAGACAGATTGCATTGCAGGGAGGAGATACGACATAAGCTGAGCGTCGCTTCCGCCGAGGATTTCGTTTCCCACGGTGATGCAGGTGATTTTTGTCTGGGGAAGATGAGGCTGGACGTGCTGCTGGATCCAAGCTTGGGCCTTGAGAGGATCCTTCATGTTCTGCAAAGTTTCGTTGCCGAGTCCTATGATGAAATCAACTTGTGAGTTTGAGAATGCTTGGAGGACGTTCGGGTCGGCGTCGTAGAGTTTCACTCTGCTGACGTTTAGAGTTTGGAGAAGGACGGAGACTCTTGAGGGAGATGGTAGGTTGTTGGCTATTTGTCCATAGTTGATCCCGAAGCTCAGGCTGAGGACATGAACAGCTGAATCTGAAACAGAGTTGAGAACAGAGTTGGTAAAGTTTGCAGCACCAAATCTTGAGCAAAATCAGATCCTAAATCCAACGCCATTAACGTAAAATTGAAGAGAATTGTTAAGTTTACGAAAACCCAATATAGATTAGTGATTGATGAATCTGAGCTGATCTCAAAACAGAAAATAGCAAAGAAGATTGAATTCAATTGGATGGAGAGAAAACAGAGTTTCAAATTTCAAGTGTTCGATATATATATATTTTTTTTTCTTTTTGTGGGTAGAAAGCGAAAAAGGAGATATATAAGACCCGGATAAAAAGATGATTTTGTTTAAGAGGACCCGGAAAGAAAATCTGAGGCTTTTAGCTGAAATTACCATCTTTTTCTTTTCCTGCACTTTCTTGGGAACCAAACTGGGAAGCAAGAAAATAGTTTGAAAAAGAACAAACCTGAGAAACTAAGAAGGACCAGAATAATTCTGAATAGGACAGTGTAGCTTGCCATTACTGATCCGATCTTGGCCTTCACCTTCACCTTCACCAACACCACCACCCCACTACCCCTGTATCCCCAGAACCACGTACTCTACTTTAGCCACCTAACAATGCTTTCATTTATAAATATATAGGAGTGTGCACTTCGCATTTATTTCTGTGCAACAGAAAAAAAGGCCTTTATTTTGGTCAAAGAAAAAAGGTTTTGATTTCGTGTACTCATGCTTTGTTTAGATTATGGTGGTTTTCACTTTCCATTATATATATATGTACACAGTCCTGATCTTTTGGACCACAGGAGTCCAAGAAATTGTGGTCACCTACCGTTGGATTTTAATCCAGTGGTTCAAAAAAATTTCTTAAAAGGAATACAAAAGTGAGTGAACCGTTGAATTTACATCCAACGGTAAGTGACCACAAATCTCTTGGACCCCTATGGTCCAAGAGATCGGGACTGGTACACAGAAATATATATATTATAAAGAACAGTAGGAAGTCACTTGTTGGCGTGACTTGTGGACTGTTGACTTACTTTCCTTACACACCAAGAATTCCTATTATATTATAATTGTAATTGATTTACTTTAATTCCTACTGTAAATAGATTTAGGAATTTATTATTTACTTGCCCATTCAGGTTTCGTTGTATTATATGTAACAACCCGATCCTTAAATAATATTTACTTAATATTTTATTAGAGGAAAAGATAATTATACCCTTAGAATATTTTATTAGGTTTTAAGTTGACGTTTTGATCGGGATGGAATCTGGAGATTTTGTTGGTACTGTTGCGTAGAGCGTGATGAAACGAGTCCGTAGACACGTAGTGGACTCGAATCGGACTTGTAACAAGGAAAATACGAGCAAAATGCGAAAAAGGGCAAAATAATAATTTTGAGAAAAATCAGATTTTTAAATCTGATTCTCCCCTTTCTCTCTCCTCACTCTCTCTTCCCCGCGACACCCCCCCCCCCCCCTTTCTGGTTTTCCAACCGACGCCACCCCTCCTCCCAGCCACCACCATCGACGCCGGCCAGCCTAGATCGGACCGGCGACTCCCCAGCCACCCAACCCAACGTCTTTCCCAACCAGCCGCTGCCCTGGTTTCGCCGGAAAAACCAGAAAATCCCGCCGGTTTTGACATAATTTCGTCGGCTTCGTTCGTCGTCATCCGGCCACCAAATCGGATGAACTAGGCACCCGGGCACCAGGTGACCCGCAGGAGGGACCTTCAAAGGGTCCAGCTAGCTCAGAGTATCTGTGAGTGGACTGTTTGTTTTATAAACGTTTTATGCAATTTATTTTCATTATTTGATCTTGAATAAGTTTTACTGAATACGGCTTCCTAGCATGATTTGATAAATTTAAATATTTCTATTTATTTATGTGCTGCCTAGTGGAACATTTAAAAAGGGATTTGGAAAGTCAGAACTGAGGTATTAACATATTAATTGGCAGTAGGTTTTAAGGAATAGTTTTGTAACTGGTTTTATAAGCTTTAACCTTTCTCATAATTACCTATATATATTTATTTTAAACCACCATAGGTACCCAAGGTTGCCTTCAGTATAATAAATGTTGCCTCGGAAATAAAGTTGCCTTCGGAATAAAATTATGCTGCCTTCGGTTATATTGATGTCAACAGACATCTAGTTGCCTTCGGGTAAGTCAGCATGCTAGACACCGCCCCACGAGTTTCGAGGACGCCCAAACCGTGGGTGTGAGAAACGCGGCTCAGATGGACCAAGTGTCCCCTGAATCCCGCGAGATTGCGGCTCGGGTGACCTTGTGTTTCCCGAGGTCTGCTAGAACGTGTCACTCCGATGGCACGAGAATGGAATTGACGGATAATATGGAATTGACGGATTATAAGGAATTGACGGAAACTAAAGGAATTGACGGAATTATAAATGAGTACACCTAGGTGGTAGATTAAAAGTTGATTTCAATGCTTTCAATGATTTAATGTTGACCAAGTATGGGATTGATTATATATATGTATATATATATATATATATATATATATATATATATATATATATATATGAATGCATTGATTTCAGTACGAGTATTTATTTAAGAAATGTTTTAGTTTTACAACTGTTTTTACAGGGGGGTTAGTATGTTCATGTGCTATTTTTGTTAAAACTTTGTTTTTGGTCCACTCACCTTTTAATGTCTTGCGCCCCCAGGCAATAGTCGTGCATCAGTGCGCCACCACCGGGCCGAGTCCATCTTCCACTACATCCCTTGACCACGTAGGGTTTTGATTAGTTGTGTTTTATACTTGTAACCTAATCTGTATAGATGCTCTGATATTGCCCTAGAACACATGTCTAACTGTTAGTATGTATTTTTTTTGTATGCTGGCAGTTGGTGTATATTTTATATGCATGTTGACAGGTGTAATCTTGGGTTTGGTCCGTTTCAGGGGAGACTCTGCTGAGTTTTTCGGCAGAAGTCAAACCCCAGTTGTTTTAAAAAATTTTGACTAGAAGGGCAATTAGGTCATTTGTGGCCGGCACTTGCCAGGTGTCGGACACGCACAGGGGTTGGCTCGGATTTCAAAGTGGAATTTGGGTCGGGTCCTGTCATTATAAATATGACCTCCTACAATGAGAAGAATACACAGAAAATTCCCACAAACAAATATTCTCTTATTAGGTTTTATATTTTAGCATGGTATCAGAGCGGCGATCTTGAAATTGCTAACTCTAGTTTCAAACCCCGCTGCTGCTATGGGGGTTGATGATTTTTTCAACCCTCATGGAGGTAGCACCACCGACTCATTCTCTCCATCTTAACCAACCATAGCCGAGCTGAGTGTCCAAGTGGCTCAGCTCCTACAGATGCAACATTTGATCCCGAACCCGATCCTGAATAAGGATCCTATTTTGAAGACCCTGAACCCGATCTTGAATCAAGATCCTATTTTGATGACCCTGACCCTGACTACGACGACGACTCCGACCATGACTCCGATGATGACCTTGACCTCGACTCTGATGATGACCCCGACCCTGACCCCGAATTTGTCTATGATTCAGACCCAGATCTCGACTTCGACTCCGACTCCAGCCCTGACTCAGGCTCAGATCCCGATATGAATTCCTACTGTATCCTATGCATCTTCCGCTGCACAAATTATGACTTCCCGACTGACGACCCCGACACACGGACGAGATTGCTCATATTGTGGTGATCCGAGACACACTTGTGGGACTTGTTTTAATTTGCATGGCTACCCTAAATGGTGGGCTACTCTCAAAGATCGAACACAACGCGATATGACTAGTAATGGTATTGGTTATGGATTCCATATTTCGGATAAGATTGATTCTATTAGTTGGATAATTGATTCTGGTGCCACTGATCATATGACATTTGATCTTGATGATTTTCTGAATACTATAACCTCGACGAACTTGTATTTCTAACACCAATGGAGTTACTTATCCTGTGACGGGCTTGCACTGTTGCACTCTCATGCTCTCTTTCACTATCTAATACTTTACTTGTTCCATCTTTGTCTAATAAATTGATGTCTGTTAATCAACTTACTGAACAATTGAATTGTTGTGTACTAATTTATCTGAGTTTTTGTTTGCTTCAGGATATTCATACTAAGGAGATTCTTGGTCGTGGTACTAAGAGAGGGGGGCTATATTATGTAGATGACTTTAGTCCCAACATGGCTAATAGTGTGACGTATCCCTCTTATAGCAAACAAAAGCAAATCTGGTTGTGGCACCGTTGATTGGGACATTCGTCTTTTAGTTATATGAAGCATCTTATACTAGATTTATTTTCAGGTTTCAAGGACTCTGACTTCACATGTGACACTTGTATTTTGGCCAAGAGTCACCGTATGCCCTATCCGTTGAGTACAACCAAGTGTACTAATCCGTTTACGTTAATTCACTCTGATGTCGGGGGACCTTCACCTATCACTGCTCCTTCTGGCGTTCGGTGGTTTGTCACATTCGTAGATGTTTGTATGCGGATGACATGGCTTTATTTGCTAAAGAATAAAAATGAAGTGTTTTCCTGTTTTTAGTTCTTCCACAAACAGACCAATCTCCTGAGAATATCCCTGAGGTAACTACTCCTCCTACACTTGTGAATTTAGAGGATAAATCTATTGGATACCAATTACCTTTCAGGAAAAATCGCGGGAAGCCACCAAACTGTTATTCACCTGATATTGGCAAGACGTCCAAGTATCCAATTGCAAATCATGTATCCACTGAGAAGCTGTCTGAACCACTCAAGGCTTTTGTGCATCAGTTGTCTGCTATCCATATTCCAACGAAGGTCTCTGAAGCATTGAAAGATCCTAAGTGGGTGCAAGCTATAAAGAGGAGATGAAAGCTCTTGAAAAAATCAAACTTGGACATTGGAGACTATACCACGAGGAAAAAAGACTGTTGGATGTAGATGGGTGTTTACTATAAAACACAATGTAGATGAATCTATCGAGCGATACAAGGCAAGACTTGTGGCAAAAAGGTACACACAGACCTATGGTATAGACTATGAAGAAACCTTTGCACCGGTTGCAAAGTTGAACACCGTCATAGTCTTATTGTCCCTTGCAGCTAATTTGGATTGGCCACTACACCAGTTTAATGTAAAGAATGCTTTTCTACATGGCAAACTCACGAAGGAGGTGTACATGGACATTCCTCTTGGATATAATACTACTCAGACTGGAATAGTATGCAGGTTACGAAAAGCATTGTATGGATTGAAACAGTCACCACGTGCATGGTTTGGACAGTTCACCATGGCAATGAAGAACAATGGTTTCAAACAGAGCAACTCAGATCATATTCTATTCTTGAAACATCGAAAAGGGAAGATAACGGCATTAATAATCTATGTTGATGATATGATTATTATTGGGAATGATAAACAAGAAATATCACAACTACAAGACTATTTGGCTATTGAGTTTGAGATGAATGATCTAGGTGGACTCAAGTATTTCTTGGGAATTGAGGTGGCTCGATCGTAGCAAGGCATATTTCTCTCTCAAAGGAAATATATCTTGGACTTGTTGACAGACACAGAAATGCTAGATTGCAAACCTGCGGACACTCCTATTGTTCAGAATCATCATCTTGGAGAATATCCGGATCAAGTTCCAACTAACAAAGAAAGATATCAAAGGTTAGTGGGAAGATTTATCTACTTGTCTCATACTAGGCCAGACATTGCTTATGCGGTGAGTGTCGTCAGTCAATTTATGCATTCTCCAAGTGAAGACCACATGAATGTAGTTATTCGGATACTTAGATATTTGAAGTCTGCTCATGGAAAAGGACTTACGTTCTCAAAACATGGTCATCTGAATATTGATGGTTACACAGATGCAATTGGGCAGAAAGTATAACAGATAGGAAATCCACATCCGGTTACTTCACATTTGTGGGAGGTAATTTGGTTACATGGAGAAGCAAGAAACAGAAGGTGGTCGCCTTATCCAGTGCAAAAGCTGAGTTCAGAGGTATGACCAAAGGAATTTGCGAACTCATTTGATTAAGGAGGTTGCTTACTGAACTTGGGTATATACCTACATATGTAATGAATCTCTTTTGTGACATCAAGGCTGCAATAGCTATTGCACAGAATCTAGTTCAACATGATCGCACCAAACATGTTAAGGTAGATCGACACTATATCAAACAGAAGCTTGAAGCTAAAGTGATTCAGTTTCCTTTCGTAAAGTCCGAGGATCAATTGGTGGATATTTTGACAAAGGCAATTTCCAGTAAAGCGTTCCACAATTCACTGGACTAGTTGGGCATTGGCGACATCTATGCACCAACGTGAGGGGGAGTGTTGGCGTGACTTGTGGACTGTTGACCTACTTTCCTTACACACCAAGAATTCCTATTATAATTGTAATTGATTTACTTTAATTCCTGATTTCCTACTGTAAATAGATTTATGAATTTATTATTTACTTGCCCATTCAGGTTTCGTTGTATTATAAATACGACCTCCTACAAGGAGAAGAATACACAGAAAATTCCCACAAACAAATATTCTCTTATTAGGTTTCATATTTTAGCATCACTATGGTGCCAAATATGGATACATCTTCTTCAGTGACCAAATGCAACAACAAATTGAATTGATATCACGCACAATCCACAAAGTAATAAAAATCTTTGATTCAACAACCAAAAGTACGCATACTCAAACCTACAATATAACTCTAACGTGCAACGGCAGATCCGTATTAAAGGCCGAAAGTTTAAAAGAAAAAAAGTCTCCTAAAGAGAAAATAAAACACAACAAAGTTCTAAAGAGTTCCTGAAATTAGAAAGAAAAAAAAAAAAACTAAGGAGTAGGAACACCGCTCCACATCCTCTCGGGCAACCCGAAGAGAGCCATAGTTGCATACCATCTAAACCCATAATGCAATATCAGCTAAACCTGAACCCGATTCACCTCGACATATTTCTCACATTGCAACTCCAAATCCATGTTGAAGGCTGACAACTGGAGTTAAATTAGAGGAGAGAGGATAGGAAGAGAGAAGAGAGGAGGGCGAAGGAAGGAAGGCCGCCGACCTCTGGGGTTTCCTTAGTTGTTTTCTCAATATTTATTGTATTTTTATTCTTTTTTTATTTGGGTTATTTTATTATTTTATTCATTTATTATAGGCATTTGTTTGCTTAATTAACCCACATGTAACTTACGTTTGCTTTGGTAAAGTTACTTTCCTATTTTGGAGAAACCTGAGTGAGAAAGTCTAGGGCTGCTAGTTTTGTTTCCACTTATGGAAAGTCAAGCTGCAACAGGAATTAGGGAAGTGGCCTCATCGCCATACCGTTTTCCTTGTTTCTTCTACTCATTTTCTTGTTATCTTTTCCCATCCTCTGTTGTTCGGTTTGAGCCTTTAGAGTACTCATTGAAGCAGCAGTTACGAAAATAGGAAAGAGGAACCTTTTTTTCGTTGCCTTTGAGTCAGATTGTTTTTGCCTGTCAATGTATAACTTGCTTGCAAGATTCCATGCATCTCAGAAAAATCTTTATTAAGTTCATTGTATATACATGAAACTTCATTAATTTGTTTCATTGGAAGCTGATCGTTTTGGGTATTGAAATTTAGGGCCCGTTCCATTTGGTATCCTACTTGGATTCAATTTTATAAATTCAAAAACAAATTTTAAATCCAAAACTTAAAAAACCAAAACCTAAAACAAACTCTAAAACAAACTCTAAAACACCCCATTATTGAAAACCAAAAAATGAGGTTTCTTCTCTCTCTCTCTCTCTCTCTCTCTCTCTCTCTCTCTCTCTCTCTCTCTCTCTCTCTCTCTCCGGTTGGTGGTTCTGGGTCAACACCATCGTTCGCAGCTTTGTCAAGGCCTCCTTCGTCCACTACCCAAAATTGATCAATCTTTTTTCATTTTTTGGGTTTCTAGGGTTTCTATTGAAAGCTCACAGATTTTCCTTGTCTTTTGTTAACTTCAATTTGGGAATATAGGGTTTCTGATTTTAATTTCAATTTTTAAAAATAGTTTGGAATTCAATACCGAACAAATTTTTAGATCTTAAAATCACTATTTGAAAACTCATCTTTTTTATTAAAAAAAATTATAATTTTTGAGTAGGATATCAAATAGAGCCTTAGTTTTCACTTTATTTTTATGAAGGGATGGCATTTATGGTGAATAAATTAGAGGCTAAATTGCATAAATGGTCCCTAAATTGTCCCTAAATTGTACCATGAATGTGGGTGCGGATATGAGAGTGGTGAGGTGCATAGATCCCTTGAGAATACGGATGGTAATAGGCTGAATCGGGGGTGGGTATGTCATCCCCATCCCCATTAAGCTTTTTTCCCCAATCTCCGCCTTCATACCCACAATATTCATATCGGGGATTCACCATCCCCTCCTTTGTTGGGAAATGGGTTCCCCTACCTGCCCCATTACAGAAGAAAAAATCAATATAAAACTACTCTGTTGAAAGAAAAAAAAAAAAAGAAGAACTAGGGCAAGATAATGAATATATAAAAAATATACGTATAAAACAATATAAGAATGTTTACATGTTGAATGGAAGTTAACTAAATATTTAATAAGTAGGGTGGTTTAAGATTCGTATAAATTATATAAATATATAATATAATAATAGGAAATATAAAACTTTAATAACATATATATATATACAATCGCTGCGAAGATGGTAGTGTGGTTTAAAATACCATCCCCACCCCTCCCTGAACGCCATACCCAAAAAATTCCCTGTATCCGTCCCTATATCCGTTTTTTATCCTTCATACCTAACCCATTAGGGTCGAATCTCCTCAAAGACCCTTACCCGCGGGGAAAATCGTCATCCCTACTTGAGAACCATGATCTATCTAAACACTTCTTTAATAGCAACTACTATTAGAATTCATGGATGAAAATGAGAATCTTGCTATAATTCAAGGACTATATCTACAATTTAGCCACACAAAAATCATACAAAAAGGGTGTATTGCAAATTTATGTCCCTAAACGTCTATGATTATTTCACTTTGGTCCCTAAGAGCCTTGCATGACAAATTGATCACAGAACTTTTGCAAGTGTTTTAATTAGTCGAAGGAATGAACATGTCATTACCAAAAATAGATTACAAAAAGTCCAATATAAAGTCAAAAAAAGAAAAATAAGGACTCAACAAAAGAAAAAAGAAAATAAAACTCCAATTACAAGTACAAAATACGAGCCCAAAACAACAAAACAACCCAAAAAATACAAAAAAACCCTAGAATATTAGATCCTGCAAACAATAAGTCGCTACTGTCGCCACCACCATCAGAAGAAGAAAGTCCAGAGGAACCAATAAATGGGATCTATAGAGCATGGGTTTGAGTTTGGAGGAGCAACCCACCAACAATGATCATACTCAAGTGATCAAAGTAGGGGACAAAATGGATGCTTAAGTTACAGAGCTCACATCTCCATAAAGTGGGAGAGGAGATGCATCCCACTCCCAAACACCCCCCCTCCCCCCCCCAAAAAAAAAGCTTAAGTTATAGAGCTCACATCTCCATAAAGTGGGAGAGGAGATGCATCCCACCCCCAACCCACCCCCCCCCCCCCCCCCCCTCCTCCCCGAAAAAAAGTTTGTATGGCGATGATGGGGGGGGGGGGGGGGGGGGGGGTTGGAGCGAGCCAAAAGAAAAGCAAAAATTTTTTTTAAGTGTTTTTAATATGTAAAAAATGTTGATTTCCTTTATAATTTATATTTATTAAAATTAAAATAAAAAGTCACATGTCCACAAATGGCTTACAACCCCGCCAATCCATTTCCTTTATTTCTTAATGTACTTCATGTCTTTCAAAACTACATCCCTCTTACAAACCTAATTTTAGAAAAAATAATATTTCACAAAGTGTAGGAATCAAATCACTTACAAAATAAACTAAAACCTAAGAAACATTCTCATAGGAGCAATACAGAGGTTTTTTTTTTGTTTTTTTTTTGAGAAAGAGAATTCATTCATAGAACCAAAGACATACAAAGAACGACATGATACAGTGGCCTTGTTAAAACCTTCCTAGGACAACCTCATAGGATAAACTTCAAGGGAGGAAAGAGTATCACACATGTTATGGACTAACAAGAGAGTCCGATTCAAGTGACTTTGGACCAATACAATAAAAGAACAAATCAAAAACAAAAACTAACACAGACCTCCAACGAGAACCACAATTATAGACCAACACAGTAGACCCACATGTGAGGACCGCAGAACATCCCAACTGTCAAAAGAAGCCTTATATGAGCAAAATCATAGTCCTTTGACACCCACACAAACTGCAAGGCATACCATAGTAGAAACTAGGAGAGGACACTTAGGAGAAACACATAAACAACAACAAAAGAACCCTTGAGAAGCACTCTACTTCAACTCCGAACTGGACAAAGAAAACCTCCAATGACCAAACATAGTTCTTTGGTCGGCGCAGAGTAGAGAAGAGCACCACATCCCAACAACTACCACCAGCGTCGCTACTGTCGCCACCATTGAAACAGAGACAAAACATCAGCCATCAAGTATCACAACTCTCCTGAGGAGAGACAAAATCTAACGCTACCACATAAACGACAATAAAAGGACTCCCGAGAAGCACTCTACTTTAACTCATCTAGATTAGTTAGGGAAGGGAAAGGGAGGAGAGGAAGGGATAAGAGGAAGGGAAAAGATAGAAGAAAAAGATGGGGAGATGAGGAGAGGAAGGGGAAGATGGGAGGAGGAGAGGAGGGGCAGTGGCCACCTCCCCCCTTAGCTTCCTTGCGGTTGGTTGTCGGCAAGAAGAAAAGGGGCTAGAATATGGCTAGGGTTTTATTTTTGGACAGCCCACACACTGTTCGTATTGGCCAATTGTTGCTAGTGGCTTTTTCGGCTCAATACAGAGGTTAATGAGACTACTTATCCACATATTAAACACACTCGATAGAGTTGAAGGACTAACTTAAGACAAAAAAGGAATTCAGAATTAAAGTGGACAATCCAAAAAGCATAGGGGCAAAATTTAATTAAAATCAAAAAAGAAAACATGGAGAAAGTGCAAAACAACTCCTTAGCATTTATTGTATTTGGTCAAAACTCCTTGGTATATGCACCGGTTGAATGTTGAATTTAATAATAATGTAGAGAATTAACTGAATTCCATGGGAAAACGATTTAATGTATGCAAGCAGGTTTGGCAACGTGTGCTTTCACCATCAGCGTGCTTGCTCTTATTAATCAAACTTATATACGAAAAAGAGAAAGCCAATATGACAAGCAAGTAGAAAAATATACGTAAAACAAAAACCGTCATCTATGAAAACGATCCTTTGATCTCATAAAAAATAAAGAAGATTTATTGAGAAAAAAATAATTATTGACTAACTATCCTTTGGTGTATTGGTACTGGTTTGATACCGAGACCTGATGATGTTACTTTATCCAAAATAATATCTATTTATTTTTAAAAGGAAAAATTCACGGTGCTTGATGAATCTCAGATTCTAAATAACTTTTGTTTTATCTTCTTTAATTTAATTAATCCTTTAAAAAATATATATATATATATATATAATAAAATAAAATCACATGTCAACTACAATGTTAATGTTTTGAAGTGTATTTTGGTCACAAATGGCTTACAACCCCGCCAATCCATTTCCTTTATTTCTTAATGTAATTCTCGCTTTTCAAAACTACATCCTTCTTACAAACCTAATTTCAAAAAAAATAAAAATTCACAAAGTGTAGAGAATCAAATCACCTACAAAATAAACTAAAACCTAAGTAACATTCTCATAGGAGCATATGCACCGATTGAATGTTGAATTCAATAATAAGTTAATTTAGAGAATTAACTGAATTCCATGGGAAAACGATTCAATGATGCAAGCAGGTTTGGCAACATGAATATCTTCTCTTTTGACCATTTGTTGATTTTGGTGAAATATCATCAATAACATGAATATCTTCTAAATCTTGTGTATCACCATCCAAATCAATATAATCAACTTTATCAGTATGAGTCATAACTTCATCAGTAGAATTTGATACACAAGGTATTGCTGAATTAATATCATCAATCAGCTTTAATTCAATATTTTCATGTGTAGACACTTCTTCGGTACCTATGGAATTAGAACTAGAAGCAATCAAGACCCTGATACTTCTTTTTCACTTGCCAAAAGACTAATGACCAGAGAAATTAAAAGGGCTTCGATTAAAAAGTTGCAGACAAAAGTATAGGAATAAACGATTAAGATTATGAGGGTATTAATGACTTGTTTTATATGAAGTTAACAACTACAGAGCAAGGCGATAACACAAAGTGATAAAGTTAGCAAACAACTACAAAGTGATTAATGACTTTTTTTTTAATGAAAAGTTTGACCTTTTTTTATTTATTTAAGTTTTGGCTCCACGGAAAATATGAATTCCCGCACTACAGAAATTGTGAAATGACGTCTATTTTGGTAGAAATTAAACTCGGGAATTTGATGCCTCAATTTCCATGATTTTTTCCGCGCGTTATTTAATAAATTCCGCGCTTAAGTTGCCAAACAAGGGAATTGTCAATTTCTTCTCTTAAATTCCCGACTTTTAGCTAAATTCCGAGTTATTTTCCCGCATCCAAACGGAGGGTGAGAGAAAAAAAAATAATTATTGATTAACTAGCTTTTGGTGTAGTGGTACTGATTTGATACCGAGATTTGATGATATAACTTTATTGTAAACACGTCAGTCGTTATAGAAATATCTTGTAAACATCTTATCGTAACAACAAGTATGTAAGTAATATCCAAAACAATATCTATTTGTTTTTAAAAGGGAAAATACATGGTGCTTGATGAATCTCAGATTCTAAATAACTTTTTTTTTTATTCTCTAATTTAATTAATCCTTTTAATAAAATATATGCACCAAAAAGAATATTTAACAGGTAGAGACAGGTGTCGGCATGGGAATCTTTAATTGGGGTATGAAAAGAAAAAAAGGTGTGGGCTTGAAATGTGGCTTTTTGTTCCCGTCGTCCAAAAAGTGATACTGATATATCAGCCAACACGAGGCCGACGCGACGCAAATTATAAATTTATATAATGACAAAAAATATATATATATATTTACTACGTATTTTTTAATTAATTATTTAGTTTTAATAAATTAGATTTGCTGACGAGAATCTTACTAGAGCGCACGTGTTTACCACTGCCTTTCAGGCCGCTTCTTCGCGTGCACCAGATAGGTCAGTTGACAGCTCAGCATTGGCACGTGTCACGGTGCATTTCCGGTTTTGTTTTGTTTTTTTGTTTTAGCTGAGAGTGACTTTTGAAATATCTTTCTTTTATTTATTTATTTGGTTATTTATTTATTTATCTATTTTCTCCAGTTTGGCATTGCCTCCAAAATCTGTTGACTGGAATATTCAAATAAAAAGGGAAAAATAAAGAGATATTTAGTTATATATTCATTATTAGCACTAGTGATATAGATAAATTCTACACTATTTAATTTCTATGAATAAATCCAAAAAAATCCAAAGAATGACAGTTGGCCCTATTGAATTTAATTTTCATTATTAAATTACTTTGATGTCCTATTGAGTGTTTTGGGGTTTTTTTATTTATGAGGTTTTGGGGTTGGGCTTATTTTAAGAAATACATGACAGTTTTGTAACTTATAGGAAGTTCGAAGCCTCTTTATTATATTGTAAATAGGCTTTGTGTGTGTTTCTAAAGTCCATTTTATATAAGATTTTTCTTTAATAATTTAGGTCCATATATTGGGTATAATAGTGAGTCTCCTAAAAATAAAAGAAACTGCTTGGTCTTTATAAGCCTCGGGCCATAGTTTAATGTTTTCTTTTGGGCATGGCCCCGTTTTTTCACCAAAAAAAAAAAGCGTATAACCATGTCAGACAAAATTTAAATAAAAGGAAAAAGTAAAAAAGTTAGCGTGATGATCCATCCATGTATAATAACTAAAGAGAGTACACCAAATTTCACCTTTCTATCAAAAGGCAAAAAGACACCAAATTTTCACCAAGTCCAACTTTCAATTATTTTTTCATCATTTCAAAAGAGAGATTAAAAATAAAAAATCTTCAATTTCACCCAAGATTTTACTTGTTGCTTTCTATTTTGCCTACTTGATTCCAAATTTGTATTTGATAAAATAAACAGGTATGATTCTCGGCAGACCAAAGAATTGGGCCTGCCTAACTCTCAACCGAAGGAGTGAGACATTTTCCAAGTGTTCTTCAGATCATGGGAACTAATGGGAGACTTTGAAAAAGGCCAAAGGAGAGAGAAATTTTTTAAAAGAAGCCAAAATGGACAAAATTGCCCTTATGTATTTTTGGATTTCCTAAGGAATCCTTTACATTTGCATGTCTTTGGTGTGAAAGTTGAGAGGTTTTTCTGTCATTTTCGAAAAAGCTTTGGCTTTTTCCAATAGTGAAATTTTTTTTGTGGCTAAAACCTAAATTACCTGGAACTAATTTGGTCAACAAGAAAAAAAAAATTCAAAATTTAAAAAGTAGGCTTTCCAATTTCTTTTCCTCTTTAATGACAGGGAAACGTGAGTTAGGTATCACAAGGTGTGGTGTGGTTGGCAAACTGTCACCTTCAGCTGGCGAGCTACCTGGTGCCTCAATGACGAGGGTTCGAAATCAGTTGCAAGTACTTTGTGGTCAGGGGCAAGCCGAACCCCAATTTATGATTAATCTCACCCTTCGAGTGTGGGGACACCTCGTGGTATTTACCAAAAAAAAACATGAGTTAGGTCAGTTAAGCTACCTCATTGCAATTAAGTTTGAATTCAGTTTCACATAATTTAGTGTTGATTATCGCTTGTATAAAATAAATAAATAAATAAATGATAATAACTAAAATAATAAATAAATTGAGGGTACAGGAGCCTTGGATATGCTGCTTCCACCTTTGGTATTCTATGTTTCAAGGTTAAAAAATTGTTGAAGATCCAGTAGAACCTATTCCAAGGGTTCGCTACTGCATGGGCCTGGGGCACCCGACCAAATTTAGTTTGAAAATTTAGGGCTCAAGCCCCATGGGGTGATTGTTATTCATTTGGATGCAAAAGTATCCTTGTCTGTCATGTTGGTATTCCAAAGTTCAGTTCTATATGTATTTTTTTTGGTCACGGAAATAAGCTTGGAAGGAGGTCTACTTCTTGTAAATCATTGTTTGATGCATATAAAAATAATAATTCATCAATAAAAAACACATGTCAAATTGTGATTAACATAAAAGTAAAAGTTCCTACTTCTAAGAAAATAAAATGAACCAAGTCCCGAGGAATACAAAAAGGTCGTAGAGGTAAGAGCTAGACCTGGGAAAGAACTGGCTAGATGGTACATTTTCCCCTCCTAATTTTCCCATATTGGGGTCAATTCTTATATATATATGCAAAGGGGTCTAACTAATCAATTCTCTAGATATCAACACAAATATAATAATTGTAAAATCATAGAGAGAGAATATAAAAAAATGATGATTATCATTTCACATGATTAATGAAATTTTAGTTTTCATCCCTCCTACTATAATGTGTATTTTTGGTGGTTAAAAGTACAATTTATATTAATCTTCTTGTCATACGAATGTAGATGCCTCACTATTTCTTTAAATTAAAATTTTAAAAACCAAGTATAGCAGCTCGGCAGTACTATTTCTTTTCACAAAAAATTAGGAAAACCCGAGTATAGCCGAACGTCTATACTTTTTCTTTTAAAACAATTAGGAAAAAACCGAGTATAGGAGCATGGCTATACTATTTCTTTTAAAAAAATTAGAAAAATCCGAGTATATACTTTTTCTTTTCTTTTCTTTTCTTTTTTTAAAGAGAGGAAAAAACCGAGTATAGCCGTGCGGTTATACTATTTAATAAAAAAGAAAAAAAGGACCCTCCTAGTTGTATTAGTTTATACTTTATAGATATTAATTTGGTATAGCCGCGAGTCTATACAAATAAAATACGTATGTGTTTTATTCCGCAAAATTTTGGCAAATTACAACTTCAAAGTTCAACAACTATATATTATGTGAGAATTATGTGTTAATACGTCAATTTTGTGTGTATTATTGAAAAATTTGTAAAAAATTTGTGTATTAAATATGAAAAATACGTACATATATGTCCAATACGAGTATTGTACGTTTGCTTTTTAAAAAACATGAATTTTACAGAGTCTTTAAGACATACAAAACACGAATGTAGTATTGAAAAATAAGTACGTACACGTATAATATTGTATTAAACATGAAAGTGCTAAATTCTTTACACAGGTAATAACTTTGGAAAAGTCAAAAATCAAAAGGAGACTCGGGTAATAGCCTAATAGTAACGGATAATGCTCTAAACTACTCTTATGGATAAACAAAATTCGGGAAAAAACCGAGTATAGCCTATTTCTTTAAATTAAAAATTTTAAAAATTGAGTATAGCCGGAAGGCTGTACTATTTTCTTTTTTAAAAAATTATGAAAAAACCAAGAGGGGTCGGGCGGCTATACTATTTAATAAAAAAAATTAAGAAAAGAAATTGGGGGTAACCACAGTATAGCCGCGCGGCTACACTATTTCTTTAAAAACGTGTATAGCCGCCAAGCTGTACTATTTCTTTCAATAAAATTACGAAAACCCGAGTATAGCCGCGCGGCGATACCATTTCTTGTTAGGGCTAGTTTGGCATTGCTGTGCTGTGAAAATAATCGCTGTCAGATTTGTTGTGAGAGAAAGCAGTTTGGCGTTTAGTAAATTTTTTGTTATTAGTGTTGTTTGTACAATAATCAGTTTTTGAGTGTTTGGTAATTTTTTTTGTAAAAGTGCTGTGAGCTGTGTATAATGACTAAAAAGGACATTATGCTGAAATGACTTTTCTGTTCAAGTGTTTGGTAAAAGGAAAAGCACTTTCACTTTAGCTTATATAATTTTTTTGTATTAAATATGTTTCCATCACACTCTAAAAATTATTTTAATTATAAAATAAATAAAGTATTCCATTAAAAATAAGTAAAATTTTCAATAATATGGTCATCACTATAGCATATTCCTAACGCCAAATGTAACTCATCTATCAATATATATGGGTCTCTTTGGTAACTTTCTTTGTTAGAGAATGATTTACAGGAAAAACAAATGACTGAAGTTGGTAAACAGATGGCAGACAAAGTTTTCTTATCATTGTAATGAAAAACAAAAACTGGCAAATTAGGTAATTAGTTTTCAAGCATTACATTTGGGTTTTCTTTCAACGATATGATCAAAGCACATTAACTATTAATGACCCAAATATCTTTCAATCAAATATTATATATAACGTATAGGGAAAATGGAAGTGTGCCATGTTAAATTGGGCACATCAGTAAGCTATCGTTGAGATATGAACAGATTTGGTTGGAACCTGTAAAAGCCAACTAGTTCTAAAGTCACTGTTTCCTTTTCAAAGGACAAATGCTAACCTTGCAAAGTCAATCGATTCAATTAGTCTAATGCTAGATTGATAAACTCATTGCTGGAGCATTAGGTCCAAACAGGGCATGAACTATTGAACAGAAAAGGAAAAAAACAGGGTATGAACAAAACAACCATTTCTCTGTAACCAGATCGAAATATCAAAGTTTTCAGACCACTCATAATCCCTTGGATTCAACTCCAGCCTCCAGGGGCGTGACATTTTATATCTCTTTAATTATTTCGACACTTCACAATTATTTTTTGGAATTTATGAAAAGAAAAATTAATCCCATTAAGTCTAGAACCAGTGAACCATAAATGCACAGCTTGGTCAATTTGATGTGTCTCTGGAGCCCGAGCACAGAAGAAGCAGGCTTCAACATCATGAGCCCGAGCACAGAAGAACACAGCCATCGTATTACAGAAAACCAACAACAATAACAATTGATACTTAAAACCCTAAAACTTAAAGAGAAAGAAGGAAGAATGAAATTGAGAATATACCTCTTACTTGAGTCTTGTGGCTTCTTAGGAGTGCGCTTCAATTGATCAAACAAGAAAACAAATGGAGGAAGAATGGAAGAGAAGGAGAAGAGTGCCCTGCGGCGTGGGAAGGAGAAGACGCTCAAGAAGAGGAGAGCGTGAAATCATATCGGGGTATTTTCGAAATTTTGTAATATTCATTAAACTCAGCGCCTCCTCAAATCTGATTATCGTATAATCAGAAATTGAAAGCAGCTCATTAGCTGCTTTCCTTTATTGCTTTCTCCCACAACAATTTTTAATAATAAGTGATTTTCTCATAGGTTACCAAATGGGCTGGGCTTCTTAAAATTTTTTAAAAATCACTTATCACTCCAAATAAGCAATGCCAAACGGGTAATTAATACATTAGCAAAACCTATTCGATTTAAAAAAAATTAGGAAAAACCGAGTATAGCCAGTCGGCTATACAATTTCTTTTTAAAAAAAATTAGGAGAAACCGAGTATAGCCGGGCGGTTATACTATTTCTTTTTTAAAAAAAATTAGGAAAAACCGAGTATAGCCGTATTTCATTTTGAAAAATTAGAATAAATGGAGTATAGCTGTTCGGCTATACGATTTCTTTTTTAAAAGGACCCTCCTAGTTGCATTAGTTTTTACTATATAGATATTAATTTGATAGAGCCGCGCGGCTATACCAATAAAATTTGTACATGTTTTATTCTGCATAAATTTGGCAAATTACAACTTCAAAGTTCAGCAGAGATATAATACGTGAGAATTATGTGTATAATACATGAATTTTGTGTGTATTATTGAAAATTTTGTAAAACATGGGTGTATTAAATATAAAAAATACATACGTACATGTTCAATACGAGTATTGTACGTGTGCTTTTTAAAAAACGTGAATTTTACCGAGTCTTGAAGATGTATACAAAACACGAATGTAGTATTGAAAAATAAGTAAGTACGTGTATAATATTGTATTAAACGTGAAAGTGCTAAATTCTTTATACGGGTAATAACTCTGGAAAAGTGAAAAAATCAAAAGGAGACAATAAAGACTTAGATAATAGCCCAATAGTAATGGATAATGCTCTAAACTACTCTTATCGATAAACAAAATTGGGGAAAAAACCGAGTATAGCTTATTTCTCTAAATAAAAAATAAAAAAAACTGAGTATAGCCGCGCAATGAAAAATTTGAAAAAAACCAAGAGTAGTCGTGTGGCTATACTATTTAATAAAAAAACTTAAGAAAAAAGGACCACCCTAGTTGCATTAGTTTATACTTTATAAATATTAATTTGGTATAGTTGTGTTGCTATACGAATAAAATATGTACGTGTTTTATTCGGCAAAATTTTGGCAAATTACAACTTCAAAGTTCAGCAGCTATATAATATGTGGGAATTATGTGTATAATACATGAATTTTGTGTGTATTATTGAAAATTTTGTAAAAAATATGTGTATTAAATATGAAAAATACATGTGTACATGTTCAATACGAGTATTGTACGTGTGCTTTTTAAAAAATGTGAATTTTACGGAGTCTTGAAGACGTATACAAAACACGAATGTATTATTGAAAGAGAGGTACGTACGTGTATAATATTGTATAAAATGTGAAAGTGCTAAATTCTTTATACGGATAATAACTCTGGAAAAGTGAAAAATCAAAAAGAGACAATAGGGACTCGGGTAATGGCATAATAGTAATATAGATAATGCTCTAAACTACTCTTATAGATAAACGAAACAATTAAATAAACCGAGTATAGCCGCGCGGCTGTACTATTTCTTTTTTAAAAAATTAGGAAAAATCGAGTATAGCCAGCTATACTATTTCTTCTTAAAAAATTAGAAAAAATCGAATATAGTCGCCTAGCTATACTATTTCTTTTAAAAAATTAGAAAGAACTGATTATAGCCACAGGGCTAAAAGATGATTAAGCAAAATTTATTGCAATTGCATATTTGGTGCTGCACCAATAGATAAGGTTATGTAAAACAAAGATAAAATGGAGTTAGAAGGTCAAGTCAATCTCAAGTAGTAGGGGCCATTACTCATAAGAACAAAGACGTTGATGTCTTACGCCCAAAAAAGATGCAATCTTTGAGCATTTGAAGATCTATCAGATAGAGCTGATTTCGTGAATAATTTTATGACATGTTTACTAATCCAATACGGATTAGGAGGAATTGAATTGAGAAGGAGTTGGATTGAGGAGAATTAGATTCGGATTCCTATTGAAGCTGTTTACTAAACCATATGGAATTTGGGTAGGAGTGGTGCTAAATGTTCTCGTTGTTGGGTTAAAGTTGTAGGGGCTTTTTCGTTCCAGCAGCTTGACGAATGGGCCTGGGCTGCTGTAAAGAGCAAATGGCTGGAATCACCCCTTGTGTCTGAGTTCGAGAATCAAACCCCAAGTGTGCTTCGAAAGGGTTGTAAAGCCTTAGGAAACACCTTGGTTACCTTCACCAACGAAAATAATGGCTGCTCACAGATAAATTCTTGGCTTGGCATGAGAAGCTTGCGGCATGGAAGCAAAATCGACATGAGTTTAGCACTAAAGAGAAAATTAAGTGTTCCTAGGGGAAAGATGGGGTATTAAGGTAGGAGAGAAAGGGTTTTGTAGAGAGGTTTGGTTGAGAATGATGGAAAGAGAGAAGAAGATGGCTTGAGTGCTTTTTCAGGCAGCTTGACAGAGATTCTGTCAAATGTGAGAACAGTCTGCCAGAAGAGGGAGAATGGGAGAGAAGGGAGAATGGAGCACGAAATTGCTGGGTTTTGCATGCAAGAGAGGAAGCTTGCTCTCTGGATATGTGTTGTGATGATGGGTAGGAAATGCCTCTTTTTATAGGCGCTGGAAACTATCATTTTTCAAGAAACCCTAATGGTTTCTATCCAATTTGGCCAAGCTTTTTCCTTCCTTTTTTTAATGGCCAGGTCTGATGAGGGAAAGAGAATGGGTATGCATGCTGGTTCAAATGGTGATCTGCGCTCCAATATCCCTTGGTCCTTTGGATGTTGTAGCTTGGAACTTGTTCCTTCCTGCGCTGAAGCCTCTTAGTAGCTCTGCGCACATGGTCCTCCCAATTTCCATCGTGGCTTTTTGCTTCAGCCAAGTGCTGGAGCTTTGCAGCTCTTCTATTGTAATTGTATGGGCCAAGTTGGTTTATTGAGTAAGTGGGCTATCTCTTTCAAGCATTGGGCTTTTTATGGTTGAGTCAATAAGCTATTTTGGTTGGGCTATTTTGGTTAGGATATTTTGATTGGGATATTTTGGTTGGGATAACTCTCTTTGTGCTCACCCATATGTTTGGGCCTAAGAAATGGGCTTGAGTTCCGAGGCTCCCAAGCAACCTGGGACTTCCATTTCTCGGCCCATCAATGGGCCTCATGTCGATTTCTTACCATCCATACCACAACCTACTCAAGCAAAGCCCCAGGCATCTTGCGTGGCTTGGGTCCACTTAAGCTTATAGCGTGGCGTGTTGCTTATTTGCTTGGCGTGGCATGTGTGCAAGCGCATATGACGAACTTTCGCGTGCCCAAATCGGGTTTCTTCTCGGTAAGATATTGCATTTGGCCGAGAATTTATTTGGGCCGAACCGTGACTTTTTTGGGCCTCAACAAAAGTAGATGACAAATATGGAATTTTTAAAATTGTGTGAGGATATAATAAGTAAAAAAGATAAATTCATAAAGAGTTAGTTCTCCAGGAATTAGAATCCCACTTCCCACCCAAGAATTGAATTCCTCGAAAATCAGGAATTGAGCCCCACTTACTTTTTAATTCCTTGATGTGAAGTAAACGCAGGAATCCTCCATAATTAGAATTCAAATCCTGATTCTAATCCCAATTTCTTATTAGTAAAGACACCATTAGTAAAAACACTTGAAAACTTCCGGGTGGAGAAAAACCATAATTGATTCTATCAATTGTAGCATATGAAAGTAAATACAATTCTATTGTATTATTTGTTAATATCATATTCCATCTATTTCTCACCAAATTTACGGTTGATTTTTCAGTTCTTGATTATATACTATTTGTACATTTTCGACATTTCCTATGTAGAAAAACTTGTGTGAAAATGGGGATACCATTGTTTGCAATCCCTAGCCAATCACAGACTGACTTGTAAAAAAATTATCACAAGTGACATTCTGTGATTGATCGGAGATAGCAAACAATGGCCTACTCCCACTAAAGTTGCTTTGGTTGAACAACTTTTTAAGAAAACATAGATCGATCAACCCAAAAGATGGGTGATTTGTTTAAAATTGTTTAGAAGGTCGGGTCGAATAATTTAATAGAGAATTGTGTATTGTGTGAACAATTAATCGAGAAAAACTTAGTTGCAATGAAGATAGCATTGTTTTGCTATCCCGGACCAATAATGTCATGCCATGTGAAGTGTTATCACGCATGTCATAGCATTATTGGGTTTTTTTTTTTTTGGTTAAGGTAATTCATTTCATTAAAAACAGCCCATCACTAATAGGTGCAAGACCTCAGCCCAACAGAAATCTAAAAAGAAAATTAGCATAGTTGGGCCCCAAAAACAGACATCCAGCCCAATACAACCACAAAGGAAACACCATAAATCTAAGAAGCTACAACTACCACGTCCCACTTGTTGCGCCGCTGTTGCACATCCAGAACTGCCAGAGATGGGTAACCAGTAACCTGACATACAAGTGCTTAAAATGGAAAATGGTGGTGGACAAACCACCCACGCAAAAGGTGCTACCATAGTCCAAGAAGCATGTGCAAAGAGCACTTTTGATGCATCCTCATCCATGGAGCCGAGGAGCAGTGGTTGGTGGTTGAGACCTTGGGTCGGGACACAGCAAGAAGGAATGTGTGGAGGACACCATAACAAAGAAGGAGCAGGAATGTAGAGGTGAGAACTGTAGGTTGAAAAATAATATTTCTGGGTGGGAGAGAGGAGTTTGAAATTCCAAATTTGGGCATAATTTAGAGAAAATTAAGGTGAGGTTGAAGAGAAAAAAGTAGAGAAAACAAAAAGGAGAAAAGCTCCTGATCTGAGACAAAGCTCAGGTACAAAAGCTCCAATTAATCTGGTGATAACATAACTTATTTAATTGGTGTGGAGGAGAAAATCCAATGATTACATAACGTTTTCAATTCGCGTGAAGAGAAAATCCAATGATTACATAACTTACTCAATTCGTGTGAAGAGAAAACCCAAAAAGAATATCAGAAATAAAAAGTCCGTACCGGGAGTATTATTAGAAGCCAATTTAAGGGACCACTTGAAAAGGGAATTTAATTTGTGAATTTTTCTACAAACGCTTTGGGACAGGTCTTGAATCTATCCCTTGAATAAGAACTGAACTAAAGAGCCACCTACAGAAACCAATACGGCAACCATTAACATTTAGATGCACCGCTATTCCACAACAAACCCCCACCAAAACAGAATAAGGGGAAGGTCTACGAGAGCCTTAACAACATGAGATGCATAATAATTCTAGACACCAACACTTCCATACTTTCTACTCAATTCCAACAGCAAAGCACCTAATACAGCTCACTTTCCTTGTGAGTGTGAATCACAGCGTCTGAAGTCGGGTACGACACACAGGTCAGCACATAACCCTCCTTCATTTGATTGTCATCAAGGAACGAGCCATCGGACTGGTCCACTGCACCTGCCACCAGCTTCCCTGCACAGGTAGAGCAGGCCCCAGCCCTGCAAGAATATGGCAACTCAACTCCTGCATTCTCAGCTGAATCTAAGATGTACGCATCATCTGGAGCATCAAACTCGCACTCTGCACCGTCTGGTCCAACCAGCTTAACCTTGTATACTGCCATTGATGCTCGGAAGTTGGAGGATGCTTTCAATCCAAAGGCCTTGGAGATATTCTTCACAGATCCAAGAGGAGATGATAACTTAACGATAGAACTGGTGAAACGATTCTGGGGTGCATGTCTGAACATGCATTGGGATGGAATTTGCACAGTTGTCATGGTTGACATGTTTTGCCCTGAAATCATACAACAATATTTCAAGACTTTTAATAACTACCAAAAAGAACACTAACAAAAGAGAGAACAGGAAAGAGAAATGGTGATTAAACTTAAACATCACCATTATCACTTTTGAAGTAACAAAGTTGTGCTAGCAACAATACAAATAATGGAGAACAGCAAGGCAATTTAACACCAAACGATGACAGCAAGGAACTTTACACAACAGAATTTTCATTAAAGGGTGGAAAACAATTCAAAACCTCGATCCAGTTTTATCTTACCACAGACATAAGCAAACCAAACCAGCCCCAGCCTAGCCCTAAAAAACTATACTGTGACCCAAAACTTGCATCTGTTATATGTTAGTGATCGACATTATGCAGCAGAACTTTCCACAACCAGCTATTTCATTATTCTCCATATAGATTAATAACTAAATAAGAACGCTATCTGCTCTTGAATTTCATTTCAGGTCTCTAACAACACAGCTGAATAAGATAGGGACATGACTTGTACACTCTGAAAAATTCATAAAAAGATGGAACAAAACCATCCCCTCTGAAACACAAAGGCAGTCAATGTCCGGAGCACTATGAGAAGAAGCAAGCTCATGGCTTTATGCTCTTCACTCGAGGCTCCGTTTTGGTTAGATAGCATATACAGATGGTTACTTTAATCCGTGAAGAATAACTAAATTATTGGTCTAAAACTAGAAGTGTAACCACAAAACAAGTTATAACACTAAATGATCCAAAACAAAACAATATACACCATCCAACATCACCTATGAAAATTCCACAAAAAGATAAACAACAAAAAATCCCCAGAAAAAGTGTGCATCTAGCATCCAAGCCCACAACTGAAAATTGTGACACGCCTCTCACAAGCACTCATATGATATAAACGGGTCAATCAACTTCTTCGTAATCTATTTGACCTTGTACGACCCCCTACTGAATTCATCAAGCAAATTTTAATTCATTATTGTCTGTGGTTATTCTGGTAGTGGCCAAAATCATTCAAATGTAGGAAAGGAGACAAATACAAAAGTAAAGTTCACAATAAAGCCAACACTACAGAAAGTTAACAATAATTAAATATGAAGTGGCATACATGTTTTAACTTTTCAACCAGATGCTGTAATTGACCATTGGAAAACATGCATAACATAAAAATTCTTAAATTTAAAACTTTCAACAAGTTCACACCAGAACAAAAATCAGATCAATAAATTTTGGAAGATTAAGGGTGAAAACACAAATAGCTCTAAAACCAAATTCAGATCAGTTAACTAATATATGAGTCATACCAAACAATAATCAACCAGATTATACGGTATAATTTATACCAAAGCCAATAACATGAGAACCCATTTAGCTTCAGCCAAATAGGTCCCATTTTACCATTTGGGGGTATTCAGAATCTAATTTTAAGTTCAAGACATACATCCTGATAATAAAAACTAAAATTCCAACAAATATTGTTAGCAAAACGAGCAAGAAAGGGAAAAGAAAAAGCAAAACGAGCTTAGGTTCATAACAGAAGGTGCTTTCAAAGACACAATCAAATACAGAACCTATGCTGTTTTCAACTTTTCATTTCTGCTTCAGATTTCAGATAAACAAATTCTGAAAACCAAGGATCAATTCAGTCTTGATCTTCATTTTTCTATATATGTCACACGCAAAAACACAAAACCCACAACACAAACCCTCACAACAAAACCCAAAAACCAAAGGGAGAAGACTGATCAGCTGTTAAACAAATAAACAAACTGATTTAATCTTGAAAACAACAGATCCAATATTACATGCATATACTGACCAAAAAAAAAACCATGACATGCGCACATATTAAACATGGAAAGAGAAAGACAGAGAGAGAGATAGCTTACGGAGTGAGATGGGTTGGTGAGGAAGGATGAGATAGTTGATGAAGACTGAGGTGGGGATGTTTTTATTTCGGCTGAGAGCGGAGAAAGCGAGGAGGGGTCACAGCAACTAAACCCTATATATATAGGACAGAGAAGAGAGTGTATTGTAGGACTCTGTTTCATTAAGAAATAAGAAAAGGATGGCCCTTGGCATATTCTGAAAGCCATTATAATCCAAGGACACTTGAAAGATCCCCGTTGCCACCAGCCAAAAGGCCCAAAACCAACTCCTCCTCTTTCCTTTTTGTGGTTCATGCTACATTCAATGCACACTAATTTTTTTTATTTTTTTTATTGTTACTATTTTTTTTATTTATATACAAGTGATATTGGAGGAGAATTGCATAAGTATCTTCATTTATACAGGGATAAATTTTTTAAACCTAACTAATTCCGATGTCATTTCCTTAAGTTCACTCACACTTATGGCATGTTTATTTATAGGGATTATGTTGGGAGGATTATTGGAATTATTCATGTTTCTAACTATTTATGTCATGTTTACTTATTAGGAATGTGTATGAAAAGAAAAAGAATTATTTCAATTCATGAATTTCTCACATGTTTACAAATACATAATGAATCCAAAAATAAAAAAAGTTAGTCCCACCTTAAATCCGTAATTCAATACCCTCAAAACAAGGAACTAGATCAACTACATTTTTTTTTGGCTATATAGCCTTCCAAAACTTGGTTTAGCTTCCAATTCATGAGAGTTAATAAGTACAAATAATGGGAATCAACTATTTCTATTATGATTCCATGCGGTAAGTAAACAATTCCTTATTCCTTACTTTCCCTATTCCTAAGTTCGTCAATTCCCCACCTCCGCAATTCTCGTTAAGTACACATGACATTCTAACACATGTGTATTAGAATTATTCCGATTCCCAGTTTCTCACGCACTCCACATCACGATATGTAATCTACTAGCTGAAAAATCATGAATTAAATTGATTGAGAGTAATAGTTGATCGAATTCTAATTCATTTTCTTCCACATGCATAACTTTCTTGATTCGTCATTGCCTCAATTATAAATAAGTAAACATGCCATTGTAGAAGTTTTGACTGAAGTGACGTTAAAAGAAATGGATAAAGATGTCAGACATCATGTTTGAGGTTTTAGCTCATTTTCAACTTAAACCCTGAATTTTGAAAGTTAAACACGTACTACTTTGAAGACCAACCAATTAACAAACCTAACAATATTACCAACCAGATCTTGGTCTAATGCTACTTATCCTTCCCCTGAGTGAACCCATCACCGCATCCACACCTTTCCCTCAGCCGTTCCCCTTGTTGTCGAGCTAGTTTCACCAAGTTCCTCAAGACATCCATCAAGTGCAACTCATTCCCTAGGTTCGTTCAACCTCTTGCTGCTCATGCTATGGTAACACGGGCTAAAACTGGTTCTTAAGCCCAATCCTCGGTATACTAATCATGCCTCCTTTTGGATTCAACTAACTTTAGGTCCAATATGAATATGAAAGAAAGGCTTTATGCCCAATTTTGCCTTATATGTTTTAGACATTGAAGCCCAACAAAAAAAAACTGAATTAAACTGAAAAAACTGGAAAACCGAATTGTTCATTGGCAGTTCAATTTGGTTCGATTTTTCTCCAATTTTGACTAAAAACCGAACTGGATGAATAATACCAACTTCTATTTTAAGTAAAAACAAGACCGAACCGAATCGTGTCCACCCCTACATATAGGTGTTAAAAGCTTATCATGTGTTATTATCCTCTACTAGTCTCTTTGCACGCGCTTCCACGCCTATGAGAGGTTTTTTTTAAAAAAATTTAAATTTATTTTAGAATTAAAAAAGATAATGAGTAGTTGTGTTCCATAAAAATAGGATCAATTATCTGAATTTTCTTTTAATTTTAATTTTTTAAAATATGAAAAAGTGTGAATTTACCATATTATCCACATTTAATTAATAATTTCAATTCTTAATGTTTGCTAATACCAAGGGCATTTTCTGGTATTTTGAATGTTTCACCATTCTCTGCCTTTTGCTTTATATATATAGATTTATCACTTGCTTAATTCTTTGCAAATCACCTCTCATTATCTAATAATGTTGTATCTCTAACCTTTTTCCCTATACTTGTGACAAGGCCGGGCCTGGGCTGGGGCACCTAGGGCGACGGCCATGGGCCTCCAAATTAGAAGGGCCTCAAAATTTTTATATATTACCAAGAGCCCGAACTTTTTATATAAAAAAACACCGTTTCTATTTCCAGCCAGAAGAAGTCTTCTTCCCATAAAACAATTGCAAGCTTCCTCTTCTTCCAATAACAAATTGCATGCTTCCTCTCTTCCCATAAAAAAAGGATAAACTGCTGAATTGCCCCATGAATTTGTACATAACTATCAATTTACCCCTTGACCTCTTTTTTAGCGAATTAAGGGCTCGAATTGAATTTTATTATCAATGTTCCTCCTGCCGTCTAAATCATCAACATTTCATCCAATTTGCCGATAAATATGAGGGCAAATTGGTCATTTCATATGTTAAAAATAATTAAATACTGTAAAATAAAATAGTATGACATATAAAATGAAAAAAAAAATCATTTTAATAAACAGAAGGGTGGGACCCACTCACCCTTTCTTCTCTCTCTCTATCTCTCTCTATGCCACTATTACCTCTCTCTCTCTCTCTGCAACCAAACCCTTTCTTCCCTCTCTTCCTACAACTCCCTCTCTCTGCGACTCTGCCCATCTCTCTCTCTCTCTCTCTCTCTCTCTCTCTCTCTCTCTCTCTCTCTCTCTCTATGCGACCAAACCCATCAGCCCTCACCCTCCAAACAGCCCCATTTTCAGGTCTTGAATCCATTGATGAGTTGTACGATTTAGGGTGAAGGGGCAATGAACTTGTGAGGTGAAGAGGTCTGGACCTTTAAGGCTATGGGGAAAAAAATCATAGGGGAAAGGGCGCGAATGGGTTTGGGTTTGTGGGTAAGGATAGGGTTTTCTTTTCTGCAAATCCCAATCTCATTCTTCCATGGCTGAATTTAATGAAGTTTGCCATTTGTGATTTTGTGCTTCTTTTTCTCTACTCTATGTTCCATGTTTCTAATTGGCACAAAGCCACTGGTGTGGCTTATGGGAATTATCATGATTCATGAAGCTCCGATGGCTGTTTGAATTTGAGAGGTTAGGTAAAGAGATTGAGGTGAGGGTGGTTGTGGTTACCAGGGGTTGGGTAAAGAGAGAGAAAGAGGAGGATTAAAAAATTTAGCCTTGCCTTGCTTTCGGTTGTCACAACTCTGTGCTCAATGCTCTAGTTGTGGTGATGAGGAGAGGTGTGATGGCGATGGTGGAGAAGAAAGGTGATGATGGTTGTAGGGAGGGTTTTATTTATTTATTTATTCTTTCTCTTTCTCTTTTTTTAATAAATGTTTTCCACAAAAAAAAATATTTTTAATCATTTAACTGAAAATTGGATGAAATGTTGAGAATTTGGAGGACAAGGGGAAAATTGAGAATAAAATTTAGTTTGAGCCCTTAATTCGCTAAAAAAAAAGTCAGGGAGTAAATTGATAATTAGGTACAAATTCAGGGGGCACTTCGGCAGTTTACCCTAAAAAAATTTGCACGCTTCCTAAGCTACCTGTTTTTAAAAAGCATAAAATAGGTTTTATGCTCATTTGTTTTTTAAAATTAATTTTTTATCAGTTACTTTGGTTCATTGGTTGTATTTGTTTCTTTATTGGTTATGTTTGGTGTCTTTATTTTGTTTATTTGTTGTCAGTTCACTTTCAAATAAGCATATACAAGAGACCCACTTCCTCTCCCCCTCGTTACCCCAAAACCACATCTCCCTCATCCACTCCACATATTCACCCCACCTTCCCACTTCCTTCTCTTTCTCCGTTGATGAAATTGAACAATTCTTTTTTAATTTCTCAAATCTAAAAAGTGTTCAACCCTTCATAATTTGGAAACCAAAGGGTCTGTAGGGGTTTTGACCCAAAAAACAAGGTCTATAGAGGTAGTGAAAGACACAAATATGCGACAGATGAGAAATTTTTTTTCTCACCACCCCAATATGCGAGAGATAGAGGTAGAGAGAAAGAGAGACAGAGATTTGGCAGCGGGTAGTGTTTGCTGCCACAGGCAAGGTCTTAAATATCGGAGGTATCGGAAGTATCGGAAGTCAAAAAACACGGAAATATCGCAGGAAATATCGGGATATTATCGGTATCGGAAAAAATTGAATAAAAACCACGGAAATTGTAAGAAAAACTTGGAAATTTTTATTGAAACTTTACAGGATGTTCATTTAGTCAATTATCTATTAGTTTATCACAAAAAATTGGAAGGAAATGCATTGCATGATGGATTTAATTGATTTAAGTTGATTATATAGCGAGCTGGCAAACACCGTAAGTGTAGAAAATATGTAGTAATTAAAGAAAGAAGATTAAACACACCATAATCATTTATATATAATGAATTACTACAATATTTTACACTTTATACATTGCATGGTAAGATACATGAGTGACTTAGTACCACATAGAGTTCCTATGAGGTTCAAAATTTTCACTATCTTCATCATCTCTATGTGTAGAGTAAGTATATTTTGAAGAGTAGTCATCAAATGATAAATCCCCAAAATAGTTTTGCATGTAATTGTTAACATGCCACCCATATGGATCCGAGATTGGTTGACGTTGTCCATAAGCAAAATCATTTGAAGATTGAGTCTCGGATTCTTTCCATGAGTCACTTGATTCCATCCCAACAGGAATGGGATATGAAGGGTAGGGAAATGGTTGGTTATGAGTATAACCATAGTTGCTACTTCCTACTCCAACAGAGTCCGAAGTTATAGATAACGAGTTATCTTCTTGACTTGACAAAGTCCCCTTGCCTCTTTCTCTACGAGTATAGTTCTTCCCTATGGCACCAATTCCTGACTTGTAAAAGCATGTGAGCATGTTGTCGGCTAGACATGCTTTGTTTATTAGCTCAATGAGCTACTTTTGTATTACTCTAGGAGACATGCTTTCCGTAGAGTGCCCAAATCAGTTCAATGAGCTACTTCTCTATATTTTTTGAGTTTCGTATCGGGATATTATCGGGATATTATTGGGATATTATCGGGATATTATCAATAATATCTCGATATATTGACCAAATCATTCATAAAAATGTTGAAAATATCTTTCCGATATTATCGGGATAATATCGGGATAATATCGGGACATTATCGATAAATTGACGATAACACTATGGTTCGTTGTTAAAATATCGGACCCCCAAAAATCAGATATTATCGGGATAATATCGGGGATATTATCGATATTTAGTACCTTGGCCACAGGTAGCTGGTGCAAAAATTAAATGAACAAAAAAGGGCAGGTGCAACAGCAAGAAAGTGGAAAACTAAGGATTTTTGACTCTTTAGTTTCTACCAAGGGTAAATTTGAAAATACATAATGTTTTTTCATAATTAAAGGTTGCTAGCATTTTCCATGAAATTATTCTATTTAAACAAAAAAAAAAAGCATGAGCAATTTTTTTTCTTTTCTTGTTTACTAAGGGCCTAACTTAATGTTGGCCCTAGGGCCACCAAAATGTCAGGCCGACCCTGCTTGTGATATGATGTAACTCATGTTAATTGTGAATAATACGATAACACAACCACTACATATTCTTGTGGCCTTCAGCTTATCTTTCACTTTCTAAGTTCTGAAAATTTCTTGGTCTGAATTCAGAATTCCGGTTGTAACTTGTAGTGCTGTTTTCATTTTGTAATTGGGATTGTTGAAGGAGCAAAAGTTTGTATGATTTGGCAGATTTTGGACAGGAGATGATCACACATTTCCCACATAGGCTTATATAGTTACATTTACTTTTTATGGTAAAGTAATCACACGTACTAGATTAAGTCCCTATTTTTACTTCTAGTGTTAGAAAAGTTGATACATAATGGATAAACTCGACCCTTTCATGACACTGGGAGGGGATGTTAACAACAAAGCAGATTTAAAGTAAAACCTAATATTATAATTATTGTTATGATATCCAACTCAACTGATTAATTTTAATATTTCTTTGTCTTTCCATTTTGTAGAAAAATAAAATGACGCACTGACTGGTGGTGGAGTTTAGTCTATAAGACCCAAAATACTTACATGTTACAAGGATACACTATTTTGTTATCACATGCTAATAATATAATAACACGTGAAAAAGTTATCTTACATGTTATTGTGTTATGGACCGGAATAGAAAAAGTGTTATTCTTGTTTGTTACATGAGAGCGACAAACCGGAATGAGATGAAGCATGGATTACATGATTGAGGAGAGAGAGCAAAAATAGTGAAAGTGGAATCTTTTTGCAAATATCTGATTTTTTATGTGAAAGGGTTCGTTCAGTGCTTTCAGTGCTACATTGTTTATGAGTCTCCTGCGTCGGCTTTGTCAAAAAGTGAAGTAGATAAAAAATACGAAGAAGGAATTTGCGGTCCCACCAACATTGTCGTTATATGTTTCTTCCCATCTTCATGATAATTGACAGAGGGAGAAAATGGGAAACCAAATGGTCCTTTTGCTTTCTTTCTCCAATATATTTTTGAAAGCATCTGCTTTTATCAAAAGCAAAAGGAGAGAGAAAAAAAATAATGACAATACATATATTGTCCAGATTCCGATATAAATAGCTTAACTTGACTTTCACTTTCAACGATTTATGAGTCGTCCATTGTTATTTATCTCAGCTTCATCAAAATATATATGCTCATATCAACTTGTTATTCTAAGCTTTAGTTATTCTACTAACTCCTGTTCACAGAATAATACCTTCTCTCTCTCAACTCTGAATTCCATATTGAAAAGAAGTTAACACCATGGAGATTTTGGCGGGAGCTTTTGCAGAGGCTTTGCTAGAGGAAGTGTTCGAGAAGATGCTTTCGAAGGAAGTGCTTGATTTCATCCAGGGAAGGAAACTCTCTGAGGGTTTGCTGAAGAAGTTGAAGATCACTTTGTTGTCTGTGAATGCTGTTCTTGGTGATGCTGAGGAGAAGCAAATAAGCAACCAAGATGTGAAGCAATGGCTCGAAGAGCTTAAGGAGGCAGTCTATGATGCTGAGGATCTGTTGAACGAGATTAAGACAGAAGCCTTGAGGTGCAAGGTGGAGGCTGAATCTAGAAGCAGCACTAGTAAGGTACATATTGTGGGGATTTTAAGAAAAATGGCATTTAAAGTTTTTATTGACTTGGTGGAATTTACTTTTCCTTTGAAAGTTGTCTTTTTTAAATGAAAAAAAAGAAAAAGAAAAAGAAAAGAAGAATTCAAAAGTAGGAATTTTGGGAAAGGAAATAATACTATATATATATACAGAGAGTTACCATTGAGGGATCCCTCAAATATGTTTATTTAAGGGACACGCTTGTACTGCTCACTTCGTATTGTATTTTACTAATCCAAACAATCTATTTTGTAGATATACTCATTCAAAAATCATCTATACAAAAAATCACTTGAATCCAATATCATCTGATCACTCAATTCAATTATTAAAATTTTAGTACTTTCTTAAAGCACTGTGTTCATTGATTTTGTAGGACACAATTGGATATCGAAATAGTTTCCGATTTGTCTAATGTTTTGCAAGAATAATCTATGAATGTAGACTTAAAAAATAGATTGTTTGGATCATTGAAAAAATATTTGTAGGGGACCCTAAAGGGTGTCTCTCAAATAAAATTATTCGAGGAATCCCTAAATAGAAGGGTATTATATATATATATATATATATATATATACTTTTTTTTATTTGCATGAACTTTTATTTCTTTTATTTTCAATTATTTACATTTGAATATTCTTTTTTTTTTTTTTACCCATGAAGTAGTTGTGTTTTGAATTTTTTTTTCTTAAATATGGGACTTTTGCTTTATATATAGAGATTTCTGTATTCTAGGGAATGACTATGTTCCTAGGACCTTTATGTGTATCTCTATTCCAAATGAAAATAAATTAACTTCAATTAAATATTTAATTAGCTTTAAAATTATTAATTTGTTGTTGGTGAATTAACAGAGGTTCCGAAAACTCTCCAAAAAGCTCTTCTCTGCATGGTTTTATGCCATTGACAAAGCAATTGACTCCAAGATAGAAGAAATCATAGAGAGACTGGAGTTCATTGAAAAGAAAAAAGATGTTCTTAATTTGAAGGCAGGAGCAAGACAGAGAGCATCACAAACAATACCTTCAACTTCTTTGGTTGAGGACTTTACTCCATATGGAAGGGATGAGGACAAAGAAACTATCATCAAATTATTATTAGATGATATGACTGAAAATAAAATAAGTGTGGTTCCCATTGTGGGCATGGGAGGGATCGGCAAGACCACTCTTGCTCAGCTCGTATACAACAACGTTAGAGTAAAGCAGCATTTTGAACTCCAAGCGTGGGTTTGTGTTTCAGAAGAGTTTGATGTTGTTAGAGTGACACAAACAATTTATGGCTCAATCATGTCACGAACTTGTGATCTCATGGACCTAAATATGCTTCAGGTTAAGCTCAAGGAAGCTTTGACAGGGAAGAAGTTTCTCTTTGTTCTCGATGATGTCTGGAATGAGAAATATTTTGATTGGGAAGTCTTGAGGCGTCCATTTGAGTCCGGAGCTCATGGAAGTAAAATCATTGTCACGACCCGCAATGCAAGCGTTGCGTGTGTAATGGGTACTCTTCCAACTCACCATCTGATGCAAATATCCGAAGAAGATTGTTGGTTGTTATTTGCAAGACACGCCTTCAAAAGTAGAAGACTTGGTGGAAATCCAAATCTTGAAGTGATTGGAAGACAGATTATTAGAAAGTGTAAAGGCCTTCCTTTAGCTGCAAAATCACTTGGAGGTCTCTTAAGCTCTGAATCAAACATAGAGGAATGGGAAAATATACTGAAGAACGATATTTGGCAGTTGTCAGATAAGGATAGCAACATTCTGCCGGCTTTATGGTTGAGCTACCATTATCTGCCCCGGCATCTTAAGCCTTGTTTTGCCTATTGTTCGATATTTCCCAAAGATTATGTTTTCACAAAAACGAATCTGGTTTTTCTATGGATGGCTGAAGGTCTATTACAATCCAAAAACAAGAAAACAATGGAAGAAGTTGGAGAGGACTACTTCGATGATTTACTCTCAAGGTCATTTTTTCAACATTCACAAGGAGAATTTGATCACCAACCAGTTTTCACTATGCATGACCTTATCAATGACTTAGCGAAGTTCGTATGTGGAGATTTTTGTGTGAGGTTGGAGGACAATGACTCATTGGACATTCAGTGTAAGACTCGTCATTTTTCGTATATGAAAACATATGGTGATGGTTTTGAGAAATTTGAGGGTTTATATGAGGCGAAGAATTTGCGCACCTTCCTACCATTATCACTAAGGTGTCCAATTGTCGCACAGTTTCATATGTCGGACAAGATACTGCATGATTTAATTCCAACACTACAATGTTTAAGAGTGCTAAATTTATCAGGCTACAACATTAGGAATTTGCCTAATTCAATTAGTAACCTGAAACATCTAAGGCACTTGGACTTGTCTTTCACTTTGATAGGCAAGTTACCTGATACAACATGTACTTTGTATAATTTGCAAACTTTGTTGTTGTCGTACTGTCGGGGCCTTGTTGAGTTGCCAACCAACTTGGAAAGACTAATCAACTTGCGGCATCTTGATATCAGAGGAACAAAATTAGAAAAGATGCCACCAAAGATGGGCAAATTGCAGGATCTCCAAACATTGAGTGACTTTGTGTTGGACCAAAATACTGCAGGGTATGATGACATTGTAGAGTTGAAGGAGCTTCAGTGTCTGCGTGGAACTCTTTGTATTTCAGGGCTTCATAACATTGTCCATGTCAGGGATGCTTTGGAGGCCAATATGAAGGAGAAGAAGTATCTAAATCAACTTGTTTTGAAATGGGGTGGCGATACTGAGGATTCGCAAAAAGATAGAGAAGTCCTCGACAACCTCCAACCTCATACGAACCTTAAAGAACTGACCATTGTTTCTTATGAGGGTACGAGATTTCCAGGTTGGTTAGTCGATCGTTCTTACTCAAATCTAGTTTGTCTTCGACTTTTGAACTGTAAAAATTGTTACTTCTTGCCACCTCTTGGGATGCTGCCCTCTCTCAGAGAGCTTGAAATTATTGGGTTAAATGGAGTCGTGTCCATAGGTGCTGAGTTCTTTGGTGATTATGGCAGTGAAATCCAGCAATTTCGATCTCTGCAAGTTTTGATCTTCGAAAACATGCGAGATTGGCAAGAGTGGTCTTATGTTGGAGGTAATGAAGAAGGTGGAGCTTTTCCTGATCTTTGTGAGCTTCGTCTGCGGAATTGTCCTAAGCTAAGTGGGAGATTACCTTTGGATTACTTTCCAAAGCTTAAAAGGCTTGTGTTGTGTCGAACTAATATAGAATGTCTCACTCTTTCACAAGAATCTGAACGCAGCAAACTCCTATGCCTCGAGTACCTGTATATATATTGCCCAAGTTTTGTTTGTTTTCCTGATGGAGGGCTACATGCGCCAAACTTGACGAATATAAATATCTGTCGCTGCAAGAAATTGAGGTCACTGCCAGAACAGATACACACCCTTCTCCCATCTCTTCAGTCTATGGACATAACAGAATGTCCAGAACTGGAATCATTTCCAGACGGGGGATTGCCATCAGAGTTAAAATCACTTCGGATTGAGTCTTGCAGAAAACTGATTGCAAATCGTATGCAATGGGCTCTAGGAAGACTAACCTCTCTCCGAGACTTGAGAGTTGACTTCAATGAATGTGGAGAAGTAGATTCATTTCCAGAGGAGGGGCTACTGCCAAATACTCTCAGCTCTCTCTCCATCTCCACTCTTTCGAGTCTTAAGACCATGGATGGAAATGGGTTGACAAACCTCATCTGTCTTGAAAATTTGGCAATTCGGAGATGCCCTGAGCTCCAGAGCTTGCCAGAGGAAGGGCTGCCAACTTCTCTTTCACTTCTAGAAATCTTTTATTGTCCTTTGCTAAAACAACGATGTCAGAGAGAAAAAGGCGAAGATTGGCCCAAGATTGCTCACATCCGTCACATAATGATCGATGGAGAACAGATATGATGTGCCATGTCTTGATCGATCCCAGTGGCGTTATCAGGTGATTGTTCTGCAGTCTCTGCTCATAAGTTTAAAATGGCTAGTTCTCTGTTCTCTTGTGTTTTTTACTGGCTTTTGACCCCCAAAAAAAAAAAAAAATTGAAACAACTGTTACTACATTGCTATGCTTACCAAATTGCATGCCTATTTTGAGATATCTGAACAAACTTTTCTTATTGTTTATAACTTCTAACTTGCTGTTATTAATTCATAAGAGTGTGTCAATCAAGTAGTAACTACTATTCAATTATCAATCCAACCTTGTTAATATTTAGATTCAGATATCTTTAAGCAAGGAAAAAGTTCCCCCAGTGTTAGACCTACTATCAGTTTAAACATTTTAGTATCCTGATTTGACAGGAAATTTTATTTCTTTTCAGATACTTCTGTCGAATCTGGTGAATACTTCTGTCGAATATGATCAAAAGAAAACACATGAAACAAGTTACACCAACCTGGAAAGTGTTGTTGTCTCAAGCGCATAAATCTCTTTAAGATCTTATATGTTCTAAAGCAAAGAAGATACACAAATTCATTGTGTTCACTTACTCTTTTCTGTGAACCAAAATAAAGAGGGACTCAAATTTCCTATTAGAGACCACAACTATAACATACAAATACAACCCTTGAAGATTTCTTGGAAAAGTTATCGTCTCGTTTTCAGCTATCTAGAATAATAACTATATGACTTGAATGTTGCAGAAAGCCAAACTGCAGGTAATGAAAGTCAAACCTCTCATGTCACATTGCTCAATTCTGACAATTTTCACGTTAATACGTTTAATCAAATATTCAGTGGCTAATGCTAACAAACTTTTAAATTGGGTTAAAATTCTGCAGATATTTATTTAGCTGAAGAACTGCAAAAATCACATGTATGGCTATATCTATACCAGTGCAGCGATTATATCTCCTGCATAATCGATTCATTCTGATATAATGTAGTGCCAGAAATCAAGTTTCTTGGTACATCCAGGTAAAGAAATCCACATCTCACACATTTGTAAAAATGATTTTGTACATATTACACCAGCTTGATCAATTTACTTCAAAATAACAGAGTTTCTAAAAGGATGTAGAGCACGGTGCCATCAATTTGGGCACCATGCAGAGAAGCCACTTCTCTGTAGATTGCTGACGGAATATGGCAGTTTTATCCGGACGTCTTCTGAAGAAATTATAGTTTGTAAATTGTAATATTTCAGTTTTTCATTGTATTTATATTTAGTTACAAATTTTCATTCACCTTTTAATGCGTTTTGTTTATCATCTGTCATCTGTGCATGCTTAGTTGGTACATATGTACACTCTGGTCCTTCCTGATTTAAGCTCTCGTTACTCAGTTTGAATTTTGGTGGTTCACTTCAGTTTGAATTAGTCTTTTGAACTGTGGTAATTGACTTTTGTGTAATATGTGAATCTTATTCTAGAATGAAGCAATAATTGTACATAATTCGAATTTTGAGGAAATATTATTTGTACTAACAATTCATCTTCCCAGTCATATTCAAGCTGTTAAAATGAGCTCAGCATGTCAATTTCTCTTGGAGCTAAACAAAGAGATTTGACTTCTGGGGAAGTCATAAGACTAAAAAGGTTATTATAGGCATATTACTTTATGAAAGCTTCTAGTAGTTGGGGGTAGCTCTAAATTTGTACAAAGCACAAATAAAAAAGAAAAATGAACGCTGGTGGTGTTGATTATAGCTGAAATGAAATGACATATATTTGTATAGAGACATGAATGAATTTGTGATGGATGCACACAGCACAGTGCACAATGGTGGAGCCATGAATTGCTGCTACAAGGGGCTGGGGCAGCTACACAATGCAACCTTTGTTTTTTCACTTGTAATAAGCTCTTTAGTTGTAAGTGAAAAATTTGTGTCTTGGCAATATCCTAACCCAAAACATAGCAGCTTCTATATATAGAACACTTATTGTTCATGTCGAGGATGCATTAAAGGCCAATGTGATGAAGAAGGAGCCTTTGAATGCACTAGTTTTGCAATGGGGATGCAATAGTAAAGATTCAGAAAAAGATAGGCAGGTGCTCATGTTGAACCAAAAATAAATAGAAGGGAAATTTGAATAAATAGCACCTGGATTTTTAGGCACATGTGCCATTACCACCAGAACTTTTATTTTTTATTTTTAACTACCTGAACTTTGTAAAGTATTGCAATTCATCATCTATGTCTAATTCCGTTAAAGTTTATGTTAAGTTTAAATGCATTTTTTTTCAATTAATTGTAACTAAAAATAATTTTAAAAAGGAAAAAAACAAATGAAATTTAACCTAATTAGCATGGATTACACCACCTTGTTAAGCAGCAAATGGCTCCTTGTTGTCAAGTTGGGTTGGAAAGTGCAGGCTATAAACAATCAACCTATGTGCCATCTTGGGTTGCAGAGTTTGAGTTGATTGGTCCTGCTACTTTTTGGGGATTATTTATTAGCATCTTCCAAGAAAATTGACATGTAATTAGAAGATAAAACGACCAATATGAAGAGGGTGGGCGACAATTGGCGTTGATAAGGCATAGAAGAAGTATCGTATAATTAAGTTAACTTTATTTATTTATTTTAAATTTATTTTTAGTTATAATTAATTGTGGAAATGCCCTTAAACTTAACGGAAACTTTAATGGAGTTAGATGTAGATTGTGAATTACAACACTTTACAAAGTTTAGATGGTTAAAAATAAAAATTAAAAGTTTAGGTGGTAATGACGCACATGCCTAAAAATTCAGATTGTATTTATGTAAATTTTCCTGAATAGAATGACCAAAAGAAAAATTATCCATTAACAGATTGAATTTCATCCTACTAGCTAGTGATGAGTGACAGAAAAAACTGGTAGATAGAATCATGGAAAATTGATTTGCTATTATCAGAATTCAAATACAAGATAGCAAAGCTAGATATGATGGAAAACAAGATTATTGCTTATTTTAATGAACACCCTTTGCCTTTGTAATAAAATACTTATTTTTGGTGTGATGCAGATAAAATTCTATTTTCAAAACATCTTCCGACAAATTAAAGCATTACTGGCAATCTTGTCATGGTAGAAAAGATAGGTGCATAATTTTCAGGAGCATATGTTTGACTTGATTTGTAGATAGTTGATATTATTTAGCTATCAAAGGCACTAGTTGCAATATTCTGTTAATTGGCATATGACTTTGGTGCCACTAGTTCATTTTCTTTTGTTGTTGTGCCTCTAATTCAATGGACAGCGACGACTGATAAGGTAAAACTGTTCATACCACAAGATGTTTGATTTTCCATTTTCTTTTTCCTCTCCGTCAGGACAATTGTCTTTCATGCTCAGCCAGTTTTATTATTCAAGGCCATCATGTTTGTTTTTTCTTCTATTTCTTAGGACATTCTCCCCAACTCTCAAATCCATTTGTAAAGAAGAAATACTGGCTTCGGAGCAGATTAGTGGACCTTTTCTAAGAGCATAACATAACTAATAAAAAGCTTTCAAGGGCCAAGGGATTAAGTACATTTCTGCTCATCTTTCAGCTTCCAGTCTAACTAAGAAATCATGGTTCCAGAAGTAATGGCTGGAGCGTTTCTATCCTCTTTTCTCTCTGTTATGTTTCATAGGATGTCTGATGTGATTAATTGCAAGTGGACAATATCGCTCAAATTAATATCGTCTGGTCACCATTGTTTTTTTAAATTCCCTAAACCCTCCTCCCGTATGCATGGCTCATGGACGTTCCTGTTCCCGTTCCTGTTCCGGAAGTGAGTTAGCTTGCTTAGAATTTTATTCAATTTTAAATTCCCTCCTCATGCAATCCTATCCTAGTTTTATTAATTTTTGTGCTCGCATTCCTTCCTTCCCTACTTATTTTATACATTGACTCTATTGCTTTTATCTTAATTGGTAGAATCCAGTTCCTCAAGCGGAAGTCCAAATCGTAATTAAAAGCATAGATGGCGCCTTTCTAATTTATGATCAGTTGTCATCTTTTAGTTTATGTTTACAACAGGCTCGTCTGGTCACCAAGTTTTTGGATACAGAGCTAGCTAGAGCCCGGAAGGAATTATAAAGGAGTTTTTTTCGTTTTATTTTATTTTCCCCCCTTTTCTTTAGTTACTTAACTTGTTTACTTATTCGTTGTGAAGAAATAAATTGTGGAGGATTTCTATCGCATTGGTTTTGTGCAACGTCATTTTCTGTAAAATTGTAAGGGCCCGTCTGGTAACGTTTTCAGAGAGTGTTTTCTAAGAATATTTTCAGAGAATGAAAACAAGAAAACAAATTTGCATTTTCAGGAAATGAAAATGCGTTTGGTAGATTAATTAGAAAACATCTTCAGAAAACAAAAACAATGAAAACGTGTCTGGTAGTACAATTTGATAATAATAATAATATGTGAGTTATTTTTTAAGTGTATTTTTGCTAATTTATGTTCTAAAAAATATTTTTTTAGAAGTATAATTTGACAAATAAAAAGTTATATTGTTTTTTAAAAGTTAAATTTATTTTTATCTTTTTTTTTTTCTTCCTCTTTTCTTCTTTTTTCCTTTTCTTTCTTCCTCTCTCCTTTCTCTTTTCTTCTCCCTTTCCAGGCCGTTCCTTTCTTTCTTCCTCTACTTTCTCTTTCATTCTCCCTTCCCTCTTTTTTACTATCTCTTCATGCCGCCGCACCCACTCCTTCCTTCCATGGCATGAATCCCACCAACCCACCTCTCTCTCTCTCTCTCTCTCTCTCCCCCTCCTTCCCCCCCTCCCCCCCCCCCTCCCCTCCCCTCCCCTCCCCTCCCTCCTTAATTGGGTGGTGATGGTGATGGTGATGGTGATGCTTTGATTGGGTATGGGTGGTGGAGGTGCTAGGGTCGATTGCTTTTTTACTAGGTGGCGAGATGTGTATTGGGTTCGATTGGGTGTTTGGTCGTGATTCCATTGGCATGGTGTTGGTGTTGGTGTCGGTTGGGTTTGATAGGTGGTGGTGATGTGGGGACTGGGTCTGTGAGGTTTGGTGGCAATGGCAGAGTCAGTGGCGGTTGAGATGATGATGGTCTGACAATCGTGGCCGTGGTATGTTTGATTTTGGTTTATGTTTTGGTGTGATTTTCGTTTCGTTTCTGTTTTGCTGGGTAGAGTGATGGGGTTGTGGGTTTCTGTTTATGGTTTAGGAATTTGTTTTCTGTGAGAATGAAAACATATTTTTTCTGTTTTTCCAAAGTACACGTGATGTTGTTTTCATTTTATGAAAACATTCTCACTGTTTTCTGTTTTAGTCTACCGAACGGATTCTTGGTTTGTTTTCGTTCTCAGAAAATGAAAACGGCCGTTGAAAACTTAACCGAACGGCCCCTAATTGTCTATCTAATAATATCTATTCTCTTAGGTTGTAATTGGGTTTAGTTCATAATTACGATGGATACATTTTAGAAAGTAAATTTATGTACAAGCAATTTTATACTATGAAATTCAACATTCTTTGATCCACAAAATGTTGGCGGATCCTTATTTTTTGTTGTTGTATTTATGTGTTTAACCCGTATTATTTGTTACTAGCCTCTCCGCAAGTGCTTTCGCGCCTGCGAGAGGCTTTTTAAAAAAATTTAAAAATTAATTTTAGAATTAAAAAAGGTAATGGGTATTTTATGGTATTTTGAATGTTTCACCATTCTCTACCTTTTGCTTTATATATAAGGCTCATCATTTGGCCCGCGGGCTCATGGGCCTACGGGAGCCCGCCCGGCCCATTGAAAAAAAGCCCGGCCCGGCCCGTTATGGGCTTTGAGAGGGCCCGGCCCGGCCCGATTAAGCCCATGAAAGCCCGGCCCGGCCCGCCCACAAAAGCCCGGCCCGTTGGGCCCGCATACATATATAATTATGTATAAATAAAGGTTTAGGATTAAGATTACATCACTTGAATGACAAATCCCCCTCTTTAATTTTTGTGTGTGTGTTACTTGTTATAAAAATTGTGTTTGTTTCCATTGAATTCAACTCATTCTAGTTTATAATTTGATGATTAGCATATTAATTTGTGTCATTTATTAATACAACAATTATATATATATAATAAGACAAACAACATATCATATCACCAAACATAATCAAACCACCAAATATAATCATACTTTTCTTTAACACATCACCAAACATTTGCATATTTATTCATACCATCATTATAATTTTTTATTTTTTATTTTACACTTATTATTTTTTAGGCCCATTTCGGCCCGGCCCGGCCCGATGGGCTTTTTCAAGCCCGACTCATGAGATGGGCTTGGGCTTTGAATTTTCTAACAAAGCCCGGCCCGGCCCAGCATTTTCTCTCTCCTCTTTAAAGCCCGGCCCGAGCCCATGAAATTTGGGCCGGGCTAGCCCGGCCCGGCCCATTGACGAGCCCTATTTATATATATAGATAGAGAAATAAAATTCATTTTTTATTTTTGCCCAATGGGCTAATAGCTGGAAATCATTAAAATGGGAGGTATTGGAAATAATTTAAATTTTTATTCCCCAATATCACTTGTATAAGTAAAATAATTGAAGAAATAACTCTAGCCCAATTGGCTAAAGTGTTATTTTAGCCCTAAACCCTAAAATGATTTGACAAAATGGTATATTTAAAGAGTATAGCCACTCGGCTATACGTTCTAAATACATTTATGGGCTTGTTCAATATAGATCCCTACATTTTCTATTTCCTAGACATATACCCATCACTATATAAATCTATGTGTAAAACCCAATTTCAAATTTAAATGACCAGTAAGATATAAGAGGTCCTAGTATTCCTATGTTTTTACATCGTTGCCACCAAACTTCATATTTTATTTATAATTTATTTCAAGCATTTCATTAACTGTCATAATTGTAATTAACACTCCCTATTAATAGCACATATCAATCACCCCATTTCTTTTGGTTTTCATTCCCTCTCACATACCGCCCCCTAAAATTGCAAACCAAAAAAAATATCTGTAAATTACATATCCAATAATGTACCTATGAAAAATATAAATATAAATATATTATTTAAATAAAATATAGGTATATTATTTACCAAAAAAATTATAAAAAAAAACTAAGTCAGTTACTTTGTAATTGAGATTTCCGTACATTTTTCATAAATTAAAAATAGGTACACAATAATTTATAGAAAATATAGGTACATTATTTACCCATAGGTAAATTATTTTACAATATACCTATAAATTTGTATAGGTACATTATTTGGAGAGGAAAAATAGGTTCATTTAAAAAAATACATACATTGTTTTACTAGGTACATTATTAGAGGAAAAAAATAGGTACATTATTTGGAGAGAGAAAATAGGTTTATTTAAAAAAATTGTTTTTCATAAAACAAATAATAGGTACTTTATTCAGAGAAAAAAGGGTACATTATTTTGAGAAAAAAAAATAGGTACATTATTTCGAGAAAAAATAGGTTCATTTAAAAAAAAATATTTTTCATAAAACAAACAATAAATAGATTATCAAATATTTTTCAACATAATTAGAATTAGAATGTACACTATTATTCATAAAACTATAATAAAATAGATTACCAGTAGTATAATTCATAAAAGGAAAACAACAACAAAAATTATTAAATAAACCAAAAAGTTTTTTTTTTGGGTCATAAAACAAACCAAAACGTTACTAATCCTTTAATGTTGAATTTAATATTTAATTTCAAATAAGTTTCTAAATTAATTCCTACATCCATTACAACCACTTGAAGATCTTTCCAAATTCAACGTGTGACATTAGTTATACCCCATATAACACGTTAACTTGTAAATAGGGGTAGTTTTGGAATCTGAAAAATAGAATAAATCAGATTTTAAGCTAGATTAGGTAACTTGCTTACTTGGATCATAGTCATTGGGTTTTATTTGAAAAAATTGGGTATTTTAAATAGAAAAATAAAGGAAAGGGTTGTAGGTGATTACAAATGAATTTTATGGGTCTAAGGTCAATTTACTATACATTTATTTTAAATGCATAGCCGCGCGGCTATACTCTTTAAATATTAATATATTCGAATATTTTAAATGTATAGCCGCGCGGCTATACTATTTAAATATATTCAAAACAAACACGTAGCTTGCACTCGCAGAGGACGGATCGCAGTGACAGCCATTTCACTTCTCTATCAACCCAAGCGTCGATTTGTTTTCTTCGGTTTCGGCTGCTTCGTCCTCCGGATTCGGCACCGAAAAAAGACCCAACCCGCCTAGGAGGCCCACCCAGCCGCCTAGAGCCCGCCTAGCCGCCTAGCCGCCCGCCTAGGCCGATTTTTCGAACACTGCAATTGACTGAAAGTCTGAAACCCGAAATTGAAACAATTTAGCTGCAAATTTGAGCTTGAGCTTGAGACTGGGAAGCCGAAGCAGTGAATCACAAGTCAGGTCCATAGAAGAAGTGATCATGAGACTCTTAATTCATCTAATTTCATTCCTCTCCCTGTTTCCGCCTTATTCTCTTCTCTTTTGGCTCTCTCCCAAACCACATGTTCACCTCACCACACCAGCGACAACAACGACAATTCCTCCCTCTGCCAACTCCGCCTTGTTCTCTTCTCTCTCCGCATTGACCACACGGCGCAGAAGAAAAAAATACAAAATTTGCTGACTTGGTGTCCGTCTTGAGTGGAAGGAAATGATGAAGCTATCCTATCATGGAGTTTCTATGGTCTTGCCAATAACAAGGTTCGGTTTTTAGGCCCCAATCTCAAATTCTGACTATTTATTTCTGGTTTGGTTAAGCAATAGATTGATTGGTTTGGTTCTTCATTGATGGTTCTTCTTCTTGAAACTTGATAAATCTTTATGCATTCAATATTCACCCATTGATGGTTCTTCTTGGTTGGACTGCTTTTCATTCTTTGGATATTGATTAAAAATTAAAGATTTGTCTCCTCCTCCTCTTGCACAGGAACACAAAACCAACCCACCAAAGAACAGAAAAAAAAAAATTGAAATATTACACCACCTCAAGTGAAAAATCTAATTCATTTAAGCTTTTATATTTGTTCTTGTATCAGCATCTGTGTTTCTGTAGCAAACTGATCATGCTTGTGATCATGCACCTCACTCGGAATAGCAATGAGTTAATAAGAGTAATCTGGGCAAGAGGAATCATCTCTTTTTGCATCAACCATTATCTCATTTGCATCAACTGCTGCAGAATGGGATTGGCTAAATTGTTCATAATTTTTTCAAGGCAATCTCAACTACCCAAATTTCCTATGTTTTTAAATGACAACAAAAGAAAGGGCATGGCGGCCTGTTGATTGTAGGGTTAACTCATCTGATTAGTACTTAAGACATTTTTCGAACTTCCATCACAAAACATGCTTGGCTGGGAAAAAAGAAAAATGAAGCCTTGTGTTGGTTATAATTGATATGAACAGAGAAATATTAGTATGGACCCATCAATTTGCCCTTCAGCTAGCTCTTTTCTTGCGTTTCAATCATTTGATGAGCTTTTTTCTTAGACTGATACAATTGATGGATAAGCTATGCCATCCTCGTCCACCCTCTGTCCACGAGTGGTTGATTTGAAAGCTATTGAAAAGTAATGCAGAATTGAGAAGATCTATAGGACTCTTTTCATACAAATATTATTATTTTATCAACTCTAAATTTTTATTTGGGTGTTACATGTTAGTCAACAACAATTGTTTTGGTATCAAAGTTTCTACATGGATGCGCCGTGGCCAGGAAATCAGTGGCTTCTGTCCTAATTTCTTGTAGTTCTATAAGTTTCGTCTATTCGTTGAAGTTTCCTTTAAATGTATAAAAAATGAAGAAGAAGAAAATTTACTGGATATTATTCATATTCACCAGGGGAAGTAAAGTTTCAGGAGCATATGTTTAACTTTTTTTGGTGAACTACCTATATGTTTTACTTGATTTGTATATAGTTGATATTATTTAGCTATCAAAGGCACTAGTTGCAATATTCTGTTAATTGGCATACGACTTTGGTGCCACTAGTTCATTTTCTTTTGTTGTGTTTCTATCCCCTTTCTCTCTGTTCTGTTTCATAGGATGTCTTCCCATCAGGTTCTTGACTTCATTAGGGGACGGAAAAAAACCAATAAGCTGCCTGGGATGTTGAAAATAAAGCTGAGATCAGTTAATGCACTGCTAGATGATGCAGAGGAGAAGCAAATCAGAAACACAGAAATGAGAGAGTGGCTTGACGAGCTTAAAGATGCTCTCTATGAGGCAGATGACCTGATGGACGAGATCAACATTAAAGCTCTGCGATGCAATCTGGAAGCTGAAATCCGGAAGCAGCTGCACAACTAAGATTACAATCCTAAATTCCACTTCCTTTGATGAGATCGAAAATGCTATCAAACCCAGGATAGCGGAGATTCTTGACAGATTATATCTTATTCTAAAAGGAAAAGTTGTGCTGTGCATTAAAAGAAGTGTTAAAGGTAGACAGCAAGCCACATTACCTACAACATCTTTGGTATGGGATTGTGTTTCAGAAGAGTTTGATGTTGTTCGAATAACGCAGACAATTTATGGGGAAGCTAGTTCACAAACTTGTGACATGACAGACCTCAACCAACTTCAAGTTAAACTCAAAGAGGCTTTGACAGGGAAGAAGTTTCTCTTTGTTTGTGATGATGTTTGGAATGAGAATTATATCCAATGGGATTTGTTAAGGCGTCCCTTTGAGTCTGGAGCACATGGAAGTAAGATCATCATCACAACGCGCAATGAAGGTGTTGCATCTGTTATGGGTACTCTTCCAACTTACCATCTCATGGAAATATCTGACGATAATTGTTGGTTATTATTTGCAAAACATGCCTTCAAAATTGAAGGTCGTAATGAAAATTCAAAAATGGAAGTGATTGGAAGAGAAATTGTTAAGAAGTGTAAAGGCCTTCCTTTAGCTGCAAAAGCACTTGGGGGACTCTTACGCACTAAGGTAAATGAGGATGAATGGAAAAATATATTGAGAAGTGACATATGGGAGTTGTTAGACAAGAACGTTAACATTCTTCCAGCTCTGTGGTTGAGCTATCATTATCTACCTCCGCATCTTAAGCGTTGCTTTGCGTATTGTTCTTTATTTCCAAAAGATCACACATTTATAAGAAAAGGCAATCGCTTACCGTGCGGATGATTGGACCCTCGCTTAATGTGTTTGATATGACTCTTAGTAGGAGTGCCAATGGTGGACAAGTTTTAAAAGATTGGAAATCAGTGATGCAAACGGAGGATTTCGAGGAAGGAGATACTGTGTATCTATGGCCCTTCAAAGACCCTGACGACATTCTTTGGTTTGTTATGCATGCATAAAATATCTACAATTAATTAGCTAGGGCTGATTGTTATTTATTATTATTAGGGTTTTATATATTGCTTACCAGAGTTATGTGGTTGCTTTTTTTGTTTTTTCTTCTTCCTATTAAATAATCAAGGGAGCTAGGTAGGGATGAGTTATCAATCATCCTTTATTAATTGTTACTCTTTGGTTCTTCAATATTAAGTGTTAGTATTGTTATCTAATTTTCTACTAAATTTCTATAAACTGTTACAATTAGTTTTAGCTTCCATTCCAGTAACCTTTTTTTTCAATGTTGAAATTTTGTTGAAACATATTAAGGGAAGGTGTCTTATTGTCTTCTTTTCTCTAATAAAGAAACATCTCTCTGTAGCATTCAAACCACCCGAAAAATAAAAAATAAAAAATAAGAAAATATGCGCTATATTAACTAATTTCCTTAATAATATTCTGACATGAAAAGTAATTTAACAAATCCAATGATCAATGAATTTTGAAGTCCAATAATAGACTTAAAATATCAAAAGCTAGACGCATATATATACACCTCACGTAGAAAATATATACGATTTATTGTACGGACTAAGGAGAAGAGTGAATTGTGCATGAAAAATTCATAAGCTCACAGCCAATTGACAACTTCAAGCCTCTGCTTCATATTTCTGCTGTGTCTCCAAAAATCATGCCTAGAGAGGTATGTTCTCTGTTATATTATATTGTTCCAAGAATTCTCTATGTAACACAAACTGAAAATGACTATTCAATACAATTAGGGAGAGAGACCGAGAGAGGGCATTGCCTACTTCGTTTTCTCTTTCTTTTTTAGATATAAATCTCCCCAATCTTATTCCTAATAAAAATTGGATTCACCAACCCTTAGGCTAGATGACTTACTTTTGAGTAATTGTTGAATTGAAAGGTTGAGGGAAGGTGTTGAGAGTGTTTGTCCCACATTGAAAAGTTCGGGATCTAGTCTGGGTTTGTAAGGAGTTGGGCTACTCCCCCCATTACCAATTTGTTTTGGGGTGGAAGAATGGGACGGAAGAGTTGCTGCACTTCCTCCACGTTGTTGATTCTTTTTCCTTTTTCTTTTTAATACCTACAAAGATATTTTGGCAACTTTAAAAATAGAGAATATTATGTGTTTTTTATTTTTGTGTAAGAAGAATTTATTTCTTTTTTCGTTGTTAAGAAAGATGTTGGGAACATGGGTCTTGCACGTGTCTTGTGTTCTCTAATGTAATGGGGACAATAGGGACTCAAAATGGAAACACGCACCCTATTTTGCCCCAATAAGAACATTCCAATATTTATTTATTAACAAAAATTATATATGTTTTTTTTGTTCCGAAAAATTATATATGTTTGAGTTGGTAGAACTGGATTCGTTTGATCATGGGCGGTAATCGGCCCTACTGGCAAAGAGGAGCGGGTGGGTGGTTGCTGTCGAGTGGGTAAGATGCGTGTTGTTGTCAGGTTGTGAGATGGTTGCTAGGGTGTTTGATTTTCATTTGATTTTTTGTTTTTATTTATTTTCAATTATTTATATTGGAGTTAATTGTTTTTATCTTAATATTAAATATTTTTTTAAAGAAAAATTAACGGAATGAGGCATTAGACTGAATTTGTTAACTACTACAAATACAGTGTTGAAATCAAAAAAATTGAAATCACAGTGAACAAATTTGATTTTGAGCCAAAATCCAGTGACCAAAAATGTAATTAACCCTACTTATAAATTACAAGAATTGCAAATATTTAATGCATAAGTTACATGAAATTCAATTAGTGAAGTAATAAAGACTAATGAACTAAATAGGGATAAATGTGATGCAGCTCACAAGTAGGAATTTGATTGAGGGTCGGTTCATTGATTTTGGAGGCCCTGGGCAAAAATGAAAAATGAGCCTGATCTGACTCATTAGCTTATTAAGTTAAGGCCCGGAACAAAAAGAGCATAATTAAAGTTGGGCTCGACACGTTTATATTTTTTAGCGAGTCGAACCAAGGTAATTCGGTCATTGTGAGCTCACCATCATAGCCCATGCTGACTGAGACCTAGTGGGCCAACCCATTTCTATTCCATTTATTATAAGACGAACCTGCTCAGGATTTCATAACCAGATTCAGGAAGCTCAAGATGAAATGCCGAATCCCTATGGAAGAAAGACACTTCATTAAATGGCTCAAACCTCCCTAAAGATTTCTCTGAGGAAGTGGTTTGATGGGATGCTGTTCGGAGATCTGGCAGAACTGGCGGACAAAGCATCTAAATATGAGGAGCTCCTCAGGGAAGAACAGCAGAAGAGAAACTCTTCCAAAGGCACGTACTACAAGACCCCTTCTTCTTCAATCCATCTCATTGAGGTAGAATCCGAAGAAGATACAGAAGACTTGGAAGAAAGAGAGATTGCAGTGGCATAAATGGCAAAGTTAAAACATCCCATTAGCTGCAAAGCTCTTACAAAGCCACCAAAGGACCAGAAGCCGCCACCATTCACAGGAGGATTTGTTTCAAACAAACCGACACAGAACAAGGTCTATTCCTTCGACCTAACCAAAGTTGATGCTCTGTTTGATGAGATGCTGTCACAGAAAGCAATAGAGACACCTCATAAGCTGCCCAAACCAGAAGAGCTTAAGGGCAGACAGTATTGCAGATGGCACAATTCCTGGAATCATTCCACCAATAGTTGTGTTGTTTTCAGAGATGTCATACAGGAAGGAATAATGGCAGGGAGATTGAAATTGGCAGAAAAACCTCCCTCAGTTACGACAGATGCTTTTCCCCAGCCTCAAGTCAACATGGTCAACCTAAATTGGCCAGAACGAAGGGAAAACAAACTAGCAGCAGAAGCCAGCTCCAGCAAGAGCAGGAGAGTCACAAAGGAGGATTGCCAAAGGCCAAAGGCGACCATCTCGGCTGGGGTATTACTATGCAGCAAGTGCAGGTGTGAAAGTGAGTTAGAAGTAACTATAGACAGGCAGAACCAGCCTACATCCAGCGTGTTTGACCGGATTGGAACATCGCACCAGCAAGGCCTAGCTCTGACCCCCTCTAGAGACAGAGCCAGACAGAGGGATTACCTTAGGCCGGCCCAGCACAACAGAAGAATGCCAGAGCAGCCCAAGAAGGAAATACCAGTTAGGATGCCTGGAAATGACAAGCCTTTGGCAACTATCATAGAAGGAAGATGGTATTCCGTTGGAAAAAGCGGCAGACCAACTCTGGAGCTAACCAGAACTCAGAAAAGAAGAGTTCAGAGGCAATATTGCACCTTCCTTAGGAACAGGAAAGACGCACAGGTACTGCCAGAACCAAGTTCTGCCAGAAGAAGAGAGAATCCAGGAATAACTCCTCAGGCAGAACAAGCCGTATGTCAACCGCAAGACCTGATAAAGACAGAATCTCCAGGCAAGCCCTCCATCCATTCGACCTCATCCCCAGTCGATCAGCCTAAACTCCCACAAGTACAAGCTGGACCCGAACCTATTCCAAAAGAAGGACAACAAGACTGGATTGAAGAAAATGAGGAGGAGCAGTTAGATTATGAGCCATCTGCAGAGGACCAAACTGGGTTCCTTGAAACAGAGGAACAAGAAGATTGAACAGAAGAGATGGAATATGATGGAGGATTAGATGAAGAAACTGAGGCTTTTGGTGCAGAATTAGAGAACTTATTGCAGGGCGATCTAGGCATTAACATGGTGTTCATCTTATCGGAAAAATTAAGGGCAGCGGAAGGACAAGGAAGCACACTGGAGGGAGACGTATTCTCACAAGAAAGCTTCGAGTGCAAGCTGGCAGAAGTAGAAGAGGCTCCAGAACAGCAACCACCTGCTGCCAAAACAGGTGGAACTGCAGTGAAACCAGTAGCAGAACAGCTCTGTTTCTCCAAACCAACCAAGGAAATGGCTAACCACCTCAGACCTCTATTTATAACTGCAAATTTTGGAGGTATTCCTATTTCCAAAGTAATGGTAGATGGAGGTGTAGCCATTAATCTTTTGCCACATAGGCTGCTGAGTAAGATGGGCAGAACAGAGAAGGATCTAATTCCAACACGTCTGACCGTCACCAACTTTGCTGGGGGCATCACTAAGACTCATGGAATCTTGGACGTGGATGTCATAGTTGGAACCAAAAAGCTGAAAATTGCATTTTTTGTGGTAGACACCACTTCTACTACCTACAATGCATTGCTTGGAAAGGACTGGATTCACCAAAGCCTCTGTGTTCCCTCTACTCTGCACCAACAGCTAGCCCTTTGGAATGAAGAAGGTTACATGGAGATAGTAGAGGCCGATCCACGGCCATTTCTGCCTTCTGCCATGTGTTTTGAAGCAAGGTATTATCATGACGACCTTGGTCCTTTCACATTCTTTGGAGTCAACCAGAATAGCCAGCCTTACGGTGTCACGGCCCAAAAGCTCATTGAAGATGGTCTGACCAGTTCTCTAGAAGACTGGAATAGGCCTTTTGTTCTGAACCTCCAGAACTCTGATGTTTAGTCTCAATCAACAGGAAAAGGATCGAGCTGCAACAATCCGATCCATTACAAAAAGATTGTTGATATACTAGGAAGAAAGGAAACTCATTGCACAGAATCCAGCCATTAATATGGCAGAATTCACGCATGAGAGCATAGAAGAATAGGAAGAGAGTTTACAGGAGGAAATATTAGACTTCGCACCAGCAGCACTACATGACTCCTTACCAGAAGTAGAAGATCCATTACAGGAGATAAATCTAGGGACAGAAGAGGATCCAAGACCTACTTTCATCAGTGCACTACTAAAGAAGCCACTCAGAAGTGAAATCATCGCACTCTTGCATGATTTTAGAGATTGTTTTGCTTGGCATTATCACGAAATGCCTAGATTGGACAGAAAATTGGTAGAACACAAGCTGCCTATCAAAGAAGGCTACCTTCCAGTCAAACAGGCCAGAAGAAGAATGTCCATGGAGACAAAACTAAAAGTCAAAGAAGAGATAGAAAGGATGCTCAAGGCAGGATTCATCAGGCCGGCCATTTACACTGATTGGTTAGCCAATATTGTCCCGGTTTTGAAAAGAAAGACAGGGGCAGTAAAGATTTGTGTGGATTACAGGAATCAGGAATCTAAATGAAGCATCCCCCAAGGATGAATATCCTATGCCAATGGCAGATATTCTAGTAGATGGAGCTGCTCACCACCAAATGCTATCTTTCATGGACGGCAACGCAGGATATAATCAGATCATGGTGGCAGAAGAAGACATCCACAAGACGGCCTTCATGTGTCCAGGACATCTAGGTGCTTTTGAATACATTGTAATGCCTTTTGGCTTAAGAAACGCAGGAGCCACGTATCAAAGAGCAATGAATTCTGTTTTCCATGATATGATAGGACATTCTCTAGAAGTAAATATAGATGATGTGGTGATTAAATCTCCGGAAGCAGAAAATCATGTATCAAACCTAAGAAAGGCATTCCTAAGAATGAGACAACATAAATTGAAAATGAATCCTAAAAAATGTGTTTTTGGAGTACAGGCAGGGAACTTCTTGGGATTTTTGGTACACCAGAGAGGCATAGAAATTGACAAAAATAAAGCAAAGTCCATCATAGAAGCTCAACCACCTCGGAAAAAGAAAGAGCTGCAGAGTCTTCTAGGAAAAATTAACTTTCTAAGAAGATTCATACCTAATTCTGCGGGAAAAATTCAGCATTTTTCTTCCTTGTTAAGACTAAAACAGGAACAGACTTTCAAGTGGGAGGAGCAACACCAGCAGGCTTTTGAAGAAATCAAGCACTACCGCTCGAATCCGCCAGTTCTGTCCCCACCAAAGAAAGGCAGACCACTCAAGCTCTATGTATCCACATCAGAAATGTCCGTTGGAAGCTTGTTAGCTCAAGATAACAAGGAAGGGAAGGAACAAGCAGTCTACTATCTGAGCAGAACTCTGACATAGGTGGAAAGAAATTACTCTGCGATCGAAAGGCTTTGTCTAGCCTTGTACTTCACTGCCGTGAAACTCAGACACTACATGCTGCCATTTACCACCTATATCATTGCCAAGACGGCCCTAATCAAATACATGCTTACAAGGCCAATGTTGAGAGGCAGAATTGGGAAATGGACTCTGGCTCTGACATAATTTGCTTTCAGATATGTCCCTCAGAAAGCTGTCAAGGGACAAGCTGTTGCAGATTTCCTAGCTGATCATCCAGGAGAAGAAATTGAAAATATGGATTCTTTGGATATAGCAAATGCAGATCTATTGACAAGAGCTCATGTTTGCCTTAACAATCCCATTTATTCGATTCATCTCACACCTTGGAAGCTGTACTTTGATGGATCAAAAACTGACTTAGCTTCCGGAGCAGGGATTGTTCTAGAGGAGCCTTTGGGGATCAGACACTGCTACTCCTTCCAATTAGATTTCCAATGCACCAACAACAGAGCTGAATATGAAGCTCTAATCATCGGCCTCGAAATGTTGGTAGAGCTCGGAGTCCAGTCTGTAGAAATCCTGGGATATTCTATGCTTGTTTTAAAGCAGATTACTGGAGAATACAGATGTTTGAACCCTTCTCTAGCTGTCTATTTAGTAGCAGCTAGGAATCTTTTGACAGAATTCAGGGAAGCCACTTGGGAACACATCCCAAGAGAGGAAAACTTTGCAGCCAACGAGCTGGCTCAGATAGCAACAGGAATACAAATGCCGGAAGACTGTGTGCAAAGGATTATCAAGGTAGGAAAGAAAAGTCTACCATCTGTTCTGACCAGAGGAATGGAAATAGATGTCAATTCCTCCATAATCACTGAGGATGACTGGAGAACTCCCATCATAAACTACTTACAATACCCAACCTTGCCTTCTGAAAAGAAAGTCAGAATCATGGCTTTAAACTATCTTATGTGGAATGAAGATTTGGTCCGAAAAAGCAAGGATGAGATATTGCTAAGGTGCTTGGGAAAGAAAGAATACATGAAGGTCATGGGAGAAACCCATGAAGGGATATGTGGAGCACATCAAGGTGGAAGAAAAATGTGTTGGTTAATTAGAAGGTATGGCTATTTCTGGCCAACCATGATGAAAGATTGCATTGATTATTCCAAGGGATGTGAAGCCTGTCAAAGGCATGGACCAATCCAACAAGCTCCTTCAGTTCCCATGAATCCAGTAGTCAAGCCATGGCCATTCAGAGGATGGGCAATGGATCTCATTGGCAAGATCTATCCGGCCAGTAGTCAATAGCATTGTTTCATCATTGTAGCTATGGACTATTTTACCAAATGGGTGGAAGCCAAGCCCGTTAAATCTACCACATCTCAAGAGATCATCACTTTCATAGAGGAACAAATCATACAGAGATTTGGCATTCCAGAATCAATCACTACAGACAGGGGATCTTCTTTCATATCTGGAGATATGCTAGACATGGCAGAAGCATTCAAATTTAAGCTACTCCAATCCACTCCTTATTATGCTCAAGCCAATGGACATGCAGAATCGAGTAACAAGGTGATAATCAATATTATCAGGAAAATGCTTGAGAAAAATCCAAAGCAATGGCATGAGAAGTTATCAGAAACCTTATGGGCATACAGGACTTCAAAAAGAGAGGCAACTGGCATGACTCCATATGCTTTGACTTATGGTCATGATGCAATTCTGCCTATGGAGATAGCAGTCCAATCCCTCAGAATAGCCCATCAACATGAACTGATTAGGGAAGACTACACTCAAGCCATGCTGCTAGAACTGGAAGGATTGGAAGCAAGTAGGATTGATACTCTCAACAAACTCTTAGCAGGAAAACAGGCTGTGTCAAGAGCCTACAACAAGAGAGTTAAAAACAAGAGTTTTGAAGAAGGAGAAATAGTCTAGAAAGCAGTTCTGCCCCTTAGGAGCATACAGATTACAGGATCGAGATGGAGAAGTTCATGCTGCACCAATCAATGACAAGTGGTTAAAGAAATTTTATCCAACTATGTGGGATTCACAAGCTGTGCAAACAGATCCTGGGATAGAGAGGCAACAATTTGAAATTGTTGCTTAAGTTTTTGTTGTTGTTTAGTTTTGTGTTGATGTAATCTTCTAAGTTTTCTTTTAGCTTATCAAGAAAAACCAAAATTCCAAAAATAAATAAACTTTTATTTAAAAAAAGGTCACCTCTGTGACCAAGCAGTTCATTACAAATCTAAATTCGAAATCTAGAATCCTAGTTTTTTGAGGGTCTCCTGCAGGCTAGTTTTCTTGATGGAGAGTTCCTTCTGCAGCAGCACCCCTTGATGAATTGAAGCCTCTGCAACTTCCAAGGCTGGCCTGGAAGCTGAAACCATGCTTTGCACAAGGAAGGTGGCCTTGGTCTTAGAACTCAGTCCAGCACCCAGCTTGCGCTGCACCTCCCTGCGTTCTGCCAGCTTTTTTGGAGCTCCTCAATCTGCTACTCCAACTTGTCTGCAGTGGCCTTGGCTTCCTTGTACCCTGCAACCATCTGGTCCAGTTCTGCCTTCTGGCGTGCATAATTGGCCAAGTTGGCATCATGTGTAGCCTTGCAGAGCTCAGAAGTCTTGAAGGTGGGCTTGAGATCCTCATAGCGATCATGAAGGTTGAGCATGTCTCTGGCCAGGCTAAGGCTTATCTCAAGTATGGGCTTAGGAGCCATGTTCTGCCTGTGCAAAAGGTCCAAGTCCTTAATTAGTTGATCAACAGCTCCCCTGTTTTCGTCTAGCTCCAGTTCAGTAGACTGCCAGATCTTCACCCTCTCCATGGCCTCATCCACAACTTTGAATTTGGCCTTGCTGGGGGTAGAACTAAGTTTCTCCAGCCTGTCCAGTTGAGCATCCAAGTCCATAGCCTTGAACTTAGCCAATTCTGGATCAGCGAAGGAGGCTGTGGTAGTTGAACCAGGAAGGGATTGGATAGGCATCTGAAAAAATAGAAAGTATAAATTAGCAACATGCATAATTAGGAAGAAAAGGGCCATAACACAGTGATACTTACGGCTGCAATAAGGGGTTTCAGGGGGCTGATCATCACTGCCAAGGACCCCACGGTTCCTGCAGTTCTGGGCACTTCCATCTGGAAAGAATAAGAGTTAGGATGGAAAGAATTGCAGGAAAGTAGACAGGAACAAATCATAATAGGAAATTACCACAAGATCGGAGACAGCTGCAGTGACTTCCATTTCAGGTATCAAGGCAGCAACATAAGTTTTTGTTTGCTCCACAGGTTCCAGTGCTGCAGAAGTCTCTGCCTGCTCCCCCGACTCCAATGTTGGTTGCTCTGCTGGAGCTACAACAGGAGGTTCTACCTGCTTCATAGGCCCGGATACAGCTTGACTGGTCGGAGCTGCAACAGAAGCTTCTGCCTGTTCCACAGGCTCTGATGCAGAGCGCTCTGGCTGCTCCTCAGAGGTTGGAACTGCAGTGGAGTGTTCAGCCTCTGCATCTTCAAAAAGGGCCAGCTCCGAGCTAGTCAGTTCTGTCCCAGGAATGGCGTGCTGCTTCTGAGCCAAGGCAATGCTTTCTGCTATCACCTCAGCCGGAATCTCCTCCTAACAAACAAACAAAAGTCAGAAGTTAAAAAGGAAAAGCAAAAACAAGCATGTTCATGTGTCCAGAATGCAATCTCACCTCTTCTTCAAATTCTTTCCCTTTTTCTTTCGAAGGGGCCTCTGTTGTTTCTTCTTGCTCCTGCTCCTGCTAAATAGCCTCAAAGGCTTCTCGCAGCTCATCATCAGTTCCGGAGGCCTCAATTGGATTAACGGCAAACTCTTCCATCTCATCAGATTCAACTCCACTCCTCTTCCTAAGTTTTTTAGACCTAGTGAGAGGAGGAGGTGGGGGACTTTCAGCTGCACGGAACGAGTAAAGGTTAGAGGAACGGACAGAACATAACAGATTGAAGGAAATAAAATTTGGATACCAGAATCCTACCAGAGGTGTCAGGTTGGGCAGCACTGCCCTGCGCAGGGGTGCTTTCCTTTCTTTTCCTTCCAGCCATCGAAGTGGTCTCAACAAGTGGCTGCTCTGTCAAGTCTTCATCCTCTTCATCACCAGAAGGAGGCTCCAAATCGCCAGCAGCAATGACAGAACTAACTGCATAAGAGAAATATAAGGTCAGAAGTGAATCCAGCAAAAGAAAAATGGAAGGAACAGGATAAATAAAAGCTTACCAAACATTGCTCCAACCTGAGCTGTTTGTCCACCAATAATCTTCTTCATAGAGGGATCTGATGCAGACAGAATAGATTTGTCAGAGAAATATAATTGGCAGAACAGATAAAATGCAGACATAATGAAGAATCTACCTTCTATGATTTGATTATTAATATCCTGGATGGTCTGAATTGTGAAACTTTTGGCCTCCTCCTTTGCAAACACATTCCCACAAGTCAAACCATCAAAAAGCACCTTGAGTGCAGTAACTGAAGCAGGCAGCCCTCGAAATCTGGCCTTCCACCAAGCGTCAAAATCGGCAGAACTGGAGGAATTTGGCTCCCAGGATGGATAGAGGCCATCCAGATTGTTGTTGATTTTGTTTACTGCACACCGAGCATCCTTGTGCACCTCCAGATTATCTGAATCCCTCTAGGAAGAGGCTCGGTTGCAGCTTCTGTAGAATTTGAACGGAACAACCTGTGGGCAGCTAAGTTGTCTTGTCCAGAAGTTGGGATGGAAGACTTCTGCCCCCAGATGATAGTTTGGAGGCTTTCCACCTCCATAAGGCAGATCTCTCAGCAGGGATACACTCAGGAATATCTTCCTGAATTCTGTCCTGGCAGCTTCATCTTCTAGCTCCTTTTCAAAGAGCCGATATCCAGGCTGGAACCAAGGATATGCTCTTCTGACCACACCTGCCACTGAGCTGCGGATCGTTTAGTGCAATGCTTGAACCACATCAGGTACTCTTCAATGGAGCATTTGGGCACTTCTGCCGACATCAGGGGAAGAGCCAGAACTTGATTTTCAAACAGAACTATATCAAGAAACTGGAATTCTAGAAAATATACCTGCAGCTAGATCTGGATCATCCAGAATAAGCCAGGAGCAGATAAATTCAGGGGGCTCTCCATAGTGGCAGTATGCAGGTTCCTGAAAAGATGAGCTAGAACTGTTGGCCCAAGTCCGATGTCAGTGTGATTGTGCAGGGCTTCTGCCAAGTGCCTGTACTCGAGCAGAACATCGGAAGAACGGTTGGGGAATACAAACTGTTTGTGCCTAATAAATCACGGCCATGAACTGACCGAAGGAGTCCCTTTTCTCGGCCCTGGCACTTGCTTGTGAAACTAAAACGCAGCGTTTCACCAAGATGTTTGGCCTTCCAGAAAACAAAAGAAAAAATTGCTAAGGCACGATCATCTCGGCCTCGATTATAGGCCGAGGCCGAGGCCGAACAAAATCACGGCCAAAGGTATTAAAAGTCAGATCATCAAGTGGCAGCAGGGTCCCACGCTTCATTTAATGAAGTAGTGCCTCTGTTTATTGCAGCAAACCCACTGGCCACGAATATGCATTTAATGCACGAGGGAAGGTGGGAAGTGACTGAAGTCAGGATTTGGCGACAAGAAACAGAGTGATTAGACGCAGACATTCTCACAAGAGTTCTTGCAGTTTGAGAGATTAGGTCACCAGCTATCAGAGCAATAAATGCGTCTCCACGGCCAGAAGCGCAGAACCCACGATCAGGGCGGCGGCCGAGATTCACCAGGATTTATGGGGTCACACCACCATACTTCACGATCCCAAATGTCGATTGGACTACCCACTTGCTCTAATCAGGCTCCACCATGCAGATTTTCAGTCTCGATTACTCCTCCAGGAACCCTTCCTATAAATACAAGGCTCAAGCTACATTCAAAGGGTTCAAACACCAAACCAAAGCCTATCACGGAGCAAATTATATTTTCCTGTAATGCACTTTCAATATCTTTACTTGCTTTCCTAGGAGTAGTGTTAGACTGTAAGGAAAATCCATTCATCAATATATCATACGACCCTTGATTTTCAAGGCGCCGGAGCACCATCTTTGTTACTATTTCATTCACCCCATATATCATACGATCGTCGCTCACTGAGCAGCGCGCCGGAGCACCGCCCAAAACCCACCACCAACACCACCACTAAACGGCCTTGTAGCTCAGGCCGTGAACCTGACAGCCGAGATTAGTTCCTCTCTCGACTACAATCGTTTGATTCGAAGTCAAGTCCAAACAGGCGCACCACTTGACCATTTCCATCCAAACCACATCTCGACGCACGGTATCCAAAAGCAGGAAGCCATGTGTTAACACACATCCCCTCGGCCCGGATCACCAGGCCATGAGATTTGCGCAGCCAACACTTTTGGTACGCCCGGTGGGATTCTTGTCAAAAACTTATGGTGGAAACTAGGGCACAGGCAAAGCTCAAAAACAAAGCAATCGAAATGACTTCTGAGACTCCTGAGTCCACCTCACCAATCATGGGAACTGAAGTTTTGAATTCCTTTAAAAAGGGCTCATAATCATGGGAAAGAGAAGACAAGACGCCACCTGATGAGACAAGCTAGTAACTAGCTAGTAATTGACCAATTTCCCACGAAGTCTAGTTTGTGGTAGGTGGACGTGGCAAACGTGGGATGATTTAAACTGGCGCGCACAAATTAATAGCCGAAATCATTAAGTCTGGAAATCATTTAAAAAACGGTTCAGACTTAATGGGGGCATTGTTTGGGCCTAAATTTGGCCCGCCCTGTCCAAAAGCAAAGGCTCACATCATTTTTCAGGCCACATGTTTGGACCTAAAGATTGAAGCCCTCAGCCCATCAACGCGCCTAGCCCATTATCAAATAAACAGGCCAAAGCAATGCACTCGGCCCAAACATTGGAGGCTTGGAAGCATTCCAAATCAAGAAGAGACGTGGGCCTCGAAGGAACTCAAATTGGGTTTGAAGCAAAATTGGACTCAACTAGTTTTAAATTAAAAGAAGACCAAAAGAGACAGACCCATGTGACCCTCTGTTCTAAGAAAAGTCAACAATTTCAATTGAAATTAATAAGGGAAGAACAGGGGCAGGTATAAAGAAAAACATCTCTGAAAAACTCTGCTGCCAGGAGATCAAGTTCCGTTTTGTTTATTCAAAGATATTCTTCTGCTCCAAAAAAGGCACCATTTTCAAGGGATAAGCAAACTCTGTTTCTATAAAAAGGAGATAAGTGGTAAACAGAGAGTTGTTCAAAAACTGAGAACTTACTATCACAAGCTTTAGACTCTTGCAAAAGCGGTTGAATTGGAAGAAGGGTATGGCACCCCATCAAAATACAGGGAAATGATCACTTCAGGAACTGATTGTTGAGTGCTTTCTTGCCAGAAAATGGATAGAACCCCCTTTCTTTTTCTTTTAAAACTAAAGATCTTTTGAGATTGTTTGCCGCCCAATATTAAAAGAATCAAAACTCCCGCTCTCAAAAGCATTTCTTATAAATACAGGAGAGAGTGAACAGAGAAAAGGACCAACAATCAACACAACCAAAAACTCAGTCAAAAGACAAACACTCAAAATGATCACTTGATCTCAGAAAATCTTCAAACAGATCCAAACAGACCCAGAGTCTGAAACATTTCAATTTCAGAAGCTTCACAACAAGCTTGCAGAATCATACTACTTTTTCCCAACAAAGACAGTTAGAACACTGCTTCTGATTCGAATCCCAGTTCACAAACCAGCAAAACGAGATTTCTCTCATTACGAATTTGGTTCAGCAAAGCCAAGGCAAGCTGAGTTTGAGTTTTCACAAATACGAAAACCTCAACAAATTTATGGAGAGCCCTGACTAAGCAGCACATGTACCACAGTACAGCTCCAGCTCAAGTCCAACCACTTCTGCCCATTTCAGACTGGAGAAGTCCCAGTTCTACCCATCCAAAAGCCTTCCAGGCTTGAAATATATTAAAGCTCTGCCAAACTCAAGCTTTGGTATCGATTTGCAGTTGAAGCCTAGCAGTTGAAGTTGTTGAAAGTCCAGTCCAGCACAAGCATACCCAGTCCAGCCCAGAACAGAGGCACCTACCCAGACAGAAATGGAAGCACAGCCTTCTTTTTGTCTTTTTATATTCAGCTTTTCCCTTTTGAGCTTTGTAAAAGGGAATTTTGCTTGAAAGCGGTTCATCCTGTTATCATTCATTCTGGCCAAAACTACCAGTTTTGTACTGTGAAAAATTATGAAGTCCTTACCAGTCTAAGGCATAGAAAAGAACTTACTTGGGAGATATTCCTCACCCAAATTCACAATCGCTTGTTCAAAATCAGTAACTTGGGGCGCAAGTTATTTATTTTTTAACAGTCTGCTAGGATTTTCATTGCTAGCAGTGGCACGCTCGCACACTAAAGAAAGTTGACTTGTTGACCAGTTAATGGTTTTCGAGACAATGGGGAACTTTACCCTACCATCACAGGAAGTAAATCAAAGCAGGTGAACAATTTGGCACGCCCAGTGGAACTTCTCAGTATATATACTCTTAAATATTTTGAAAGTATATGTATATTGGAAGTTCTAGACAGAATCCACGTCGCATAATGGAACGAGATTAAGCAGCTTTCCGAGAAGGACCAAAATCAGAAGAAAGCGATGCTAGACAATCAGCTCATGGCAGTACTGGAAGCAGACGTTCCAGAACTGGTTCCAGGAGGCTGAATCAGATACAGGAAGCTGCGTAGGAAAATTGATTGAGTCAACTCTTCGCCATTCACCGAAGAGGTGGAGCAGGCTACACCTTCAAAGCTGTTCACAACGCCATCCATCACACTATTGAAGGGGGACTCTGACCCCGAGAGCCATTTGAAGCACTTCAAGAGCGCCATGACACAGTACAAGGCAAATGACGCCTTGATGTGCAAGGTATTCGCAAAAACCATGTGAGGAGCAGCTCAGGACTAGTTCCACACTTTACCATCCGCATCGATCGGCAGCTTCAGGGAGTTCGCCCTTATTTTCACAAAGGAGTACACCTCCTACCGGATGATCAAAAAACACCCAGACCACCTTTTCAATATGCACAAGAAGCCAGACGAGTCTCTTTGAGACCACCTCAAAAGATTCAAGGTTGAAAATGCGAACATTGTAGGATGCAATGATCAAATTGCATCCTTGACTTTCACGAAAGGCTTGCCAGCCGAGCACGGGCTATACCTTGAGCTGACCATCACTTCGAGCCAAACCCTGACAGAAGTCTTCGCGGAGGCAAAGTGCTACACACTCTGGGACAACAACCATATCGTCGTGAAGAAAGCAAGCAAGCACAATTCGTCCTATAAGTCAAGCAGATCTGAAGGGAGTAGAACAAAAGGAGAAAGAAGCAGATCTCGTTCCTAACAGTCGAGCAGACCAGAAAGGAAATGGAATAGCTACTCTCCAATAGCAAGCAAAGAGTCAGGACCAAGCCAAGGGAATCTGTCTAGAGGTCTCTGTTGAAGAAGGATGGATGCCTGAAGAGGACGTTGAGCAAGTACCCCTTGATCCTGACAAACCAGAGAGAAAAGAGCGGATCGGCTCGTGCCTAAGCCCGAAAAAGAAAGATCAAGCAGGCTACTTTCGTCTCTCAAGTCACAACCGGCGATCTAGCCATTGAGGATACCCATATTATCAGCTTTTAGAAGAAGGACCTGATTGGGCTTGATCTGACATAAAATGACGCTCATGTCATCTGCATCCAAATTGAACAAGCTGTGATCGAGCAAATTGATGTGAACAAGTTGCATCCAAAATGACGCCCTTGACATCCTGCAACTATCTTTTATCCAACAGATGGGATTGGAGCCCAAGATCAACAAACTTGCCACATTGCTCATCGGCTTCAATGGGGCCACGTCGATCACTATGGGAACGATTGACCTTGACATCCACTCACCCCCGGTGGTCTGCTCACAGACCTTCAAGGTCATCGACGAGATCTAACCCTACAACAGAATCTTGGGTTGACCATGGATCAACAAGATTGAAGCCGCCACATTCGCTTCACACTAGAAGATCTGCTACCCCATCCTTGGGGGTGGAATCGGGCAGATCAATAGTGACCAAGCCATGGCAAGAAGATGCATAGCGCAAGGGCTCAAGAATAGAAATATGTTGCAGTTCACACCGGTGATGCAGACTGCAGACGAGGCAGGACGCACTCCTAGCAAACAAGCAAACCCGAAAAGGAAGAGAGTTGCTACCTCACAATAGCAATTAAGGAGCCATGATCAAGGTGAGGGAATCCACCTGGAAGACTCCCCTGAAAAGGGTTGGAAGCCTGAGGACGAAGTTGAGTTAGTACCCCATAATCTTGGCCTACCAGACAAAAAAGCACAAATCGGTTGGCGCCTAAACCCAAACGAGAAGGATTGAGACAAGGGAATCCGTTTGGAAGGCTCCCCTGAAGAAGGTTGGAAGCCTGAGGAAGACGTTGAGTTAACACCCTTCGATCCTGACTAGCCAGATAAAAAAGCGCAAATTGACTCGCGACTATGTCCAAACGAGAAGGTGGAGCTGACCACCTTCCTCCATAACAACAAGGACATGTTCGCATGGTCTCCATCTGACATGCCTGGCATTGACCCGAACATCATCTGCAATTGACTCCATGTCAACCCCGTTAACAAGCCAGTGGCGCAAAAGAGATCGACAAGCTCCTAGCTGCCGGCTTCATCGAAGAGGTCTCTTACTTAGAGTGACTAGCCAATGTTGTTCTGATGGCAAAGCAAGAAAAGGGAAAATAGAGAGTTTGCGTCGATTACACCGACCTCAACAAAGCATGCCCTAAAGATGACTTCCCATTGCCGAGAATCGACCAGCTCGTGGATTCAACTTCCGGCATTTAGCTGCTCAGCTTCATGGATGCCTACTCCGACTATAATCAAATTTTGATGCACGAGGATGACAAGGCAAAGATTTCTTTCATCATCGAGAGAGGGACATACTGTTACAAGGTCATGCCCTTTGGGAAGAAGAACGCCGACAAAGCCATGGAAGTCTACATAGACGACATGTTGGTCAAAGCCCTTGAGCATGCATACCACATCAAGGACCTCACTAAGACATTCAGCCTGCTTTGACAATATCACATGAAGTGGAATCCAAGTAAATGCACATTCGGTGTATCGTCTGGCCGATTCCTGAGATACCTAGTCACTCAAAGAGGTATCAAGGCACACCCACTTCAAATCAAGGCTCGAGATGAAGTCACCTTTAGCAGTGAAGGAAATACAAACTTTGACGGGCAGAGCAGCAGTCCTCAACCGATTCCTCTCGAGATCTACCGACAAGTGCAGATCATTCTTCAAAGCTTTGAAGAAGGGACAAAAAGACAAGTGGAATAAGGAGTGCGAAGTAGATTTCCAGAATTTGAAGACTTACCTCACTTCACCTCCCCTGCTCTCAAAGCTAGTTCTTGGTGCAGAATTCACACCATCGGCCGAAGAAGAGAAGCTGGTCAACAAAAAGAAGGAAAGTTCGAAAGCAGACATGACCACCTCCGCTGAATCTGACCAACTTGGAGACATGTGGCAGTTGTGCGTAGACTGAGTGTCAAACAAAAAAAGGAGTTGGGGCAGGCGTCATCATCATCACCCCGGATGGAACCCTATTGGAGCAAGCTATTACGCTTGGCTTCTCGGCCTCAAACAAAGAGGCAGAGTACGAGGCATTGCTCGGGGGCTTGCGCTTGGAAAATGAGCTATCAATCAAGAAGCTGGTCATTTACTCAGATTCCCATTTGATCATAAATCAAGCCTTAGTAGAATACATGGCGAAGCACCTAAGGATGATATTGTACCTTGATAAAGCCTAAGAGCTGTTGAAGGCATTTCCTACCTTCACCATCCAACAAGTGCCCCGAGTAGAGAATGCGCACGCAGACACACTAGCAAGCTTATGATTAGTGCTGGATACCCAGTTCAGACGCTCCATCCCAGTCGAGTACTTTGACCAACCAAGCATAAAAGAGGCAGATTAGCCGGACTTAATGTAGATTGACGAGGATCCTAGCTAGCAAGACCCCATCATTGACTACCTAATGTACGAAAACATGCCCAAAGAGAAGTCTGAGGCCAGAAAAATCAAACAGAAAGTTGAGAGATACTACATGAAAGATGACATGCTTGTTCGCAGATCATACTCTGGCCCTTATCTTACTTGCATCAAGTACCCTCAAACACTTGAGGTTCTCTATAAAATACACGACGGCGAATGTGGGAATTATGCTGGGGGCAGATCGCTTGCCCATAAGGCTCTCAACATAGGCTATTTCTGGCCTACCATAACCCAAGACTCCACGGAGTATGCTCGAAGATGTGATCGATGCCAATGCTATAAGCCAATCTTTGGCCTGCCAGCAGGGGGTATACCATCCACAGAACAGTCTATGGACGTTCATGCAGTGGGCCACTGACTTGGTGGGGAATATGCTAATGGCACCTGTCAAGAAGGAGATGATGATCGTCGTCACTGATTACTTCACCAAATGGATCGAGGCTAAGGCTTTATCCTCTACCAAGGAAGCTAACGTCAAACGATTTATCTGGAAGAATATCATCTGCTGATTCTATTGCCCGCAATCGATAGTCACCGACAATGGTACACAGTTCGTGGGCAGGCAAATCACCACATTCTTTGCGAAATATGGCATCATACAGCACCTGTCAACTCCCAGATACTCGCAAGGCAATGGACAAGCAGAGGCATCGAACAAGATCGTGTTGGACTGCCTAAAGAAAAGACTGGAAGGCGTAGAAGGAAAATGAGTCGACGAGCTGCCATGAGTCTTATGGGCCTTTCGCACAACCAAAATGAGATCGACTGGCGAGACACCATTTTCCCTGGCCTATGGGACAAAAGCAATGATCCCCCTAAAAATCACAGTCCCTTCCATGAGCATTGAGATGGGTAGTCTTGACCGAAACTGAAAGTAGATGAAAGTCAACCTTGATCTGCTCGAAGAAGAACGAGAGGAGGCCATTGTTCGAGTTGCAGCATACCAACAACGGCTGACATCTTACTACAACAAGAAGGCCATTGTTCGAATTTCAGCTTACCAGCAGCAGCTCACATCTTACTACAACAAGAAGGCCATTGTTCGAGTTGCAGCTTACCAGCTTGGCTCCAAGCAGGCGACGAGCTTCCCTTACCACCTTTGAAGATAAGCTACTTTCGAGTACAAACTCAATGGAGTTTTTTTCAAGCGCTATGTCCCCGACATACGCATGCAGGTGACGAGCCTTACCTACATTGAAGGCAAGCTACTTCCGAATACAAACTCAATGGAGTCTTTTTCAAGCGCTATGTCCTCGACATAAGCATGTAGGCGACGAGCCTTATCTCCATAGAAGACAAGCTACTTCTGAGTACAGACTCAATGAAGTCTTTTTTCGAGCGCTATGTCCCTGACATACGCATGTCGGCGACGAGCCTTACCTCCATTGAAGACAAGCTACTTCCGAGTACAAACTTAATGGCGTCTTTTTTGAGCACTATGCCTTACCTCCATTGAAGGCAAGCTACTTCCGAGTACAAACTCAATGAAGTCTTTTTCAAGCACTATGTCCCTGACAAATGCATGCAGGCGACGAGCCTTACCTCCATTGAAGGCAAGATACTTCCAAGTACAAACTCAATGGAGTGTTTTTCGAGGACTATGTCCTCGACATACGCATGCAGGCGATGAGCCTTACCTCCATTGAAGGCAAGCTATTTCCAAGCACAAACTCAATGGAGTCTTTTTCGAGCGCTACGTCTCCGAACATACACTTACAAGATGCAATGCGAATTGAAGTTTGAAACACAATTGAAAATTCCATAGCAAAGTGGCCAACTAGCCGAGTTCAACAAGAAAAAGATGATCGACTAAAGACTATCTATTAAAATTACAAAGTTCAAAAACAGTAAAAGGGAGCTACATCTACTAGGGGACTTCGGCAGAGGACCCATAGCCAACTACACCCTCAGCTACCTCCTGATCAACCGTGTTGACAACAACCTCATTCTGCTTAACTAGCACCATCTGCTCGGCAGCCCCAATTGCGTGCTCCTCCGCATCTACCCTAACCTCATCAACTGCACCACCTTTGGCGTTGAGTTCCTCCATTGCAGTTTCATCAGCTACCTGCACTTCAACAGCTTCTACATCTACAGCATTGATCTGCTCACTTTGAGCAGGGGGCAGGTCAAGATAGAATTGCTCACCATCTTCATGTTCAAGAGGGAAACAAGAAGGAGCACCGTTCCTACAATCCAAGCATCCCAGCTTGTACGCATTAGCAGCAATGTCATGCTTGGACGCCTCCGTGGCTTAACATGAGTGTCAAACTTGACCAACAGAGCTATCACCAACTCCCGAATCGAAAATTCGCGCAACTGAAGGACTCTTTGCTCGAGCAACCACTTTTTAGCTCTCTTGGCCGAAACTTGCAACATTGAGTCAACTCCACACTTGACTGTTCGTGGCTTCGCAAACAAGTCGTGATTGCTGGACAGAGGTACAGTCCTCTCAGTTTGATCTCGAAATCAGCGCAGACACCCAAACCTTGCTTCTCAATAGCCTCCTTTCAGGGAAAATCACGGGCTTTGGGCAGTTCGGGCGGAGACTTAAGCAGAATATCCCGGACCTCTTGTATGCTATTGACATTCTTGTTGTTCTCGCTGACAAGGCACTTGATCCTGGCATATGAAGAAGGAGCAAATCCTATAGGGATTTTCTCAGCACACGAGACCCATTTGAGGAAGACTTGCTAGTGGCAGAAGGAGGAAGTTTGGTCGAGGACTCATCCTAATTAGCTAGCAGATCATCTAGGTTCGAGCCATATAGCTTCCATCTTCCAACATCTTCGGTAGTAGGCAGACCACCAACCTCCTTCCGATGTTCGCTCAGCAACCAACGCCCTTCACGAAACCTGATAGGGATGTTTAGAGCTTGCTGAACCTTGGTCCCTCAATTTCCAAAATCATTCCCGTGGTCCTTCAAGTTTAGTTTCATTAGGACAAATGGTCATGCTGTCAAATTTGTTATCTTTTTTTTTGTTAAATGCAGGGGCAAAATGGTGTTGTTGTATTATTTTTAATTTCCACCATCTAAATATTCCTTTCACCCAAAAAATTAAAAATATAAAGATAAAAACTAAAAAACCTTCTTCTTATCCTCGCCGCAGTAGCCACAACCTCTCAAACCCAACCACCCCCCCTAAACACACACAACCCACGACAACCACCAAGCCTTCACCCAATCCCAACCCCCTTTTACCTTGGATGAGATATTCAAATTTGTTTTTTCAAATTTTTTCATCAATAAAATTGAGGATATGATATAGAGTGAGGGGCATAGCCATCACAAGGAGGGTAGGTATGGTTTGGGTGGGGGTGTGGGTTGTGTGAGCGCCATAAGATGTTGCTAGGGTGGTGGGTTAATTGGCTCGGTCTCGGGTGTGGGGTTTTGGTGCTCTAGGAATTGCCCATGTACCCAAGGAATGAAGCAATTTCCGATTTTGACCCAACAGTACACCACGTGCCATGCACATGCTCAAATTTAACAGAAACAATTAACAAAATTGACAGTAGGACCATTTATCCTAACGAAACTGAAGTTGAAGGACCACGAGAACGATTTTGAAAATGGGGGGACCAAAATGTGAATCGGGTCAAATTTCGAAGACCATTAAACCTAAAAACCCTTAAATTATTGTATTTTTTTTTTAATAACTACACTTTTTCTCCTTTTCACTTACTTTATTTGGGGTCACTTTTCTTTTTCACTTCTTTTTCTCTTATTATTACACCCCAAAGTATCTTTCTTTTTTCATTTCTCTCACTTATTATTGGCTAGATAACACAGTATCTCCATCTGCCTTTCTTTTACTACCTACCCATCTGCCCTTTTCCTCGTATATAAATAGAGCACACTAGAGCACAATCTCTACAGCTAGAGCTAGCACAAAATCAAGACCATCTAACAACTATGGCAGGAAACCCCAAACACCAAACTCACCATGTTGCGGTTTTGGCTTTCCCCTTTAGGAGCCACCCAGGCAATCTTCTCGACCTTGTTCTTAAACTAGCACCAGCAGCTCCACACGTGCTCTTCTCCTTCTTCACCACTTCTAAAGCCAACACCTCGCTCTTCTCCAAACCCTCGTCCAGCTTCCACAACGTGAAGGCTCACGACGTAGCTGATGGGTTGCCAGAGGGCTTCGTGCCCTCTGTCAACCCTGAGGAAGCTGTTGGGCCGTTTCTTAAGGCGGCCCCCGGTAATTTTATGAGGGCTTTGAAGGATGCTGAGGCTTCTACGGGGTTGAAGGTCAGGTGTTTGCTGACTGATGGCTTCTTTTGGTTCGCTGGAGATATAGCGGAGGAGATCAAAGTGCCTTGGGTGGCCGTTTGGAGCGGACCACGGTCACTTCTAGTTCATGTGGAAACAGACTTCATACGGCAAAGGGTTGGAACTATTGCTGGTACGTATACATAATATTATTCTTTCCATTTATTGCGCCGAATGATACACGTATATATTTTTGGGAGCTTAGGTTTAAACTTTAAAATAAATTGGGAATTTATTGTTGTGGTAGATCCTTTTTAATATCCCAAACTGTCTTGTACATATAGTCCATGTCCATCATTCATTATTCTTATTGATACATATTATCATTTTTTTTTTAGGGGGTGGAAAACAGGCGCTTGACTTCCTTCCTGGATTCTCAAGATATCAGATATCTGACTTACCTGAAGGAGTAGTAACTGGAGACTTAGATTCACCCATAGCAACCATGTTACACAAAATGGGACAAAAGCTGCCTAAAGCAGCCGCTGTTGTCCTGAACTCTTTTGATGATTTAGCCCCTGAAATTGATAATGTGCTCAAGTCAAGATTCAAAAGGTTACTCAATTACGGTCCCAAGAGTTTAATATCACAATCACCACAATTGCCTAAAGACGACAGTGGTTGCTTGGAGTGGTTGGACAAGAAGAAGCCTGCATCTGTGATATATATTGCCTTTGGAACCGCAGCAACCCCACCACCTCATGAGCTAGAAGCCTTAGCTCAAGCACTGATTGAAACTGGGTTTCCATTTATTTGGTCATTTAGGGGCAACATAGAGGATTTCTTACCCAAAGGGTACAATAAAAGTAGCCTAAATGGGTGTTTCCCTCTTTTCTGCCGGATAGGCTGATGGAAGGAGTTTTTGGTCCTTCTTCTTTTGAGATGCGTAGGCGTGCCACCACCAAGCCACTTGATGGCTTGGATGGAAAGATCGTGTGAGTGTGGTTGCGCTTCTGACTTTTAATCAAACAATTGATCGACCAAGCAAGGAACCTCCTCTTGGCCTAGGTTCTTTTTCTTCCTTGAGGTCAAGGATGATTGAGCTTTGTATGACTATTTTTAGGATTTTTGTGATAAGTGCAGCGAATGTAAATGCAATAAACGAAATGACAGAAATCTAAGTGCGAGAAATGTAAGTGCGAGAAAAATATATTAAAGCGATAAAGACTTGAATTAAATTCGAATGTAAAGACAATTGAAATTAAATTGCAAGAAAGTAAGCTTACACTAAGAAAACGAAGAACTTTGATAATCTGAAGAACTTGAAAGATAAAATCCTAGACTATGAATTGAAAAGTACAGGATAAAGAGATAGATTTTGTGTGTTCAGTTGGCGGTCCTCTTCTCTTCTTCTGACGATCAATTTATAGAGCTTCCTTCCGTTCATGGGTTTGGTTGTTAAATGGCCTCAACCGACTCTGTCTTGAAAATCTTCCTAGAATTAATGCCTTCCGGAGCTCTAGGCGTGAACCATCCGATGTCTTGAAAATCTTCCCACCTTCCGGAGCTCTAGGCATTTAATGAGAATTTTCCAACCATCATCAACCCCTATGGTTGGTCAGTACAATGAGATCAGGATAGTAGGGTGGCTACAAATCTTCCAAATATCAATGCCTTCCGGAGCTCTAGGCACGAACTACCCGATGTCTTGGAAATCTTCCCAATATTAATGCCTTCCTGTCTTTAAACTCCGCCACTTGCAGGAAGACTTTTGTTGGAACTTCTGAACACTTCTTGGATCGGGCTACTCTGACATTTTTACATTGAGGAACATTTCTCACAACCGAGGATTTTTATTTATTTATGCAATCCGAGGAGCTTTGGCTCAACGGAGGATTTTTATGTAATCCGAGGATTTTTGGCACAGGCGGAGAATTTCTCATGTGGTCGACGGAGGATTTCTCATGTGGTCGACGGAGGATTTTTATGTAGTCGACGGAGGGTTTCTCATGTGGTCGACGGAGGATTTCTATGTAGTCGACGGAGGATTTTGCCAAATAATTGGTGGGTGGGTCTAATAATACCAATCATGACATATATATATATATTTATATATAAAAAGTGACTCTAATTATGCAAACACTAAAGCAAAGCTTTAGCCTTCCCGTCACTTTCTCCCCATCACATAGTTTTATATTGATCAAGTTGCAACCCTCCACCTTGTTGAGCATCTTTCCTCATCTTTTGTAGAAAAATCCCACGCCTCTTTCATCAATTGCATCTGCCCAACTCCAACTTCCCATAGCCGACTTGTGCATGCATTCCTCCATATGGATGGTGGATTTTTAACCACACTCAAACATTGCCCCCTCGATTTCTTAGCCTTTAGTTGACAAAAGGGGAAAGGAATCGAAAGTCAGGACTTAGATGTTGGGATTCATGGATTTATGCCAATCTCTGGCATGTTCTTATTTGGAATTGAGTTAGATTCTAGGGAGGCACTATCCTTCAATCTTGAAAGAACTCTTTGACCGTTGTTCGGCCTATCGTGTGATGACTCTATTTTGTAATGAACGTTATGGAAAATCTTTTCATTTGTCATACACATTTTCTCGTCCTTAGCATGACCAAGATGGATCATGTCCCCATCATCTCCCAAGAAGTAGGGTAATATTTTTTCAAAAAACGGCCATTGATGGGTGAATCATGAAGACGACCATTCTCATAACTCAACCTATATGCTCCTTTTCCTAAAACTTGGTTGATGAGGAAAGGTCCTTCCCAGGTTGGAGACCATTTACCAAAACTACGATCTCTCGTTCCTAATGGGAGAATAGTTTTCCATACTAAATCTCCAACTCCGAAACTTTTGGCTTTAGTCTTCTTATCATACGCCCTGGCCACCTTTTCCTTTTGGGCTTTTAATTTATCCAAAGCCTCAAGTCGGACTTCGTCGAGATCATCTAGCTCTTGAGCCATCGCCTGATTATACTCATCCTCACTCCATTCAGCGTGGCAAGCCACCCTTAAAGATTTTACAGAAATCTCGAGAGGTAAGACGGCATCATGGCCGTATGTGAGTGCGAATGGTGTCGTCCCCGTGCCGGACCTTTTAGAGGTCCTATATGCCCAAAGGGTATTGGAGAGGAGAGAATACCATTCTTTAGGATTTTTCTCAATCATTTTTTCCAAAATACCTTTTATTATTTTGTTGCTGGCCTCCGCTTGACCATTTAATTGAGGATTGTATGGGGTGGACTGAACCATCCTAACTCCCCAATTTTTTGCGGCTGCCTTGACAGCCTCTCCCACAAAAGCCGTTCCTCGGTCAGTCATGATAGACTCTGGTAATCCGAATCGATGGATGATAGACTTCTCAATAAACTCTATCACCTCAGCTTGGGTAACTTGCTTGAGTGGTATGGCCTCTACCCATTTTGTAAAGAAGTCCGTGGCCACTAAAATGAACTTGTGACCCTTAGATGATTTCGGGTGGATTTGGCCAATCACATCCATCGCCCAACCCTTGAAAGGCCAAGCCTTCACAATAGGATTCATGGGTCCGGCCGGAACATGTTGAACTGGACCATGCCTTTGACAACCTTGGCATCCTTTGGCGTAATCAATGCAATCCTTCAAGATGGTTGGCCAATAATACCCATGCCTCCTTAGCAACCATCTCATCTTGATGCCTGCTTGATGAGCTCCGCATATTCCTTCATGAACCTCAGTCATAACCACCATCTGATCAATCTTTCCCAGGCATTTCATGAGTAAGTCGTCAGAGCCAATACGAAAAAGGTCTTCATCCCTGATCACATAGCTTATGGCCCTTTGCCGAACCTGCCGGCAATGCGAACCACTTGGACATTTCAGATATTCCACGATGTCATGTCTCCAATCATCTGGAGTTACAGTCAATGCCATCACCTCAATTGGTATTCCTCTTTCAAAAACTGAGGGCAACGATCGTTTTTCAACTTTGAATAACTCCTCAGAAAGCCCTTCAGAGATCTGAACTCCAGAGGCCAATTGGGCCATTGCATTAGCCTGTGAGTTGTGCTCCCTTGGTAGGTGGGCGAGTCTCACTTCATCAAAACCTTCTATTAGTTGGCTGGCCAAGGCATGATAGCCAAGCAATGCTTGACTGGTTACCTTATAATCGCCGGATAGTTGTTTCAGAACCAACATCGAATCCCCCATGATTGACACATTATTTATTCCAAGCTCTCTCAAAATCTCCAACCCAATGATCAAGGCCTCATATTCGGCCTGATTGTTGGTACAATCAAAGTCTAATTGAAATGAATAACGAGTTCGGAATCCTTGGGGTGATTCAATGATGACACCTGCTCCCCCCATATTTGATGTTCGAGATCCGTCGAAATAGAGACGCCATGGGAATAAACTTATCATATCGACTTTGAAGAAGTCCATATCTTCTATTTCAACACAAGGGTGAGAGGCCAAGAAATCAGCCAAGGCTTGCCCCTTGACGGCCTGCTGAGGCACGTATCGGAAGGTGAATTCTGCCAATGCCATCGTCCATTTTCCAATCCGCCCTCTAATGATTGGTCGAGTGAGCATGTACTTGATCAAATCAGTCTTGGCGATTATATGCACCACGGAAGGCAACATATAGTGCCTTAACTTGGTTGCGGTGAAGTATAAGGCTAAACAAAGTTTCTCTACCGGTGAATACTTTCTCTCGGTGTCCGTTAAAATTCGGCTTAGGTAGTACACTGCTTGCTCCTTTTTCTCATCGTTGTCTTGGGCCAAAAGACTTCCGATGGAATTCTCTGCAGCCGAGATATATAACTTCAAAGGTCGGCCTCGCTTCGGCGGGATTAGCACCGGTGGCTTGGTTAAATACTCTTTGATGGAATCAAATGCCTTTTGGTGAACTTTTTCCCATCGAAATTTCTCCTCATCCTTGAGCTTTAGCAAAGATGAAAAGGGCTCGACTTTCCCGGCCGAATTAGCTATAAAACGCCGGAGGAAGTTTATTTGGCCTAGCAAGCTTTGCAATCCTTTCTTGTTTTTTGGGGGAGGCGCATCAATGATGGCCTTAGCCTTATTTTTATCAATTTCGATCCCCCTTTGATGTACCAAAAATCCTAGGAAATTTCCGGCAGAAACTCCAAAGGCACATTTCTTTGGGTTCATCTTCAATTGATGCTTTCGCATTCTCTCGAAGGCTAACCGAAGGTCATCCAAATGACCTGGTCTCGATTCGGACTTCACAACCACGTCATCGATATAGACTTCTAAGTTTCGACCGATCATGTCATGGAAGATGGCATTCATTGCCCGTTGGTATGTGGCTCCGGCATTCTTTAGGCCGAATGGCATCACCACATACTCAAAGGTTCCAATGGAACCTGGACATCTAAAGGCTGTCTTGTGAATGTCTTCTTCGGCTATGAAAATTTGGTTGTAGCCAGAGTGTCCATCCATGAAGGATAAAATCTCGTGCTTGGCCGCCCCATCAACTAAGAGGTCCGCCATAGGCATGGGATATTCATCTTTGGGAGTTGCAAGATTAAGGTTACGAAAATCAACACAAATTCTTATTGCTCCCGTTTTCTTTTTTACAGGTACAATATTAGAAAGCCACTCCACATATCTTGCTGGCCTAATAAATTTGGCTTTAACAAGCCTTACAATTTCTTCCTTGACCTGTAATTCTACTTCTGCCGACATTCGGCGAGGTGGCTGCTTGAAGGGCTTGAAATCCTCTGCTGTTGGCAAACGATGCTCAACCAAATCACGACTTAGTCCAGGCATCTCAGTGTAATCCCAAGCAAAGCAATCCTTGAACTCTCTTAAAAGTTCTTCCATCTTGGCCCGAAGTTCTGGTTCCATCAGACCACTAATGTAGATTGGCCGATGATTGTCTTCTGTCCCCAAGTTGATTTCTAACAAAGGGTCTTGGACTTCCGCCTTTGAATCATCCATCTGAGTTGGTGCCAACTCCATTTCGTCAATTTCAAGTGCATCATCTTCAGGGCCTTCGTGGAGAAATTCCACCAAATGAGCGGTGGACCCATGCTCGGCCGCTCTCTCGGCCCAAAAACCATATAGCCGTCTCAAAGTGTCTTCCACTGCGGCTCTTTTCTCCTCCCTCGTGGTTGTATCACTCATTGAGAGAGAAAAAATCAGACATTGTGGGGCGCTCCCCATCTGCTTGGGCATCGTGTGCCCCCAAGTCTATCAACTTATTGGCCGAGACTCCCGTAGGTCGGCCGTTCATATCTGACCCTGTAAAATAAAGAGGACCAAGATCATCCTCGTAAAACCTAGCCTCCACCGCGTTGGCTGAAGCCATGAAAGGCCGTGAGTCGGCCTGAACCAATTCCACGCTCCCATCCTCGTGCCAAAATTGTAGAGTCTGATGGAGCGAGGAAGGGACACACATATTTCCATGAATCCAATCTCGACCTAACAATGCAGTAAAGTGAGCCGTTGTTTCCACCACAAAGAAAGCTGTCGCCCTGACCTTTTCTCCCACTCTAACTTGGAGTGGGATGATTCCTTTTGATATTGTGGTGTCTCCCACAAAGCCACTGACCGTTGTCTCAGTTGGAATTAGTTCCTCCGAACTTTTCTTCAACTTCCTCATCACTGAAGCTGGGAGAATATTCACTGTGGCTCCCGTATCAACTTGAACTCTGCTCATTGGAACCCCATCAAAGTGAGCATTTACGTATAAAGGTTTAAGATGGGAGGACATCTTCTTGGTGGGCATTTCAAAGCACACTTTCTCTGGCATTTTCTTCTCCGCACTCGGCATCACAATTTGAGGCTGAGCTACCTCTACCTTTGGAGTCTCCCGAATTACCTCGATTTCCTTTGGTTCTCCCATCTGAACCATGGACTCGACTTCGTCAAAAACATCTCCATCCATGGAGTTTGGTTGACCTGGCTGAGCTTCAAAAAATAGTGGAAGTGTGACCACCATAGCATCGACCTCGTCGAAGTCCCCAAACCTCACCTTGGTCTTACTTGTCTTCAATTCTCTCTCCAACTTGGTAATCTCTTCCCTACACTCATTAGCTAGTTGCTCCATAGCCTCCTCTGGGAGGTCTTCAAAATACTCATCATCACCATACTCTTCATTCTCCCCATAAAGTTCTTCATTATCGGCTAAGGCGCTTCCTAAGTTTTCTGAAGCTTTTTCAGTCTCTACGTCGGCCGTTGGTTCGGCCTCTTCTTCCACTACGGATGTTTGAACATCGACCATGACTTGGTCCTCCTCTGTCGTCAGCTTATCTTCTGTCGTCTGGGGTTTTCCTCTGACATCCTCTACCATTTCATGGTTATTTTCTTTTTTCTCCTCGACCACGGGTGGTGATATCACTTTAATTGGTATTTGCTTCCTGGAGGTCGAAGGATTGGCCTTGGGTTGAATCTTTTTGAACTTCTCAACTTTTGATGGTCCATCGTCCAACACTTTCATTGGCTTGCTAGATTCCGCCTTGAGATTGCTTGCTTCAAAAGCTCCGGTCAAATGAGCCTCCAATTCCAACATCGGCTCATCTAAGGCTGTCACCACAACTTGACCATTCACCCATTGTCGATGTATTTTCATTCCCTTGGCCGCTGCTGCCTCTAATGAAGCCACGGCATCAGCTTTGGCGAACTCCAACTCTTCCAGTCGAAGCTTCTCTCGAAGGTCGACCAATCGGTTAAGTTGGGCTTGACTCTCGTCAGCCCACTCAAACTCTGCTTTACAAGTGGCAGCATATTGTCTTTGAGCCCTTCTTGTCTGAGTTTTGCTCAAGGGTATCGGAGGCAACTTCGAACCTCTACTCCTATACCATTGTCCTGCCTTTGTGTTTGGCATCTTGAAAGTTGGGACACCACTACCATCAGATGGGCAAGGTCTTGACACATAAGCCACATCTCGATTCTTTCCTTCTCCCACCGAAACCCACATGCTTCTATTTTTATCTTGGCTTGGGTTCAGTGGATCAACATCTTCATACTTGAGTGGCATCTGATGATTTCTTTTTTTAGGCTGATATCGCGGCCTCTCGTACCTATCTTGGTACTCATGTAATGGCCGTTTGTTCGGCCTAGTCTCCATCATGCCCCTTGGGCTATATGGACCGTAATTCCCGGCCGAACTTTTAATATTATTTTTCCCAGCACTTCTTGGTCTACCTGTCTGGGCTTGATCCTTGATCATCTCCTTAGTCGGTTCCCTGGCTGACTCCTTGGGTTTTGGTAGAACTACCTCCACTGAGACCTCACATTGACATCGGCTGCATAGCACAATAGCCTTGGGAGGTTCTTCCATAATTGGAATTTTCTCATCTAGAGCATTTGTCACTTCTGGGTACATCTTGGCCTTACCCTTTGCCTTAGGATCCATCAGGTTCTCCCTTGCTCTTCTCTCAGCTGCTGCTTTTCCGGAGCCACCCAAGTCTAATCTTGGTCGAGGTTGATCTGGCCTTGGGAAGTTGGCATTCACCATGTTGGCCTGAGCATTTGGGAATGGATTCTGATCAACACCCATTGTAGCTTTCTCTAGAAATTTCAAGATCTTTCGATCAATGAGATCCTGCACGACATTCCGAAAAACAAGGCAATTGTTAGTCGCGTGAGACCATACATTATGCCATTTGCAAAAAGTCTTGTTTCTAAGTTCATTAGCCGATGGAATATCATGACCATTTGGCAATTTTATCATCTTTTCTTTTAAAAGTTGGTCGAAGATTAGTTCGGCTTTCGAAATGTCAAAGGTATAGGACTTGGTTCCGGCTCCCTTTTGAGAAGTTCCGCTAAACTTAGAAATCTGGACCGTTGTCGGCCTCTGATCCTTGGAGGCTTTGGACAAAGCCTTGCATACGTGTGGTTCGCTGACCACAATTTCAGCCAAGTTTATCCCCGCCGATTCTTCTTCTTCTGCTAGTAAGATTTCCTCATATGCCTCCTTTGAATTCACATCTTCGACATCCACCGCATGGACAGCCATGGTTCTAGATGTGGAAGGCTTTGGTAGATCTCTATAGAAAGTCGGTCGAGATATCGGCCAATTCTTTTGTTGTTCCTCCTTTAAAAAAGCTTCGTATCGATCCACCCGAAGTAGGAGGTAGTAGATATCGCAAAATTCAATACCCTCAAATTTCTTCCGTAGGTCGAGCAATAACCCACCTTGAGCCAACTTTGCAAACTCATGTTCAGGCATGTTGACCGTACATCTAGCCCTTGCTTCTCTGAACTTCCCCAAGTATTCTTGGACGGACTCGTTTGGTCCTTGGCGCATCTTGGCCAAGTCGGCCATTGACACATCTGGCTCCGGCCGATAAAATTGTTCGTGGAAGATTTGCTCAATGGTCTGCCAATTTGGAACAGAGTTCTGAGGAAGTTTGACATACCATGAACAAGTAGTCCCCGTGAGGGTGCTCAGGAATAGCCTTAATTTCAAGACCTCGCGATATCCGATTTCGGCACATTGGGCATTGAATCGACCAGTATGCTCCATAGTCAACTGGAACCCATCTCCTGAAAATAATGCAAAATCCAGAACTTTGAATCCTCGTGGAAATTCCTCTTGATCAAAATGCTCCGGATACCATGGCGGTGGCCAACCATGTTTTACTCCAAGCTTGAAGCCTTTCTTGTTCTTGACTTGGATCTTGCCATTTTGTTGGCAATGGGTTGAAATACTAGAATGACTAGAACTACCCGGATGACTTCTGGCCACCACTTTGGCCGACCCTTCATGCCCCCTAAGTCCATTTGGTCGGCCAAACTTGGCCTTTGGCTGGGGCTCAATAAACTTGACCACTTGCAATCGTGGTATCACAATATCGAGTTTTTCTCCTACAATCATGTCTATTATTTTTGCATCTTGAGTCATGCTCCGACCTTCTTTTTCACTAGATCGTAGGCCATTACATCCTAAGATGGTTGCCTTGGGTTGGACCATATTGCACATATCATTGGTGACCACCTTTTGGGTCTCATCCCCTTGGATGGAGTCATTTTCCTCAACCAATGTCAGATTCTCAATAGGAAGGTCACCTTGAATATTCGATTTTAAAGTCATCTCGCCCACCTCTTTCTCACCCTCACGTTCTCTACCAACCTCATTTTTCCCTAGAGGAGTAGGTGGAACGGGTGGTCTAATTGCAACCATATCAGGAATTTCCTCTTGTGATTGAGAAATAAGGTTAGGGTTGAGGGTTTGCCCCTCGGCTAGTTGGCTAAGTCGAGATGAAATCCTATGCAAACCTTGGATGAGAAGTTCATTGGAAGTTTGTACAAACTCTTTTAATACAACTGCCATCTTAGATGTCATCTCATTTATACATTCTTCCCCCATGTAGGTATGGTCGCTAGATGGCATCTCACCCACCTTGAGATTATGTTGGCCACCAAAACCAATTGGATGATCTGCTTGGTGGGAATAATAATTAAGGTGATCATAGATATTGGCCGGATTATTTTGGCCATCTGGGTAAGTGTATTGCCCCCATGCCACTTGATTAGTTTGGCCACCAAAGCCATTTTGATTAGTTTGGCCACCAAAGCCATTTTGATGATTCGAACCATTTTGGTTCATAAGATCATATCCGCCAATATAGTTGTGCCCACCATATTGGCCACCAAATCCGCCAACATAGTTGTGCCTATCATATTGGCTACCAAATTGACTACTTGAGTCATATTGGATGTTAGGCCCACCTTGATGGGTAAAATTATATTGGCCATAGTGGTTGTGGTCACCATGTTGGCCGATGGATTGGCTACTCGAGCCATAAGAATCATAGCCGTTGTAGTTCATCGGCTGGTAGGAATATTGCCATTCCTTTCGGTCGCTCATATAGTTAGTCCCACTGGGCGTGCCAAATTATGTTTCCCTCTTTTCTGCCGGATAGGCTGATGGAAGGAGTTTTTGGTCCTTCTTCTTTTGAGATGCGTAGGCGTGCCACCACCAAGTCACTTGATGGCTTGGATGGAAAGATCGTGTGAGTGTGGTTGCGCTTCTGACTTTTAATCAAACAATTGATCGACCAAGCAAGGAACCTCCTCTTGGCCTAGGTTCTTTTTCTTCCTTGAGGTCAAGGATGATTGAGCTTTGTATGACTATTTTTAGGATTTTTGTGATAAGTGCAGCGAATGTAAATGCAATAAACGAAATGACAGAAATCTAAGTGCGAGAAATGTAAGTGCGAGAAAAATATATTAAAGCGATAAAGACTTGAATTAAATTCGAATGTAAAGACAATTGAAATTAAATTGCAAGAAAGTAAGCTTACACTAAGAAAACGAAGAACTTTGATAATCTGAAGAACTTGAAAGATAAAATCCTAGACTATGAATTGAAAAGTACAGGATAAAGAGATAGATTTTGTGTGTTCAGTTGGCGGTCCTCTTCTCTTCTTCTGACGATCAATTTATAGAGCTTCCTTCCGTTCATGGGTTTGGTTGTTAAATGGCCTCAACCGACTCTGTCTTGAAAATCTTCCTAGAATTAATGCCTTCCGGAGCTCTAGGCGTGAACCATCCGATGTCTTGAAAATCTTCCCACCTTCCGGAGCTCTAGGCATTTAATGAGAATTTTCCAACCATCATCAACCCCTATGGTTGGTCAGTACAATGAGATCAGGATAGTAGGGTGGCTACAAATCTTCCAAATATCAATGCCTTCCGGAGCTCTAGGCACGAACTACCCGATGTCTTGGAAATCTTCCCAATATTAATGCCTTCCTGTCTTTAAACTCCGCCACTTGCAGGAAGACTTTTGTTGGAACTTCTGAACACTTCTTGGATCGGGCTACTCTGACATTTTTACATTGAGGAACATTTCTCACAACCGAGGATTTTTATTTATTTATGCAATCCGAGGAGCTTTGGCTCAACGGAGGATTTTTATGTAATCCGAGGATTTTTGGCACAGGCGGAGAATTTCTCATGTGGTCGACGGAGGATTTCTCATGTGGTCGACGGAGGATTTTTATGTAGTCGACGGAGGGTTTCTCATGTGGTCGACGGAGGATTTCTATGTAGTCGACGGAGGATTTTGCCAAATAATTGGTGGGTGGGTCTAATAATACCAATCATGACATATATATATATATATATATATATATTTATATATAAAAAGTGACTCTAATTATGCAAACACTAAAGCAAAGCTTTAGCCTTCCCGTCACTTTCTCCCCATCACATAGTTTTATATTGATCAAGTTGCAACCCTCCACCTTGTTGAGCATCTTTCCTCATCTTTTGTAGAAAAATCCCACGCCTCTTTCATCAATTGCATCTGCCCAACTCCAACTTCCCATAGCCGACTTGTGCATGCATTCCTCCATATGGATGGTGGATTTTTAACCACACTCAAACAATGGGAAAATAGTTTCATATGCTCCCCAGGTGCAAGTCTTGGGACATGCCTCAGTTGGGGTTTTTCTGACACATGCTGGGTGGCATTCGGTTTTGGAGAGTATTGTTGCTGGTGTGCCTATGATTTGCAGGCCATTTTCTGCGGATAACATGCTCAACATGAGGACCGTAGTGGCTGTTTGGGGAATTGGAACTATGTTTGAGGGAGGGGTCATTACAAAAATTGGAATGGTCAAGGCCTTGGAACTTGTTTTGAAGCATAAAGAAGGAAAGGAAATGAGAGACAAAATCGTGGCCCTTAAAAATCTTGCTCAACAAGCGGTTGAATCTAATGGTAGCTCCACCCAGGCTTTCAATAGCTTGGTGGACATTGTCACCAAGTAATATATCAAGTATATATGTGGAAAGCTTGGAGATCAATTAGAATAAATTTGATCATCATTTTCAATAAAATATGATTTTCATTAAACTTGAATGTGAGATTCATGTATCTATTAATAATTAGAGGTGTTCTCGTGAATGGGTAGTGAAAAAGGGCGTTGATTTGCATGTCAATAGTCTCAGTGGTCTCAATGAACTTGTGTAAACACTATGACTCCTTAAAATTGAGGAGGAGCTTCTTCTCAAAACCACAATGGTTGTAAGGAGGAACTCCTCCATTAGTTTATTGATGTGACATATATATGGAGCCCACATCCACAATAATATAGTGTCACATGTATTTAAAATATAATATATATTTTTAAATAATTTATAATTTATAATTTATAATTCATAAAATTTTAAAAAGAAAACCAAAATTTTATGAAATTTAAATTAAAAAATTAAAAAAATTTGTAGGGACCATTTATGATAAGTGCATGAACCTCAGGAATGTTTTGTGATATATACATATATGCCACGTCAGCAAACTAACAGAGTTTTTGACTGCACCTAACGGCATGGACCATTTATGATCACACATAATAATCTTGAGGACCACAAATGACACAAAAAACCATAAAGGATGCAAACTGATAGTTTCGTAAACTTTAAGGACGTTTTGTGATAATAAGCCTTGTAATAATAATGGAATTCTCCTGGTACTGGGGCGTGGACCATGCGATACCATCATACTTAATTTCCTTGTCTGCTTTCAGATGGTCCCAAATACCACAGAACAAATTTCTTCAACAATAAATTCTCACTCGTTGTTCGTTTGAGAACCAAGTATCTCTCAGCCCTGTCATTGCCTCATTTACTTATTTCAACAACCAAAAATATAAATAGAGCACACTCCGAAGCACCTGCCCGTCTGCCTCCGGATCTATTTTTCATATAAATAGAGAATCAAGTATCTCTACAGCACAAAATGAAGACCATCCAACATCTCATTTTATATAAATAAATAAAAAGAATAATAATTTAAATAACTTAATATATAGAATGTCTATCAGTATAATAAAACTGCTAGCATTTGTAACAAACTAAAAATTGTTGATGATCAGAGAATAACTAAAGCAACGTGTAGATTTGATAGTTCATGAGGAAGGCACCATTAATGGCCCCTGAAATTTGTGTGCTCAAGTCATCAAAACTCAAGAAGTTCCTCAACGTTGGGACCCTTTAGTAATTTCTTAATGATAAAAGTGGTTGTTAGAATGGGTGGACAAGCTTAACCCTCAATCTGCAGCACACCAACTACCACTATCTCATGAGTTACCAGCATTTGTTCAAGCATTAATTGACCTCAGAGCATCTTAGTAATTTCTTAATGATAAAAGTGGTTGTTAGTTACCAGCATTTGTTCAAGCATTAATTGAGGATTTCCTCATAGCATCCACAATGATCATATGTAAAGTGGGGTGTATCACTACTACAAAAAGGGCAAAAGACGACCAGTAAACAACGACGGTAGATCAAAAAACTGTCGTCATTTTTTAAAAGACGATGGTAATATAACCCCGTCGTAGAAACATACTTTACACACCTAAAAAACCGGTACACGTATAGATATTTTTAAACCACGACGCACCAAATTAAAAAAGCGTCGTCTTATTACAAAGGAATTTTTCAGAGTTAAAATCTGAACCTAAAAACAACGACTGCATCTATGAAATCACCGCCGTAGAAAGTAAAGACGATGATATAAAAATAAGACGCTGTGTTAATTAATTAATAAACACGACCCAATTTTCTTAGTCAGCGACGCATAAATTCAAAGGAATCTACGACGGTTAATTACAAAAAAAATCGCCGATTTAAATTAAGTTACCACGACTGCAAATATAAATTTATCGACTTTTTAATTATACTATACTACGACGGTATCCATAACTCTACCGTCGCATAATTTCACTAACCACGACGGTTTGTTAAATTAACGACGTACAAATTTTTTACCATTATTCGTCTATCATTACCACAATGAACTCTGTTCCTCATCATAATCGAACCATTATTTGTTTTTTACCATTGTTCCTCATCATAATCGAACCAGAATGAACAAAGGCAATGTTTTAGAAGTGGATGATGTGCCAATTACTCTCACAAGGAGTTTGAGGGTAAGAAGCTTGTCTCAGCCGCCAAGGAAGGTCTCAAGCTTGATGAGAGTGAAGACGAGGCAAAGAAGAAGGAAGAGTTGAAGGAGAAGTTTGAGGGACTCAACAAGGTTGTGAAGGATGTTTTGGGTGACAGAGTGGAGAAGGTTGTGGTGTCTGACCGTCTGACCGTGCTGGACTGCCAACATGGAAAGAATCATGAAGGCTCAGGCCTTGAGGGATAACAGCGTGGCTGGGTACATGTCGAGCAAGAAGACCGTGGAGATCAACTCGGAGAACCCCATCATGGAGGAGCTGAGAAAAAGTTGAAAAATGAAAGCGAGGTGAGACAGAGAGGTGATGTGCCTCCAGAGAGGGGAGAAAAAGTTGAAACCCTAATTGAAAAATGAAGACGACAGAAAGACAGAAAACCCATTATTTATAAACAAATCTCATATACCACGTCGGTTTTTTTAAATTATCGACGTTTATATGATAACATAAACGTTGTTTAAAATTAAAATAAGGTCGTATAAATAAATTAACAACGACGCTATATAAAAACGACATTGTATTTTTTTGAAAAATTAATTTATTGTGTAATTAAAAAACTTACACGTCGGTATGAGTAATTAAAACGACGTGGTATTAATTTTTCACGTCGTTATTATTGAATATAAGGTCGTTGGGTATATTGGAAAATGACGATTCATCTATTTGAAGAAAAATGCGTCGTGTAATTTGATTTAACAACGTCATTTCATTAAAACATAGCGTCGTGTAAAGCAATATTATAGGGCAGTGTTAATACTAGCGCCGTATAATGTTTCATACTAGGGCGCATACTATTAATAGCGTCGTTTTTATGAAACGGTTTTTTATTATTTTAAACTTTTCGCCTTCCTGACCCATACTTGCACTGTTTCCAAACCCGGGAAAAACTTTCAAGCTTCTCTCATTTTTCATTTTCAAAGAACTGTTCCAAACTTTCAAGCTTATCTCCGAGAGAAAACTTTTCGTCTTCCTCTCCTCTTCGTCTTCATCTCTGAACTGAAATACCAAACTCTAGGAGAAAGCTTTCATTGCAAGCAAAGGGTAAGCATTTCTGGAAGGATTTTTGTTCCTGTTTTGCATGCGCATATCATTTTCGTTTTTTTAAATCTTTTTACATTTTTTCTTTCCAAGTTTGATAAAATTTGCAGACAAAGACGGAAAGTTTCCAAGTTTGAACACTACTCTGGTTCTTTTACTTCAACTAAATAAGACGACGGTGGCTTGTTATTTACGTGGTTAGATATATAGACCACGACGGTTCGTCAGTCACCCTAGCGTCATGTGAAAGTGTTCTTCGTTGTTTTTTAAAATGATATTCTTTTTTTGTATTTAAGGATATATTCATCGCAGGTTTGATTTCTCTGAACAATGGTTTTTGTTTCGAAAATATTTTTAATTATTTTTCTGTTGAAAATATTTTACGTTTTTCCTAATTTGTTTTTGTGGTATAGACGATGGTATATTAATATTTACGTCATTTTATTTTCATACCACGGCGAATTTTTATTATTAACGTCGTTGTAATATTTAATACTCTGTTTTTGATTATATCATAAGACATCGGTTGTTTATTATTGACGTCGTTGTAATATTTTATCACGTCGGTGGTTAATTACCGTCGTGAAAATTTATTATTACGTCGATTGTTTTGTTCTTACGTCGTTTGAAATATTATAATACGTCGTAGTTTATAAATAATCGTCGTGTTTTTTCTTAATTTCACTGATATATTTTCACTTGCAGGTTTGATTTGTCTGTAACCATGGTTTCTCAATCCCAAAGTAAGGAGTCTGGCTTGAAAAAAAATGAATGTAAGGAGCTTAGAGTTGTAAATCCTCAAGCCAAGTCCTCGAAGAAGATGAAGTTTGTTTCATCTTCTGAGACAGAACCAGCCAGCACGGCAACTATTTCTGAGGAGGCAAAGTCAGGTCGGGGTATGAGCACAATGCCCCGTGTTGTGAAGAGAAAATTTCAGAAAATCAAGCCTGTTGTTGAGTACAATGAAGAAGGGAAACCATGTGGCCTTGCACATAGTGAGATGCAGTCCTACATTGGTGTGTTGGCAAGCTCCAGAGTCCCACTTGTGGACAAGAAATGGGTTCAAATATCCAAGGATATAAAAGAGCATATTTGGGAAGCCGTTGACATGGCTTTTGTGGTTGGTCAAGGGGGCAAGAAAATGGTGCTATCTTCTGCCGCCAAGAAATGGAAGGATTTCAAGTCTACACTAACGAGGGTTCATATCCTTCCATTCATCAAGGAGAAGGAGAAATTAAGGCAACCCCCTGAAACATACAAATTCATAGAGAAAGCTCAATGGGATGCCTTTGTAGCTTCAAGGTTATCTGAAAAATTTGAGGCTGTGCATGGGGTACAATCACAAAGGAGGGAGAAACTTGAGTACAATCATCGATTGTCTCGAAAAGGATATGTTGGTTTTAAGGAGCAATTGAAGGAAATCATGCCTGGGGTAGATATTGATCGATCTACCTTATGGAAAAAAGCTAGAGAAGACAAACATGGTAACATCCCGGATCCAAAGTCTGCAGAGAAAGCAAAATTAATTGTAAGCCTACTGACTCTGTTTTAAAAATTTTATTACGTCTGCTGTTATATTTTTACTTCATGTGAAAAATATTACTACGTCAAAATATTTTAAAACGCGTCGTTAAAGGTCTGAATCTGGAATCACTACTCTGTTTTTTGTAATTATATCATAAGACGTCGGTGGTTTATTATTTACGTCATGTTAATATATTAAAAACGTCGGTATTTAGGTAGCGTCGTCTGAAATATTATATTACGTCGGTTGTTATGTTATTGAGTCGTGTGAAATATTATATTACGTCGATTTTTTATAAATAACCGTCGTTTGTTTCCTTATTCTGACTTTTTATTATGTCTTTTTGTTAGGATGATTTGTAAAAGCAAGTCTCAGAAGGCACTCTTTCTCTGTCAGGAATCAATGATGTTTTGACATTGGCTTTGGGTCCCGAGCATCCAGGAAGAGTTAGAGGGGTAGGGGCTGGGATTTCCCCTAAGCAATACTTCAATTTACCTAGACAACAGAAGGTAAAGTTTGCCGATCAATTGAAGGAAAGTGTAAGACTTGTCCTTCAAGAAGAGACTTTGAAAATGGAGGCTAGATCAAGGGAAGAGAGTTTAAAGATGGAGGCTAGGACCAAGCAATTGGTAGAAGCTGAGAGGGAAAATTTACTGAGTCAGCTTTCCAAACTCATCCCCAATTTTGATCCAAGCCTGCTGAAACTGAATACAATGTCCCAAATCCAAGGGCAAAGTCCCAAAAATCCAATGTCGGACAAAGCAAGCTGCTCTGGGGCACTTGATGTTAGAGCCCTTCAATTTGAGGAGGATACTGCCAAGATTGGGGAAAAGCAGGAAGAAATGGTAACGTTTTTGAACTTTGAATTCTCTGTTTCTCTGTTTATATTTACCGTCGTGTTAAAATTATACCACGACGCATTGTTTATTAAACCGTCGTTTGATGTTATTTAGACGTCTGTAATTATTATACCGTCTTCTGTTAACATTTACCACGACGGTTTATTGATTTGTTTTTAATTTTTGTACAATATCATTTATATATTTCTTTATTTCTTAAAACAGATATCCGGGGAAGTAGAAAAGAGAGTAGAAGGAAAGATACTTGAGATAGTTGAACAGGTAAATTCTCATAACTTAGCCTTTTTCATTTTTTTTTCAATTCTCATTACCGTCGTAATTCTTTATTTAACGTCGTTTAATGAATTTTACACGTCTGTAATTATTACATACCGTCGTCTGTTATTGAGTACCACGACGGTTTAATTTAATTTTTTACTTTTTGTACAATGTCATATATATTTCTTTATTTCTTATAACAGAAATACGGGGATGTAGAAAAGATAGTAGAAAATATAGAGGAAAAGAAAGATGAAAAGGTAAATTCTCATAACTTTGCCTTTTTCATTTGTTTTTCAATTTTCAGACGTCTATATTTTCTTTAAACCGTCGTTTGTTTTAAATTTCCACGGCAGTTTTTATTTAATTGAATGTTTAAATTGTTGTACAATCTTACAAAACGTCGTAATATATGAATTACCACGACGTTTATTATTTACCGTCGGTTTAATTAAATTTAGACGTCTGTAATTCTTACATACCGTCGTTTGTTATTAAGTACCACGACGGTTTAATTTAATTTTTTTTCCTTTTTGTACAATGTCTTATATATATTTTTTTATTTCTTATAACAGAAATCTGGGGATGTAGAAAAGATTGAAGAAAAGAAAGATGAAAAGGTAAATTCTCATAACTTTGCCTTTTTCATTTGTTTTTCAATTTTCAGACGTCTATATTTTTTTTAAACCGTCGTTTGTTTTAAATTTCCACGGCATTTTTTATTTAATTGAATGTTTAAATTGTTGTACAAGGCTTCTTATATATATATATCTCTTTATTTATTAAAACAGCAATCCAGTGTTGGAGAAAAGCAAATTGAAAAGGTAAATTCATTAATTATGAATTTTGCATTTGAATTAGACGTCGGTTTTATTTAAACGACGTAATAAAGTATTCATTACGACGGTAGTTTTTTCCCCGTCGTGTAATTTATTTTCACACGACAGTTTGTTATTTAAACCGTCATATTTATTTATTTACCACGTCACTTTATGTTGCTTTATTTCTTCAAACAGGATACTGTAGTACCAGATTATTCAAAGCTGGAGTTGCCATCTTCTTTACAATCCCTTTGTAGTTATGTGGAATCGACACTAAAGCCTCAGGGGAAGGCTATGACCTGTACTATTGAGAAGGAGGTGTTTGGCATAGATCGTAATACCTTCGTCTTGCATGAAGATATTACCCAATTTGCTGCCATGGAGGAAATTGGGGCTACTGTAGTTGTAGTATATATGAGGTTTGTCCTTATCAAATATTCATTTGACACTCTCCTTTATGTTGAAAAAAGAAAACACTCATGGTTTCAATTCATATATTTAGGTGCCTATTTGATCATTTGAAAGCTGCAAATATGGTAAATATGGTTGGCTTTATAGACCCTGCTCTAATTAGTGCCGACGCTGGTTCATTAACTGAAAGAGCATGTATCGTATTCAGTTGACTTCAAAAAACAGATGGTGAACAGATTTTCCTGATGCCTTACAATCCAGGGTTAGTCTCCAAACAAAAAACAGTATTTTGTTTGTATGATGCTCTGCATATAAAACTATTTAACCTTTATATTTATTTTGTGCAGCCGTCATTAGGTCTTGATCATTGTGAGAGCAAAGAAGGAGACCGTCTATTTTCTGGATCCACTGCCTGGCAATCGAGTTGTGGATGAGGAGGGGAAAAACATAGTGAACAGTGCTTTAGAAATGTATAATTCACATATAGGCAGAGTAGGCCGTAAAGCAACTCTTTGGAAAACTCTGCCCGGCACTCCAAAGCAACCAAGCAGCGTAGAATGCGGGTATTATGTCATGCGCTTTATGAGAGACATCATAAAGGATACTTCCCTGGAATTTGAGAAGATGGTAAGAAGAAAATTTTCAGATTTATTTTTATGTGGGTTTTTATATTATCAACGACGGTAAATTAAAAATACCGTCGTTGAATATATATACTACGTCGATAAATTAAAAATAGCGTCGTCTGTGAGATTAATCTTTGTTTATGGCCTGCAGTTTGCCAAGGGAAAGGATCAAGCGCCATACCCCCAAGCTGCCATTGAAGAAGTTAGGAAAGAATGGGCAGAGTTTGTTTGTGTTCATATGGAGTAGAGGAATTTTAGCATACTTAAACATTTTTATAAAATGTACAAATTTTGTTAGAATTAGACAAGTTTTTGTACAAAATTGGTTAGAATTAGACATAAACATTCTTAAACATTCTTTTTTTCCCTATGAATTTCAAATAGGTTTTCATTATTTTTTAAAAACAGAAATTGTGTGACCGACGTGTAAACACACTTGCAACGACATAATTATATAGAATACCGTCGTCTTTATAACTATCAAAATTCAAAATATTCATAATAAATTTAAAATATAACCAAAAAATGCACCGTCAACCTCCCTGTAAATTTGTTGAGGTTTTCATGTTGTGAAAAACCTAAGATCATGCTGAACCAAATTTGTTGAGGTTTTCATGTTGTGAAAAACCGTAGTTTTTTAAAATGACGTTGTACACACATAACAACGTCACAGTTTTAAAAAGCGACGTAAAAGGTTTTTCAAACGACGTTATTGGTTCTATAGACGACGTTGTTTTCTTGATATTAGACGGCGAGAAGTTAATAGTTTAGGTCGTGGAAAATGGTTTGTACGTCGTTTTTCTGTGTAAAAATAGCCATGGTTTTAACTTTAAACAACATTTGTTTAAAAATTACGTCGTTTATTATAATTTAAAACGTCGTTAATTTATTAACGCTGACGTGGTTTGGGGGTTTTTTTAATAATATTTTATTCGATTTAATTCGAAATATTCATAATAAATTTAAAATAAATCCAAAAAATGCAACGTCAACTCCTATGAAGTCATTGAGATATTTTCTTCCCCCTTAAGCTTTAAAAAATTAAGTTTGAGTTATACAAATTTAAAATTACCACCAAAAAGAAAAATGCTTTCATGAGTCACAACATCACTTATACTTTAATGGTTTAGGGTTTAGGGTTTAGGGGGATAAAGGTTTATTTTTGGGGTTTAAGGTTTATGGTTAATATATATTAGGCAGTAAAACCATAAACCCTTTTCTAAAATTATTTAAACATATATATATATATATATATATATATATATAATTTAGGGTTTATATTTTTTGGTTTAGGGTTTAGGGTATAGATGTAATAAGCGTCATGTTTATTTATATTTTTAACGACGGTTTTTTTGTTTTCCGTCGATGATTATCGAAGGGCGCATTTTTAAACCGTGGTTTCTTTAAAATGACGACTGTGTATTTTAATAAACCGACGTGGTTACTTTATGGTTCTGAAAACGACGTCGTTCTCTTTTTAATACTCGCCAAATGACTTTTGGATTTCCGATGTAGTTATGACGGCGCTTGTTTATCTAAACTGACGTTGATTAGTCAAATATGACGTCGCTATGTATATTAGAACCGACGTGGATATTTACGATATTTTGTTTAAATATGATTTTTTCACGCGTTTTTTAACTCTCAGTTTTCCATTAGGGTTGCAGAATGATTCCTCACAAGAAATTGTCTTTCTGAAAGCAAATGAGGTTTGCAGAATGATTCCTCACAAGACCAAGCATGGATTTGCTACATCCTCCTATGTAGCAAGGGTGGAACCAGCCTTAGAACCTGTATGGGTTTGCAGCCGCACAACCCACAACAGGTTCTAAGGCTGGTTCCACCCTTGCCACACAGGAGTTTTGAAGTTGATCACTGTGGAAAAGGGGACTACAATGTAACCAGGAATCGAGGAGTGAGCTTTTCACACTTTGTTGATTTTGATTTTATGAAATTATTAGATATTCATCTGTGGCTGTGCAGGAGCTTGAGAATAAGAGGAAGGAGAGGGCCCAGCTTGCATATGAGAGGAAGAAACAGTTGAACAAGCTGAGGGTGAAGGCAGAAAAGAAACCACGATGTATTTGCCAAATTTGTGTACATATATTGTGTAAATATTGATCAATATTTAACACGAAGAGATTTGCCTTTTAAGATGAAAATGTTGTTGAGGATTGAGAATTAAATTTTGTTTTGTGTTAAGAAAGATATTACCAAAATAAAAGAAAAATTAATTAATTTTAAAAAGCTATAAAAATAAGACGGCGGTTTACAGAGAAGGCAGACGTATAAATTGAAAAAATACGACGGTAATTTGAACTTAGGACGTGGTAAATAAACACGACAGTAGTGTTGTAGGTACCGTCGTAGTATACTCCAAAATAAGTAGATAAATTAATCTCTCGCGTCATGGTATATTATTTAACACGTCGTTTTTTTGTAATATACCGACGTTTATTAATTACATGATACATGTTTAGGTCGTGGAAAATGGTTTGTACGTCGTTTTCTGTGTAAAAATTGCCATGGTTTTAACTTTAAACGACGTTTGTTTAAAAATTAAGTCGTTTATTATAATTTTAAACGTCGTTAATTTATTAACGCCGACGTGGTTTGTGGGTTTTTTTAATAATATTTTATTCTATTTAATTCGAAATATTCATAACAAATTTAAAATAAATCCAAAAAATGCAACGTCAACTCCTATGAAGTCATTGAGATATTTTCTTCCCCCTTAAGCTTTAAAAAATTAAGCTTGAGTTATACAAATTTAAAATTAAAACCAAAAAGAGAAATGTTTTCATGAGTCACAACATCACTTATACTTTCATGGTTTAGGGTTTAGGGTTTATATAAATTTAGAAAAGGGATTAGGGTTTTATGGACGAGATATTTTAGGCCATAAAACCCTAATCCCTTTGAAGAAATTATTTTTAAAAAAAATATATATATAATTGTGGTTTTATTTATTAGGGTTTAGGGTTTAGGTTATATTTGTCTATTAGGGTTTAACGACGGTAGTTTGGTTTTGCGTCGTAAGGATATTTACAACGACGTCATTTTTTAAATAAGCGTCATGTTTAGGTTGAACTTTTAACGACGGTTGTTTTGTTGTTTCCGTCGATGTTTTTTAAAAAGCGCGCTTTCTAAAAATTTCACCTTGACCTAAAATTTTCAGATTTCGCTCTAACTCTTATACTTGTAACCCTGAACCAAGTTGGCCATAGTCTGTGACCTAAAACATTTCGCTCTGCTCTCTCACTTCAACTCTAATTCAAAGTTGGGCTCTCCGTCGAATCCAAGTTGGCCATAATCTGTGAGCTCTGCCTACCTGTAAGTACAAACCCTAATCTCATGCTTGTAAATTCATTGAATGATATTCAGTTCTGTGGTAAAGGGTTTTGTGATTTTTTAATGTTGTCGACGGTATGGGTTAATGTGTTTAATGTTTAATGTTTTCATGAATCGTGAATGGATATAATGTTGTCGGATCTTTTAATCACTCTCTGTTATTATGAATCGGGAATGGATTTAATGTTTTCATGCTTAGTATATGTTGGTTTCGTGCTTAGTATACGTGTTCTTAATACCCAACATAAAAATTAATGTATATGTTGTGTTCTGAATATATTTTGGGTTCTTGAAAATAAATTGGGATTTCGATATCTTTTTATGCATACGACGACGATTTTTTTAACAAACCGTCGTTTGTAAATATATACCACGATGCAGTTTTTAACTACCGTCGTGGTTCAAGTTCGCTGGCGTATGTTTCTTGCTAGCATTAGACGACGTTTTTTTTAAAATCCGTCGTCTATATATGTGTAATACGTCTGTTGTTGTTTAAAAACCGTCGTCTGTATACTATATTATTTGCTATTAAAACCTTATATAATCTGCTATAGTGATAGTCATTGCTTGTCTTTTCACCTTATAGATAATAGGATATAGTGTCGGAGATGGATAAGTCATGGATGCACTCGGATAGAAGATCGAAGGCATATGAGTTAGGGGTGGAAGCATTTTTGTAATTTTCTATAGAAAATCTTCTAACTACAACGCATATCCGTTGTCCATGTGTTAAATGTGCGAATTTGAAATTGTTTGGGGTTGGAATTATAAGGGATCACTTATACTTTAATGGAGTTGATCAAAGCTATAAGAATTGGACATTTCATGGAGAACCTTGGGAACCAACTACTAATGCTAGTAGAAATGTTGAAGAAGATGATGACCATAGTAGGTACAGTATTGTGTCTGAAGAAATAGAGATGGATGCTAATGATTTTGGTGATTTTGGATCCGATCCTTATGAGTTTGCTAATGTGATTGGGGATGGAGATCAACCATTGTACCTTGGTTGTAGAAAGTACACCAAGTTATCGGCATTAGTGAAGTTGTATAATTTGAAGGCAAAACATGGGATGAGTGATGTATGTTTTACAGAATTATTGATACTTCAGGGCGAGTTGCTTCCAGAAGGAAATACAATACCGGCCTCTATGTATGAGGCAAAAAAGACTTTGTGTGCATTGGGGTTGAGTTATGAGAAAATCCACGCATGCCCCAATGATTGCATCTTGTAGAGGAAGGAGTATGAAGATTCAACTAATTGTCCTACTTGTGGTATCTCAAGGTGGAAGGAAACCAAAGATGGATTCTTGAAAGAGGGTGTGGCAGCGAAGGTGTTGTGTTATTTTCCTCCAATTCCAAGTTTTAAAAGGATGTTTCAATCACATGAGACAGCTAAGAATTTGACTTGGCATGCTGCTAGAAAATCAATTGACAGTCAGATGTCTCATTCGGCGGATTCCCCGTCTTGGAAATTTGTTGATGATAAATGGCCCGAGTTTGGTAATGAGCCGAGAAACTTGAGATTGGCTCTTTCATCTGATGGATTCAATCCCCACAATTCTCTAAGTAGCAGATATAGTTGCTGGCCAGTTATCTTAGTTACATATAATCTCCCACCATGGCTGTGCATGAAATGAAAGTTCATGATGTTGACTTTATTGATTTCCGGTCCTAAACAACCCGGAAATGATATAGACGTCTACTTGGAGCCTTTGATTGATGATTTAAAATCTTTGTGGGATGGGATTAGAGGAGTGTATGATGCACACATAGGAGAATACTTTACACTCAGAGCTGCATTATTGTGGACCATTAATGATTTTCCCGCCTATGGAAATTTATCTGGTTGTGTTGTTAAAGGATATAAAGCTTGTCCAATATGCGGTGATGATACACCTAGTCACAGGTTGAAAAATGGCCACAAAATTTGTTACATTGGGCATAGAAAATGGTTACCAATCAATCATTCATATAGGAGGCAACGTGCAGCTTTTAATGGGAAACCTGAATATGGCACGCCTCTGGAGCCATTAACGGGAGAAGAAGTGCTGCATATGGTTGAAGATATTAATTACATATGGGGCTCGAAAAAAGGGGGATGTGGAGGTGAAAATGATGATGATGGTGACAGAGTTTGTTGGAAGAAGAAGTCAAAATTCTTTGATCTTGAGTATTGGAAATACCTTCCAGTGAGGCGTGTCCTAGATGTTATGCACATTGAGAAGAATGTTTGTGATAGTATCATTGGTACATTGTTGGAGATCCCTGGAAAAAATAAAGATGGGATTGCTGCTCGGTTAGATTTATTGAACATGGGGGTCAAAACTGATTTGCAACCCGAGTATGGAGAAAGAAGTACTCGTTTGCCTCCAGGGCCTTGGAATTTGTCAAGAGCAGAGAAGAGAGCGGTTTGCAATTCTTTCTTTGGTATGAAGGTCCCTGAAGGCTATTCTTCAAATATAAAAAATCTTGTATCTTTACAAGATTCAAGACTTCTTGGCCTTAAATCACATGATTGTCATACCTTAATGCAACAATTGCTCCCTGTGGCAATTCGTTCTGTTTTGGAGAAGCCTGCAAGGTATGCAATAACTCGTTTGTGCTTCTTCTTCAATGCTATATGTGCAAAGACGGTTGATGTTTCCAAGCTAGATAAGTTGGAAGAAGATGTAGTAGTTACTTTGTGTTTGCTTGAAAAATACTTTCCACCTTCATTCTTCGATATCATGGTTCATCTAGTAGTACATCTTGTCAGAGAAGTTCGTCTATGTGGGCCAGTATATTTTAGATGGATGTATCCGTTTGAAAGATATATGAAAGTTCTAAAGGGGTATGTTCAGAACCGTACTCATCCCGAAGGTTGCATTGCGGAGCATTATATAGCTGAAGAAGCTGTAGAATTTTGCACTGAACATTTATCTGATATTAGTACAATTGGAGTGCCATCAAGTCGGAAGATAGGAGTTTCAAAGCCATTATCAGGTTGCACAGTGAGCGTAGTTGATCGGGACCTGTTGAACCAAGCACATCTATATGTCTTGGAGAATACGGAGGAAGTCCTACCTTATATCGAGTATGAGTTTTATTCTTTAAGTTTCCATTTTAAATTATTTCTCATGTTAAATTTAAGGTATGCAATAATTGATTGGGACCGTAATGCTTGAATTTTTCGTGTCATGTAGGGAACATATGATCCACATTAAGGCCGCTTATCCAAAATTTAGAAAGAGAACAAAGTGGCTGCAAGATAAGCACAATAGCACTTTTATTCAATGGCTACACTTCAAGGTATATGTTATTCAATAACATATTGGACTTTTAATTTTCTTCTTTCTATGTTAGATTGAATTAAGATATGATTAATTTGCAGGTTCAAAGTGAACTTGATGAGGGAGGCAATCATGGGGTATCAGAAAATTTAAGGTGGCTAGCAGCTGGTCCAAACATGGTAGTGCCATTATATAGGAGCTATCTTATTAAAGGTGTTAAATTTAACATCAAGGCAGAAGATGATGTGCGGACAGTTCAAAATAGTGGAGTTTATTTACTTGCACATACCATGCAAGTTGCTAGTGCCAAGGATAAAAACCCAATTATCTCAAATATGGGTTTTTATGGTGTCATTCAAGAAATTTGGGACCTTGACTACCAAAAGTTTACAATCCCAGTATTTAGGTGTGATTGGATAGATAGTACTTCCGGCCTTGTAGTCGATGAACTTGGATTTACCCTTGTAGATTTGAGTAAAATTGGACAAACAAGTATTTTTTGTTGACGACCCGATGCATCATGGTTGGTCGGTAGTGTTATCAGCGCCTAATAGAGAATATAATGATGTTATTGGTGATGATGTCTTAGGTGATGTGAGAATTGAGTGTGAGCCATTTACTAGAGGGATGCCAAATGTTGACACATTTGATGAACTAGTGGGTGAGTTTGGGAGTCAAAATATTCGAGATGGGTGTGAAGATATATGGATTGAATGATGCTTTTGTAATTTATGAATTTACTTATGCCCTAAACAGCACTAAATTGTAATGTGTTTTCTTCACTTTCATTATGCAGGTTTTGACCACAAAACAATCAGTACATAAAATACTGGTTCAGTATTATAAAACGACGGTCCTCATAAAACTGTGAAAAACAGACGTCTGTTTTCAAAAAAATTGTCAATAAAAAACGACGTTTTGGAGCATTCAACGACGGCATTGAATTTACCGACGTCTAAAAGCGAAGTAAAATTGAAGAAAGACGACGGTATTGTGAAACAGTTATTAACGATATCACGTCGGAGAAGCATAAAGAGCCAACATGTAATTACAAATAACACGACTCCAGTACCATAATACCGACGTCTAAAACGACAGATATCGAACCTGAACGTTACAAAAGACGACGTCTTAGAGCATGAACTCGTCCGTAACAAATAAAAAATCGTTGTCTTAAAATTTTACCACGTCCTTGTTATATAAAAAACGAAGTAAAAAATCTACGTCGGTTTTAGTATTTTACTGACGTGTACTATATTAACTACGTCGGTTATTTTCCGTCGTTATTTCATGTATGAAAAGACGGCGGTCGATTTCTCGTCGGTTGTAAACCATGATACACGACGGTGGATTACCGTCGTCTATTTCGTTTTTTGTAGTAGTGATTCATGACGTAATTTGATATCCAGAGGTAAATTTGTCGACGTAAAAAGATATTTTGACGTCGTTCTTTTACAAAAAGAACGTTACATTAAATATCCACGTCTTTTTTTTTATTCTTATGTCGTTACATATATTTTCCACGTCGATTGGCTGAAAAACTTCACCGTCTCAGATATATTAGACGACTATTATTTTGGTAAAGACGACGTATAAATAGAGAAACACAGCTGTCTTTTACATGATTACGACGTTGTATATAAAATACGACGACGTTTATAGAAATAAATATGTCGTAAGTCATGAGCCTAACATATTTTCCACGTCGTTTATTTTATATACAATGAAGTGGAAAAACCATTTCACGACGGTTATAAAAATATATGCGACATCGTATTTCTGAATAACGTCGTATGTTATTTATTTAAAGACGTAGTATATGTCTTTACACGACTGTGTTTGTATACAATAGGTCGTCTATTCTTATCCTTGACAATTTTTTGTCTCATTTTTCAGTATACAAACGTCGGTGCTTTTTGTTAATGACGTTGTTTGTTATAACAATGATGGTTAATTACCCTAACCGCTATTTCCACATCAATATTAATGGAAAAAACGAAGTGGAAAAATCATTTCACGACGTTTATATAAATATTCCAGACGTCGTATAGTTTAATAACGTCGTATTTTATTTATTTAATGACATATTGTATTTATTTACACGACGGAGTTTGTATAAAATAGGTCGTCTATTCTTATCCTTGACAATTTTTTGGCTCATTTTTCAGTATACAGACGTCGGTTTTTTTTTGTTAATGACGTTGTTTGTTAGAACAACGACGGTGATGTAACCTGACCGCTATTTCCACGTCAATATTAATGGAAAAAACGAAGTGGAAAAAGTATTTCACGACGTTTATATAAATACATTGGACGTTGTATGTTTAAATAACGTCGTATTTTATTTATTTAAAGACGTATTGTATTTATTTAAACGACGGGGTTTGTATAAAATAGGTCGTCTATTCTTTTCCACGACAATTTTTTGGTTCATTTTTCAGTATACAGACGTTGGTTTTTTTTTGTTAATGACGTTGTTTGTCATTACAACGACAGTGATTTCGCGTCGTGGTTTTACTTTGCAAAAGATGTCGGTTGATTTTACGATGGTTTGAAAACCCGATACACGACGGTGAATTTCCGTTGTCTTTTGCCTTTTTTGTAGTAGTGTATGTATTAACCACGACGGTTTCTAAGTTTTACACGTCGGTTTTGTTTGATTTAGAGACGTTGATAAATCTATTTACGTCGGTTTTGTAGTTGTTTTTGACATTTAACATTATTTAAACGTCTGTGTTTTACTAAAACCGTCGTCTATTATAGTCGAAAGGTCTCTTTTTATGCTTTTATGTATGAAATCTACGTCGGTTTTAGTTTTTTTACTGACGTGTACTATATTAACCACGTCGGTTATTTGCCGTCGTTATTTCATGTGTGAAAAGACGGCGGTCGATTTCTCGTCGGTTGTAAACCATGATACACGACGGTGGATTCCCGTCGTCTATTTCATTTTTTGTAGTAGTGAAACTTGAATATTAAATATTTATAACCCCCACAATAAATAAAATAAAATAGCCAAAATAAATAAATAAATAAAACAGTTAAATTTTTAAAACCTTTTAAAATTCCAACAAATCCATGTATGTGGACCAAAGGCTGCAACAAAATCATGGCGTCTACGATGGATTGCAGTACTTCCTTAAAAAACGCAACGAAAACCGGAGAAAAAAGCTGAGTCGACAACACCGCACCGCAACCATCCCAACAACAGCAAGACACTTCCAAGAACAACAAAAGTCAACAAGGACCTACAACAGAAAACACACAAACAAACGACAGACAAGATCCAGATAGATTTGGACAAGATGACCCAAAATCTAAACGAATCTGGGGAGAGAAGAGGAGAGGGGAATAAAACTAGGAAAGGAGAAAGGGAGATGAGGAGAGAAAGATTGAAGATGGGGAAGCCACCGACCCCCAGAGGGGGGGGCGACGGCTGCAGAGCTCACAGTTTTACCTTCAGAAAGAGTTTACAATATACAATCACATAAGATTTTCTGGATCACGTTTATTAACTCCACTAGACATCTTAAATGTTTCTATATTTATTTGTTATGCAAATTAGGTAATTATTTTTTGGGAAAAAATATATATGGTAGTGACAGTTATCCAAGAGAACCTAAATAATAAAGTTATCATACGGAAGAATTGAATATGAAGTAAAGAAAATGATTGTAGGAATTTAAGTAATAACAAAAATAATATGGAATAATAAAACCTGATAATGAATAATTATACAATTCGAAAAATAAAATAATAAATAACATTAAACATATTAAAATTATCCTAGGGAATAATTATACAACATTACTTAATTACTTCAAAGAATTAACATGCAAAGTATTATTTGGTTATCACGTCACATGCACCGGTCCACACAAAAAATATTTTTGTATAAATTACAATGATATAAATAAAAATTTGTAAACTTACCTTAAATATGGAACCCATTGTGTAAGGCCCAAATAGAATCTGCATGGACCAACAATACAAAATAATAATTAAACAAATATAACAAAATGTGATAAAAGCATATAAAGTCTTTAATAATGAATAAGAGACAATAAACACACATGTAAGTGACCAAATAAATAATAGAAAAATTAAAAAACCACATGTCGTTGACTAAGTAATTAATTGACACAATTTAAAATATAATACCACCAAACATTTGGAATAGATAATAATAAACATGCAAATTAAATAACAATAATGAATGAGAATAACTTACTATAGTTCAGTTTGTTTTTACTTGTGGGGAAATTGAGATTGATAAATGTTGAGAATAACATGAGCATAATGTTTTGTTTTGGAGAGATGTTGAGAAATAGGGGACGGTGTGAGACCATTTGATTTTATTTGTATATATAGAAATAGGGCTACAACTATTAATTAGGTGAGTAGTTGAATGGTGGGGTAAGTGATGAGAGTTGAAACATAGTGAGTAGTGAGTTGTTCGAAAGTTGAAATGGAAAGGTCAAAGACTCACATTCTCATGTCAAAATCCTATTCTTGCAAAAAAAAATTCAAAACAAAACAATATAAATATACATATTTTAGCATATTATCACAAAAACATAAGCAACATGGTGGTTAAGGTGTTGGAGTGAAATGACAAGGGTTTGAATCCCCTTTGCCTGTGTGCTGTGTGTGTTTTTTTCTTCTTCTTTTTTCCATTACATGCACAAATCACGATATTGTAGCGATATTTTAACTAAATATTGTTGAAGTGTGAGAGAAATTATTGACATTGATCTTTTCCGATATTATCGATATTTATACGATATGTGTATGGCTACGTTCCAAAATATCCGTGACCCGAAAAAAGATAATATCCTTGATATTTTAGACTATGGTGGTCTCGACCTAGGATATCTAACACCTGGGCGCAAAACAGAAAATGTGAGTAGACGAAAACAAAGCTTTGACATAAGTTATATTCAACATGAATAACCCCCTCCATTTTAGAAAATAATGCCAAAACACCATGCAACAAAATCCTTTTGTATACGTACATTAATACTATCCGATACTTAAAACTATTTCAATTTAGTAACTCAAATCATAGCATACGATAAAAAACCATATATTTAATACTTCTTCAATTTCTTGGAAAACAATGTAAACTCGTTCATTTAATCCTTATTGTGAAACCGTATAATAAAAACCTCCAACATAACCAGTTATAACATAAAATAATGATTCATACCAAACTTTTTCCCCACAACCATACCATTTTAAAGGCGTATGCTTGCAAAACGAAATATGCCAAGTGATTCCCAAATATCCAAATGCCAATTTGAAACTCATTTAAAATGCCCATACCTATGCAAAGTTCTCTCAATGCACATGCTCAAGAAATTTCAACTTGGAAATAAATCTACACATAAACCCATATACACGTATATATCTATATATAAAAATACACACATAGTTTCGCCACACCATCAACATGTACCGAGGGGAAAACAATCCAACACAGGGACTGTTTTGACTAGACAACATGCCAATAACACATTGGTCTTGTGACTAGGGATGAGCAGTCCAACCAGAGAACAATTGCTCCACAGCACACACACCAGAATCCTACATCCCACATGCGGCCGAACCAAGTCTCACACAGACTTCCCCACCAATAGCCTTATATTGTACATATAGTAGTGTAATCCAAAATTCAATATTTCAAAACCATACCCCTTATTAGAGAAAACACCAACTCATAATCACATCCGATATCCATATAGACCAAAATACAATATTCAAAATTCATAAACATACTGAATATCCTCATAATCCAAAACCCAAATCTATATACTTAATAAATAATGATAATAATAATTCCATAACCTCACTAAACCAAAATAAACCAATTTCCAATCAAATCATGTTCTATACAACATATCCAAAATCCGTGGCCATCCAGCATGTTTAGCCTTCTTGGAAGTGTCACTGCTGAAACAAGCTTCTTGTTTCCAAATGTTGTTTTGGTGAATTGTTGAGTTGTTTCAAAGTTATGTGGAATTGTGAACCTATAGGAATGTTCGGATAAAACATCAAAGGTTATGGGTCATGCATGCCCAGTTGACCTAGATAGTGGGCCTCGTTGACTCAGTTGGCTGGATGCCTTCCGAAATCGTCTTGTCCCTTAGAACACTTGGCACGACCTCGAAATGTTTCCTTAGGGTTATGCACACACTTTGAATTCCGGGAACTAGAATTTTGAGTAAAGTTTGTTGTGGGGTACTTTTATTAATTAAATCCTTTTATTCTCTCAAATATGTATTTAGTCTCCACGTACTCGATAGAGTTGACAAGACCTGCCCGAATTCCCCCTTGGAATCTGTGACAAACCATGTGCTTGTCCGAAATTTTACCGGGTCGAACCCACTTTACTAAAATTTCATTTTTCCTTACATAAAAAGAATAAGGTCCGAGACTTCTATTGAAATTTCAGCAGTCTCCCTTGTAATTGGAAAGTTTCCCAATTTAACAGCATCTGCAAACAAGTACATAAATCATCCCAACTTTCAGCATGCACAATATAAGGCACACATGATAGTTAAGACTATTCAAACAGGCCTCAAACCCTCTATCCAAACTTAAAAACGAGCAAGTAGAGCTACAATGTCCAATATATCAATGTATCAAGATCCAAAGGGAAGTACATATAATGTTGCAATCCAAAATTCAATATTTCAAAACCATATCCCACACACACACACACACACACACACACAATAAAACTCAATTTCCTTTATTAAATTCACAATAAATCCATATTAGAGAAAACATCAACTAATAATCACATCCAATATCCATATAGACCAAAATACAATATTCAAAATCCATAACATGCCCAATATCCTCATAATCCAAAACCCGAATCCATATACTTTATAAACGATAACAATAATAATAATAATAATACGCCCCAAAAATCCCACATAACATTGTAAAAGCCGATACTAAAGTGATGTGAAACTTCATAACCCCAATAAACCAATTTCCAAAAAATTCATAATTATGCAAGCAATTCCATAATTCCAAATAACCAATATAATCCAAATTCATTCAAAACAAAATTTATGCATGTGTTCGACATATGAAAATAGTGCTCATTGAAAACAAATGTCAACTCACAACAAGTCCAATGCTGCCCAACTCTCCTGTGGAGTATGTAGAGACTGAGTACCTATTTGAAAGAATACAAGGATTTAATTAATAAAAGTACCCCACAATAAACTTTAAATTTAAACTCTAGTTCCCGGGATTCAAAGTGTGTGCACGACCTTGAAGAAGTTCCTAGGGCCAATCTAATATTATCCAAGGATGACACGGCCTAGGAAGACTCATGGTCAACCGAGGGCTCAAACTTTCCATAATGGTCAACAGGGCCCTCAGGGCCCACGACCTCCTATTTCCAATCCAAAAGTTCCTATAGGTCTGACAAAGTCTGCTAAACAAGTCTCGAAAGTACGGTCTCGATCGAGCAATTGAACCAAAGTCGATCACACGATCGGACGACTATCGATTCTCCTAAAACTAGAATCATTGATTCCGATGATCCAGGCCTCCACTTCTCAATACGCAAGTTCCTACATGATCCTAGAGGTACGTGGAATAACATAATTGACAAAAGAAAACAAATCCTTTTCAAAGGAAATGTTGTGAATGATGTGAGATGATAAAATATGGATATCAAGTAGCTCAACATTGATAAATGATTAGGCCAGATGTCACTCAATATTATGTCGAACCAAAGCCGGTCACATGATCAGATGGCGATCGATTAACCTTAGAATCATTGATTCGAAGGATCCAAGCCTTCAATTCTCAATCCGCAAGTTCCTACACGATCCTAGAGGTACGGGGAATAACATTATTGACAAAAGAAAAAAAAAACCTGCATTTCAAAGGAAAGGTTGTGAATGATTTGAATGATGCGAGATGGTAAAATATGGATATCAAGTAGCTCAATATTGATAAATGATTAGGCCAGATGTCACTTAATATGAAGTCAAACCAAAGTCGATGGCACGATCGAACGGCAATCTGTTCGCCTAGCCTTATAATCATTGATTCAGAGGATCTGGGCCTCCAATTCTCAATCCACAAGTTCCTACATGATCTTAGAGGTATGGGGAATAACATAATTGACAGAAGAAGAAAAAACTCATTTTCAAAGGAAATGTCGTGGATGATTTAAATTATGCGAGAGGGTAAAATATGGATATCAAATACCTCAACATTGATAAATGATTAAGCAAGATGTCACTCAATATTAAGTCAAACCAAAGTCGATCGCACGAATCCGAGCCTCCAATTCTCAATCTGCAAGTTCCTGGACGATCATAGAGGTATGGGGAATAACATAATTGACAGAAGAAGAAAAAAAACTCATTTTCAAAGGAAACGATATCAAATAGCTCAACATTGATAAATGATTAGGCAAGATGTCACTCAATATTAAGTTGAACCAAAGTCGATGGCACGGATCCAGGCCTCCAATTCTCAATCTGCAAGTTCCTACATGATCTTAGAGGTACGGGGAATAACATATTTTACAGAAGAAAAAAAAAACTCATTTTCAAAGGAAAGGTTGTTGATTATTTGAATTATGCAAAATAGTAAACTATGGATATCAAATAGCTCAACATTGATAAACGATTAGGCAAGATGTCACTCAATATTAAGTCGAACCAAAGTCGATCGCACGAATCCGGGCCTCCAATTCTCAATCTGCAAGTTCTTACATGATCTTAGAGGTACGAGGAATAACATATTTTACAGAAGAAGAAAAAAGTTATTTTCAATAGAAAGGCTGTGGATGATTTGAATTATGCAAAATGGTAAAATATGGATATTAAATAGCTCAACATTGATAAATGATTAGGAAAAATGTCACTCAATATTAAGTCGAACCAAAGTCGATCGCACGAATCCAGGCCTCCAATTCTCAATCCACAAGTTCCTACACAATCTTAAAGGTACAGGGAGTAGCATAATTGACAGAAGAAGAAAAACAACTCATTTTCAAAGGAAAGGTCCTGGATGATTTGAATTATACGAGAGAGTAAAATATGGATATCAAATAGCTCAACATTGATGAATGATTAGGCAAGATGTCACTTAATATTAAGTCAAACCAAAGTCAATCGCATGACCAGACGGCGATCGGTTCGCCCTAGAATCATTGATTTGGAGGATCGAAGCCTCCAATTCTTAATAGGCAAGTTCCTACACGGTCGTAGAGGTACGGGGAATAACATAATTGATAGAAGGAAAAAAAACACTCATTTTCAAAGGAAACACTGTGGATAATTTGAATGGTACGAGAGGATAAAATATGGATATCATATAGCTCAACATTGATTAATGATTAGGCCAGATGTCACTCAATATTAAGTCAAACCAAAGTTAATCGCACAATCAGATGGCAATCGATTCTCCTAACCCTAGAATCATTGATTTGGAGGATCCATGCCTCCAACTCCCAATCCGCAAGTTTCTTCACTATCGTAGAGGTACGAGGAATAACATCTTTGACCAAAAAAAAAAAAAAACTCCCTTTCAAAGTAAAAGCTGTGAATGATTTGAATGATGCAAGAGTGTAAAATATGGATATCAAATAGCTCAACATTGATAAATGATTAGATAAGATGTCACTCAATATTAAGTCGAACCAAAGTCGATCGCATGACCGAACGGCGATCAGTTTGGCCAAACCCTAGAATCATTAATTCAGAGGATCCAGGCCTCCAATTCTCAATCCGCAAGTTTCTATACGATCCTAGAGGTACGATGAATAACATAATTGACAGAAGAAAAGAAAAAAACTCATTTTCAAATGAAAGGCTATGGATATTTTGAATTATACGATGGGGTAAAATATAGATTTCAAATTGCTCAACATTGATAAATGATTATGCCAGATGTCACTCTATATTAAGTCAAACCAAAGTCGATGGCACAATCAGACGATGATCGGTTTACTTAACCCTATAATCATTGAATCAGAGGATCCAGGCCTCAAATTCTCAATCAACAAGTTCCTACAAGATCTTAGAGGTACCGAGAATAACATAATTGACAGAACAAAAAAAAAAACCTCAATTTCAAAGGAAAGGCTGTGAATGATTTGAATGATATGATGGGGTAAAATGTGGATATCAAGTAGCTCAATATTGATAAATGATTAGGCCAAATGTCACTCAATATTAAATCAAACCATACTTCATCCACCAAATGGGTGCCATGCCCAGCACAATTCCTTGCACATACGAGATAATGGATGGGATATTCATCCACCATCCACCATCTACAAAGATATAATGAAATTAACCTCATGCGTAACTTTTTATTAGTAACAAGATTATCTTTTTTACTAGTAATAGGATTATAAGCTGTGAATTTAGCATGCCACTTCACTTCAAAGTCAGCTTCATTTGCAAAGAGAGAATCACAATAACCCTTAAATGTATTCATTGCATCTTTCCTTTCATAAACCTCGATACTGTCAAAAAACTGCCTCACAATCAAAAACCTGTATCTCATCTTCTCTATATGCGTTTTCAAGAAAGGTCTATGATCCAATAAAGACAACATGACAGCGACATCCCTGTGCAAGACCCTGTAAAAGAATTCCAACTCCCTTGGCAATCCATCTTCATGAATTGTATCAATAAAATCTTCAAACATTTTGGCATCATCCTAAGGCACCTTTAAAAGGTGCATCACCTTTAGTTGGTGCAACACCTTTAGTGGGCGATGTATATTTAGGATAGCCTAGTACTATTCTTTCATCTATTAGCTATATGTTATCTAGGGTGATATTCCCATGCTTTTCTTCAGAATAATTAAGCACATGCATCATCAACTTGATGATATCCCTATAAATAAAACAAAGGCGAGGAATAATATAATTGTTGGCCGGATCAACAAGTGGAGTTTTCTCACTTTTCATCTTCATAACCAAATAAGAGAGACGTAACTCCACTTGCTCGGTGAAAACAACTGTACACCTATCCGAAGTCATGTAGAATGCTTTGATATGGAGAACAAAGCTAGAACTGCAAACCTTTAATAGAAACAGCCACTTTTGCATATTTGGATAACATGCACTATTGATAAAATGCGTTGTACCAGGAATGCCATAGTAGGTCCCATTATACACAAATGGGGAGAGACCATCACCATCCTTGTAGTGGAAAATTGCATAAGGTATACCACCTATATAACTAGAATTACCTAGGAGAAACCTTTCATCATCACATACATATACTTGATTATGCACCCTAAACGTTGAAGCAAAGCATGGACAAATAAAATGGCTCAAAATACCAATCCGTTTACTTGGAGATAGAAGATGGTTAGAAATGCCCCATTGGAATCCATCACGAACCCTACACCCGTCCGACATCATACCGATGTCAGACCCACTTTACTAAAATGCCTTTTTTCCTTAACTAAAAAGAATAGGGCCTGAGACTTCTACCGAAATTTCTGCAGAGTCTCCCTCATAATTGGAACGTTTCCTGATTTAACAGTACCTGCAAACAAGCATAAAAATAATCACAACAAGATAACCTGCAATGGTGTCAGATGCACACGAGGTGCGGAGTCCACAGGAAATTGAACCTAATGCTCTAATACCAAGTTGATATGACTCGTCCCAGATTCCACCGAGACGTGTCCTGTCACTTGGCCCGACTCACCCAAATATATAAGACGTGTTCTTTCATGCCCCACTTTAAGGCTATAATGGGCTATTTGTAAGTGGGTTGGGGCTGTTTGAAACTATTATGTGGAGGAATGACCATTATTTTGGGTTGCAAAAGTGTTTGAGGTAATTAGAATAACATAAACAATATATAGGTTAGTTGATGATTTTTGGAGCAACGATTATGATCAATGGGATTTCAACGATCTATGGAGGTGAAAAAATCACTTAGCGGTCTATTACATTCTCTATCAACTCTAGAGGGATCGAAAAGGATATTGGAGAATAAGACATAAGACTTCCGAGACAATGTGATCAATCACATTATATCGGATCTATAGTCGAGGTACTATTACCTATCTCCAAATCAGAGGCGTTGTTTTTCCTTTTCCTCACAATTTCTAAAAGGTAATGAATTCCTTTCCCTTGCACTCAAATCACAAAGTTAACGGATACATTATGTACTTTGTATAATTTGAAAACTTTATTGTTATCGCGTTGTTATGTTCTTACTATGTCAACGTACTTGGGAAGGATAATCAACTTGGACCATCTTGATGTTGAAAACACACAGTTAGAAAAGATGCCCCCACATATGGGCAATTGAAATATCAACAAAAGTTGAGAAGTGAAATTGTGTGGGACAAACACACTAGATATAACATAATGTTTTCTACCCAGATGATGCTTTCAATGCCAATACGAAGAATAAGATGTATCTTAAGAAGCTTGTTTTGGATTGTGGAAGTGGTATTGAAGATTCACAAAATGATAGCCAAGTACTTAACAACCTCCACCCACATATAAACCTACATAAACTCATTGTCAAATTTTACTCTGGTACAACATTTCTAAGCTTGTTCTGAAATCATTCTTTCTCAAATCTAGTTTTTCTTTGACTTGAATGTTTTGCGTATTATTTTTCCTTGCCAACACTAGGACAACTAACCATGTAGAGCCTGAAATTAAAAAGTTAAATCAATTGGTATTGATTGGACATGAGTTTTATGGTATTGGAATAAAGTCATTCAATATGGAGTGGCAATAGATGACGGAGTGGCAAGAGTGGTTTGATATTAGAGGTAATGAAGAATAAGGTAGAGATTTTCCTGATCTTCAAGAATCTGGATGCCTTAAGTGCATTTCCCTTAGTAGTTAGGTATAGATGTTTGCCCAAATTTTATTTGTTTTCCCGATGAAGGGTTACATGCACCCAACTTGACGAAGTTAGATTTCCGTCAATGTCTACTAAGGTCACTACCAGAACAAATGCCCACCCATTTCCCATCTCTGCATACTATGTCTACATAAGATTGTCTAGACCTTCAATATTTTCCGAAAGAGGAATTGTCATCAAAATTAGAATCACTAGAGTTCTTTAATTGTAAAAACACTCGATGCATATCCTATGCAGTAGGGTCTACGAACACTCACTTCCTTAAGACAATTAAGTATCAGCTTCAAAGCATGTGAAGAAGTAGATTCATTTATGGAGAAGGGATGTTGCCCATACTCTCACTGCTCCAATATTTTGAATATGAAGACCATGGATAACAAGTGCTTTAGACACCTTGCCTCTCTTCATTTATTGCTAAAGCTACAATGTTTAACAATGCTTAGTTTATTAGGGTAATATTAGGAAGTTGCCTAATTCGATTGGACTTTTTATACATGTTAGGCACTTAGATGTGCCTTGCACTTAAATCATAAAGTCAACTGATACATTATGTACTTTGTATAATTTGAAAACTTTATTGTTGTCGTGTTGTTATGTTCTTACTATGTCAACATACTTGGACAAGCTAATCAACTTGGATCATCTTGATGTTGAACACATGAAGTTAGAAAAGATACCCCTACATATGAGCAAATCGAAAGAGCAGCAAATATTAAGGGGTGAGTTTGTGTGGGACAAATACACTAGATATAACATATTGTTTTCTATCCATATGATACTTTCAAGGTCAATATGAAGAACATCATGCATCTTAAGGAGCTTACTTTGGATTTGGGAAGTGATATTGAAGATTCACAAAATGATATCCAAGTCCTTAACAACCTCCACCCGCATATAAACCTACAGAAACTCATTTTTAAAATCTTACTATGGTACAACATTTCCAAGTTGGTTTTGAAATCATTCTTTCTCAAATCTAGTTTTTCTTTTACTTGATTGTTGCAAGTACTATTTGTCCTTGCCAACACTAGGGAAGCTAACCTTGTAGAGCTTGAAATTAAAAAGTTAAATCAATTGGTGTTGATTGCTCATGAATTTTATGGTACATGAATGAAACCATTTAGATCTTTGCAAGTTTTGAAATTCTTCAATATGAAGGAATGGCAAGAGATGATGGGGTGACAAGAGTGATTTGATATTAGAGGTAACGAAGAATAAGGTAGAGCTTTTCTTAATCTTTGTGATCTTAGTCTGGAGTTGTGACCCAAGCTAACTGGAACATTACAAGGGTTGGATTGTCATATACTAATCTAGAATCCTTTACTCTTTCACAAGAATCTGGATGCCTTACGGTCATATCCTTCAGTAGTTTGGTATAGATTTTTGCCCAAATTTTATTTGTTTTCCCGATGAAGGGTTATATGCACCTAACTTGACAAAGTTAGATTTCCGTCAATATCTACTGAGGTCACTGCCAAAATAGATACACACCCTTTTCCCATATTTGCATACTATGTTCCACATAAGATTGTCTATGTTAGGAAAAATCAGTAAATGACTTATATTATAAGATCACAATGATAATATATAATTCTATATTGTAGACAGCAGCAAACTACGAAATTAATATAAGCGTATAAACAGATAGTAAATACAGGAAACTGACTTTTATTGTAGATAGAGGCTTGCGTATTTCGCAATGTCCTAAAGACAGAATTTCGCCTCCTCTCAGTGCTTGAAGTTCAACAGGCGTCTATCTCCAAGGATTCAACTATCTATAATCCAAGGGTCCAGCACCGAATCCTTGGATTCTGGCGAACAGTGGTGTGCTTCTCTCCAATACAGTATGTAAATTTAATGCAATAAGAATGGATGGAAAAGATGATCGTATTATGGCATAGAACTTGTGCTTTTATAACAAATTCGCACCCCTTCAAAATAGCAGTTAACAACAGTTATTCCTATTCAAAATTCAAACAAAAAGATAAGTCTTTTGGTTTGAATCTAACCTTTGCTAAAAGAAATCCGAAAAATAAAAATAAAAATATTTATTTTATTTTCAGGCTATTTGAAGAGACCCCAAGAGCCCCAAGGCCCAAGTCTTGATTATTTAAATATTATTATTAATCAAGCAAGCCAACCATTCAAGCCCATCAGCCCACCAATCCTTATTTAATTGGTGTTAAGGTTTCATGCTTATAAAGAATGTGGAACCTTTTGGTTTCTCCAATGTGGGACATTTGCTTTCAAACTTCCAACAATACCCCACATTTGAAATGCAAATTTGTTTTAAGATAATGCATGCAGACTCAAAAACTGGAGAGAAGATTAGATAACATACGCATCAGGATAAGTGTCTTTTGGACTTGAACTTTCCCTAGAGTAGACGTATAAGATCTACTTAATGAATCATAGGAGCTTTAGAGAATATAGTCATATAATTCTCATAAATGCGACCCCACATTTACTCCTATATAGGTAACGTTAATTAAAAGTATTCTGCCATACTTCTTTTGAATATCAAAATATTAATGTCATTAAATGTTTTTGTACAAAACATACCCTAAAACTTCTGCAGACAACACACTTTGGTCATAGGAATGAGTAAATAGTGTTCATGCCTTGAGCCATTCCCAACCAGTTTGCTTATTGAACCTAGACCATGGGATCTCCAATCAGCTAGGTTAGGGTTCCATCAGGTTAGCTCATTGTGAAATTGACATTAAACCCATTCCCCTCGATGCATATTTAATTTTCTCTCTAGGTAGGCCTTTTGTCAAAGGATCAGCTATGTTCTCCTTTGACTTCACATAATCTAATGAGATTATTCCATCTTTGAGCAATTGTCTAATTGTGCTATGTCTTCACCTTATATGCCTTGATGTACCATTGTATATCTTATTTTTGGCTCTTGCAATAGTTGCCATATTATCACAATGAATACCTACTGAAGTTATTGGTTTAGGCAATAGCGGTATATCTTCCATAAAATTTCGAAGCCATTCTGCTTCTTCAGCAGCCTTGTCCAAAGCTATGAATTCTGATTCCATAGTTGACCGTGCTATACATGTTTGCTTGGTTGATTTCCAAGCTACTGCTGCCCCTCCACACACAAAGACATAGCCACTTGTGGATTTCGTTTCACTTTCACCAGAAATCCAGTTTGCATCACTATATCCTTCTAAAACTGGTGGATAACTTGTGTAATGCAAACCATAATTTATTGTGCCTTTTATGAATTGTAGCACTCTAATCAAAGCCTTCCAATGATCATCAGACGGGTTGCTAGTATATCGACTAAGCATGCTAACTGCATACACTAAATCAGGCCTTGTGCTATTCATCATATACATTAAGCTTCCAATCACTTGTGAATATTCTAGCTGAGATACTGCATCTCCACTATTTTTAGCTAGATGAACTGATGGATCAAAAGGGGTCACAACGGATGGATCATCAAAGTGACCAAATTTTCTAAGTATTTTTTCTGCATAATGGGACTGAGTCAAAAAATAACCTTGTTTGGTTCTTTGAACTCTAATTCCAAGTATGACATCTGCAAGTCCCAAGTCCTTCATATTAAAACTGGAACACAACATTTTCTTTGTAGAATTAATAATGTCTTTGTTGGTACCCATTATGAGCATGTCATCAACGTATAAACATACTATGACACATGAGTTCTTGAAACTCTTCACATATACGCATTTGTCACTCTCATTGATCTTAAAACCATTTGACAACATAACATGATCAAATTTTTCATGCCACATTTTTGGTGCTTGTTTAAGTCCATACAATGACCTAATTAATTTGCACACTTTCTTTTCTTGTCCTTTAACCACAAACCCTTCTGGCTGTTCCATATAGACTTCTTCATCTAATTCTCCATTCAAAAAGGCCTTTTTAACATCCATTTGATGTATCTCCAATTTATATATGGCTGCTATAGAAATTAACATTCTTATAGATGAGATTCTTGATACATGTGAATATGTATCAAAATAATCCAGCCCTTCTTTTTGTCTATAGCCTTTTGCTACTAGACGTGCCTTATTTTTGTCAATAGAGCCATCAGCCTTCAACTTCTTTTTGAATATCCATTTATGACCAATTGGTTTATTACCAGGTGGCAAATCAACCAATTGCCAGGTATTATTTTGTAAAATGGAATCCATTTCACTTTTAATTGCTTCCTTCCAAAGAGAAGACTCACTTGAAGCCATTGCTTCCTTGTATGTTTGTGGATCCGCTTCTGACAAGAAGGTTAGAAAATCAGGTCCAAAATTTCTTGGGATTTTCGTTCTACTTCCTCTTCTTGGTTCCATTTCATTTTCATGAACCCTTGATGAAGAAGGAATGTCACTTTGATTTTGTTCAAGTGACCTCTTTCTATTTGGAAAGGACCTATTTTCTTTGTAGGGATAAATATGCTCAAAAAATTCTGCATCTACAGATTCTATAATAGTATTAACATGAATATCAGAAATTTCAGATTTAACCACTAAGAATCTATAGGCTGCACTATTATTTGCAAAGCCAATAAATACACAATCTACTGTTTTTGGTCCAAGTTTAACTCGTTTTGGCAAAGGTACTTGAACCTTTGCAAGGCAACCCCACACTTTGAGGGTTTTATATGTAGGAATTCTACCTTTCCATACTTCATAAGGAGACTTGTTGGTCTTCTTATGTGGAATTTTGTTCAAGATTGTATTTGCAGTAAGTAAGGCTTCACCCCACAGATTGTGTAAAAGCCCTGAACTATTCAACATGGAGTTAATCATGTCCTTGAAAGTTCGATTTTTTCTTTCAGCAACACCGTTTTGTTAAGGTGTATATGGAGCTGTAGTTTGATGAACTATTCCATGTTGAGCACAAAATTCAGAGAAGGCTGTAGACTCATACTCTCCTCCTCTATCAAATCTTAGAGCTTTGATTTTCCTCTCTAATTGATTTTCAACTTCAGCTTTATATGTCTTGAACATATTCAAAGCCTCATCCTTGCTATTTATCAAATAGACATAGCAAAATTTACTGCAATCATCAATGAAAGTAATGTAATAATTCTTTCCTCCACGAGTTGGTGTTGATTTAAAATCACAAAGGTCTGAATGTATCAAACCCAGCAACTCATTAGACCTTCCAAAAATAGATTTGAAACTTTGCCTTGCAAACTTTGATTCTATGCATATTTCACATTTATTATTGTGATCAATTTTAAAGTTTGGCAGCAACCCTAAATTAATCATTCTATCTAAACAACGGAAATTAACATGTCCTAATCTAGCATGCCAAATATCACAAGACTCAACAATATAAACAGAAACCTTATTTATTTTATTAATAGCATTAGTAGAAAATACATTGAGTTTGAACAAACCCTCAGCCAAATAACCCTTTCCCACAAACATTCCCCCTTTAGTAAGAACAAACTTGTCTGATTCGAACACTAGTTTAAAGCCCTTATTGCTAAGCAATGGACCAGACACCAAGTTCTTTCTAATATCAAGGACATGAAGCACATCTAGAAGGGTCAGTTCCTTCCTAGAGGTAAATTTCAGCAGCACCTTTCCTTTTTCAGCAATGGCAGCAGTTGAGGAATTTCCCATGTAGAGTTGTTCTCCACCAGAAATCTCTTGGTATGTAGAGAACATGCTCTTGTCGCCACATATGTGCTTAGTTGCACCAGTATCGATCCACCAATCCTTTGTATCTAAAACCATATTGGTTTCAGACATTACAGCAGCCAAAATATCTTCTGTTACATTCGCTTGATTATTGGCAAAATTGGCAGGACCTCCATCTTTCTTGTGGTGACAATCTTGTGCCTTGTGTCCAAGCTTTCCACACACCCAGCAACTCCCCTTTATTTTCTTAAAGTTCTTGCTGTTTGGTGCCATTTTGTTGGAATAGGATTTGCCTTTAAATTTCTGGGAATTGAATTTTGGATTTCCAACAGAGGCTTTGCCTTCAACAATGTTGGCTTTGGCTTCAGAGGAAACACCATCCACTTTTGCAATGATTCTGTGATCTTGTTCAACCCTTAGTTTCAGAACCAAATCATCCAGGGTCATGTCAGATTTCTTGTGTTTCAGACAGATCTTGAAATCATTCCATGAAGGAGGCAACTTCTCTATGATAGAACCCACTTGAAAGTTCTCGTTCATGATCATGTTTTCATTACGCAATTCATGCATAATGATCTGAAGTTCTTCCACTTGATTAACCATTGACTTGGAGTCCACCATTTTGTAATTCAGAAATTTCCCAATGACAAATTTCTTTGTACCAGCAACTTCTGTTCTATACTTCTTTTCGAGAGACTCCCACAGATCCTTGGCAGTCTTGTATGAAGAATAAACATCATACAAGGTATCATCCAATGAACTGAGAATATAATTCCTGCAGAGAAACTTAGAGTGTTTCCAAGCATCAATAGCATTTAATTTATCTGCAGGTATCGGATTCTCTGTTGCCACAGGAACTTCCTCTTTGACTACATGAGCCAAGTTCAATGTTGTCAAGTAAAACAGCATTTTCTATTGCTAGCGTTTGAAATCCACCCCTTTGAACTTCTCTGGTTCCTTAACATGAGTTTTGACGCCATTGACATTGACTATATCAGTCACCTTCACGCCACTTACAGATTCTCCCATTGAAAGAGTAATTCTGTCTTTAGATTGTTAGGAAAAATTAGTAAATGACTTATATTATAAGATCACAATGATAATATATAATTCTATATTGTAGACAGCAGCAAACTACGAAATTAATATAAGCGTATAAACAAATAGTAAATACAGGAAACTGACTTTTATTGTAGATAGAGGCTTGCGTATTTCGCAATGTCCTAAAGACAGAATTTCGCCTCCTCTCAATGCTTGAAATTGAACAGACGTCTATCTCCCAGGATTCAACTATCTATAATCCAAGGGTCCAGCACTGGATCCTTAGATTCTGGCGAACGGTGGTGTGCTTCTCTCCAATATAGTATGTAAATTTAATGCCGTAAGAAATGGATGGAAAAGATGATCGTATTATGGCATAGGACTTGTGCTTTTATAACAGACTCGCACCCCTTCAAAATAGTAGTTAACAACAGTTATTCCTATTCAAAATTCAAACAAAAAGATAAGTCTCTTGGTTTGAATCTAACCTCTGCTAAAAGAAATCCGAAAAATAAAAATAAAAATATTTATTTTATTTTCGGGCTATTTGAAGAGACCCCAAGAGCTCCAAGGCCCAAGTCTTGATTATTTAAATATTATTATTAATCAAGCAAGCCAACCATCCAAGCCCATCAGCCCACCAATTCTTATTTAATTGGTGTTAAGGTTTCATGCTTATAAAGCATGTGGAACCTTTTAGTTTCTCCAATGTGGGACATTTGCTTTCAAACTTCCAACAGTCTAAACCTTCAATCATTTCCAAAAGGAGATTGTCATCAAAATTACAATCACTAGAGTTCTTTAATTGCAAAAATACTATGTGCATATCCTATGCAGTGGGGTCTATGAGCACTCACCTCACTAATACAGTTATGTGTCAGCTTCAAATGATGTGAAGACAAATTCATTTCCGGAGGAGGGGATGTTGGGCACTACTCTCTACATGCACAATATTTGAAATCTTAAGACCATAGATAACAAGTGCTTTAGACACCTTACCTCGCTTAAGGACTTGATGATTCAGGCTTGCCCTGAGCTTTAGTGCTTGCCAAATGAAGGGTTCGTTGTTTCTCTCTCTAGTTTACCAGTTAATAGTTTTCCTTTGCTCGTAGAACCAAGCCAGAAAGATCAGGGGTAAAAGTAACCTAAGATTGTACACATCCATAACATATGGGTCGACAACAAATGAATATGATGTGGTCCCATGTCTTCATCATGGGTCCGAGATTTTGTAATCGTAACTATTTGATTCTTTATATGCTACTTAGTTTTGCAGTCTGTGTTTCAGTAGTGAATTTCAAAGTGCTTACTTCTAGATTTAATTTAAGTAGTGTATCCTTGATGAATGTGTTCTCTTAATCCTGATTTCCTCTCAACTGTTTCTATAATGTGTTTATATTCGTTTAATATTAGGGAGATTCACTATTATACCCAATATAGGAGCCCAAATTATAAAAATACCTTATATGAAATGGACTTTAGAAACACACCCAAAGCTCATTTACAACATAACAAAAAGGTTTTTAACTTCTTTTAAATTACAAAGCTGTCATTGATTTCTTAAAACAAACTCAACCCCAAAACCTCATAAAAAAGCCCAAAACACTCAATAAGGCATCAAAGGAATTTAATAATCAAAATAAAATTCAATATGGCTAGCTGTCATTTTTTGGGGATTTTTTTGGGTTTGTTTATAAAAATTAAATGATGTAGGGTTTATTTATAGTTTTAGTGCTAAAAATTGGTATATGACTAAATATCTCTTAATATTATCCGCTTAACTTTATAAATGAATCTAAAGATTATCTCCTCTCAATAGATTCATGCCTCCCTTTTCTTTAGTATATGATTCATGGTGATTGTTTAGTATTTTTGAGCTATTCCAAAAGAGGTAAAATCTTTATAAATTGTAAGAGCTTTCGGGCTCCATCATTAGTATATGGGATTGTTGTGTGCTACCCATTGGTACATGATATATTAATGGGAAATATGATTTGGGCTTGTAACCATATAATAGGTGGACTCAATATCAATTACATGATGGGTTCTTATTATTAGGCTTGGATTATTCCTACTTGTGTTGGGATTAGATTTTTTCATGATGGTGGGAAACCTAGTTGACATGGTATATAAGTAAGGTCACCTCACTAGCAGTCGCACCGTTTTATGCTATCTCCGTTGTATTCATACATACTGAATAGTGAGGAAGACTATACTTCTGCTTCAAACATACATTCAGATTGTCTACCACTTCACTTGTTAGAATCTTTGTTTATTTATGGATCTATGTTTATTGGGACTTACATAAACTATCATAAAAGAATTTTACTATCCATGAGGATATTTGTTGCAAATGACTGAAGATGCAAAGATGGATTGGAATTTTCGATTTCGATTCGAAAATTTCCGATTTTTGTGAGTCCAAATCAATTCCAACATCTGAAAATTTTGAAGAAAAAACGAAATTAGAATGTATCTCAAAAAATGAAATTAGAATGTATCTCAAGATTATGAAAACTTCCGAATTCTGAAATATATTGGGGTAGGGTAAACTGCCGAATTGCCCCCTAAACTTGTACATAACTATCAATTTACCCCTTGACCTTTTTTTTTAGCGAATTAAGGACTCGAATTAAATTTTATTATCAATGTTCCCCCTGCCGTCTAAATCATCAACATTTCATCCAATTTGCCGTTAAATATGAGGGCAAATTGGTCATTTCATATGTTAAAAATAATTAAATACTGTAAAATACAATAGTATGACATATAAAATGAAAATAAAAATCATTTTAATAAACTCCCACCCTTTCTTCTCTCTCTGTGCAACCAAACTCTTTCTTCCCTCTCTCCCTACGACTCCCTCTCTCTCTCTACAACCAAACCCTTTCTTCCCTCTCTCCCTACGATTCATCCAATTTTCAATTAAATCATTTTTAAAAATTATTTTTTTAGAAGAAGATTAAAGAAAAAGAAGGAAATTGACCCAAAAAGGAAAAATAAAAAAGAACCAGCAACCCTATCGCCCCCTCCCCCAGCTCTATCTCCTCCAGCACATCAACCCATCAACCCTAAAACCCCCAGTTCTTGGCCCAGCATTTAACCCCATTTAACCTCACCTGATATGTATGTTTTTGAAAGCTTGTGCTAGTAATAGTAAGAGTAGAGAATGGTGGCTCTTGAAATTGATTTGACCAACAAGTAAGAGTAGAGAATGGTGGCTCTTGAAATTGATCTGGAGCTGACCAAACCTTTTGCCATGCGGCTGGACATGTAGCCGCTGGACATTAGGCCACCATGCCTTTTATTTCTTTTCTCCTCACAGAAAATTGAAACACTCTCTCTCCCATCCCCATCCCTTGCCCCCAAGATCCAGACCCATCCCATTCCCCAGCCTTGCCCCCCCAACCGAGACCCATCCCCCAGCCCCATCCCCACGCGAGATCCATCCCTAGACCACCACCCAACGCCACCATACAACAACCTCCATCCCCACTCGAGCCTGCAAAAAGAGAGAGAGACAAGCGAGATCCATCCCTAGACCACCACCCAATGCCACCATACAACCACCTCCATCCCCACTCGAGCCTGCAAAAAGAGAGAGAGAGAGAGAGAGAGAGAGAGAGAGAGAGAGTAAGGGGGGATAGGTTGGAGAAGAAGACGCAGGGGGTTGGGTGGGTGGGTCCATAAGATTTTTTTTTCTTTTTTTTCTTTATTTTTTTCAAAAAATATATATTTTTCTTTATTTTTTTTAAAAAAAAAAAAATTTAATGATTTGATGGATTATTGGATGAAATGTTAATGATTTAGACGACAGGAGGAACATTGATAATAAAATTTAATTCAAGCCCTTAATTCGCTAAAAAATAAGGTCAAGGGGTAAATTGATAATTAGGTACAAGTTCAAGGGGCATATCGGCAGTTTACCCTATTGGGGTATGAAGCTTATACTACAAAAAATGACTAATTTCATGTTGGCTTAAAACTGACTAAATGACCAAATAGACATAGACGAGTAATTTCAAAAAGGATAACATATAATAGTTTTTTGAGTTTCCGTATGATTTTTCAATTTTGAGCCAATTAAATATTTTAAATAGTTGAACATGTTCAAAATTTTCAACTATTTTCCGAAATTTTCCACACAAAAAATCCAAAAATGTAATTTTCAAAAAATTTTGAAAATTTTGAAAATTCCGTGTTTTTCGGATTGGAATTGGAATCCTTTGATTATGATCCAATCCTTCTGAAAACCAACCCTAGATGACTCGCATGTTCTCATCATAATATTGTGATTGATAAGTTCTTAATGCATCTGTTTATTCATATGCAACAGCATAATGAACTTGTTAATTTATACTCTTCACAACATGCCACGTTCTCTTAGTTTTTGCAAGAATGCTTTTTACTAAGAGGAATTGTGGCACACATTTTGCGAAAGAATATTTGTTGAACATTTTGGCACATGTCAAGATTTCAAATGTGTTTACAAATTTGATGATTTTGTTTTCAACCACATGTTCTGTTTTAGGTTTAACTAGCAAGTGCGCCTGCGCGATGTTGCGGGTTTTGAAATTGCTTCAAATGTGTATAAAGTCGTAAAAATATGTAGGAAACATGGCTTTGTCAAATCTATGCTACTTGTTATGTTAAAATACTAACCCTATTTATGTATACATTGAGATCTAAACAGTGCCATCATGCTTAGTTTGGCAAGCTTAAGTTGAAAAAATAAACTAACATGTTTTATATGCTGATTGTTATGTTAAAATATTATGCATATTTTAATATATGAAGCAGCTATTAAAACATCAAAAATATGAGCAGCCTTGAGCTACATATTGTTCAAAAAAACTTGTACAGGCGTTTATCTATAATTTAATGGGTGGTGGACATGGATTTTTATTTTTGATGTTTCTTGCAAGGGTATCTAGCTGTTGCTGCATTTGTTGTGTAGCTGGCTGATGTTCCTTCTCCATTCAAGAGGTTTTAACTCTGTTGGTATAAAGTCGGAAAATGGCAAACGTTAATTATTATGATAGACTTAAGTTAAAAAAGTAAACCAGAGAAATAACAATTTACATACATCAAGCATTCTATTAATCTGATGGATAAAAGTATAAGGTCAATTTATTGAATCCATTGAAAATAAACTGAAAACAATTGTGACAATTTTAATAGAATCAAATCAAGGGGTGTTGACTATATTGGCATAAACTTGGTAAACGGTCGGTGTCAGTGTCGACAAATATGAAAATTTGAGCAAAGACAATGGCTATTGTTATAGAATTCAAGCCAACAACAAAAACTGCACAAACCACAATTTAAATGATCTAAAAATACCTAATAACCTATAAACAGAAATAAGATGATCTAGTGACCTAATCAGCAAATTTGTTACAGAAGAAAAATAATCTAGTGGAGAAGTACGCTATAGAAGCAGCAATGATGTATAAACAGCTATATGTTATAGAAGTAGAATAAAGGTTGAGATAGGACACTATAGGTTAAAGTTTTGTTAATTACATTTAAAACATTTAATAACGATGTTTCAAATTTGAAAAATGTAATTGAAAGTCAGTTCAAGTGGGAGCTCCAAAAAAATATGGAAAAAAAAAAAGAGAAAATTTTAATAATTAATAAAAAAGAGTAAATCAATTTATATATTTATTGAAGTTGTCGAATATCCATACCCCAACTTCGAAAAAAAGGGAAGTTTCTTAATATGAACAAAAATTTTGAGTGACTAAAATATTAGAATCAGGGAGAACTGAAATATATGTATATCACTTGTGTAAACCACAAAAATTAATGCAAGGCAAAGCTTTAAAATCAAACACATTGGCTCAAAGGAATGAAACCAAATTGCATTCTAAAGACGTTTGAGAAAAATCATATTTTAAAAGAAGAGTTGTTAAATTTTCTTTAAAATTGAATCGTAATTGAAGACAATTATGAGAAAGGAAACTTTGCCCAAATTCAATGCAATCAACTACCACTTAATATAGAGAAATTGAGTGGGGAAATAAGCTGTGAACAATGAAATATTATGTATGTAATGTGTACGTTAATGAGATGAATGAATTGAAAAGGAAAGAGCATAAACTCTTATGTGGAAGTAGGAGAGCCAATTTTGGAACTGCCCTGGGCCTTTTTCTTCTTCAAACTGATAATTGGTAAATTGTCAGAATCTGACACATTTTCTTCTCTGGTTTTATGTTTATCATCGGCAAGGCAAACACTTTCATAAGAGATTTCTATACCATTTGAAATGGCAAAACTATGAGCTTCTTGCATCGTCTGATTTCGTTTGCTATTGTTTGCTATATCTAGTCCTTTTGCACATTATGCACAGAAATTTAAAACCCCAAGCAACAGATTGATAACTGGAAAGGAGAAAAAACATGCATTTATAAAATTTTAAATTATCAATCACACCTAAACTGTAATTAAGCAACGCAAATGCACCGTGATATTGACAAAACCACATAAATGAGAATTTTCAATTGTCATAATATTTGGCAATCAATAAGCCACAGCCACCATGCATGTAGTCTTTTAGAAAATGGATGAAACACTAACTTGTAGTCAAAGAAGCTATCAAGCACTTCGAAAAACAGCCACACAAAAGCAGGATCACAACAGCTATCTAAAATACAAAGACAGAAAAACAAAATTAGGTTAATAAATATATTTTTGGTTTTGCTTGTGAGATAGGACAGTCTCAATTAATTAATCTGTTTCAATACTGATTTTGGTATTGAAGAATATCAAGAATATAGACCCCAACAGAAACTATATTTTTTTGTTACATTTCGTTTTCTTACACAAAGAAAACATGAAAATATGATGATACGAAGTGAAGACTAGTTTCTTTTCAAATTCCTTGAGAGGAGAATCACATGTTAATTGGTTGAAAAGTAACCGACACCATAAAGAGAAAACTAAATAAACACATCACAACTAATTTCAAAATCCATATGCATGCAAGACAGTGTAGACCAATACCAAATGTTCTGTAAAAAACAAAGATAAAACCAAACATCGACCAAACCCTATATAATTAGTTAAGCCAATGTGATGAATTTGTTTCTGGAAATTAGTTCAATGGCCCATAATTTTGACTTGCAACCAACCATTTGCAGAGGAGCAATTTGAAATAAAATCAACCAACAATCAAAAGAGCGAAAAATAAAGACATTCTAGATTCTAAAACAGGGCTCTGAACAACCTGGTGATCCCTAATTAGAGTATTAGTGCCACATGTGCTACATCTTTGACAGTGTTTTGATATGTAGCCAACCTTTTTTAAAAAAATCTCATCCTCATTGTTAAAAATTGATGAACTTTTCCCACTTTAAAGTTATTTCCACTATGAATTGAAAAGGAAAAAACATTTATTAAGAAAAAGTTCTTTCACTAACTGTATTGCAATGGAGATGCTACACTGTCTATTTAAAAACTATTAGATGCTGCATTTGAAGTAAAGAGTATACGATCACTGATTATAATGTCATGCTTTTTAATAATGTGTTCTTTAATTTGAATAACATTGATGCATAATAATCAAGCACCATGTAGCTGATTTACATGGGTTCTTACTACAAAGTTAATGTATATATTCGCAGGGGATGCTTTGATATCAAACTTGCATACCAAAAATTTATCATTAAGAAATTAAGAAGAACAGTACATATGTCTAAATGATCAACACAGATGGGAAATTGATGCCATTGGCTAAAGCAAAATGGAAAACAATTAATTTCTGCCAATTAATTTCAACCAAGAAATTCCCCTCTTGCTTAACAGAACCAAAAGCAGGAACCTAAAAGCTCTATCCAAACCAGTAGAATAAGCCAACACTTTGATAGCACTGCATAGTTTACAACATCTAAGTTTTCTTTTTGGTCATTGGTGGAAATTTCACTATTCATTGTATTTAGCTACTTTTGGTTAATAAATATATTGATGCCAATTAATGAAGAATTTAGAACAGATGCTAAATGTAGATGCACCCAAGTATGAAACCGGTGGAAGATTTTGAGTAACTATTTACAACTCAACAACATTTTCCTTGGCACTAATGCATTCAATATCGATCTATTATAATTTAACTCAGGCTTTTTCTGGTTTTAGTAATTCTTTTAGGCATCATATTCAAAAATTACAAATTCCAACAAACACATCGATAGCTAGAAAGGAAAAAAAACATGGATGAGTTAAATTACAATATTTTTATTACATCTATAGCTTAATCAAGCAAAATGGACGCACACCAACAGTATTGTAGCTATAAAAATAAGAATTTTCAAAACAAACATATGAAAACGAATTAAATACAATTTCTATAGCCTAATCAAGCAAACCATATAAGCAATCACATCACAATGATAGAAATAACAATTTTCAAAGACACAATATCCAAAAACCAATTAGCCACAGTTGATATGCATGAGTTCTTCAAAAGACAAAGAGAAAACTGACCTGTTGTCTAGCAGCAATGGGAAGAGCTACCAAACAGTCTAAAAAACAATTATACCTATAAAAAAACGCAAAAACCAAAAATTCAGTTTCTTCTTCTCATAAGGATATAATCCCTTTTTTTGCGTCTGGAAATTGTTGAAGTCTATTTTTGTACGGTTGCCATATTTCTTTAGGACTTGAAGAAAAAAATAAGAGGCCCACACTTATCCCAACAAATTGTCAATGACACCATTAGCTAATTCCTATGCTCTATTCACAAAACTTAAAACAATTAATTGGAAATTTCAGCCTAGAAACTCACCTCTTGCTTAACATAACCAAAAACATCAACCAAACTGCTCTATCCAAAGCAACAAAAGACCACCTGCAAAATATCAAAAGAAAACATGGTTTTAAAAAAAAGGAAGAATAAACAGAATAAATGGAGAATAAATTAGCTTGCGTATTTTATACATGCACAATCTTTTCATAAAACCAAAACTTTAGCCTGAGCAAAATCTGCAAGGCAAGAAATCACTCAAGACTACCCAAATTAATGTGTTTTGGGCAAAGAAAAACACTGTAAAAGCACGGGAAAAGGGCTGTTTAAATTATCCTAGATGCATATGAAACAAAGAATATAAGATCAAAAGTTACTGGTCTAAACAATCAAAAGTTACCTATGCAAAAGTCACCCTAAACAATCAAGATTTTTTATATATTTTTCAATTCCATTTTTCTGTTTTTCCCTTTTTCCCCTTTAAACAGATATCAAAATTTCATACTCTAATTCAACAATTGAGTCATTTCAACGTATTTTCTAACAATCTAAAGATCAAGCTCCAATTTGTACTAAACATATATGTCTAAAAATCAACCCAAAACATCAATCAAATGAAACCAAAGGCAGCTACATCTCATTTTTCATGTTAAAAAAGCTCTCTCAAAAACAAAAAAATTTTCAAAAAGCTTCAACACACGAAAATGCATTAATATATAATCAAAAGCAACATCATGTTGTTATTACTCTTATCAACAATCCCTCCAAATACATCATATCTTCCATAAACTAAAAGGAAAAGGTCAAAAATATTAATATGTATCTAAGCACAGATCATACATGAAACAACTTGTCATTGGTTCAAACCACATAAGAATTACTTGGCTTCATTTACAGCTGTACAACCAATTAGTTTAAATTTATCCCAACCAATTGTCAATTGATGTCATTAACTAATGACCATGCTCTATTCACAGAACCGAAAACAATAAATTGGAATTTCAACATAGAAACGCACCTCTTGCTTAACATAACCAAAAACAATCACCAAACAGGTCTATCTAAAGCAGCAAAACAACACCTACAAAACATCAAAAGCAGACATGGTTAAGAAAGAAGAGAAAAAGCAAGAAAAAATAAAAAAAAATTGCAGTTTCTGATTTTCTAGTACCAAAACGGTCCAAATATGTTTTTCTTTGCAGTGTTTTATATGAGATGCCTGAACTTCGTTAGTTCACTTCTAAAACAAAAGAAAAAATCCTAGAAAACAAAAACAAAAACAAACAGAGATAGAAGAAAACAGAATATCAGCATTATCAAAATCCAAAGCAAAAATCAAAGTCAAACTTCAACCAACAAATCAATAGTTGGGAAGGGAAAAAAAAACATTCATGAATTAAACTATTATTTCTTAATTACATCTATAGCCTAATGAAGCAAAATGGACACACACCAACAATAGCACAACTATAGAAGTAAGAATTTTCAAACAACACAATATCTAAAAATTAATTAAACAGAGCTTCTATAGCCTAACCAAGCAAAACAGATGTAATCAATAACATTAAATGACTGTGTGACTCCATGATACCAGAAACAAAAATTAGTGCAACCCCAACTCCTCTTACACCTCCAAACCTCAAACAAAGAAGCTCTCTGCATGGTCAAATTTTATCTCCATTGAAATGTGTTTTGTTTTTTGCCAATTTGTTCCAGATAATAGAGGTAGTGTTCAAACTTAGAAAGAGAGAATAATTAAAATTCAAAATTAGAATTCAGATATTGGGGGTAGTGTTCAAACTTTGAGCATCTCTAACATGACATCACCAAATCAGTAAAGCAAGAAAGAAAAGGAGAAAAAGCAAGAAAAAATCGAAAAAATTGAAGTTTTTGATTTTCTAGTCCCAAAACTGTTCAAATGTGTTTTCCTGTGCAGCGTTTTTATATGAGATACTTCAACTTTGTTAGTCCACTACTAAAACAAAAGAAAAATCCTAGAAAACAAAAACAAACAGAGACAAAACAAAACAGAATAACATCTCTCAAATATAAATCCTTTTCGACATTGGCAATATCGCAATGCAGCCATAATGAAGTAATTAATCAATTTAATTAACAATGATAGCAGAATTGTAGATCAATGGGTAGCAAATTCCCCCAGCAAGAAATTTGAAGAATCCTTTTGCTTAATTTATATTCATTGTATTTCACTGGATACTAACACTAAATAAGGTATTTCAAATCCCATTTGAAACTATATTCTTTGCTGCGGAATGCATGATCCAATATCAAGATTTTTCAACTCTTTGGCATTAAAATGAGGCAAATCAAGACTTTTGAATATAATACAAAATCCATAATCCATTGTTCTGTTAGTTTTCTTGGTATTAGATTGCCTATTGGCCAAGTTGTTCGAACAGGTAAAAGCTTTTCATGCCTGCCACAATGGTAAGGAATTAATCCTCATAGTCTTAGACTTGGCTTTTTCTTTTAGAAGAACACTGGCAACCATATATTTCCAAAGGCTAGTTGCAGAGAATTCTCTCAGCTTTTAGAATATTACATGTAAAGTTCTTTGTCCAGTTGAAAATTCTAAATACTTGTCTTTTAGAAAAAACAAAGAGAATAAAATACTGGGGGCAATTCTTTTGAGCATAAATCAAATACAACCCAAAACAATTATAAAAAAGAAAAACAAAAACAATCACTATATCAATCAACAAAAACGATTAAAAAGGAAGATCAAAAGAGAAACCAAATAATAAATATAACCAACAATTGAAATATTCATCAATTTTAATCTTTTTTTTTTTCAAAACCTGCCTAAGCAATCAAAAGTCACCTTAAACAATCAAAATCACAAACGAACTATATTTACATGGTCGTTGTCATCAAAGATTTGAAAAATCTTTGCTAAACTCAAAGAATTTCAATTCTCTTCTAAACCCTAAAAATTTCAATTCTCAACATATGTCTGTTAATTGATGAAATAAAGACCAAAAGATGTGCTAAAAATGTGAGGGGATGCATACCCGAAGACAAAGGATGCAAGAATTCACAGTCAAGAGAGATAGAAGATGCCTCAGACGATGGTTGTAGAAACGATGAAAAATATCAAACGAACAGATAAATCCATGAAACGAAGACCAAAAGGGCGGCTGGATTCGCAGCTCGCCTCCCCAAACAAAAATCAACGGCCACCAAAGCATCTCCAACAGTGAACGCAAATCTTCCATCGCTGTCTCCCAACCAGGCTAACCAGCTAGTTCGAAATCAAGTGGAGATGAACTCCTTCTCTGAGCGAAAGAAACGTTCGCAGGAAAAGAAAGACAGAAGGAGAAGGGGCAAAAAGGGAAGAGCAGAAAAGGTTAAGTGGATGGCATTTTCGGCAATTCACTGTGATGAAGAGAAAACAAAACTGAAAACAGCAGTTAAGTAGGGGCAAAACCGCCAGTTTACTATTGCTAAGCTACAGTCTAGGAACAGTGAATTCGTGGATTCAGTTTTAGTATATACTAGCAAAAAAGCCCGCGCGATGCTGCGGGTTTTGAAATTTTGCAGACAAAATAAGATTGTTTATATATATATATATATATATATATATATAAAATGAGATTTAACTTAATAGCATTATGCTTAACTAAGGTAATATAAGTGGGAAAAAAAAAAAGTAATAACATATTTTACAGGCTACCTGTTATGTTAAAATAGTCGACATGTCTGTATATACATTGAGATGTTAATAGTGGGAAGCCGCTATTAACATAGCAAAACTTTGATAGTTCTGAGCAGCATGCTGTTTAATTAGGTGGGGGTTTTGTTTTGCAATTTTTTCATGATTTGTCTTCTCTTTGATGGATGTCTTGACCCTGTTATAAAAAAGTGGGAAAATAGCAAGTGTTAATGTTGATGAATGGGGAAAATCGAGTTAGGACAATAATCATAAACATCTATGTATAAACAGGAATAATATAATTTAACAATTTAATAAGAAAGTTATAAATGGTTTTCCAATCGAAGAAACACAAAGTAATGAATGGTTTTCCAATTGAAGAAAAGGATGTAGATATAATGTTTAAGTTTTTAATTTTTTTTATGTGTTAGGTACACATGACTAAAATGTCTTTTGCCCTTATTTCAAGTTAAAATTACTTAAGGGTTTGACATTTTTGCCGGAAAACGGACGGAGTTTCCCCTGAAAAACGGATATTTCCTAAAAAAATTCACCTGTAAATATGACAATTTAATAGTATTCCCAAATGTTCAGCATGCAAAAATTTCATTTATATGTAATTCAATAGTGGTTTAAATGGTTTTTAGACCTATATAATAAATAGAGATAATTTTATAATACGTTAATTGAAAGGAACCTAATATTAAAAGAAAGCATCAATCAGAATATCACAAAAATGATGATTTTGTCAAATTCAACACAATTTGTTACAATTTAATATATAAAGATTGAGTGAAAAATCAATGTATGAATAATTGAATGTTATGCATGTAATATGTATTTGAATGAGATGAGTGAATCCTAAAAGAGAGAATACAAACTCTAATCTTGGGGCAGGAGAATTGGTAGACAAACTGCCTTCGCTTGTTTTCTTCTTTAAGCCAATGATTGGTAAATTAGAATCTGATACAATTTTCTCCATGCTTTTTGTAGTAACAGTTCCTTCAGATTTGTTTTTGGTTTGAACATGACTTAGAGAAATGCTAAATGGAACAGAAAAAAAAATTGGTAAATGTTAGAAAATGCGTAAATATGTTGAGAACAATTTTCCCTACATGTTGATAAATCATAAATTAGATTTGTTTTTATTACATGAAGTGTAAATAATAGGAAGAAGTGAAAATAAATTAGATACCTTGAAATTGTTTACTTTCAGTCTTGTAAAAGCTGCAAATATTGGCGATGTCAATTGTTGTAAAGCTTGAGAATCAGAAGTCTTTGTAGTATCTCCCCACAGGGTTATTCTAACATCTTCTTTCCTGAATGATTAGATGTGGAGAAAAAAATATTTTAGAAAGAGACATTATAGTTTAAAATTGTAATGGTAAACATTTTCTGATATTTGTACCTGATATTTTCAATGCAAAGTTCATATTTATTCTCAAGCCTCTCATGGCCGACCATTTTTGGTTCCAATGGCTGTATTCCAGTAATGTGTCCAAAAACATCTTGCAATTTGATAAAAATATGTTATAAGGATATTAAAATGTGTAAATATTTTGGATAAATACTTATTATATATAGATGTATAGTTTTTAATAATATATAGAATATTACCTGTTAGGATGTCAATTTTGCCTATGCGAGTGGATAATTGAGTATAATCGACCAAATAAAACCGATGCCTTGGAATGTGTGCGTGAATGGTTGGCAGTTCTTTGAAAATTGTTCTCGCTTTGAAGAAGAACTGTGCAACATGTGGTACAACTTTGTGTGATGGTTTGTTGCGACTAGTGTGGAAATGTGTTATTTCATAGATAATTTATTAAAATATGGAATATAAAAACTTGAAAATATATTATTTAAAACAAAACAATTTTTGTTAATAGTTTTCAATCCAAATAATCAAATTGATAAAGCAAAAGTATTTAACTTTATACATCAATTAAAATCTATAGATAAAATTTAAGTAATTTGAAACATTAGGAATTTAGTAAATTGTATATAAATTGAATAGGTAAAGAACTTGTATATAAATTGGTATAATGGGGAGAAACAAAAACATAAAATAATACATACATATGTATATGTGTGTGTATCTACATACATGCATACATATTATAAAGAAAGTACACACTTAGAAATTGTTTTATATCACTGTATCATGATTACAAAGCAACGATATGTATCATGATTATAAACAGTATACATATACTAATATCAAACCTTATTAAATCGATATGTATAATTGAGACATCTAATTCAAAATTTATAATCAACCAAGCTCATCAGATTAATGATTTAGATATAATATTCAATGAGAACATCAAGGGGAAAATATTTAAAAGAGGGGAAAAAATTTAGCATCAAAGCATATTCAATTTGTATCAATCAACAGAATAAAGATTACTTCTAAATAATTTGTATGCAAGTACAATCGATGAAAGTAAAATATAAAATCTTACAAAATGATTAAAAACAATTGACTAACATGACTAATAGTGCTTAATTTTTAAAAACAATGAATCAGAGGAGTTTTTATACCTCGAAAATGACAGCAGAATCCAAATGTCTAGTCCCTTGCTTTTTGGTGTATTCAAGCTGCGAAATAAAGAAACGATTGAATTATATTTGAATCGTATGTCCAATTTATTGTTCAGTTAAACGAAAACTTAACAATTGTAAAAGACTTTGGTCTTATCTTTGTAAAACACAACAATTGGCTAATCTGTTTTAATTTGTGTAATTATTAAACTTCACTGGCACCTCTGAAGTATTAGTTTTCATTCTTTTTCTATACAACTGGGAGGTTTCTAACCAGAAACTACTACAAACTTGATTTAATCTCTACTTTATAGTGGTTTCCTACCTTTACTTTCTCTCTCTCTCTCTCTCTCTCTCTCTCTCTCTCTCTCTCTCTCTCTCTCTCTCTCTCTCTCTCTCTCTTGATATCCCTGCTTACAAATCTCTAATTCAAAATTTCCAATTATTGAATTGGTGGTGTTTTGCTGTAGAAACGATGAAACGTTTGCAACAGAAGAGTACGAATGGCTGGGCAAATAGGGAAAAGAAGAATCTGAACCCCCTGCCGCAGACCACATCAGCTTCTCATCAGTAAATACCAAGTAATTCAACCAAGAAGATATCAATTTCATACTATAGATGCCTATAGTAATACTGTAATGCTATCAGAAGTCAGAACCTAAAAATCAATTCCATATCTAACACTATAACTAACAATCACATTGTGCAAAGAGATCAGACAAAACAAAAAAACTGACAAATTCAATCCATTGCTCTAGCCTAAAAAACTGATTCCAAATTTCAATCCACTACTCTAGCCTAAAATTAACCTCAACAAAACACCCAAAAGATTTAACAACATACTCAGATATTAGAGGGTTTAGGGTTAGACAACTCTTCTTTTTAAAAATAAAAAAAAATTATCAAACGACATAATTGATAAACCCAAATACCATGATTATTAACTCATAAATTGACAAAAACTACAACAATAAAAAAGAAAAAACACAATGAATGAAAACCAAATTCAATAGAAGTTAAGATTGAAGAACTAACCACAGAACAGGGGCACGGATGAAAGAACAGAGGCTAAGGCCAGGCGAGTAGCAGACGGGGATAACGAATGGAAACCGAAACTGATGGAGAAGAAGAAGGCAAGGAAGTCGGTGAACACTGAAGCTGATGGAGAAGAAGGCAAGGAAGTCGGTGATTGACGAAGAAAATAATGACGCTCTATAAAAATATCGAAGCCTCCAGATGCAGACATCCAAAAACCAACCCATCTCTTCCATCTCTGCCCTTGAATCTGACGAACCAGCTGGTTGAGATTGAACCAGGCGCCTCTGAGGAAGAAACAGAAGCATAGTTCGATCTGAAGGAGAGGGGGGCAAAACGGGAAAGGTTGAAACTAATTAATCAGGGGCACAACCGTGATTTCAATGTGCTGGTGGAAAAAATAAGTTTGCAAAACAGTAAAAAGAGAGGGCACTTACGTCATTTCACTGTGCTTAGCTACAGTGTTTAGTTGCATTGGGTTTTAGTATATATAATTTAATTTCTTACATCCATGCATTTCAGTCGACTTACACGCATTTAGAGGTTTTTAGCTATCGGTTTCTTCAAGCATCAAAATGCGTTATCAAATCCTGGTACTGATCACTCTTACCAAATTTGTTTGTCCATGTATCAATTCATAAATAGAGTCCTATACCATTCAGTATCGACCTTGACAACAGTTTGCTATCCACATTTGGACAGGTTTCTCAAGTTGATTTCTTCATCATGGAACAAGTTAGACCATTTGAATGAACGAAGCAGTGATTGTCATAGAAAATCTAGTTGCAGATGGATAGCTCTAATTTGGGCACTGATACAGACTTTGTTTTTCTTTCCCCTGTTGCTAAGAAATTCAGGTCGCTGCCAGAACAGATGCATACCTGTCTCCGATCGACTGAGTTTACATCCATAAGAACTGGATTCATCTCCGGACGAGGAAGTGCTGCCCACCCACCTATTCATCTCCAATGGATATAGAATGGGATTTAACTCTCTTGAAGAATTGGAAATTTGGATATCCCTTGAGCTCAAGTTTTTTTGGTGTTCCCTTCGTGGTCTTACTGCTAGTTTAATGCAGGAGGCGGCTCCAATATTTAGTCATAAATATGTAACGTAACAGTATAAAAAGGGTTCGGGCATCACCAAGTATTATAGCTTTTATCAACCCCCAACTTTTTATGCTCTAAAACACTACTACCGAAAGCCCTTTCTTCGGGACGAATTATGCAACGAATAGCTATCAGAAGCAAGATATGTTACGATCAGCAAAGCAGTATATTTGCACGCATTTTCCACTTATGACATGCTGATGCAAAAGATATGCTCATGCCGAAAGATTTAGATATCAAGTCTACCATAACAATGTTGATAACCATCAAACAAAGTAAAACAGCCAACAAACACGAAAACTTGACCATTCAGATAAACACAATTCCTATTAAGTATCAGGCTTTCCACAACCTCCCCCTACAAAACTCCAAAAATAAGTAAATGACTTCTTAATAGATGCGATATGGCTTCCCCATAGTAGTCTTCAAGTTCAAGCACTTGACCTGATAAAAAAAAAATTAAAAATATAATAAATTAGACGATGTTACTGCAAGATGTTCAAATAGTAAACAGCACACTACCGGCTTGATAACATTTTGAAAGAACTAGTTTAATAAAATGCAATACGAGAATTTCAAGCTTCGTAACAGAAACAAATATTCTTTTCACGAAAACTGTATTACTTACATTTTGCCAATTTTTCTTCAAAAGTGAAACAAGGAAGTTGACACTTAATTGCACATTTTGGAAGATCTGTTTCTCCTCCATGGAGGCATTCCCTACAGCAACTCCCATGCAAAGAACCTTCTTCAGTTGGAACTTAATGGTTGCTTTTGTCTCGGCAACCTTAGACTCAAGCGATTCTTGGTGAGTAACCAGGGTTGGAAATTTTCCTACATCGCATACAAACATTAGTAAAACAGGAAAAGCAGATGCCACTACAGTTCACACACCGAAAGAAAACATCAGTACTCTAAAAGAAAATTCATTTGTACACTTTCATGAAAAACCCGATCACAAATTTTTTAACACCAAAACAAGAGACAAAAAGAAATCTGAAGGTCTCTAATTCAACAATCCATACAAAGCATAAATTAAAAGTAACAAAGCAAGCACCAATTATCCTAGACCCCTTCTGTAGACTGGATTAGATACACACCTGCCTTGTTGAGACCAGGACCCAAAAGTCGGGGAATCTGCTTAATAACAGCTTCTGATGCCAAAAAGGCATGGTATTTCTTGGCCAGTTTCTTAACCAATTTCTTGTTCTTGTTTAGCTTTTTCAGCCCCTCAACATCCATATAATCCAACCCTATCTTTTCAGCCTGTAATTAAATCAATAAAGAAGAATTAAAGTTTGAAATTTTAATGGTGCAGGTGTAAAAGAATTAAACTTTGAAAATTCTGGAAGAATTTGGAATAAAAACACAGAACAGTTCTATATAGGCATTCCCTAAAATTTAATCTTCTTTAAATTCTTTACCGAGTGGAACAAACATTACCTCTTCAACATGCTGAGCATCTCCAAGCATGCAAACCTTCATCTTTGGACGAGGGATGTGCGGCAACCTAACAGAACCACTGAAACGTTTGTCTTTTTGGGGATCATAATTTTTCAGCCCAATCTGAAGTTCGATGGTCTCAGTGAACTTGCGGTTTTTTTCCTTGGACGCAGCCATGATGATGGAAATACCCTCTCTGAGAGTATCACTCTGAAGTTTACTGTGGAGACATAGAAAAAGTCAGAAATGATGAAATGGTAACACCCAATAACATCCATTTGGCATGTCATACATAAATGCATTGATTCTAATCAATAGACACTGTCAGACACTAGATCAGTTATGGCTTTTGTATATAGTGATACTCAAATCACAGTCAACGAGTTCTAACTACAAGAATGTACACCCACATAACCATAACTTTTCACTGAACAATCACTTAAAACACGTGAAATACATTTAAGATCTATGCATTGAATTGTATCTAGAAAACTCAAAAAAAGGAAAAAACACTGTAGCCTACAAACCCCAATCCACAGCCAAATTAAAACTATATGAAAACAACTAATCCTTGTTTAATTTAGACTCCAGAATAAAGTTTTCAATCATACAATAAACTATACAGATTCCAGCAACTTTTGAACATCACTCCAAGTAGGCATAAACAATACAGGAAACAATTAATCTTCTCAACATTGGAGAAGCTAAATTAGAAAAACACAATCTTTCAAAGAGCTATATGACACCAATCAGTTAATTACAGCAAAAAAATCCCAATTATAATACCAAACTGTAAATAAACATACCTCATGGTTTAATCTTAAGCTGTCTGACCAAACAAAGAATCTGCATATGAAGCCTCTATGATTAATTGAAGAATCCAAACAAACAGAAATAATGAAAACACCCAAAAAAGACAATAAAAAAGAACCAATCGAACAAAATAAAAAATTCTAAATTTTGTGCTTTTCTATGGAAAACAAACAGAGAATTGAAGATCTACGAATTCGACCGGAAGATCTAAATAAGAAAAAGAATGAAGGCGAATTCAGAAATGAGATTTGGCAAAGAGGAAGAGCGAGAGAGAGAGACGAAATACCCGAGAGTAGAGGAAGCCCTCGTTAGGGTTTCTGGCGGCTAAGGGAGCTTAATATAAGAAACAGAAGATTGTGAGGTGACTGATAAACCCTAATAAAATGATTATCCACGTGTCTGATTTGTGGATGGATTGGGCCGGGTCAAAGTTTGCTCAACTTGGATCTTGGATTCCGCTGGAACCAATCTCGGCTCCTTCGTTTGGGCTTTAGATTTGATCTAAAAACTGTTTGTTGGGTTTGGACTGGATTTCATCTAAGAACTAATTTATAATTTTCAAACGATTTTGGCAGTCAACTTTTTCAATTATTTATGGACCAAAGAAGAAAAAAACTTTTTCAATTATTTGTACAACAAAAATGTTTAGGGCCCGTTCGGTAACGTTTTAAGATATTGTTTTCATTTTCAGAGAACAAAAATTACGCAAAAACACGTTCAGTGGCCCAAAAACAGAAAACATTGAGAATGTTTTCATAAAATGAAAATAAGTTCATGTATACTTGTAGAAAACAGAAAAAAGTTGTTTTCATTCTCGTGGGAAACATTTTCATAAAAATAACTCACATATTATTATTTCAAATTGTACTATCAGACACGTTTTCATTGTTTTTGTTTTCTGAAGATGTTTTCTAATTAATCTACCATACGCATTTTCATTTCCTGAAAATGCAAATTCGTTTTCTTATTTTCATTCTCTGAAAATATTTTAAGAAAACATTCTCCGAAAACGTTACCAGACGGGCCCTTATATACCAAGTCATAAAGAATCATTAAATTAATTTTTTTTGAAGTATGTTTATATTATGGGCAACTTTCAATTCAATTTGGCTTATTCTTAACATATGGAGTTTCAATTTAATGCGTAACTCAGCCTAAACGGCACAAATCTTAACTCCATCAAAGCATGTCTATTAAAGGCCAAGTGGATCACCTATAATACTTTTTTTTAATAGGAGAAGAAAGATTGAAATTTTGAGACCTCTTAAGAAAACAATTTTTATGTTTCTTAGAAATAGACAACCACATTGCAACTTGTGTTTTGATAACTTTGCATTAACAACAATAAATATGGAAAACGTTACTATTTGTTTAGTCTCGATAATATTGAAGTGTTGTTCGACTTATACAATCAAGAGTTCAATTCGAGAACCCTTTTCTTATTATTGAAGTGTTGTAGGGTTAGTCTCCGCAATCGCGCGGGGCATACCTTGGTTTTCACCAAAAAAAATAAAGCAGTGTTGTATAAGTCGAACAACACTAACACCCAGGCTACAAGTTAATTGCATCGATTTCTCGTTAGCGTAAATGCAAACCCTTTTCTTAGTTCAGTAAGTGTTAGGACTCAAGATCCCACATTGGAAAAATAGTATATCTTATAGTGGTTTAAGAGCTTTGGACACCCTTCCATTACAAGTCAATTTTTAGAGGCAAGTTCTACTTACGGGCTCTTAACAAAGAGTAGTCAATTTAACCTTTGTCATAATCTGCATTGTGATTTCTTTACTTTTCAAGCTAGAGAATTTGACTGACTTTTAAGTAGTGTGCAATTTTTTAAGGTCATCCTAGAGGCTTCTTTGCACATTATATATATATATTCATTCAAAATGAGGCATCATAGAACGTCTGTCTGCCTGTCTCTCTTCTTCTTGTTCAAATTACAAAAGTCTCTTGGCCACATTTTGTCCGTACAACATAAACTGATGAGTTGCAAATTTGCTATATTTCTAGCTTGCAAAAGCATCAAGTATGAGTGATTTGGTTTTCCCAACAGTACTACTGTTTTTTGCTTTTTCCTTGGTCGATAGTATTACTCACTCATAAAAAGAAAATGAAAGTTTGCCTGTGAGGAAAAGATTAAACAATTATATTTTATTTGAAAGATCTAGTTATTACAAGTATACTCTCCAATTGTCAATTATTATCGTCTATTTTCTGTTTAGTTTCTTTCAGGTTTTTGATTAGTGGGAGAATGAGATTCGAGCTTTTTAGGCTTAACATTGAAAAGAGAAGTATTATTAGATCAAAAGTTAGTTAGTTTGTATAATTTCTTTCAACTTTGAAATTCAAAATTTCCTATCGTAGTTTTTGAATTAAAGTACTAGAAGCTCCACCTTATATATTGTTTTAATTAACAAAAATTATTATTAGCTCTCCAAAATAGTCATATTCCCCACTCATTTTTCCTTTAATTTTTTCATAGACATTGCATATAACCAAGTTTTAAAATATAGATGGTTTCGGAAATATCAGTGGTCCAAAAATACGGAAATTTTGATGGAAATATCGAGAAACTATCAATATCGGTAAAAATTGAATAAATACCACGGCAATTGTAAGAAAAACTTGAAATTTTTTATTGAAACTTTAGAGGATGTTTATTTAGTCAATTATCTATTAGTTTATCACACAAAAATTGGAAGGAAATGTTTTGCTTGATTGGTTTAACTGATTTAAGTTAATTATATAGCGAGCTGACAACATTCAAGTGTATAAAATATGTAGTAATTAATGAAAGAGAAGATTAAACACACCATAATAATTTATTTATAATGATTTACTATAATATTTTTATACTTTATACATTGTATGGTAAGATACATGAGTAACTTAGTACCACATAGAGTTCCTATGAGGTTCAAATTTTTTACTGTCTTCATCCTCTCTATATATGTGTAAAGTAAGTGTGTGAAGAGTAGTCATCAAATGATAAATCCTCAAAATAGTTTTGCATGACATGCCACCCATATGGATACAAGATTGGTTGACGTAGTCCATTTAGTGATATTTTCAATATTTATCGATATTATCGCGCTATTTTGGCCAAATGTTGTTGAAGCATGTGAGAAATTATCAACATCAATATTTTTCGATATTATTGATAATTATACAATATGTGTATATGTTCCAAAATATCCTAAACACGAAAAAACGATAATATCCTCAATATTTCGTCAATATTATAGATATTTTAGACCTTGCATATAACTATGTTAAGTGACAATATTACAACTCCCATGCTAATGTTAATTGTTAATTAACCCTTTGTTTTGAACTTAACTTAGAAATGTTAATTAATTTTCACACTCCCCACACCGATCTTAACTTTTTACACCCGTTATGTTTAAATAAATTTAATTTCTTTTTGTATAGCTTATATTTTTTCTTTACTTCGATCTGAACTCTTTTACACCCGTTAGCAAAAATGATTCTCTATATAGATCCATGATTTCGTCGATATTATAGATATTTTAGACCTTGCATATAACTATGTTAAGTGGAAATATTACAACTCCCAAGCTAATGTTAATTGTTAATTAACCCTTTGTTTTGAACTTAACTTAGAAATGTTAATTAATTTTTCACACTCCTCACACCGATCTTAACTTACACCCATTATGTTTAAATAAATTTAATTTCTTTTTTTATAGCTTATAATTTTTCTTTACTTCGATCTGAACTCTTTTACGCCCATTAGCAAAGATGATTCTCTATATAGATCCATGATAACCTTGGAGGCCGAACCTAGAAAAAGAAAAACAATTTAAGATATACATCATTTTAAAAATAAGTATATAAAGGGAAGTTCATTTCCAAGAAGTTTAATCCTCGAACTAAACAAGCCCAAAATGAAATATACGTAATCTCTTGATGCAAATCTAAGTTGCAGATGCAAACAAGAATTCACCTAAAATATAGATTCAAACACTACTACAAAAATTGAAATAGACGACGGTAATCCACCGTCGTGTATTTAGTTTTTCAACCGTCGTGAAATCGACCGACATCTTTTGATGTATAAAACCACGACGGTAAATCCCCGTCATCTATTATTTGTAAAGACGACGCTTTTAAAAAAAACCGTCGTCTATTATATGTAAATAGACGACGCTTTTACTCAAAACCGTCGCCTTTACATCAAATAGACGACGCTTTTACTCAAAACCGTCGTCTATTATATATAAATAGACGACGGTTTTTACTAAAAGCGTCGTCTATTTGATGTAAAGGCGACGGTTTTTTTAAAAGAACTGTCGTCTATTTGATGTAAAGACGACGGTTTTTGTGAAAAAACTGTCGTCTATTTGATGTAAAGGTGACGGTTTTTTTTAAAGAACTATGTTTTATTATATCCAAAGACGTCCGTATTCGTTAAAAAGCGTCGTTGATTGTATATAAAAAAGACGTTATGGTGTTAATAGAGATCATTGATAATATATACAGATGACGATTTTTCCAATAAAACCATCGTTTTATTATCTTTAATTGGAAATAACGGAGCTCAACATTAAAAATATCAGTCACAATAAAATAATTCATTGCATTTAAAAAATATCAACATTCTTCCACCAAATTCACAAGCTATCCAAATTTGAACAAATTCAAATCCAAGTCTAGACATACATCTCTCTCAAAAACAAACCTAGATGACTCTACAACCCAACCTAGATAGGTCAATTGATCCAAAAACATAAAAATAAGATTCACCACAGTTGAATGACTGCAAGCTTCTGCTCTTCTGGTGGAACCTTCAAAAGCAGGCATATCATCCATGTGATTCATCTGACCTGCACCACGAAGTCATGAATTAAAAAATGAAAAGAAATGGCAGCAAAAATGTAAAGCACACATGTGGTGCAATTATTCATAAGATTTCCGCTGTTTCTCATATGAAGAGACATTTTCATCAGTGAGCTCTCTTTTAGCATTAAGGTATTTGGCATTTTCATGCTCCATTTGGCAAAGTGACTAAAAGTATCACGAAAATGCATTAATTACAATCAAAACCAGTATTCCACTATTGAAATAAAGAAACTCATATAATTAGCAAGAAAATAAATTAGAAGCTCTGTCCAACATAGATAAAGCACACATTTAAGGTGTAAAATCAACATCTATGAGATACTATGGAATAGAAGGTAGCAAGATATTGACGCAGATCAAACCAAAATAGTGAAATGTGAAATAATGAAACAAACCAAAGAGATTCATACCTCTCCATGAATTTCTGGCTTAGAGAGTGGAAGGTTAAGAAACATTCTTCCCTGCCAGCCAAACTAGCAAGAAGAGTCAAATTTATCTTAGTATCCCGATCCTTTAAGTATTCCCCACTGGTAGATCCTTTAAATTAATACTCATCACTGCTTAAAATGAATATAAGACAAGATTTTAAGTTTAGTCAGGCCATGAGTAGAGAAACCAATGTTGTTACCACTAAACAGCAATGTACAAAGTCAGCAATCTTAAATTAATAACCAAAAATGAAATACAAGTCTCCTATAACAAGAGAAGTCATATGAAAGTTTATGTGAAAACGGTACAAGAGCACAATTGGATTTTTTGTTTTTTTACTCTACTCTGTTAATAGGATTAAAATTTACTTACATGAGGATAAATAGAGATTGACAAAGATATCATTTGGCCAGTAATCAGATGTACGTTTAAATGATTTCACCAAGCTGACAGGAAAAACATAATAAAAATAATAAGTCACCTGCAGCTAAATTATCACAAGTCCACTGCTAGATGAAAATACATCAAATATAAAAGTCCAGCTTCAATAAATTTTTACCCTTTCAATTCCACTTTGGAATTTGACTCAAAATAGTAAAGGGATAAATATAGGCATGCAAATTAAATGGCTTAATATATTAAACAAACAAAATATGGCTACAAATGCCACACAAAGCAGTAGATAAAAAAATTGCAATAATCAGTGCAAGAATCAAAAAGTCAGAAAGCATAAGCTCACCAATAAGACTAAAGAAAAAGGCAGCATGCTGACTTCCCTAAACCAGGGGCTTTGATTGCACAGACCTGTAGCAAATCACATTAGATTAGCAAAAGCTGACTTCCCTACACAAAGAACCAAACGATTACATAGGAAAGAAAAAAAAAACCTCAAACAGGAGCATAAAAACAACTGAAAGCAAACCTTGATTCTAGCACGAAGCTTATCTAGAATAAGGTCACTCTCCACATATGCGGCTACAATCAGCAAAGGCCTTTGCTTCCGAAAAGGAGGAGCAAAAGTTTGTCAATCAATTGAAAAAAGAAAAAAAAACTAGTGAACCTAACCAGAGAAATGCTAACCTGCAAAGCCAACTCCAATACTTTAACCACAACATTAATACTTGAGATTTTCTTCTCATGGATTATGATTAGAGGATTTTCCAATTCCTATCAGCACATACAGGTGTTTGAAGATAATCAGCATCAAGCAAAAAGGGACTTGAGGTGCTGCTAACTTTAACAAGCAGCCCTCTAACAGTTTCAAGATATAGTTATCGCTAAGTCAAACTAAAACTTACACATTTCTGATTTTTCTGGTTGGTGATGAAATAAGGGGATATGTAGCCCTGTCTAGCTTCATTTGGGAATAAAAAAAACTAAAATAAAATTAGTTCGAGTAGTGCTACTTCCATTTCTCTATGCATATTTTACTATTATGACTCAAATCTCGACATGAATAACATAAGATGCAAGCACCACCCACACTTCTGCATACAACTCAAGCTAAGCATGACTTAGACCGTATAAACAGCACCAACAAAAGTTAACTTACCATATTGAAACTGCCAATCGAGATAAGTTATGCTCCCCTTTTTTAAATCCCTTTGTCTCAGTTTTCACAGCATCGAAACAGAAACTCAAATCGACACAATCACAAGCAAAATATGTTCTCCATAGACGCTTTGTTTCCACGCTTCAATCAAATGGATTTCTCTTATTCAGAATCTCATAAACAATGGAGGAACAAACACATATTCACACATATATAAATCCCTAAAACAGAAAGAAAAAAAAAATCAGAAAAGTTGCCTTAATTTCTATACAAATCGAAAATATTTACAAAAAATATAACAATTTTCCCAGATAATTTACAATTAAACACCCAAATATTTTAACCCTAAATCATATTAGAGATATAGAAATTGATTCTTCAAAACTTATAGAAAATAATCCTAAGAGAAGGAGAGTTGTTACCTGTGGAATGGAGGAAGGGAGGCTCTCATGGAGCCAGCCAGCGAGAGAGATGGAGCGAGCCAGCGAAGAGATAGAGTGAGCTAGAGAGAGACAACAAGAAAGATAGCGCCAGCAAGAGAGAGCCATCGAGAGATAGACGACGAGAGAGAGCCGTCGAGAGGAAGATGGAGAGGGAGCCATCAAGAGAGAGACGGAGAGAGGAAGATGGAGAGACAGAGAGCCATCGAGACAGAGAGTCGTTGAGAGAGCCAGAGTGAAGCTAGCTAGAGAGTTATCGCGATATTGAAACCAAAATGGCGACCTCAGTGACCTGGACGGTGAGATCTGTGACCTGGATGGCGAGATTTGTGACCTAGACGGCGAGCTCGTAACCAAGATGGCTTTTCAGAGATGAGAAAGGGAATTGAGAGTGAGAGAGAGAGAGAGAGAGAGAGAGCGATTTCTGAAAACGTCGCGAGAGTGAGTGTTTGAGAGAGAGAGCTGTCCGTGAAAATTTAAAACTTAAATGAAATTTTGGTCCAGCGCGTTTTAAAGCACGACGGTTATATAAATGAATGGTCGTAATTTTTATCTCCGCCTTTTAAAGCACGACGGTTCCATTTAGAACTGTCGTGGTTTTTCATGGTTTTTAAAAACAAGACGCTTTTTAGTTTTACGGTCGTCTAATACGGGTCGTGGTTTCCCATAATTGTAGTAGTGAAACAAGCTAGACTCACATGATAACACTACTACATTTTACTATTTGCGCGACGAAGAAACAATCGTCGCACAAAAGATCATCGCGCGACGGCAAAGAATATGCGTAGCGCAAATATGCGCGACGAAGAAACTTCGTCACTCAAAACAACTTCGCGCGACAGAAAACACGACCATCGCGTAAAACTAGGGGAAAAAACCGCGAACTAATATTCTGGCGCCAAATTCTTGCGCGACGGCTAAGTTTGTCGCAAATGAGCTCTTTGCGCGACAAAAAACTTATCCGTCGCGCAAAAAGGTGGAGGGAAAATAAAGCAGATATGGCGCGAATATTTTGCGCACTGAGTCTCTTGCGACGAGAAAGGACGTCGTCGCGTAAGAAAAACACGCTAAGATGACTTTTGCGCGACGACACCCTTAATCGTCGCAAATAATCATTGTCGGCGAAGTGATGTTTGCGCGACGATATGAAAGTATGCACGATGACGAAGTCTAATGCGACGAGAAATCTATTCGTCGCGCAAAATTCTCAAACTTTACGCCACGACATAGAGGCTTTAGGCGACGAATATTTGTTCGTTGCTTAAATATTAACATTTTGCGCGACAATAATTATTTTTGCGCGACGAATATTGTTCGTCGCGCAAAAAAGTTTGTCTACTACTTTATCGGGTTTAGCCATGGCAGAGGCAAACTGCAAAAAAAATTTGCAGCTTGCCTCTCCGTCTCTCTTCCTCTCTCTCGAACGTTTTGGGCCAAAAGAGGTATTCAATTTCGTTTCCTATATGAGTTGAACTACCTCTATTACTGGTAAGTTCGTTCGGGATGTATTTTTTGTCGTTAGTGTAAAAGTGTTAATGTAAATTTATACTAAAACTATTAATTTCGTTGTCTATAAGGATATTATATGTGATTAACGATTGGTGGAGAACGATTGATAAGGTATTTTCGTCATTTTATAATTAAAAATTAAAAATTTATTACATTATGTTTATATTGATTTATGAAATTATATTTATAATATGTTGTTAAATTATGTATGTACGTCGATGTACGAGGTTAATTGAAATTAACTTCGTACATTTTTTTTTTGTAAAGCTTAGTTCCCGTTCGAGGTTAGTTGGACCGCGCATGGGTGGGTAAACCACGACTACGGTCCAATTAATTCTTGAATTGTCCCATATTTTGGACAATTTGGAAATGCATAGTCGTGTCATGTAGTTTACAGCTACAAGATTAGGTTTCAATTGTGGAGATTTCGGTGTCGTCTCGGTACGTTCTTCGGGTGGTACATAGGTATTTTATATCTACTGTACACCTCAAGAATTGTACCGAGATGCTGCCGAAATTCATCCACGTCGAAATCTAATCTCATGTAGCTGTAAATTACGTGACGTGACTATGCATTTCCGAATGGGATAGTGCCCTTACCGGAGGCATAAGGAAAGATTTTGTTAAAGATTTTGTACGAATACAACATAATTGTTGTATTGTTATTGTGATTCCAGGAACGATGAGCAGGAGGTGGATACAGAACCCGAATAGGTGCGCAGACGAATACTTGGATGGAATCGAGGATTTTATTGACTTTGCACGGACACACAACCCGGGTGCAACTAGAATTCGGTGTCCTTGTAGGAGCTGTAACAACACGTTGTGGGACACAATTGAAAATGTTCGATTTCATTTAGTGAGGAATGGAATGATTGAGACATACATCGCTTGGAACCATCACGGGGAACAGTTAGACATTGCTTCGTCTTCAGGGGCCACAAGAGTAGACAATGTTGAACCCATTGTGGATCCTAATGAACAAGTTAGGGATATTATAAATGATGCATTTCCATTTGCATCGACCAGCAGCAATCAGGAAGGTGAAGATGATGTGCCTACACAAATGGACAGTGCAGAGTTCGAACAGTATGAAAACCTGTTAAGAAATGCCAACGAAGAGTTATACCCGGGGTGCGAGAGCTTTTCCGTTCTGACGGCGATTGTGGAGCTAATGCACGGAAAAATAAAGTATCGTATGTCGAACCTGTGTTTCGATTACTTTTTGGGGTTTTCAAGAAAATGCTTCCAACGGACAATTGTTTGCCGAAAGAGCACAGACAGGCGCAGAAGATGTTGAGTGGTCTTGGATTGGGTTATGAAAAAATCCACACTTACAAAAACAATTGCATGTTATTCTACAAAGAGTATGAAACGTTGGATACATGTCCTATATGCAATGAGTCAAGGTTCAAACAGACGTCTCAGAATAGAATGACTAAGGTTCCACAAAAAGTCATGCGCTATTTGCCCCTGAAACCAAGATTGCAGCGACTTTATATGTCAACGCATACTGCCACAGACATGAGATGGCATAAGGAAAAATGGGTAGACGACGATGTGATACGGCATCCTGCAGATGGGGAGGCATGGAAAGAGTTCGATCGAACGTTCCCCGAGTTTGCTGCTGATCCTCGAAATGTTAGATTGGGACTTGCCACAGACGGATTCAATCCGTACGGGGTTCTAAACCAACACCATAGCACTTGGCCGATTTTCGTATTCCCATATAATTTGCCGCCTTGGAAGTGCATGAAAAAAGAGTACATGATGATGACTATTTTGATAACTGAGGATCCTGGCAGGTCAATCGATGTGTACTTAAGGCCGTTGGTTGATGAGCTGAAGGATTTGTGGACAAACGGTGTGCGCACGTACGATAAATCCACTGGGAAGATGTTTACTTTGCGGGCGGCAGTTATGTGGACTGTGAATGATTTTCCCGCATATGCAATGGTGTCGGGGTGGAGCACAAAGGGTTATATGGCATGCCCTGTATGCAAGGAAGATGTGACTTCTGGTTGGCACGCTGGAAAAGTGTGTTACGTTGGGCATTGAAGATGTTGCCATGGGACCACGAGTGGCGGGAAAAGGATAAAGAGTTCGACGGGAACAAAGAGCGTCGCGCAAGACCTAAAGAATCGTCCGGTGATCAGATCTTGGAACAGATAAACCATTTGGATTTTGCTCCGTTCGGGAAAACAGTTAGTAGGACCAGACCTGCTACACATATGAACTGGACACACAAGTCTATGTTTTTTGAGCTCCCATATTGATCGAAACTAAAATTGAGGCACAATCTCGACGTTATGCATGTTGAGAAAAATGTGTTTGACACATTGATGGGAATGATTCTAGATATCGAGGAGAAGACAAAGGATACGATAAAAGCTCGTCTTGATTTGGAAAGAATGGGCATACGAAAAGGTTTATGGCTGAAAAGGGGTAGTGATAAAGCTATAAGGGATCTGGCATTTTTTTTTCCATGAAACCGAATGACAAAAAAGAGTTTCTGCAGTTTGTATCGTCTGTAAAGTTTCCTGACGGGTATGCTTCTAATATTGCACGTTGCGTGAATGTTGACGGGGGTAAATTTACTGGACTCAAGAGCCATGACTGCCATGTGTTTATGCAACGCCTACTTCCTGTGGGGATTCGACACCTATTGCCGGAAGATGTAGTCAAGCCAATCATATTGTTGTCCAGATTTTTTTCCCAACTGACGGCAAAAACGTTGCGAAAGACAAACATTGATCAATTGCGCCATGACATTGTCCAAGTCTTATGCAAGTTTGAGATGATATTTCCTCCGGCTTTCTTCACGAGTATGATTCACGTGATGGTTCACTTGCCAGAAGAGGCATTGCTTGCTGGTCCAGTCAACTATCGCTGGATGTATCCAATAGAAAGGTATATAATCCTCATCATTTCTGTATGCATCTTTATCTCATGCTTGCTACTTGCTAATTTGCATCTTTTCATTTTAATTTGGCAGGCTTCTTGGAGAGCTGAAAAAAAGCGTACGCAACAGAGCGAAGCCCGAATGATCAATTGTAGAGGATTGGGTTCAATATGAGGCGCTTACTTTCTGTGGAATGTATTTAAAGGATGTGGACACAGCTTTTAATCAACCTCAGCGCAATAATGACGGAGGTGTCAGAAATGAGCAACTTTCTATTTTTGGCCAAAGCGCACGACCCTTTGGAGATCCTGTACGAGGAGAGTCGTTTTCCAGAAATGACATGGAGGTAGCTCATTGGTTCGTATTGAACAATTATGATGAGATAATAGCATACTTAGATGAGCATGAAGAGATGATGAAGCGAGAACATCCATCACATTTGTATTCCAAGAAACACCGTGAATTGTTTCCAAAATGGTTTTTGGAATATGTAAGTTATAAATGTTTTGTAATTTACATATATATTGTAGTATTTACATTTTCTCAAACTAATATGTGAATGTTTTAATTAATATTAGGTGAATAAGTTGAAATCAGAGAATTCCCCCACTTACAGTGAAGAGTTATATAACTTGGCATTCGGCCCAATTCGGGCTGAATTGTTCTCGGGTTGTCATGTTAACGGCATCAAGTTTTTGGGGACTGCACGAGATGACAAGTTGTGTATGCAAAATAGCGGTGTCCTTGTTCCGGGTGGAGGCGAAAGTACAGACATTAATTTCTATGGCAAACTCATAACTGTCGTGCAATTGCTTTACAAAGACCGATACCAAGTGATCATGTTTAAGTGTCGATGGTTTGATACGAACCCAAATAGGCAAGGAAGTGTTAAAATTGATCATGGGTTAGTATCTGTGAACATCAACAGAACTTGATATGATGACGACCCTTACATTTTGGCAAACATGGCAAAACAGATTGTCTATCTAAATGACCCTAAAGCTGGGAGCGGGTGGAAAGTTATTCAGCAGATGGATAAGAGGAATTTGTATGCTATACCAGAACAAGACCCATCTGACAACGACGTCGACGTCGCTGACCAACGTTTCAAATCTTCCATGGAACATGATGCAGAAACACTTCTAGATACAAATGTCGTACAAGAACCCTTTCAGCTTGAAGGAGTGCCTTCAAGAGAAATACCAATTCAGTCAATTACAATTGACCTCGGTTTTCTTCCGCGATACGATCCAACCATGGCCCCAAACAACGATGATGATGTACTTATGGAGGAGGATGAGGAGGATGAGAATGAGGATGAGGAGGAGGAGGAGGAGGAGGAGGATTGGGAGACCCAAAGTGATCACAGCGACGATAACGAAGATTATTATAGTTCAGATGATGAATAATGTAATTTATTTGCGACTTACCATGTAAAACATAGTAATGTGAAATTATTTGTAATTTAATAATGTTAGTGTAAAAATTTTGGCAAGTATGCTTGTTTGAATATATATACTTGTTATATCCATGGATTAGGCATCATCAGGAGAATATGTAAAAAAAAAAAATGGCATAATCAAGAGAATCTTTTTTTTTAAAAAAAAATAAAAAAATAAAGTGACATTTTTGCGCGACGACATATTGGACAGCGTCGCGCTAGATGCATTTGCGGGACGAATATCTTTGTCGCGCAATAACAAAAAAAATTTCAAATCGCGTAGCCTCTGTAAAAAAATGACCGGTCGTCGCCATTAACCCGACCGGTCGCAGACCAATCTGTGCAAAAAAGACCGGTCGTCGCGTCTCTCCGACCGGTCGCCTAAATTTGCGCGACCAAGTGGATTTTTCGTCGCACATGGCCACTTTGTGGGACGTAGATTTTAGTCGAGCAAAGTAGAAAATATCTCAAAATTCTGAAATTTCGGAGTGACTCTTGCGCGACGAAATATGTTTTCGTCACACAAGGACATTTTGCGTGACGCATATTGTTGTCGTGCAAAGTAGAAAATATCCCTAAATTATTAATATTCGGAGTGACCCCTTGCGCGATGAAAATATTTGTCGTCGCTCAAGAATAGTTTGCGTGACGTATATTTTCGTCGCGCAAAGTAAAAATCCTAGTTAAAAAGATTCGGAGAGACTTTTGCGCGACGAGGGAGACTATGCCGTCGCAAGAGGACAGATTGCGGGACGAATATTCTTCGTCGCGCAAGGTACGATATGCAAAACCATTTATCCTAAGCTTTAATTTTAATTTTGCCATCTAAATCATATGTTTTTCATTGATTTTAGTGAAGATCATCATTCATACCCTTTTAATTATGGGAATGGTAGAGGAGAATCTTTTTGTAGGGTTATCAACCTCCATACGAATAAATTTCAGGGTTATAAATTTCCGTACGAATCTTTTTGTAGGGTTATCAACCTCCAAATGTTTTGAAACTAAAAAGTGTTCATTCAACTCTACAAAACTAGTTTCAACGATCCAACCGTCAAACGTGTTTGTATATACTGGGAGATCGTATATCCCAAAACTCGCAAAAAACAAACATTCAGAGATCATGTAACGTAAAAAAAATTTCAACGGTTATAAATGAAAAATCACGATTTAACGGTTATTTTAATTCCGATTTTTATAATTTTTTACAACTACATTCATTGACCCCATATAAATAGAATGATTGAATTTGATCTTCAATAGAAATGATTTACACTAGTGGATACCACAAAATCTTAAGCAATGTATAACAAAAGTATGTATAAACTCTTAAATGTTAGAGAGTATATTGTTGTGATGGCATACACATTATACGAAACTCGTTTCAACGATCCAACCGTTAAACGTGTTTGTATATACTGTGAGATCGTATAGCCCAAAAATTGCAAATAACAAATATTCAGAGATCTAGAAATGGGACAAAATATTCAACGGTTATAAATGAAAACGTTTGCGAGACGCACTCTTTCGTCATGCAAAGGTGTGTTGCGCGACGAAATCCTGTTGTACGTCGCGAAAACTATTGACAGACGAAGACATTCGTCGCGCAGTGGTAAAATTTTCAGGACTTTGGGTTCAGGGTTTAGGGTTTAGGATTTAGGGTTTAGGGATTGCGTGACGGATGATAATGTGTCGTCGCGCAAAGTGCCGAAATTTTGGCGGTTCGTTTCCCGAGCATTAAAAATTATTTGCGCGACGTCTTATTTTGATTCGTCGCGCAAAGTTGAATTATCGATTTCGCGCGACATGGTTTTCCTTTTATGTCGCGCAAATTTGAAATATCGAGTTTGCGCGACGTTATTGGACCTCGTCGCGCAAAGTCCTGAATATTTTTTCATAAGGACGCGACTCTCTGTTTCTCTCTGTCTTCCTCCGCGAAATCGTCCTCCTCCAGCCGTGCCCTCCCAAAGCTCCAAACCACCACCGCCGGCAACGCCCAGCCCCAAGACCACCCCATCCAGCCATCAGAAACCCGCGCCCTTTCCCCCTCACTGACCTCAAATTCACTCCCTCTCTCTCCAACCCAAACTCCCCCTCCCACCGTCGACTCCCCCCAACTTCACAAACCCTCTCTCCCTTTCCCTCACTGACCTCAAATTCTCTCCCTCTCTCCAACCCAACCTCCGCCGCACCGTCGACGCCCCCTAACCAAACCACAAACCCTCTATCCCTTTCCCCCTCACTGACCTCAAATTCTCTCCCTCTCTGTCCAACCGGAACCCACCATTGGTGAAAAATCCCACGGTTTCCTCCCTCTGCGTGTCTCTGTCGCCATCTCCAGCTTCCTCTCACGCTGCCTCTCACATCCATGGTATAATTTCTGTTTCCTTTTTCTTTAAATTTTGTTAATGCATTTGTGATTTTCTTTAAATTTTATAATTTGTGTTTGTGATTTCTGTTTCCTTAGTTTGATGGTTGGTTAGGATTTTATGTTTCAGATTTGATGTTAGGATTTTTGTAAGGATGTTAGGATTTTCAGATTTTATGTTAGGATTTCAGATTTTATGTTAGGATTTTTGTAAGTGTTGAAATTGCTTAGTCTGTTTCCTTTTTGTATTGGCTTTTGATTTCAGATTTGATTGTATTGGTTAGGGTGACTGCATTGTGTTGAAATGGTATTATTTCATAGCAAAACAGCGATTGTATATGTCAAAATCCCGTAGGTTTCTAATTATGTGAATCTGAAATTTTTTGGAATTGTGGTTCTTGGGTTTGTTTTATTGTTCATATTGCATTTATCCATTTAATTTTGTAAATCTGAATTTGTTTGGAATTGAGGTTCTTGGGTTTGCTTCATGTAATGGAATGATGTGTTTTTCTTTTTTATTTAGGTAGAAATTATTCTAGTATATCAAGGATTGATTTTTTTGTTTATTGCTACTTGATACTGCAACATTTGGGAATTGATCATGAGTTTTTGCAATTTGATTTGTTGGTATTTGGTGAATGAATATGTTTAATATTGAATTTGTTCTTGATTAGTTGTTGGGGTTATTTTTATTATAAATTTTTTGTGTTATAAATTATAAATTTTTGGCCAATGAGGTACTTTAAATGTTTGTTTCGTGCAGATGTCGGAGCTTATCAGAACTCGTAAGGCGATGACGACTGCACAGCCTTTGCCTCCCCTGGCTTCGACGTCGGCTGCCACTGCTCCACCACAGGTGGACGTTATGCCGGTTTCTCCTCACGTCTCCCGTGTGGCGGTGTCATCTGAGTCATCAGTGGCGCAACCTGTTAGCGCCAGGCGGCGTCATCGCCCCCTCATATGACTGACACCACTTCGCCCTCTGCTGCTGGTGCATCGGATTCACAACCAGGTAAAGATTTCCTTCAACTCCAGCTGTTTCAGACCAATATTTTGGTACAATTATATATTTAATGTTAATGTTATATGTGTTTGCAGCGAAGAGGAACACCCGGGGACCTTGTCGCCAGTTGAAGATGGCGAAGGCCACCCGGGTGACCAACACTCGTGTCAACATCGGATACGACGAGCGACATCGAGCTGCACCAACGGCGGACCAACATAGCTCATTGGCCCACGACATTGGTCACGTCGTTCGGACCCATTGTCCGATGAAATGGAAATCTTGGAAGGTCATGCCTGACGAGATGCGGACGGTGGTGCGCGGACAGCTGTCGATATGTATGCCTTTTAATTGTTTTGCTTTCAAATTTTATATATTTCTAATACTTAATGAATATAATTAATGTATTGCAGGCGAACTACAATTTAGAGAACCTCCCTGATGAGTCGTTGGGGTATGTCAACAGACTCTTTGGTGAGAGGTACAAGCAGTGGAAGAGCGATCTGCACCACCATTTTATGGCATATGATGATCCGCAGGTTGCTCTTCAGGAGGGTTGCCCGAAGGAGCTTGAGGGGCGGGAGGATAGTTGGGCGTGGCTTTGCGGTCATTTTCAAGACTCTGATTATGTGGTAATTTTTTTATATTAAGTTGAAATTTATTATATGTTTCTTACTAATGTTTATTTATTTTGTTTTAATTTCATTTAATTTTCAACTAATACGTTTATTTTTGGTATAACAGAAGAAGGCGAAAGCAAATAAGGGCAATAGGGACAAGAAGACTCTTCTCCATCATTCCGGTTCCAGGCCCTTCTCATATAGGATGTTGGCGCGGCGGCGGGTAATAATTAAATCGTCTTTTTTATAAAAATTTTAATATGTCATTAATATGAATTTGTTTTTTTTGTACTAACAATTTTCTTCTCTTGTTCAATCAAGGGGGGGTCCAAATTCCCGGAGATCGACGTCTTTGGCGACGTTTATGTTCGACCCGGGAATGAGTTGGCGGAGTCCCTTCATGTAAGTATTCTTTAATTTTAATTATTGTTTTACGCATTCAAGTTCATGGTTATTATATGTGTGTTTTAATTCATATTTTATGTTATGTTAAATAGACGACCATGATAGAGAAGAGCCAGTTGGTTCTTCAAGAGTCCGCCTCTCAGCTTCCTCCCGATACTCCGCTCCATGTTGTGGATCCTCCACCGGATGCGGGGTTTCAGATACTGACGGAGACATTAGATCAGACTCTCGGGAGGAGGCCAGGGACATATTGTCGAGGGATGGGGAATGCCAGACGGCAGGAACCTAGAGGCCCTCCATCGTCCCAATCAGACACTGAAGTGATTGCTTTGAAAGCTGAGGTGGCCGAGCTTAAGACCCAAATGGCTACCCAAATGGCCTCGTATAATACCCAGATGTCACAGCTTATACAGTCCCTCTCTCGGTCCGGCATTCCACTCCCGTCACATCTTGGTTCCTCGTCGACCTTTGAGCCCCCTCAACCAGAGCATGGCTACCACACTTCTGCCCCTGTCGACCATGCCCAGACTTCCGAGCTGCATTTGCAAGACGACAACATAGATGTTGCTACATTTTTTAACTAGTTTTTAACTTTCTTAATTACATTTTAAACATTTTGTCTTGTATTATATAAATTTATATTATCTTTTCCTCTTCATTATGGTTTTTTATTGCAATTTTATTCTATTATAAAAAAAAATGAAAAATTATAACTAAATAAAATATATTGCAAAAAAAAAACGTACAATTAAAATTAAATCAAATCGATTTTATAAAAAAAAAACGTAAAATTAAAATTAAATAAAATATATTTAATTTTGCGAGACGAATATTTTCGTCGCGCTAACACAACAGTATAAATTTAATAGTAAATTGAGCTTAGACCCATAAAATTCATTTGTAATCACCTACAACCCTTACCTTTATTTTTCTATTTAAAATACCCAATTTTTTCAAATAAAACCCGATGACTATGATCCAAGTAAGCAAGATACCTAATCTAGCTTCAAATATGATTTATTCTATTTTTTGGATTCCAAAACTATCCCTATTTACAAGTTAAGGTGTTATGTGGGGTGTAACTAATGGCACACGTTGAATTTGGAAAAATTTTCAAATGTTGTAATGGATGTAGGAAATAATTTAGAAACTTATTTGAAATTAAATGTTAAATTCAACATGAAAGTATTAGTAACGTTTTTGGTTTTTTTTTATGACCCCAAAAAAAACGTTTTGGTTTATTTAATAATTTTGTTGTTGTTGTTTTCCTTTTATGAATTATACTACTAGTAATCTATTTTATTATAGTTTTATGAATAATAGTGTACATTCTAATTATGTTAAAAAAATATTTTGATAATCTATTTATTGTTTGTTTTATGAATTTTTTTTTTAAATGAACTTATTTTTTCTCTAGATAATGTACCTATTTTTTTCTCTGAATAAAGTACCTATTATTTGTTTTATGAAAATAATTTTTTTAAATGAACCTATTTTCTCTCTCCAAATAATGTACCTATCACATATATAGGTATATTGTAAAATAATTTACCTATAGGTAAATAATGTACCTATATTTTCTATAAATTATTGTGTACCTATTTTTAATTTATGAAAAATGTACGGAAATTTCAATTATAAAGTAACTCACTTAGTTTTTTTTAAAAAAAATTTGGTAAATAATATACCTATACTTTATTTAAATAATATATTTATATTTATATTTTTCGTAGGTACATTGTTGGATATGTAATTTACAGATATTTTTTTGGTTTGCAATTTTAGGGGGCGGTATGTGAGAGGGAATGTCAACCAAAAGAAATAGGATGATTGATATGCTATTAATAGGGAGTGTTAATTACAATTATGATAGTTAATAAAATGCTTGAAATAAATTATAAATAAAATATGAAGTTTGGTGGCAACGATGTAAAAATATAGGAATACTACGAACTCTTATATCTTACTGGTCATTTAAATTTGAAATTGGGTTTTACACATAGATTTATATTGGACAAGCCCTAAATTTAAATTAAATTTGAAAACTCTATATTTATTTTTACGCGACGAACAATTTTCGTGTCGGAAAAGACAAGGCGACTAATATTCTTTGTCACGCAAATTTTAGAGAGATGAATCCCTTTCGCCGCACGAAAGTTGGTGCGAGTAGAGACCCTCGTCGCCCATATTTTGGCGACGCGAGAATTGCGATGAGTTTTAACCGTCGCTGAGTATTTTGCGCGACGATTGAGTTGTCGTCGCACTTATTTTTGTGAGACGAATGTTTGCGCGACGAATTCTAACTGTTGCTCTTTTTGCGCGACTAATATTGTTCTTTGTCGCATTCTGCGCGACTAAAACATTTATTTGTCGCGCAAAGTTATTCTTTACGAACTTCGCGCGACGGTGATTGTCTCTGTCGCGCTGAACCTAGTGTGACTCGATTGTTCTTTGCGCGACGAATTATTCTCCGTCGCGCAAATGGTTAAATGTAGTAGTGTAAGTAAGAAAGTATTTATTTTGAGTATTTTAATTTCCCCAAAAAACAGAAGAGAGTATTTCTCTCTAATAACATCATATGTACATATAACACAGTACTATATATTCCAGAATTCCATGCATATCTTTGTTTTTCTTTATTCATACACATATTTCATAGCTACCTTGTACTGGGAAAGATATATGTCATAGCTAGAGACATTCCTTTTATTACACAAACTTAGAAATGAAAGAAAATGATGATTCTGATTTACTGTCTAAATTATAAAATAAAATGCCAAAAATTGAAGTACTTTTCAACACCTACTCTCTATCCTCAGCACCCCTTGAGAACTACTTGCTCGACGACGTCCCTCCATGGCAAGTGCTTCACGAGCCGAAGTGAGTCCTTTAGGAACCAACAGCGCATCAAACGGAGAATAATCGATCCAATCCTTGAGCAGCTCCTCCTGATCCCACGAATCGGGGATAGCCACACGGCCGGCCACCTCCTCTTGGTGCCTCTTCAGCCTCTCACGTCCCGACAAGTAGTGCACCTGATGATCACCACCATCACCATTCAATTCCACAGGCTGCTGCATGCTTTGAAATCCCACAAGATTGTTAGGGTCCTGGTGTTTGGTTCTTTTCCCGGAAAAAGCAGGAATCTGTTGGCTGCCCATGTTGATAATATTGTTGGGATTTTCTTCCATGAATGAGAAATGGGTTCTCTTCATTTTGAGGCTAGAGCTGTTGAGGGGCTGTGTGGGTTTTTATGGAGACTTGCTGGGGTTTGTGTTAGGGTGTGGGAAGAAAGGAAAACCAAAGAGAAAATGGATGGGGGTTTACATTACACGTCATGAATATAGGGGTGTATGGCAAGTGAGTTATCTACGTCTCATGGTAGCTTTTGGGTTCATATTTGTGTGGTTTAGTTCTCATGAGAGAAAAGACTTGGAATAGTATGTGTGTTTTAGGGTTCGTGCGGTGGACATGTGTTGGGTGATGATGCGTGTGATTTTAAAAGCAATTGGAGGTTTGTCCAGAGAGGTTGGTGGGTAAAATGGAAAGGGCATATATGAGGTGGAACCAGTGAGCATAAAGGAATTGATTTGTCAATAGGGCAAAGATGTGGACGTACTGAGAAATCAATTTCTCAATTCATATAATGTTAAACTTGGTTAGGTAAGTGAGTCTGTCCTCTATATTCAAGTTCACACCCCTCTTTCCATAAATTAGATTAATATAGAGCAATTACTATCGCTTGGACTTAAAAAAAAAACGTAATTCCAATAGAAATTAAATACATGCTCAGATTAATCAAATTGAAAAACATGTTAACCACTGAAAATTTTAGACCAAACTACGATTTTAGTTTTTATAATTAAGGAAGCATAAATCAACATTAATATCTTTAATCTTTTATTCTTTTTTTAAGCATTAGTTAGGGAGGGGAGGAGGGGGAGTTTTTCCACACTAGATGCCTCGAACCCAGGACCTCCTGGGTGAGAGTTGAACTGGAGCACCAAACCAACTTAGCTACTTACCATCGACATTGATACGTTTAATTTTTAAGTTTGGTAATTTTATGCATTTATTTATTAATTATTGTAATTTGAAGATGGTCATTTGATAAATGATTCAATCAATTTAACATAAGAAGAAATAGTGTTTGGCTCCTGAAAGAAGAGGACATCTTGAAAATGTGCGGTGGTCTGGTCCTCTTGGTGTTAATTTACAAGTTTTTTTTTATTATTATTTTTCATTGTTTAGACATGTGTTCATTTCCAATTGGCCACATTTTCAATTCACGAGAAGTTCCTTCTCTTATTTAAGGAGACAAGCATAAACTTAGGGCATGTTTGGAATCCTACTAGAAAACTCAAAAATTATGATTTTTTTTATTAAAAAAAATTGAGTTTTTAAATACTGATTTTAAGATCTAAAAACTTGTTTGGTATTCAACTCCAAACTATTTTTAAGATATAAAAATTTGAAATTAATTTTAGAAAATCAAAAACCCTAGATTCCCAAATTGAAATTACTAAAAGAAAGGAGAGGAAGGACAGAGAGAGAGGAGAGAAAGAGACGAGAGAGGGAGACGAGAGATAGAGACAAGAGAGGGAGGAGAGAGAGGCCAGAGGGGGACCCCAAAATTAGGGTTGTAGAACCTCAGTGTTTTCTTAAAAAAAAAATTGGGCCTTTTTAAAGTTGTTTTTTAGTTGGGCTTTTGACTTTATCATACGTGAATGATAAACTTTGGACTCAAAAATTGTTTTTAAAATCCAAGTAAGATATGAAACAGACCCTTAACTTTCTAAAAGGGCAAAACAACTCGTATGTACCGGGAACCACATGTTATTATTGAACAAAAATAAAAAATAAAAATTACAATATGACAAACAAAAGAATAAGTATATAATACAAATTGTTCTCCGCATTCGTGTTCTGATGTGTCCATGGTCGACCAGAAGAGGAGGTCGGTTGATGCATTTTAGGCCACTGAGAACAAGGTGGTTACAATTGCTAATCTATCAAGTTTAAAAAAATAAAATAAAATAAAATTGTTGATCTGATCCCGAAACGTTTGTTGGGTCGGACTAGTTTGAACTATCTCAAATAAAATGAACAAGAGCTCTGATCGTTATTTAGTATGTAGAAACCGGCTTTTGATTGGCATTTTCTGGTGAAGACAATATTGAGCAATGATTTGTATTATTATCATAAATCCATCTTGATAGTTGCAAAGAACCAACAACTTGAGGAAGGGGAAGATATAGAGATACAGAAGAATCTTCATTAATTCTGAAAGCCAAACATGATATTTTCTTTTCTTTTCTTTTTTTCTTTTTCGGTTTTGCAAGAGCAATTAAGGCAAGCTGCATAATCATTCAAAAACAACAGGCCAACAACAGGACTCAAGCCAACTTGCCAGCATCTAAAAACTGCATTACAAACGAATACATTGAGAGCCACAGTTTTCAACTTCTATATATCATGGTTTCGATTTCTTCAATCATGGATGTTACAAATCTAATTCACTACACATGCATTTCCTGAGCAAGAGTGAGGCAATGAGAAGCAGATTGGGCATTAAGGCTGGATTTGTTCATTCACTTTTAACAGCACCGTATATATGACGTACAAATATCAAGGAAACACGGAAACTAATGGCACCAAGCATCAAGAAGAACGCATAACAAATGCAAGCATTATAGCCAATAAAGAAGGATAGCTGCATGAAACCCGTCATGTTTGATCTGGCATAGAAGTAAATGCTATAGGCAAACATAAAAATAGCCGTTGAACCCCCAGACAACACTGACCTGCATCAGACACACAAAAGACTTGATAAACATTTCGCATTTGTGCAAATACCATCTCCCACTTAAAGAAAGTAGACAAAAGCCGGTTTATACATCAGCAACGTCTACCGGAAATGCCAATCAAAAAAGAAAAGAAAAAGAAAGAGCTTGACTCAGAGCATCTACAAATTGATTATTAAGCTAGCAAATCCTTGCAGTTGTTAAGGATTCAAGATCACCTTCAACATGGCAGCCAAATAATAGAAAGTAAAGCACATTCGAAATAAAAAAGCTTAGATACATGCAACTCTACACAACAACAGTATTAGATTCGTCAGTGTGAGTGCATGCTGATGAGAACATACCTCCACCACCATTCATGGTCTTCAACAGAAAGCTGAATGTATGTCAAACCGACAGTCAAGATTGAAGTCATTATGATGAGGATGATGAATGTAAGAAACAAAATTCCAGGTAGAGTGTAAATTTTATAGCCCCACATGCTTGCATACAGGTGGTGTAACTGAAGGGCAATTGCACTAAACGGCAATAGACCACCGATAAACATTTGACAATGTGTTCTCCTGTACCAAGCTAATCGTTGGATCTCTCTTGGAAATTGCTTTGTAGCACAAGGTGCTTGAAATTCAGACCTTAAACAATATCCAATCACCCCACCCAAGGCAAGCAATGGGATGGCAAGAAATGCATATATAAGAAGAATCGCTAGGAGGGTGCCAAAAGGTATTGCAGCTGTTGCCCCATAAGATATAGCAACTGTATTAAGGATAGACGATATCACAAACAATGGGCCCAGGTAGAGAATCGCTGTTAGAAGAACACTCCTCTCCTGGATATTAACATCGTTTATGACAAAAATAAGGATAAGAAGTTAAAGGATATAGTGACCATAGAACGATACGATAAAGAACTTTACTATATAAAAAAACCAAAAAATTACCCATCCAATCACAGAAAATTGAGTGTGGAAAGCAGCAGCAGTGTACCCAGCGACAATCGAGGTAAGAGTACATACAAAGACAAGAGAAGTGAACAGAGCTCCACGATTGTACGGATAGAGGACTCCAAAAAATGCCAGAAAAAATAAGATGCAGACCCTGAAGAGAAAATAAATAACAAAAAGAGTTTAACGTTGACGCGTATAGTCCATACATTATAAAATATTACTGAATCACTCATACAGTTCATACATTATCAATTATTACTGAATCACAACATTTGAGTGCAGAATTCTATAGCTATATTTATATATGAACCTATGCATAAAACAACAGATGGAAGAAATGCCACATTAAATTGTTCAACAAGGCATTTCAACACCTACATTGATGCCCCGCTATAGGTGTCCCATCATGGTAAAAAGAAAAAAAATATCTATGATCATGCTACCTTCAGAATATCAATCCATGAAAGAAGAAGAGGATTAATTGAAGAACAATAAAGTAACTTACATGATGAGCAGTTGGGTACCCACGCCCAAGACAGCACAAAACAGGGGCATGTTGGATGGATATCTGAAAACATCACCGTGAATGTATTTCCAACCGACCTCCTTGTCTTCTTCTTCATCATTAGAGCACCTGCAACAAATACACATAACATTAGGCTGACCATTCCAATACATCATGTAGTTGAAAAAGGTTACGGATAATGTGGTACTTTCTCAGGTCATTCTTGAGGCGTCGCATTATTAGCAAGGTAAGCAATCCCATCAAAAGCACAATGATGACAATGGAGTTAATAAATGAGAACCAATGAATTTTCAGGCGGACTGGCAGTAATGAGGCCTTTGAGTATCTGTCCATCCTGTTCTGGAACCGAGTAGATGTTGCATTCCAGTTAACCGAATAAGTGAACTCAACGTCAATATCAACATCTTCTGTAATATCAACAACATGATTTGGATCACTGAAAGCACGTATTTCTATTATTTGGTTCCCATTGTAAAGAACATCAAACAACACATGTTTGAATAGATAATACTTAGTCCCCTTGTCACTAATAGTCCAACTCTCATCTTCAACTTTCCCAATGAACCCCCACACTGGAAGATCATCATAATACATCTGGAAGTAAAAATCATTAACGATAGCATCCCTAAATTTCGCAACTTCAGCAACTTTAAGCTTTTTCTGGCACAACCTCTCCCCATTTTTGTCCTGCCCGAAATTCAACTGATATAAGGTGTTGGCCAAACGATCACCATTCAAAACTTCCCCAATGGATTCTTTCTTTTGGATTACTGGATCTGCAAGCCATGATGATCAGTAATCACTTAGTCTTAGTAAGTTATCAAAAATAGCAATGCAACTCAGTTTCTGGACAAAACAAGGCTTATAAAACAAATCAAATTGATCAAGAACCTAACATTAGTTAATATATAGACAAAACAAAACTTGAGAAATAACAAGATTTGAGTATTTGTTGTTTAACTTTTTTCCCAACATTTTTTATGTTATACAAAGTCAATACAAGCCAACTGGTGTTATTGAACTATGGAAAACTAATTATTTTGAACTAGCATCTTATGTACTTGCAGAAAACCTAAGAATAACTACTATCCTTGATATCAGGTTACATTACTTCTTCAATAGTTCCACTAAGCATTGCACCATAAAATTGTCCACTCCAACCCTAAAGGCTAACCTGGGTAGCAGAATGGCAAATCATAGTATTGATAGGTCTCACTGCAAAGAGAATAAAAAGGAGAAACAACATTAAATGTGGAAAAAAAAAGGCAGAAAGTGAAATGATTATCTTCCAGATTATTCATCTTTAATTCCTAGCATGCAATGTGCCCACTATTATCAAGATCTGAAACCATACGTACATAATCCCGGGGTCATGATCACAAACTTAAAAAATATATATATTTTTTTTTAAAAAAGAAAGGCGAAAATTTTACTTGCGAAAAAACAATAAATTTGCATAGAAAGTGGAAAAGATGGCCACTACAAAGACTAGGACCCAAGCAAAACCTCAAATAAGATTATTTGCAATTGAAGCTCCTGAATCATTTTAAAAGTACTCTTCTTGAAATTTTATTCAAAAGGTTAATCTCTAAACCTTGCAAATCAATAAGGAAACAGGCATAACAGGTGACAATTCAAACACGGATCATAGAACTACTAATTTCATCAAATATTCACCAACAATTCATATACTACAAAATTTATCTCCTGCCTTTCCTAAACCTCATTGTAGTTCTACTTACTGCCACCCCTCCTTCTGTGGCTCTTATTTTAATACTGTCAATCAAACCCCATTCCAAAGTTATCAAATTCCACAATTATGCCTCAGTCTTTAAAAAACCACACAGAACCATCAAATTCTAAGTGACCCATAAACAGTTTGCTGAAAACAATATCAGAAACGGTATTAAAGGAAAGTCTTTAGGCACCCTTCCATATGGGTATGCCATCCTCATTTTCATTGTTTCTGAAAATTAGGAAATATATATATAGAGAGTTTCTGGAAAACCATACCAAGCAGGACCTAAAAGGAGCTATCGTTGTCCTCTCACAAAAGTTACAGACAAGCAACAAATAAACAAACTGCAATTTAGTTGGCAGTGAGGAGGATGTACCTGGGGTTGTTCAAGGGGCCAACTTTGTTGACGAACATGGGAACATGATCTCCTACATTGTAGCTGCGATCGCTCGCTGAAGCTGTTGCTGAAGGAGCTGAGAATGTAAGGATCGTCAAGAGCACTACCGGGAGACTAATTTGAAGGGCTTCGGTACCCATTTGACAAGAAATAACTATAAGCAGCAGAAGCAGCTTCGGATTCAGAAAGACTGCGTGGAAAGGAAACTGTGGAGGGTTTAGTCAAAGGGAGCTCACCAATTTTTTTATAACAAATGTAACACTGTAATATTGACATTAATCGCTGAGAAAGTAGACAACCCAAATATTAACCTTTTGAGATTTCATTTAATTGCACTTGACATATATTATTGAGATTTCATTAATAAAAACAAATCACCATTTTCAGTATAAATTATTATTTTTTTTTTTAAAGGATGATTAATCTGAAGTCTGCATGAGAAAGAAGGATTAGAAAAGAAAAAAATCAAAAATCAAAAAGTAAAAGGATTAGAAATGGACTTGGTCTTCCACGGAGATGATGGCAAGAGAGATTGTACTTCTAAATATTATTGATTGACGCTAACGGCCAGGCAAACAAGCCGTGCATAAGTGCAGGAGAGATTGGGGTTAGGGTTGAGGAGATAATAGAAAATTGGGTTTTGGAAGGAGGGTAGGTGAGTGAGTTTTAGGGATGCTGGTTTTCTCTTTTCTTATTTTTTTTTCAAATTTGGTTCAAAAAGGGCGTCGTTTTTCACAGACATTTTTAAAAGAAAAATTACAAGAAGCTGCGCAGCTTCTCTTTCTCCTCAGGCCTTTCATCGAGCAGATGGTGGGCATTGTAAACAGGGATGAAAATTTGAATGAATAGTAGAAAATACATGGCATCCCCATGATAATAACATCCGGACATAAGAGAATTTATATATATATACTATTTTTACCCCTTGATTGAATGTAGTGATTGGAGTTCATTTTTGTTTGCTTAGAGCATCCACAATGGGGAGGTGTAAATTCGGGGGTGTAAAGCCACTTTTACATCCCCTTTACACCTCCGGGGGGTGTAAATATGTTTTTTTGCTCCAGTGGGGGGTGTAACCGTGGATCCCAGCCTTTTATGTTGACTTTTCTTCATTTTTCTTCTCTTTTCTAGGGTGGATCCCACCTGCAAGAGATGTAAAAATGGATGCAAATATACATTTTATTTTACATCCCCATGGTGGTGATGTATATTTACATCCATTTACATCTCACCATTGGGGACGATTCCGGTGACTCGGGTGTATATTTAACATACACCCCCATATACACCCCCCACTGTGGATGCTCTTAGCAACCACTAAACACAGAGTACTCAAAGAAATTAAGAATCAAGAAAAATAGAAGCCTAGAACTTTACCCATCTGTTTCTGCCAATTTTGGGGAAACCTTTTAAAAACTAAAATTAATTAAGACGTAAATAAAGTCAACAAATGGGAGAATTTCATTGGCAGAGAAAATAGATCTCATAGACAAGAAAAAAATTGTTTAGGGTGCTATGAAGAGATCCCCTAAAGCAAAAAAAAGAAAAAGAGGGCCAGTTTGGCATTGCTGTGCTGTGAAAATAATCGCTGTCAGATTTGCTGTTGTTTGTACCAAAATTTGCACTTTTTGGCCAAACTCTCCATTCTAGCCAAAATACATTTGGACTTATTTTTTACTCATCAGCCCAACTGGCTATTCGGGCTCCACTTGTCAAAAAATTGGAAAAGAAGCCCATATCATTCCAAGAGATAAAATAAGCCAAAATAGCTTTCCCAAGTTCCCAGATTACATATTTTGAAACTTGAGGTCTGACCTTCATTAACTCAAGACCATATCAATAGAAACGTAAAAGCAAAAGTTATCTCCTATAGCCATTTAAGTCTCAGGAACTACAGACCCGTGTGGTCTCATCAGTTAAGATATTTTGAAGCATAAGTTACAAGAATGACCAGAAGGTATTCAAAAGGAATTCTTAGAGAAAGCATGCTGAGTATCTCTGCAAAACATCCATGTGCCTTCAAAAGAGGGATATTTTCTTCACAAGTTACAAGGAAAAGATATTCATCACAACTGATATTTTCCAAGAGATATTTTCCAGATATTTGTAGGAACCAAAATTCCTATAAATACAAGGGATGAGAACTGAAAAAAGAACACCCAACAATCAACAAAACAAATACAAAAGAAACAATCAGTTCACTGATCATTCTAGCCTTCAAGAAGAAAAGCCAACAAAGGTACCAAGGACCTTCAAAGCTATCCTTGAGATTCTGCTCAGAATTCCCAGCCACTCACAACTCAACTTGATTATAGCTCTGCCAATTTCAATATTGGTACCGATTTCCAGCTAATATTTATTAGTTGAAGGTGCAGCTAATTCAGTCCAGCCTGACAGTCCAGTCCAGTCCAGCCTGACAGTCCAGCCACACAATCCAGTGCAGTCCAGCTTGACTAAAATAGTCTCAGAAATAGCATTTCAGGCAGAATTCGAAGTCCAATATTTTGATGTATTTCCGAACTTAGCAGTTCCTTTCATTTATTGTATTTCAAACAGTTCTCCTTGAACTTGTTTTTATTTTCAAACACTTGTATTTTTGCTTTACTTCCCAGTTTTATTTAGATAAATTATGAAGTCATTACCAGTCTAAGGCATAGAAAAGAACTTACTTGGGAGATATTCCTCACCCAAATTCACAATCGCTTGTTCAAAGTCAATAGCTTGGGGCGCAAGTTATTTTTACTCTCAAGTCTGTTAGAATTGAAAAATTACTAACGGTGACACGCTCGACACACAAAGAAAGTTAATTTATTGACCAACCATGGTCTTTGGATTAATGGGGAACTTTACCCTGCCATTTCACAAGTACTAAACACAAAAAGGGGTGAACAGTTGTGAAAGAAATTAGCTATAAGATAAAGCAGTTTGGCGTTTGGTAAACTTTTTGCTAAAAGTATTGTTGGTATTGATGATTCCTGCATAATCATTAAACCCAGGGCATCTTCGAAATTGATTCCTGCATAATCAGAAAATGAAAGCACCTCATTAGCTGCTTTCCCTTATAGCTTTCTCTCACAGCAATTTTTAACAATAAGTGATTTTCTCATAGTTTACCAAACGGGCTGGATTTCCTAAAATTTTTAAAAAATCACTTATCACCCAAAATAAGCAATGCCAAACGAGCACTTAGAAGAGAAGGGAAGATGAAGGATAGAGATAAGCTCTGTAATGGAAAAGAAAGAACAATTAGGAGCCTTCAAACAAAACAAAAAAACCAACTGGCCTAACTAACATTTACAATAAAACAATATTAGTATAAAGTGAAGGGTGGGCCTATACAATTAGAGTTTTTCTATTTAAACCCCACACTTTTCTTTGTTCACCCAAATACTTAAATCATTAAGCTCTAAAGTTTTATTATTTGTGTAAAAAGGCAAAAAAGGTCATCCAACTTAATACTTAACCCTATTACATCTATACACACACGCCACCACTCTTCATATTAAGTTTTAGAAAAACACAGACTTCTCTACATCATATTGCCAGATTAGTCTTCTATTTCAATTCAAGAAACCTACTACACTTTCATCTTCTCTTCACAAAACCTCCTAGTTCATTCTCAATGCTGCTACACATTTGACAACAGTGTTTTTATATCTTTAAGTGATGTGACGTTGAGGTGAATTTATAGTGATGAGGGGCAAGATAGCAGAATGTGGGGTGTGAGGTTTATGAGTTTTATTTTTTATTTTTTTTTGCTGGGTGTGTATTTAGGGGTAGTTTGAAAATATAGTGGGATTTTCTTAAAAATTGTGAAATTTTGAATTAGAAGTTGTGGTGAACTTAGAATGTGGGTTGAACAAAGAGAATTATAGAAAAACTCAACAATTACTCACACTCTTTTATGGGTTAATAATGGACCAAAAAATTACCCGATTCATCTTATGTCTCAGGAAATTACTCATACTCAGATTCTTTTTGACCCTAGAAATTAATGAGGTGAAGAAATTAGACATCTAATTTACCGTAATGACACATTTCAATTGCTCCATGCATTTTCGAAACTTGGGAGACTAGAAATTGCCTCCTTCCTCCTCCTCTCTCTTCCCTCTGAATTCCACGACTACGAGATGCTTTGTTTTTCCTTCCATGGCTTCCCATCACCTTCTTCCCTCCTTCCCCTTCTCGCCATCCCCTCTTTCCAGATCTATACTTTTCCCAAGCACTGCCAATTGGTTTTGAAGTAGCCACTGTGAAACACCGTTCTCGCCATGATTTAGTTTCCAATTTTGGCCCACATACACAAGGCTGTTTAGAGTTTGGAGTTACAATAATGGAAATTGCTGGTTTGTGTGGGTTGGGGTTTAGCTGGTGCAACACTAAGAGTTTAGCCAATATGGCGCTTTGGATTTCTTTGGGTGCTAGAGAGCGGTGGTCCTATTTTCTTTTGTTTGTTTTAGTCTTGTACCCATTAGAAGTTTCATGTTTTATATTTTGTTTTCGGTTGAGATACAGATCTCCATTTCTACCGTTGCGCGGTGGATCTATATTGTTAGTCTGAGTAAAAATGCATCAGGCTTCTGAATCAGGGGTTTAAATATTTGTTCGTTTAGGGGTAATTCTTTCCAAATCAATTCATTTGGTCACTGAAGATGTTGTACCCATTTTAGCACTTTTGTGGCTTTGTACTATACGCTATTTCTTCAATAAATACTACTGCTTTGTTTCAAAAGAAATTGCAATCACACTCAATTTGAAATGGTGGACAAAATAGGTGACGTCTGTCTTTGCTTAAATGCATTTTGAATGGTGGTTTGGAACTAATTTATTAGATCATATGAAGCAGTTAGGATATGTTAGTTGTTGGTGTTAGTATAAGAGGATTAGTAATTAATTGGTTACAGCAAAGCCTTATCACCGACCATGATTTGAGGAGGAGTGCTTTTTGAATATTGTTTTCAATGATTTAGATTAGAGGGATACACTAATAAGAATTTGTGAAAACAATATACTACTCTTTTTTATGGGAAGTGTTTATACCATGATTGACCAAGCAACTAGAGGCAATGTCAATAGTCCCACATTAGAATATTACAAGAAGTGAAGACTCCCCTTCACCTATAAAATGAGGCCACTCTCCACTTAGAATGGGTCCTTGCTCTCAATCTTCTTTCATTCTCTTTGGGTCCAACCCTTGTGCAATGTAAACAATAATTATTATAATGATGAAATTGGTACTTCGGTGAAGAGGGTAAAATTAAACACCAATCTAACGGACTCAACAATATTCACACACTTTTAACTTAACCAGAGACAAATATGACTAGTCAACTACTAGTCATAAAAACTAGCAACAAGCACACACACACAGAGCATAGCAATATGTACCTGCAAGCCTAGAGAATTACTAGTGACAATCTAAGCACTCAGAAGGACCCGTCAATCTAGGCATCCCCTGTGCTAGCAACAACTATGGTGGAAGTGTGTGAAATCATCATAATCAAGTAAACACCAAATAGCAGATAATGATGACTAGTCAACCACCAAGAACACAAACCTAGAATTTATTCAATGACTAGTCAACCACCAAGAGCACAAACCCAGAAAAATTACAGATATGCAAACCAGATTTTGTTCACCCAGAAACCAACCATTGGGAAAAACTGGGGGTCATCAACCGACCAGACAATCCACTAAGTAGAAAAAGATTCTTACAAAGGAATACAAGTAAGCTCAAGAAACACCTAGATCTATTTAAGAAGATGAGCTATACCTCCTTTGTGCAATCTTCTTCTCCAACTTAGCAAAGCTTGAAGCTCAGTTCTTCATGGCAATGGCAACTCATTCTCTAGCTCGTTCATCCCATGGCACTAGCTTGCAAGCTCCAACTCAGACCGAAACCAAAATTTGGATTCAAAGGAGAATGACCAATTCCTTTAAGAAACCATACTCTTGAAGAAATCAATATTGAATCTAACCTAGATATAAATGAGAGAGTGATTTAAGTAGCTAGATGCATATTCGAATTTCAAATGCAGTTTTTCAAAAAGAAATCAATTTGGAAAAACTCATTGATGAAAATCATATGGTTCTCTCATGAGGAAGAAGAAGAGAAAGAGCAAGCAAAACTTTCCAAAACTTCCACCCAAAAGAGACGGCTGCCAAAATGAATAATTGGTTTCCTTTTACACAAAAATTCCTAGGTTAGAATCGACACATGGCAGCAAAGAGAGAAGAGAGAATAGGACAAAAAGATTGGTTATCTAGCTGGAAATCCTACAGAGCAAGGATGACTAGTCATACGAGAAACAGATTATTAGTTATCATTTTATGAAATCAATTTAATGCAATGATGCAATGCACAATTTACCTTTGTCAAATTGCATGAGCCTCCATAGGATAGATGTTAGTTAAGAACACCTAGAGAAGCTAGCTATTCTTAATCTAAACTTGAGCTTGATAAAAACAACAAAAATCCTATCACAAAATTGTCAAGGGAAGCCAAAAGAAATACTCAAAATGCATACATTAACAAATGAGAATATCTTTCTCCGTGGACATAGCCCGATCATTCGGGTGAACCACGTACATATGTCTTCTACATGTTTATTTACCTTCCTTCTATCATCACTTGCCTTCCGAAGGCGCAAACACTTATTGAAGGCCCTCGCCTTCACACATCATCAATCACAGCTCACATATCTAAGTTGTGCCCATTTTTGGGGATCAACAAGAAGTAATACTTTTTCTAACACATATGGATCTATAAAGGTAGCTCATTGTGGGAGCAAATAAATCGATAGCGAATCCGGAGACGCCACCTGAAAAAGAAGCTAATCCTAAAATATATTATTTAAACCAACAAATTAAGTTTAATAATCTATTGAATATAGGGATTACCTATTTAGGTTGAGAGAATAAATCTCATTAATTCCCTCAATCAAATCATTCAAGAAAGGAATAAATCAATTAAAGAAGAATTATTTCCTTCTTAATTGGAAAATAGAAGGTTATGGAAAAAGAAAGATTATTTAAGCTGAGATCGAAGACAAAGAAGGTAATTTTTAGAAAAACCCTAAACGACTACACACACACACACACTCTCTCTCTCTCTCTCTCTCTCTCTCTCTCTCTCTCTCTCTTCCCTAGCCGAATTCCCTTCTCCTTCTCACACTTGTGGCTAGCCAACCCTAGCTGCTGCCACCTCTCTCCCCTACTCGGCTCCGATGCCACCTATCTCTCCCGTAAAGAAATATCTCCGTACCTTTCAAAAATACCTCATGATATTACTTAGGCATCAGAGGGCCCTTGGCCACCACCACACCAGTGGTTTTCTGATTGATTTATTTTATCTTGCATGGAATTTAGAAGGATGGACGAATGAGAGAGAAGAATCACCCACGAATATTCTCCCGTGAGAAATTTGCACAAACACTCATGTTCCTAATCTCCTCAATTAAATTCAATTTTTTAGGTGGAAAAAATGGATGACAAAGTTTGGCTCAGAGTAGTTATCACAATATTAGTCTCATATAAAGCAACTCAAAAGTGCAAAATCAATACATCTGAATCATTAAAGAACTTTTATTTTTAACCTGTGGACTATCTCATCAATCAAATCATCATATCAAGAAGAAGGCACTTGAGATAATCAAGTAGAACACGTAAATATTCCAAGATGGATCGCTTTTTTTTTTTTTTTTTAATGATCAATAACTTAATGTTTCAACAATGATCTTTCCATCTTCTTTAACTCCTCATCGAATTTGACTATAAGAGGATGAGTACTTTATTAATAACGTTCTCGATGAATTAGATTAGAGTTGTACCCAATTCAGAATTTGTAAAAACAATCCACTTTTCTTTTCGATGAGAAGTGATACTTTTTCTAATACATATGAATCCATGAAGGTTGCTCATGTTTTTAAGCTCCTCAATTTGGTACCCTTTTTCTCCCTCAACTGTAAATGAATGTAAAGTATCAATGCTAGTTAACTTACTAACTTTTATTGGCATGATCATTTGACCATATTTATCAAAGTCAAGATGATGTAGCTTAATTAATCAAGTACTTTAGGCTTGAAGGCAACCAAAAAAGTTGATGGCAATTTTTGAGGTTTAGTGGCTTTAACCAATAAAAGTTTGCTACAAATTCTAGTAAGATTGGGAAAATGAATACTCAAATTCAACCTCTTTAAGCATGTGAAGTTTTCGACAACAAAAAATGACAGTAGGGATTTGTATAAGGTGGGACATATTAAATTATTATTTCCTAGTGTCATCCAATTTCAACCAAACAAAAGGCCATGAGGGATGAAAAATTCTTCAAACCTTGTCTGTATATTGTTTGTTTCCTTACAGCGTGATCAATAGAATAAAAAAGATAGAAATACAAATTGAAGAAGAAAAAAACTTATTATATAGCATATCCAAATAAAACCAATAATGTCTTGAAGCCAAACAAAAATCAAGTAATTGAAGTGTAACAAAAAAACCAAAATATCTAGTGGAAAGCAAAAAAGATCTCACAAGCTAAATCTAAACCTCCTTCTTCGTCTTAATATTCTTCTATAAAATCAAAGCAAAAAATTAAAAAAGAAACAAAAATTTTGAAAAAAAAATGGACGAAAGAATAAACCTAGGTAGGTCAATCAGCTACGTATATTTTCATGGAGTTCAAACCCCCCAATAACTTGAAAATCTATATGACAAATCCCTAATTCTAAAAGAAAAAGACAAATGAAATTTATGAGTTTCAATGAATATCAAAAACTTTAAGTGAATAATTGAGATTTGAGAGTGATTATGCTTACAGTTTCGACCAAAGAGAACTGTAGAGGTTTGGAACCTCGGGAATATGGAAGAAAGAAGTTCTGATGTTGGAAATAGCTGTAAAGCGCCTAAAACTAGGAAATAATGATTTGTCATTTGCATCAAACAACAAGAAGCATCATTCCCGATCGATCAGATCAAGTCAACTCAATCAAATCAATGGTTCATAATGGGAGGCCATTGTGCAACATGTCGGAGTTAGGCTTGAAGAACTTGAAGCAAGTGGGTTTGGTGAGGGACTATGTGAAGGCTTTCTATTCTTTGATGCTTGATGTGTACAACATGTCGGAGGAAGATAAGATTTTCAACTTCCTTACGAACTTGCAGGTGTGGATATGATCGGAGTTGAGGAGACAAGATGCAAGACACCTTAACTCTGCCATTGCTATAGCAAAAAGGTTGATAGACTATTGAGTAGCAAACATATTGAGTGGGAAGAAAGACCCAAGGGTGAGGAGTAGAAGGACTATCAAAGTCAAGATGTTGTAGCTTAATCAAGTACTTTAGGCTTGATGGCAACCGAAAAAGTTGATGGAGATTTGTGAGCTTTAGTGGTTCTAACCAATAAAAGTTTGCTACAAATTCTAGTAAGATTGGGGAAATGAATACTCAAATTCAACATCTTTAAGCACATGAAGTTTCCAACAAAAAAAACAAGACTATAAGGATTTGTATAAGATGGGATGCATTAAATTATCATTTTCTAGTGTCACCCAATTTCAACCAAACAAAAGGCAAGGATGCATGAAAAATTCTTCATACCTCGTCCATATATTGTTGGTTTCCCTACAAAGTAATCAATTGAATAACAAATATAAAAATACAAATTGAAAAAAAAAATTATTTTATAGCATATCCAAATAAAACCAATAATATCTTGAAGCCAAACAAAAATCAAGTAATTGAAGTGTAACAAAGAGCAAAAACACCCAGTTGAAAGCAAAAAAGATCTCACAAGCTAAATCTCAACCTCCTTCATATCAATATTCGTGTATAAAATCATAGCAAAAAATCAAAAAAGAAACCAAAATTTTGAAAAAGAATAGACGAAAGAATAAAATCAAATTAAAAGAATAAATCTAGATAGATCGATCTGCAACGTATATTCTTATGGAGTTCAAACACCAATAACTCGAAAATTCATATAACAAATCTCTAATTCTAAAAGAAAAACAAAAGGTGCAATTTATGAGTTTCAATGAATATCGAAAACTTTAAGCAAATAATTGAGATTTGAGAGTGGCCATGCTTATGGTTTTGGCCAAAGAGAATTGTTGAGGTTTCGAAGCCCGGGAATATGGATTGGATAGGAAAGTCTTTGAGTTTGCCTAAGGAGCAAATGGAAGAAGGAAGTTCTGATGTTGGAAATAGCTATAAAGCGCCTAAAATTAGGTAAAATCAAGTTGTCGTTTGCAAACGACAAGTAGCACCAAACCCGACGGACTAGATCGAGTCAATTCAATCAGATCGATGGCTCACAATGAGGGGCCATTATGCGACATGTCGGAATTAGGCTTGAAGAACTTGAAGCAAGTGGGTTTGATGAGAGACTACATGAAGGCTTTCTGTTCTTTGATGTTTGATGTGTCCAACATGTCGGGGGAAGACAAGCTTTTCAACTTCCTTAGGAACTTGCAACCTTGGGCACACTTAGAGTTGAGGAGACAAGATGTGAGAGACCTTAACTCTGCCATTGCTACAACAAAAAGGTTGATGGACTATCGAGCAGCAATCATATCAAGTGGGAAGAAAACCTAAGGGCGAGGAGTGGAAGGACTATCAAAGTCAAGATGTTGTAGCTTAATCAAGTACTTTAGGCTTGAAGGCAGCCAAAAAAATTGATGGAAATTTGTGAGCTTTTGTGGTTCTAATCAATAAAAGTTTGCTACAAATTCTAATAAGATTAGGGAAATGAATACTCCCTAATAGGTCCAAGCCCAATAGGCATTTAACCTCTAAAACTAGTTTAAGGCCCAATATAAGTCATGAGCATTGATTATTTAATTAATCTTGCTCATCATCTCTTATTAATTTTCCATCTTTCACCTTTATGGATGTGCAATCTGTTAGGTTCTAGTCGACAAGGCAGTAAGCAATTCAGACTCTTCCTTAAAAGATTGTGTAAATTAAAACCTCTTTTTATTCTCCCTATTATGAAGACATAGTTATGGCATATCCTCAGAGCTTCTACAAATCGTGAGTGACGTCTAGCAACATGTCATGGTTACCCAAGCCAATGTCGAATAAGGTGGATAACCTATTCATTTGGAATTACAATGCAATACAGTCATTCTCTAACTCAACGCTCTCTCTCACATCATTAGGGCATGGAAAACATGTCAAGCCCCTAATGTGAACTTCAAGCTTAGATGACATATACAAGTATTATTGGAATCACCATTCTTGATCATACCTAGTGCTTCGGCCGAAGATGAAGGAAGCTTTAGGATATTCTAGATTCATGAAGCCACAAAGATGAGATTACAATTAATCTCTAGGCAAATGAAGTAAAGATTAAAACTTTGAGCTTAAAAAGAAAATCAAACCCAAGTATCTTTAGACCTCAAGGAATTGAAGCACCTAGACACTTCTACAATCTACCAAAGAGAGAGAAAGTATTTATATCTTTGAAGCACTACCTTGAGCAAGGCTAAAGGTTGATCATCCATGGAGGGTCTTCACTAAATGATTCTCCAAGAAAGAGCCACACAAGTGTATGGCCTCTAACTTCATACACACCAAAGGAAGAACATGGAGGAGGAGATGAAGAACTTAGGAGCTTAGAGCATTTCTAGCAGTTGCCTCTTGGCAAAAAGCAATGTTGGTTTCCAGCAGTTGCCCTAGTTTAGGGCAAACACTATTAATTTTTTTGTTTTTTTTCACATATTTGTTTACCTAAACAATTAATTTGGACAATATTTTTTAAAAATATTTTTGGTGTGGGAAGTGAAAAATATGACTAAGTATTTATTTTTTAAAAAATCTGAATTTTTTGTTTTTTTTTCGATTTTTTTTAAAAAAATTTGTTGCTGACGTCAGCCCCCCTCGTTTTGGATCTGGGGCTGAACCTGCCCTCAGGCCAGCCCTTCTTCGTGGCCCCTACATGGAACTTGGGCCAGCCTTAGCTGCTAGAACCCGTTTTTTGCCCAAAACCCCCCCAGCCCGAGTCCAAAACTAGTTGCCAAAACTAGGGCAACTGCTAGAATTGTTTTAAAAGATTGCTTCACGTTTTCATCATTTCTAAACTCGATGAGCAATTGTTTTAGATTAAAAAAAGTATTTCAAAGCTATTTAGTTCTCGCCAATATTTCAAGATTACTTAGTTAGTAAACAATTTAAGAATTAAGGTTCATTTTATTTTTACAAAAGATGGTAGTAATGTGAAAAGCTTGCCAAATTATCTACCTTATATATAAGCTACCTCCTCACATAGTTCACATGATATGTCATGATGTTTGAGAGACACACATGTTCATAAGTATTTGGGGTATTCATTTACAGTTAGAAAATCATGGATAGAGTATTCATTTTTACTGCCTTGTTGCATTAATATCATAAGTTGAGTTTGATCTGCGTAATTATAGTGCTTTCTAACACCATATTGATTAGGCTATCTGTTTGTGCAAATAATCTCACGGGAGAATATTCGCTTCTAGATCCTTGAACCTTCAATCTTCCTTCTCTCTCTTCCTCGATTCCTGTAAAACAAATTGGAGTAAATAGACCACACCCGGGGGGTGTTGGCGAAAGGCCCTCCGATGCCTAAGTTAGTTCGAGTGTTTGTAGGAAAAACAATAGCTAAGCAAAGGGTACGGAGTTTTATGTATGGTGTAAACCGGGCGGCCGGAGCCGTGTGTGGTGGCCGGAGTCGTGTGGAGAAAATATGGAGAGTGGAGAGTGGAGAGGGAGAGAGAGAGAGAGAGCTTCGGGTATTTTCTCGGGTTTCTGAAGTGAATCTAGATGTACCTTGAATGATGACTGAAGTCATCTATTTATAGGAGCCTCGGGGCTAGGGTTTCGTAGCCTCGGGGCTAGGGTTTCGAAGAGATCGAGTCGGACTTTGATAATATCTGAATTATCTCGTTAATTATAAGATAATATCCTATAATTAGGATATTATCCCTTTGATAAGATAATACCCGAATTATTGATATTATCTCATTAATTATAAGATAATATCCCTTTATTATGATAATATCCCAATTAATGATATTATCTTTATTAATTATGAGATAATACCATATAATTAAGATATTATCCAGATTAATTAATTATCCCAATAAATGGTTTAATTAATTAATTTAAGGGATAATCTTCTTTTCCACGTGGCGTGCTCTAATTGGAGACGAAAATATTTGCTCCCACACTATCCAACTCTGATCAGGAAGCTTATTTCCACCGAAATAATTTATGGTTTCTTTCTGCCTCCTGGCTTTCTTTTTAGTTTAATATATTCTTGAGTTTGCCAAATTTAAGGGTTTTTTTTATTTCCCTTTTTACAATATGGAAGCTTTAATTTGTTCTACTGAATAACTAGAATGTTCTTGTTATCAAGGCATCAAGGGTGCCCCTCACAAGGTCAATGAAGAATAAAGCAGCAAACAGCAAAAGTCGCATCATGCAATCTCTTCCAAATGAGCTTTTGATAGAAGTTCTTGCAAAGGTGGCTTCAGATTCTTTCAACGATCTCTACTCAGCAAAGTTAAGCTGCAAGGACTTCAATATGCCGAAGGAAGACACTCTTCCGAAGCGGCAGCCACCTGCCGAAGCTCCCAACTACCGAACCTAGTCCTTAAAGACACATGTCATTACCACATCAACTTGCACAAAGTCCCACATCGAAACTTTGTGCAAAACTTTCATTTTCACCTCCCTATAAATAAGGAACAGTGCCTAAGACAAAGAGGATAACTATTTTCTTACCTTTACTATTACTCTGCCAAAATTACCAAAAATAACTGACTTAAATATCGGAGAGCCTTCGATAGGCATCACACCGAATGTGGACGCATGCCGAAGATGCCCAAATAGGGCTAGGCCCCCATTACTTTCAGCGAGGAGGAGGAGCGTGTTGTTATCTTCCCTCATGATGACTCGCTGATCATTCGGGCAGACATATCCAATTTTGATGTCGGGCGTTTCTTGGTTGACACCGGTAGTTCGGTAAATGTTATGTTCGTCGAAGCTTTCAATGAATTCCAAGTCCCAGAGGATTTGCTCAACCGAAGCATTACGCCTCTTGTGAGCTTTTCTGGAGATGTTGTCCAACCCATTGGAAGCATCCACCTCCCCATCTCCATAGGTTCGGCACCCCAGCGAACAATGATCACTACTCCCTTCCTCATCGTTGATTGTCCAACGGCCTATAATGTCATTCTCAAATGAGATAGTCTTGAAAGTGGTTTGCTATCTTTTACTTTTTATTTTGAAATGTGAAGATATTAAAGGCCTACAAGCATAAAGTTGTACAATATCACGAGTCACAAGGGACAACCATTCATACTTACCTACATATTAACATAAAGGTTTACTTATGGGCGTGTGGTCCACATTAAGAATCAAAACTATAATAAGAGCACCTAAGCTCATATTTCAAATTTCACTACACTCATATAAACATTTAGCCATTTTTGGTGCCTGAATTCTTCTGCTCTCCAATGTCCTCAATCACCAAGAATAGTAATGTCATGATGAAGAGAGAGCATATGCAAGAGCAACTCTCTTTCTCTTTCACTAACCTCCAAACCCCAGAATTAAACCCACCCCTCTACCTCTACCTACCTCACTTCCTCCTCCTATATATTTACATTATTCATCTTCACATTTCACTCCCATCTTAGGTTAACTTCATATTTTATTCATATCATCCTCTATACACCTCTTACATGGCTATTCCTCGTTCATTGAAATTGATCTGCCTCTTGCGTAAAGCTTGGAAAACCATTGATCTACCCAACTCTAGGAGAAACATGAATAATAATAAAAAGAGTAGAAGTGAATAGAAAAATACATTTTTCCGAATTCACAATTTTGATACACTCTATGTGCAAACGAATGAAGACATAAATGTGGTGGTAGAACTTGTCAAGGATGATGAAAATTGGAAAGGCACCCACATTGCTGGTGATACTTAAAACAAAACCACATTATTAAGTATTCAGACATAATACTCTATAAAGACAATGGCAACACTAGTAGTAGCAGCTGCAATGAGGAGTAATTTAATTATTAGTTTGTTAAACCATCTCCGACTCATGAGGGGCTAAACCCAAATTTTCCCCTTCCAAAAAGTGACTATTTGGGTTTTGCCCGGACTCAAATCATTTTTTCTCTCAACCCTCCGGACTCAAATTTTAAGTCCACAACTTTATTAAATTGTTTAAGAATGGTTTAAGTCTAATTTTTTTTTTTACCGATAACTTTTCTTCATTTAATCTTTTTAAATAACTTCATAATTTAATTTTTTGAACAATTTAACCTTAAAAAATTGAAATTCTAAAAATATAATTTTTTTTGTAGATTATTTGAGAAATGAGTGGGTATTTATAGAGTTTGGGGTAAGTGTTGGGGTTGTATCTAATTTAGATTAAGTTAAAATATTATTTTGATCTTTGGATTTAAAGTTCAACAGTTGGATCTTTTTTTCTTTTTTTTTACCGTTAAAATAGCTTAGATTTAATATATATCGTTAATTTAAGTTAATATTAGAATATAAAAAAATAAAAAAATACACAAATAACATCACTACAAGACAAAGGCAGCATCTTCCACATGCGTTGTGTGGCAGGCCCCAATGATGAAAGCTTGCACATGGGTTGCTGATGCAGCAGGTGGGCTCCATAATTTTTTTTAGGTCCAGGCAATAAGTGGACTGGTATTTGGGTTTTCCCAAATTTTGGGTCCTTCATTTTGTTGGGTTGTGAGAGGTTTTGGGGGATATTTTGGGTTTAGGTGCTTGGGTTGGAGATGGTCTTATATAATTTGAAGTCTTCGGACATAATAATCTATGTAAATTTAATATTATTAAGCACTTAGAGTTTCCAATAAAAAAACAAGAGTTTACGGATTTGTATAACGTGGGACGCATTAAATTATCATTTTCTAGTAATAGTATTACCCAATTTGAACAAAATAAAAGGCAAGGAGGGATGAAAAATTCTTCAAACATCGTGCATATATTGCTTGTTTCCTTATAATGTGATTAATGGAATAATAAAGGACTCCATCAAGTGAAAGACAGTCCAAGGAGACAAAATCTGAATGTCATTGTGACAAAAAATGAAAGGAGGCGCTGAAGAAGGCAGTAATCTCTAGGTAAGTTCCAAAATTTTATTCAATACACTAATGTTGGTGCCTTTATAAGATCCAATGAAAAAATATGAAATTATGCAATCATCATTGGAGGCGATTAAGGTGTTTGTAGATATATTTGGAATGCAACACTCGAAGGGTTTTATCGATGCTAACTTCCTACATGGAGGAATACTTGTGTAAGTAATAAAAAGCATGATTCCATATTGGGATCTCAATCGCAGGTTGGAGGAAATGCAATATGTCGATTTGGCACATTGTCTTGATGTTTGGAAAATCTACCTGTTGGATTGAAAGTTCATTGTAAGGACATGTGTGTTGCACAATCATATAAACAACACTGGTAGAAGAGTCTTTGGAGGATTCCAACACAGAGGTGATTTCGATAGAGTCAAGTGAAGAGAAGGAACTTATGGAAGAGTTCGAGATTAAAGTAATCATAATCAAACTAAGTGATTTGTGGTTGTCCAACTAAGTGAAAAACTTATATCCTTGCTATTGTGAGTAAAAATAAAAGCTCAGGTGAGTTTGCGCGTAAATGTGTGTGGGTTTACTTGATTACACAAGCTTGTTAGAGAGTGTTGGTGTGATCACTTATTCCAATGCGTTGAACTAAAGAAGCCTCAAGTGTTCGAGGCGTATGAGGGCTGAGCTTAGGAGGTGTCTAAATGTAAATTATAGTGTAGACCTGTAATTCAGCTTGATCGGATCGGAAATAACCATTCCAATTTTTATCCAAAACCTTTCGGAATTCAATAAATACTTACGATTCCGATTTTGAAAATTTTCAGAAAAATTCGGAACTTTCCAATTCGAAGTTTTGAATTTTTCGGAACATAATCATATAAATATTAGACTTAATTGACAAAAAATATTATTAAAAATCCCAATTTGACTTATATTAAGAAGCCCAATTTGTTTCATAAATACCCCCACTAAATGATGACCCATCAAGCACACTTAAAAATCCAATGAAAGAATATAAAATTATGCAATCATCCTCGTTTTTTGATTTGGAGCATTGCCTTGATGTTTGCAGAATATACTTGTTGGATCGAAAGTTCATTGCAAGGACATGCGTGTTGCATAATCATATACACAACACTGGTAGAAGAGTCTTTGGAGAATTCCAACACAGAGGTGATCTCGATAGAGTCAAGTGAAGAGAAGGAACATGTGGAAGAGTTCGAGGTGAAAGTAATCCTAATCAAACCAAGTGATTTGTGGTTGTCCAACTAAGTGAAAGACTTGTTTTCTTGCTATTATGAGTAAAAATAGAAGGTTAGGCGAGTTTGCCCGTAAATGTATGGGTTTACTTGATTACACAAGCTTGTTAAAGTGTGTTGGCGTGATTATTTGTTCCAATGCGTTGAACTAAAGAAGACTCAAGTGTTGGAGTCGTGCGAGGGTTGAGCTTAGAAAGTGTCTAAATGTAAATTATAGTGGGTGTTGCGAATACCTGCCAACGATTCAATAGTCTGAATGAATCTATGTATTCCACCGTTCATTACCTCCATACTGCATCAGCATCCATTGACCAATCACCTTAGTGTTTCGTTCATGATTACATGTCAGTCATTAGTACTAAATGGCATTATAGTAGAGCTCTAACTGTTTTTGGGTCCGTCTGACCTAAGGGTATTTTTATCCCTTAATGCCATGAGAATGCTCATTTGAGAAACTCTTGAGAATGCCTGTTTGACAAACTCATAAGAGATTCAACGTATTCTCACCTAAATCCATCACAACTGCACCAAAATAATATAAACTGTAGGTTCACATTAAACAATATTTTTATCTCTAAATACACCAATCACACATATATATATATATATATGTGGTCATTCACACAAGAATCTCCACATATTGGGTTTGGCCCCTATTCGCCTAGCAATCCTGCCCCATTGGTCAGGGATCATATGAAAAAAAACGTTAACAAAATTTGATCATACTCAGGACTCCATTAACCCTGTGAACATCCCATGAACAAACCATAAACCCAAAATGCAAGTTAGAAAGTAGCATAGAAACCCTCAATACGCAAGAACAGAAAGTAACCTAGAAACACCTAAAAAACCAAGAAATGTAATAACACAAAAGTCAAATAAACACATTACAAACACAAGAAATGTTACCTGCTATGGTGCAAATTAGAGGCCATTGAGTTTAGCCATGCGTACCTTCCTTTTCTCTGGGAAATAAGATTATATTTTCGTCCAACATGACCTCTTTTCATGCTTGAACAGCCTAGCCAAAGAAATCAGAAAGATGTTTTCTGTAACAAGCCATTACATGGTGTGACTCTGAGAGTGATCTAGTGTTTTTCAACAGGGCGGGGTGCAAAGTATTCTTCGGTGCATGTGTTCTTATTAGTTAAAGTCTTAATAATGCATTAAATGCTGCTGACTTTAAGAGGTTGCAAAACTCCAGGAATTGAGCACCTAAATGGCATTGATATCACCAGCTGCTCTAATTACTCTAGAAGGGAGCTGCACCAACTACACTAGCTGCCACCTGCTACCTATTGTAATTAATATAGAGCTTGATTAGCAAGCCTTCCCCTTGCATAAATTATGTTTTATATAATACAAAGAGAAATAGAATTGTAACCAGAAAACCTTTCTTCTTATACTTTTAATTTGGCATGGTATTAAAGCAATATTGGTTGCTTCTGCATAACCTTGTTCTTGACTTGTCTCTACTTAACCTTGCTCTTACTTTGCTACTACATTTTCCCTATCTCTACCGTTGTCTTTGTTGTGATAATATTCCTTATTTGTGGTTTGTTTGCTTTGTTTGGTTGTGCACTTGTTGTGCTCTTGTTTGCTATGTTCTAAACCACCAATACAATCACAACATAAGTTCAATGGTTTAGAACCACAAATCTCAGTTAAGAAAATCTATTTAAAACAAAACATGTTTCACTTACCCATTAACCCGTTAATGAATAAGTTCATATGCTTTAAATCAATTTAAGCAGTTTATGAAAACACCAACATCATGTTAATTATATTCATTAACATTCACCATAATATAATAATATGTGATTTTATTCACAATCTAGAAAGTTTTACTCACATCTTGTCCAAGCTACACAGCACTGCTAAGCTCAACGAATCCAACAACATTGAACTTTGTACTCCAAAATCCTCACTGAGCACGCAAGCTTCAACAATTCCCAAAATCACAGTGGAAACTACTGAAAAAGCCCAAGATCTATGCAATACATAATTATCTAACAAAGTCTTTGAGAGATATTTCATATAAAGAACATGTTGTAAGGTAGCTGGCATTCGTGTCGTGTTATCAGTATTCGTGTCGTGTTCGTGTCAACCCGCTTTTTTTAACGGATTGACACGACACGACACGATAAGAAAACGGGTTGGAAATGACCAACACGAACACAACCCGTTACAATTCGCGAATCACACGACACGACACGATTCACACGACACATTATATTATACATGCCCAAAAAGATCAATAAGATTCCAAAAAAAAGCTAAAAATATATTAAACATTTACACCAAACTAAGATAACAAAAAAGAAAACAACATGTATAGCATCCATGAATGTGATCCAGACTTCAACATTTCACTTGCAGTGTTCCTGGAAGAAAAAAAACATAGATAACTATGAGAAAGTATACAATTATTGAGAAATTTTAAGCAAACCCGAAAAAACAGATCTTCAGTTAAATGAACTCATTAATCCAGACCAAGATTATGAGAATTTCAAGCAAAATGGATTATAAATCCTTAAACTACAGACCCATAAAAAGCCATGATAGCAGCAACAGAAGTAGACACGAACCAGAACAAAGTAATCATATACTGTTTGCCAAATCAATTAATGACGCTAAAGCTAAAAAGAAAGAAGATGCCACACAAATATGAAATATCTGAAGAGAAGATTGTTGTACCTGCTTTACTTGAGAGAGAAATTCAGAAGAGAAATGATGATTGACAAAGAGAAAGCTTGAGAGAGATCGCAGGAAGAAGATGATGAGGTTTTGAGAGAGAGAAAGTGAACTCTGATGTGAGTGTGCGGCGGAATGAATGAGAGATGCTAGGGTTGGTAAGGATTTTTAGAATAGACAATTACCAAACTACCCCTGCTTAACGGGTTGGTTCGTGTTTTTGCGAATGGAGACGGAAACGACCCGTTAGCTTATCGTGTGGCTAACGGGTTGACACGATAGCAACACGACACGATAACTCGAACACGAATACTGAATTTTTTTTGCGAATTCGTGTTGTGTTATCGTGTCGTGTACAATATTGCCAGGTCTATTGTAAGGTTTATTGGGAGCAAATGAAGGAAACATGCATCTAATGCTTAGGAAATGAACTTTAGCCACAACCTATACAACAAAAACATTCTAAATGGCAGATTCATTTTGTTTATACTAGTTGAGCTAAACCTTTTCATTTTAAACCAAGTATCTTAGCCTAGTCTCTTTGAACACAAATAGAAAAAAGGAAAAAGGGAATAGATCTTTACCCTTGATGACTTTTTCTTGATTACCCAAGAACGAACACCTTTGTTGGAAAGACTTTTTGTTTCTCTTGATTTTGACTCCTTCACCTTAAGGCTCCAAGATTGGAGTCCTCTACCTCACCACACCAAATGCTTCTAGAGATGAAGAAAAGGCAATCAAGAAGTATGGATGCTAGCCTACTTCTTGATTGGACCAATTTTTGGTTTATGGAAGATGGGATATAAAGATGATCACTCATCAATCAAAGTAGAAAACCAAAAACCCTAGCTAGGTTTTCTCTAACACTTAGCTTATATAGGACAATACAAAAGGCAATTTGGTGGGTATTTGGGGCTCCATTTGGTCCATGGGTCATGTCATCTTATGCCACTTATCCCTTGGGCCCAATAACCTGTTGTGCTATTTTGTCTATTTCCTTTTGGCTTTTTATCACAAATGGTCCTTGACGTTTACGAAATTATCACGAATGGTCCTTGAGGTTTTTTTGTGACACTAATAATCCTTAACGTTTGGACTTTTTATCACAAATGGTCCCTGCCGTCAGAAATTCTGTTAAGTGTATGATTTGGAAGATAAGTGGAGCCACATGTCCAATCACATCGTGATATGTGGATTAAATAAATAAAGAAATATTTTTTTATAATAAAAATCCATGTTTTTGTGCAACTTCCCATCCCCTCTCTATACTCAGTCTCTCTCTCTCTACCGATGTCCTCTCTCTCCTCCCTCTAGCCTCTCTCTCTTTCCCTCTGCCCTCGCCCTCTATTCTCTCTACCCCTCTGCTCTCCCTCTTCCTTAAACATATAGTCCGAAAGTTAATTAGCTTTCTCAAAAATTATATCAAAAGTTTGTTCGATCCAAATGATTAAGCCATTCAGTGCAAAAGAATTGAAACAAAGGCAACGAATGATTATTTAGGTTTTATTAGGTTTGTAGAGGCAACAAAGAATCTTCAATCGAGCTGTAGAGGCTACAAAAAAAACAGAGGGAGAGGGAAAGCACAGGGAGGAGAGAGAGAGAGAGAGAGAGAGAGAGAGAGAGAGAGAGGCTAAATGGTTTTTTTTAATGGATTTTTATTATAAAAAAAATATTTCTTTATTTATTTAATCTACATGTCACGATGTGATTGGACATGTGGCTCCACTTATCTTCCACATCATACACTTAACAGAATTTCTGACGACAGGGACCATTTGTGATCAAAAGTCCAAACGTTAAGGACTATTAGTGTCACAAAAAGTCCAATATTTCTATATGTCAATATTAATTCCATAATTAATCTTTTAATTATAATTTAATTATTAATTTATAATTATAGTCTCACTTAATTGACCCGGTCGAACTATTTGCCTTTTGTCAATTGCTCTAATCAACATGTTGACTTTTGACCATTGACTTTGACATTTTATTATCAACCATTGAATTGTGTCTCCTCATTTCATTTTTCCTCATTTGTACCTCTAATCACATTTTTTGAGTGTGCAGATCCATAAGTTCCTTTTAGTAAGGCAGTGGGTTGACTCAACTCCTCAGAGATGATATATGAATTAAATTCCACGATTAAATTCTTCATATTAATAAAGGTTAATTGAAACCTTTTAGGACATCCACAAACCATAGTTGTCGCCTAGTAGCAAGTCATGGTTATCTGAACTAAATGAAACGTTGTGAAAGAACTTATTAAAATTGGAATTACCATGCAATTGAATCCTTCGCTTATGTCAATACTCCTTATTCACATTCAAGGATTAAAATATCGGCCGTGCAGATAATATCGGGCCTTCAATTTATGGATATTTCGGGGGATATATCATTATCGTTTTAGGTATCAGGAAAAAATCAACAAAAATGATAGATATATGCATTGAAACACATAATTTTGGTGTAAAACTTTCATATATGTTATTTACATTATCAATGAATGTATTGAACAAATAAAACTCAAATTTTAATAATAATAAGATATACATATGATGAATATAAGTGGTATGTAATGCGCGTTAATGAAAATTTTGAAAATAAAATGTTGATTAGAATGAATAAACAATGCATAAATCCATAGTTTGTTTAAACATTGGATTACAATTTACATAAGTGTCCAGCTACATAAATGAAGAGTTCCTATGAGGTTGAAACAATGAAGAACAACTTTGTAAGCCATGTTTGAACATGGTGCACATATGTCTCTCTTGAGCTCCCTAATTTCCTCCCATATATGGGATAGTTAGGATTAACCAAACTAGTAGGCCATAATCTGTTTCGTCATCTGGAGCCCAATAACTAGTTCCACTATAATCAGACATGACATAACCATAGCCATCATAAGATTCATTTGAGTACAACTAGGTCTAGTTCCTATGCTCATAGAACCAAAACTGATCGCCATGTCCTCTTCAAATAGATTGGAGGTATGTGGGTAGTGGACTGTGCATAGATTCTTCATATTAATAAATTATAGGGTTCTGGGCAAGGATTAGCTATTTTTGGGTTCTAATTTGCTTCAATCGCCTTCAAAAATTCTAAATTTTTTTTGGCTTCTGTTATGGGTATCGGGAAATATCGGGGATATAGGCAAAATATCGGGGATATCACACTTATCGGGGATATATCGTCGATACAGGGGAAGATATGGCCTTACCCCCCAGTATCGGTGTCAGACAGTTGAAAATATTAATATATCAGTGTATCGGCCGATATTTCAATCATTGTTCACATTATTAAATCATGGAATTCGATTGTTAATATCCTAATGTGAATCATTCCTTTTATATATTATCCTTGTAAGATTTGAAGACTTCTTCTTTCAAGTCTTATCCACTACTCAGCGTAGAGATTTGACCAATCATATCTTGGAGTATTCTCTCCCCTTTACTGAGAGTAGAGATTTATTGTTGTACATTCATTTGCTTTCACATGACTCTATTGAGAATCTTGATGAACACCTTTAAGTTATGCCTAATTTAGCATGACCGTATAGTGCCCTCAAAGATTAATAACGTAGCCACAAAACATTTATGATGCCTCAGGTCTAAGGATTAGTTTGCACCATTGCAATTTATAAGTTCCAGCTTGACATGTGAGTAAAGACTTCCATGTTGTAACTTATGTGTTGGATCACGTTCAGTGTACTTGTTCTTCTACTAGCACCTATACACATATCGATATGTCTCCACACTTAATGACTTGTGACCTTGTCATTTCCTACATATAGAGACGATATTGTGTGTACTAGTCTTGGTGGAATATTGACGCCCAATCAATATTCCTATGACAATGAACATATTCAGGATTTTGGGATGATGAGAAGTCTCCATGTATGCAATCTCATTACATAGCTCTCACATCCACTTGTGTATTCCTTGGACTATGGTTGTTTTACATATTGAAAGATAATATAGGATGATTTAATGTATAAAACAACATTTCTTGCCCATTAATAACATAATATGTCTTTTATCAAAGATGTCCTTAACTCCAACTATTACATTGGCTTTAAGGGCATATTTCTAATAGCAAAAGCATAACTTAGATACATATTTACCTAATCCATGCATATTTCTTAATTTGAACAAAATCCCTTTGAAAAAAAAAAAACCAATCATTGATATATATTGTAAAGGAATAATTGGAAGAAGGCATATTACCTATAAAGGTATGTGCATATCAATCTCTTAATTAAAAAGGCTATGGGTCCATTACACACAATCTCTCTCTCTCTCTCTCTCTCTCTCTCTCTCTCTCTCTCTCTCTATATATATATATATATATATATATATATATATATATATATATATTACTCAATAATGTTGGTATAGCCTTAAATTAGTGTGAATATAATTCTAAATAACCTCTTTTCTTTTATTTTTTTATTTATATAGATAAACACGATAGATTGCATTGAAGATGAATAGTCATAACCTAATGCATTCTACAATTAGAGACTAATAACTTTAGTCATGGACTCACATAACTCACAAGCTTACCCGTAAGGGTTTTTTTTTTTTTTTTATTTATAAAAATTTTAGCTTCTTTGATAACTTTTTCTTTTAATATTTATTTTCCAAACATCCTTCTCGATTGTTGTATGATTTTTACGATTGTTGTTCTGTGATTTCCCAATTGTGGGGTTTTTATGAAATAGTTTCTTTTGACAAAAACCAAACAATTTTTTTTAATTTCCCAAAAACAACTAATTTATTTTTATGTTACGAGTCTAAATACAGTGACATCGATGTTGCGTAACATTGACATCCAAGTCATTGTTCTTCAGTGACATCTTAAGAACAACATAAAAAAGGTACTTACACAAGAATCTTTTCTCTTTTTATTAATGTAAAGATCTGTATTTAAATTATATATATATATATATATATATATATATATATATATATATATATATATATATATATATATATATATACAGTCCTGATCTCTTGGACCACAGGGGTCCAAGAGATTTGTGGTCACTCACCGTTGGATGTAAATTCAACGGTTTACTCACTTTTGCATTCCTTTTAAGAAACTTTTTTGAACCATTGGATTAATATCCAACGGTGAGTGACCACAATCTCTTGGACTCCTGTGGTCCAAGAGATCAGGACTTTATATATATATTTGAAAATCAAATGTTTTGTTATAAGTTAAAATTACGTTTAAAATTGATTATATATTCATATGGGTTATAATTTTACATATATAAAAATATATATAATTATCTGACCTTATGGTTATTACTTTCGTGATAAATTATTAGGAATAATACTATCTGTTTGATTTAGGGGATGCCACGTACAAAGATATTTACATAGAGGAAACTTACCACTCTAGTTTCTTCACAAGTGTAAACTTAGAAGACTAAGCTTTTGTTTAAGCATGAGCTGTTGGCATTAGGAGAAAAGTGGATGATCTAGGAAGTCAAGCATATCACCAAACCTACATTCCACCAATCAGAAACTATGACTTTGCCGCCTTTTGCTACTATAAATAGGAACCATTACCTTAACTTGTTTTGAACAGCATGTATAGTAGTGCATGATAGAAAGCGATAGAGAAAGGAAAGAAGAGGAAAATATTAGAAAGTGTAGAACAAGAAATTCGTTGAAGGAACTTGAGGTGTTTTGAACTTGCAACTGAGAGTTATGCAATAGCTTTGGATTTGAGGTAGGGGTTTTTCTTGGGGAGACTTTGCATATAAATTGATTTAATTAAAAATTGTGAACACTATATTATGCTTGGTAATATTATTCGATTATTATCTTTGATATTGGATGTTTACATATTGTCAATTATCATTATAATTTGATTAATATTGACATGTTCATATATTGTCAGTGGTGTTTGGAATTTTTGGGTTGATAAAAGAAATTATGGAAAAGAGGGTAATGGGAAGGTTCTTTTGTGTAGTTGAGTCTGACCATTGTAGGAACCAAGTTCAGGCGAGCCCGTGTGCACTGTAGATTAGAAAATCAGCAATATAATTGTCGATTAGGTGATTTGGGCTTGGAGATCAATGGTATGACAAGATGACTAGCAAAAGGGCAATTATGGGATAATTGAGATGTGTGTTAGTTTATATAATGGGGCATTCAGAATCACAGTGGTAAAATGCATGGTATGAGACATGCAGATTTGCTTGCCCTATTATATAGATTAACGGGTTGGGTAGAATTGAAGTTCATTCATACATAGCATAAATTGTACATTAAAAATCTCACTAATCATATAGGGCCCCTACTGAGCATGTAATGCTCACCCCTTATTGAATCTATTGTAAGTTTTGAATCTGAAGTTTAGTTTGTGACGTGGAAACAAGAAGAACGAGTTGTGGATAGTTTTAGATGTTTTGTTAAAAGTCTGTACTTTTCTGTTATTTTGCTTGTAAAATTACAATGTAAATTACTTTGGTTTAAATAGAAGTTTATGTTCAGTTCTCTTGTTTCTTGCTATTTAAATTTTTAGTTTTAGTTTTTCTTTTACCTCACACTCCCAATAAATAAATAAGTAAATAAATAAATAAAAATTGGGGTGTTACAATTAAACACTAGCCTCTTTGTATGCGTTTCGGCGCATGCGAGAGGCTTTTTTAAAAAAATATTTAAATTTATTTTTAGAATTAAAAAAGATAATGGGTAGTTGTGTTTCATAAAAATAGGATCCATTATTTGATTTTTCTTTTAATTTTAATTTTTTTAATATGAAAAAGTGTGTATTTACCATATTATTTTCATTTAATTAATAATTTCAATTCTTAATGTTAGCATTAACCAATGCATTTTCTGGTATTTTGAATGTTTTACCATTCTGTGCCTTTTGCTTTATATATATATATATATATATATATATATATATATATATATATATATATATTAAAATAAATATACAATAATTTCAAATAAAAAAATAATGTTTTATTTTTGGTCCGTAAATAAATGTTGAGCATTTTAATTTGTTTACGCAAAATCCGGATATTTATTAATGTTTTCAAATTACTATAGTGGTGTGTGTTTGACATGGCGAAACCTTGTCAAATGTTCCAGCAAATAAGCCAACTCCGATGATCAACCACCAAAGAAAAGATCTTTTTGGATGACAAATTATGTAAGTAGGGATGAATTATCTGATGAGGATGCTGGAGAATTTATCAAAAATAGCCAAAACTTGACCCCCAATTTCAAAAATGGCAGTTTTTATAAAAAATTTCAAAAATAGCAGAAAACTCACCTAAATAGACACAATTGCCCTCAAATTTAAAACCCACGTAAAACTAAAAAAGAAACCTTATTAAATAAAACTTTGGAATATTTCCTCCAAACATGCTTAGTCCAATCACCTATATTTCTTTTTTCATTTTTTTTCCCTTCTTCTCCAGTTTGTCTCCAACATCACTCCCTTTCTTTTCCTTATCTTTTTTTTTCTTTCTTCTTCTCTCGTCTGCTCTCTTTTCTTCTTCTTCTCATCTTCTTCTCTCTCATTTGTCTCCAAATAAAATGTATGTATTTCTTTGGCAAAAAAAAAAAAAAGAATGTAGAACCAAAAATTCAGGAAATTATTGAATCTATGCCCAAGTATAATTTCCTCTTCTCACCCAAAAAAAAAAAATATTTCACATAACTTTAATTCTTCAAAAACTGTCAGAAATTTAGAGGTAATCTGTAGAATAAAATATTCAATAAAACGATCTACATTAAAATATATAATTAAATATTCATTCATTACAATTCATAAAGTTAAAGAGAAAAATATTACACCACTCAGTCTATGAGGTAGGATGAAGTGCAATCGGATTCTTGCAAGTTTGTCGATAATGGCCAATTGAACCACATCTTGAACACTTACGAGTTGATGGTTCTTCTCCTCGTGAAGGGATTCTCTTTTCCTTACGCCTGCCGTGCCTTCTTCGTGTAATTGGTGGTAGCACAATTCTATCTCGTACATCATCAGGCACCACCCAATCTATTTGATCCCCAACTGGCCATATAGGTTCTGCATACACAATTATCAATGAGTTTGTAGTATAATATTTTGAACACATTGGGTAGCACGAAATTTGTCGATGCCTACATGCTGCACAAGCATGTGCACATGGTAGTTGGTCAAGATCAAATTCTCGGCATGTGCAACACTTCCCCTCTAAATTTACAACTTCAACACAACTTCCATCGTACACATGAAATGAGTATGTCTCAATAGGAGAAACCTGTATATTCAAGAAAAATGAAATACATTATAAATACTCCCCAACCATTTTATTGGAAAACTTTTCAACAAATCTGTTCCTTAAACAAAAGAACAAATGAATTCAATAATTTCTTTAAAATTAAATACTTGCTACAACGGAAAAAAAAAATGAATTCAAAATACCTGCAATGATAATCCTTTTTGGTTATTTTCTCGCACCAATTTGTCAGCCCATTCCGTCAAATGTGAAGGCAACATTATCTTGAAAAATATTATCAACCTCTACATATGGCATATCCTCAAATTGCATGTTCTCATAACGCAACTCATCTACATGTGTTGTATTATTTTCCACTTCATATTCTGAGTCCTCAAATTCTTTGGTTCCCAAGTCATCTTCTGAATCCTTATCTTGCTCATAATCTTCTAAATCACCTTGAGTACCTAGTTGATTGCTTCCACTGGCGTAAGAAAATACTTTACGTTTCACTGTAATGCACAATGGAATCTTGTAAGACCTTGAAAGGCTTTCAAAAATAAAAGCTCTTACATCATCATCATCGACTATCTCTGTGGGCCATGCACTTTTCATTGCATCATATATCACTTTCATAGTTACTTCATACTCATTTCGGTCCACATTGGCAATGTCATACACTTTATTCCGAAGTTCCTCAAATGTAATTTTGTCTGAAACAAGTAGTCCTTTACTTTTGCAATTTTTATACATCGAGTTAGCCCACCTCCCACCATAGTTGATCAAAATTGTCAAACTAGACATTTGCCTGAAAAGGTAAGCCAAAAATATTAATTAAAAAAATCATACAGACCAAAGATTGACAATGAAACCAAAAACATTAGCTATAAAACGAAGTAGAAAACATTAGCTATAAAACGAAGTAGAAACCAATAACTAATACTTAATAATATGCAGTATGCAATCTTAATAATATGCAATCTGCAGTATTCAACATCACTGACAAAATAATGGAATCATATGTGCAAGTCGTAATAATAGCTCTGTAAATTGATGTATTCTAACTCTGTAAATTGGCTTTCTCCTAGCACTCAAAAGTAAAAGGCAAGAACTTTAACATTTGAAACAGAAAAATTACAAAACTTAATGGATACCAAATAAACCTTAGACACATCCAAGTTAGTTATTAGCAATTGAGAACTTAACTGATTAATTCTTTGCAGTATACTCTCTAAGTATGGAGTTCATGGATTTCCTACTATTTTCATTTTGAATTCTACTATGTGTGTTCGTTATTAGCAATTGAGAACTTAACTAGTTCTCTTATTGCTTTCTACAGTGATATTACTGGTAAGGATTTTCTTTCCGTTGTATGTTTATATTTTGAACTTTATGAGAACCATCATAACACGTTGGTCTCTTTTTTGGTGTTTTGCATCAGCATCCAAAATCATGTTTTCTCAAGGTCCATACTGATGAACTAATAACATCAGCACGTGATTACATCTTCTGCTACACATATGTCAGAATCATCATATTACCAGACTCGTTAATTTTCCAAGCCTATCTACACTAACCTTAAGTCAGCAAAATCAGAATTGAAATTTTATAAATATAGTATGAAGATTAAACGAAGAAACGAAAAAGAAATTGAACGAAGAAACGAAGAAGAAATTGAACGAAGAACCAAGGAATAACTGCACTCACCGTTTGACTATGGCAGCAATACGTCTACGAACAAACTCTACGTGCGAAGATTCCCAATCTAATAGGGTTTTCTCTTTTAGGTTTATGTGGGTTTTAAATTTGAGGGCAATTGTGTCTATTTAGGTGAGTTTTCTGCTATTTTTGAAATTTTTTATAAAAACTGCCATTTTTGAAATTGGGGGTCAAGTTTTGGCTATTTTTGATAAATTCTCATGCCTATGCTCGAGGCTTTTCTTCTTGACCCACTCTTCATCTTCATCAAGTTTCCATTTCATTACTATTTGTTCAATCATTCTTCAATCTGCAATTGCAATCCATTTCAAATTGTTCTTCTGGTTACTAACAGCACCTTTGACCACCACCCTTTTGATCTCCAGGTAATCAATTTTTTTATTTTTCGTTTCTGCAATTGGGTATGGTTAAATTCGTTCTAATGCTTCTTTTCTTTCGATGTTGTATTTATTTCCCACTATAATGTATGCTATCAGAACTGAGTCGTTTTATTTCCTAGGAGTTTCTTCAATTCAGAGTGATACCCTGATATTGGTTTTGTGGTGCTAATGGGTTTTGTATGTGTGGTTTTGATTTTTAGTTGGTTACAATTTTGCTATTGTTGAGCATTTTAATTTCTTTAAGCAAAATCCTGGATATTTATTTTATGTTTTCAAATTACTATAGTGGTGTGTGTTTGATTTTGGTTTAAGGATTCCATAAACTGTGGCGGACCAATTATTTTCTTTCTTTGTTGGCCAGCACTTCATTTTTGTTGATTCCACCAGCCTTCTGCTATTGGAGTAGTACTGTCAGCGGGAACATCTATTGAATGGTTTTACAAGTTCCCCTTGATTTTCGAAGAGTATGACAATTTGCTTCTTGGGAGATTTAAGTATTTCGATAATGAGTTGATACTTTGTGGATTATGGAGCACCTGCCTGTTGAGGTCATTGGTAACATACTGTCCCGGCTCAGTGCTGCGCGAGATGTGGTGGTAGCCTCCACAACATGTCAGAAATGGCGAGAAGCTTGCTGCAAACACCTTCACACGCTTTCATTCAATTCCAATGATTGGCCTGTGTATCGGGATTTAACAACTAGTCAATTGGAAATCTTAATAACGCAAACAATTTTTCAAACTACTGGATTACAAGGTCTATCAATCTTAATGGATGATGTTAAAGAGTTCTTGGGTTCCACTGTTATTGCATGGCTCATGTACACCAGAGAAACGCTTCAGCAATTGTTTTATAATGTTCAGACTGCTCCAAATGTAAACATTCTAGAAATTTGTGGGAGGCAAAAGTTGGAAATGTTGGTCTTGGGCCATAATTCTATCACAGGATTCAAACCCAAATTTCAGAGATTTCCTTGTTTGAAATCTCTTTCTTTGAGTTACGTTAGTATTTCAGCATTGGATCTGAGCCTTTTGCTAAGTGCATGCCCAAAGATTGAAACCTTAGAACTTGTCAGCCCAGAGATAGCAATGTCAGATGCACAAGAGACTGTTGTGCTGAGCAGTCCAACATTAAAGAGCATTTATGCAGAAAGAATCAGTTTGGAAAAGTTTATATTGGAGGCTGATAGCATTCACCGTTTGCACATGAAAGCTTGTGCTCGTGGGGTCTTTGAACTCATTGGAAAGGGGACCTTGAAGCATTTCAAGATTGATGATGTTAGTGTCTTTCATCTTGATATCGGCGATACTGTTGAAGACCTTGAGATTGTAGATATTAGTAATTTTACAATTATATGGCCAAAATTTTACCAGATGATCTCGAGATCGTCAAAATTGAGGAGGCTTCGCCTATGGGATGTGATTTTTTATGATGAGGATGAAATTGTGGATTTAGAAACAATTGCTGTCTGTTTCCCACAGCTGAGTCATTTGTCATTGAGTTATGATTTAAGAGATGGAGTGCTTCACTACGGTTTGCAAGGATCTTCTCATCTGGAGAATGTTACTTTCTTGGAGCTTGGGTGGACTCTAATCAATGATCTCTTCATACATTGGGTTGAAGGGCTGTTGAAACGATGCCCAAGTCTTAAGAAATTGGTTATTCATGGGGTTGTTTCAGAAGCCAAAACCCATGAAGAATGCCAAACGTTGGCAAATTTCACCTCATCCATCATCCAGTTCATGAGACAATGCATGTATGTAGAGGTGCAGTTTGAGTATGAGTAGAAACATTGCAACAAATATGTGAAATTCCAGTTTTGTTCAATTGTAAATTGTGTAAGCGCATATGCAGGTAAATTTTACAGCTTGTTGAGCATAAGCAGCTTTTTGCATTCTATATGATAATTGATCTCTCTTCCCCTGATTGATTTAGTAGTTTCTTAAACAAAAAATGGCTCAAGATCTCTCTCTCTCTCTCTCTCTCTCTCTCTCTCTCTCTCTCACACACACACAGAGTTACATGCTCATGTGCAAAAATAGGCGTGCACACACATCCACACATGCTAGTGCACACTGTTTTCTGTTGTTTTGCCTCGCTGATTTGCCTCCTTTTTCTTATGTCGCTTTTGTAATCTTTCTTCAAGTGCCTTCGAGTGCCATTGATCGGAGTTACACAGTTTACCCCTGTTATTTGTCTCGATTGTCTTTTTTCCTTATTTGTTGTAATTTATAGTTGTGGTAGCAATGCAGTTACAAATTTATTGTGATATTGCTGTTACTTATCCCTAATTTGAATGTTATTACGCTTCCACTTCAAAAGGCATCTGTCTTTTATATGGTTGAGATTGTAGGTTTGAATACAGTTATTCACTGGAGCTACTCTGATACAGAAAGCTCTTATTGCTATTTTAAATCTATTTTAAAATGACTGATTTTAGGAGAAGAAAGACTAAAATAAAGTGTGGGTGTAATTTTTCTGCCCATTCACTTAAAGCGTTGAGTATTATTAATGACTGGCAATGGGGCTTTGATTACCTCATTCAATGAAAGGATCCTCACTCGTCAGCTATATGTTAGCAGATGGGTAGGAATTGCTGAGTTCTGAATTAGGGTAAAATGTGAGAAAGGATTTTTTTTTTCTACACCGGAATCTTATGATTTCTATAACAGATGACCATTTCTAGTTCTTTTGGTTTTAAAGGATTCTTAGTATTGGTCCTTATAAACAGGAGTGTGCGACTAGGAATTAGCGCCAGGAGGAGTCATTATGTTTGAGAGACCTTGAAATTCTTATAATTGGTTGGGGACTGTTGAACAGTGAAAGATGTCAGCTTACCTGACTATCTTCACACCTATTTCATTTTATAATGACAACTTATTATAATTTATGCTACTGTTTACTTAATTGACCTCTGTGGCCAGTTAGCTAGTATTTCCAAATATTCTTCAAATGTACATTAAAATATCTTCGTTGCATGTTGAATGTCACATCTCTGCCATCATTGATAGTTTTTTTCTTCGGCTACATTCTTTTTGGTGATGTGAAAAGTTTCTTGCCCTTGTTGTGATCAGTCCATCTTGGAGTTTATGTCTCTTGTTTCTGCACCAGGAGCTTTATCTAATTGAATTGATGATACATAAACTGTATTCTCATAAATAGTCATATGTTGATGCATATGCCTGATTCATCAACTAAGTCCACTTCAGTGATCAATATGATCATTCCTTGATAAGGCTAATTTATGATAGCTGAAGCCTGGATTTCTGGTTAGATAGGCAGCTGCAAAAGACAGCTGCAATGGAAAGATATAGGAAAAAGAATGAAGAAATTGATTTAAAGACTGTCAGTTGATTATAGAAACAAGTGTAACGTTTAGTTGTGTGATAGATAATAGAGAATGTTGTCTGAATATAATGAAAAATTAGGCATCTTGCTTTTTCAGGTTTCTTTTAGTTATGGATTTTTAGCATGTTGTCCATTGGGATATCAGACACCAGATTGTGTCTTCTGGCCTTTTCACCTTGTATTCTAGGTGAGGATTTTTATCATTTTTGCTTTTCTGTGTTGGGGTATTGAGCGGTTGGCTCCTCTGCTTTGATTGGATCTTCACATCTTGCATTAATTGTAGTGAAGCAGGAGCTATGCTGCTAAATTTCTTCACGAGAATACGTATACAGGTTATGATACAAATCTACACATATATGGTTGAGAACTCTTATTCAAAGTTCTGTGGAAAATGGTAATGTCTGATCTTTTGGACTCGTTAATTAAGTATAAAAACGCCATATTAAGACACTAAATAACTTTTTTCCCTTAGACTATGTCTTTGCATGGCTCCTGGAAATGCTCATGGAGTCTTCGGCCTTGACCACTGTATGTTATGGAATTGAACATAGTATTTGAGGCTATGTAGCATTCAAGTTAATATACCACATTTAAGGCATACTTCGACCACTTGTTTATACCATCCCATTTTTGGTTTTTATACGAGACATTAGGGTCACCAATTTGTTCATCCAGAGGTTTATGGGATAAGGTGCTTCACTGATTTTCATGTTCTCTTCCTTCCCTGTTTTCAAACTTAATATTCTATGGCATTTTTTCTGAGTTTTGAACAGCCAGAAAACTTTTATGTGAAATGGTTATAGTTCTAAGACCATAGAGTGAAAGATTCCTACTCAAAATTATGGTGGTTAATACTTTCTGAAAAAGTTAGGGTCTGTTGAGATATATTTTTGTTGTGCTCTGGCGATCTCTTTTCTATCATGGACAGGAATATAAAGACCACTAGGCCAGTCATGCCCACCGTTTCTGGAGTCTTTCTTGAGGTGCTAATTGCATAAAAAGTTGGCACTAGGCATTAGCGGAGTCCCACGTTGCCTGGGTACCTTTGAGATGTGTTGTAAGATGATTTTATGGATGTGTTCTATCGATAGATTTAACATGGTATTAGCTAAAGGGCAGGTGTACTGCAGGGATGGTGGGTTCGCATAGTTGCATTTCCTGCTCAAAGTAGAATGGGAGAGCTGAGTGGCTCCAGCCCTAGCTCTGAGATGAAGTGTTAGCCTACTTTGACATTGCCTTGGTACCTTTAAGATATGCAACATATAAACACGAGACCCTCTTATAAGCGGGTCGTAAAGGATGAGTTCTACTTACAGGTTTTCCAGTCATTGTGGATCAGTCACATTTTTTTAGATATGTTTTGTTTGCAAAAATCTCTGAATTTCCAACCTACAATAGAAAGAGCCTGATGGTCAAGTGCTTATTCTCATTTTTCTTTCTGATCAAAAGATATTGGGAAGACGCTCTGTTAAATCTGATCATGGCCAAAGCCTGCCCTTGTCTTTGAAGTATGTTGATGATTATGGATTTTTGTTGCACAGAAGTTTCACAAGTACTTGAGTATACAAGCATTGCATTGATTGCAGACTTATTTGTTGTTCCAACAAATACATTTTCAAACCGGCGCTAAATTGCTTGTGAGCATCCTAGTGGTGGTTCCTTGAATCATAACTCATTATGGTGTTACTCTGCAAACTTGTGTATAGTTTTTGATATTTTTATTCAAATATAATTATGAGATCATAAATTTGGTTTAGAAGTGAGAGAGTTTTAATTCAGTTAGCTTATATGCTGAATCGGTATTGTTATAGATTGAATCGTCATGTAATGCTTCAGCTTAAGACTTTGTATTTAACACTTGTAAACAAATTTGGTGCCGTTTGCCATCTTGCAAAAGATCAAACAATGTTCTCAACTGTCCATGAGGACGTTTCTCTTCTTCCCCACCGCCCACCCAACCCCCCCACCTTCTCTGTTTTTGGCCTTAGAAGAAAACCTTGTGTATTAAGGAAACAAATGCATGAAGGGATCGTACGAATAGTTCAGATGGCCAAACTCAAAACCTACTTTCAGATGGCTTTGGAAAATATGAACAAATTTGTAACAACCCAGGTTGGTCAGAAGACAAAGGTTTTTAGTTCTGAACCCTAAAATAAAAATCCCAATGATAGTTTCTAGATTTGAAAATTTCATTTCCTTAGCCGGTCAATGATTTGTGCACAGATTATGCATAAGTAATTAGATCTTGGAAATAATCTACTCGAATAGATATTTCATCATATGAAAGTCAATATCATTTTTCATTAGGCGAGATCTCGTTGGCTGTCTCTAGAGCTCTTAATGAGTGTTTGTAGGGGGATTGGGGAGGTTGTGAGCAAGCTACCGCTCAGTGAGATAGGCCACTGGAGGGCCCATTGCGGAACTCACTACTCTGGCCCACTCTCCTAATCCTCATATAAATTTTCCTTTTTATAATCCAAGGCTATTCCCCTCTGCAATAAATACAAAACCGTATGCGCATTTTCTCTCTCTTTTCTGGTGTGCAAATTTGGATTATGCATATGCCACCGCTGCACCTGATGACCACTTTAACAACATCTGGACTTCCAAGTCCTTCCAATACCAATCCCAATGGCAGCATGCATCACACACCAGGGGATAAGAAAGTAACAATTAATTACAATTAGGAAACTTAATCAGGCACATGTTGCAATTAAGAAACATAATTACAGTTAGTTTCTCAGATTTGCACATGAGTTTCGCTAATCATGATTGAGTTCATAATTACTATCGTAATTGGGTTCACTGCTAATCATTGGCCAACATAATAATCTTATTGTTCTTGGTAATAGGTCAACGCTAGGATCTATCTCAAACACAGATACCTTTCATGGCATCCCCTTCTAAATCTGTGCATTTTACCTATAAAGAAGCAGTAGATGCATGTAGCCTTACAAATCTGGACACGCGTGCAATTAAATGATGTCTTAATAATAAAAATGCAAGTTGGGTCTGGTTCAATTCAAGCCAATAATAGTATAATACTATAAAAACAACTACATTAATATATTTTAATCTAAGTCCTCTTATTGCTTAGGTGACAAGCAATTATGACTAAATCCAGTTTAACATAATCTACAAGGCCATAATTAAAGTTAGAATTTGAGCCCACCCAATCAGCTATTTCCACACAAGCAAAAGAACATATAAAGAACTACAATTAGAGGGAATGTAAGATCTATGCAACAATTATCCGACAACGTCTTCTCGAGAGATCTCTCATATGAAGAACATGTTGTAAGGTTTATCGGGAGCAAAAGCATGACTTAAATACATATTTACCTAATCCATGAATATTTCTCAATTTGAACCAAACCCCTTTTTTTTTTTTAAAGAAAAAAAAACCAATCATTGGTATATATCATAAGGGAATAATTAGTAGAAGGCATATTACCTACAAAGGTAGTAGATAAGCAGAACATAAAATATTAATGCTAAATGTACATATCAATCTCTTAATTAAAAAGGTTATGGGTCCATTACAAACTCTCTCTCTATTTATATATTTTCCTCAATAATGTTGGTATAGCCTTAAATTAGTGTGAATATAATTCTTAATCACCTCTTTTCCTTTATTCTTTTTTGCGCTAAACTTCCTATTAATCTATAGTTATTTTCCTTCTAATGACAGTTTTAATTGGGTTTCTAGCTCCTCAAAGAAACCATAGGTTTGGTACACACTGAAAAAAAAAACAAAAAAAATACACCTAATGTTGGAATAAGGAGTAGTTTATGAAAGCAAACTCAATCAATCAGCCATGACATTAGACCCCCTGGCTAGAACTCAGATAAATATATTTCTACTAATAGTAAGGAATCTTAATGAGCCATGGTTTTAGGTAATGACAGGGAATGGATGTTGACCCATCAACAAAGGTGATAATACCAAACAAATCCATCTCAGAAGCAGGTATTAAATATACATAAGTGGGCTTTGCTTGTGGATTATTATTCTAATGTTTTAGTTGAAAATGGTATAAGCAAAACTTTACAAATACTTATTTTTAAACCCTCTCTTTCTCAAGGGTCCCCCCCCCCCCCCCTCCATCCCTACCCCCTAGTTGTCAGAAATAATCTCCATCCCCTCTTTTGGGCTAGAAAAAAGATCACAGAAAACCCATTTGTAGCTTTTCCTTTCCTCCTCAGTCCTTACCTTTTACCATCTTTTGTGAAAGAAAACCTTGTCTCATCTCATATAAAAATGATGAATTCATTCATTGTTATTTATTTTTTATTTAGCCTGTAAGTACTTGCATCTCTGAAGAGCACAATAAAAAAGAACCAATGGCATAGCACAGGCGGTTAGAAGAGAGAGAGAGTGGAGTAGGAGTCAGTGATTCCAGTGGGTTCCTGGCCAAGACCCCACACTTGATTTTTCTTTTTTCTTTTTAAATTTTTTTAAATTTATTCCTCATTTAATATTATAATATATGTTTTTTTTTCAATTTTCTGTTTTCAAACCCCACACACCCAAGAGAGGCCTGAGCTGAGAGACAGGTCTTGCAAGGACAAGATTTTCTGTACCATGGGATGAGTTTCAAAATATGATAATATTTACTAGAGAGAGAGAGAGAGAGAGAGAGAGAGAGAGAGAAGGGTGATAAAGCAACCCCAAACACAGACAGAGTAATCAATTAGCTTTCTTCATAGAGAAGTAGAGAAAGAAGGAGACAGAGACACCCTCCTCAGAGAGAGAGAGAGAGAGAGAGAGAGAGAGAGATCAAAAGTTGCAAACAGAGACATAAATGAGAGAGAGACTTACTGGACCCTCTCTCTCCTGTGGCTTCTTTTAGATTATATCCTTTGATCTTTGCTGCTTTGCTTTTCTTTGCTTTGTGTATATGTCTCTTTCAAGTTCTTTGCTCCATATACACTTGGTCTAGGAATCTTAAAGCAAAACAATTGAGGTAAAGAGAGAAGTGAAATTCCTGGGAAATTGTTTTCCCATTCCCAAGTCCTCTGTTTCTTCTAGCTAACTGAAAAAAAAACAAAACAAAAAAACAGAAGTTTTCTTAACTATGGCTTTCATTTCTGCTACATGTCCCGATTCCAGCTTCTTCTTGGAGTACAAAGATGAAAATGGTCTGAGAAAATCTTGCATGGCTAGTCATAGAGTTGGAGAGACTGCTACTGGTTTATCAGAATCAGGACCTTCAAATCACCATGTTCCTTATGCTGTTCTTCATGGGATGAATGCTCCGTCAACCAGTTTTCTGTATGATATCACATCAATTTCCAAACTTTCATTCAAATATTGCAGTTTCAAGACTAATTTCCACTTGGGTTTCTTTTACTTTTCCAATTTGATTAGTTCTTTTGCTGTTTGTTTTTCTCTGATCTGTTCATGTTTTTCTTTTGACATGGGCTATTAATTCTTTTTTTGCTTCTTTTGTTGGTTGCTAGCAATCAAGAAGGATCTGCCTTTGATTTTGGAGAGCTGGAAGAAGCAATTGCGCGGCAAGTTAGAAATGATGAAGCTCAAGCACGTATGCTTCTACACCTATCATCATTTCTGCTTTTGGTGACGTTTGATAAAGCATAACCAACCTCTTTAGAAAAGCGGGGAGAGAGAGAGAGAGGGGTTGAATATGTCTACTGGAAGCATAGAGAGGGTGGGGGGGTGGAGGTTACCATTTCCAATACAGTAATGATTCTGAGACAAGAGAGTTGAATGGCGTGAGGCTACAAACTTAGAAAACTTTAGCATGATTTTTTACTGACTCCGTAACTGCAGAAAAGGAGGATTAGGTCCTCCCTCCCCCAACACCTTTTGATGCTTTGTAAAAATCTTGCAAGTCTTTATTTTGGCGATCCTCTGAGATTTGGCTTTTGTGATTCTTTGCAGCTTTATTCACAGGCAGGCCTGCTGCTACTCTGGAAATGTTCCCTTCTTGGCCAATGAGATTCCACCAAACCCCAAGGGTACAGCTTTGACCATCTCCATCCATAATTTATTCTCTCACAATTTTCAAATTGGGTTTTTCCTTTTTTTTAAATTTTGTTTGAGTGATTTTCATAATTACCCAGATGGAAATTTGATTAATTTTTGCTTTGGAAATGGCAGGGAAGTTCAAAGTCAGGAGGGGAAAGCACAGACTCAGGATCACAAGTGAACACTCTCACAAGCAAGGGAGAGGGTGGCCAGTTGGAGCCAGAATCTCCAATCAGTAAAAAGGCATCTTCCTCAGATCACCAACAGGCTTTTGATCAGAAGCATCTACAGTTTCAACAGCAGCAACAATTGCAGGCTCAAGACATGGCAATAAGTGACAGCTCAAGAGGAGGAGCAGGAGGAGGAGGAGCTTCACAAAGTCAATCAGCTGCCAAACCATCCCAGGAAAAGGTTCTTTAAATTAAACTCCTGTTTTGCAACTGTAATCTCTCATTTCTTTCTCATATCATATCATCCCATATCCCCACAACTGAGGAAAAAGTTGGCATCTTTATTGTTATTATTACTGTTTTCATCTCTCTCTCTCTCTCTCTCTCTCTCTCTCTCTCTCCAAATATTATAGCACGGATCCCAAAACTCAGAAAATCAAAGAAAGACAGAGTTTACCTGATTTCTGAACGATTATCTGATAAGATGTCTGACACAAGAAAGAGAGAGAGAGTTTGTACACACAAACATATAAAAATAATAACAAAAGAAAAGGAAAGGTGAGAATCTTCACAGTAGTTACCACTGTTTTCAGCCTACAATAAATATGCCCCACTTTTCTCACTATTTTTTGCCTATAACACAATCAAAACTTATTGTTTCTTTCGCCTTCAAAAATCCACTTTGAAATTAGAAACCCAAATTTACTTGCCTCGAGAGCAGCACTCAAGTCATTAGCATCACAAATCAGAAATGCTTCCTGGAAATTCTGTGAGCTTTTCTAATCATTGTTGTGGTTTTGTTTCAATCAAATCATGGAATCTCCCCCTATAATTCTGCATATATGTCTAATCCAACTATCCAAGCATATATAAAAACACAACTTTTTTTTTCTTCTTCTTTTTCCTTCCATTTCCATCTTTAAAAAAAAAAAACCAAATAGAGATGCCATGCCACCTTCCTCACGTCTCCTTGTTCCCAACCTTAAAACAATTTCTTAATTTATTTTGGTAATTTATTCCATGTGGGTATTTCCAGACTCAATCAAAACTCTCTCTCTCTCTCTCTCTCTCTCTCTCTCTCTCTCTCTCTCTCATGTTTTCAATGTTCCAGAGGAAGGGAGCTGGTTCTACATCAGAGAATAAACAACTTGATGCTAAGGTTTTCAACATAACAATATTCTTGCATTTCTTCTTTCACACTCTTTGACTTCAACTTTGAACTGAAGTACCTTTCATTGGTTCAGACATTGAGACGTCTAGCTCAAAACAGAGAAGCTGCAAGAAAAAGCCGTCTCAGAAAAAAGGTAAATGCATTTTTCAAATTATCATTTTCCATAACTCATTTCCCAGCTACTTTATTTAGCTTAATTATTATTTTAATGGTCCATTCTATCCTTGTCATTAGGCTTATGTGCAACAGCTAGAGACAAGCAGAATAAAGCTCACCCAGCTAGAACAAGACCTTCAAAGAGCGCGCGCTCAGGTTTAAAACTATGAAAATTTATTTTTGACTTAAAAAATTACAACAGTTAAGATTTATTGTTTATTTTGTTAATGGTATTGAAATATTTTTTTTTTCAATTATTTTCTTAGGGTTTGTTCTTGGGTGGTTGTGGTGGCGGTCTTGGCAATATCAGCTCAGGTGAGTTTCTCGACAAAAACCTTTTTATGTATTTTTTTAGAAATAAAAATAAAAATTTCTTTTGACATTGAAGCTTCCAGTCAAATATGGATAACAAATTTAGAAATTTAATTTAATTTGGCAGAAAACTCGGAGTTTGACCAAATTATTTAGAAAAATTGTATCATGTATTTTAAATGGAGCAGATCTTTCAGATGTATAAAGATGATTTTTTTTTAACTGTTTTGGCCTTTTCCGAACCTAAAAGCCATAACTGGGGTTTAACTTTTATCCGTGCATGCATTATTTAAATCCCCCCGTGCTATAACTTTTCAACTTTTAGCACAATAATGTACTCTTAAAACATGTGCTTTATTTTCTACGCAGTAAATTGGCCATGATCATGTATAAATTATTTATTTATTTCGTTATCGTTTTTTAAGGTGCTGCAATATTTGACATGGAATATGCAAGATGGCTAGAAGACGACCACCGGCACATGTCGGAGCTCCGAACAGGGTTGCAGGCACATTTATCCGATAGCGATCTTCGTGTAATTGTGGATGGATACATTTCACATTATGATGAAATTTTCCACCTGAAGGGAGTGGCTGCTAAATCTGATGTGTTTCACCTCATTACTGGAATGTGGACTACCCCAGCTGAGCGTTGCTTCCTCTGGATGGGTGGTTTTAGACCCTCTGAGCTTATTAAGGTTTGGGTTTATTTCCATGTTTATGCACGCAACTATTTATTCCAAATTATTATTATATATATCAGAACTTATCTAGCTAGGACTAATCTTGTGTATTATGAATTATGGTTAAATAATCTTGTTGTACTTCCCTTTAATCACTTGTTTTACTTAATGGGTGTTTCTCTAATCAGATGTTAACAGCACAGTTAGACCCACTAACAGAACAGCAATTCATGGGGATATATAGCCTCCAGCAGTCCTCGCAACAAGCAGAAGAGGCACTTACTCAAGGTCTAGAGCAGCTTCATCAGTCTCTGGTTGACACCATTGCCGGTGGGCCAGTCATCGACGGCATGCAACAGATGGCCGTGGCTTTGGGCAAGCTCACTAATCTTGAAGGCTTCGTTCGCCAGGTAAATAAAAGTAGAAACAAACATGATCATCAGAAATAATTAATATAGCATTATTTTATTAATTTGACCGTGGAAAACCAAAGCTCATTTTGCATCCATCACGCAAGGTCATGCATGTACTTCATATATATAATTAATCTCTTTGTTAAGAATTGTTTTATAATATGCAGTAGTCATTTTGTTCTTCTTTCGATTGAACCCTAGGAGGTTATTTATATATAAAGCTATTATTTTATAGAGTATTATTATATATATTTATTAGCAAGCTTGCCTGGTGCTTTTTGAAAATGAATTTGTGTCGGAGGGTAAAACGTGGTGTCTCGTTCAGTCGATTTCTGAAAAGCATTAAAAAGTTGTCCTAGTTTCATATTGCATTTTCCAGATTTGACCGATACATATCGATGTCTAGGTAAAATCCGTTCTATAAAGTCCCAAGACTAACCCACTTTTCAAAATATCCGAGGACTGATTAGATTTTGCGTGACGAATCTGCAAATAGTTGATGGAAATGGAACCCACTTGAACAAGATTAAGATTATCTTTACGAAAAGGGTGGCGATTATTTTATAATTGTGGAGCATTATTATAGGCTTCACATCTATCAACGACTACCAGTCAGTCACGCTAATTACTGTTTTAACATTGAGAAGGTGTGTGATCTTTTCATCACACCACAAAGAGTTGAAGATAGAACTTGGGTAGGTGACATCAACATGGTAGTTGATCTGAATTCTTCTGACTAGTCCATTTTTTTCATTATATTCCTTCCTTCTGTCCTCTTGTTTTGCGCCGCCATTCTCTAACCTACACCTGAAGGGTAAGAATCCAAGGGCTTTCATTTTCACACACATCACCTTGATTTAACATTTTAATTGACTTTTAGTTCAAGCTCCTACTAATTAAAGAAATCAAAATGGAAGCATCCATACTATAGTCAACTAAACATTGTATCTACATTTTTATCATTTCCATGTTCATCCAACCGTTCAATAAATATCTACTGTGATGGTCTTGATGATCATGAATATCCCAATTGACCATGAAGTTTTCCATTCATCAGGGCTGTCACTATCATGCTCTTGGTCAAATTTTCAGGCAGGTGATATATGATATTATACAGATAGATTGATCACATCCTCTACATGCTTGCCACGTATATAGTTGGCTTTATTGGGTCATCATAATTTCATTAACCCCATAATTTTGGGGTGCACCAGTATTTATTTTTAGCTAGGGTGTCAATCAAGTTGCTGAATGCTAGGGTTTTGGTGTAGTTTTTCCATCCCAAATGTTTCTTTCGGAGGTAGGTTTGAGTGTGATGTTTGTTGAAATGAAAACCGTAGCTGGACCTGTCGGCTGAATATAAAATTCAGATGGCAAATATAGGTAATAAATTAATTGAGTATGTTGTATTATTTTTCTAAACCATGATTGGAACAGTCCAAATTCATAGATGGAGCAAGTTTTTCCAATTTCAACTTGTTTGAAATGTTGTTTAAAGGCTGTGGCCATGTGAGCTTGCACTAGGGACCCATTCCATGGTCTACATATGCGTGATGGTTCTTGTTTAATCTTATATTATATACAAATTTAATCAAACATGCTTTTTCTCTTTTCCTTCTGTCTTTTGTGTCTCTTGTGCTCAATTTGGTCCTTCTGAGAATTAAGTAACTCATTATTTGCGTGTCCCAATTCTACTTAGGCTGATAATTTGAGACAACAAACCCTTCATCAATTGCGCCGGATTTTGACAGTTCGTCAGGCAGCTCGATGCTTTCTTGTAATCGGAGAGTACTATGGACGATTACGAGCACTTAGTTCTCTTTGGGCGTCTCGACCGCGAGAGTAAGATCTTCATAACGCCTTCATTACTTACTAGTTTGTTACAGAAGATACTGTACAACTGCTCTTTTCCCATAATTTGTCCCTCTTTTCTTACATAGGGTAAAGCGTTACAATAAGTCGTACCCCTATTGTGACTAGTGACAATGAATTTTTGTTCTTGCATTTGTTTTTAATGATTAATTTGTGAATTATGATGTACGGATATTCTGCTAACAATGATTACTAATTATAACCACGAAATTAATAATTATGTCCGCAACTCTGCAGGAGCATGATCAGCGATGACAACTCGTGCCAAACAACAACAGACTTGCAAATGGTTCAACCTTCGCAGAATCACTTCTCATCCTTTTGATCGAATCCCAATATAGCCAGAGAGCTGCCTCGTAATTAATGGATCAAGTTCTTAGATTTCTAGCTTTACTGGCTGTGCTGCTGGGTGTTCCTTGATCAAGCTACTACTTTAGAAGAGATAGGACATTATATATATTTTTCTTCTTCTTTGTATTTTCTGCTTTTTTTATTTTTTATTTTTCTAATGTCATTGTGTCACCACTACGTTATCTTGTAAATGTAATTCAATATTTTCTGTGCATGAGAAGCTTCTTCCACTTACTTAAAGAAAAAGAAAAGAATATTAAACAATGAAACACAATTCTATAATTTATCGAGCATATTTATGAATGTTATCTTCATCTAACGGCTTTTGCATGATATACACAGAAAGGTGGCGAGAGAGAGAGAGAGAGAGGGAGGGGGGGACTCGGTATGTTGTCATCGGCTAATGTCTTTATTGAAACAAGGGATTCTAGTAGAAACGAAAATGGTTGTGTTTGTATATGAGAGAGAGAGAGAGAGAGAGAGAGGTGGGTTGTTACATGCACTTCATTTATAAGAAGTGGTTGCGATGAAGAAGATGAATATATATATTATAGTGCAGAAGCGACAAGGGTAGAGATAAAGGATATAAACTGAGTAGATTGTCTTCTTCCTAATTGTTTGTGGAGAAAAGTTGTATGCATAGAAGGAAAGGTTGGTTGTTACCTTCATTTATATCAAGTGGTTGCAACTTATACAAAGGAGAGATTATTTAATTCACAAACGGACGCAGATGATGTGTGCGCATGCATGCCTGTCTACGGAGAGAGGGAGAGAGAGAGAGAGATTGTTTGTTTGTTTGTTTGACCTAGAAGTATATATATCAAGGAGCAATTTGCATAAAAGCTGGACATATGCACAGTTGTACCTTACAGAAATAAATGTTCCTTAATTTGATGAACTTGTATGTGAGATATATATCCAGAATAAAAAAATATAAAAGAATTCCTTTTTTTATATGAAAAGATATTAAAATCATGAAGTGAGAACCATAGTATGAAATATCAATAATATTGACGATATCCATGTACATATCGTATAAATATCAACAATATCAATGATAATATCAGAAAATATCGATGTCGATAATTTCGCTCACACTTAAGCAATATTTTGTCAAAATATTGGTGTAATATCGCTAAAATATTGAAAATATCGATGTAAAGGAAAAAAAAAACAAGAAAAAAGAAGAAAAAAGGAAAAAAAAGGGAGAAAAAAAATACAAAGGGGATTTGAAACCCTCCCATTTTACTCCTCCAACACCTTAACCACCATTTCACTAATGTTTTTGTGATAATATGCTAAAATATTTATATTGTTAACAATTACATGCAAAACTATTTTGGGGATTTATCATTTGATGACTATTCTTTACAATACACTTACTCTACACATAGAGATGATGAAGATAGTGAAAAATTTGAACCTCATAGGAACTCTATGTGGTACGAAGTCACTCATGTATCTTACCATGCAATGTATAAAGTGTAAAATATTGTAGTAAATCATTATATATAAATGATTATGGTGTGTTTAATCTTTTTCATTAATTACTATATATTTTCTACACTCACATTGTTTGCCACATAATTGACTTCATTAATTACTATATATTTTCTACACTTATTACACTATGTGGCAATTATTACACTGTGAGTAAACACTTTTTCATTAATTACTATATATTTTCTACACTCACAGTGTTTGCCACATATGGTGTATAATCAACTTAAATCAATTAAATCCATCATGCAATGCATTTCCTTCTAATTTTTTGTGATAAACTAATAGATAATTGACTAAATAAACATTCTCCAAAGTTTCAATAAAAATTTCCAAGTTTTTCTTACAATTTCCGTGGTTTTTATTCAATTTTTATCGATATCGATAATATCCCGATATTTCCATCGAAATTTCCGTGTTTTTGGACTACCGATATTTCCGATATCATCGATATTTTAGACCTTGGTGAGAGCCAACATGTTAATGTGTGAGTTTTCAATAACGAGTGTGACTCCAAATAATAATGCAAAATCAAGGTGTAATAATATTCAAATTGAACAAGTTCTTAGCCTTTATCCAATTTTTCAAAATGGTAAAAAATCAGGGTTATATTGATTATCAAAGAGATGTTTGATATTTTTCTTCATTTAAAGACTATGAAGATGTGAAATTGACATTATTATTCAGAAACAGTGAAGATGAAATATGAACATTGTGGGTTAATAGTGAACCATGACATAGGTAGTATGGCTTAGGGTTACACATACGAGATGAGGCTTCGAGTTTGAATTCTAAATTTTCAGTAGACGATGTTTGAGACATAGGGCTCAAGAGCCTAGCTAGGTCTAGTTATTGGGGCTAGGAACTCGAGGTCAATCGCTAGAATTTCATGGTTAGGAGTCAGTTGTTCGAGTGTAATTGGTACTTAGGTGAATGGGGTAATTTAAAACCCCAATGGACAGATGTATGACAACAATAATCAAATAAACCTGGAGACAATATGACTAGTCAACAACTAGTTATAGAACTATGAACATATAAACATAACATAAATGCACAACATATCAAATATTCAAATCCCTGCTATGTGGCAACCAAGGCACTGAGAAGGACTCGTCAATCTAGGCATCCCATGTGCTGGCAACAACTAGAGTGATAGGTGTGTGAACATTCATCAACATTTCAGATATAACACATACTGTTTGACTAGGTATATAAATCAGAGAATCACACCAAAAATGTTTACCCAAAAACCCACCATTGGGAAAAATTAGGGGTCATCACTCCGACCAGGCAATTCACTAAGTCAAGAAGGTTCTTATAGAAAAAGTAATCACAAGCTCAAGCAATCCTAGGTCTATTTACGAAATGAGCACTACCTCCATGTGCAACCTTCTTCTCCAAACTTAGTTGAGCTAGTAGCTTATCCTTCATGGAAATGGCAACTAGTCCATCCGTTTCTTCACCCCATGGCACCTCAACTTAGCTCCTGATTAACAGATCGATGAATATATAGATTCAAGGAATAAAAGATCGATTTCTTCAAGAAACCATTCTTGAAGAAATTAATCCAAGAATCTGATCTAACTATCCTAGATGCGGATTTTCAAGAACAAAGTATATTTCAAAAACAATTTGAAAATCTCATTTTGGAAACCTCATACCTCACTCATCTCACCATTTGCAGAGGAGAAGAAGAAGATGACTCTCTCTCTCCCTCTCAAAAATGATGAATTAATGAGTGAAGAGGATTTTAAATATCAAAGCAGATTTTCAAAACCATTTTTTAAAATCTCATAATGAAAACCCAAAATTCACAGAGAAGGAAGAAACGCAGAGAAGAAAGGCTCTCAAAATTCTCTCTATCTGTCAAAGTGATGGCTACAGTGTTGTAGCCTCCCTTTTTACCCAACAAGAAGTCTGTCGTAAATTCCCCCACTGGCAGCCACTCATTGGCTTCAAAGTAAGACAAAAAAATAATCAGGACAGAAAACCTATAGTTGGTAACACGTGAGAAATTAAATGAGCTGGCAGTGAGCTGGCAGTAACGCATGACTAGTCATCACGATGACTCGATATGTCCTAATATATATACAATGCATGATTTATCTTTGAAGATCTTGATTGCATCGTGCCATTATTGATCTCAGCCACAGTAATCATCTCCAACTAGACTATCTTAGTCTAATTAACCTAGAGCTTGATGAATTACATGTGCAATTACAAAGTTGTCAAGGGAAGCTAAAAGACCTTAGGTAAACATAACCTAACATCGAGCCTCGGGACCTCGAGCATATTGCTCATTGCCATGGGCGGAACCAATGCAAGTTCTACCGTTGGCTGTAGGGAAGGTTTGGGAAGAAAAACAAATCAAACATATATATACCTTAATATTTTAAATTATAAATAAATAAATAAAATATACAATTTCAACATCAATAGGCATAGTCAAAGGCCTTCCACATTTGTATTTGGTGTCAAAGTTTGTCCCAACATCAATTTTAATCTTTTTCCATTAATTTTCCTCCAAAAATGAAGCATTTTTCTAAGTGAAATTCACACTTTCGTGAATAATATGGCTCTAATTCCTTTTTTTTTTTCTTGTGTTTATAATTAGCGTGATTTATATGATTTAATATTATTTCTAGAAAAACTATAGAAAATGTGAGTATTCAAAAAAAAAATTATGATTAGATTTTAAGCTAATAACTTTAGCTAGCCCACCCATTAAAAAATTTCTGATTCCGCCCTTGTTCATTGCTTAGAACCTAATTCCAAAGCATAGAGATAATTAGGGACTTCAGGTCAAGTGTGAAGGCATGGACCCCAAACTATAATCACCCCTGATATGTGTTTTCAATCGACTTGTTTGACTGGGGGTCAACGTATACCTTGACCATTTACTAAGGGGTAGGAAGTTGCTATGCCCTTCACTTTTCAGCTCATGAATCTAAGAGCACCTCCACCCCAAAGGGCAAGGGTAAGGCAAAGGCAAGACAAGGTTTGTCACTATTCACATGAATAGTGGCAGCCCTTGCTTTTTTTGTTTCCACCCCCAAAGGGCAAGGGCACTTACTATTCATTTTAATTTATTTTCTATTTTTTATACTTAAACCATTAATTTTGGCGTGGGAAGTGAAAAATATGACTAAGTATTTATATATAAAATAATTCTGAAATTTTTGGTTTTTTTTTTTTTTCAATTTTTTTCAATATTTTTTTGTTGCAAACAGCAAATCCAGGCAAGATTTGCCTTTTGGCCTACCCAGGCGTGTGGACCCCATCAACTGCCCGGTCTTGACGTTACGCGTTGGAGCCAAATGCTGGGCCTAGGCCCCCTCCTGCCCGGGCAAAAGAGCAGCGCTAGAGGTGCTCTAATAGTAATACCTCAATATTTGTGAACCAAATCCAAATGCAAGATTTCATTCTAATACACAACCACCACAAGCCATGCACTTTACCAAGCATAGGCCGCTCTATACAAGAAATATTTCTCCTTAATTAACGAGAGATTAGTTAATAAAAAGCTAGTGCCTAATACAACAAATATGTGCCATGGGAAATACCAACTCTTGGCCTCTAGCTCAACTGTAATGAATTAGTGCCATCACCAACTTATCAAAATAGAAGTTTTTTTTCTTTTTTGGGCCGAAGTTAGAAAGAGGAAGGGGGAAATATCATACACATGGGTGCAAACCCTTCAAACCTACCAGTGCTCAAGTCAAATAGAAATAGGGTGGTTAGGGAGGGTCAATCCATCAACGGATCCAACAACAGATCAATCATCAAGTAATCCACACGAAGAAATAAAATGGTATATGACTAAGATCTTTGTCTTTTGATGCGGGAAAATGAGGCAAAAAAGCTTTGCTACTTCTCAGTGCATGAGGAAGGAAAAGCGGAAAGAGCTTATTCGTGAAAAGAAAATAATGGAGTTCTTTGGACTCTCCCAAGAGATAGCGCACCAAAAGCCTAAACCAATCCAACCAACATCATATTGGTCAAAATAGAAGTATTTACCTTACCAAAAATAAAGTAATAAACTTAAAGTTCTGTTAGTGCCAAAGGCACAAAAGGCTAGGCTTGCTTTCTAACTAGAAAACCTAGAAGAAAGCATACACTAGAAATGTCTTATATGACTGGTCAATAAAATAGTTAATTAATAGCCTACAAACCTTGGTAGCCCAAAAGAAAATTTATTTTACAAAATTTTCTGTGGAGATTTGGAGTAGAAGAATATGGACGTCGAGTATGACATGCTCCTGTAGTTGATTGATCACTCCAACCCTTTTTTTTTTTTTTTTGCGTAAATGAATAGTTTTTTGCATTCTAAATTATACCACTTTTCCTTTTTCTTCTCAATTGGCCTCAACTTTTCTGTCCATTAGGATCGACATGGAATAAATTAATTATGTATAAACAAAGGTTGGCATATCGATCATTATCAGCATGCCTTTATTATCCCCATTAGAAATCATAGGCTACAAATAATCCTATCTTCCCTTTACTTTAAAGCATACGTCTTTTTTTATTAGGTTTGATTTATCAAACACTAATGCTGCCTTCGTCATTACTTTTTCCAATTAAAAAAAGATATAAAGAGTGGAAGGCAAAATATTCTTACGAGCGTTACCCAATCAGAGTGCTTCATGTTGTTGTGCGAAACACATCGTTGTGTGAAATTATATGAATGTGTTATATAGAAAATTAGATATAAACCCAAAAGGTGAAGCATTCATTAGGAAAAACTCATGTGTTTTGTAGGGTGTAGGTACTAGAGCCCTTAACTGAGTATATTATGTGCCATGCATGCCCTCAACCACCCTATAGGTCTAGTCTTAAGAGTGCATATGTTTATTTTAATATGTCGTGTACGTCGTATGAAATTATCTGTCGTGTCATAAGAAATACTACAATAAATTGATATATCTTGTCCTTCGTATTTCAAAAGAAAAACAACTTACTGATATCCAACCCGATTAAACAAATTTGCATTCAAAATTGGGACTTGAATTATGCAGCAATGAATATTGGTTTTTAAAATCATATCTTATACGTTTATATATAAGAGTTTTTTGTCATTTGATTGCTAAAGCTGACCTGATCTAGCATAAAACATGCATGAATATCAAGGAGCAAATGGTGGCAGACCAAATCCAATACTCTTGCAATTGATTAACATTATCGTCTAACATTAATACTATTGACTTGTAGTTGGTGGATGGCGGTTTGTATTGTGCATATATTATATATATAATATAGTTTTGTGGTCAACTGTTTTAGCTATCTATAAACAAAAGTAATAATAACCATACAGGCATATTTGTTTATCCTAATGAGTTTTCAGGAAGAAAACATACAGAACAGTACAAATTTCCAACAACCCCTTCATCCATGACAGCTGATTTGATTAAGTAGGAAATTTCAAAGAAATTATGCAAGAAATGGGGAAACTCTTGAATTGAATCGGAGAACTTAAGAATAAGGGAATAAAGAATCAAATCAACTACTCCCCTAGTTGATCTAATTCCGAATTTTAAAGATATTTAATTACGGATTTTAACATAGAAATAACCACATTTTTGCCATGACTCATGACACAATAGTGTGGCAGGCTACCCTAGGCCTACGCTACGTCTAGTGTTGAAGGTGAATGACAAAGAAGAATGAACAGAAACAATGGCAATTTCAGTTGATTTGGGCCATTAAGACCACCTTGGCCCAACCATGCCCTTCTCGGAGAATTGAAAAGGAAGAGCTTCATCACACCATGGGCCATTGTGAATGCTTTCTTCAAAAAAAGCTCAACCACATACTTGCCAAAATGCTTTTATTCTATATAAGTTATAACCATCCTACAAGCTTTGTCTGTCGAGACTTTGTAAGAAGAATTTCAGGAAATTTACAAATCATTTTATAAATCAGTGTAGCACGCACAATTAACTATCAAATGTCTACAATAATTGGATTCACTAGCTTAAAGTTTAACAAAGTATGAACTACCCATGCACATGCGGCGGGTTACATCAGTTGATTGAGGTAATATGTCCGCCCCTTTACACTCAAGTTCAATTCCCCCCTCTACATTAGACTAATTTAGAGTATCGCTTTGTCAAAAACGTATAAACTACATATCAATTAGGTTTAGTTTTAGTGTGCCTCCATATATATGATCACACGTCACACTTTAGGAGGGGATATAAAGTACTTGAACAATAAAAGAAATACACATCTTAGGTACCACATTAAAAAATCTTCAATTACCTCGAAATTCATTGCGTAGAAAAAATTACAATGTGTAGTTAGGTGTGGTGTGGTGCATGCTCTGGCTATACTAACTTGGCTTCAATCTTAGAATTGGTTTTGGATTTTTGATATAACCACCAAAAGGGGATCGGGGTGAAATAAAAGTAAAAGCTGCCTTACATAAGCATCAACTCTGAGAGATCATCCATTGGTATTTCGAGACCAATGGAATCATGATCTTGCAGGCCGTCTTCATCAAAGTTCAACCATGAACTGAGATCTTGGTTCTCTTCCAGTGAATCTAATTCATGTAGTTGCAAATTTGCAATATCAGTGGGTTCATCTGCCTCTTTAGACGATGGCGGTGTATGAGCATCACTCCGCAATGGTGGGCCCGTCCTACTTTTCTTATTGCTGACATTAGGAACTGATTGACTTGATGAGTGAGTATTCTTTTGCTTGGATCTTCCTTTTGTTTTGCGTTCGCTTCGGGAGCTGTCCAACGATGTGTTACCAACTCCACTAGGTGAAGTGTTTCTTAAGTTATCCAAGGTTTGGTCCTTATTTCTCTCACCTCTGTTTCCCTTTGGGTCATGAACAGTGCTGTCAAGAGCTGAAGTTAGCCTTGAGGAAGCACTTCCAAGTCCAACAACATCAGTAATCAGCACTTCCCTCTTTCTCCCCTTGTTCAAGTTTGACATCGATCCATGCTTTGAAGAAGCTTGACCAGACGAGTCAATGACAGCTTGAAGAACCCCTGTTGAACCCCTGTCATGGTTATCACTAGGGGAATCATATCTCCCAAACGCACTGGATACTGCACCTGCAGAATCATGGAACAAATCTTGTATGGTTATTAACTTGGTACCCCACAACAATCACTGAATGACATTTTTATTCGAGATAGTTAAAGATCTTTACCCTTACAACTTGAATCAGCTACGAACACAAAAGGAAAGGGTAAAGAATGATAAAAGAAAAAGGATATGCTCCTAAATTAAATTCTCAACTTTCTTGGATATATATTGATATCAATAAACGAGCATTTACAGGTCTAAGTCGACATACCAGATCCTCTGACTTCTGCTTGATGGGAACCTTCATTGCATGTATTACTAGCAGTTCCAGAGCCAACACAGTCGACAGATTTTGCAGCATTGTTGCATGAAAGTTCAGAGAAGATAACATTCTGCAGTGCAGGATCAGTAAAGCAACTAATGCCCTTTTCTTCAAATTTTCGACATCTGGCAAGTGTGCGTTTGAGAAAACCCAATGCCACTTGTTTTGAAACCTTACGGACTGCACTTTTTGAACCACTACTCCCACGGCAAGCCTGTAAACATTAAGTTGATGGAAAATGTTTAGTAATCTATCATATGCTTTGGTTCACCATTAATCTGATTACAAATTCAACTTAAATATTACCACTATAGCAGACATAAGTATTCCTCATAAACATTCACAGATAGTGGTACTACTCCACCCACTTCTGTCTTCCAACTCCATCAATCAAAACACACCCACATCATAGACGGTAATATTCGATCAAAGAGAACACCATGCCCATCTCTAATTATGCCTACTGAGAAAGATGGTATTGGCCAGCACATGCCTTGCCAGTGAGATAAATTGTAAGATGAAATGGGAAAAAAGAAGGATTGCTCACTGTAAACGGGACATAAGTTGTTTTGGGGGCTGTTTTTCAGTACTTGAAGTTATTTCAGAACGGAAAGGATGGTTATCTTCATTGTAGGGATGGGGGCAAATTTGAAACAAAATGGGATGGGAGTAGCATCACTTATCCAGGATTGCAGAACCTCTAAAATTAACTGATACAATATGTTTGCACATGACTGATAGTGCAAAGAATCATTGATAGCACAGTTAAGGACACAAGATACTCTTTTTTCCTTTTTGGTCTATCAGAGCAAATCACTCATATTCAGATTCTGAAATAAGTGAGAACTGTAGAGTTCAGGTTTTCTAACTAATATGATCAGCAAGATATCAGAAAATTATCCACTGCTCCCACTTTAATTAATTAATTTGTTTGTTAAACAGAAGCGGGTGTTGACTAATTTGCTGTGAGCCTAACGTTATCAAAGTCCATGTTTTACTTTGCTCACATCTGTGGATGAAGGCAGATTAAGCTCCAAAATATTAGTGAATTTCCGAGAAACAACCTAGGTTTAGTCGGTGATGGGAACACTACACATAACACTCAACACAGTGCATTCCACTCCTTAAATTAAAAAGAATCCCACATTAACCTCTATCTGGATTCTGGAATAGACACAGGTACACACACTAATAACATAAAGACTGCTGTCCTTTCTTTTTTATCAATACATGCCTAGTTGTGGAAAGTGAAGTAATGGCAGGAAGAAGTGAATTCTAAAGAAACCTGTGCAAGTTCATGAATTTTTATCCGAGGACTAAGGCGCCCTAAGATAAGGGGAACTTAAGAAGGATATGTTTTTGAGAGGAGAAAAGCATGGCCACGAAAGGGTATCTTGTTCTATAATAGCATACAACAACCCCACAGGTACTAGTTTAATATCTTGATCAAGAAGCATATCAAAGGCCAAAATATTAAAGACAGATGAACAACTTGAAAATGAATAAATATAAAACCAAAAATGAAAATAACCAATTACCAGTTGTTTCCTGTAAGCAATCTCAATAAGCTGATCCATTGCAACTAGTTCAATTCTCCTGTGATATGAAATGACATTAAACTAAAACATCACGACTGAACAAATAAAATAACTTAAATAGTACAATCAGTAAAATATCCAAAGCCATGTGAACTCTACCGTCTTTCTGCAGCTCTTTCTTTCTGAATAATTTTATCAATTTTTGCTAAGTGTTTCTTCTTCGTCGCAATCTATTAGTTACATAAAAGAGATGTAAGAAATGGGAAACAGGAAGGTCAATGGAATATAAGAGGATAGTCGTTATGAAAATTCACTATGCATAGATACTGTGATCCATATAGCCTGTACAAACAGAATATTTAAGAAAATGCAACCTGTTGATGCAGCCCTTGCTTGAGTCCCATTATATCTTGATTAATCACTTCTTCTCCTTCTGTAAGATCAGGCTGGAGCAAGGCACCCACCAAAAGAAAAATAAAATGGGGAGAAAGGTAAGAAGTATAAACAAAACCACCAAAAAATTACTGGAATAAAACTTTTCCGGGAAGGTAATATTAAGGACCAATGTCTGAGATGAGTGCTTACCAACGTCTCCGGACATAAACCAATACTCTGCAGCTCCAGGAGAAGCCTGTCATCCAGGCACATCAACTGATATTGGCACTCGGAGGAAGGCAAGTTAGTAGTCTTGAGTTCCCTAGGTTGCAGATAACCAAGATCAGTAGGACATATTTCACTGGCATGCCCCACATCAGAATGTGAAACACCCTCATCTGCCTGCCACTGTTCATGGTTGTGTACAGAACTGGGCATGCTTCTATTTCTAAATGTATTAGTTGCAGCACTTCTATCACAAGAAAGTCTGTCCAGCAAGCTATTTTTCTGAGTCTGAAAATCCCCTTGCGACTCAACTTCAGATTCTATCCTGTCCCAATCTTTGGGTTCAACGTCAATCTGATTACATGAACCACAATGAGAATCATCACTTGCACACCGTAGGTGCAAATTCTTCCCTTCACCATGATGGTACAGTTCTTCACTTTCATCTTCTACAATTAAAGCAGAAAGAACTCTTTGGTATAATGGAGTAGCCTTTTCCAACCTTCTCATGTCAAAATTTTCACATAAAGCATCAGTCTTCGATGAATCTTGATTAAAATGGTTCCCTTGTCTTTCCCCAGAACAATTAGGGAATTCTCTATGCATAAAAACACCCTGCAAGAATTAGTTCACAACTGATCAATATCCACACAAAAAAAGTTGAACTTATTTACTATCCTTTTCTCCCTTGAGTTTAGTTTTGTGAAGATATGAAAATAAAATGAAATGCATAAAAACAAATGAAAGTTCACAAGAACTAATGGCTAACTGTATTACCGAAACATTATATTCATCGCCAAACATCTGAGACAAACTCTCACCAAGCTCCTCTGCAAAACTTAGCTGATCCATCCAATATCAAAAAACGAGAAGAGGAAAAATTTGTAAGTGTCTGACCCAAGGATACTCATTAAATTTAGATGCATCAGGGGACCCATTTAATACCTGCCACTGTAAGTAGGATATGTCCTCTGAGCTGAGAGAACCAAAAACTGATTCCATTTTCTTCCAAAATGAGCCAGAACTTGCAAGTTCTGCAGAAACCAGGCAGAACTTTAGTGATAAATGCATGGATGTGTAACAGAAATATGCTGCTTTTGTAGAGAACTGTTTAACTGTGTGTGTGCATGTGTGTTTGTGCACTAAAAGGTCAAGAAGCATACTACTAGCATTCCGAGCAGAATTGGCAGCCACATATAGTTCTTCATGATCATCATCAGATTCACCTGATAAGGATATGACAATACATATTAAAAAGTAATATTGCCAAATTCTACATCTAAGGCCTTTTAATACAAGTATTTCCACAATATTTCATAATAGACTTGGATAAATAAAACATGCATGCTAACAAACCAAACACATATAAAAAAGAAAATGAAAATAACGAAAAATATATTTTTTTTAAAAGACACAGTAAAATTAACATTGAAAAGTAAAATAACAAAAACTTCTACCTAAAGACATGGAACCTCTACAGGACGACAAGCAAGTGTTTTAGTCTCCAACATTTCACCTCCTTTAAAAAAAAAAATTGAAGAGGAGGAGGAGGAGGAGGGGAGGGGGTTGGATTTCTATCAAGGAAAGAAGGGGAAATTAGTGTATTCCATGCAAAACTGAAATATCAATTCAGAATCTAAAATGTTTATTAAAAGCCCATCAATATCAGTTAACTTTGAAGAACTTTAGATGCCAAAAGGAATTTGAAATTAACCTAGCTGAAGTTGCATTATTTTAACACTACCTGTGAAATCAGGTGAGTCATTATATGTTATTGGCCCAACACGAGTTGACCCCTTGCGATCTTTCAGCTTTTTCGAGGGTGGACGACCTGTTTTACTAAAAGACCAATGGGACAGATAGTCAACAATACACTCAATTCATTGACATAATAGTCAACAATACCAATGGGACAGATAAAAAACAGTTTAAATACCTTCTATTCTTATCGGACATAGGTTTCATCCCTTGAAGAGGCTTTGTGGTTGGTAAAATCTCTGGTTTCTCCATAACGGGAGGAATCCCAGGCCTTGTCAAAGATGGACCTCGTCCACTTCTTCCTTGTCGTCGCACACCATCTCCAATGTCATTAGTTGGTGATTTATTCTTCTTTATGGACAGTAAGTGATCCCCAACTTTTTCATCTGCAGCTAAGGCAATGTCAACACGGTCCATTCCCTTCTCTTTCAACTTTTTTTCCCCAGCTCCCGATTCTTCACTTCCAGATAACCCGTATGGAGATGAAACATTCTGAAGTTCTCTTTTAGATTTCACAGTATGATTATCTAAACTGCTCGTAACTTGTGATCCATTGGTCCCAACGTAAGAAGTTCTAGCACTAAAATCAGAAGTTGCAGCGCCTTGATAGGAAATCTGAGCCTCAGCATTGTTTGTTACAGGAGAAACTAAATTTGTTCTCCTCGTGCGAGAGCTTTTATGTGATCTCTGACCAACCCACTGGGCCATAGGATGTACAGAAGAACCATTCGATGTTGCACACTTTTGATTATTCATCACATTTGCTGCTTGGACTTTGTTTTGACCAGTAGGCTGTTCCAAACCTTGAAAGGCTCCGGACGAAGGGTGAACATTAGGGGATGAGTCTATATTCGTGACGGAACCAGTTCGTGGTGCCCTAGAAACCTTTCCTTTTATCACAGGATTAGGACTTCCTGCACGGTTATCCTCCGGAGGATTTAGCCTGAGGCACAGATTCACGAACAAATTAACAGTCTCATTTTAACCACAAAAGTGAATTTTGAAATCCCAGTGTCAAGGTTATCAGGCGCAAACTGTGGTTGTCTTTAATCCAACAACTTCAAATGACTTTGAAACTTTACTAGATATTGTAAAAATCATAGTATGAATAAGATAACTCAGAATGAAATACATACTTAATGTTTCCTTTCAACACAACCCTCTGCTCTAATACAGCTGAACGGTCTTTTGGAACAGGAGCACTTTCCAGCTCATTCTTGAGTACTGTACAGGTACTGAGATTAGAAGGTTCAAAAGATGGTTCCACCGACTTATTGATTCCACCAACTCCAAGTGAAGATTTTAGTCTGCAACATATCAAAAGCTAAGTAATCATACTTACCGAAAGTATGTCTATGCTCAATAAGTAGTCATACTAAAGATACCATGAATGAACAGTAAGAAAGTGTGAACCTTAAGCAGAATTACACAAATTAGAAAATTCATTTTGATAGACAAATATATGTATAATATATATATATATATTATATGAATACCTGAAACCTTGAGCATCACATATGCGTAGCTTAGAATCACCACTCAGCTTTGGATGCGTAGCTCGTTTTATATCCCGCTCACCACCTATAATTCTATTACTCACTGCTCCCACCGAACGTTTCTTTTTTATTTTGTGATCCAACCCTTCACCTCCAGCAAGCAATCTGCGGGTCTTTTCTTCAATCCTAGCAGAAGACCCACTAACAGCCTGAAGCTTATTTTCGTCCTTGTCTGTGGTCACCTGCTGCCTTGAGGTGGCAGCTGACCTAACATCTGCCTGGTAGCATTTAGAAAATGTGTAAATCTTAGAAAGAAGCTTGCATTGATCACTTCAAGAAGCATGAAAGTAAATATTGAACTAAAAGAAAAGCTGCAAACAATCTAAATGCCTGAAAACTCGCCAATCAATTTAGTATAAAATTCTGATCCAAAAGTAGGATTGATCTAAACTTCTCTTTTATTGTACTTGTCTGTGTTTTTTCCCTTGAAATATAAAGACTAAAGCAGGTTTATTTTTATTGCATAATGAAGCTACAGAAGAGTAACATTAAGAAAATAAGTGTTAAAGAAAATCCAAATTAAGGAATAGATTTTTCTGCATTGGATGCCATTTCAAAATAAAATTATTTTTGCTAAACCACAGGTACCTAGATTAAATTGAAAAAATTACAATTACTACTGAATACGAACCCGCACATCAGCCACTGACGTCCGTACGCGTTTATTGAACCCAACGCTCTTGGCCCTGTCTTCCAATCTTTGAGTCATATTCTCTTGAGGGTTTTTATGAATTTGACTTCCCAATTTCACTAAGCTTGCTCCACTGGACCTCTCACTCGATGAAAGATCGCTTCTCTGTCTCTTCTTTGAACTCAAAGCTTCTCTGTACTTATCCAATTTGAAAATGGATTCACGCAACATTTTTGCTCTGTCCCTGGTAGAAAAAAGCATGTTGTTAATATAAGTCACGCAAATTCTAGTGAGTGCTCCATTAAGAGAAGATTACATCGACTACAATCTTACCATTGCAAACAAGGTGCATTTGTTTAGAAGTTAAAACGAAAAGCGTAAGGCGGACACTTTGCCACAAAATGTACTCTATTTGAACAAGGCTTAAACCTCTTTTGTGCAGCAGGTTTTTTAGTTTGTATTCTGATAGACTTTGAGAGTTGTTAGGAGACTTTGTATTATTTAGGTGTTTTACTTATGCTCTAACTTCTTTAGATAGGAGACTTTGTATTGTCTAGGTGTTTTACTTATGCTCTAACTTCTTTAGATAGACTTTGAGAGTTGTTAGGAGACTTTGTATTCTCTGCTGTAATTATCCACATAATCAACTGCACCCCAAACTCCTCACGTCTGGAACAAAACCACCGACACCAGCAGCCATATTCCAACCCTAAATCCCTACAAGTTCACCAATCTAGCAAGAACCCATGAGATTAGCTTCAATATAATTAAGTTTGATGGTGATTTTTTTTATTTTTTTTTGGGATAAAGCGATATTGGGGGAGGGGGGAGGGGGCCATTGATCCTTACAAGACCAGAAGTTCTCTCTCTCTCTCTCTCTCTCTCTCTCTCTCTCTCTCTCTCTCTCTCTCTCTCTCTCTCTCTCTCTCTCGTGCGAGTGTGTTGTTATCTCTAACTTAACTTTAAAGTCAGGTGTTCAAAGTATCGATGGAGATGATTTACTAAAATTGTACCGTTAAAAAACCAGCACCGCGATTTGCATGATCAAATGCCCCTTTTGATTCTAATTTAATGAACCACCAAGATCCTTAATTACTCACATGAACAACAGCTTCAAAGATGAAGAATTCTGTTGAGAAAACTGTCATAGTGAGAAGTAGTTGCTGTAGGGTGAATGGACTTTACCTGGCCTTTCTAGACGCATCTTGCACGCTTTCCTTGAAGTGCTTTAGCTCCTCTGTTGCCACCGGTGGTGGAGGTTTCGGATGGGCAACTCCAAAAGAATGGTCATCCGATATGCTACCATGAGGAAAGCCCAAAACCCTTCTAAGTTCCCCTGAGCGTGTATATTTTTGAGTGCCTAAGATAATGGGCTCCAAAGGCAAACACTGGGGCAAAGGAGGCATAGCTGATGATAGCGTTGCACTACCCCGGTTTACATTATTCCCAGAATTTAGCATTAGTCTCTCAGTTGCCTAATTCGGCAGCTTCTGAAACTGTCCAAATCAACTTGAATTTGTTTGTACCTGTCATCACATAACGACCAACAAAAAGAGTAAGTTTCCTTTCAACTACTTACCTGCGTCAACAATCAACTATTCTGCAGTGAAGCTCAATTGAGCCAAAATTCAAAAATATGTGCTCAAAAAAAGTGCAAAATACTAAAGAAAACTTCTATGGGACAAGCATATAATGCCCTGCCGCTAGACCCAAAATTCAAACCTGCGAGAACCAAGAATACTAGCTCAATTGAGCCTCAAACAGTTATTTGAGCCTTCGCGCGCGTCGGCGAGCGCGTCGGAGCGAGGCTGCAGGAAATCGCCCTAGGCCGTCAGCTGTTTCGCGAGTTGCACGTTTAGCGCGGTGAAGGCGTAAGGAGCGTCGCAAGGCGTGGCCAGGCGACCCAGATCTGGACACTTCTGAACCGGAAGAAATTTTGCGAGTCTGCAAATTTGCTGCGACTCTGCGAGGAAGACGACTCGCGTGTTTGTCTTTTAGGTTTATTGTTATGAAACGACGTCGTTTCGATTGCGTTTTAAAAAAAATTCTAACTGAAACGACGTCGTTTCACTTGGAGTGTTTTGAGAAAATAAATGCAAGTTTCTGTTCCGTTTTTTTTCTTACATTAATTGTAATAAACTTAAGACAAGAAGATAAATATCTTTCCTGCCTTTTCTAAATCCAGCCGACTGTAGCTTTATTCTACTTACCTGTTTTTTTATTCTAAATTAATATATTAACACATTGACTTATATATCTATATATATATATAAAGTAAAAGGCAAAGAATGGTGAAACATTCAAAATACCAGAAAATGTCTTTGGTTAATGCAAACATTAAGAATTGAAATTATTAATTAAATGAGGATAATGTGGTAAATTCACACTTTTTCATATTTTAAAAAAATTAAAATTAATAGAAAAATCAGATAATGAATCCTACTTTTATGGAACTCAAATACCCATTATTTTTTTTAATTCTAAAATAAATTTAAATAAATTTTAAAAAGCTTCTCGCAGGCGCGGAACCGCGTGCAGAGAGGCTAGTATATATATAAAGCAAAAGGCAGAGAATGGGGAAACATTCAAAATACCAAAAAATGCCCTTGGTTAATGCAAACATTAAGAAATGAAATTATTAATTAAATGAGGATAATATGGTAAATTCATATTTTTTTCATATTTAAAAAATTTAAAATTTAAAGAAAAATCAGATAATGGCTTATTTTTATGGAACACAACTACCCATTATCTTTTTTAATTCTAAAATAATTTTTAATTTTTTTAAAAAAAGCCTCTCGCAGGAGCGGAAGCGCGTGCGGAGAGGCTAGTATATATATAAAAGCCAGAGAATGGTGAAACATTCAAAATACCAAAAAATGCCCTTGGTTAATTCAAAAATTAAGAATTGAAATTATTAATTAAATGAGGATAATATGGTCAATTCACATTTTTTTAATAATAAAAAAATTAAAATTAAAAACGAAATCAGATAATAATTACCCATGTTATCTTTTCTTAATACTAAAAATAATAATAAATAAAAAACCAATTGGCAAGGAGCTAGTGTGTGTGTGTATATATATATATAGGGGGCTTCTCCAATGCGAACTCTAAGATGCGGATTGGTTGTGAACTTTTGTTTTTAACCGTTGGATGGCTTGTGTGGCTTTATTTTCTTTCTTTTCGCTCTTCATCCAACGGTTAAAAACAAAAGTTCGCAACCAATCCGCATCTTAGAGTTCGCATTGGAGAAGGCCCCTATATATATATTGTATAGTACAACCCTAATTTCTACTCTTACCAGATAATCTCCATCAATTTCAAGAATTCTTTTCATCTTTCGATTGCAAGTAAACTATTTTATTTTTCTCTCTAATTCTTCGCAACTATAATTTAAAGGTCCATATAATTTTTTTTCAACTTTTTTTTCAATATATTAGTTGTCTTATTCGTTTATGTGATATAATAGAAATTTGACATACATGCATCATACTTGTATCTTAGAAATATTAATAGTGTTGTTTTATAGCTATGAATCGAAAAGATCCTGCATGGAATTATGCAAAAGAAATAGAGGGGGAAAAATTCTTGAGATACACATTTTGTGATCAAAGACGCAGTGGAGAAATTTCTAGACTTCAGCATCATTTGGGTCAAACACATCATGGTATGCAACCATGTAAGAAAGTTCCTGAGCATGTGAAAAAAGAGTGTGCCGCAACTTTGAAAAATTTTCAGCTTGAAAAAAGAAAGAAAAATGAAATGCTTAGAGAGATTAGGAATGGTCCACGATGAGGGCCTCAGAGTATGGAAACTTCATTAGATAAAGAATATGGAATCCCCGGTACTAGGAGTGTTGCAGTTGATGAGGCTCTTAGAGCACAACCTAAATCAAAAGGACCAATGGATAGATTTATCACTTTAGAAGCTTGATAAAGTACATTAAATTCAGAATACAAATAAGAAGAAAGAAAGGAAATTTGTCAAAAGATTTGTCGTTTTTTCTTATCTAGAGCACTCCTATTTAATATTGTAAATGATCCATTTTGGCTACCTATGGTGGAAGGGATTGCCGCATGTGGTAGCAAGGAGATGTACAAACCGCGAGATACGAAAGTTTAAGTTGTATTGCCAACAAAGTGTGTTTATATACATCAAAGAGCACATATGGGTATAGTATTATTCATAAATTTTTTAGATATTTATAAAAATACCCAATCCTAGACATGTATTTATAAAAATACCCAAGCACAATTTAAACATAGAAACATACCCAAAATCAACCCCACAATCAACAATTGTATATTTTTTGGGTGTGTTTATAAATGGGTTTTGAGTGTGTGTAATGATGGTTTTTGGGTATGGTTATAAAGTGTTTTGGGTGTTGGGTATTTTTATAATTTCAGCCCCCATTTTGGGTATTTTAGTGAAACTCCCTAAATTTTTCTTATTAAAATAAATTAATGTTCAAAAGGCTTACACCTTGCATAACGCGACTAAAATGCCCCACCTTTCAAATCATTGATTTGAACTAGTAAGGTCATTTGAATACTTACATTTATCAGCTAATGCAAAAATATGTTCCCTTTTTTTTCTTCTTTCCCATGCTTTCTGGCCAACTAAACAAGACGATTGCCTTGTTGGGCATCAATCCTTATTGCCCTTGATTACGTCTTTGAATTAAATCTTAAAGTTTGCGCAAACCATCTATGACCAACCCATAAATAACTCTAAAAGTAGGACTCTACCAAATTTTGAACTTATGAAATTTTCATAATTTCCCAAAAAAAAAAGAAATTTAAACATTATAAAATAAAAGTTCGTAGAAGTTCAAATTTCTACAGCTAAAACAGCATAAGAATAAATAAATAAATAAATAACTATAGAATTTCCTTTCAATTTTTCTCTTTATCTTTGCCCTGCATTACCCAGGTTTTCCAGCAACCAAACATTCTTGAAACTTCAAATAATTACGAAGAAAAAAAAAATTAGCATGCCCTAAAAACCTGCAGAGCCCTAAAGTTAAGCCAACTTTGTTTTAGAAGAAAGAGAGGAAATTCTAGGGTTTGGGCTAAAATTCATGCGAAATTTGAATGAAAAAACATAAAATGAGGGAAATTTGAAAAGCGAGGGTTCGAACAGTACCTGAGATTCAAGCAAGTCAAGCTCAGATCAAACCTGCAAACAGAGACCCAAGGACGACGTAATAAAAGCGGGAGAGATTAAGTCCAACTGTATGTATACATTCTACACAAATTCAATATACACACACGTAATAAAAGCATATCTTTCTTTTTCGTTTTTGGACCAACTTACGTAAAACCCCAATCTTGTTAATAACTTGAGAAAAAACGAAGGAAGTACATGGAAAATGTTTAGTGAAACTTCAAGAGATTTTCACTTTAATTAATTATCTACTGTTTTAAGAACCAAAAAGAAATTGAGGCAACTAATTGCATAGGTGGTTTGATTGGTTTAGGGTGATGTAATGCACACTAAAGCGGATGTGAGTTGGGCCAGTTGGACGATGCAGTGTGATTGCCCCATTACATTCGAGTTTGATCCTCATCTCGTATACTAGAGTAGTTTAAAATACCATCTTGTCAAAAAATACGCACTAATAAATATTATTACTTAAAAAATGTTTGATGGGAAAAAGAACATTGTTACTTAAAAAATATTATTAATTATTGAAATATAACTTAATATATCATAGTTTTTAGTTATATGATTTACATCTACTTTTTTGGGAGTTTTCATACCAACACTCCCTGAGATTTTGGCATTTTCAAAAAATCCCAATGTCGTTTCAATATAAACACATGGGAATAGAGAAAATGACATTTTCTAGTCCTCATTCTCATCTCATGGGATTAAACATGGAAGTTTATTCCCAAGAAGTTTAATCCGCGAACCTAACGTCATAGGAGAAAAACACCATATATTAAGCCATAAATATTAACCCTAAATTTATCCCCAAAAAAATTTATATTAACCCTAAAATGATCCCATTTGGTTCATGGAACAGATTTGAGAGGAAATCACTTCGCATGTCATTTCCCAAGGAATGGGAAATGAAAGATTTATTTCCCATGTTTGGTAATGTTAGGAAAGCAATCGGGAGATTTCACTTTGTTTCCTTTCCTATATTTGTTTTGGGGTTATTCACAGCAATGGTCCCTCAATTATACCCGTAGTTACAGTTTGGTCACTCAATTCAATTATTAGTTGTAAAGGTCACTCAAGTAAGTGTTTTGTTGCATCATTAGTCCTTCCGTCAAGTCTGTGACTTTTTCCGTTTCAAATGATGACGTGGCAAGCATCTCACAGATTCTTGATGGGCAAATGTGACTTTTTGCTTAATTAAAACGAATCTTTTGCTTTTGAAGAGAACGGCAATTACACAAAAATGGCAGTATGAGCAAAAGGGAAAAATCATGAAGGTAGAGAATCTAGGGTTTTCAAATTGAGAGGTATTTGACTTCGATTTTTAGGGGATTTTGAAACATTATCTCAGCATGCTTTAATGGACTAAGTAGTGAAGGATTTTGAGTTTTAAAAAAATGCGATAAAGTACAGATCTAAGATTTCAGTTTCGTGAAAATCACAGAGAAAAGTGTTGGGTCTACTGTGTGTGGAGGCTTCTTCAAATGGAGACAATTTTTCGGTGGTCTGGAGAACCACAACCCCCCCAAAAGTATGGTAAGTTACTATAACCTAAATATTCCTTCTTCATTTTATATTGGTTTATATTCTGTTTGCAAATGTGTGGTCCTCCTGTTGACAATGAAGTTTTGGCTTTAAGGTTGAAAAAAAATGTAAGTTGGAGTCTTTATTATTGTATGTGGTCCCATTTCTGTCGATTTGTCATGGAAGTGATTTCACACTTGCACATGCCTGCACTTACTTTGTCTTCATTGTTATGGAAAAAAATATAAGCATACTTTTGTGTAATGTTGTAGATAAAGCAGAGCTGTGTACTCTTGAATTCCACCACTTTGGTTTGTTGGAAAATGACGTGTATAAGGGAGGCAAAATTTGCTATGTTGACAACTGTATTCATGACTATCTGTCATTATTGGATTTAAAGAAAATTGGGATAGATCTTGGATATAAAGTTGATATAACACAAAGGGTTACAAATTTAAAAATTTACTATAAGGGGCCTGCAAAGAGTGGTCAGCATGTTGTGAATGAGGTTGTAAATGATAGTTGTATTCCAGGGTTGGTTGGGAGCATTTCATCATATCATGTATTGGTGTTGTATTACCATAATCATACTCATAACAACGAGCTAGAGAGTCAAGATGAAGAGCAACAACAACATAGTGAAAATGTTGTCAATGAAGAGGAAGAGCATGAAAAAGAGGATGTTATTGTTGATAGTGATTATGAATTAAGTGAAGAAGAAAATGGTAATCAAGAGGCTGCATCAAGAGCACAAGATGTTCATAATGCACCAAATGCTGAATATGCACAATGTTTTGAAGAGATGAATGAAATGCCTATTAGTGAAGCTACATGGGAGATATCAGATCATGATGAATATGGTGATCGACTTCCTTCTGATGGTGATACCTCTGGTGGTGAGGAAGATGGTAAAAAAAACACAAGCAAGAGGAAATGGAAGATGCCAAATTTTAAATAGTTTAGGAAAGAAACTGATTTGAGAAATCCATAGTTTAGAATTGGAATGCAATTTGCCACTAACGATGAACTCAAGGAAGCTATTAGGGAGTATGCAATTGTGCAAGGAAGGAATGTTAAATTGATGAAGAATGATAATAAAAGGATTCAAGCAAAGTGTGTAGCTCACTCGAGATGCCCATTTATTCAGTTTGCTTCCAAGAAAGATAGAGATTAGCATACATTTGCCATAAAGACTTTCTCCTTAGAGCACGAGTGTACTAGAGTGGACAAACTTAAATATACTAATTCAAGGTGGCTATCAAATAGGTTTGCTGACAAGATTAGGAAAAATCATGAGTGGGATGTAGGGGCATTCCAATATGAGGTATTGGAAAAGTACCATATGAATGTTTCAAGGCATCAGATTTATAGAGCAAAGAGCTTGTCCAAGTTGATCATTGAAGGAAGCTATGTGGAACAATATGCGAGGCTATGGGACTATGCAGAAGAATTAAAGAAGGCTAACAAGGGCAACATTGTGATTATAAAGAATAAGATGAAGGGTGATGTACTTGTGTTTCAAAGAATTTATGTATGTTTGGAAGCTTGTAAGAGGGGATTTTTGGCAAGATGTAGACCTCTCATTGGTATAGATGGATGCCATTTAAAGGGACCTTACACATGGTAAGTTTTAACATCCATTGGTGTTGATGGGAATAATGGAATGTACCTAGTTGCTTATGCTGTTGTAGAGGTAGAATAAAAAAGTAGTTGGATTTGGTTCCTTGAACTTTTGATTGAAGACTTAAAAATTGAGAATGGGAAAGCTTGGGTGTTTATAAGTGACAAGCAAAAATGTATAATACCTACAATTGAGACATTGCTTCCAACAGCTGAGCACAGAATGTGTGTTAGGCATATATACAGCAACTTCAGGACAGTGCATTCTGCCCTTGCACTGAAAAACATTCTCTGGGCTGCGGCAAGAGCAACTACCATTCCCTGGTATGAAGTATAAATGGAGAAGATGAAAAAGCAAGATGAAGAGACGTGGAAGTGGCTTATCAAAAGACCAGCCAAAAATTGGAGTAGATCTCATTTTGAGCCACATTCTAAGTGTGATCTGTTGTTGAACAACCTCTATGAATCCTTTAACTCTTGCATTTTAGATTCAAAAGACAAGTCTATCTTAACATGTCTAGAAAGGATTAGAGTTTATATCATGTTAAGGATGGCTAATGGAAGGATTGCTGGTACGGTTTGGAGACATCCAGTTGGGCCTAGGATTTTCAAGATCATTGAGAAGAACAAGTTGGGAGCTAGTCAATGTATTCCTAGATTAGCAGGTGAGAGCAAATTCCAAGTGAGCCATATGTATGGAGGAGAGTATGTAGTGGATCTAAAAGCCAAGACTTGCTCTTGTAGAAGATGGGATTTGTGTGGGATCCTATGTTCTCATGCTATTTCTTGTATCTTTCAAAAAGAGGCAAATGTGTTTGACTATGCACATGACTATTATAAGAAAGAAGCCTACATGAGTTCATATGAACCTATGGTACACCCAATACCATCCATGGACCAGTGGCAAAGAACTAATTGGCCTCTAATTAAACCTCATCCATATAAGAAGCAGGCTGGAAGACCCAAGAAATCAAGGAACAAAGAACTAGCTGAGGTCAAAGTACCTGCTCCAGTTCCTCCAAACCCTTTTCCCCCATATTACAATCCACCACCTACTAAGTTGCGAAAGATTTATGTAAAGATAAGATGTTCTATTTGTGGCCAGGAGGGACGTAATAAGACACAGCATGCCAACCAAAGGGCAACACAGTTATTTGGGTTATATTTTCTTTAGTTTAATTTCCTTTTGTTATTATTTACTTTAATTAGTTTTTTGTTATTGTTATTGTAGGCCCTTCCTAATCAGCCCAACCAAGGAACATTTGGCTCTTCTACAGTCCAAAAGGCAGCTCAGGTATTTAAGTTACAATATCTTTAGTTTAATTTCTTTTTGTTCTTTAGGCCCAACCAATGAACATTTGACCCTTCTTTTTGTTATTGTTTAGTTTATTCTTGTTTATTTTTGTTTTGTAGGCCCGGCCTAATCAGCCCAACCCAATTAGAGGCAAAAGGAGAGGTAGAGATACTACTACAAAAAGAGGGAGAGGAAATGGGAGAGGACAAATGCCAAATGGAATAGGAAATGTAAGTGACAACTCTGTCATGCTACTTTGGTTGGTTAATATGGTTCAAATTTAATTCATATACTTTGGTTAGTTAATATGGTTCCATTTTATTTTAGGTTGGAAATGGGACAACAAAAATGCCAAACAAGCCATCATCATCACAACCACTCCCATCATCATCATCATCATTACAGCCACTCTCTTACACTGGAGCTACATCATCATCATAACAACCACCCAACATTGTTGAGGTTGCATCACAACCATCATTGTCCAAACCTAAGAGATTCAAGTCTTATGCCAAGAGATTCAAGTCTCTTGCCAAGAAGCTTAGACCATGGATGTGTTGAAGAGAACTAGGAGGATGTGTTTTTTGAACTAGTTTGATGTGTTTTGTCAACATGTTAGATGTGTTTTATGAATGGTTTGTTGGATGTGGTTTTTAAGTCTCTAGGCTGGTGTAACATCCCACATCCACCAACGGAGAGGAGGTGATGTGGCTTATATGTACATGCCCGCCTCCATCTAGCACGAGGCCTTTTGGGAGCTCATTGGCTTCGGAGTCATAGGAACTTTGAAGTTAAGTGAGTTAGGACCAGAGCAATCCTAGGATGGGTGACCCACTGGGAAATTGTTGGTGAGTTCCCAGAAACAAAACCATGAGGGCAGAGAGGGGGCTCAAAGAGGACAATATCGTGCTACGGCAGAGTCGATCTCGGAATATGTCAATTTGGTATCAGAGCCACTTTGCCGTATGGTGCGAGTGTGCCAACGAGGACATCGGGCCCCTAAGGGGGGTGAATTGTAACATCTCACATTGACCAACAGAGAGGGGGTGATATGTCTTATATGTACATGCTCACCTTCATCTAGCACGAGGCCTTTTGGGAGCTCATTGGCTTCAGAGTCATAGGAACTCTGAAGTTAAGGGAGTTGGTGCGAGTGTGCTAACGAAGACGTCGGGTCCCTAAGGAAGGTGGATTGTAACATCCCACATTGACCAACGGAGTGGGGGTGATGTGCGTTATATGTACATGCCCACCTCCATCTAGCACAAGGCCTTTTGGGAGCTCATTGGCTTCAGAGTCATAGGAACTTCGAAGTTAAGCGAGTTGGGGCCAGAGCAATCCCAGGATCGACACCCATTACTATTTGTCCAGCATTTCTATATTTGTTCATATCACAATTATCCACTCATGCCCTCTCATCAACAAAATGGAAACAAATTGAATACACTAACACCAATATGTCCACCAAACTCAAACTGAAATTTCATTGCAAAATGAACTACATATCGGTTACATTTCCACCTAATTGATCATAAGCTTTTCCAAGTTTCCACCAGGAAATGTCAACCAATTGCTCAAGATACATAGCATCATCATAATCACCAAAAACCCAAGACCTAATGACAGAAATGAAACCCCCCAAATCCAATTCTCTCTTGGTCGTTGGCCCATTATGTTCTCTTCCAATAGTCCTTTCTGCTTGCCCAATTCTCCAACTTTGTACTCCAATTCCTTCTTTTCTTTCTCCACCATTTTCAGCTTATCTTCCACTTCTTTCTTTTGTTCTTCTATTAACTTTAGGTCCTCTTCCATTGCTCTCATTCTTCTCAGCAACCCAGTAATTAGTTCTTTTCCTCTTGCACAGGTCGTTGCGTCCAGCCACTCCCAATGATGCCCATTTCCTCTGTTTCTCTGCAAATTACGTTTTCTCACATCAAAGCTAAACCCATCAAGCAACAAAATAAAATTTCACAGATTAACTGACTTGACTCATCTCACAAGCCTCAAATCTTCTCCCAGGATTTAAATCAGTCCATGAAGTCCAGGTTTTGATATATCCATCGCACCTGCATAGCTTCCTTGCACTAGGGCTCTGATTTGTTGATGAAGAAGAAATCTGCGACATCTTTGTGCATGCATTGTGTGGGCTTCGCCAGATTTCCTTTGAATTTCCAAAAATTTCAACACAAACTGTTTTTATGTGGATTTCATCGAATATAAATGGGAATTGGGGATTTATTTGGTGCCAGATTTGATATTTTTCGGAGGGAAGTTACTTTAGATGGGAGGTTGGACATTGTAGACTTGAAAAGACAAATTTGCCCATGAAATTGACACCACGTTAGACAGACTTGACGAAGGACTAATGGTGCAACAAAACACCTACTTGAGTGATCTCTGTAACTAATAATTGAGTTGAGTGACCAAACTATAACTACGGGTATAGTTGAGGGACCATTGCTGCAAATAACCCTTTGTTTTGAGTAGGAATGAAAAATAAAGTTTGTATAATTTTCCAATTATACCCATATTAAATCAAATAAAAAAAGAATGCATTTATGGTACATTGTAATTCTAAATTGTTCATGGGGACAAAATGGTCATGAAAAATGTGCATTGAATATTGGCTCATTTTCCCAAACTTTCCCATGAGGAGGGAAAACAAAACCCAAGTTGAGAAGAGGGCTTCACTTTCCTCCCTACTTTCCCATGTGCCAGGCAATCATTTCCCATGCCTGGACTTGCCAAATATGGAAAAGCAATTGATTTCCTATCCCAAGCCTCCTTCCCTATGAACCAAACGGGGCCAAAGTATTAGTAGAAGATCTATTGAAAAGAGAAACCACACATACAATAAACAATATAAATTATTAAACCTTTTATTTCCTTATATTGATCAAGATAGAGTGAGAGACAGATGATAGTGATGATTGTACTGTTGAGAGTGTAAATCTCCAACTAAAAATGATTTGTTTTAACAAAGAACTTGTAACTCTAGCGAATAAGAGCATTTACCCTTGATTTTTGAAAAGTGTTTTAAGAGCATTTACCCTTGATTTTTGAAAAGTGATTTTGAGCCTGTCCAGCCATTTTCACCATTGATTTTGGGTTAAAAAAAATGCTTTGATTCTAACAAATACAAACTTGAACTCATTTTATTTTATTTGAAAATAAGTGATCAATTGCATATATAAATTAGGCACAAAGGTCATAAATCATAAAAGCCAGTACAAGAACAAATACAAATGCGGAAACGCAGTAACCACACAAGGTTATCCGCTTCATTTTATTGTTACATCATCATCCGCTTATTTCTAGGACCATATCCGTTTACTCATCATCGCTACACATTACAAGTACAATTTGCATTTCTGATGTCAAGACATGGGCTATTTACATACACACACAGAGGTATGCCCCTCACATTGCATGCATTGTTTGTCCTTTCGGCCACGTTGAATTCCGTTCACCATGCCAAGCTTGCCGCCCTTCTCATTGTCCTCAACTTTTCTGCCAATTTTTGTGCTCTTGTAGATTGTTTCTTTCCCAATAGCTGCCATGCCAAATGTAAATGACACAAGGTAATGATATGTTGATTAAATCATAAGGAGGCAGAACATTTTATATTTTTATTAGGGATAAACTGATTTTGGTCCCGGTATTTAGGTCGATCGACGAAGTTCCACTTTGATACTTGTTGTTTCAATTTTTGCGATTTTAGACTTGTAGCATACTACTTGTTGCAATTCAAGAAGAGTAGCATAATACTTTCGTTAATATGTGAGAGTGAGAGTTTTTTAAGAGTTGACAAAATTAAGTTACTGATCTTGAATTGCAACAATTGGTAAACTATGGGTCTATCATGGTGAAAATTGAAAATGCATATACTACATATAGGTACCAAAATGAAACTTTGGCGAAACTACAGGGACCAAAATCATAAGTAAGCGTCTTATATTAGTTACCTCTTGCTTCCTCTTCTGTTCAGATTCGGCCTGTTCCAAAAGGTGAAAACTGTTTCATTAGTGCACTTGGACAATTGTCTTTTAAAGCAAGAAATAAAATTTCTTGTGCAGTACCGCATTTTGCTTCAGCTTTGTGTTCTCCTCTTTAAGTTGATTCAGCTCAGCTTCCAGTTCCACAGTATATGCCTATAAGCAGTAGAATAATTTGATTATAAACATTTCCCTTTTTAGGTTTTCTCTTAAGAATTAATATCTTTGCAAGTAAAAACATAAGCTAAACTGAAACTATCTAACCATATATGTTATTAATTACAATATTTTACCTGCTCAATCTTGTGTTCGTCCATTTATTTGATCACAACTAGACTACGCTCTTCTTTTCTTTTTCTTTTCAAGTTTTTTATTTTATTTTTTCTAATGATATATTTTAGTTTAATTGAACTTTTAATGTATTATTAAATTAATTCAACTTTTTAATTAACTTCAAAAAGCTTTATAGGTTTTCAAAATAAAATGTAAAAATATTATCATGTTCATTTAGCGGCAACTTTAACGGAACATACCAAATTGATTAACGGTCTTAAAATACATGGATCAAATTGGCCAAATTGAAAACACGTGGACTAAATTGGCCAACGTTATAAAACACATGGACCATTTTGACATTTAAGCCAAAGAAATCATATAAAAGAGAAAATTAAAAGAAATTAATGTATGGCAAGGGTAGAATAGGAAAAAGAAAGAACGAATTAATGTATGTTAGCCTGTATGTTAACAACATTGTGCCTATATGGTAACTTTCTATGTTTTCTTTATAATATTACTTGCAAATTATTTGTAAAATTATTCAAAATTGGTAAAATCATAACAATAAATTTGATTGATAAATTACCTGTTTCCTGGCACGAGACCTTGCTGCTGACTCTCGATTCTTGATCATCCTGCGTTGCCTCCGCTCGACTACTACCTCCGGTGGACCATCTATTATCCTCTTCTTGTTCTTTGCTCCACCACCCCCACTGCTCGATTCCGGCAAGCTATGGCATTTCTCAATTGCACTAACACAAGATGGATTTCCCACAATCATTTTACTCTGTCTACCCAACATTGGGTATGTAGCACCAATTGCATATCCATTCCCTGACAAATTGCTTGACACATCATTTGGGAGATTAAAAAATCCTGAAACAAAATACTGTTCCCCAATTCCACAACTTGCATCCAAACCTGTGCTGATCTCATTTCCCATATTAGTGTCACCACATTGCTGTTCCATCCTCTTCAGAGAAGGCTTGGACTTGGAGGGAGATTCTTGAACAACCCCGGCTTTTATGAGGAAATCTTCTAGCGTAATTTCCCCGATTGTTTGCTGGCGCTGCGGGGGTACAGAATTGCTAATGTTGTTGTCAGGGTCATGGTGTTGTGGTCTACTTGTATCGATTTCCAACCAGACCTCGTCCACGGTTTTCTTGCAAAGCGGGATGGGGATGGAGAACGAGCCCTGCCGGGACAGAGTACTGGGGTTGATAGTTGTGTCTTTGTCACTGGCCTCTTGGTCACATTGGCTGGGTTGTTGTTGTTGTGTTTGATTTTCTTCTTCAACACTCCAAATGTTGGCAAGGAACTCATCCATGTTCATGGACCCAAAATTCCTCCCACTCTTGCATTGAATTTCATCCAGAGTAAGGGAGAATATTGAATTCTGTTTGGTATTATTACCCATGGAATGATGTGAGTCGTCTTGGGATGATTCTTCTTGTGGTTCTAGTGGCTGTTGGGGTTCGAATTCGAATTCGAAATTGTCATTATCATAGCCGATGCTTTCAGATTCGTCAGAAGCTACCATTTTAGCATAAAATGGAGAATGTTGTTGTAAGAATAGATGCTCAATAATCAGCCCCCTACACTCCAAAGAACGGAGAAATCAGTTGAGTCTCTGCATGCAGAGGAGTTTTCAATCATAACTAATTTCCAACTTCACCAAGAAAAACAAATAAATAAATAAGAGGGGGAAAAAACCAGATTTCATTTCATATAGGGATCTGAAGTTTGATTTGAGAAACAGAAAACTAGTCCATTTTGCGTTCTGTTCCAGCTAACATTACCTTCGGCAAGTTGCCTCTTCAGAAAAAAAAATTAAAATTAAAAGAAGAAACACTACAACTCAATATGAACTCTGTACTCGATGAACAGTTTTGTGCAGGCTGAAGACTTGTGTCAAAACTCAGATAAATGCAGAGACGTGTGTAAAAGCTAGGTTCTGCAGTTGCATGCATCACATCACATCACAAGAAGAAGACAAATTCATCTCACAAAAACAAATATTGATCAACTAATAAGAGTAAAGAACGATTGGGGTGTTCATCTCAGAAAATAAGATCAAATAATACCAGATTTCGCAGTGATCAAGCAGCCAAGAAGTAACGAAAATAAAAACTAGAGAGATATAAATAAGTGAAAAATAATAATAAAAAAGAGAGAAATAAAAAAGGAAAAGAGAAAAGAAACATGCAAAATATAAAAATACATACCTGAGGTGAGGCTGATTATTTGCTTCAACGGAGGGGGGCAGAAGTGAGTGGAGCAGAGAGCATCCTATGAAGTGCAGGAGCAGTTTCTTGACATTGTAACTGCTGCCATTGTCAATTTTAAAGGTGGCTTTGTGTGGCCCCACATTGTTGTTCACTTTTTGGACACGTTTGGTGCCACATGCTTATTTTCTTATGGGAAAAAAAAAACGCCAAAATGAGATGCTCAACAGCATTGATCATGTCACCGAGGTGCTTGAGTTTTGCTTTATATGGCAAGCGAGGCGTAAAGCAGTTGGGGTCACAGGCTTCATCAAAAAATAATTGGGCAGAAACATCGTTGAAACAAAAAAATGAATAGATGTTGTTAAATTATATTTGATAATAAGGAAGCGTAGTTTTGTAAAACAAACAAAAAAAACAGGAGTTTTTCTATTTAAACCCCGCACTTTTTTTGTTCACTCCAAGGCAAACAGGGCAACGGTACGGCCCAGAAGTTTTGGGAACGAAAAAAAAATTATAATCCTCCATATATATGTATTGTATATGCCAAAACGATATATATATATATATATATGAAAAGGAAAAGCATGTGCATCCCATTTTGTTTAAAGTTTTTTTCTTCGTGTCTGCTGGTGCAACCAAAAGCTCTGCTTCTTTTTTATTTCTATAGCTGAAGACGCGCATGTTCTCTCTCACTTCTTTTTTTATTTATTCTTAATGCCCTTTTGTTCCTTCGTTTTGCTGCTGCTTCTTGTCTACTTTTGCTTCTGTATTTTTTTTCATCTCAAATTCCCTTTGGTCTGCGTTTCATTTCCTCCTCCTTGTTGTTTCCAGTCGTTTGTGGTGGCAAGGGGAAGAAAATCAATTGGAGTTGGAGTTCTTGTTCTCTGCTTCAAGTTGAAGAAAAAATGCTCAAATTTCAGGTTTTATTGTTCTTTTTTCATTGTTAAATTATTGGTTTTATATGTAGTTGCATTATTGTTATTGTTTTGGTCTTATGTGTTGATTGTTGAGATTTTTATTTTGAAGAACAAATTGCTGAAAGCCAAGAGGATTTTTGCAAAAATATTTTCTAGAAAAAAAAAAGCTTCACTGGAAAATGTAGTTGAAGATTTACCAAATAAATATGAACAATGAATTCATTTTGAACAAAATGAAAATGACAAAAGTTACGTGAATGAAAACGAAAATTAAAGTGACCAAAGTGCAGGACATGATATTAAATTGAAGATACAGTGAATGAACTTGAATGTTCAAAATTTGGCATTTCGCAGAACAAATGAAAGCGAAAATCAGAAAAACTGAACCTGTCCTAGGCAGTGAACATTACCAAAAAATTATAATTTTCGTGATGAATTAGGCAGTGAACATTACCAAAAAATTATAATTTTCGTGATGAATTTGTCTATAGAGGGAAAGGGGTGCTCCAAAAAATATTGAAAAAAGTATCCTTTTTTTGTCGAAAAAAAAGTGTCTATAAATGGCACACTCTACACTTTGACCCTGGGCCTCAGATCACTCAGGATCAGCCTTGGTGCAAAGGATACTTTATGTTTCAAACTTTATAAAAGTTTACAAAACCTAATAGGTCGGATGAAAAGAAAGAGTAATTTAGCAATAGGATGTAGAGGAGTTTGTGTTTTTCTAAAACTTAGTATAAAGAGTGATTTAAGTATTGGAGTGAAAAAAGAAAAGTGTAGGATTTAAATAGAAAAACTCATAAAAAAAAAAAACGCGGAAAGCGGGAGAGAAAGCAGAGGCATGTGAGAAAAGCACGACGACCCTTGTGTTATGTGATAAACCACTTGTCTTGTCCATGTGTTTGCTTGGACTTGAATTTGTTACCAATCTGATTACCACCATTCCATCTGGAGGTTAGTTTCTGTTCCCTCACTAGACCAACGCTCGCACTTCAAATCCGACATATTTAATTATCGATTTATTTATTTATAAACGATTTTGAAGTTGTGGATTTCCCTGATGCTGGGGATGTAAAGAGGAATTGGCGTTGGAATTTAGTTATTAAGGCCCCATTCGATAGAGAATTCTGGGGTTGTTTTCTATTTTTATTTTCTGAAAACACCTGAATTCGTGTTCCATGATCAAGTTGAGAAAACGCAAAAAAAAACATTTTCTGAAATCAAATTCAAAGTGTAGTTATAATTTAGACCGAAAATGCAGATTCAACATGCCAAAAAAAGACCGCCACTACAGTTATAGCCATCCAGCCACTGAAACCACCACATACCCAGCCAAACCACCAGAGACCGTCGTCAAATCCAATCACTTGAACCAATATTAAAGAGGGGGGATTCCAACCTGACTTCATATACAAAAGAAAAGTTAAGCAAATTGAGAAAAAACAAGCAGAGGATCCGTGTTAGTAAAGTGTACTTATTAAAATTAAATTTATTTTATAATTTACTATATTCTATTTGATCATTTTATATTAGAGTAAATTAGTAATTTAATAAATTATTTGGTAATAAGGTGTACTCAGTTCATTTTAGGATTCGTTTAGCATCACTCGACAAAAATAACTATTTTTAATCACTTGAATTGAACTACAAATGCAATTTCATTATTTAAAAAATAAATAAATTTTGGGATTCGAACGTCGTTCGTAAGTAACAAAACCAAGATTAGATTGCCTTCCTACATCAAATGACAAACAAAATTGTTCAGCAAAAAGAAAACCACAAACAAATTAATTAATTAATTCAGTTGCAAAAAGGCAAAAGAAAAGACCCTGCAAAATAAATATTAAAAAAATACTGTATTTACGGGGGTTGCATTTAAAACGACAGCTTGCACTTGTGTGATGATACTACTTGACGCGTAACAGCTACTTTCCTTATAATACCCATTATACCCTCTTTCTCAGGTTCTCTATAAATATCGCCTACCCACCCCCACTTTTAGCTAGCTCTGTCCAATTCATCACACATTCGCTACTTTTTCTAGTGTCATTTTATTTCATCTAGGTTTTTTGAGTCTTTATCAATTAATTTCTGCTTGAAATTGATTCATTAATGGCTCCTCCTAAATCAAACCCTAAGATTTCAGTGTCCACGAAGACGAAGAGGGTTTCTAATGCTGTGAAGCCTCATAAAACTGTCAAGGCCAAGAGAGGCTCTACTCTGAACGAGAAGGCGAGTGAGCTCTCGAAACTTTGTGATATCGCCGTTTACATGACCGCTGTTGGGGCTGACGGCAAGATTGACTCGTGGCCGGAAAACCAACAAGATTTGAAATCGGTTGTGCTCAAGTACAAGAATCTGAGGAGGGGTTTGAAAGATCAAGTCGAAAAGGGTTCGTTCTCAGCGGAAATTGTTGAGGATCGAGAAATTGGGGATTTGGGTTTTCAAGATAACTGCTTGGGGTCCAAGTTAGATGCTTTGAACGAGAGGATTGGAAATGTGATGAGGAAGATGATGAAGATGAGCGATGATAGTAACTCCACTTTCATGGAACTGTACAAGAATATCACGGAGAGTAGTGTGGAACCGGATGCAGCATATCAACAACAACAAAAATCATCTCTTAATTTGAATCTTGATCCTGTTGATCTCATCATACCCACACCCAAAGCCAAACCTAATTTCATTGGTCAATTTCAGCAAGAAAAAGATTATCTTTCATCAATTCATGATCTCAGAGTACCGTATAATGGTTTCGAATTCGATCATTATTCTGTGGATACTAATGATTATCTCAGTTTGGTGTTGGGTGATGATCATAATGATCTGCAAGCTCAAAGTAGTAATTATATGGAGGGTTTGAAAATTGATGGGCATGATGTTGTTGCTGCTATGCCTAGTATGGATGCTGCTGATGATGACGTCAAGTTGCTGTTGAGTGATTGTGATATTGATATGATGCAAGATGATGTGCAATTTTGTGTCAATGACTTGATCGACATGTTGCTACAAGACCCACAACAGCAGCCTCATTCTGAATTTAAATGTACAATCCTAGATCTTAATTTCTAGTCTTGATCTGTAAATTTGTTGTTTCCCTGTACCTAAATCCAAAATCTGATGTATATTCTGGAATATTTTTGGGATTCGATGGAATGCAACTACTGTTTGTTTATCTCTATTATGTGTTTTTATTTTATTCAATCTACTTTCTCACCTTAAATGACAATGAAGAGCATAACCATTATTTTCATATTAAGACATCTTTTCTCAGTTTTGAAATTTTGAAAATAAAACTTAACTATAAATTCGAAATAAATATAAGGAAATAACAACAAGGAAAATTAAAAATATTTTACAAATGATCAAGTCTAGAACTTGGTTATGTCTCCTTAAGATAAAATTGCCTCTTAACATATATTTTTAGGATTTGCTTGGCAAACGTCTCCTAGGATACAACGATCGACTTCTTGTTAAAGTAGCACTACAATCCACAAGAAAAACGAACTTAAACTTGTGTATGAATTCTCTCTTACTAACTCACTATATTTCTGAACATATAATGCTATGAATGTACTAAAAACTACTATTGTTGGACGACAATTGGATGAATGAAATGTTGTAGGACCTTCTCTATTTATAGGCAACAATGTGACTGCAAAATATCAACAAATGTGTCTTTTCTTGTTACAACCATAAGCCAAGAAGTGCAATTTTTTTTTTTTTTGGGTACAGTGGAGGGCTAAAGCCCCAAACCAAAAGAAACTAAACTGAAACTAGACGAGGTCTAGCAACACCTCGAACATTAGCTTCTAACATGGTACTGAGAAAGGTCGGAGCCTCCTAAAACACATGGAGGCCAGGACCAAAATCATAACCCTTCGCAGCAAGGGCATTTGCAACATAGTTTTGTTCACGGAAATATATGCTTCACAGAGCAGCACCAATCCTCATGAATCTTCATTTTGCAACAATTGATAATACTAAAGAGAGAGTGAGTTGACACAATAAGACTTTTTAACAGAGCTATAGTAGAAGTAGCATCACACTCAATCTCCACCATGCGAAAACCAGTATCCCAAGCCATATTAAGCCCCCAGAAAAGCTCCCATAACTCAGCCTCAACTATGGAACCATAGCCTAGATTCACAAAGAAACCCTTGATCCAACTCCCACAAGAGTCTCTTAACAAGCCCCCAGCCCTTATAAGACCAGAGGAATTAATTCTGCTACCATCAGTGTTGATTTTACAAACACCAGGAAGAAGGGCCAACCAATGGAGATGAACAATGCTACGCTTAGGGAGAAAAGCCATTGGATTACAAGCTGAAAACCACTCCAAAGCACACTGATAAATAAACAGATGAAGCTCAGCAGGCAAAAGAAAATTATGATCAAAGACCACTTTACATCTCCATTTCTATATAAACCAAAGAAAGATAGCAAAAACCAAATACTAGGGCTGGCCATGGACAAGAAACCTCTTATATTTCAAGTTATACAAAAGCCAATCGTCATAATCATCCATCAATTGACCAAATTCCACTCTCCCAAACCCAAGTCTATTCCAAATAGCAAGAGTGACGGTACAATCCTTAAAGAGATGCACACAAGAATCCAAAAGACAATCACATCTAGGAAAAACAGCAGCATTAGTGAGCTTTCTCTTCAATCTTTGAGCTTTCGTAAGTAACTTCTTATGACACAAAACCCAGAGGATGGTCTTAACCTTTGGTAGAACATGAAGCTTCCAAATAAAATCCCATTTCCAATTAACACTACCCTCATCCAAAAAAAAAAGGTACTATAGGAAGTTTTTATAGAAAATTGGCCATTAGAGGTGGACTGCCAGATGCATTTATTCCCTCCACTACCATTGTACCCAGCATGAATACTAAGAATCAAGTTGACAATATTCATAGGCATGCATTCCACTAAGCAATTGAAATCCCAAACCCCATCCTCCAAAAAGTCACTAACATTTAATTGAAGCATGTCCTCATATAAATCAATTAGAGAAAATTGCTGCAAAGGATCACAACTAAGCCATCTATCAGTCCAGAACAAGATATTTAATACCTGTAGAAAGAACTTGAGCACTATATAAAATACCCCTCCAAACATTGGAGCTACTCTGGAACTACAAATCTTTAGTAGCAAGGATATCGCAGTGCCTTAGATACTTAGCATTAAACACTTGAGCCCAAAGACCTTGCTCATGTTGTAGCAATCGCCAACCAGTTTTAGCAAGAAGAGCTTGATTCATCCAAGCAGAATTCTTAATACCCAAACCACCAGCAGATTTAGGCTTACAAATAGTGTCCCAATTAACCAAGTGAACCTTCGCTTGATCAGTAGTATGCCCCCATAAAAAATTTCTATTTAACTGATCAAGTTTCTTACATACAAAAACAGGCAATTTAGCAGATTGCATGGAATAAATAGGGATAGCAGAAGTGATAGACTGCAAAAGGGTCAAACGACCAGCCATAGAGAGAGTATGGCTTTTCCAAGAAGATAACCTCCTTTGAACTCTATCAATAATCTCTTGATAAGTGGCTTTAATGACTCATGTATGAATAAGAGGAACACCAAGATACTTACCAGGACTAGTGGTGAGAGGGGAACCACATATAGTTGCAAGAGAATGAGCCAACTCATAAGAAGTATTTGGAGAAACATAGATCACAAATTTCTCAAAACTCACATTCTGACCAGAGAGACTACAAAACCCATCTAAACAATTCTTCATAGCAATAGCTTGATTGATTGAAGCTTTTCCAAAGAGAATTAGATCATCAGCAAAAAAGAAGATGAGAGATAAAATAGCCTTTTTGGCAGATCTGCACAGGCTTCCAAGCCTTGTCCTGAACAGACTACTGAATAACATGCGAAAGCTTCTCCATACACAAAATAAAGAGATAAGGGGAAAGAGGGTCCCCTTGCCGAATGCCACACTTAGGAGAGAAAGTATCAGTTAATTCACCATTGAGAATCGCCTTATATCGCACAGAGTTAATACACTGCATTAAAAGCTCAAGAATTCTACCACGAATCCCAACCTTCCAAAGCACTTCTCTAATGAGAAGTGCAATGTTTCAATTACTATAAAACAATGCAACTTAAGCCAAGAAGTGCAATGTTTCAATTTCTATGAAATAATGCAACTTTTCCCATATGAAACAATGCAACTTAAGCCAACAAGTGCAATGTTTCAATTTCTATGAAACAATGCAACTTTTCACATAAATTATTATTATTTTATTTACAAACAAAATAAACAATATTTTATTTTTCCTCAGTTAAGAACATGACTATTCCCAATTGATACATACCGATTCGTAAAAGTCATGTACTTAAAGTTACAGGTCCCACAATTTAATTTCCATTAAATTATTAAAAAATTAATCATAAATATTATAATTTTCTAACAGCAAGTCTGAGTGGGAACAAATTCAACACTCCTGCTATTTGAAAAACCTATGATAAATCTCCTTTAAAAACATGAATCAAAGAAAAACATCAATTGTTAGTTTCTCAACAAATACAATTGCAAACATGAGAGCCCTTTAAGTCATGTGGAGCGCGTCTATAACAAAAATGTTAGAATGTCACAATATAATTTAATGAGGGTAGATTAACAAAATTTGCTACATTACAAAAATAAATCACGCCTAAGTAATTAAGGGAAAGTTGTTACTAGTCACTCTGCTCACATTCCTCTCTCCCCATTACACCTTCATTCTTCTCTTTTTATTTTTAAAATTCTAAAATTTCATTTTATCTTTCTATGTACATATATATGTATTAGTCAATTACATTTACCCTAATTGTCATTTGAAATTTTCTTTAGAAGCCAAAAATCAATTGAAAAAATGGAGGAGAATGAAAAAAAGAAGAAAGGATAATCTAACCTAGTAACCGCACACTGAAAGAATGAAGCAACAATATTAAAGAGGGGGGATTCCAACCATGAGTTCATATACAAAAGAAAAGTCAAGTAGATCGAGAACAAACAAGCAGAGTATTCGTGTTAGTATGGTGTACTTAATAAAATGACATTCGTTTCATAATTCAATAGGTTATTTTATATTAGAGTAAATTAATTCAATAAATAGTTTGATAATATGGTGTACTCAATTAACTTTTTACGATTCGTTTAGCATAACTCTAAAAAAATAACTACTTTTAAACACTTGAATTGAACTACAACTGGAATTTCATTATTTTAAAAATAAATAAATTTTGGGATTCGAACTTCCTTCGTGAATCGTAAGCAACAAAACCAAGATTAGATTGCCTTTCCTACATCAAATGACAAACAAAATTTTTCAGCAAAAAGAAAACCACAAACAAATTAATTAATTAATTCAGTTGCGAAAAGGAAAAAGAAAAGACTCTGCAAAATAAATATAAAAAAATACGGGGATTGCAATTAAAACGACAGCTTGCACTTATGTGATGATACTACTTGACGCGTAACAGCTACTTTCCTTGTAATACCCATTGTACCCTCATTCTCAGGTTCCTTATAAATACTGCCCTACCCACCCCCTCTTAGCTACCTCTGTTCATCTCATCACAATCGCTAGATTCGCTACTTTTTCTAGTTGTGAGTCTTTATCAATTAATTTCTGCTTGAAATTGAGTCATTAATGGCTCCTCCTAAATCAAACCCTAAGATTTCAGTGTCCACGAAAACGAAGAGGGTCTCTAATGCTATGAAGCCTCATAAAATTGCCATGGCCAAGAGGGGCTCTACTCTGAACGAGAAGGCGAGCGAGCTCTCGAAACTTTGTGATATCGCCGTTTACATGACCGCTGTTGGGGCTGACGGCAAGATTGACTCGTGGCCGGAAAACCAACAAGATTTGAAATCGGTTGTGCTCAAGTACAAGAATCTGAGGAGGGGTTTGAAAGATCAAGTCGAAAAGGGTTCGTTCTCAGCGGAAACTGTTGAGGATCGAGAAATTGGGGATTTGGGATTTCAAGATAACTGCTTGGGGTCCAAGTTAGATGCTTTGAACGAGAGGATTGGAAATGTGATGAGGAAGATGATGAAGATGAGCGATGATAGTAACTCCACTTTCATGGAACTGTACAAGAATATCACGGAGAGTAGTGTGGAACCGGATGCAGCATATCAACAACAACAAAAATCATCTCTTAATTTGAATCTTGATCCTGTTGATCACATCATACCCACACCCAAAGCCAAACCTAATTTCATTGGTCAATTTCAGCAAGAAAAAGATTATCTTTCATCAATTCATGATCTCAGAGTACCGTATAATGGTTTCGAATTCGATCATTATTCTGTGGATACTAATGATTATCTCAGTTTGGTGTTGGGTGATGATCATAATGATCTGCAAGCTCAAAGTAGTAATTATATGGAGGGTTTGAAAATTGATGGGCATGATGTTGTTGCTGCTATGCCTAGTATGGATGCTGCTGATGATGACGTCAAGTTGCTGTTGAGTGATTGTGATATTGATATGATGCAAGATGATGTGCAATTTTGTGTCAATGACTTGATCGACATGTTGCTACAAGATCCACAACAGCAGCCTCATTCTGAATTTAAATGTACAATCCTAGATCTTAATTTCTAGTCTTGATCTGTAAATTTGTTGTTTCCCTGTACCTAAATCCAAAATCTGATGTATATTCTGGAATATTTTTGGGATTTGATGGAATGCAACTACTGTTTGTTTATCTCTATTATGTGTTTTTATTTTATTCAATCAACTTTCTCACCTTAAATGACAATGAAGAGCATAACCATTATTTGCAAATGACAAGGCTTTTTATTTGATATCCAAGAATGAAATTGATTATACAATGTAACAGGGAAAAGTTGTCCAAACCGATATGAGCAAAGAACACAGGGTTTACAAAGTCATGTTCATAACCTAAATTATCCTTTAGGAGTATCAATTACAGTCTTAAGGTCTCCAAATGGAGATGCAAAGATGCCATAGATTGTCCAAGCAATTGGAGACCCCCACTAGTACCAACTCCACCACACTGGGATTAGCTTCAAATTTCAGCATGAATTGTTATTATTATGGTTGCAATGATAAATTAAGACGACAATTATCAGACTTGAAAATATGAAGAATGACCGAGTTTCAAATGACATGCCGGCCTGGGCAATGAGGAAACCAGAGAACAAGTTCCAGAAGCTCTTGCAGAAAGACGAAAGGCTTGCAGCAATTTGATGGCCAGGAGTTGTGCAATCACTATCATCCCATAAATTGAGTACGTAAAACACATGAATATGGTGTAATTCTTAAATCTATGCTTCTTAGTTTAATTTCTGTTGAATTTATATCTGCTTGATTATTTGTCATGCTGGAAACATGCATGTTTAACACATAAAGATTCAACTATCTTCTCTTACTTGGCCAACATATATAGTTGAGCTATCATCAATCTTGATTTCTACTGTTTCGTTGCTGAGTTGGATACTAAGTCTGCTTAATCATAATGGTTTTTACAAGCTTCTCTGTGATTTATTTATCATGGTCCAAGGTGAGAGCCTTTCAACATCACAACAATTTGTACTTGAGAAATTGATTGCTCACGCGTGCCTCTCCTCAGCACACATGAACCTCAACAAGCAGTTCAGGTACCTCAAATATCCTGGTAGAAAGCACAACATGTACCCTTGAAAATTTCAAAGCTATTCTGTCAAGTTCTTCTCTGCCTCAAAATAACTGTGTTCATTTGCTGCGCGAAGCCACACTGCTACAAGCTATGATATGTACAATAGAGAATGATATTTCAATTGTATGTAAAGATAGTTATTCTCTCATTTCATATACAATAGGGAATAGTATCATGTTACTACTTCCGTTACTGCAATTCTCCAAGTAAAATATTCTGTTCCTGCAATTATCGCACCCTACGTTGTTCGTCAGCTCACCAATCTTTAGTATATGTAATTCTTAAGCTCGTTTTTCTGTCTTCTTTATTCCTCTTTTAATTGCTTAAATGTTCTGGAAAACAGAAGAGTCGCGAATTCATTGTTCTCATTTACCCAATTCTCCCCTTACAAACCACATGTGCATTACAACCCTTGAGCATTTCTTTAAACTTAAAGTTATTCTGGCTTGAAAAATAATAATAACTGACTTCAATGTTCCAGGAAGCCAACCTGCTAGAATGTTAAATTATTGATTAATGTCCTTGTTGTGCTCTCGGATAAAATCAGCTCTGGTTTCTGTCAGTGAAAATGTGCTCGAGCGCGTTTTGTTAGAAACTGTTTTTTTTTAATGTGTTCAGTTTGTAAGGCCTTTAAGAAGCCAAGTTGCTTCTTATCTGGTTTAGCTACTTAGAAGTAATTGCTTATAGATATAATCTGCTTTTACTTTAGTTTGTGAGAATTGGAGTGTGTGCCAATTGTGAACACATCTCCTATATATGTATCTAAGAGAGGAAAACCTCTTAACAAGTTTTATCAATCAGAAATATATGTGAGAACCAAGTCTGGAGTTTTCAGACCTCAGAGTTCAACTTATTCTTTGTATTTTCTCTTCACTTATATTTTACATAAATTTCAACATAGAAGCCATGATTCTTACAATAAAGCCTTTAAATTCCTGGTAGTGAAAGTTATGGATTGAATGTTGTTCTCCGGTATAGAGAGACAACGATCATCAACCTATAAAAGCATGCTGTGTGGTTGCATTTTTATGAGGGATTGAGAAAAGCTCTTGCCTTTTTGTTTCATTAAATATATGTTGCTTTTGCGCTTAATCACAAAATGTGCGATTTTACGGAAGTAGAACAGTTTGATAATGGTATATAGCATCTACTAGCTCATTATGTTTAAAAGCCAATTATTTTGTTCTTGTTTCAATGTTTGTTTACTGTCTGTTTTCTTACAGTTAGTTAGATCTTATATGACAGGTTTTACATTGGTGTCCTATGGACTATGTTTTGAGTTTCATTATTAAAGTTGTCTTGGGTGAAAAAGATACTTGAAAAAAAAGAAGTCAAACTCTGCTGATGAGGACAGACAATTTTGAAGGGTGCCAAGGCAGTCACCAGGGTAACACAATTTTTCCTATCATGAAGTACCTTGTAGAGTGACGATCTTTCAAGTTTCGGTTAAGTTTGTCAGTTCTAGAATGAGGTCACATTACAGAGATTTAAAGTCAACTTTGTGAGCTCTAGTTTTAGAATTGTAGTGTTGTAAGATTAGATAAATGCTTCATAATGTTATGTACTTCTGGTCTCTGTTTTCATGCATTAATTGCTTCGATCTAGTTTGCCTATTCGAGAAAGAGGTCACTGTACAGAGATTAAAAGTCAACTTTGTAGAAGTTGCTGAGTTTTCTTTTTGGAAATTGTTTTTGTCTTCAGAAGTAACATTTTGGTTCTTTGTGGAACGTGACTTGAAAGAAAGAACTGTCATAAAGTTTCAGAGAAGTCTCTTTGTTGCCCAATGTTGCAGCCTATAAAGAAAGAACTGTCTTGTATTCAAAGTTTCAAATGACAAAGCTAATGTACATGCTTGTAATTGTCTGAAAGAATCAATCATCTACAATCAACAATTGAAGAATATTTGACGCACTTATGAAACAATTTTGGCTATAGTAGGTTTGTAATGAAGATGTTCTTCTCCAAGCAAGAGTGCCCTTAGAATGGCCTCACACAAACCAGCATAATGCACAATCAAATGCCCACCGTCAGGAACTTCATGATACTGAATCCACGGTAGCTTAAATGAAATATATCTTTGAAGTTGAAATGGCACAACCTTATCTTCATAACCTTGCCAAATATGAACAGAGCTCTGGTTTTGGGGGAATGGATTGCTGAGATCCATGGGGTCGAAATCCCAACGGCTGAAAGCCAATTTGAAGTCATGATGCAGAGTATCAAAAACCCCTTGTTGTTTTAACTTTTCCTTTAGGTGCAAACATAAACATTGTTAAATCATGCGACAGAAGTTAATATATGAAAATGTTACTTATAGAAAGCAGCTTCTTACTACCATACAGCATTGAGTGAAATTTCCCACTTGGTGTCTCAGTTTCTATTACAGTATCAACCACCATACCACAAACAGATTTGGAGACAGAAGATATGGTTACCTGAGAAAGCATTGGGAAGCCTGGAATTGTTTTGAGGACTTCTATGTCTCTGCTGTTGAAGAATACCGGATTTCTTTCCAGGACAGAAGTTGAAGGGAGCCATTTCTGAGTCACCCACCACCGCAGTAGTCCAGGGGCAAATTCTGCAAAGAATAGTCCCCATTTGATAAGTTTTCTCCTGTAATCATCCTTTATCAGATGGTCAGGAAGAGAAGGCCACCTATAATTGATAACTGGAACTACCAAAGCCACACCTGCTAGCCTACACAAACATATTTGATATAAAAAGTTCGAAAACTCTTCATTTTGAATCAAGTAGAAAGTTATGAACCTTGAATCTGTAAGTGAGTGTTTTACCTGTGTGGTATATGTTTGATGCAACTCCAGGTGGGATATGATCCCATTGACACTCCAATCACATAAAATTTCAATCCTAACTCTAACTGATCAGCCAGTTCTTCGATGTCAAGGGCTTCACTCTTGACCGAACGCTTTGGATTTGGATCACTTTCTCCATAACCAGCACGATCATATAGCAGAAAATATATCCCCAACTCATCTATTAATTCCTGGAAACTGAAGCACTGTGAGTGCACCTTATTTTGACATTTTTCTATATAATTTGAATTAGGATTTTTCTTGTAAACCAAGTGTAAAATTGAATTGATAGAGCTCCTAAACAAACAAAAGAAAACCACTTTACAAGCATAATTTTCTGAGTGTATGATAAAAGTTGCTTTTGCAGGTCTTTCAGCAGTTTCTTTCAGATTTATAAATGTTTCAATTCAGAAAGCTGTTTCACAACAGATTTTTCAAATTTCAGATATTCCCTTTCCAGGGTTCTAATATGACTCCAGATTCCTAGTTTACATCATTTCTCAAAAAACTTCCCTCATTTCCTCAAAATTATTATCTATGTTGAACTTGGATTTGAATACAACTTAATTTGCTAAAGCGTCAGAGCAAAATAAGAAGATGGTTGGGTTGGGAAAAGAGAGATACTTGGGGTGCCAGGAAACTCATTTCCTTGGAGCTTCCAAAGCCATGAACAATGATGATCTTGTAGTTTGCTTTGTTCTTGGGGACCCCACTTTCTCTATAAGCCAGATACCTTCCATCAGCAAGCCTGATTCTTGGTGAAGCTGGAGGAAGATCTTCAGAAACAGCAGCAGTCTGTGCAGTGTTTGAAACCATCCCTGAGAAAACAAAACAACAAAAGAGAAGGGTGGATCTAATTCATTCATTTCAACTTTCATGGACCCAAAAATTGAATGGGAAAAAGAAATGAAAGGAAAAAAATATTTGAAAACTCACCTGGCATGATGTTATTTGGGATTCTCTCTTGGCCTGATGGGATTTCAAATGTATAAGTTTTTCTTTTTCTTTGTGTTTGACTTGTAGATGCTTGCTGGGTTTTCACTTTTTATCAGTACAGTGGGAGCAGAGAAGGTTTTTTGACAGTTTGATGCTGAGGCGTGTACCATTTGTTACTTGAATAAATTTTGACACACCTGGATATACTTTTGAATGTTCCGCTGATGGGGGTATCTTGCTACAATTGACCTTCTCCTGGTTATAAGACTTGAGAGGCGTCACGAAAGCAGGCCCATAAATAATGCCACCTGTAGTATACACTACCAATTGCCATCTGTAGTATACCCCACCAATTGCTATCTACACCCCTTGCTTCTAAATTTCTCCCATTTTTCCCCTCCCTCTACATCTATTCTTCTAAATTTCTCCTATTTTACGCCTCCTTCGTCCCCTCTTAGATTCATGTTCATCCTCTATTTTTCTTTCTTTTTCCCTCTCTCCCACATCACACCCTTTTACCCTAGCCACCACCAACGACCACCCTAAATCCGGCGACTAACAGTCGTGAGTTTGGTGACCCACCACAACTTCAACTCTAATGACCCCAACATAAACATTGTAGAGTTCAAAAGATGAGTCATTTTAAATTTTGGCTCTATTCTAGAAGAAGTTTTTGAGTGTTGTGGTCACATTGTCATGTAGTGTCATTAATCTACGAACATGGGTGGACGACAGTGTTCAATGTAATTGACCTAGAGTATAGTATTAATAAATAAATATACGTATTACAATATGAGTGGATTGGTAACACCACATGGTAGTGTGACAGTCACACTCAATCCTACTCTAATATTAATGAGTATTATAGATTCAACCAAAATTTGTTCTCTAATAGATGATCGAAATCAACTCTTGAAGTCTTTTAAGAAAAAGGAGTCACTATAGTTGAGAAGATTTAGATTGTTGATTGAAAGAAAAAATATTTTAACAAATGTAATAAACTCAGAGCGCGCGTCTGACACTAACTTATTGTCGTCGTGCATGCTAAACGTTAAGGGCTCGTTTGGTACACAGGATTGTCTTGGCTTGGCTTGGCTTGGCTTGGCTTGGTCTAAGTTGGATAACACTTATCCTGCGTTTGGTGTACACTTGGACTAGGACTAGATTTTTTTATTTTTTCAAAACTATCTATGTATAAATACATATATTATGTATGTGTACATATATATTTTATAATATATGTATATTATAAATAATATAAACATATGTATGTATATATATATATATATATATATATAATATTATAAAATACACATACATGTATATACATGTATATATATATTATATTATATTATATTATAAAATACATATATATATATATATATATATATATATACATACATTATACATATATAATATATGTGTATATAGGTGTATATATGTATATTATAATATATACATGGGTATAATACATACATATATATATACATGTATATATGTATATTACAATATATATAATATATATGTGTATATATGTGTGTATATGTATACTATAATACATACATGGGTATAATATATATATTACATATATACACGCATGCTATTATTATAATATTAATATGTATATCTGTATATGGGTATATTTTAATAATAATATACATGTATATATGTATATGTATATGTATATTATATATATTATATATGTATACATGTGTATGTATATATATACATATATACATATATTATATATTTATGTGTATATACATGTATATATGTACATTATAGTATATGTGTAAGTAAGTTTAATAATAATAATATATGTTATTAATTTTACAATATAATATATGCATTTTATACATTGATGAGCATTGGGACTAGCTAATCCTCCATTTCCACATGGGATTAGTAGTCCCCTCCTAAGGAGGTGTTTTTGGTGGGCCCGGTATTAGCAATCCCATCTAAGATTAGGATTAGATAAAACAAACATGGTACTAAATTTAGTCCAAACCAGTCCAAGCCAATCCTGTGTACCAAACGAGCCCTAAAACTACAAAACGTTGCTACGCCTGTGGTGATATGCCGCCACCTCATGTCGACACACACTCAGAGGTGTTCCTAAACAACACCATTCACATTATTGGAATCTATAGATTTTCCCTTGGTGAGAATTTTAAGAAGGTTATTCTCGCATCTTAAAGTCTCACATTATTGTACTCTTTAAAAGTGATGAGTAAATTTCTTTGCATAGCTGGTTGATTGTGAGATCGAAGCAGATTGCCTGCTACAATTTGGTACTCAGATCATGTCCATGTGCCAGCGCACTTCCTCTGTCAGTCAATTAGGCAATCGAGCCGACTGATGTAATAATAGCCCCTGCCTAACAGCACACGTTAGCTGGTTAAAGCTTGCAGGAAAATAAGAAGAAAAAAAAAAGCTTTACAAAAAATAAAAATAAAAATAATAACAAAAGAAAAGAAAATATTGAAAATAATGAAAATTTGTTTTTTAAACAAATGATTAAAAATTGTTTATTCGTCCAAGACGTGTTAACAAATGATTGATACAAATAAGAGCATTCATGATTCTAGGTTTATACCCCATCGTCATAATATTCTTGCATTTGTAGTTTCTTGCGGGACTCTGGTGCCTTGCTTTGAGCGGGACCCTAAAGCATTTACTACACTGTCAGTCTGTCACACTCAATAAAATATTTTGGTTTATAAAATTTATTTCTTAAATTTAAAAATGTATTTGCTGACCAGCTTAATCATGAGTGTAGCATCACCATTCCATTAATAAGTTGTCACTTGGCCTTCTAATAAGTTAGCCATAGTGATTACAAATTTAAAATAATTTATATATGCAAATGTGAGTTAGGCTAGTTGGTCAGGGCAGTGAGTCTGCCCCATTGCATCCAAATTCAAATCTCTCATTCCATAAATTAGATTAATTTAGAGTAGTTAGATTTGTACTTATATATATATATTTTTAAAAAAACCTTAATGAAGAATAGCGAGCCAGTATTAAAAAACAAAAATTATAATTTCTACCATTATCCTCCTCTTCCCCTAAATTTGGAATCCATGGCAGCTCTATAGAATATATCCTGTAAGAAAAAGGAAAGAAATTGAGATATTTATTCAAAAATTCATTTTAGCACGATATATTATACAAAAACTCATATAGAGCATATTTGGAGAAAAGAAAAAATCAAAACTAGCCACTTGTTATTTTTTAATTGGTTCTTAGTGTGTTAAAATTTATAAGAACCAGTTAAAAAATAAAAAGTGTCTAGTTTTGAGTTTTTCACTCTAAATAGGCTATTTTGTATATTATATCATACTAAAATAGATTTATTAGTGAGATTCTCGAAATTCAGATATTTGCCGTTACTCATCATTCATGGTTGAAAGACTTATTTTGTTCATATGGGGGGTTGCAGGACCGCTGGCACGAAGATACTTGAATCAGTAACCAAGTATACATCATACATTGGTGGCTAGCATTATTGATCCAAAAATTAATATTATATCTTGAAATTATCTTGCATTTTTAAATATTAGAAAGGAAATCTTGGGCTTGGCTTTGAAGATTAAAAATACTTTTAAGTCACACAAGAAATCAGATAAAACATACAAAAAATATACCCAAAAAAAGTCACATCAGAAAGCGACTCTCTTGGGCCGAAGAATAAATGAAAAGGAAAGAAAAGAAAATTAAATTACTCGTGTGGGAGCTCCGTGTATTGCTTTTCTCTCTAAATAGATTACGTAAGGAGCTTTGTGTGGGATACGAAGGACTAGGGGTGGACATCGAAACCGAAGAACAAGACAACCGAATGAAACTGGGCCCAAAAATACTAAGTTGACCAAAACGTCAAACTCAGTTCAAAATACCGAACCAAATCGATTTTGGCCAGTTACGATTCTAGTACGGGACTAGGTAACTCTCAAAGTTATGTTGCAAAAGAAAAAAAATTCACTTCGATTGCAGTAAAGGCAAACAACTTTTGGGTGGGTTTCTTTTTTTCTTTTTTTCTTTTTTTTTCTTTTTTGGGTTAGAGGGAAAATTTATTTAAAAAGGGAAGTACAAGGGCAATTACACAAACGTGAACTCAAAACAATGAGCCCAAGAAAGACACAAAGAGGCTGAAGGCTCACAAGAAAGCCAATCAGAGCCTACAACCAGGCAAAAAGCCCAATCCACACTTAAAGTTTTGTCAATTAGCACAGTAGTAATAAGCTGATAAATTTTTTATTATTTTGCGATGTAACCATGACTTTACACAGAAGAACTTTTCTACATATATATGAAGCACATTGCAGCATTCAAGAAAATAGTTGCTCCAGAAACATCAACAGTTTACTCAACAACATACCTATAGATATTAGGCCTGCTATCAACATAGGAGCTTATTCTCCAAGCAAAAGTGCTTTTAAAACAGCTTCACATCGATGACCCTCAAAAATAAGAAAATGGCCATAATCAGGAACTTCATGATAACGAATCCAGGGAAGCTTCTCTGCAATATAGCGGTTTAGTTTATAAGGAATGATCTTGTCTTCAAGGCCTTGCCAAATGTGAACTGAGCCCTCATTTTCAGGGAAAGGATTTTTCAGGTCCGACGGGTCGAATTCCCATTTTGCATAGCCAGCCATTATGTCTCGGAACAGAGATTCGTGGTCTCCTTGCTGTGTTATCTTTTCCTGAATTTATAAACATACACAAAAGACACCGATGGTTACGTAAGGATTATCTCCTATGAATTCTAGTTTCAAAACTATAAAATTAACAGAGAACATGTTTTCAAAATTAAGTCAAACTAGTAAATCCTGCAGCAGAATATTTTTGTTCATATTATTTGATCCACTACCAAAACAAAGTACCCAAAACAGACCATCCTCCCACAGGTAATTTAACCTCATAAGCTATGAACTCAGATCCAGAAATGCAAGTATGTGAGGTATGATGTGTTAGTATATAAAGCAAATGTTTACTCACATTCCACTTAACCTTAAACAGTCCTAAAACAACAAAATTTGACATTAAAAGATTCCAAAACCTCCAATTGTAATTGCAAGAAGCGAAAAGAAAACGGCCGATTTGGTACTGTGGGGGAGATAATGAGAAAATTTGAGTATACCTGACCAACGCTTGTTGCTTCTGAGACTTTCTGCATCATCTCTAAATCTGCACGGCTGAAAATTGAGTTATTTCCAGACAACATACTTAGTGAAGGGAAAAATTTCTGAGTCATCCACCAATGGAATAACCAAGGGGCGTAATGTGCAACTCGGAACGCCCATTGATCTGATACCGGGAGACGGCTGAGGGACTCTCTTGATAGATTAGCAGGAACACAAGGCCACCAGTAGTGCACAAAAGGAACTACCAGGGAAGCTCCAGACAATCTGCAAATGATTTATCGATAACATAAGATGCAAGCTTTCTGAATATAGACAATAAAGGTTCAGCAAAAACTTTATTGAAAGGAGAAAATAGGAAAAACTGGTAGGCAGTTGTCATGCCTGTGTGGTATGTATTTCAAGCAACCCCAAACAGGGTAAGCTCCCATTGAGATTCCGATTACATAAAACTTAGACCCAATCTGCAACTTGTCAGCTAGCTCTTGAATATCGAATGCTTCGCTCTTGACAGAACGCAATGGATATGGATCACTGTCTCCATAGCCTGCTCTGTCGAAGGACAGGAAATATATGCTCAACTCCTCTACAAGTTCCTGACAATCGAAAGCGAATACAAGAGGGGATGAGAGAGAGAGATATACACTAATGGTGCAATGTACACTAGAATGTAAACATTTAGATATGAAACATCTCCCAAATTGGGATAATAGAAAGACCAGAGAGAAGTTGCATATTAGCATTCATGTCTAGTACTATCAATTATCAATATAATTACGCATGATCAATCAAAAGCATATAGAAGGCATTCATGACCAGTATATCAACTCAGTGTTGCAACATATCCCTCCCAATACTGGGAAAAGTTATGACAAGGCATGCAGGATTTAAAAGAAGAGTTGAAAAAAATACTTGAGCAACAGGTAAACTCAAATCTTTGGAAACTCCAAAGCCATGAACAACAATGATCTTGTGTTTTGCCTCTTCTTTTGGAACTCCAAACTCCCTGTAGGCCAAATGCCTACCATCACTGAGCTTCACTCTTGGTGAAGTAACAGGAGGACCACCAGGCGATCCGCATATTTTCGGAGGGGGAGGCTTTAGTGCTTGATAAGCCCACCCTAGAAGACCCACTGTCAAAGCTATTGCCACTGGTACAATCATTTCTGGGAGAAAATAGTAACCATAAAACATATCATGTTAGTAACAGTCATAGAATATATATAGATAAGAATCAACTGATAATATTCGTTTTTGGTAAGTGGTACAACATGATATATCCTTTCTAGATTAGGTAACTTGCTCAGTTGAATCTGTTCAGATTTAATCCCTCAAATCAGATGATAAAGTTACATGTAATTTCAGTCAACGTACCCAAATCAAAGTATTTATATCAGGAAAGCTAAAACTAAGTGCTCATATCTCTGAACATAGAAAGTGGCAATTGCATACAAATCAGAATTTCAGAAAACTATAGCAGAGCAGCACAACTAGCATGAATTGAAAAGAAAAATAGAAAGAAATCAATAAACCCACCTGAAAAAAGTTGAAAAGAAGCGGGTCTGGCTCTGTTCCTTGTGCTGTGAGTGAGCCCTGGCTCAGGAAGCTGAGACCTTCTTGGTCAACCCACCTAGAAAGTGAATTTGGGAGAAAATCAGATATTAACAAAAAGAAATAAATAAATCTGAAAAAGCATGGAAGAAATCAAAATCCCACCGAAGGAAAATTGGATGGGTGTGGCTCTGTTTCTAGTGTGCGCCCTTGCAGAGCTGAGACCATATAGCTGAATCGCTCATCTCACCTAACCTTTTCCCACTAAAAAGCACAGTTTCTATTCTAAATACAGATAACACAAGAGAATAAGACCCACAAGGGAACATAAACCACAATCTCACATGCAATAATATTCTTTTGTTTTTTCTTTCCCTGGAAACAAACAAGGTGAAGCTAAGGCGTGCAAAACATGCATTCTATTTTTGTTGGGAATTGGGATAAGATAGTTGAAACAATTAACTCAAACAAAACCAGCAAATAACCCAAATAAGAAAAATATCAATCGTACGCTACTAAGCTTACTTGCTTGGTGCTTCTATTTATGTTACAAAAGAGAAAAAAAAAACAATGGGATTGCACATTTGCACATCAATTATTTATGTATTTACGTGATTTATGTGATTTTTCAGTCTATCTTTCTCACTCACTTGTCACTTCCAATCACATTTAAATAGAAATGTAATACTCAAATCCATAATCAACTTTGGATTTGAACACAAAGAGGAAAACATAAAACATGTGACTACATGATTTTGTTCTGCCCACCTGTCAGTTTGCCTTGATATTATCTATTTTCACATGGTTTGCCTTCAAGCCTACTTCAAAGAGTGGCAATAATCATATATACATATGCCTCACGACGTGAGTAACATGTGATGGGTTAGTCTAAATAAAGGAAAATTACAAGGAGACAATATTTTATATACCATCTTGTGAAGTAGATAGATAATAAATATCTAACAAGGTACACATTCATTTTGTGGGCGACTGAACTTCCCTTCTTTGCATCTAAGGTACAGATTGGGTGTACTAGCGTATTTATCGTGAGAACACATATTTTGGCAACCAATAGATGGGTGACACATGATAAAAGGAATATTCTTTTAGTTAACTAATTACTCTAATTAAATCATATTTAATTAGGGAAATTATCTTTAATTTAAAATGAGAATATCCCCCCAAATCAAGGATGAGATTTCCATAAAATCTCCTTGATTAATTCCAATCTCCTATTTATGGGTAAGAATAATCCTAACCAAATAAGAATTATTCTTCAAACCCTAGCACATAAGAAGCCTATAAATACATGACTAGACAAGACATTCAAGGTAACTTTTTCTCACCCGAAAAACCCTACACAAATTCTATGACAATTGTATAGCCAATATTAATATATATTTGAGTTAGTGTCTTTTAAGGGTAGTTAGGTCTTTTACTTATCTAGGGCATCTTTATATGCCTATATATTCTAAGCTTACAACAGTTTTATTATTTTGATTGTTTTGTGAATATATTGGCATTCTCTGCTTCTGCTTGAATTGTTCACATGGTATCAAAGCAATCCTCCTGGGTTGCTGCTGGTTTTTTTGTTCTTCCCCCCTTATGCCATCTTGATTCGTGTTGTTGTGTTCCTTGTTGATTTGCTGCTGCGTTTTTTTGGTGTTTGCTGCTTTTGTCTTCTTGGTTTTTCCTCTATTTTTGGGTTTCTGCTGCTTTTGGTTCTTGTCTCTCCTATATTGCTTTGCACATGGCTAGTGAAAAAGATGATTCTCTTCAAGCTATCAGCGTCAAATTGCATGGCAGTAATTATTTTTATTGGGCTTATGTTATGAAGAACTTTCTAATGGGAAAAGGAATGTGGGGCTATGTCTCTGGCGATATTGTTGTCCCATATGATAAAAAGGCAGAAAAGTATGCTGAATTGTTGAGTATGTGGCAGATGCAAAATTCTAAAATCATGACTTGGATCAATAATTCTGTGGACATCTCGATCGGTATGCAACTTGCAAAATTTGGTACATCTAAGGAAATTTGGGAACACTTAGAAAGATTGTACAAGGGATCCAACTTTGCTAAACGTTATCAGTTAGAAAGTGATCTTTGAGCCATCAAACAAGGAGATAAAAGCATTCAAGATTTTTATAATGTTATGACTGGACTTTGGGATCAACTTGCACTGACTGAACCTTCTGTACTTAGCTTTATTGTACATACAGAGAAGAGCAGCGCCTTGTTCAATTTCTCATGGCTCTCCGAGATGAGTTTGAAGCTCTTCGTGGTTTTATTCTTCATCGTAATCCCCTTCCTTCTGTTGATTCTGTTCTTAATGAATTATTAGTTGAAGAGGTTCGCTTAACATCCCATGCTGGCACGGGTCTTCTTCCTTTGCCAAACCAGACAGTCTTTGCCGCCCAATCCCGGCCCTTTCCTCCTTCACAAAATAAGCCACGCCCCAGAGTTGCAGCTGATGAATGTGCCTTTAGCAAAGAAAAAGGTCATTGGAAATCTCAATGTCCTGTACTCCGTAATAAGAAGTCCCAACCACAACAAGTCTTCCCACCCAAACAATCTCCAATAGCTGCAGCCTGCAGTTGTTTCATCTCATTGCGAATCTTCCGCCAGTCCTACAATGTCGCTTACTGCAGAGCAATTTTAGAAGCTTTGTTCTACCCATCAACCTATTGCCTTGTCCATGATTTCCCATTCTTCAAGTTTGCCTCCCTCATCTTCTTCAGGTATTTCCCTATCCACTTGGGTCTTTGACTCAGGCGCTACACATCATATGACTAGTGATCTGTCATTGTTTACTTCATTGTCTTCTTTGTCTATGTCAATTTCTGTTTTGACTGCCAATGGCACTTCTATGTCATTGGCTGGTATCGGTTCTATCACAACTTCTAGCCTATGTCTATATGATGTCTATTATATTCCCCAACTCACCTTGAATTTGATTTCTATTAGTCAATTATGTGCTTCTGGCTATGTTGTTCAATTTTCTTCTACTTCGTGTTATGTACAGGATCCTCACTCCAAGAAGTTGATTGGGATAGGCTGTAGAGAGGGAGGATTATATGTGTTGGAGAAGCTCCAGATTCCTGCCTTGATGGCTTCGTCTATTGATTTGTCTTCCTTTTGTATGATTCCTAAGTCGTCTAATTTTTACCTATGGCATTCTCGTCTTGGTCATGTCTCTGGTTCTCGTTTGAAATATTTAGTTTCTACAAGAGCTTTAGGCAATTTCAATTGTCATGACATTTCAGATTGTAGTGGTGTAAACTTGCCAAATTTTCTGCATTACCTTTTACTAGAAGTTCTTCTATTTCTTTAGCACCATTTGATTTATTCACTCTGATGTGTGGGGCCCAGCTCCTATTTCTAGTAAAGGGGGTGCTAGATATTATGTTTCTTTTATTGATGACTATTCTCGTTATTGTTGGATTTATCTTATGAAACATCATTCTGATTTCTTTTCTATCTTTCAAAATTTTCGCGCCCTTGTTCATACACAATTTTCTACTGTCATTAAATGTTTTCAGTGTGACTTGGGTGGTGAATATACCTCTCATGCTTTCACTGACTTGCTTGCCTCAGATGGTACCACACACCAATTCTCTTGCACGGCCACTCCTGAACAAAACAGTGTTGCCGAAAGAAAACATCGACATATTGTTGAAACTGCTAGGTCATGTGATTAATCGCATTCCCACATCTCTCACCTCTAGCATATCTCCGTTTGAAAGATTGTATGGTACCAGTCCTGACTATTTCTCATTGAAAGTATTTCTCACTCACTCTCACTCTCTCTCTCTCTCTCTCTCTCTCGCCTCCCATCTCACTCTCTCTCCTCACATGCCTAAGCGCCACCATACACTCGGCTCTTCTCGTGATAGAAAACTCCATCCATTTTAGCTATTGTCGTATCTTTATCAAAATCCAATTGAACTAACTTAGACATCGAAGGACCTTTGGCCAACACCCCCTGCAGCCATGCTAGAGTGTAGGTTCCACCTTGCCACATCACCAAGATGACTGGATAATAAGCCATGTGTATTCAATTACAAAAATACCCATGTCACATCAGCAATTTTAATAGACTTTTGGATGGAGTTAACGATAGTGGGTAAAGCGAAACATGAAACCTTGGTCAAGGGGGTACAATAGGTCACTTTGACTTTCAGGAGGTAAAGTGAGATTCAACCAAAGTTTCAGGGGGCACTACAGTAAATAAGCCTATATACTATCATGGCTGAATGTTAAACGACTTACTTTGTTTTATACATTGGGATATTGCCCGTTTTATCATATAGTTGTGAGCCACATGTCAAAACCGTTTCCAATTTCTAAAGGCAAAAGTTATGATGCTGGTAAATTAGTAGTTCAATTGTTTCATTTCTATTTTTGAGTTTTTGGAAGTCATTCTTTAGACTGTTGTTTATGGAAAGTTTGATGATTTGCAGCATCAATGATTATAGACAATAAAAGCACAGTGATTATCATCCATAGCTTTGTCCTTGGTTTTTCTTTTTGTATTTCCTAGAAATTGATTTTAGTCAGAAATTTTGATTTCCATTTTAAAAAGTTTGTTCTAGAAAATACAAAATCCAAATACGATGAAGTGTGCACAGGAGAAGATCCTCTTTTTTCTTTTCAAAATATAAATAGTCTATTGTATTAATATGATATTTCATACCCCTAACTTATCTTTTATGGTTAATCTTCCCTTTGTGTTTTGCAGGCTTGAGTCATTGGGTATTATTGTTAAAATTGTTTTCTTGGTCTTGGGAATCTTATTCCAGTATTTTAACTTCCTTGTAGATTCAAATGCAAGTTTGCGCTCTTTCATTGAATACAAGAACATAACTTTATTTCAATTTACAATTTCTGCGATTTATTGTTGTGCAAAGGTGAAATTATTAGCTTTTGCTGAAACATGAAAATTCCTGTTTGTCTATAATAGAAAACAGATGAATGAATAGTTGTTCTAGGCTCTTTGTTTGTTATTTTTTAGGAATCTATTGAAAATTTGTTAATAATTGAGATTGTGACTTTCCAATGGCCATGTTCAATATTGTTGTTATTTTCAAAGCAAATTATTAGATTTATTCAAATAGTTATACTCTGGCTGCTTCTTCTAATTAGTTTTGTTGCTGTATACATTAATATAAATTTATTTATTTGAAAATTAGGGGAGGAAAAGTGTGTGTTTATCTTTGTAGATAGAGATAGGCAAGAGACACTTGAGACTCAAAGCTTTTCTCACTGTAATGTAAATAATGAATTACATACTAAGAAATTACGTGTCACATTATATATATATTTTTTTAGAAATGTGTGTTACTCATTTTGTTTATTTGTGATGTTGCAGAGGTTGTTCTTTGGTTTCAGAGTTCCACTGGTGCCGTGAACACCACACTTTTGGTAATAATATTTCTACTATAGCATAATCATTGTCATGTTTTTCTATGACTATAAGGTTTTCTATGCTTTATAATCCACTCATAAATGGAAGATTTTGATTCATTTAAGTTGTCTTCTAAGTTCAAACTGCTCCTCTCTGCAAATGGTTGGTTGCAAATCACAATTATGGGCCATTTAATTAATTTCCACAAACAAATTCATCCCATTGGCTTAACTAATTATATAGGATTTGGTGTATGTTTAGTTTTATGGAATTTGTTTTTTTTATAAAACATTTGACATTGGTCTACACTATCTTGCATGCATATGGATTTTGAAATGAGTTGTGTTGTGTTTATTTAGTTTTCTCTTTGTGGTATTGGTTACTTTTCAACCAATTAAGATTTGATTGTCCTCTCAAGGAATTTGAAAAGAAACCAGTCTTCACTTCATATAGTCATATTTTCATGTTTTCATTTGTTTGTGTAAGAAAAGGAAATGTAACATAATTTTAACTTCATTGTAGATTCAAATGCAAGTTTGCGCTCTTTCATTTAATACAAGAACATAACTTTATTTCAATTTACAATTTATGCGCTTTATTGTTGTGCAAAGGTGAAAATAGAAGCGATCTACTTATTCAAGTTGAGTTTGATGACAAAGTACAACTTCTTGAATCAGGCTCAGAGCCATTTGATCAAAAATTTGTTGAACATGAGAAAAAAAAAATTGCTAAATGCTTCCGCTCACTCCACCACTTTTCTCAAAACAAGCTCCGCCTACATCTCTCACTGTCTCACCCAGCCCTTCTCCAGCAAAGCCCATTTCAAATTCAAAAAAGACTTTTAGCAGTTAAGAGAGTTCTTTTCACCTCTCACAGGGAAAAAACTGAAAAGGTTAGGATTTATATAACAATTAACTCATTTGTATCGATATTTTCACATTATTTAATATTTACTAATACTTTTCTTTTTCTTTTATTTTGCATGTGTCTAAGTGATGTTGCAACTAAAAAGAAATATGAGGAAACTCTTGTTGTGAAGACTGTAGAAGAAAATGTGTCAGATTCTGACAATTTACCAATTATCAGTCTGAAGAAGAAAACAGCTCAAGGCAGTTCCAAAACCACCTTTGCTACCCCTAAAATAGAGTTTGTACTATTTCATTTACAATTCATTCATCTCACCGAAATTCACATTACATGCATAGTATTTCATTGTTCATAGCTCCTTTCCCCACTCAATTTCTCTATATTAAGTGGTAGTTGATTGCGTTGAATTTGGAGAAAGTTTCTTTTTCTCATAATTGTGTTCAAGTACGATTCGATTGCTGAGAAAATTTATTAGCTCTTCTTCTAAATTATGATTTTTCCCAAACATCTTTTACAATGCAATTAGGTTTTGATTCTTTTGGTCCAAAACAAGAGCCGATATCTTCGATTTTAAAGGTTCTGTCCTACATTAATTTTTGGAGTTCACTCAAGTGATATATGCATATTTCAATTCTTCCCAATCCTAATATTTAGTTGTTGCAAATTTTAGTTAATATTAGGAAACTTGCCTTTTTAAAAAAAAATTTTAATATAAAATATTTATGGACGTTGGAGTATGGATATTTCATAACTTCAATAAATTTCTATGTCTACATGAACTTAAAAAAATTTCTCTGTCTTTTTTTATTTACTCTATTTTATTGATTATCAGAATTTTCTTATTTTCTTATTTTATTAGCGCTCCCATCTGAACTAACTTTCAATTAGATTTATCAAATTGAAAACATCATTACACGCAAGGGCGGAACCAGGAATTTTTCAACGGGTGGGCTAGCTAAAGTTATTAGCTTAAACTTAATGATTATTTTTTTTGGTACTTACAATTTCTATAGTCTTTGTAGAAATAAAAGTAAACATTAAATCATATAAACCACGCTAGTTCATAGCTTCATAAACTAATTTTCAATAAGTTTTAACATAAACCAAATAGGGTTTAACACCATAGTGGATTGAACATCTAAGGCTTTTTACCTAGATTGACCTTAGTTCCTTCATGCATTCATATCATACATGAAAAATTGTTTTATGTAAAAATATTGACTAAGTATGAAAAATGGGTTTTCATAATAATCATTTTTTGAAGATAATTTTTGGCGGCTTTTATTCCTCACACATCAAATAAGAAAACTTGATTTTATGGGATTTTAGTATGAAGTATATATTGATTTAATGAGCCATCATTTGTAGCATAAATTGTATTTTGTACTAAAACCGATTTTTCATATTTTGATTTGGTGGGAATTTGATTTTCTAGTATTTTTATTTGAATCCAAATGGGGGGTACTTCCTTATTTACATTGTAAACTTAAGTAAATGGAGTAATATAAAAATAAATAAAAGTAAAATGACAAAGATAAATTAAATGTTGAAAGTGGAAATAAGGTAATCTGTATACCTCCACTGACTGGGCTAATATTAAAAATAAATTAAATATATAAGTTATATATATTTTTTCTTAAAAAACCACACTGGGCTACAGCCCACTGTAGCCCTTAGTGTGGTTCCGCCCATGATTACACGTTTCGCTTTACCATACGGTTTTTCAACAGAAAATTTTCAAATGAAGCACTTTTTATCTCTAGACTGCAATACCAAACGCAGCGGGTAGGGTCCTGTCTGTCCACAAGTAGTTAGCAATGCTTTGCTGATATGTGAATTTATGTAATGTTTGCTACATGCCACAAAAATAAAATATAAAAGATACATGATATTCTAAGATAAACTAGAGCACAATTAAATTAACTATGAAACCAGAAAGCACACTTCGGATTTCTTTGATCTCAAAACACCTTTGGCAAAACATGGAGTCCAGTTGCATTGTGCCTCATAATCATTTCAATGTCTCCACCATTGATTTATGTGAACATGTCTTCGATGAATACCAATTCTTTCCTCCAGCTGAGGGAATATTTTCAGAAGGATGTTATACATAGCTTTGTAATACCATTTACTCCATCTCTTGCACAGCACAAGTGATCCAATGGCAACTCCAAAGCCAAATGTAAAACCAATTTCGACAATGATGACACCCCAATTAATCTCATGATGTCCAGAATTTGGAAGGCTTCCATTTTCTGGTGGTGGTGACAATCCTGCTTTGTTATCCACCGTCAAAGGAGGCCCCCATAGTCCTTTGTTACCTGCAAAGGATGCTGCTGGAAATGTTGAAATCTGAGTACTGACTGGGATCTGCCCGACCAGTTGATTGTTTGAGAGATCCAGGACCGAAAGGAAAGTAAGACCCCCAAACTCTGGTGGAATTGGCCCGCTCAGGCTGTTCTTTGAAAGGTCTAACGACTCAAGTTGTCGCAGGTTACCTAATGATGATGGGATTGTGCCTGTGAGAGCATTATTGGACAAGTTGAGGCCATAGAGTGATTTGAGTTCTCCCAATTCTTCCGGTATTGATCCATTGAACTTGTTGCACGACATGTCAATTGAGGTGAAGACATTTAGAATCTTTACCAACTCCATCTCTCGACCTTTGTTGGTAACAGTTAAAGCATCCTGGAAATATACCTGGGTGAATTTTAGGACTTGAAATTGAAAATGATTGAGCTTTGACGTAGCATCATCTTTGTGAGCCATCATTGCTCGCCAGGTTCTCAGGTATCTTCCTGGTATTTCACCACTAAAATTGTTGTGAGCTATGTCAACAATTTGAAGCATTGGCCAGGTCTCATTGGTAGTGGGACATCCAATGTGCTCATAAAATTTGTTCCATCGCAAAACAAGGACACGCAAGATGGATATGCTCTTCAACATGCAAGGATAGGTATCTGTTATCTGATTGTTTCCAAGGTTTAGAACCTCTAATGTAGCACAGTTGGCTAGAGATTTCGGCAACTGACCTTCTATTTGATTTTCATTGAGCTCTAGGGTTTTTAAACTGCAATTCACAGGAAATTTATCAGGAATGATGCCAGAAAATTTATTCCTCTGTAAATTAAGTACTCCAAGAGTATCGCTCATTGCAGTCAAGCACCGTGGAATCATGCCACTGAGAGAATTATTGGACAGATCAAGAACCTCAAGCCGCACATTGCATATTGATTCTGGAATGATTCCGTGAAATTTATTGCTTGAAAGAGAGAAGAATATAGTAGAAGAAAGGAAATCACCAATGTCAGTCCGTATGCTAGAGTTAAAGTTATTTCTTGAATAATCTAGATAAATGAACCATTGTGAAAAAAGTGGGATTTGTCCCTTAAGCTGGTTGGAATGAAGGTCAAGGACAGACAAACTAGAAGTAACATTGAGGAAAGGACCTTCTAGAGTTTCCAGAGAGTTGCAAGAAAGATTTAGTTGATAAAGATTCTTGAACCTCCAAATCCAGTTGGGTATCTCTCCATGAATCTGGTTTTGTGAAAGGTCCAAATTGGTTAAGTAGGATTGGTTTCTTAAGAAATCTGGGAATCTTCTCAACTTGACAGATACCAATTTCAATGTGGTAATTTGAGGAAAGGAAGTGGCAGAGGAATTGGTATCATTGTAATCAATTGACAATCTATTGTAGGAAAGATCAAGACTTGAAAGATTTTTCAGTTGCTGAAGACAAGAAAGTGGAAAGGAGCCACTGAAATTGTTTGAAGGAAGTGAAAGAATCTTAAGCTCTCGGAGATTAAAGATAGACATGGGTATAGGCCCTTCCAAATTGTTGCTACTCAAATCAAGGGTGTCCAGTACAGAGAAAGTAGCAAATTCAAGTAACTCACCAGAAAATTGATTGTTAGAAAGTTGTAGTTTCTGCAGCAGGGGAAGAGAAAATAGAGATGGTGGAATAGTCCCATCAAGTAGATTGAATCTCAAGTCGAGATTCACTAGATTAGTATGGTTTTCCCAGTGAGAGGAATTAATCTGACCTGTCAGAAGATTGGATGAAAGATTTATTATGGTCAGATTCTTGGCCATACTGAAGAGTGGAACTGAACCATTAAACGTGTTCCATGACAAGTCCAAATAAACCAATTGTGTAAGGTCTCCCATTGACCTTGGGATTGGTCCAGTGAAATTGCATGTTGAAATATCTATTTTGGACAGCCTTTTGAGGTTCCCAATAGAGTTCGGTAGCAACTGGCCTGAGAAATTTGCCCCATTGAGAACCAGGGATTGAAGAGATGCATTCTTCGGAAATTCTGGTAAGGAACCCTGAAGCTGTGAATTACCTGATAGGTCAAGAGTCTGCAGTGTAGGTACTTGGAAGATCTTCTCTGGAAATGTACCATGTAACTCAGAATTGCTGAGGCGCAAGGAAGTCAAATTAGTGAAATTTAAGAAGAATTCTGGAACTTGAGTAGACAAATTGTTTTCCTCTATACGAATAACTGAGAGTGAGGGAAGTTTCAGTAATGAACTATCAAAAGGACCTGAAATATTAGAAGCGGACAAGCTCAACACCCTCAATTTTGGCAGTGAAGATGATATAGCTTGGCACCACTGAGCCCCATGTGCTGATATATTCACACCATCAAGATGAAGTTCAACAAGCTCAGAAAGGTTGCCAAGGAGTACATTCAAATTTGGATTCTCAAGTTGCAGTGAAGGAGTTCCGGGAACGTAAAAAAAGGTAGATAAATCAAGAGTTACCAACCTCGTCAGGTGTGAAATCTCAATTGGAATCTGCCCCACAAAGCCAGCATTTGACAGGTTCAGATAACTCAAACCGGTCAGCTTGTCGAACTTGGATGGAATCTGAGTATATTCGAAGTTATTGTAAGCCAAATTCAGGTTCTCAATGTACTGCAGACCAAAAAGAGCACTCGAATTATCAAGTCCACCTGAAATTGACTCGCCGCTTAAGTCGAGATGAGAAACACAGCCATCTTTACAGGACACACCTTTCCAATAGCAGTAATCTGAGCCATTGTTCCATTTCACAAGTTTTTTAGATGATGTAGAGTCAAATTTGAGGCTGCTCTTCAACTGAAGCAACAAAGATTTCTGATCACTGGGACATTGGCTAGAGACCACAAATACATGGACGCTGAGTGAAACATAGTAAATAAGGATGAAGAAAAGCCATGAAAACAGAGGAATTCTCATTGGAAGCTCTGGCTGGCTGCTGATACGTGACAGCAAATGTGGTGAAGAACAGAATAGGCTAGGATATTAGTTTGCAAATGTGGCTTCAGCAGTTGTGGAAATATGTGATTGCTTTAGGGGATTGACCAGGTGACTTGCAAATGTGGCTTCAGCAGTCTTGGAAATAGAGACGCTGAGGAAAACTAAGATAGTGATGGATTGGCTTTAAATTAAATTTTGTGGAAAATGTCTCCACAACATTTGTGGTTTGCTTGACTTGTTGACTTTGAAGTTTTTTGCCGTCTACTTAATGGGGGTGTTGCAATGTAAATGTATGTAGGTTGTTTTATTCGATGTTTGACCAAGTACGAGGGGACTATTGACTATTGAATAAGTCGCTGAATTTCTGGGTTCATGACTCATCCATAGTTTGAATTGTGAAATTGCATGGTCGTGCCTCGGGATGAATTTGAGCCATTTACAACAAAGAAAAACTAGCTGTGAGCTTTGCAAGCACGTGTTAAAATGAATGGATGTTCAAATATTGTTCATCTTCTTGGAATGCAACTACAAAATAAGGAACGTGTTGCCAACTTTGGCGGAATTTGCCCACTCAGCTTGTTCTGTGACAGGTCCAAGGACTCGAGTACCCTCATGTTACCAAATGACTCATTTCTGGATAAGTTTAAGGACATATAGTGATTTGAATTCTCCCATTTCCTTAGGTATTGTTCCACCGAAATTGTTGCAGGAGAAGTTAATTAAGGTGAAGATTGAGAGAATCTTTAGCAGATCCATCTCTGAACCTTTGTTGGTAACTATTATACCATCCTCAAAAGAAAAACCAACCCCGTCTCTACCTGCGGTGAAAAATTCTAGGAATTTGACCTTTGCTGGGGAGTCATCTTTGTTAGCCATCATTGACCGCCATGTTGTCAAAGATCTTCTCGGTATTTCACCACTGAAATTGTTGTGCGCTAGGGTTATGATTTGAAGCATTGGCCAGATGCCATTGGTCTCGGGACATTCAATGCGTCCGTAGAATTTGTTTGGTTCTTTTTTGTTTTTTTTAAAAGTGGCCTGGCTTCTGTTGATTTTCTTCTTCTGCAAAGTTAGCTTTGGGTGCGGTGGTTGTATCATAAATAGTAGGAGTTTTGTGCTGTTTTGTATTGTTCAAAAGTCACCTGGGTTTTTTTATAAAATATTTTTCATATTTTTTATTTTATAGAGTTTGGGTAGTGTTGGGTTTTACTATATTTTAGACACTATTTTGGGGCTTGAATGTAAAGTTCTCTTAGTTTTTTTAAGGTCCACGTTAGTTGTGAAAATCTCTTAATTTTTGCAAGGGATGATCCACAACATTAACCTCCACACTTAAAGTTGGTTCGTTTGGGGGCGAAATCTAATAGGGCGAGTTTGGATCTGGATATTTGAAGGAAGGGATTTTAATTTGGATTTGGTTCACTTTTATTGGATGGATTTCAATTTACATAAAATCCTCTTAGAATTAATAAGACCAAATTTGAAATTTGAAATTACAAATAAAACTAGGAATTTCAATGTATTTGAACTTGTTTGAAGTTTACTTATCTCTCCTATGTTCCTATCTCTCTCCTTATGTCTTATATATATATATATATATATATATATCTCTCTCTCTCTCTCTCTCTCTCCCCCTGCTGCTCTTCTATCTTTCCTTTATCCTTTATCTATCTCACACATGAGAGAAACTTGCATGTCATTATCTTTGACCAATCACATTCCGTCTTGCGTAACGAGTTGGATGAAGATAGCAAAATAGTATTATCTTTGTAAGATGCAATTTCTTCTCCACACACACACACACACTCTCTCTCTCTCTCTCTCTCTCTCTCTCTCTCTCTCTCTCTCTCTATGACATATCCCTCTCTTTGCTCACTTGGGTCTCTCTCGATTTGCCTTTCTCTGTACCCCTTCGATTTCTCACCTCTCCGCTGACTCTATCTCTTCTTCATGCCAAATCTCAATGAGATCTCTCTCCTCCTTTGACTCTCTCTCTCTCTCTCTCTCTCTCTCTCTCTCTCTCTCTCTCTCTCTCTCTCTACTTTCGAATCTCCATCACCAGCATTTTTGCAAATTTTTTTGGAATAAGTCGCACAGACTCTTTGGGTTTTCTATATAATTTTCACCTATACTTGAGAGCTTCTCACCTCTCTTTTGTGAGAGTTTTATTTGTTTTGTTATGACTTGATTTTTTCAACCTTGATCTTTTTTTGAGTTCTAAGTTTGCAGTCTTAGTTGGAATGCCATTATCAAAGATTCTTTAGTCCTGCGTGATTGTTAGTGGAGGCGCACCTGATTGTTTTTATTTTGATGTTAGATTTCTTCATTATTGTAATGGCCCTTTGTGGCTATAGTTTTTGTCGTTTGTAGCTAATGGCTTTTTTGGATGAATTCTGAATGTAATCTCAGAATTTCCCAACCAAAAAAATATATTAATAATAACACTTTCACATATGCGCCCACTTTTGTTTGTAAATAGACACACACAAAATTGCTCTTAGAACATCTTCAAGAGACTCTTTAAATGTAGCTCTTTAAATACAAGTTTATTTATGTACGTGACGCTTTGAAGACAAAAATGTTGGCGAGTCCTTACTTAGTTAGAATTTGGGTTCCTTATTTTATTAGAACTTTGGTTACTTACCAATTATTATTTAATCCTATTGTATTAGAGATTTACTTCCTATTGTAATTTAGATATATTTCCTATTTTGTTTAGGGTTGTACTTATATAAATACCTCCATATTGGAGAAGAATAAAAATATGAGCATATATGAGCATATATAAGCATATATGAATATTTGCCCTACTTTGTTTGACATGGTATAAGAGCCTAGGTTTTGTTGTGACCTGTGCTTGCGTTCTTCTTGAAATTAAAGTGCTCTCCTCCCCTCCTCTTCAAGGGGGGGAGGGGGACTGAAAAGAATATGTTTATTGATGTATCCCAATTACCTTGATGTATTCCCATGAAGATGTTGCTTATTTCTTGACTCCGACGACCTCTTCTCTTCAGGGGGAGAGGAGGAGTGAAGAGAAGTTGTGTCTGCGTGAATTAGCTAAAGTTGATATGGAAGAACTGTTGCTGTTGCCGTTGTCGTTGCCTCTACTACCGCAATTAATGTTACTGTTGCCTCTATTGTTGCCGTTGTTATGGTCATTGCCGATGATGTGCTATGGTCATTGCCGATGATGTTTCTGTGTTTTGATCTATCTCTACCCTAACCCTAGACACTACCTATTTCCGTTGCACTATACATCTAGCTTATCATCCTAGTCTGCTGCCGCCGCTGCCATCTACCTTGCTACCGTCATCGTTGCCTACCTTGCTATTGTCACCGCTGCTACATCTCAGTATTAGTCAGTGCATGTTTCTCAAGTACCATTGATCATATGACTCCATCGACCCCTTCTCTTCAGGGGGAGAGGGGGAGTGAAGAGAAGTTGTCTCTGCTGTTGCTGCTGCTGCTGCTAGTACCTTGTTGCTCTTGTTGGTGCCAGTATTGTTGCTTCTGCCTGTTATGGTGTCAGTATTGTTGCTCATGCCTTTTCTAGTGTGTTTCCGCTGTGGTCATGCCCGTTGACCTTGTCTCTGCTATTGCTGGTGCCAATGCCTTCTATTGCTGTTAATGATGCCTGTTATGTCTCTGCCTTGTTGCTCCTGCCTGTTATGGTGCCAGTATTGTTGCTCATGCCTTTGCTGGTGTGTTTCTGCTGTGGTCATGCCCGTTGACCTTGCCTTTGGCTTTGCCTTTCTTTGCCTTGCCTGACCCCATTTGTTAGGGTTTGGCTTTGCCTTGCCATGCCTTACCTTACCCTATTTTTAGGATAAGGCTTTACCTTTGTCGTGCCTTACCTTATTTTTAGGGTTCTTTGCCATGCCTTGCCACCTTGCCTTTGCTTGGTCTTTATTTGCCTTACCTTGCCTTACCCTATTTTTAGGGTTTGGTTTCTGCCTTATTTACTGTTGTGCTCACAGGGCTTCTGTGTTCTGCCTTATCTATTGTCGTGCTCACAGGGCTTCTGTGTTTTGCCTTATCTGCTGCCGTGCTCACAGGGTTTCTGTGTTCTGCTATCTGCCTTATCTTCTGCCGTGCTCACAGGGCTTCTGTGTTCTGCCTTATCTATTGCCGTGTTCACAGGGCTTCTGTGTTCTGCCTTATCTACTGCCGTGCTCACAGGGTTTCTGTGTTCTGTTATGTGCCCTATTTTTTAGGGTTTGCTCTTGTGTTTCTGCTGCGAACTTTGCTTTAGTTTGTCGCTTGTTTCACTCGTGGTTGACAAAAAGACCTTCTCTACAATTGGTGCTTCTCAAGTATGGTGTTCTATGACTCGCTTGTCAAGTTGGGCATGCGAAATATCTTTGCCCAACTTGAGGAGGAGTGTTGGCGAGTCCTTACTTAGTTAGAATTTGGGTTCCTTATTTTATTAGAACTTTGGTTACTTACCAATTATTATTTAATCCTATTGTAATAGAGATTTACTTCCTATTGTAATTTAGATATATTTCCTATTTTATTTAGGGTTGTACTTATATAAATACCTCCATATTGGAGAAGAATAAAAATATGAGCGTATCTTAGCATAACTGAATATTTACCCTACTTTGTTTGACAAAAAATATGTTACTTAAGAGTTTTACACTTCTACGGACTGCAAATTTCAGAATTTTTTTTTATAGTTTTTTAATTACAAGTCTCTTTATTTCTTTTCTTTATTAATTGGTTTCATTATATCACATTCATTGTTGCTTTTTTCTGATAGAAATTTTTATAGTCACTTTTAAAACGCAAGAGCAAGAAGTGGTGAGGTTCCCAATTTGGTGACTTGGTTTGTGAAATCTCTTGGAACTACGTTGTTTGATGTGACTTTACCTATCTAATTGGGGAAATAATTTGTGGGGTCTTGACGATGCTCTTAATAAGCCTAATATTTTTTGTATTCCAGATTCGAACTTTCGTAATTTTTAAGTTCCATGTTTTGTACCGAAAGGTAGGCCTCAATTATTTTTGTTAAATATTAATGCTAGCTCAAGGTTTAATATGATGGGGCCGGCCGGCCGGCCTGCATATGGGATTAGGAAGATAATGCTGTATGGGCAGTCACATCAAGGAATACCCCTACATCATGTAGCTATAGCTTCCAGGGTCCTTAATTACGATTAATTAGCACATAGAGTACCAATGGTTAAACATATTCTTGCTCTATTCTATCTTCTAATTAATTTTGAATGTGGATATGGAATATGCTAGTGCTGCAGAAAAAAGTGATCCAGTTGCACTAGTCTTGATGATAAGTTATTTTCAATTTCTTGACTTCCAGGCCGAAACACGTTTTCTTGTGGTGATCTGTTGTTGCTGTTCATGCTTTAGCAAAATCCTTTTATTTTTTAATGGCAATATATTTAGCTTCTTTATCATGAATGGTTCTTGAATTTTTCAAAAGTCCTCATTTGAGTTATATGACTTTCAAATCAATCAACATGATCTTTAATCTTTCGGTTCACATTTCAATAAAATCTTCGTGAAAATTGGTCACTTAACAACACATGTCAAACTTTAAAGGGCTATATTCATCAAAATATGCATCATATCCACCCATAACACTAATTATAGGTGAGAATTGGTCTTTTCGTCACATTTCCTCAAAATCTTCATGCTTTTCAAAGCTATTTGTTCTCCTTGATGGAACCCATACATGAAACTCAAAAATTAGAAAAATGTCCTTGCATGTTGAGCAAAAGCAAGTTATATTTTGATGTTAATACTTGTTTCAATTCATGTGATACTATGTGACTAATTTTAGCAAAATTTTTGTCATAATGTGATGTCAAATACCAAATTGATGCGTAGAGAAAAAGATGAAGTAGCACATTGATTGATTTAAGAACTTTTCAAAAGTTCATGAACCACTTGTTATAAAACACCTTATAAACTGATGTTGTAGACATCCATTAGTAACACTTTCTTTTAAAATACATGGTTGCTTAGATAAACTAGAACCTCAGTGACAAAATGTAATCTACCAATAGTCTAATCAAAAGTAATTAAGCATTATAGCTAGCTCTCTTGTACATGTAGAGTGTAAAATATTTGTATGCCCTAGAAGAAGTGGAAAATAAAATTAGTGGTAGAATCGTGATCAGGAAAAGATGCTAGAAAAAAAATATGGTACAAACTCAGTGATAAACATTATCAAATGTAATCCCAAAAGAAAATAGAGTGTTAAGGATTCTGTATTTAGCAACCCCACTTTCTCCCTTACTAGTTCAAGAACAGAAATGACCCAACTGAATCTCACTTTGTTGAAATGACTCCTTACCACTACCCCTATGTTTATGGCTTTTGGGGCTGGTGGAGTTGCTTTATACCCACAGCTCTACTTAAAGTATAACTCTTAAATTGTTAATTTCACTTGTGAACTTGTTAGTTTGGGAATGTTCAAAAAAGACCCATCTCAAAAATTTACCTTAATTTCTTAAACATTTGTACAAAAGGCCAGGGGACTTTCTCAGCTTGAGAATGTCTATAGCAGAATTCATTCCTTCTAATATCCATTCTTTTTGTTGAAGAAAATAATTTTTAAAAAAAACAGAAAATGAAACCTTCACAAATGCTTCCCTCTCCCCCCAAAACACCAACCCACCCAACCCCCACACACAATAGAGAGATATTTAAAAAAATAAACATTTGTAGTTATTTAATCAATAAATCACAATTTGACACATATATAAATAAGTAATTTGAATTGAAATAAAAAAGTTCATATGAACTTGTCAAACTGTAATATGTCCATAAACAAATTGTCTTGAGTTTTCTTTTTATCATGTATGACATGCCGCAATTGATCGGGAATAGCAAAATAGTGCTATTCCTGTTTCACCTAAGTGTTTTTGTACCTCCTTCATGACCATCATGATTTAGCCATATATAACTATGGACCACACACAATGTACCTAGAGAGACACGCATATGCATCAATAATTATTAACTTAGAAAAAAAAAAAGAAAAAAAAAAAGAAGAAGAATATAGAATTGGAATAATCTAGCAAATCAAATCCCATCTCTTTTATTTTTGCTTAGCTAGTGTGCGCGCGCATGCACACTGAATTAGAAAATGTGATAGTTGTAAGAGTATTACAAGACGTTGCAGAGGTACGTACACAAAAAAGACTGAAGTCTAAACTTTAGACTCTAAAGCGAATGTCAGGTTTTCCAAATTGCTCCTAACTTTAATTTCTTAGTTTAATATCGATCTTATTATAAAAAAAATAAAAAAAACTTGCAATTTGACATAAATCTCTTATTTCTCTCTTTATTACATGAATGTTCTTTTTATTAGTCACTGGAATATATGCCTTATGTAGAAAAAAGTTATTGATAGTTACTATTTGATATTTTGTTCAATAAATTATATAAATATTCAATGCTTTTCTTTAATATATATATACTTTTTAGGTTTTTTAGGAGCAATGGCCTCTTAATTTTTGCCGGATTGGCAATTCGGTGTTTGAATTCGAACAATGATTGCTATAAATCCACTTTGATTAGCACAGTTGATCCTCCATCATATTTTCTGTTAATTGAGTTTAGAATTCGGATAAATAATGAACACATTCAAACCTAAAAATGCATGTAATCAAAAACAAAACAAATAATAAATATTATATACTTTTCAGGATACCCTTTGCCTTGAAAGTTCAGCAATTATAGAAAACACTATCCTAAACTTTTTATGTGTACCTCTCTCTTAAACTTTTTGTTGCCCCTCCCACGTCCTTTGAACATTCATGGATTCTCCATCCCTTCAAGGGTTCTTCTCTCAACAACACTATAAATATGGGGCATCTCCAATCCAAACCCAATTAACAAACCCTGCTTCCTCAAGAAAAACAGAAAGGTTGTGTACATCTAATTTCATCATGGCAAAGATGTCAGATCCTCTTGTGGTTGGGAGAGTCATTGGAGATGTTGTTGATTACTTCTCCCAAAGTGTAAAAATGACAGTCACTTACAACTCCAACAAGAAGGTTTATAATGGTCATGAGCTATTTCCTTCCTCACTAACCCTCAAGCCTAAGGTTGAGGTTCATGGAGGCGATTTGAGGTCATTCTTTACACTGGTACATATGTCTACTTCCCAGCTATATTTTTCTTGTTTTCTTTAATACCTAGTTTTTTTTTTCTTTTTTTCTTTCTAAATATGGATTTAATTTGAATTCATCTTTTCCTCTTTGCAGGTTATGACCGATCCAGATGTTCCAGGTCCTAGTGACCCCTACCTAAGGGAGCATTTACACTGGTAAATCCTCTGTTGAGATATGATTTAAATGAGGAAAAGAGACAAGCTAATTATGCCACTAATTTTTATATACCTAGTTCCAATTAAATAACTTGTGCCCTAATTATGGGGTATATGGTTCACAGGGCACGATGACAGGGCATTTATCTGCATCGAAATTTAAATACGAAAATAAAATCCTTCTACCCTTGAGAAGTATTGTTAGTAATTAGGCATTACGAATTTTATAAGACCTCACTAATTATGCAGATTCAAAAACTATAGATGCTCTCCTTGAGTCTAATATTCTTTTGGTTTTAAGTTTGTATGTTTACATAATTGACTTGGTATATAGTTTTTCTTCCTTTGTTAAATCCATGATGGAGAGAGAGAGAGAGAGAGAGAGAGAGAGAGAGAGAGAGTTCCCATTTCTCCTTGTAAATTTTTGACAAAAACCAACATGAGAAGACAATATATAGGTGACTTAATTGCATACACATGCATTTAAAATGCTCCTTAAGCTTAAAATATGTACTTTGTGTTTTTATTTTTTTGGTCAATTAAAAATATGGCTAATTCTGCCATCTTGATAACAGGATAGTGAATGACATCCCAGGCACAACTGATAACACATTTGGTGAGTCCCTTCATGCTCTTAGAGAGAGAGAGAGAGAGAGAGAGAGAGAGAGAGAGAGAGAGAGAGAGAGTAGATGATGATGAATATTACTAATTAATATGGTTTTTGTTTTCTTTTCATGCTATAATCAAATGCAGGAAAAGAGGTGGTGAAATACGAAATACCAAGGCCAAACATAGGGATCCACAGGTTTGTGTTTCTTCTGTTCAAGCAGAAAGGCAGGCAGACAGTGATCCCTCCTCCTTCAAAAGACCACTTCAACACACGAAAATTTGCAGAAGCAAACGACCTTGGCCTTCCTGTGGCTGCTGTCTTCTTCAATGCCCAAAGGGAAACTGCTGCAAGAAGACGCTAAACAAGTACCCAGAAAAAGCCAACTCCAAGCTAGAACTTGAAATGGATAACTACAATTATAATAATCCAGGGGGGTGCGTTTAACCTAACATAATGATTAATTAGAGGAAGAATTGCACGCCCCCCTTCTTCTTAGTGTTGCTATCTCTATTAGTTTATGTCTCGTGTAAGTTTATGTACCTTTGCTGTAAAATAATTATAATAAATTAAGAATAATCTACTCTTGCTAGACTGGTGTTACCAAATAAACAATTATGTTATCAGACTGTGAATTAGTAACGCAATTCTCAATATATTAATACATGGAAAGAACAATTTCTATTATAGGATTCTCTAGCGGGCTGTACATTATCTTTTTCTAGTTGTACTTTATGTAAGGCATGCCCTAACAATGAGAGTCTACGCACGGGGGAGGGTGCCCTAAGACTTAAGGGCATGTATATAGACGTTAAAAGTCTAGGTTTTTACCTATAAGCGGTAACCCTTATATATTACCATTTCTCCCGCAGAGGCTTCTGCTTTTTTGGTCTGTGCACTCTGAGAAATTTTTTACCTTAAAGTCACGGTAAAAGTTGCACCCTTAGATATGGTACAGATAGAAATCATGTGGAAGAAACTCAGTTTCGGAAAATCTGCTTTAAGTACTGAAAGAATCAAAAATGATATTTCTAAAAGGAAAATAAGTTTTTTTTTATATAAAAAATTTAGAAAAATGTATTGTCATTTTACAGTTCCTTGCATTGGGTCAGCACATACGAAATTGGGATTCGGTTTGTGTTTTCTTCTTTTGCGTACAGTTTAGTTTAGATAATGACTTATTAGCTGGTTTAGAACGTCTGAATGTTTTTTTTTTTTTGGAGTATAAGTGATAGTCTAAACTAGAGGGAAGGGGGATTTCTCTCTCACACACAAATAATGCCATAAAGGTTCGAACATAAAACCTTTTGTGAACTATTCAAACCCTAAAAACCATCGCTTGCAGCCACAGCAGGCCCCACGTGCTGCTACCGCTCATTATTTTTCAAATTTAGAAAATTTCAAGTTTTAAACTAAATTGTCCAATTGATGATGATTTGTGAACTATTTGATTGAAATTGAATTTATGATTATTTGGATATGAAATTTATAGTTTATTGATATTGGTTTGATTTATTGGATAAGGTTTTTGTTTGTTGATTGATTAATTGATTATGGGTTTTGTTTTGGATAATTTTCATGGGTTTTGTGTTTTCGCTGTAATTGTTTTTTCACCATAAATTATGAATAAAAGTAATATCTTTTAGATTTTAAGACTACTTTTCGTCTAAAAAAATTTGAGAACTTCTACTATCAAATTTATGACTTTTCGTCTACAGAATTACCTGTCACTGACAATTAGCATACATACCCACCATGCCGTTTCCGCAGAAATGGCAACAGTTGAAGCAGTACTCGAGTGTGTCCCATTTTGTGAACCAAACAGTTCCTGCCCCTAAAGATATGGTGTGTGGACGCCCTTTTGATATCACGTCACGTGTCCCAAAGATATGCTCAAGCTTCACCTAGGGACCATGCACATCATACAGAAACCTCAGATTTATATGTACTTCTTGGTTGAAATCTGAGATTCATATTTGGCTAGACTGCTACTTTCCACGTCCTCTCGCCTCCTTTCACCATGCGAGAAGGACAGGGGACCCTTCTGCGAGTGTCTCCCTTGGGAATTGAGATTTGAACAAGTCAATGCATATTATTATTTCCCTTTATTTTACTTGTGGCTACAACAACCAACCCATCAAATTTTCTTATTTGATTCGGATAAGGCACAGAAAGCCTGCAATATTCTTAATGACTAATGGTAATAATATATTTTCTTAGACAAACCATATTGAAAGAGGGGAATATTAAACACCTAACGTAAAGTGTATGTAACCACCACTAATTCCTTATTCAAAGGATTCATTAGTGTAGTAGTTTGGAGTATTTACTCCTTTACGTAAGGTTCTGGCTTCTGGATTCGAGTTCTAGCATCCGTATAGTGCATGTGAGTTTAGTATATTATCGCCCATCTCAATAGAAAATGTCCACACAAAAAAAAAACCACTAGCTCTTTACAAATGTTTTACTTATTTGACAATAAATTTTAATGACACATTCACACAATAATTAAGCGAGGCACTTTCTAACATTCAATTTGACAATATGGATATCAGTTTCTCTCTCAATTATAGAGAAACACTAAGGTCATGTTTGGTATTGAACTCCAAACTATTTTTAAGATATAAAAAAAATTAAAATTAAAATCAGAAAATTAGAAACCTAGTCCCCAAATTGAAATTAATAAAAGAAATGGAAAAAGATGTGAGGCATAAACCCTATCAATTTTGGTGGTACGCTTGAACATGCTTCGGTGGTTATTGGTTTGCAGAGACAAACCTGATCGGGTACCATACGTGCTTACCAAACATGCTTTTTGATACCAAAAAAGCCCTTAATTTTTTATTTAAAATAGTTCCCAACAAAAAAAAATTTAAGGGGCGCATGCATCTCACATAGGATTTGGTAAATTGCATCAAGTGATATTGTTGGGGTCAAAGTAGCGCTATTCATTAAGAGTTGAAAGCATTACAAAAGCTGGAAAACCCAAAGAAAGCAGCCCATACCAACAAGTAGAGCAAATGGACCCAACATAAAGATACAAAACAGAAATTTAACCAAGTTAAAGCTCAAGTACATAGACATTGCCCATAACATAACCATACAAAACAAAAAAGCCTATATCTAGACTTAAACCACAGCCACCAGCAGTGCCACCTTCGCAGATCCGCCATTACCACCAAGGAGGAGTATCCCCACGCTACAACAGGCCATCGGTCAAGCGGTTGAAACTTGAACAAGGAGTCTTGGTCACCAAATGGGAGTCCAATTATTTTATTCTTGCCCCTGTACTCCCAACTCCTAAAGAACCAATTTACATATCTACTAATAGATCGCAGCCTAATGTCAAGACCAGTAAAATATTAAAACTTATTAAATATCAAAAAATTCCACATTAAAATTAAACTAACAAAATATTATTTCCCAAGTCATATTGTAAGGGATCACATCTTACTCAAAAGTTGAAACCAATGCAAAGTAAGAGAGTATTGTGAGAATGTGAAGGTAAAATATCTCATATTCGAAAGTTACAAAACCTTGTAAGGGCTTATAAGGTGTTGGGATACTCTCCCCATTGCCAATTGATTATGGGGTGAAACCTGAACTTCCTTTATAGTATCAGAGCGAGTTGCCCATGTGCACTAGCGGACCCATAGAAGCCAAATCATAAAATAATAATGATAATAATAATAATAATAAAGAAAGAAACAAATTAGTATTGACCCTCCAAATCTCTTCGGTTGCGAGTCGATTATTTCGAAATAAAATAACGGAGCTTTGAGCCGGTGTGAATTTAGACGCGTAATGAAGACGTCCTGCTTTGGTGTGAGTGTGGTATACAAGCATGCCAGTATGGATGGCCATGCGATTTGAGTTGCAAATGAATGGATAGATGGATGGATGGATGCGCTTGCGTGATTTGACTTCTTTACAAACGATTGTTGGCCAAGAGAGGAACAAGTTTCGGCCGTTGGAATTAATAAGACAGTTGGTATGGTGAATGGGTCGCCGAACTCGATAGCTCTGTAAGGTTTTAATATTAATTAGTTTTTTAGCTTTTCTTGACACCATTAACATCTTGTAATAAGCTGCTCAAAGAGGATTAAGATTAGACTAAAGTTGTTGGCTTAAAGTGGTCCTCACATAAAGCGATTGTCTGCTCCTCTCACAAAGCGTGTGCCTACTCAATAAAGTTTTTGGCACTACTCAATAAAGGTAAAATCATGCATTGCATTTCATTATGTGATGCTGGTCCATTTGAATGACTTGTCACAAGGATGTTACAATTTTACTGTTTTATGCCAGCCTTTACACCTCTGTTAAAAAAAAATTCTCTTTGTCTTATTTGATAGCCATTACATTGTTGACATTTGTAGGTCTTGTCCTATGGCAACCTTTCTTTCTCCTTACTATAAAGGTGACATTTATGTCTAGCAGCCATTACTCTCTTAGAAAACATAGACTGGCACTTTTTGGAAAGTTTGCAAGCATAATCTTTTTCATTGTGAGGATTGTGAGGTTGCATTTATGAGATTTTAGGAAAAACCAATTTTTCATAAAACCTGCTCTTGCTCACTAAAGCTACATCTAGAAGTTCTAAATCATACATATCATTTAGATCTAGAGTTCAGATTTTAAGATTGATTTTCTCCAAGAATGATTTCTTGAGAAAATTGATCCTTTCTCAAATCTATATTATCATCGCTGCATTCGATTGAGTAGTGTTGTGTTGCTGGTGCCATGAGATGACTGAGCTGAAGGATGAAGCTGCCATTGTCATGATTGACTAACTGCAAACAACGTTGCTTAGAAGAAGAAGATAGCTTGGAGAGGTGTAGTTGCTCCTTTATAGAACTAGGAAACTTGAGTTGTATCTATTGATCTTTGTAAATATTTCTTCTTGTTAGTGGATTTCCTGGTCGAATCAATGACCCCTAGTTTTTCCCAATGGTAGGTTTTTGGGTAAACACTTCTGGTGTGATTCTCTGATTTATATGTCTAATCATACTGTATGCATTATACCTGAAAATTTGGGTCTAAACAATTAGTAGACAACAAAAAAGAAAGAACAAGAAACAAATTGGCTTTTGGTCAAGAAGGAAAAAACAAAACGATTTACTTTTTTTTTTGGATTAGCAGTGCTCAAGAACAAAAAAAAAAAAACGCAACATTCAGATTGTAATGTACTATAGGGCGACACCAAATGTCAATCTTTATATAAAAGAGTTGTTTCTTTAAAAAAAAAAAAATCATTTTGTAATCCTTGTTTAAATAAGACAGAAAACCTCAAACCCAAAAAAAAACAAAGGAAAGAAAACTAAGCCCACGAAATGTAGCAGGCCTTGTTTAAAGCCCATGAATTATTGTCTTTGTCTGTCTAGTTTCCTCTTTCTTTTCTTTTATTTTTTTGCAAAGCCAAAACGACGTTATTTTGGCCAGGACTAAAATAAAAAATAAAAAAAAAGTCTTCCTACCCAGCCTACCCACAAGGTAGCGGTGCGCAGCGCAACAAACATCGTCAAGGAAAATGATCGAACACCTGGAGTGCACCACCACTAGTTTGGGCAAAGGGGAAATCTGAAGCACGACGACTAGTTTTTCCGATGAGGGGAGGTGCAACTGCACCTCCTTGCGCCTTAATAGGTTCGCCACTACATGTGAAAGCCCACAACTGCACGTGCTCCACCTCACCCAGTATGTGTTGTCAATGTGTTATGATTGAAAATTCGCCACACATGCATGGTGTGTGATAATGTGAAGTTAAAATGTCCCACATTGAAAAGTTACAAAACGTTGCAAGGGCTTATAAGACCATTTCCACTGGTGTGGCCTGCCATGGCCAAAGGTCCCCAAGCCATGAAAACCCACTCCAGTAATGCATAATAGCCCGGGCAAGACATGGGCATGCCTGAAGGCAAGATCAGTCCGAGCTGCTATCTCAAGGTGCTGATGTCAACAAAGAAAAAAAAAAAATTTAATTGAAAAAAATTCTGAAAATTACCAAAACATCTAGAGTTTTTATGTATACATATCTAGCAATTTTTTATTTATTAATGTCATACATATACATAAAATTAATCCCATATGAATAGTAATTACTCTTGGGTTGCCATGACAATGGGTAGAAAAGAAAAGAAAAATAAAAATTGCTAGGTCATATACTATTTATTTGAACAGTAACTGCCTGCAAATGGGTGGAAGTACTCTAAGGTGTTGAGATATTCCTTCCATTGCCAATTAATTTTAGGGTGAAATCTTAACTTCCTTCAAGTATTTCACGTGGGAAAAGAGAGCACGTGACCATTTTTGAACGATATAGGATCGCTGGATTTTAGCAGAATAGCTTTATGAAATCTAATAAACAACAAATAAACCAAATCCGTGTGGATGGATGTATGTTGTGAATGCCATTGGTTTGCAAATTTGTGAAACAACTTTTAGTATCACAAAATACTTTATCTAGTACAATGGCCCATCCCATCATGGTCCCCAAAATTTTTGCCCATACACCGGGCTTAGGCCCAATAAAGTTATTTTATGTGCAAACTTGTAGAACTTTTTTTTTTTGGTCATAATATTTTCATCCTAGCAATCTTGGTAACGCAATCTTATACCTCTTGCTCAAGCACTCTTTGTTGCCAACTTTGTGACCTAGTGGTGACTTGGAGGTGCGCCGCTCTTTGTTGTATTTGGTGTTTTGCAGTGGAATGAAATTTCATGATTCATATAAGCAATAAAAAAAACTAAAATAATGTTCATCTTGTTTTTTTTTTTTTTGGGTCAAAATAATGTACATATTTTTAAACATAAAAAATAACTATAAATTAGGTTATTTTTTTTGTAACTAGCAATGGGTTGATGCAGAGTTCCATGATTTTACATAGTAGGATGTATGTTTTTTTTTTGTTTTTTTCTTTTTGGGGTTTGGTGGTAAAAATGGGAGCATTTTTGCTCAACCACATTAATCAAAGATGTATGCTCACCATCACCGTGAAAAAAATTGAAAAGGGCCCACATCACAGCACAGCACACTTCCCCTAAACCTTTCTCGCTGTATATACCTTATAAAAGTCCAAACCTATGCTCTACGCATGATTTGCGAAGAAAGGTTTACTTAAAAGTCATAGCCATTCGTCGTGCTTAGCTAATTCCATTATGTAAATGCCAGAAAAATTAAAACTAGAAAGAGCGTGTTGATTTGCTCAAGTCAATACTTGAGAACCAACCTGGTCTTCTTAGTTGGCATCAAATCCCATTTCATTTTCTAAGTTGGAAACAATTTTTTTCTCACTCGGTAGTTACATTTAATCGTTACGGCAATGATGAAGATTTAGAATTTGACAAAACATTAGGTTTCAAATTGAAAGAAGGAATAGCATAGGGCCTAGACATAAGCCACACTTCAATTATTTTCAAATGGAAAACCCTCCTCACTTTGAAATTGCAGACCCCGTTTGGTATTCTCCCATTGAGATCTAAACGTCTCAAAACTGCCATATGTGATTTAGAAGGAGAGAGAAGACTTGGGTCAAGGTCCACCCAGCAGCCAATGATTCTATCTAATGGAATTCAACAAGCTTGAACAGCCTTGGGTTTACTTCTACTCGAGTGGATGTTTAATTAGAGAAATTTTAATTGACCGGAACGATCGGAAAGACTTGGTCGAAATCAATGAAAATAAAACTAGAAAAGTACTTTTTTTTGTTTAGCAATGGGACTTAAACTTCATATCTAGTCACGAATAGAAGGATCACAGCACAATCTGTAGCCATGATCACGGCCTCCTCTAACCAAATGAGAAAACCCCACTTTTCAGATTAGTTCAAATGGTGAGGAAGAGCATGAGAAAGTGTTAGGCTTCATTAGAAAATACATAGGGTTCGATCTCTTCCAGTATAACGCGAGAACAAAAAAAAACACTCCTCTTTTGTAAAACGAAACGTGCAAAAAGTATGTGTTGCATAGGAATAATTACAAAAGAGAAATATGTATTGAAGTCCTTATTAATTTTAAGGTATAGAAAAGAACCTATATAGAACCAGTTCGCCACTCATTTTACAATTACTATATTAGAGGTTAGATTACGTGCTGCCGGAGTTACAAAATTTCATTCAATCTATTAGACTTCTAAAATTTTAACTACATAATATGTATCAAAAGGACGAAGGTGTAAGTTAGTTTTAGAAATAATCTATGTTCTAAGATTGATAAAAAAAGAATCTTAACTATAACTAAAGATGAAATGCAGTACATAAAAAAAAACTATCAAATGATCCCAATCACTTTTCCTTGATTATCCCTCAAAGTCTAAGTCAATAAATCCGAACAAACATATACACCTTTTTCCTGTTTTTCTGTGCTAACGCGTTCTTGCTATCATTTCAACATGGAGCACAATTGAGTAGCATAGCATATAATACGTCAAACTAGAGTAATTTCTTTTGATGAATCTGGCAAACTTCACGAGACATGTTCTGAAATAAAAGATAATTTACGGTAAGCTATTTTTTTGGGTGAAAAAGTTACATGCAATAAAGTCATAATTTGCTACAGATGTCCTCCAGAGAGTGTACCTAACTCCAATTTACATGCTTGCTCTTTTTTTCTTATGAAATAATGAAAAGTGGAAAAGTTTTGTCACGGGAAGTTGTTTTTGCAATTTGGCCGTGAAAAAGTTGTCCCATGAAAACTAAAAATCACCTTCTTTACAATAAATTATTCTTATAAAATACATAAGGATTTTTTTTTTTTCAAAAAATACATAAGGATTAGAATAAGCAAAAAGTGACAAATATATATATATATATATATATTTTTTTTAATGTCGTCAATGACAATGACAAGGGCCGATACAAATACAAATAACTCTATAGAGTACTAGTTAACATAAATACAGAAGCAAAGTAACTACAAAAAGTTAATTCAAATACAATGAGCCAGATGTTAGGGTTTTGTACGGTTTTGTCTTTTTCGTCTTCTCCAAATAACCCTAAACCACAATTTGCACTTTGTTGTACGAAATTCTTAGTTCAAATTTCACAGAGGATAATTATTAAGTTGAAAAAATATCTTAACACAAGACTCACAGTATCGTAGATGTTGATTTGTTCTTTCTAATGTTATTTCTAGTCTTTGTAGAGTTCCCAAAAGTGACTTAGAGACAAAGATATGTAGAGACTAAGTGCCAAACCTCACTGTAGTTTTCTCCTCTTCAGAATAATTTTTGCTCATATGTGGCCCTTATAAAACAATGCCACATCAACATAATATTCCTTTATAAGTAAACTTATGCCAAGATTTTGCATGCCATTCATTTTCATACGACATTTAATGTTTAGGAGTGCTTTTAGAAAGGCTAAAAGCGTTTTTTAATAATTAAAGTCACTTATGACAGTGTTTAATAAAAAAGTTTAGAAGCACTTCTGGATCATAGAAGAACTTTATGGAGAAGCACTTTAGTAGTTCCAAACGAGCCTCATTCACCTGCTAAATGTTAATGATATTTGTGACAACTCAAGCAAGAAAACTTATGCAAAATTACAAGACTAAAATGTCACACTCACATAAAGCATATGTCTGTAAAAAGTTTGACAACTTTGTATTTATGGGGAAAAATGAAAACTGAAACAGTTTAAAAAGACGTGGTTGTAACTTACAGAGAATCAAACTAGTGCAGAGAATATACAAGAGAAAAGGGTTTCTTTAAAGAAAAAAAGAAGATAAGAGTTAACTTTGCATATTTATCTCCTGAAAATCCGGTTGGGAATATCTTGTTGTCGGCAAGCTTTAACTTTCTGAAATTAAGTAAACTCACAGTTAGCTAAAAAAGAGAGTGCACTAATTTTGGTGGTGTCCTGCGCTGCCCCTGCATTATTTGGTCAGATAGCGTATTCAATGTAGTTAACTTTTCCAAGTGATTTTGCTAAAACACAAATAGAGTTAAAATCCCTCTTAAGTAGATTCCAAACGCGTAGTTTTCAATTGGTCAGATTATGTTTTGGTTGGGTGAGCTCCCTAATTTTTTTGAAGATCTTCTTTAACAAAATTTTATTCGGTCTTAGGTTCTGTTTGGGATTGCTTTTTTTTTTTTTTTTTTTTTTTTTTTTTTTTCACAAAAAACATGCTTCACTAAGTTAAGTAGTATAATGTGCTTGGTAAATATAAAATATCCCGATTATTTTCAAAGCAATGGCCTTTTGACAGCTTTGTTTTTTATTTATTATTTATTTTTATAGTACAAGTGATAGTCTAAACTATAAGGGAGGGGGATTTCTCACACACACACAAATTTTCCAAAATTTTTAGTACAAGATCTTCTTTTCGAAAATTTTATTCTGTCTTAGGTCCTGTTTGGGATTGCATTTTTTTTTTGGTCAAAAACATGTTTCACTTTAAAGTTAAACAGTTTAAGGTGTTTGGTAAAAATAATATATCTCGATTATTTTAAGAGCAATGACCTTTTGACAACAATTTTTAAAAGCAGGCTCTGGGTTGCTTTTCAAAACTGCTTTCAAAAGAAGCATAGATGAGCCTTTAATGAATTTTTTAATTCCTAAAATAAATATGATCATTAATTTTTAAAAATGACACCACCTCTAACTCCACCTCCACATCCAACTCCACCACTACCACCACTGCCACCACATCCTACTCTATCACCAGTACCACCACCTCCACATCCACCAGCATGACCACGCCGCCACTGCCACCATCACCTCAACCACCTGCACCTGCACCTGCACCTCCACCTCCACCTCCACCTCCACCTCCACAACCGCCATCCCCACCACCATCTCCACCTTCATCACCACTACCACCGCCTCTTTAACACCTCCATCTCTTTCACCACCACATGATTAGCACATAATACTTTCAACATTATGTATATTTTAGTCATTATTCACAGTTATAACAATTTTATATTAACATTTACCGAACGGTTTTGACACTGCTATTTCTACTAACGGCATTTTCAAAATATAGTTTACCAAACATGGATGATCTGCTTTACTTTACCGCTAATTATTTTCAAAGCACATCAAAAGTAACTTTTTAAAAAAATGACAGCAATTCGAAACTAGCCCTTAGGCTAGTTCGGTATTGTTTTTTTGGCCAAAAAATTGACTTAACAAGAAGCATAGAATAGCCTTAATAAATTTTTTCAATTCCCATAATACCATCATTAATTTTTTTAAATGACATTATCTACCACCACCACCGCATCACCTCTTCCTCCACCACTACTATCACCTCCACTGCCACACCTCTTCCTCTCAATAGTACCTAACGACTGACCGATTCCTCTGTTCTGGATCGTTTTCTTGCTTCTAGTACTTCAAACTAAATGACCAGCCAAACACTTTATATATAATTAAATCTCATAATTCCATATTGCAATTTGAATTTGTTATTTTTTTTCTGTATATGCAGCGGATATGAATACAATGCATTTGATGTTGGCTAAGCACAAGAGAGGTGATCACTTACCAGTATAATTTAGGACACTAGCTAGTGTCAAACAAAGTAGGGTAAATATTTAGTTATGCTCAGATACGCTCATATTTTTTATTCTTCTCTAATATGGAGGTATTTATACAAGTACAAAGATGTGTTAACCCTAAATAAAATAGGAAATATATCTAAATTACAATAGGAAGTAAATCTCTATTACAATAGGACTAAATAATAATTGGTAAGTAACCAAAATTCTAATGAAATAAGGAACCAAAATCCTAACTAAGTAAGGACTCGCCAACAGCTAGTACATTAATTTTTTTTTTTTAATAAATGATATACATTTTTTTTTTTTAATAAATGATATAAACTGGTACCGTAGAATTTTTATCTTCTTAACCAGCTTTGTGTATTCGAAGAATTTGAAAGAAACAAATAAAATTGTATTGTAATTTTTTTTATCATAGAACGTTGCGTATTTTGAAATCGTGGCTCCCCCCTTGAAGGTGTCAATCATACTTCAGCTAAAAGATTGATGAGGTGGCACAACAAGTTGGTAATCCTATGATCCGAACCAAATTAAATTTGTGATGTCCTTACATATATTTGTTTGATGGTGAATTTCTCCGACATTTTTGTTGACAACGAATGATAAAATACTTAGTACTAAATTGATTACATCATAGTAGAAGAAAAAGTAAGCAAATTGATCCGCAGCTAATCTTGAAATTTAACTTGTAATTATGAGTAACCGGCAGCTGATATATCAAGTTAAAGTTGGGATGTATATAACGTATGTTAATCGACATTATGCATTTTATTTATTTATTAATTAATCCACAAGTGTTTCAGGTTCAATGTCGGTTTTGCTTCTCTTAAAATATTTTCGTCTAAAGGACCCACTAGTGTAGGGGTTTGGAGTATTTACTCTCTTGGACAAAGTCTTGAGTTCGAGTCCTAGAATCCATGTAGTATGTGTGAGTTTAATATATTATCGCCTCTCTTAATAGGAAAAATCCTTTAAAATAGAAAGTATATATATATTTTCGTCTTCTTTTAGGTATGGACCAAATGCTGCCACCTTTTTCCTTCCGCTATTTGAGGTCATCAGCAAAATGTCAATGAAGTATGAGAAATGTGTGCACATAGGTCAAATTCCATGATATGATAATTAAACCGAAAAAACCAGGAAAAAAGAAAGTGCATGTACATAGCTAACAAATACAGATATTCAGACTCTTCTAGGATTCTCTTCCTTTAGGTGAGTCTCTATTTTGCATGTCATTATCTATAACCCCACCATTACCATTCTTTCTCTTTCCCCCTCTCTCTCTTCCCTAAACCAAACAAAGGCCAAAGGTAGAAAAGAAAGAAAGGGGAAAGAAAAAGTTCCAAAAAAGACAAACCAAACCACATTTCATAAATCAACCCTATAAGTGAAGCTTTCCCACAAAAGGTCTGGATAAATCCTCTGAGGAGAGAATTCATCAAGGACCTCTCTCTCTCTCTCTCTCTCTCTCTCTCTCTAGAGATGGGTTTATGGAACCATCATGTGGAAGGCCAAAATTTGTGCTTTCAAGCACCTCCTTTCATTGAATGGCTGAAGCCACCTTCCTCTTTTTCTTCATCATCATCTCCTTCTTTTTGCTTATCTGAGAATAGCACTACTATGCAATGCTTGCCTCTTTTAAGCCGGTTTACAGACAGCAAGCCGGTGAAAATAGAAGATGTTGGGGTGCAGAAAGAAGGTTTTGGGGTCAAAGAAGAGAAAATGGGCCAAGTTACAGTGGCCTTGCGCATTGGACTGCCTAATAGTACTAGTGAAGCTGATCAATCAGACACTCATCTTGAGAATAAGAAGGTTTTGGATCTCAAGGAAGAAGAAGGAGTGGCCATGAGGAAGAGCTTTCATGGGTGTTCTTTTAATGCAGAGAGTAGGTTTTGGATACCAACACCTGCTCAGATTCTTGTTGGGCCGATGCAGTTTGCTTGCTCCATTTGCAGCAAGACCTTCAATAGGTACAATAACATGCAGGTTAGTTAACATTAATTATTCTTACCCATCATGTATCTTTTGAACAAATTTTTGTGGGGGTTTTTAATTTCAGAACCTTAAATACTAATTTTCACCAAGAAATTAAACAACAACCTAATTGGGAAAAAAAAAAATTCAAAGCAGAAAAGGGAAGTAAAAAAAAAAGATAGACTTTGTAATGAAGTTTTTTAGAATCGTAACTTGTATAGTGGTGGAAGTAATTGAATTGTTGAATTGCCACTTATACAAATGGCTTGATAAGTTACAATTACATATACATCTTTTACTTTTTCTTTGCTTAATCAAGTAGTTCGACCTTTTCAAAAAGAGACCGGATTTTGAGGAAATTATCCATTAAAGTTTTCACTGGGGGAAAAAGAACATGCACACATGCACACTATGCATGCCAATGAGAGATCCCATGTAGTGCTATACAAAACACAAACCGAGAAAGTTTAAAAGCCTTTTGTCCTTGTTCATCTTGGCATGAAATGTGTGTTTGGAGTTTATTATTGACCCATATATGTCAAAAGGACGAAGAGCTGCTAATAATTAGACAACAAAAGGAGGAAGAGCGCGGATGATTTACTTCAAGGCTGGTCTCTCTTTGTGATTTGGCAATTTATTTTACATGACACGGGGATAATATTGTTTTGGTTCCCCAACTAATTACATTACACTATGTGGAAAAGTTATCACGCATGAGTTGGAGAGAGTAGAATAGTATCATCCCCGTGATATACAATTTTTTTTTCCAAATAGAGACACTCTCTGCATATCCTATTACCTTTCCATATTTCAATTTCTTTTGGATCTCTTGTCCCTCCATCACGTTTCTCATTTTTTCTTGAAAGGCGTGGCTTCAAGAAGCTGGGGGCCGGTTGGGGAAAACTGGTTGGACTGGTAGAGGTGAACATGACATCAAGGGCATGAATGAGCAGTAGTGAAAACAAATTGTTTCACACCATGTACCAATTTCAGTAGTGCATTATTCATACTTGATCGATATTTTGTTGATATTTGAAAATATCAACAAAATATAGACTAGATATGGACAATGCGCGCCCTCACTTAAATTGGTACCATGTACTAGCCAATCACTGACGAAGTTCTTTATTTGAGGCTTTATATATATACATCTTTTTCATTGATAGTTCTCTGAAATTTGTTCGCAACATAGAAAAAGAAGTTGTACATAGAAGGGTAAACACTAGTGGTAAATCATCCAAAATAAATTACCATTAATTGAGCTTATTCTAACTCCATTTTGATTTTACATTTGACGACATATATGTATGTTGCATATTCAATATTTTCTATGCGAGTTTGAGGTCAAGTAATGAATTCAAGAGCAGTTTTTTTTGTCAACTAAAAGATATATATTGAATTGGGTTTGCAGATGCATATGTGGGGCCACGGATCTGAATTTAGAAAAGGGCCAGATTCTCTCAAAGGAACACAACCAGCCGCAATGCTGAGGCTACCATGCTATTGCTGTGCTCAAGGCTGCAAGAACAACATCAACCACCCAAGAGCCAAGCCACTGAAAGACTTCAGAACTCTCCAAACTCACTACAAGAGAAAGCATGGAGCAAAGCCATTCATGTGTAGAAAATGTGCCAAAACATTTGCAGTTAAGGGAGATTGGAGAACCCATGAGAAGAACTGTGGGAAGCTATGGTATTGCACTTGTGGATCTGATTTCAAGCACAAAAGGTCACTCAAGGACCACATTAGATCCTTCGGAAAAGGGCACTCTCCGCATCCTTCTCTTGATGGTTTTCATGAGGATGAGAAGGAATGCATAACTGGTTCTGAAGACGACTGAGTTTTTATCAAAACTAGCCAAAAAGTAACTTGTACCCTCTTCTAAAAGACAGAACTTTTATAAAAACTTTCCAAGAACAGCCAAAAACTGCGCTTAGGTTCAGTGCCTAGGCCCTATTTGGTTATTTTTGAAAGTTTTTATAAAATTTCTATCATTAGAAAGAAGGGTAAACTTTTGCTAGTTTTGATAAAAACTCGAGATGACAAGGACATTATGAAGCTTAATTTCCTTCCTTCAGGTTTAATATTCGAAATTATCTAAGTATAGAGGATAAAGTAATTAGTGGGCTTTAATATATCTCCAAGCTTGTGCTCAGTAACAAAAAATTCTCAGCAGCTTGCACACCATGCACATAGGGAGCGGTTTGCTACGGAGCATTTGCTGCGGGAGAGGGAGTAAAATTTAATATTAGCTCTAGACAGTTTGTTTAATTATGTCAATAAGTTGATGATTGCCTGAAGTGATGAAGCATATGAATTTTCTTCTCCTATCAACACAAGGTAGGTATTATAAAGTTACAATCTCTTTTGTAGCAGCCCCAATGGAGAAAATTTGTCAGCTTCATTGCCAACTGGTAATCTTTTACATGATTGTTGTATTATTAAATGGAAACGTTGGGATAATCATCTCTATATGCTCTCTCTCTCTCTCTCTCTCTCTCTCTGGCCTGCTTATAGGTTAATATCTAATCAACTTTCATGCTGGAGGGAATGAAATCTTTGACTTTTGCTCTTATGTATGTAATGATGTTGGTACATCTAGTTATGACTAAAATAAGGGTGCAAAAGGGTAGTGGAATGTGGAAACATGTTAGTAAAAAAGAAGTAGAAAAAAAAGTTCATATGATAGATTGCTTTTCAACTAACTCCATGATAATTCTTTATGTAGCTGGCTTAATACATTGCTAGGAAAAAGTAAAATGGAAAAATGTTTTGTTTCATGCTGATCTTACTTAATACATAAGAAGTATATGAATGGCTATCCGCTTAATTATGTTAGTCTAATACAGTTTAACTTACCACAACCAATTAGTTCTTAATTTAATTATACCTCTTTTTTCAATAATGTTAGAAGTGATCTCGTTCGAATACCCTTCTCCACTAAAAAATAATTATAAATAAAAACTTACGATAATAATTGTTTAATTATTTAGTTATGTCCCATTTTCAATGGCTAGGTGACATAAAATGTGAGTCCAATTTGGGGGCTTACCAAATCACCCATCGAGGTTTAACATCAACTAGAGAATGATTGGGTATTGATTAATTGAGATGGATAGAAAAGTTTTAATCCTACCTTGAGGATTTTGATCTCCTGCATATAAAATGCAATTGAACTCTAACAAATGGAGTGCTTTTATGTAAGAAAAAGAGATTTGGGCAGCGACTTTTTATAAAATAAAAGAGAGGTGGAGAGAGAAAGGCGCTAAAAGACGTTGAAATTTGGTTTCTTTTGAGGTAGGCTTGACAAAGTAAAAAAGGATAGGAGAAAATGTGAAATGGTGAGTTTGATTTCTGAAGATGATTGGGGTCCTCCACCATGCTTTGTCGGGAGATAGAAAAAACTTGAGGGGAAAAGAACAACCACCCCCTTTTGTTTGAACACACCGTTTTATCTTTTGTAGTCTCTTTTCCTTTCACATTCAACCATTTATGTCATATTATATATGATTGCATGCACCAAAATCGGACCACTTTCATTAGTCTCCTTGATGACCCTCTACTTTGCCCTGCTAGCTAACTTAGCTTGACATTGTCTAATAGAAGGACAGCAATATTTGGAGCCATCACTTAATTTTGTTTGACGATAGTTGCAACAAGTTCACACAGGTTGATATCCATTTTCACAAGATATCAAAAAAAAATCTCTAAAATAATGAATAGTATTGAAATACGACCAATGAAACATATAATCTATGGTAGGTGTAGGAAAATAAGTGATAATATACTACAATAAAGCAAAGAGAGGTAGTGGCTGGCTGGAGTTGGGTAGGGATTGTTGGTAGGCGTTGGGGTTGGGAGGAGAAGAGGAGAAAGGGAGAAAGATGTTTTATTTTTATTTTTAAAATTTATATTGTATTGCTTATTTTTAAAAGGAATGAGTTTTTAAAACAAATTATGGACTAAATTACCCCTCCACAAGTAACGGAAGTTAAAAACATTTGACAGAAATTGAGGAATGTCCTTGAATTAGCTTCAAATTGAAACCACATAGATCTTAATAGTAAAAGTGATAAACCACAAAGACTAAAAATAACTTTTTACAAATTATGAGTGTAAAGAATGATTCCCATTGAATATTTGCATTATCATTGATACAAATTATATACAATCAGGTATGGATACATATGGTACGAATCATATACAGAAATCAATTACAGCTGATCAAATCAATTATGTTGAAGATTTTCCGAAGGAATTCAATGAGAGTTGACCGGGCTTGATAGCTTTACTAACATCCCCCCGGTCGCAAACCGAACGGGCAAGGCTGGATGAGTTTGGATGGTAGAAGATGTGGCGGGGTTTGTGAAGTGATTTCGCGAGAAGATCAACAGGCTGATCGACTGATAAAGCTGATCAAACCCAGTGGCTGCCTAAGGACACCTTCTCGTGTACAAAATGGAAATCAAGTTCAATGTGGCGCGTTTGAGCATGAAAAACCGAGTTAGCGGCCATGTAGGTGGCGTTAAGGTTGTCATAGTGGAGGAAAATAGGAAATTGAAGAGGAACACCATGTTCAAATAATAGATAGGACAACCATGTCGTTTCCGCACAAGCATGGGAGAGCAAACGGTATTTGGATTCCGGGGTTGCTTTTTAGAACACCATGAGATCAAGTTCTTACCCAAATAGACCAAGTAGCCATGGTAGAACAGTGAAGATTCGGGCAACCCACCTAATTTGCATCAGAATAAGCACTGATGCTAGCGGATCAAAATTGAGGATAGAGAGTCAAGCCAAAGTCGAGTGTCCTATTGATGTAGCGTAGGATGCAGTTAACTGCGATCATGTGAGAAGAGCGCGAGGTGATCACAAATAGAGCGACCGTGTTGACCGCAAAGGATAAATCTGGAAGAGTAAGCCTCAAGTATTGCAAACAACCTACAATTTCACGCTATTCAGTGGGAGAAGACAGCAAATCACCATTAGCGGGAGAGAGGGGGATTTGGCTGAGGGGCGTCGAGGAGGCTTTACATTTGAGCATTTGAGTGCGCTGCAGGAGGTCATGTGCATATTTGAGTTAAGATAAGTGAAGACAACAATCCACGTGAGTGACCTAGAGGCCCAAAAAGTAACCAAGAGGGGCCTAAGGTCCTTTCACTACTACAAAAAACGAAATAGACGACGGTAATCCACCGTCGTGTATCATGGTTTATAACCGACGAGAAATCGACCGCCGTCTTTTCATACATGAAATAATGACGGCAAATAACCGACGTGGTTAATATAGTACACGTCAGTAAACCATTAAAACCGACGTAGATTTCATACATAAAACCTTAAAAAGAGACCTTTCGACTATAATAGACGATGGTTTTAGTAAAACACAGACGTTTAAATAATGTTAAATGTCAAAAACAACTACAAAACCGACGTAAATATGTTTATCAACGTCTCTAAATAAAAAAAAAACCGACGTGTAAAACTTAGAAACCGTCGTGGTGAATAAATACTACGTTCACTAAATGAAAAAACTGACGTCTAAAACATATAACATGGCATATATTTATTTGAACTAACGTAAAAACAAAAATAACCACGACCTTTTCGGTCACCACAGACGTAGAAAATTATTTTGACGGCTTGAACACAAAACAAACGACGTGGTTAATATAGTACACGTCCGTAAAACAATAAAACCGACGTAGATTTCATACATAAAACCTTAAAAAGAGACCTTTCGACTATAATAGACGACGGTTTTAGTAAAACACAGACGTGTAAATAATGTTAAATGTCAAAAACAACTACAAACCCGACGTAAATATGATTATCAACGTCTCGAATTAAACAAAAACCGACGTGTTAAACTTAGAAACCGTCGTGGTTAATAAATACTACGTTCACTAAATGAAAAAACTGACGTCTAAAACATATAACATGGCATATATTTACTTGAACTGACATAAAAACAACAATAACCACGACCCTTTATATCAATGCAGACGTTGAAAATGATTTTGACGGCTTGAACACAAAACAAACGACGTGGTTAATATATTACACGTCATAAAAAAACTAAAACCGACGTCGATTTGGTACATAAAGCATAAAAAGAGACCTTTCGACTATAATAGACGACGGTTTTAGTAAAACACAGACGTTTAAATAATTTTAAATGTCAAAAACAACTATAAAACCGACGTAAATAGTTTTATCAACGTCTCTAAATCAAACAAAACCGACGTGTCAAACTTAGAAACCGCCGTGGTTAATAAATACTACGTTCACTAAACAAAAACACAGACGTCTAAAACATATAACATGGCATATATTTACTTCAACTGACGTAAAAACAATAATAACCACGGCCCTTTATATCACCACAGACGTTGAAAATGATTTTGACGGCTTGATCACAAAAAAACGACGTGGTTAATATATTACACGTCATAAAAAACTAAAACCGACATCGATTTGATAAATAAAAGCATAAAAAGAGACCTTTCGACTATAATAGGCGACGGTTTTAGTAAAAAACAGACGTTTAAATAATTTTAAATGTCAAAAACAACTATAAAACCGACGTAAATAGTTTTATCAACGTCTCTAAATCAAACAAAACCGACGTGTCAAACTTAGAAACCGCCGTGGTTAATAAATACTACGTTCACTAAATAAAAAAACGGACGTCTAAAACATATAACATGGCATATATTTACTTGAACTGACGTAAAAACAACAATATTAACCGTTTTGAAATGACTTATAATTAACCGACGTGTTTTCCTTTTCAAATGGCGGTTTTTATTTCATTTTTGCGTTGTCATTCCACGTCGGTTGTGAAAACCCGACGTTGGTTGTTTTTAAGACGTCTCGTTTTGCGATTTTTGTAACTTGACCGTTGTATTTTTAGCTTTAACCGATTATTTTTTAATTTTTCATTTGTTGTGCCCAAAGCTTGTAGAATGAAAATGTGATTGGAATTAAAATGATATACAGAGCTATGAATTAATGTCATACAATTAATTGCATAACTAATGTCATACATTACAACAATCAATCAATCCATATATCTTCACACCCATCTCTAATATTCTCACTCCCAAACTCACCCACTAGGTCATCAAATGTGTCAACATTTGGTATCCCTCTAGAAAATGGCACACACTCAATTCTAATATCACCTAGCACATCATCACCAATAACATCATTATATTCTCTATTAGGCATTGATAACACTACCGACCAACCACGATGCATTGGGTCGTCAACATAAAATACTTGTTTGACTTGAGAAGCCATAACAAATTGGTCATTCCTATGTCCAATTTTACTCAGATCTACAAGGGTAAATCCAAGTTCGTCGACTACAAGGCCCGAAGTGTTATCTATCCAATCACACCTCAAGACTGAGATTCTAAACTTTTGGTAGTCAAGATCCCAAATTTCTTGAATAACCCCATAAAAACCCATATTGGAGACAATAGGGTTTTTATCCTTGGCACTAGCAACTTGCATAGTATGTGCAAGTAAATAAACTCCACTATTTTGGACAGTTCGCACATCATCTTGTGCCTTGGTGCTAAATTTGACACCATTAATAAGATAGCTCCTATATGATGGCACTACCACGCTTGGACCAGCTGCTAACCACCTCAAATTTTCTGATATGCCATTATAATCTTCCCCATTAAATTCACTTTGAACCTACAAATTAAACATATATATTAATTCAATCTAACATATATATAAAAAGAAAGAAAATTAAAATAAGTTGAATATGTCATTCAATAACATATATACCTTAACACGTAGCCATTGAATGAAAGTGCTATTGTGCTTATCTTGTAGCCACTTTGTTCTCTTTCTAAATTTCGGATAAGTGGTCTTGATGTGGATCATATGTTCCCTACAATTGACACGAAAAAAACACGCATTACGGTCCCTTATATATAAGATAAATATAAGGAGTAATAATATTTAAAATGGCTACATATATATGAAAAATTAAACTCATACGTACTCGATATAAGGTAGGACTTCCTCCATATTCTCCAAGACATATAGATTTGCCTGGTTCAACAAGTCCATATCAACTAAGCTCACTGTGCAACCTGATAATGGCTTTGAAACTCCCATATTCTGGCTTGAAGGCACTCCAACTGTACTAACATCAGATAAATGCTCGGTACAAAACTCTATAGCTTCTTCAGCTATATACCGCTCAGCAATGCAACCTTCGGGATGAGTACGATTCTGAACATACCCCTTTAGCACTTTCATATATCTTTCAAACGGATACATCCATCTAAAATATACTGGCCCACATAGACGAACTTCTCTGACAAGATGTACTACTAGATGAACCATGATATCAAAGAATGAAGGGGGAAAGTACTTCTCAAGCAAACACAAAGTAACTACTACATCTTCTTCCAACTTATCTAGCTTGGAAACATCTACCGTCTTTGCACATATAGCATTGAAGAAGAAGCACAATTGAGTTATTGCATACCTTGCAGGCTTCTCCAAAACAGAACGAATTGCCACAGGGAGCAATTGTTGCATCAAGGTATGACAATCATGAGATTTAAGGCCAAAAAGTCTTGAATCTTTTAAAGATACAAGATTTTTTATATTTGAAGAATAACCTTCAGGAACCTTCATACCATAAAAAGAATTGCAAACCGCTCTCTTCTCTGCTCTTGACAAATTCCAAGGCCCTGGAGGCAAGCGAGTACGTCTTTCTCCATACTCGGGTTGCAAATCAATTTTTACCCCCATGTTCAATAAGTCTAACCGAGCAGCAATCCCATCTTTATTTTATTCAGGGATCTCTAGCAATGTACCAATGATACTATCGCAAACATTCTTCTCAATGTGCATAACATCTAAGGCATGCCTCACAGGGAGGTATTTCCAATACTCGAGATCAAAGAATTTTGATTTCTTCTTCCAACAAACTCTGTCACCATCATTCTCACCAACACTTCCCCCATTTTTCGAGCCCCATATGTAATTAATATCTTCAACCATATGCAGAACTTCTTCTCCTGTTAATGGCTCGGGGGGCATGCCATATTCAGGTTTCCCATTAAAAGCTGCACGTTGCCTCCTATATGGATGATTGATTGGTAACCACTTTCTATGCCCAATGTAACAAATTTTGTGGCCATTTTTCAACCTGTGACTAGGTGTATCATCGCCGCATATTGGACAAGCTTTATATCCTTTAACAACACAACCAGATAAGTTTCCATAAGCGGGAAAATCATTAATTGTCCACAGTAATGCAGCTCTGAGTGTAAAGTATTCTCCTATGTGGGCATCATATACTCCTCTAATCCCATCCCACAAAGATTTCAAATCATCAATCAAAGGATCTAAGTAGACGTCTATATCATTTTCGGGCTGTTTAGGACCGGAAATCAGTATAGTCAACATCATGAACTTCCGCTTCATGCATAGCCATGGTGGGAGATTATATGTAACTAACATAACTGGCCAACAACTGTATCTGCTACTTAAAGAACTGTGGGGATTGAATCCATCAGATGAGAGAGCCAATCTCAAGTTTCATGGCTCATTACCAAAGTCGGGCTATTTTTCATCAACAAGTTTCCAAGACGGGGAATCCGCTGGATGAGACATATAACCGTCAACTGATTTTCTTGCAGCATGCCAAGTCAAACTCTTAGCTGTCTTATGTGATTGAAACATCTTTTTAAACCTTGGAATTGGAGGAAAATACCACACCACCTTCGCTGCCACACCCTCTTTCAAGAACCCATCCTTGGTTTCCTTCCACCTTGAGATACCACAAGTAGGACAATTAGTTGCATTCTCATACTCCTTCCGATACAAAATGCAGTTATTGGAACATGCGTGGATTTTCTCATAACTCATCCTTGAAGCAGACAAAGTCTTTTTTGCCTCGTACATAGAGGAAGGTAGTGTATTTCCTTCTAGAAGAAATTCTCCTTGAAGTATCAATAATTCTGTAAAGCAAACATCACTCATCCCATGTTTTGCTTTCAAATTATATAACTTCACCAAAGCCGACAACTTCGTGTACTTACTGCAACCAGGGTACAAGGGTTCATCGCCATCCCCAATCACACTGGCAAACTCATAAGGATAAGATCCAATATTGGCAAAATCATTATCATCCATCCCTAATTCTTCAGAAACATAACTGAACCTACTTTGCTCATCTTCTTCCACATTTCTACTAGCATTGGTAGTCCATTCCCAAGGTTCTCCGTGCCATCTCCAAATCTTATAGCTTTGGTCAATTCCATTAAAGTATAAGTGTTCCCTTATAATTCCAACCCCAAACAATCGAATATTCCCATATTTAACACATGGACAACGAATCTCAGTTGTATTTCCAAGATTTTCTAACGCAAAATTCAAAAATCCATCCACCCCTAACTCATATGCCTTCGATCTTCTATCCGCATGCATCCATGACTTATCCATCTCACACTCTATCAAATTCATATAAATATATATATATATATATATATATATTAAAGTGGAAAGACCAGCAATGAAACACTACCTCATTCAAATAGCAGAGAACAAAATGAAAATTAAATATAAAACATGGAAAAGACGACGGTTTAAAAACATAATCGTCGTTTAATATACATTCCGACGACGGCATCTATAGTCACCGTCGTCATTAAGATACCCAAACCCAGAAATTTGAACGGTGTTCTGGTAGCCTAAAGACGACGTTTTTTGGAGAAACAGTCGTCTTTAGGCTACAGTTGCGGCTTAAACATTAGACGACGGGAGTAAATGAGCAACCGACGTATAATAAACATTTGGACGACGGTTTGATCCTTCAACCGTCATCGTAGTTAAAAAAAAAAACAGCTTAAATCTCCCATCCCCATTCCTTTTCCAAGAACCCATGGCCAAACAAACATAAAAGAACCCAAACAGAGAGCAATTATTACAAGATTGCAAACACCAAAACCCTAATATAGCTACCAACGAAAACATTTATGGATTTAAGAAGAGATTAGGGTTGTACTTACATGGATATTGAGAGAGAGCTGCGAGAATATAACAACTGCTTCAGAGAGAGCTTGGAGAATCTATTTACCCAATGCTTTGAGAGAGAGCTTGGAGAATCTACGTACCCAATGAGAGATCTTGAAGAATCTACGTACCAAATGCTTTGAGAGAGATCTTGGAGAATCTACGTACCCAATGCTTTGAGAGAGAGCTGAGAGAATATAATAAAAGCTTGAGAGAGAGCTGAGAGAATTAGGATTAAAGGGACTAGAGTTGTACTTACATGGATATTGAGAGAGAGCTGGGAGAACGAAAACTTTCAGACAAATTTATGTTGAAGAGAGAGAATGAACTATTTGAGGGTTAAAGGAAAATTCTGAAAATTTTAGGTCGCGGTCAAAAATTTTTAAGTACCGCGTTTTTCAACCACGACGGTCAACACTTACACTGACGTCTAATAATTACTTACAACGGCGGTTTTTATAAAATCCCGACGTTGTAATGTCACGCCCCAACCCACGGGTTTACATAACCTTGAATTAAGACGTGATTCACACCTTAATTATAGAATTTAATAAAAACTATAACTAAAATGTGAAGAAACATTTAAATAAATAAAGTAAATATTTCACATAGAATATTCGAAACAACAACATCTGAAGACTTGAAATAGTTACATTATTTTACAAGCCATAACTACTAAAGAGTTTACTAAAAGAGTAACTCATTATTTATCCACAAGCTATGTACATAGTATATTCTTATAAATATGCCAAAATCATCACAAGCTTTAGATTTCAGGTTCGGTACCTGCAAAATCTATTAGGGGGTGAGCGAAACCACAGCTCAGTAGGGACATAAACCTTTTTACATGAAATTGATATAATTAAATTAGGTGACAAGTAATCACACATCCAAATATCACATTATTAATAATAATGCATGAATGCACTTCATCTAATCCCGTTAATTCATATAACTGGACAAGCAGACCTGCACGTCCCATACCATGCTTATACCACTTGGTCCCGGATGCCCATTTATATGAACTAACACCCATTTCAACTGTCCCATAATTCCCCCTTTTGTTAGTCATCTTGCCTAACTCCCTTTCGCCAGTCCCGAATCACCCAATAAAAACCATGTGCACTGTGGGATCCCTGAGACCTGGTACCTGCCAAGAGTTAGACTCAACTACACAAAAGACTATATCTATTACCCTCTTTTCCATCATTAATATCTCCAACCAACATCTCCAACTAATTTCCATGACATGATATAATTATGCATTTCACATATCCATATATCCCACAACAATGTAGCTATTCAGAATATCACCAATGTACCAACATTGTTCAAATAGTTAAGAGAATATAAACACCCAATACAAGGAACATCAATCAAATAGTACCACGTACAATGTAATGCTCACAGAATTTAATTAAATCAATCTCTGAAAAAAGGCCCCCAAGAAACCCCTACCTCGTTTCCAAAGCTAACTCCAAGTTAAGAAAACACACAAGCTATGACCTCTAATTCCTCCTGAGATTTTGATCACCACTTGCTTTCTCTTGCTTTCTCTTGTTTTCTTTCCTCTCTTCTATTTCACTCTCTTCGTTTCAATTTCTTTTCTTTTGTCAAGCACAACTATGGTTGAAAACAAATAGTTATGACCCTATTTATACTAAGGAGATGGCGGCAACTCTCCTAAGCTTTCATTGGCTGCATGTTGGCTTACTTTGAACTATAGATAACTATCTCTATAATTACAACAACACATAGTAATATTGCTTAGTCACAATACACTTGTAGGCCTTAGTGTGCTGCAAGCAAGTGTTCTTCCACATGTTGATTAGCTTAGTAGGCAAGGAAAAGTAAAGTTGCCATGTATACAACAATCAAAGTCAAGCGGTTGCATGCAAGAGATGAAGTGTTTGAGTTTCCTAAGTCCAACTCTCATAAGTTCATGAATTAAAACTATCGTAGCTTTTTAACACATAGAAGATAAATATCACAATTGAATATTATTCTAAATATATACCATTAAATACCCAAAATATCTAAGGTTACCCACTTTAAAGAAAAACAAATAAAATATATAATTTATAGTTGAACATATATATATATATATACTAAGTACAAATATTTATTTAGAATAGTTTTGTAAAAACTATATATATATATTTAAAACAATGTTTAATTTTCTTTAAAAAACTTTTTAGGAATACAGATTCTCACATGTAAACACTAAGAACGTTGCTATTTTATAACCGACGTCGTAAACCGAATTCAATTAGTCTTTGTTAATGTAGTTGACCAAAAACAGCCGGAGAAAACCGGCGTCGTTTCAAAAAACCCTAAACCCTAAACCCTAAACCCTAAACCCTAAATTTTAAAATAATTTTTAAAAAATACACAAGTACAAGAAAAATGAACCGAAAATTGCTATGGATTCCTTACAACATTGCCTTCTACAATAGTAGGCTAAAATATGGATTTCATAATTTTGAATTTATGGGCACCAATGGATCACATAAACCTTAGGGTTATGTTATGTAAAGTATAAGGAGTACCATGCTTTGTCTCTAAATTTGTTTGAATTTTGTTATCATTTGAACTTTGAAAACTAAAATTACATTTTTCAAGCCTTAACGGGCAAGATATTGTCTCAATCAGTGCATAGAATTTGCCGGTATATTTTTCGGATTTTGTTTTGAATATATTATTAATATTAGTAATTAAATACAATAAAAAAATATTTCCAAAATTATATTTTTTAAAGCTTTAGGATAGAGACAATATTCCAATGCTTGGTAGTTTTTAGTTTAATTTTTGGATTTAGTTATGAATTTAATATGGATTTAAATAAAATATAAAAGTCAATAAAAATTAAATTAAAAATGACCTAGCCGACGTTGTATCCCTTTACAACGACTTTAAACATAATAAACCGACGTTGAAACTATATTTAAAAATATACACAGGATGAATTAATTATAAACCGTCGTTGTTATGACTATTACACGTCATTTTAGTGTATATAACTGACGTTGTTTAAATATATAAAGGTGGATATTTAAGAATATCCGCCTTTGTATAGTATTACGACGTCGATAAGGTTATACTAACCGACGTAGTATATGAATAAAAATTCATTTATACAGGATAAATTAATTATAAACCGTCGTTGTTATTACTATGACATGTCATTTTAGTGTATATAACTAACGTTGTTTAAATATATAAAGGCGAATATTTAAGAATATCCGCCTTTGTATAGTATGACGACGTCGATAAGGTTATACTAACCGACGTAGTATATGAATACAATTTCATTTATACAGGATGAATTAATTGTAAACCGTCGTTGTTATGTCTATTACACGTCATTTTGATGTATATAACTGACGTTGTTTAAATATACAAAGGCGGATATTTAAGAATATCCGCCTTTGTATAATATTAAGACGTCGATAAGGTTATACTAACGGGCGTAGTATATGAGTACAAAATCATTTATACATGATGAATTAATTATAAACCGTCGTTGTTATGCCTATTACACGTCGTTTTTAAGAATTACCGTCGATGTTATATTTCCATTTACTGCAAGACGACCATTGTGTACACGTATGAGACGTGTAAATTAGAATCAGACGTCGGTGTTTGGGAACTAAACAAGTTTTAAAACAAAATTTAATTTTTTTGATTTTTGTTCGCTTGATTACAACAAAATATTTATGTACATATTAAATAAACTAAATTAAACCTGAACATTGTTCATAAATATTTATCTACATCAATTATCCTTCGGTAATTGCTTGTTCACGAATTCTGCCCATTCATGCCTAACTTCGTCAATATCCTCTTGTTTATACTGAAGTTTATCTTTTTTCTTGTCAAACTGCAAAATAAACCAAAACACCGACGTGTTATAAGGATACAAACGACGGTTTTAAACAAAAATATGACGTAGTAAAATAAAGAAAGTATATCTAAAATGTTGCGTTTTACCATCTTCTCGAAATTTAGGTCTGGATCATGAATTATATCTCTCATGAATCGCATCACGTAATAGCCACACTCTACACTTGTTGGTTGTTCAGGAGTGCCGTGTAGATTTTTCCAAATGGCCTGCTGTTTACGTGAATTTTTATTTATATGAATGTTAAACATTTTAATTGACCTGTTACAAGAAAACAAAGGGTGTTAATGACAAAACAAAAAATTTAAATACAAATAGTAACCGTTGTGGTAAATCAGTCAAAACGACGGAGTTTTTTAAACCAAGACGTTATATTTTGTTTAAAACGGCGGTAAAACCTAACCGTCGTTGTGTAACGTTATAACGTCGGTAAGAGTAAAAAACGTCGTATGACAAAAAATTGAGCAGAAAAAATTAAAACGTTCTTAAATAAAACGCAAACGACGTGGTAGTTAAATTAAAACGACGTTTTTAAGAAAATACTGACGTAGTAGTTAAATTAAAACGTCGGTAATATCTTACCGTCGTTATATTTTATAATAATGTCGGTATTATTAAAAACAGTCGTTTATTTAAATACTTTATAGGAAAAATCTTAAATCAGAAGAAATCAACTTACGTATTCACTATATTTTTCATCTCGTCGTCAACCATGCGTTTTGGCAGTGAATTCATGTAATAGGCAGTCTCCGTTAATTGTCTCACAATTACCATCACCCAATGACCCCTGCACATAATGATTCATATTAGAAAGAAAAATATTAGAAGCTCAGGAAAATACTTTAAATGGTACTAACCCTGGATTATAAGGGACCAAGAAAAATTGATTCCCATCTGCTGTATTCAGGCGGTTTGACAGGTTTTTTATTCGGTCTGATATTGATCCAGCTCCAGAGCTCACTAGCCCAGGGTCCACGAGGCCAACAAGGTTTACAATATTTGCCATTTTTAAATAGTCAAATAGGAACCTAAATATATGAAAGTCAATTAAATGAGATTTAAATTTAAAAGAAAGGAAAATGTAAAACAAAATGGGATTAGGGAGAATTACCTCATGTATACTGATATCACTGTGGTTCCTATCTCAACCATGGAACCAAACTGCAAAACATCTTCAGTGAAGAGGAAGGTATCATGCTCAATGCCAAACACTTCATTGGGCATGTGAATTGTTAGAGCCTCGTTACCAGGCAAGAACTTGGTCCGGAAATGTTGGCATAAGGCTAACAGAGAAGCTGGCATGTCTAGCTTTGAGAGATCCTGTTAAAAGAAATTAATAAAGAAATATAAGTTAGTTTGTGTGTGAACTAAAATAAACGACTCTAACTAAACACAAAAAACAGACGTGGTATATAATATAAACGACGGTTTCTAGTTAATACTGGCGGTGGAAAGGTTATACACGTCGGTAAATAGATAACCGTCGTTGTATTGAATTTATAACGTCGCTATACTATAGAAAGGTCGGTAAATAGACAACCGTCGTTGTAATGAAATCATGAAAAAGACAACGGTTTATAAAACTGTCGTGGTATTTAACGAAACACGACGTGTCTTGTAAGAAACAGACGTATATACCGTCGTTATTTTAAATTTTAACGTCTTTTTAAAGAAATAAATCAACTTCAGGCTTCGGATTTTACCGTGTCCTCTTTCTCTTTTGCAGCAGTATCAGCTTCAGGCTTCGGATCTTCTAATTCCAAAGCTAGGGGTCTGATATTAGTGGCCCCAGAGCAGCTTGCCTTATCAGACATTGGATATTTTGGGCTTTGATCTTGAGGGGGTAAAATAATTGGAGGAATTGGAGTCCTTGGAGAAATTGGGGTTTGGAGCATCTGGCTGGGATCAAAATTAGGAACTAGTTGACGGATATATGCCAACATAGCCTCCCTCTCTGCTCTGACTGCTTCCATTATAGTTTCCCTTGACTTCGCCTCAATCCTCAAGGTCTCTTCTCTGACTGCCTCCCTCACACTTTCCTTCAATTTGTCACTAAATTTCACTCTCTGCTGTTTCGGCAAATTGAAGAACTAAGTTGGGGTAACGCCAGCACCAGCTCCTCTGACTCTCCCACCATGCTCGGGGGTTCCCAAAGCCAGAGTCAAGATATCATTGCTCCTGGAGACAGTCAGAGTGCCTTCGGAGACTTGCTTTTGCAAATCATTCTAAAAGAGAGAAAGAGAGATCGTTAGAACCTGAGCAGGGTGTATGACAGATACATATACCGACGTTGTAAATTATAAACAACGACGGTTTTTATTAAATGACAGACGTGGTATTAATTTAAAACGTCTGTATATAAATACCGTCGTTGTTTATACTTTACAACGTCGGTATATAAAAATACATCGTATATTCAAAATAAAACAGATTAAGACATAAATCAAAGACCGTCGTAGTATTCAAAGTAAGACGACGGATTATTAAACAAACAGACGTAGATGTCAAATTCCATACGGCTGCACAAAATTACCGTCGTTGTATACGCATTCTAACGTCTAGATAAGATAAAACCGTCGTAAGTTTTAATGAAGAAGTGAAAAAACTCGATTGAAATATGCATTCTTTTCCAGAAATTGTGCACCACAAATTTCAGTGAAATAGACAGAGAGAGGGAGAGTGTGTGCGTGAGTAAACTTAAAACAAAAATGCAGTTCATAGAATAATTTAATCCGTCGTATTAATTCTATCTAGACGTCTACTTTATTCAAAAACCGATGTCTTATTCATTTTTAAACGTCCGTAAATTAAGCCCGTCGTGGTGTTCACTTTATAACGTCCCTTATGTAAAGATAAACGATGTCTATACCAAAATAAAACACTCTGTTTTTCAAATTTAGAACAGAGTTAGTGAGACTTACGATTAGTTTTGCCTTCTCTGCAACCTTTGGATCAGGGATGTTTCCTGTTTTATCTTCTCTTACTTTCTTCCACAGAACAGCTCGATCGATTTCTTGACCTTCGGGCATGGTTTCTACCAATTGGTCCGTCAAACCAACATACCCTTTTCCAGACAACCTATGGTTGTACTCCAATTTCTCCCTCCTCTCCTTCTGCTCAGCATGCTTAGCCTCAAAATCTGGGGTTAACCTTGAAGCTACGAAGGCATCCCATTGCGATTTCTCTATGAACTTATAAAGCGCAGGGGTTTCTCTTAACCTCTCCCTGTCATGTGCGTAAGGAAGGATATACTGCCTAGTTACGTTATACTTGAAATCCTTTCATTTTTTGGCGGCAGATTGCAAGACCAAGTTCTTGTAACTATCCCCAATAACATAGGACATTTGAACAGCTTCCCAAATTTGCTCCTTCACGTCCTTGGGTAATTGTTTCCATTTCTTGTCCACAAGAGGGACTCTGGTGCGTGCCAAAACACCAATGAAAGACTGCATCTCAACAGCAGCCTCGCCATGTGGTTTGCCATCTTTATTGAACTCAACCACAGGTTTAACCTTCTCAATTTTCCTCTTCACAACACGGCTCATTGTGCTGATACCGCGGCCAGATTTTGGCTCCTCAACAAATGTGGCTGTGCTCGAGTCTTTCTCTGAGGTTGAGGAAAATCTCATCCTCTTCGAGGGTTTGCTTTGAGTTGATTTTTCAACTTCCACTGAACCTGTTTTGGGTTCATCCCCTTGTGCCATTGAACCTGCTTTGGCCTTTGACGCTTCAGCTTCCTTGTTTTGAGATTTCGAAACCATTTTTGATTAATCTGCCAGGAAAACAACGTCGGTTATTAAAAAGAAACGACGTAAATGTGCATAAACTACGTCGGTTATTAACAATAACAGACGTGGTTTAAAATTACAAAACGATTGTTCTTCTCTCACTAGACGACGGTTTTATCTTGTTTCCGACGTATTAATTGTCACACCATGACGGTTTTTAGCCACCGTCGTGCAGTTTGCATTACTGCCGTCGTGGTGTGTCCATTCTATCGTCGAAAACAAGACAGAATTGTCGTCTTTTGGCGTCGTGAGAGTATCTACTTATGTATTTAATCAAAACCAGTGAAAGATTTCTTCAATTTGACAGAATCTTGTTTCCAGCCAACTACGGCATGCAAATGAAAAGTAAAAAAAGGGAAGAGAGTGAGAAAAAACCTTGAATAACACCGGCATGCAAAGAAATGTTTCCTTCCGACGAAGACGAAGACCAAAATGGTGATTTGGAGATGAAGACGATGATTCAGACAATGATGCTAGGTCAGGTGACGAAAATGGTGATTTGGGAAATGAGAGGGAAACTACGATACTTTATCGGGAAGAGAAAACCGTAAAATATTAGGTCAGGTGACGAAAAGTTTATATATTTTCTCAGAGTTCAATATAACGACGGTAGATAATTCATAAATGACGTGGTTATCACAACTGCCGAAAGACTTTTGGAATTCCGATGTGGTTATGACGGCGCTTTTTTTTCTCTAAACTGATGTTGTACTTGTAATTTCAACGACTGTGTATTTTAATAAACCGACGTGGTTACTTTGCCGCTCTGAAAACGACGTCGTTCTCTATTTAATACGCGCCAAATGACTTTTGGATTTCCGACGTGGTTATGACGGCGCTTTTTTTTCTCTAAACTGACGTTGTACTTATAAATTCAACGACTGTGTATTTTAATAAACCGATGTGGTTACTTTGGGTTCTGTTCTCTTTTTAATACTCGCCAAATGACTTTTGGATTTCCGATGTAGTTATCTTTTTAATACGCGCCAAATGACTTTTGGATTTCCGATGTAGTTATGATGTTGATTATTCAAATATGATGTCGGTATTTATATTATAACCGACGTGGATATTTACGATGATTTTGTTTAAATAGCATTTTTTCACGCGTTTTTTAACCCTCACAAGAAATTGTCTTTCTGAAAGCAAATGGGTTTGCAGAATGATTCCTCACTTCCCATGGGTTTGCTACATCCTCCTGTGTAGCAAGGGTGGAACCAGCCTTAAAACCTGCATGGGTTTGCAGCTGCACTTGCCCGTTTGAAGGCATACGAGGGCACAACCCACAACAGGTTCTAAGTCTGGTTCCACCCTTGCAACACAGGAGTTTTGAAGAAACAGTTGATTTTGATGAAAATGGGAATCGAGGAGTGAGCTTTTCATACTTTGTTGATTTTGATTTTCTGAAATTATTAGATATTCATCTGTGGCTGTGCAGGAGCTTGAGAACAAGAGGAAGGAGAGGGCCCAGCTTGCATATGAGAGGAAGAAACAGTTGAACAAGCTGAGGGTGAAGGCAGAAAAGAAACCACGATGTATTTGCCAAATTTGTGTACATATATTGTGTAAATATTGATCAATATTTAACACGAAGAGATTTTGCCTTTTAAGATGTTGAGGATTGAGAATTAAATTTTGTTTTGTGTTAAGAAAGATATTACCCAAATAAAAGAAAAATTAATTAATTTTAAAAAGCTATAAAAATAAGACGGCGGTTTACAGAGAAGGCAGACGTATAAACTAAACAAATACGACGGTAATTTGAACTTAGGACGTGGTAAATAAAAACGACAGTAGTGTTGTAGGCACTATCGTAGTATACTCCAAAATAATAAGTCGGCGGTTTACAGAGAATGCACCGTCGTAGTATACAGACGTGGATTCCATTATATTATACGACGCGGATTAAGAACAGTTGGTCGTGTTTAGTTAGGAGTTAACACGGCAGGTTTTTTGGTGAACTGTCATCTTTATTTTCTACGTCGGTGGATTCATACCTGCTGTCGTTGTTTTTTGGTCAGATTTTATCTCTGAAGAAATCCTTTTTTAAAAACGACGCTTTTTTATTTGTATGCGTCGTCTTTTAAAAATATTCAACAGTAAGGAACTTATCCACGACGGGTTTTTTTTATACCGTCGTCTGTTTAAATACAACGACGGTTTTATCTTATACCGTCGTCTTTTTCTGGTCGTCTTTTTCCATTTTTGTAGTAGTGTTTATATCAAATTCACTGCCCAAAGTAGAGAAAAATAGTGTGTTGTGCATGATGAAAAATAAAGAGAGAAGTATCCGCTAGACTTTGATTGAACCTGGAAAGAAGAACAGTGCTAATACGATGAAACCATGCACAGGGAGCCTATTTGAGAACATAAAGAGCTTTGTGAAGCTTGCAAACATAGTGGGGCCAAGCGGGATCAATAAACCGAGGTGGTTGAGTCATGTAAACGTCCACGTTAAGAATACCATTGAGGAATGCATTTTTAACATCAAGTTAGCGAAGTTGCCACCCGCAAGACCCTGCAAGATCGAGGATTGTGCAAATAGTGGCAACTAGAGCTGTTAATGGATCTGATTTTGATCTGATTCCAATGAAATTAATATAAGATGGATCTTCTTGTAGAATCCAATGATCTGATTATGTCCCGAATCCGTTAACCAATTAAGTTAACGTAACAAATTTGGATTTGACCTAATCTGATATGATAATGATATGTGCACATGTAATAACATCATGAACTTTTTATAAATACACTAGTTTAGAAATAATAACTTTTCAACTTTTTAGCTAACAATTAAAGCATGCCATTCATGTCCAACGTGTAGATAGTGTTGTTGGCTTTCAATAAATTTGTGGCAAATATTAAAACCTTTTTTCGTTTTGGGAAGAGTTTGTTCTTGGTTATGCTAATATATTTAAATCTTTTCATATTCTTATTATTCCAGGGTTTTGAAACCAAAGACTCAGAGACTTTAAAAAGAAGTTGTGTCGTCTTTTTTCCCTTTCATAATCGTAAGCCATCAGTACAAAAGGTATTTGCTAATTTTAATCTCCAAGTATTTTCTAGTCAATTTACTCTTTATTTGCCATCAGTACAAAATTTCCTAAGTATAAGATGGTTGAAGATGATGGTAAAAAAAAAGTTAGGTTTTGTTTAGCTAATATTTTTAGCTTTCATTGACAAACTTGTAATACTATTTGTAATCATACAAGCTCAATGAGTTTAGGCTAGTTTAAGACTGCATTCAAGATGATTACATCGTTTGAGATCAACAGTGTCATGGCTTAAATGCAATCAAGCTCAATGCATTAAAAAGCACTAGGGTATGACTAGTCATCATTTGCCAGCTCATTAGCAGTTGTAGATTTTTGTCTTATTACTGCTCCAATCACTAGCTGCCAAGTGTCCTTTTGACTGCCCACTTTTACCAAAAAGGTTATGGCTGGTCTGGACTTACTAACTCTCTCATTTTACATTTTACATATGGGATTTTAGAGAGAGAGAGAGAGAGAGAGAGAGAGAGAGAGAGAGAGAGAGAGAGAGAGTTCTAGTGAGAGATTGGGCATGGGTTCTTGAATTCTTTTTGGGGCTTTCATTGAAATTTTATTTCTAAAAAATTTTCATCTATCATCTCTTTCATTTGCACCATTTTGGAAAACTTGGTTTTCTCTTTGGTTTGTGTAAGAGTGTTTATGGCTTTTGAAATGAGGTTTTCAAATCATTTTTGAAATCTACTTCTATCTTTGAAACCTACTTCACCCATTGAGAATTTTTTAAAGTAAAACTTCTACTCTGCATTCTTTACTTGGTGAGGTCTGAGTTTTCATTATGAGATTTTGAACCATATTCTTTGAAATATGATGTGTTTTTAAAATCTGCATTTGGGTTCAGTTATGACTAGTCATCTTCTTTAGTCTAGATCAGATTCTTGGTTGATTTCTTCAAGAGTATGGTTTCTTGAAGGAATTCACACTTTCATCTCATAATTGATATTTCATTCATCGGTGATGATCTGGAGCTGAGTTGTGGTGCCATGGGGTAAAGAAGCTAATGGACTAGCTGTCATTTCCAAGAAGGACAAGCTACTAGCTCAACTAAGTTTGGAGAAAAAGGTTGCCGATGGAGGTAGTGTTTATTTCCTAAATAGACCTACGATTGTTTGAGCTTGTGATTATTTTTTCTGTAAGAATCTTCTTAACTTAGTGGATTGCCTGGTCGGATTGATGACCCCCAATTTTTCCCAATGGTGGGTTCCTGGGTGAACATTTCTGGTGTTTTGTTCTTAATTTTTTGACTAGTCATAATCTACTTGTTATCTATGCTTTGATTTGATGGATATTCACGCACATATCACTCTAGTTGTTTCTAGCACATGGGATGCCTAGATTGACGGGTCCTTCTGAGGGCATAGGTTGTCATGTAGTTATCTTCTAGGCTTACAGTTTCTTATATTTGACTAGTCATATTGTTCCTAAGAATAGTTAATCATTGTTGTCATAGATCTATTCCATTATGGTTTTAATTTACTCATTTCACCTAAGTACCAATTTCAAAAGATGATGCATGAGTTGTTATGGAAGTGAAAGATTCACCTCTGAATTCTCCAAAGAAATGGAAATTAACATATAAGTTATGGAAAGATTTTGTTAAATTTAAAAGGGCAAATAGCGGTGAACTTGCAAGGTGTAACCATTGTCATAAACAAATTGTGAGATAAAAACTAAAGCATTGGTCAACAAATATTAGCTATAGAAAAGATACTTCAGGCTCCACTGGTGGAGTTAAAAATCACAAGTTTGATCAAGAGAAAGGTATAATGGAATTTGCTAGGATCGTTATTTTGCACAATTATCCATTCAATATGGTAGAGCATGAATACCTTGAGATATTTTTGAATGGTCTTCAACCAATGTTTAAACTTTTGTTAAGCATTTAGTGGGGTATAATGTTTTTCAAATTCACAAAACAGAAATGGAGAAGTTGTATAAGTACTTTGAAGAATTTTCTGGTAGGATAACTCTTACTACTGATATTTGGACTTCTGATCATGAAGATATGGGATATATTTGCTTGACATCTCATTTTATTAATGATAATTGGGAACTAAAAAAATAAAAATTCTTGCTTACAGATGTATAGAATATCTTCATGATGCATAAACTCTATTTAGATATATTAATAAATTAATTTTGGATTGGAATCTTGAAAAAAAATTGTTTTCCACGGTTGTTGACAATGCTAGTGTCAATGATTTGATGGTTAGAAGCTTGAAAGGGTGGCTTTGTGGCAAGTCTTCAATTTCATTGTAAGGTGAGTGATTTCACATGTGTTGTTGTGCTCATATTATTAATCTTATTGTACAAGATGGGTTAAAAGTGATTGGAGATTTTATATCTAAAGTTAGAGAAACTATGAAGTAATTGAAAAGGTCTCCATATAAAACACAAAAATTTAATCATGCAAAAATCCAACTTAAGTTGAAGGATAACAAAGAGGTGAAGATGGATTGTCCTACTAAATGGAATTCTTCCTTTTTAATGATCAAAAGTGAATTGGAGATGAAAGAGGCGTTTTGGCGGTTAACACAAACTGACTGTAATTATAAATTTCATCCAATGGATGAAGAGTGGAAAGTAGCAAAAGTTATATGTGGTTGCTTGAGAATTTTGTATAATGATACTAATGTGTTTTTTTCATGATATTTGTAAGATTCAAATGCATTTATTTGTGTAGGAGAACAGTGAGTATGATTTTCTCCGTTTGATAGCTTGGTATTAGCAGTTGTTGTTTTTTATCCAAGATTTAAAATGGATTTGGTTGAGTTTTATTATGGTAAACTTCATTGGTATGATGCTAGTAATTATGTTGAAAAAATTCGTAACGTTGTATTTCACCTTTACAATGAGTATAATGGGGATTCATCTCAATCTGAAATGGATTTAGGTCAAGGAGTTGCTGGTTCAAATAATGAGAATGGTGTGGCTTCCAAGGATGATGAATTGAATGGGTTTGATTCTTATGTTGGGGTTCGATCTTCCAATCTCAATGCATAAAAAAAGTTAGAATTAGAGCAATATTTGGACGAGCCATTATTTCCAAGAAGTGAGGTTTTCAATGTTTTGAATTGGTGGAAAGTAAATAGTGCTAAGCTTCCTACTCAATCGAAAATGGCTTGTCACATCCTAGCCATTCCAACAACTATTGTTGCATCTGAGGCAACATTTAGTGTAGGAGGAAGAGTAATAGATGAATTATGTGCTTCTCTGCTTTCGAAAACAATTGAGGCTTTAATGACTACAAAAGATTGGCTTCCCTCTCGAAAACGCAAGCGTAAGTATGTTTATTATTTATTTATTCAAGATTATTATTCAAATTTTCAATATAGAATCGTTATTGTTATTTTCTTTTTATTTTTTTAGAATTTGATTTGGGTTCTCCAACACAAGAAATGGAAAATAAAATATGTAGGTTCTTCAATGTAATTGAGTATTTGGGCGAAGCTGAAAGATGTTACTCGATAATATGGCTATTGTTAAGCTGAAAGTGTAATTGAATATTTTGGATATATTTATCATATTATTTTGTGGAGGTTTATTAATTTTTATATTATGTATCAACTTTTTAAATTATCTTGATTAGAGAATTTAGGAGATATAAGAATTTAGATTTGATTATCTTATCCGATATCTAATCGAACAAATCATATATGGATCTCGTTGTGAATGATTTGTCGGATTATCGGATCATATTGGGTTCAGTTTTCTTCTTAATATGATCGAATCAGATATAGAGTGGTATGCTCCATCTTCGATCTATTTACAGCTCTAGTGGTAGCCTTGACAACAAGGTTAAAGGTATTAGTATAGTTAATACCCAACTATTGGTGAAATCCTTGGCAACCAGACGAGCTTTGTAATGTTCAATGCTACCATCATATTTGCGCTTAATCCGAAACACCCATTTATTGCCAACAGGATTGTGCAATTAGGCAGGAGGAAAAACCGACCATGTGTGGTTTTTAGGGAGGGCATTGATCTCCTGAGTAATTGCAAAGCTCCATTCAACTTGTTTGTGAGCATGAGAGAAGCAAGTAGGTTCATTAAAATGAACAAAAGAGAGTAAATCATGAAGTAGGGGTACCGAATAGTTTCATATGTTCAAACTTTGGGCTTGGAGATGCCTTGTCACAACCGGGTAATCATGGGATGGGCTGGGTGAGCAGCTGCAGGTGGAGGAAGAGAAAAAATGGGAGCATATTGAATGTTTTGAGCGGAGGGCAGAGATGTGGGCTTCGAAACAAGAAGTTGGCTAACTAAGTGGGCTGGTTGGGATGCACCAGGCAAGTCATGGGGTAGTGATGGACTTAGCCCAGATGATAGAGAAGTGAGGTCAGGAGGATGGCATGGGCTTGGGTTGGAGGACTAGTCCACAACTGGAGACGCTAGAGAGAAACTTGGGCTCGAAGCATGGGATAGAGATGGTGTGGAGGGTATAGGCCTAGATAGACCAGGTTGGGCCGACTATAGAGGTAGGGCAGGCAAAGCAGATGGTCACCCATGGGAAATATGTCAAGCTCGACCACAGCATTAGGGGGTGTAAAATGTGAATTTTAAAACGAAAATATCATTCGTTAAATAAAACATATCTTGAGACATAGACCAAACCAGTGTTTGGATGAAGACAACGATACCCCTTATGTTGGAGACTACAACCTAAGAAGACACATTCCAAGGAACGACTCATTAGTTTATTATGGACAAAGGGACCAAGGTCAGGAAAACAAGAACACCTAAAGACATGAAGATGAAAATAGGTAAAAGGGAGACAAAAGGGTAAGGAGTATGGAGTGACCAAATTTAAAACTAGTATGGGAAGCATACTGATTAAGTGAACGACATTGCAAGTAGCCTTGGCCCAAAAGTGATGAGGGACATTAGAGTTCACTAAAAAGGTGTGAATTATGGTAACCATAAGATGGTGTTTTCTCTCAGTAATGCCATTTTGTTAGGGTGTGTGGGGTTAAGAAAATCTCTTTTGAATGCCACGAGTTTAACAATAGTTAGAAAAGGCATGATTGGCATATTCAGTACCATTGTTGCTTTAGAGAAATTTGATGGAAGAATTTAATATATTATGAATCATGGCCATAAAGGTTTTGAAATTGATGAATTTATGTTGCATAGGATCCATAAATATCGAGAAAAATCATTAGTAAATAAGACAAAGTAACATAAGCCACTCACATAAGAAATGGATGACATCCAAACATCGAAATTAATTAAATAGAATAAAGATGGAGCATGATTAGAACTAGTAGAATATGGTAATTGGGTTGATGTACTAAGGGCACAACCTATACAAAATCCTTACTGAAACGAAAAATAGGACCCAAATGAGAGATTAAATGAGAGAGAACTAAAAAAGATGGGTGACCTAGACGGTTGTGCCAAGTTGAAGATGAGATGGTGGTGAACACAGGAGGAGTAATAGAAGCGGAGGGCAAAAACAAGGACAATGGATATAACCCATCCTTATAATGGCCCTGAAATAGAAAAACACCAATATATAAGTCATAAATCCAATAAAAATTGGGAGCAAAGACAAAAAAGACAAGGTTATCATGAGTAAAGCGAGCTACATAGATAAGATTTTTAGTGAGGGAAGGGATACTAAAGGCATTGCAAAGAGAGAAGTAAGAGTTGCCAAGGGTAAGGAGAATATTACGGGTATGGGAGATCAGCAGGGAGTCACCATTTCTCATAAAAACTGAATTATTACCAGTGCAAGGTGGTGGATTATGAATGGATTGAGGATTACCTGTCACGTGATGAGCGCATGTAAATTAGGGAAATGACTCTCAACCCGAGTAGTTATGTGGGCATTGGGTTGTTGAGTGTTGAGTGGTGGAATAAATGGGACACTAATTAGCTGGAGGCGAGTCTAGAACGCCATGCAAGCCTTGGTGCAAAGCTGCAAGGAGGAGAAACCACCCAATGAGGGGTTCAAGTGGGTGCGGTACTAGGATATGTCACTCGATGTGACCAACAATTGCAACCTCAATGGGAAGCGCTGCGAGAAAATCCACTATTGCCATTGTGGTGGCCCACACAAGAATCACTGTGATGATTGGAGAAGCCTTGCTCACTGGAGTGACTAGTCGAGCTGTGTGTTGTGATGAGCGCAGTGGTGTGGACGATTGTGTCACAGAGCAGTGGGAATTGGTTTTTGAAGGCTTGCAGACGAGAACGGAGATCGGTGAAGCTTGGGAGAGTGGGATGATTCAAAATCGTGGTAATAAGTACAGAGTAATTAGATTCAAGGTTGCAGAGAACGGCAATGACGAGATCATCGTCGGAGACAGGTTTGTCAATGAAGACGAGAGCATCTGCAAGAGATTTCGCTTGATTGAGGTACTTATTAATGGATTTAGAGCCCTTGGACATGTTGAGAAGTTGGAAGCGAAGGCTCGATACACTGGTGATAAAACGCTGGGCATAATGATTCTGCAAGCCCTCCTAGATGGATTTTGCAAAATAGTGGCCAATAGTTAACGAAAGTACAGAGAGCGAAAGTGTGGTGGTAATGTAACTAAACACCAATTGATCATGTTGGTACCAAGAATGGAAATCTGTGTTGGGTTTGGTGACAGTGGATTAGGAGAAAATAGTGGTGAGATCATCAATAGGAGTGGTTTGACTAGTGGTGATGAAAGCATGGGGTTGGAGCCTTCAAGTTCGAGGAAGTGGCTGGTGTTGGGCCGGGAAGAGAGAGAAGGAAAAAGCTCAAACAAAGGCCATTGGGATCTAAGAAAAGCTTTAGAGGAAGAGAAAGAATTCTGATACCATGTAACTAATGATTCCTAGTGAATATTTGCATTATCATTGGTACTAAATATACAATCAGATATAGATACATATGGTGAGAATCATATACATAAATTAATTACAATTAATCAAATCAATTACGTTGAAGATTTTCAAGAGGGATTCAAAGAGAGTTGACCGGACTTGACAGCTTCACTAACAAAGAGTAAGGGGATTTGATGGAAATGAATTATTTCATTTATAAGGAAGGGAGGGAACTGACCTTAGAGCTACTCCAATCCTTCCGAATCATGGAAAATGACATGAAATTGTGCTCCCACCCATTCCTAAGCCTTTCTCATATTTGAGAATTCCATGAACTTTTCATCCGATCAAGTTCTGGGTTCCCAAAATCATATCAAGTTAGATTTCGAAGGGAAAATGTGGAGGTAAAGGATTGGGGATGGCCTAAGGAATTATCAAAATGGAGTTCATCACTTGAAGCGAGGTGTTGGCTGGGGTGATTTGATTGTTTAAGGTTTTGACAAGCTTGGGTGGCTAGGGTGGTGGTTGGGTTACAGGGAGGTGGTGGCTAGCCAGGGTTGGGTGGGGATTGTTGGTAGGTGTTGGGATTAGGAGGAGAAAGGGACATAGAGGTTTTATTTCTATTTTAAAACTAATTTGTTTTTAAAATTTATATTTGTATTGTTTATTTTTAAAAATGATGAATTTTTTAATACTTCCTACACAAGTAACGGAAGTTAGAAAATTTTGACAGGATTTGAGGATTGTCCTTGAATTGCTTCAAATTAAAACCACATAGACAAAACTGACCAAATCGAAACCACGTGGACTTCATTGGTAAAAATGATAAACCACAGGAACCAAAAGTGATTTTTTTAACTAAAATAAATATAATTACAACATACAAAAATAAAAATCTATTAAATTAAAAAGTAAGTTTTAGAAGAACTATAGTTGAGTCGAGGTAAGTGTTGGACTCTCTTACCTTAAGACGAATTCCGCCCCACACAAGTTCTTATGGTTACTAGCGCTTGCCTCCGAGGATACAACTACTCATCTCATTGTGAAAAAAAACACTATAATTCATAAGGATCCTTGAACCATTTGATGCAAGAAACTCTTTCATAGAATACAAGTATAATAATTCTAAGACTTTATATTGAAGTACGCATAGAATGAATTGAAGAATTGACTACATGAGGATTACTCTATTTATAAATGTTGAAGAGCTTCTTGTTGCTGAAGGTGGCTCGATAAAGTCATGATGTGTGAATCCCATATCAGAGAATACAACAATAATCTACAATTCAAACATAGGGTGGTCCACTCATGATTGTACTGAGGCATTTTAAGTTAAAACCTCACACCTAGATGTCCATTGGGCCTATCCCAACCTAAGTATTAGACCTAGGTGGTTAAGGTGGGGACAATATCGGTGCATGGCTTGGATAGGTAGTGGGCCCCTATTGGGTCCGTTAGCACAACAATTGATATCATAGCCTGATAAGCCAAAATGCACTTGGTTCAAGGTGAAGGAATTGAACTGTTTAAGGAGGCGACTCAAGCAAATTCCTAGACCGAAGGAGAAAGATGGAGTGAGCTAGTTGAGCAATGTCTAGTGGAGCAAAGGCAAAGGCTCAAGGAAATCCTAGTGGCGGCTAACTAGGTGGAGCAAGGGCTCCTAGCAAGGTTCGAGAAAATCCTAAGTTTAGTTGGGGCAAAGGCTCCTAACCAGGCTCAAGAAATCCTTATCGAAAGAGGTGGAGTTGTGGGAACCGTGTCATCCTTGAAAAGTGCAAGTGTTGGAATAGGCAGGTTACCTTAGCTTGGAATATCAGTGCATGGCTTGGATAGGTGGTGGGCTCCTATTGGGCCAGTTATCACAACACCCATTTCAAAGGAGTGTATCCAAATTTGAAAAAGCAACCAATGTATCCATTGAATAAAATTGTGCATTTATACCTCTTCATAAATATATCTCATTGGTTGTAGAAAGATTGCAACTTCTATTTTGGAAAGGAATATCCGCACAAAACCTTCTCAAAGTTTGGGCCAATTATAATAATCCAATAGTCCCTTATTTGACTTATGTCTTTAACCCAATGAAATTCTCTTTAACCCAATGGACCAATGTCCTTAATCAAATTGATACTTTATTCATTTTCATTCAAAATAAGAAAATTTAATATTAAATTTCTAATAGTAGGAGCTTAGGGTTAAATATATATGATATCATAATATGTTTACAAATATATATATAATCAATAGTCTAAACTACAAGGGGAGGGAGGTCTCTAACACACACACACACACACTATCAAAGTGCCTTGGGGGTTCAAAGATGAGATCGCTGGTCTGCAAGTGAAGACCATTTTTCACTAAGCTAGATCTCATTGGCATAATATGTTATATTTAAAGACTATGTAACGAGTGAAGAATGTTCTAGATTTTCTTAGGTTGGCTAAGCCACTAAAACACAAAACTTTTCATGGATCTTTTCATTCAAAGTGTTGGAATGCTCAAGACTCTTCATTTCATAAATGTAATAAGGAGAGGGAATATGTTCATACCCTTGAAGACCAATCTCAAGCCTAGGATGCTTGAGTTCCAAATCTTCCCTTGGATGAGCTCTCACCAAATTGCACAAAGCATGCAACCTCTAACTTTACCACACGAAAGATCTCATTGGATGGATTATTCTATCTACCTCTTGCCTCTTGGATTATTCTATCTACCTCTTGCCTCTTACAAAGACGAACCCATAAAAACCCTAACTCGTAACTTGGCTTATATAGCCTTATCAGCTAAGATGATGGGTCATCTTATGACCCATTTTTCTATGAGTTGGGTCAAGGCCCAATGCCCATTAGCCATGGGCAGGCCCATGTGATTTTGGGCCACTTGGGCTTCCCTCTTTATGTTGTCTCATACAACTTAACCTTAGAAGCCTAATGGGTCCAAGTCCAATGGGCCATGGAACCCAGTTTCTATTTTAAGCCCATTTCACATCTCATTAAATCAATGCGATTAATTAACTCTTTAATTAATCTTGATCGAATCAACTAACTCATTTAGTCATTGATTTAATCATCATTGAAATTACTTATTCAAAAAATGCTTTACTTGGTGTGCGATCTATTGGGTTCTAAATGGCGAGGCAGTGGGCAATACGTGAACTCTTCTTTATCGATTATAAATCAAAACTCCCGTTTGATTCTCCCTTATGTGAGCACCCAATTATGGAACGTCCTCAAGGGTTCCATAAATCATAGTTAACGATCTAGCAACAAATGTACCATGATTACCCTTGCCAAAATAGAATGTGTCGGAAATCTCATTCAATTGGAATTACAATGCAATACAGTCCTTCTCTTTTTACAATACTCTTGTTCACATTAATAGGATATGAAATTCATGTCAAATCCCTGATGTGAACTTTCTAGTCTTATATGATTCAATTGGGCATGTTAGAAAATTATGTTCTCAATCAAGCCTCATACTCTGGCTAGAGATTCTCGAATAATATCTTTGAGGATTCTATCTTTTTACCAGAAGTTGAGATCCCATGTTGTACACTCATATTCCTCCATGAATTCATCGAGAGCCCCGACCATACCTTAGAGTCATGCCTTCAAAAGAACTTGACTATTCAATATGATCAAATGTCCAAGACACTTCAATAAGACAAACATGGTGCCTCAAGTCTAAGGACTAACTTTGCATTATTGCAATTATAGAAATCTTGTCTGACATGTAGGTAAAACTTCCATACAAGATTTCTTGGTTGATCCAGTTCAGTGTACTCATTCTCGATGAGCACTCATACACTTATATTAGTTGTTGTGAATTTTAGACACCTGCAAAACAGAGATTAATCTAAACACAAATTATACTCACAAGTGGACAAAGTCAATCGTAATTTAGCAAGGCAAGCACGAGGTCATTCCCACAAGGATTGATTTCTTAACTTCGAAGTTATTAAACCTAATTTAACTTAACAAACACTTAGACAAATTAAACTGGAATTCAAACACATACCTTACGCATATAAACACAAACGAGATTTTTGAAAAACTGATTTGAAGGCAAATAAGAAAACAACTAATTAAACTCACAAACAAAGGACAATAGAACTGGTTTTTAGCAAGATATGACGGCACTAGGATAATGAATCCACTCCTAATTCTCTTCTCTAATCTCTTATTCCCTTCCTCTTCGTTACTCAAATTATATTGTTGACTAATTCTCTTTAACATGAATTATCTATGGTAGTTAGGCTAACTTGCATACCCTAACATGCAATTCGACTATGGTATTTAGTCAGATCTGATCATGCAAGAATTCATTAAGTCTAATGGAATCCAATATAAGTCATGCAACTCCCTAGGAATATGATATTTACCCAAAGCGAATCACAATGTTTATTCACCAGAAGCTAGTCTAAAATTTCGTATGGTATTTACGCAAGTTTGTATCAAATAACTCAATCAAAAACCTAGATGGTAGCTAAGCATCCAAGCAATCAATCAAGGATAAACAGTGATTAAAATTCCAATTCAATAGAGCCATGAAAGAGAAATTAGAATAAGAAAACTAGATAATCATATTAGGGTATCATCACGCCCTAGCAAGAAAGTGTTTAGTTACACATAGTTATGAGTAACATCAAAAGAAAAGACATGGAAAAAGAATAGAACCCACAAAAACTGAAGATATTGCACTTTAGGGTGGATTTTCTTCTCCTTAAAGTCTAACCCCTTCTCTGAAATTTTCCACCTCCTTATATCACGTCCTAGGGTCCTAAAATTTCTCTAAAAAAAACTAAGAAAAATTACCTAGGACGTCCCAATCCCTAAAAAATAAGTAAAGACATAAAATTAGGAAAGTCTGGACTCAGACTCCTTCTTTAACTGGGAAATCAGATCAGTTTCTTTGTACGCACGTCTGGGGTTGTTCCTCCTTCAAGATAATTTAGGAATAATATGTAAATTGTAGATCTTTGTCTTATCTTTCCAGCCATATATCACACGCCTTGAGGCAAAATTAGAAAAGTCTTCAAATAGTCATTCTTCCACAACAGCACAGTTTTGACGAGATTGCACCTTATGTTGACTTAACTTCAAAGACTTCTCTCATTGGCTGCTCAAAAAATTCTAGAAACATTCCACAATCATATTCAAGATCTTAGCTTTCATCTCCAATTGGTTTACTCCACCAAAAAGTCATATATCTGTTGAAAACCAATTAATTGCTCCGAAAAGCTGAAAATTGAGAAAATAAAATAATAAGTCATTTTTAAATCCAATTCTCCTAAAAAACTAAGTATAAAGAGTACATAAATATGTAAATTTATGGACTTATCATTAGTGTCTTTTCAAAAATGACTTGAGACCAGTCATCCTCCCAATTGAGAAAATATAGTGTATGTCAGTCTTTGTGCGGATCGTCAATGTCTTGAGAAGAAGGGTCTCATGGATCTAACTTTTTTAGATCACTTTCCTCCTCTCATAGTCCATGGACTTGTCATTTTGATAACTTAACTATTAATGAAACTTTTATCTAAGGCAACACTATTTCTCTTATGTTTTAACTTAAATATCTTTTTAAAAAAATTCATCTCATGATTGGCTTTTAGGGCATATTTCCAACAACGAGGATCTATTTCGAATAGATGCTTTATTAAAACACCAGCGGAGAGGAAACGAGGACTAAGTTGAGAACTTAACTAGAAAACCACATTATTGATACTCGCGCTACACTATAGTTTAATGACCCAAACTATTTAGTTTTTAGGTTTATTTGAAGGATTATCTATGTAGAAGATTAGTCAAAGAAACTTGTAGCTATTCTTTTTTTTCATATTACAAATAAAGTTTTATGTAAAATGGAAATTGGTAGGGAATTTTGAGTGGGTGGAACTTCATCCATTGGTGATTTTTTTCATTTTTATTTTTTTTATTTTTTAATCAATTGGTGATATTTGATTCCTACAACTTTGCAAGAGAAATAAAGTGTAAACCGGCTGGAGTGCTTCTTTTTCATTCATTTGTGAGATGTTGAGCACCCAACAAGAAGAGTTGACAATGCCATTAATATCTTTTTCTTTTTTAACTGTTATCTTTATTTGTAATTTTCTGAAAGAGGAAAAACTCTGTAATTATCTTTTTGTATAAAGAGATGGCAACGTCACATAAGATAACACCTAGATAATATTGGGGCCTTGCGTGTGCCATATATGGCCTCTCTTCACAAGTTCCAAAAATCAAGTGTAAGTTTCAAAAAACGAGCGAAAACCGATCTCTCCCTTCTCAGGCCAAAACACCCTAAAGGATAAATACACAGAGAGACAGAAAAAGATGAAAATATATGGATTTTGCATGCACGAATAGGCCAAAGTCTGTCACATTCAACTGCTAGATTTCCACCTGTCAACGGCCTAAGCAGCCTAAAAAGCACCAAAATTGACACGTTTCATACCCAAACCACCTGTCGTGTAATGGCAATGACAGAAAAACCAAGGCCTTGCAGAAAGGGAATGTACGTGGCCCTTTGGGGTGTGCCTCAATTTTGATGATGTATAAGGACCTTCCTTCTGCTTATATCCCCCAACCCTACTCAACTGTTCGGCCTGTTGTTTAGCTCTTGAAAAAAGAAGACAAAAAGATTTTCATTTTGTTTGTGCGGTTGTGTTCTGTAGCTGTGAAGTTGAAGAAGATTTTGTTGCTGCAGCTTGAACATGAGGGTATGTTTTTTGTTAATCTCTTCTGTTTTTTTTACCTGAGTGTTTTTAGATTTTTTTGAGACATAAATTTCCATTAATTTCTCCTTTTGGGTTTTCTTTATATTTCATGGAAGGGTATGTTTTAAGTTGGGAGGATTTGCTTAGAGGCTCCAAAAACTGAGTAATCTTGAGTTAATAAATTTTGAAACCAACTCTACAGCCAAAAAGAAAAGAAAAATAAAGCCTCTCTTACACAGATGGAAAAACAAATTATTTAAATTGCATTTATAAAACAAATTATTTAGGGATCAGAAGGATAGAAGATCACTTGATAAACACAATAAATTTTTTAATTTACTATTCTTCTTCTTTTCATCCAATTGTGCTTGAAATAAATGTGTGTTTCTCATCTTTGTGGAGTTTAAACATGCTTTTCCAGTGTTAAATTTTCAATTTAGACGTCTAAGTTAGCTGGTGGTGTTTGTATTTCTCTTAGAAAATAAAACAAAAAGGACACTTGGGGTTAGTAATAGTAATAAAGGAAATAGAGTCTCAATAAATACTTCAAATCTCTCTCACATTCCTTTGTCCGAGAGTAAAGGTCTTATCAGCTTACTGAATGTCATCAAGGTTCATGAAACAAGGTCTCATTCCCATCCAAATACTGAGGAGGACAAAGTGATGACAAGGAAGCAAAAGGCAGAGAACAAGGCACATGAAGCAGAGCAGTCTCCGAAGAAGCCCAAGTCTGAAGGTGACAATGGCCATGCAAATGGTAAATCTTCAGAGGACATAGTTGCTGAGTTTGAGAAGGTCTGCACAGCAGTCAAAGATAACCTGTCAACTGAACAAATGCGCGAAATCTTGGAAGCTAATGGCCAAGACTCCTCTGGCTCCGATGCTAATGTCCTTAGAAAATGGTTAGTCCATTTTCGTTGCTCACAGGAACTTGCATTCGTATTGGCACATGAACAAATGCATAGACATAATGAAGTACAAATTTCAGTGTGGGCAGCTCTGACGCGTGATGTTTATAATTGTTTTTTGAACTCATTGTTTCGACAGCCAAGACTTGCTGTTTTATGGGCCATTAGATAAATGCCCAGCTTGCAATGGAAATTTGGAGTTCACTGGTATACGCTATTCTTGCACTGGATCTTATAGTGAATGGGCGTCTTGTACATATACCACAAAGGATCCACCAAGGAAACAAGAACCAATTAAGTTACCAGATAGTGTCCTGAACTCTCCTGCCTCCGATGTAATTCGAATTTTCATCCACACCATCTTCTTTTCGCATTTGATATGCTGTGCCCCCACTATACATGTTAACTTGTGAGCTCTCTGTGGTGTAGTTGATAAAGAAATATGAGGACCCAAGTCGCCGGCCTAGGAAGGTTCTAAGCATCCCGGACAAGCCTTTTACTGGGATGTTGATGTCTCTTATGGGCCGTCTTTCTGCATCTCATGTATGTAGCACACTTAAGAAAGCAAGACAAGCCGTCTTTGTCAATTTGCACTACTTACTGATTTGTTTTAAATACGCAGCAATACTGGAGAAAAGAAATAGAAAAACATGGAGGAAAGGTTGCCAACCATGTGATTGGTAATTCTCTTTTACATCTTGTTGATATTTGGATTGCAGCAGATAAAGCGTACTTTGTCTATTGTCTATACTGCCATTTTTATTACAACCTTTGCAGGTGTAACTTGCCTCATTGCATCTCCTGTGGAGCGAGAGAGAGGTGGCTCCTCTAAACTTGCAGAAGCAATGTGCGTATAGAATTCTTCCTTTGGCCCTAAGCATTGAATATATCTTACAAGCTATACACTAGGTTTCCTCGACGAGTTTATTGCTAGTCTTTCGCCCATAGAGAGGGAATCTTCTTGACAACATATTTCGTGTAGAAATTGCAATGCATGTGACTATGCACCCATGAAACATCAGGGTTCTGGAATTTTCATTTGAGACAGCAAGTATCACTTACAGGTTCTAATCCTTTTGCAGGGAAAGAGGGATACCTGTAATAAGTGAAGCGTGGTTGAAAGACAGCATTGAAAAACAAGAACCCCAGCCTCTTGAAGCGTATGATATTGTCACTGATCTTGCTCCTGATGGCAAAGGAATTCCGTGGGACAAAATGGATCCAAGTGAAGAGGCACTTGAATCCCTTTCAGCAGAAGTATATAATTCCCCCTCAAAACTTTCTAAAGATGGTACCCCCACTAGAAAATTTCATATTCAGAGTATTTTTGTAATCACTACAGTATCATCTGAGTGCAGCTGAAGCTTTATGGGAAGAGAGGTGTCCACAATGATACCAAATTGCAGGAGCGAGGCGGGACAATCTTTGAGAAAGATGGCGTACTGTACAACTGTGCCTTCTCTCGTTGTGATCTGGGGAAAAAACTGAACGAGTAATTTAGACCTATTCTCTTAAGCTATTTAAGCTTAGATGTTATGTCAGTTGACCTTATGTCGAAGTTTGGTTGTGCAGTTATTGTGTCATGCAACTCATTTCAGTACCAGAGAGCAACCTGAATTTGTACTATAAGAAGGGGAAAGTTGGTGATGATCCCAATGCAGAGGAGACGCTCGAAGAACGGGAGAACGTGGAAGCTGCTGTGAAGGAGTTTGTGAGGCTCTTTGAGGAAGTAACTGGAAATGAGTTTGAACCATGGGAAAGAGAAAAGAAAATCCAAAAGAAGCCATTGAAGTTTTACCCGATAGACATGGTAACGTGTCCCGTTTTCCTTTGTTTGTAATATTCTTCTGCCACGTGAAACCTTCTTTACTCTGAATAGGATGATGGAGTTGATGTGAGACATGGAGGACTTGGTCTTCACCAATTGGGTGTTGCCGCCACACATTGCAAACTTGAGCCTATGGTTGCAAATTTCATGAAGGTCTTATGCAGTCAGGAGATTTACAAGTATGATTCTGTTCCAGGTCTCTGACTACAATTATCTTTGCACAACAAATACTGAAACCTCTATTTTGAATGTAGATATGCTTTGATGGAGATGGGATACGACCCCCCCGAACTACCAATGGGGATGCTTTCTGATGCCCACTTAAAAAGATGTAAGGAACTTCTATTTTGTGCCTCCCTTGTCCCCATCTCTCACAAACTGACAAAGGTATGTATTCAGGTGAGGAGGTTCTTCAGAAGTTCGTAGAGACGTTGAAATCAATGAAGGATACAGGGCCAAAGGCCGAGGCTGTCTGGTCAGATTTTAGCCAAAGATGGTTCACCCTCATGCACTCTACCCGGCCTTTTATCTTCAAGGACTTTCAGGAACTTGCAGATAATGTAAGCCGAGCCAAATCATATGTCACCTGCTTGATATTTGGAACGTCCATCTTACTAGGAAATCATATGTTTCCAAATGTTGCAGGCTGCAGCTGCACTCGAGACTATTCGGGACATAACCGTGGCTTCACATCTTATAGGAGACATGGGTGGATCTACTCTTGATGACCCCATTTCTGAATGGTATAACAAAATGGGCTGCTCCATTTCTCCACTGGATAAGGAATCTGATGATTACAAGATGATTCTGAAGTACCTTGAGACAACCTATGAACCTGTCAAAGTTGGGGATGTTGTAAGCATTCAAGTTTATAGAAGTTTCTAGTCGTTGTGGTATGTATATTCACTGGACGTCTATACAAAAGGATATGTACTGATTTGTCAGTTCTTTTCAGGAATATAAGGTCTCTGTTGACAACATATTTGTTGTCGAATCGAGTGCCTGTCCATCAGTAGACGAAATAAAGAAGCTACCAAACAAAGTCCTCTTATGGTGTGGTAAGATGCTTAGTCTTCTTTCTTTCCTTGAAAGAGAATCCCTTGAGGTGATTAAGCGGTTACTTTCAAACTAAGAAAACATAGAAGTTAAAACTCAACAAAGTTTCTACTTAAAACATAGAAGTTAAAACTCAACAAAGTTTCTACTTAAAAGGAACGATTTACGTAAGAGCTGCATTAAGCCTTGGTAAATAAAACAAACTCCCACTTTTATAAGAAAACCCCCATCACTGCTTTACAACCCGAACGAGTGTTTTACTCTTCTTTCATTTACGGATGGCGGCAGGAACACAGAGCTCCAATCTGTTGAGGCAATTGCATAGAGGTTTCTTGCCTGCAATATGCTCTCTCCCTGTCCCAGGCTATATGGTATGATGGTTTCCTATTGATATTTCAATGCAGGCTTAATGTGATTAAACTTCTTCTAACTGTAAATCGGTGCTATGGGTTTCGGCTTACAGTTTGGCAAGGCTATTGTGTGCTCTGACGCTGCTGCAGAAGCTACTAGGTATGGTTTTACTGCTGTGGATAGGCCAGAAGGATTCTTGGTCTTAGCTGTGGCTTCTCTGGGAGATGAGATTACTGAAATCAATAGCCCACCTGAGGTATGAAAATATGGTTTTCATTACGAAGTTCCTAAGAATGAGGTGTATCCTTACAATTTACAAATCTTCTGGAATTCAATGGGACAGGACACCAAGTCATTAGAGGATAAGAAAGTCGGAGTGAAAGGCTTGGGTAGGAAGAAGACAGATGAATCAGAGCACTTCGTCTGGCAAGATGACATCAAAGTTCCTTGTGGTCGCTTAGTGCCTTCAGATAATAAGGACAGCGTTCTCGAATACAATGAGTATGCCGTGTATGATCCGAAACAGGTATAATTAGTTAGAAGGATGCTGCGGTCAGTTTCTTCAGTAGTCGAATCATGTTGAATCGTTTGTCACGTCCTTTTCTTGCAGGTAAGCATAAGGTTCTTGGTGGGTGTGAAGTATGAAGAGAAGAATGCGGTGATGGAACCAGAGTGAAGAAGTTTGTACAGATCTCTCTGGCTGTTTTGCTGTCTTTTGTATGGGGATGGGAGAGGGAAGGAAATATGGATGGGCTTTTGTTGTATATAATATCATCACTTCCTTTTTAGTCGAACGGTATGGTGCATGGCATCTTGGAGTTTTAATGCATCTGAATCTTAAGCCTCAAAAGGGGGGCAGACTAGCTATTTTGTAGTTATGTAATTTGGATGTTCTCTCTTTCAATATCTGCAGCATAAGTTGCTTTCAATATCTGCAGCATAAGTTGCTAGAAAGCAAATATAGAGTAACATAACAAAACCTATACGCCTTGTTTTGGCTTATGTGCAAAATATAAAGACCAATGCATAACAGTACTATCAGTGGTTTTCCCAGTCCTGCAACAGTGAAAACCACTATTAATCAATGGATATCTTCTCAATAACTATTCAAAGGCCTTCAATAAAAGCAAATCCAAGTTCAAAACTGATGCTATGAAGACAATATGGTAAAGGAAGAACTTGTCAAACCAGTGATCTAATTCAACAGAAACAGAACCATAAGTTTCAATCCAGGCTAAATTTCTGTTGAAACCTCTATAACAATGGCTTAAAGTTGTTTTACGTTTGACAATCCAATGATATCCTAATTATGCATATAATTCCCAAGAATACAAGTCAAGAAAGTTCAAAAAGAGCAAACGAGTATCTGATATGGATTCCAATTTTACAAATGATACTTCCCAAAACTATCTTTGATAGCACAGGGTCAAAAGTACGAAACATACATCTTCAACAATTGTGCTTCTTTGACTGTATCTTAGGGGGAGACTACTGTTACAACAAGAATACAACAATTGCAACCAGAGAAACACATCAACTAATTCCACAAAAACATATGATTCAACTGGCAAGATGTCGTTGATATAGAACCACAGGAGGAATCTTGAACTTGTCTGAAATGAACGGTATTACCTGTGGTCTCTCAACTAGATCGCGATAAAAATCATACTCCGCCTGATAATCGTGCAGCCGAAGCTCAGCCTTCTGATTTGTATGATAATGATGCTTAGCTGAATCCGACTTCCCAAATCCAAATACACTAACTTTGTCACAAATTCCCAAAGCAAGCATAATAGCTTGCATACCGGAAGAGTAATGAAACATAGCTTCATCATGAACAGCCCCCCACTGATCAAACGACTTCCCTGTCTCTTCCACAAACCGTTTCAATGAATAGTACTTCACAATCCTTGCACACAACAAATCAAACCGAGGATCAGTCACGAGCAAAGGCGCTTTGTGCGATATATTACATACCGTGTAATCGAGGAAATGCAGTGGTTGACAAATGTACATAATCATAGGCACATTAAGTCCATAAGGGTGGCAAAAACAACCATCTCTCCTAGCACAAAGATGCAAAATGTTACTATTTACAAACGAAATATTTGTTTTCGACCCAACTTTCCCCTCAAAACTCTGAATCCTCGCATTGTTCAATCGAATTACTACCTCATGACTATCAATTAGAGCACCATGATTACTCTTCAACAAGATCCCACTATTGCCAACAACTGCACACGAGGAATAGCGTCGTTGTTCTGAATCCACCAAACCATTGTGCCTATCAATGGGATATCTAACAAGCCTAACTAAATCCAACATAACATCAGGCTGAAACCGTTTGTTTCTTGACCAGTCACTCAAAACTCTCCTAAAATCCAACCAATAACGATAGAATTGAGGAGAGCGAAGCATTACCGGTAAGCCAACGGAGGTCCTTGCTCTGATATCATGGTGATTAAATCGTCTCCAAGAAGCAAAAGTCCTGTACCTACCAAGACTAGCAATGTTACCCTCCAAAAGTTGTTCTATTTCCTGCTTGGCTTGAGCTTCGCTTGCATCAACGGCAGCGTATTTGAGCAGAGTGGCATTGAACACTGGCTTTGGTGGTTGGATTAGTACCTTCTTTTCAAGCTCAAACGAACTCAAGCTTTGGCGAACCGCGGTTCGACAGCTCAGCGTAGCAGCGAACACAATGAGTAGAAGAAGGCTAAACAATGGACGAACCGAGCGCTTCATTGGCACAATAACAAAATCGCTAAAAGGGTTTATGGGTGTTGCTAAATGTGGCCAGAGATAGAGCCTTGTACAGATCTTGAAGCTCTGTGTATTGGGTTCATCTTGGTTTTCTACAGATTTTGGCATTCCAAGATACAGAAGTGAGGTTTATGCTGGATTTGGAAAAATGGGTTATGAGATTTGTATCTGGGATTTTGTTGAGGACTGGCTCAGTGAGAGTGAGAGTGAAATTGGGTATGTGGGATTTGGCTAGCAAAGTGGGTTTTGCATATCAGAAACAGATCAAGTAGCTATGAAATGGCAATGGGAGTGGAATCTTGATGTGGGATTTGTTTGAGAAATGGAAATTTCATGTTATTCTGGAGGACTGAAGAGAGAGAGAGAGAGAGAGAGAGAGAGAGAGAGAGAGAGCTCAGAAACTGCTAATGGGTGTGTGGGGTTTGGACCTGGGAGAGATTGAGAGCTGCCATTGAGGAGCTGAAATGGAGAAACCAGGTGACAAACCCCAAGTTCTATTCTAAAGGTGAAAGCTTGAAACTTGAGAGCTTGGTGGGGGATCTTTGAAAGGTTGGCTTGGGTTTTCTGGGGAAGTGGGGGGATGCAAAATGCAGTGAAAAACAGTAAAAAATTGACCACTTTAATAGTGTGTTGTTGACATGAACTTTATTGTTGCCCACTTGAAAGGTTGGATGGACTTGTTTTGATTTTGAAGGCTGTAGAGTCTAGGGATATTGTGGAATAGTAGAAGCATGGTCTTTTATAATGGGGATGGGTGGGATTTCGGGTGGGTCCCTATGAGCTTAAGAAGATTTTGCTTTAGCTAAGAACCCACATCAATCAATCTGCTGCTCAAAAGCAAAAAAGGGTGAGAAAAATATAAAAGAAAAGGTCTTATATTACAAAATTAGTTTGGGAAAAGAAGAAAATACTGACCACCATAACCATAAAAATAACTGTAATAAACCTTAGTTTGGATTTGAAGGTGTGACAACAACCAATTTTTCCAGCATTGCGTTGATGCCGATCCGCCATAGATGAAGCAACCAAGCAATCTCAATTCTGAGAGGAGAAATAACTCATAAAAGAGATAATGTCAACAATTAAAAACTGAAACCTGCAACTTATGAATTATGTCAATTAATCGTTACAATCACCTTCAACTCGTTCTCAAAACCCTAATTGAGAAGAATTACCAAGGCCAAGCCGTAATTTTCAGATTCTTTTAACTTCTATCCTACCATAAGAGGGCCACCTCAAGAATCTTAACAAACAAAACCTATCAAGGTAAATTTTATGAGATAACCAAGTCACTAAAATTAAGCTTAACTAAACCTATGTTGTAGGATGCCACCTAATGTTTGATGAATTGTATTTGACATAAAAAGGGAAAAAAATGTTATTATTGAATCTGTCAATTCGTTTCAACGAAGCCAAATGCAACTGAAAAAAGAACTTCAAAACTTGTTAACCAATACAACAGAAAAAGAAATATTCTTTTACCAAAAAAAAAATCGATAACTTGTTAATCTAATATTTTTTTAAATAGTTCTTGGCCTATAAACATTGTAGTCGTATTATTTTTTTATTTAATAATGGTAGGCTAAAACCAAGAAATTGACTATTTGTGTCAATCAAAGCAAAATAAAAAATGAAAAATACACTTCTTGGGTAATGTGGATTAACAATTAAATTTGTGGGTTTTTGGAGTGAAGATCTTCAATGCATAATATTTTTATATTCTTCCGAAAAGAGAAGACACATGGGAAGTTAGCTGTATTCTCAGTTAGATCTAAGGTTTAATATTAAGATGTAGGTTTTGTCGCTGACATACATGTCTCGTTTACCAGGGAAGGATTTTGTGGGGAGTTCGATGAGCATGAATCAAGACACATATCAGATGACACCCAAAAGTTCATAGGCTAGTACTTAATTTTTTGCTAATTTGAAGGTCGAATTTTTCTAATTGTTATTATTATTTTTTTAGTACAAGTGATAATTTAAACTAGAGATAGGGTAGATTTCACACACACACACACACAAAATTATGATGTTGTTGGGATTCAAACCTGAAACCTATAGTATGCAATTTAAGGCTCTTTTTTACTGGATTAGACCTCGTTGACTGAATTTTCCAAATTAATACAATAACCTTTTAGAGGTATTTGATAACGCAAATAATTATATAAATGTTAATTGTTTTAGGGATCTTTTTATTTATTTATATAAATAATATTTTACTTTAATTTAATCTAAACAAACAGTGGGAAGGGGGATTCAAATTCTGATGTAGACTCTAGTCAACTTGGCTAAGTCCATATCAGCTTAAGAATATCTATTATTGGTACTCTAAAAAAATGGTAGTACATTACTCGAAGTCTAATTTCTCTTCTATTCTATGCATGATTTTTTTTTTTTTGGGAGTATCAATAATAGTTCACTTGTTTTATCCATCATTTGTGGACACCAAAGTCAAAATAAATGAATCCTACAGTTAATTATACTCAATGGTCATCCATAATCATGGTTTGGTTTGGACTCCATGATTCTCTTTCTTTCTTTTTTGGCTACTCCTTGATTTTCTTTTGGCAACAATGAATTTTTATTTATTTATATACTTTCCTTAAGTATGAAATGATATTTTTCTTTTGATTCAAAAAAGAGAGAAGACGAGAGTTCAATGTTTGCGGTAGATGTGAAAATAAGTGATGCGAAACCATGATGAAATTATAAGTTTGAGGACATAATAATCGTAAACTAATGTAGAAGCAGAATATAAATGGGGAAACACTATATATTTCATATGAAATCATAACTTTATTTTTCAAGCAAGTTATGATTTATTAAGGGCCCTTTTGATAATCATTTTATTTTTAGTTTTTAATTTTTAATTTTTATTTTTTGTGCTAGAGTATAGAGGAAACAGAGAGAATGGAAGTGAGAATGAGAGTGAAGATGAGATTGAGAGGGAGAAGTAACAAAAGTGAAAACAAAAACTAAAAACTGAAATCTATTTGAAATTGTTTTCACTTTTAAGTTTTGTTTCCACTTTTGTTACTCATCTCTTCCATCCTCCCCTATCATCCTCTCTCTCTCAATCTCATTCTCACTCTCATTTCCCTCAATAATCTAGCATAAAAAATGAAAACTAAAAACTAAAATTGAAGTTGTTATCAAACGGGACCTAAAGAAATGAGAGTAAGCAATCAGTACGAATATTTGTTCATATTCATTATCTTTTTTCCTATATTCATTGGAACCAAATGGAGTATTTGAAAAATAATTCAACAACAACTTTCGAGAATTAAACATTAATAATGAATAAAATATGATACTTATCTGGGAATTTTAGAGATAAAACTTTGACCATTCTTAAATATACTATTTTCGAACAACACAATGAGACCATTTGAAGAGCAGCATTATATCATTCGAACAACAATTTACTAACACTTTTACACAGTAGTTATGCATCCCTGTGAAAGTCAAGTTTTTGCCTATTCTTTTTACTTTTATGATTGAACTCACGACCTCCTCCAACAAAATAAAGACTACATACATTTCGAAGATCAGAACTACCCCAGGTCCTTATTTAAAGACTAGAATGGACAATAAATTAACAAAATCGACCCACTTTTGTCCATAGTTGTGAACATGTACATATTTTATATATGCATATATTTGGTGGCGTGGAGGAGGAAAAGGGACACCCACCGAAGGTGACCGCGGGTCCAGCCTCCTTTGTGAAGGAGATGCGTGTCATTTGCAACAAAAGTTGAATCTTTTTTCACACACTAATTGGGGAGGGGATGGCACTTAACTTGATGGTGACTGGAAGCATGCTTTGCTCTGGCTTTAGGCCATTATTATAAAATACACCCATGTTTAGGTTAGCGGGTAAGACTGAACCAGACTATTTCAATTAAAATGGACAAGAGTTTTATTCATTGTTTGGTATGTTGGTACTGGACTTATTAAATTGGACAATAATCCAACATATTGTGTCTTATGAGCGGAATTGATAAGCACCGGCTTGGACTCAACTCCAATCCAATCTAAACCAAACCACCAAACGATATGTTAATGATCATAATATTTTCCCAAATAAGTTAAATCATAAAAAATGAGTGGTGGGGCCCAAAATACAACACCCTAGAATCAACCACTTGTCTTGAGTCAACTAAGGAATCTTTCAACCAAACTTGTAGAAATGATTACTTGGGTTTTATATTGTTGATGGCTTTTTGGTATATTTTGATGGGATATAAATAAAGCGTATCGTATGGAGTGGGTTAGCTCAAGGGAATTTTTCTAGGTTGAGAAAGACATTAGCTTTAATATTTCTTTTACAGGGTATCCACTCTATTCCTATAGAAAAATGACTTGTAAACTCTAGTCCACAATGTCTTAATTGCCCAATGAATTTTGAAAAGTCGGCAGAGCTTGAATAAACTCATTATTTTAAGTTGCAGCCATTGAACGCTAAAGGTGTAGATTTGCTCAACGTGCCTTCCATCGTGTGTATCTATATATGGATACTAAGAAAAGTAAGAGATATGTAGATATATTAATTAATTTATAGCTAAGAAAAGGAACAACATATAGCCAGATACTTTCTTCCTTCGGTTATTAATTAATTTATAGCTAAGAGAGACGTAGATTTGCAAGTCATTTTCCTGCAAGGGGAGGTGAATTGCGTAGTCGGCAATTCAATAATATGAGAGCATCAAGCCCTTGTTACATGCTTGAAATGATAAGACTCAGGAATTGAAATTCTCATCAGGTATTGAAATCATAAGCCCTTGTTACATACCTAATCCCTGTATTTACTTCACATCAAGGAATTGAAAAGTAAGTTGGGGCCCACACAAAATTAGGAATTGAATTACTGATTTTGGAAGAATTGAATCCTTAGGTGGAAGGTGGTATTCTAATTCCTAGAGAACTAACCCATTAGGAATTCATCTTTTTTACCCATTATATCCTCACACAATTTTCAAAATTCCAAATTTGTCATATACTTTAACCCAACAATGAGGACATTTTAGTAATTAGTACCACTCCTACTCCCAATTCCATATGGTTTAGTAAACAACTTCAATGAGAATCTGGAATCTAACTCCTCTCAATCCAATTCTCTTCAATCTAATTCCTCCTCAATTCAATTCATCATCAATTTAATTCCTCCTAAGAGCATCCACAGTGGGGGGGTGTAAATTCGGGGGTGTAAAGCCACTTTTACATCCCTTTTACACCTCCGGGGGGTGTAAATATGTTTTTTGCTCCAGTGGGGGGTGTAAATTCGGGGGTGTAGCAGTGGGTCCCAGCCTTTTATGTTGACTTTTCTTCATTTTTCTTCTCTTTTCTTGGGTGGGTCCCGCCTGCAATGGATGTAAAAATGGATGCAAATATACATTTTATTTTACATCCCCATGGTGGTGATGTATATTTACATCCATTTACATCTCATCATTGGAGACGATTCCGGTGACTCGGGGTGTATATTTAACATACACCCCCATATACACCCCCCCACTGTGGATGCTCTAATCCAATTACGGATTAGTAAACATGCAATAAATAAAATTGAATATATTTTCGTCGGACAGGCCCAGCCCAAACCAAGTTTGAAGGGTTCGGCCCGTGTTGGCAAGCTTTGACCAAGGCTTTGAAATCCAAACCGGTCCGGCCCAAAATATCACTTGTATATAAGGAATGAAATATAAACTATGTGGTCGAGTCCAATACTTTAAAGACTTAATAACCCCGACAACTAGGTTGATTATATACATACACTTAAATTCATTGGCTAGGTCAACTGCCTTGTACATGGTTAGATCTTTTAAGTTTTGACATAGTAGACTAAGAGCTACTTTGACCTATCCCTCATATAACTCTGTATATATTCACAATTTATGAAGATCAGTAAAGGACCCACTAGTGTAGCGGTTTGGAGCAAATGCTCCCTCCAAGAAAGGTCCTGGGTTCAAGTTCTAGCATCTGTGTAATGTTTGAGTTTAGTATTTTATTGCCCCTCTCAATAAGAAAGGTCCTTTAAAAAAGTGTCTAATTTCAAATGGACAATTGTAAACCATTCATAATCATTGGTTGGACTCAAATTGAGTATGAGAATGTTTATCCGTGTTGCGGACCTACCTAAGCCAACAAAATCATATTTGGGCTATATCATAAATAGGCCAAACTCACTTTTGGTCCAATGTCACTTTTTTAGACAAGCTCAATTTAAGGCTGACTTCACTTGTATTGGCCTCTTGGACTTTAAAAACTCATTTGGTGGCTCAACTTGAATTAGACTAGAGTTGAGCTCAAGTAAATTCGTATGAATCTCACGCCTATATATTGTTAAAAGTGCGCCCTGAAAGCCAATCATTAGATAAAATCTTTCATAGAACCTTTGTTTAAACCAATCATTTAGGTTAACACAAAAGGGCAAATATGTCAACACAAGTAATGGTCCATGCTTGACCATTGACCTATTTGACAAGTCAATGGATTTATGAGATAAGGAAAGTGATCTAAAGAGGTTAGATGCAAAGAGACCTTTCCCTATAACTCAAACCAAAAATGTTCACAGTCATAGGATCATTCAACTAGGCATTGACGAACCGCAAAGACCGGTACGTACTCTATCTGCTCAACCAGGAGGATGACTAGTCTCGAGTCATTCGTGTGTGGACACTGAGATAAGTGCGTAGGTGCTTGCTAGGGAGTGAGTTCACTGAATGCGATCAAACTAAGGAATCTTGTATGAAAGTTCTACTTGCATATCAAACAAGATTTCTTTTTTTTGCAGTAACACAAGGTTAATTCTTAGACTTGAGGCACCATGGTTGCCTTATGGATGAATAGTCGGTCTCTGATTGTATCATAAGGTTGAACTTATCCTTGAGCTTGATTCAAGGTAACGTCGGAATTGTCGACAAGTCCATAGAGGCAAGTGAGTGTACGACAAGGGATCTCAACTTCCAGTAAGAGGAAGAGAATGTTCTAAGATATGATTCAGGAATCTTTGGTTGGAGTCGGAGCGTAATTGAGAAAGAATCTTCCATTTGTGCTCATATTGAATCATATAGCCAATAGAGATCACATTAGGGATTTGACATGAATTATGTATCCTATTAATGAGATCAAGAACATTGTGAAATAGCAATTCTAACTAAATGGGTTCTCCTAATATATTCTACATTAGTTTGGGTAACTGTGATATGTTGCTAGACGTCACTCACAGTTTGTGGAAGCCTTGAGAATATTCTGTAATTGGGTCCTCATAAAGGGAGAATTAAAAGGGGGAGTTTTTAATTCACAATCGATAAAAGAAAGAGTTCATGATCGCTCACAACCTCGCTAATTAGAACCCAATAGATCGCAGACCCATAAGCTTATGATTTAGATAATAATGGAAGATGACAAGATCAACGCTTAAGTCAATTAATTAATTTGATTAATTGATTAAGAGAGAATTAATTAAAGAGTTAATTAATTACATTGAAATAGAATGGGCCTTAAGAATAGTTTGAGAAACTAAAGGCCCATGGAGCAATGGGGTATTTAGAAGAGTCAAGTAGGACAAATTGTACCAAGAGGCCTAAGAGAAGGCCCAACCCCCTTGTGCCGTCCAAATGGAGAGAGAGGGAGAACTTTAGGGTTCTCCCGTGTGTTCTATATATTCACCACTTAGCTCATCTTTCTCCCTAGGGTTTTAAGTCTTGCAAAGATGAGGAGGAAGTAAGAGAAAGCATCAAATCTCTCTTCCTTAGGCAAGCTAAAATAGGTCCTAATAAAAGTGTTTCTAGCACCACATACTTCTCTTGTGTATTATCTTTGTTCCAAAGAGAAAGCTTGGTGTGGAGACTTTGGAGGTCACTACCTTGTAGCTTGGAGGAGAAGTAGAAAGTGGATCCTACCACCGTCACTTGGTGGAATACTTGGGTTGGACTCAAGTTTCGCTCTAAGAGTGAGTTTCTATCTACCTTCCTCTCATTTAATTTCAAGTATAGTAGTTTGCAATGCACATCAAGTCTTTGAACCTTAAGATCCTTTGAAAGGTTTTGTTTTTAGGCTCTAGGATTTTGTATGAAGTCTTCCATTGCCTATCAAATGAATTTTTGATAATCTAGATGTCTAAATGAACCTTTTTATTTATTATTTATAGAAAAACACCATATATCCTTCATATACGAGAGTAAGACACAATATGTTGGACTATTGTCCAATTTAATAAGTCTAATGCTAACATTTAAAAGTTCACCGAATAGCTGTCATGACACTTATTCAATTTAATTAAAATAGTGCAATGTAGTCCAAACCACCAAACGTGTGGCCTTCGTGGCTTTAAAACATTTATTAAAACAAAGGGAACCTTCAGCTTGGGCCTAACTCTGACCTAGGGTATTTACCTTGGTAACAAGTGATTTGTCTTGAATTTTGTTTAAAAGCTGTTTAATTTTTATGGTTTATAATTTTAAAATATTTTTTTAATTTAATCTACGTAGTGTGATATTATTAAATATGTGAGTCCCACATGTGTGTCACGTCAGCAATTTAACAGATTGTTGGATGGAAACTAACAACATGAACTTCTTGTGAGCACCCATGTTAACTTTGAAGATCACGAATGACGCAAAAAACATAAAAACAAAAAGATGCAACTTGATAGTTTCATTAACCTCGTGGAGGTTTTGCAATAACAAATCTTCTTTAAAATAATTGGAGGTCTAAAAACCACAATTGGGTGCGAAGAGATCACTCATGAGGTATTTACAAAGGGGTTGTTCCTCTCTCTACTCTCAAACATTCCATTGATTTTTCTTGAAATTCAAATTGAATTTTCAAGCTTGTGTAAGGCCCTTGGCAAAGGCTCGATTATAGCAGAAAGCAGGAGCCCAATTCCCTCGCTCAGGCTCAACTCAAGTAGGCCTAAGAATGTCCCAATTGGGAGAAATTATAGAATGGTACGGTATCACCATGTCAGCGGGTGATACTTCCATTTAGAATTTGCCACGTGTATTTTTTAAAAGAAAATTTATACTTTTTTTTTCAGCTAGACATTGGGTTCCAATTTTACCCTTCATAAAAATTAAAAGAGAAAAAAAACTGTGTCACAGCCTCCCACCTCTGTCCAGTTTGCAGCCCCCTCAACCGTGTCGCCCCTCCCAACTCCGTCCAGTTCACAGTCCCCCTTGCAACGCCCTCCCTCCCTGTTTGTATCCCTTTCCCCAATCCTTCAATCTCCTCATCTAGGTTGCCTTCATCTCCCTCAAACATTCCAGATCCAAGTTCTCTTTATCCAACTTTGCTCTCAATCCCGCATGACCTTGACAAGAGATGATCCAATAAACGCCAACTATTAAATAAAGTGATTCAGAGAGAGAGAGAGAGAGAGAGAGAGAGAGAGAGAGAGAGATGAAGGAAAAGAAGGGGAGGGGGCGGCAGGAATGGGGTATAGGACTGCAGACCTTGGCTGCAAATGTCTTCTTTCTTTTTTTGTTTTAATTTTATTCAAAAGGGTAAAATTGAAACCTAATGTCTAGCTGGAAAATAATTTAATTAGTGGAGGGTTAAAAAGACACATGTCAATATATGAGTAGAAGTATCATCCGCTGATGTGGTGATACCGTACCATTCTATAATTTCTCCCCATTGGTATTTGATTCTTCACTCCCAAGCGCAAAAAGAAACACACAACAGTTTCTACAATGCAACAAAATTTTCTGCTTCTTCAGTCCTGTTACAAATTATACCAATCAATTTACCATCTAATGCCATTTTCTCTGCCACACATCTTAAATTTTCATTCAATTCGTTTTTTTTCAATTATTTCTGATTGAATCATGGGCTAAAATATTTTTTATTTTAAAAGAAAAACGAGCGAAACCGTTAAATTATCATTAAATTAAATTTTTACAAGGAAGGACCACGCAATAAACAAAGACCCCGACCGAAATTTCCCAAACAACGAAAAGTAAAGAGACCATTATAACCCTGACAATTTTAAACAATTCTCAGATCCTCTGCAGCTTCTCGCCCTTGACGACCGGGTTGGCCTTGGCGATCTGCTCCTTCCCCATCGCTCTGAAGTCGAACCCGCACGCGTGCTGCTCCGGGTACCGGTGGGTCCCACAGAACGTCATCCCGCACCTGCACTTGAACCCCGTCAACCCCACGCGCCGCCTGCACGTCATGCACTTGTTCGCCTGCCTCGCTGCCGGCGGCCCCTCCACGTCCTTCTCCTCTTCCTCCTTCTTTTCCACCACGCGCTCCTCCCGCGCGTCGTGCGATGGCGATGCAGAGATCAGCGGAGACAAGAACGAGTGGGAGGAAGAGGAGGCAGAGGCGGATGAGATTAAGGTTTGGTTGAGAGCGAGCGTCTGTTGTTCCTTGAGCTGCAAGTCACGGTAGCATTTGGAACACAAGTTCTGCGTCGTTGGGCTTCCAAAAAAGCCGCAGTTGTTGACGCATAGTTGTGGAGCCTGGCACCGATGTTCTTCCGCCATCTCGATTTCGATTTCGATTTCGATTTCTGCAACCACAGGAAAAAGAAAAACTATTTAATTTTCTAGGGAAAAATATCCGATCCCGGTCAACTTTTCCCGTGAACCAAACAGATCCTTGCCTATTCAAACAGAAGAGAAACAAATCAATTAAACAATAACCTGTATGGAGGATTTGATTTCGTTAATGCTCTGCGAAAGAGAATTAAGAAGGCAAATTCAAAATCCGAATGTTCGTTGACGATTCTTGGGGGAGAACTAGAGAATCTGGAAGTGTGAATAAATATATTGAGGGGAAGAGAGGAAACCCAAACGAACCAGGAAAGAAGAGAAAAAGGAAATCAGGCGGTCCCTTGGGATTGGGATTCCTGGTCCTCAAAGGAAAGAAAATTCCAGAGAGCTTCTTTCTCTCTTCTCTCTCCTTTCTTTTTTTCTTTTTTTTTTTCTTTTTCTTTCTAATTTTCTTTCCTACCAAACGCTGGTTTATCTCTTGAATCTGCCTGGCGGTTTCTTATTAATGCGCGTAAAATAGACAAAAAGGGGTTTTATTAAAGGCCATTCAAAAAATTTCAAATCAGTAATTAAATATCGATTATCTTCTGGAAGTCGTTTAAGCTACGCCAGGGGGTTTTTATTTTTTAATCGCCAACGCCATTTTGGACCAGCCCCGTTCCACAGGGCCAATATGGGCCGCTTATATCGTTTTCTTGTGGGGTCTGGTAGGTGTCGGAGTGGGTCCCGTTTTGATTTTGACTATCCAGGTCCCAATTGGTTATTGTTAAAATGACATGAGTAGATGTGTGAAACTACCGGGTTGACTTTGTGGTGTATTTACTAATCATGAATTGGAATTCTCATTAATAATTGAATTCCATTTATGGAAGATTCCTGTGTTTATTTCATATTAAGAAACTAAAAAGTAAGTGGAGTCCGTACAAAATTAGAAGGAATTCAATTTTTGGGTAGGACTAGGAGGTGGTATGTTAAGGCCCTGCTTGGGATTATTTTTTTTTTCCCGCCAAAAACCTGTTTCACTTTAAAGTTAAGCAGTTTAATGTGTTTAGTAAAAATTAAATATCTCGATTATTTTTAAAACAGTGGCCTTTTAACAACAACTTTTAGAAGCAGGTTCTGAGTTGCTTTTCAAAGTTGCTTTCAAAAGAAGCAAAGATGAGTCTTTAATGAATTTTTTTAATTCCTAAAATACCTCATTTATTTTTAAAAATGACACCACCTACACCTTCACATCCAACTCTACCACCTTCACCACCACCTCCACGTTGCCACCTCCTCCTTCTCAACCTCCACCATCTCCACCACCTCCACTTTCACAACTGCCATCCCCACCACCACCTTTTTCACCACCACCTTCACCTCCATCTCTTTCACCACCACCTCTACCACCACAACTACCACCACATGACTAGCGCATATCACTTTCAACGTCATGTCTATTTTAGTCATCATTCATAGTTACAATAGTGTCATATTATAATTTACCAAATGAATTTGACACTACTTTTTGTACTAACAACATTTTAAAAATATTGTTTACCAAACACAAAGCTGATTTACTTGATAGCTAATTATTTTCTAAGTACAACATAAGCAACTTTTTAAAAAAGTAACAGCAATCCCAAACTAGCCATTCCTGGAGAACTAACTTATTAGGAATTCACCTTTTTCACCCTTTATATCCTCGCACAATTTTAACAATTCCAAATTTACCATCTATTTTAACCCAACAATGAGGACATTCTATTACCCTAATTCCATATGGTTTAGTAAACAACTTCAATGAGAATCTAGAATCTAACTCTCCTCAATCCATATGATTTAGTAAACAACTTCAATAGGAATTTGAAATCTAATTCTTCTCAATCCAACTTCTCCTCAATTCAATTCATCATCAATTCAATTTCTCCTAATCTAATTACGAATTAATAAATGTGCCATTAATGCATCCAGCACACAAGTTATAGCATTACTCTAGAACCATGACCTACCTTCGAGAAAGATCCCAAATTGTTTTTCATGGCACAGAGAACTCACTCTACCAAACTCCAAAAACAATTTTTATGCAAAGCAATCAGAACTCAATTATAGCTGCATCAGTTAGCATTTGAAAACTAAGGTTGTGAATAGTCTTCCTCCTTATTTGTTCACAAACATTTCCTCCAAATAAGATAAAATGACATCTCTCTAACAGGAAATTTCAGAACAAGGTGGCCCAAATGGAAAATTTCAGAACATTAACTGTGAGATTAAGTGAAACAGTAACAAGTACCAAAATTCACAGTGAAGACTGCAAGCTAACTTTTGAAGTACATAAACGTTCATAGCTTTCGAAAGCAGCTCTTCATCACCTACTTATTGGAAAACTAAGGTACTTTTGGTCAGAGCAACTGAATGCAACCTCAACTCAAAGATTACTTGATGCATGGAGCTATGCAACACCTACGATGTATGCATTCCAAGAGTCTTGTTGCTGAAAATGTTTAATCTCTTCATACTTTATGTCACGCCCGACACCAAAACCCTCTGTTTTTCTGATATCTCTGCTGTCTTGCATCTTCCGCAGCCAAAAATGAACAGACTGAAATCCTGCCTCTTCTAAGCAGTCTTTAATCTCAGGCAGTGACCACCTAGGCATATGAAACAATTGCCTCTAAACGATTCAGAATTCACCAGGAACACAAGATCTAATAAATATTCATCATGAAGCCTACACTTGATATTCCTTTACGATATCGATATAGAAGACCAGTAACTAGAAAAACAAAACAACTTACAGCCTCCAACTGTATGAAAACGCATGTCGAATTTTCTTCTGCTGCTTCTGGAGATGGAAATGGAGGCTAATCCTTGTCTTGCGCTCAATGATATCAAACTCAGCTTGCTCCCAAACGTACTGCACAAGCCAATAGCCAATAGCAATTTAAATAATTATGATAGACATCTTTGCAAGTAAAGAATATTTAGTCATAGGACTTGATCTACTCTCCATCATAGAGGTGAGACCACGTAAACTATTAGATAGTCCCTAAATGTTCTTTAGCAAACTTAATGGTAGTATGCTAAAAATTTTACCCCAAAAATAGTAGTCTGCTAAATAGAAAACATAGACTTCTGCTTCTTATGAAATATTGTAGCTTATTGCTTCTTCATTTTGTAACACATAATTCACCAGCCATGAAGGGGAGGAAGATATTTAAAAAAATAAAACTTGGGGCTCCACGGCAGGGTTGCTTGTGAAGCGAAAAGGAAATTGGCAGGAAGAGAAGTGACAGAAACGATCCCAGGGGCAGAGTTTGGAGGGCTAGTAGTGTAACTCCTATTGAACATAACATCATGCCTATTTTTAATAATAATCTGCATTTATGTATCTAGATACTCAAGTGGAAACCAAAAGCAGATTAAAATTTTCTGTACACTCGTACTATACATAAACGTATATATATGTAAGCTTCCCTGTGTAAATTTTTGTAAGTTTTCTTTTTCCTTATCAATTGATCGGCACCCATTCATCTCTTATGGTTTACCTCTCTGGTTTTGGGACCCTAAAGTAATCAACACTCTCGAGAATGAGAAATACCAAAAAAAAACAAAAAAGCACAAAAACCCCGCACCAATCCATCTGGTTGACAAAACTTCACAACATTTTGCTTTGCCTATCCATTGATATCCATTGGTCGATCAATTTGTGATGCATCCAGAACTTAAAAAAGTTAAGGCATCTGGCACAGAGGATCCCAATATCTATATATATATATACATGTATATATAGCTTATTTTCCATATGTTTCATATTGCTTTCCTTTTCTTTCCTCTTCCACACCCACACTAAGTTTTTAATGGAGTACAAATGATGCTACAAAAGTAAAGAATATTGAAAATAACTTTTGTACCGTAAAATTGGAAAATCTCCTCTGAAGCCTTAGCTTGCACTCTGAGGATGTACCACCATATAAATCCATTACAAATATTCCACCTTTCTTCGACAAGGCATCAAGAGCATGCTTGAAATACAGAACCAGTTCAGAACGTTGATGGAGACAACAACAGCTGTAGTTAAAGGCACACACAATGTCTCTAGCAGGCAACAGATGGTTCCTCAAGTATTTCTCATCATTTGAGGAAGAAGAGCCATCAGCAAGAGTAGATACCACTTCATCACTCTCCAAATTATCTTTGTTCTCAGTGAGTGACACCTTTCTTATCAGCTCTTGGGGCTCGAATTTAACTAGTTTGGCCTCAAGAGGTTGCAAGACATTCCCATGAAAGAGGGACATTCTGGAATATCCATCAGCCCCAACTTTATTTATGTTGTTCTCCATGCACCAATTTAGTGCTTCAACATCCAAATCCAACCCTACAGCAGTCCTTCTTGTGTCAGTCCGGAGCCATTCTGCACTGTCAAACATAGAGTTAGTGTTAGGTCTTTAGAATGTGTTTGGACTATGACTGAGAACTTAATGATTTTTAGCTTATGAAATGGGCAATTTGCAGCTCCACATAGCGGCAATGGATACCTTAACTATAACTCAAAAGAAGTCTAGCAACAAACCACCACACTAGAAAGAAACTAGAACAGATACATGTATATGAACCCTGACAATTTAAAGAATGCCAACCAGGTTGTGCAACCACCATCTCTTCTTATAACTAATCTGCATTACCTCATTAGCACTAAATCTCCATAACCCATAAGACAATTTCCAGAAACATAGGCTTAGACAGAGCTAGAGTCTATATATTGGGGGGTTCAATAGCTGAAAAGTTTATGAACCTATACACAGATTTTAGGTTTTATATAAAACTTCAAAGGAGTTTCTGGGATTTGGGGGCCACAGCCAAGCCTACTTCATCTTCTTCTGATATGGCAACTAACCGCTTATAATATTACTGGCCGTGATGTTTAAATAAAGAAACAATCTTTATGAAAGCCTACTTAATTCCTCAACAAATGGCACCAAAATGGCAACAATATAGCTTCTAGTTAGGTACAAATGTTCCCTAAATAGTTCTTAACTACCGTTCAGATATGTCAATTAAAAGGATAGTGATGTACCTAAGAAGGGCTGTGCCACAGAAATCTTCTTGGAGATGGAGAGGTAACCTCCCACCCACATACATCAAAAAAAACTTCAGCAGATAGCTTATGTCTCCTTTTGGTGACTGCATATGAAAAAAATTACAAAATAATCACACCTGAAATCTCCTCCAGAAGAACCACATAAAATCATTCATTTGGGTGTTAAGGGAGGGGAAGAAACAAAAAGAAAATCAACAATTTCAATAAATTATTTTAATTTTTACAACTTTTCACCAAAAACAAATAACTGCACTAAGTTCAGGTGACTCGGGTTTACTTCTTTCTTTTTTCTCCAAGTTTCCTATCCAACTGTTTGGCATTCTTTATACTTTTCCCATATCAGCAATCAAAAATGTCATCAATTAAAATGTAGTAAACGGGTCAAACCTGTACAGATTGTTGATAAAGAAGAAATTTTGAAGGCAAATCATTTGATGGGTACTCTTCAGCTTCCTCTTTTCCATCAACCTCCTCTTCTTCTTCTTCTTCTTCTTCTTCCTCTTCTTCTTCTTCCTCTTCTTCAGAAAGTGTGTGCTTCGAAGCGGAGTGACCTTCATAATGACCATCACCAACACCTTCTTCGTCTTCTTCAGTGTAGTGAAAGGCAGCTCTTCTTGGCTGGTGTCTCTGTTTCTTGTCTCGCTTTCCCATCTCTTTCACTTTTCTACCACCGGCGCTCAACAACGCATCTATTATGAAGAGAACCTTAAGTATGATATCATTGATATGTAATATTATGACAATTATTATTTTTTCTCCTTGAAGTTATAACCTAACTTATCCTTAGTAAAACGTAAACTTAATTAGGGTATCAAGCTAAATAAAATAAAATAAAATAAACTCAATGTATGCCTCATATTGAATTTATATGTCCTCATATTTGAATAACTCCTCATGTGGGTTTTGAGTGTCACCATTTCGTTCTTATAAAATTTGTTATTAATTGTTGACAAAAGATAATTACAAGGATCTAATTGAAAAAAAGAACTAAAACTATAAAGAATTCAATTGAAGAAGGCCTAAACTACATTAACTAATTTTATCACCTTCCCTAAAAAAAATATTATATCAAATTATTGGGTCATTATTTTGTTCTATGTTAGCAAAGGTGCAATATCACAAATTAAAATTATGGTATTAATATAAACCAATTATGATATGTTAGAAAGATAAATAAGTCACAATATTTTGTTAATTTTTAGAATTTTTTTTAACCACTTAATCAAAGGCGGTTTTAACTACTATTTAAACTTTAAGAATTTTAAGGGGGTTTTTAGTACTACTATTTAAATTCAAGATGAATTCTTCCCTCTCGTGAAACAAAAATAATAAAGGCATTTTACTTACTTATTATTATTATTTTTTCAAATTGAACTTTCATTCATAAGCAAAGGTTACAAACAAGAGGATTTCATTAATAAATCCATTTTAGCATGACATAATATACAAAAGCCCTTATAGAGCCTATTTGGAATGAAAAATCCAAAACTAACCACTTATTATTTTCTAATTGGTTCTTATAAAATTTTAACACACTAAGAACCAATTAGAAAATGACAAGTGGCTAAATTTGGGTTTTTCTCTCCAAATAGGGTCTGTATGAGTATGCCATGCTAAAATGGGTTTTGAATAAGTATCTCTACAAACAAAGCCTAACAAGAACAACCCCTAGCAAAAAGAGCAAGAAGAAGCCGCCATGATCAGTGACGGGCCTACAGAGACGCAAGGAGGTACAGCTACACCTCCCTTCGTCGGATCAAGCGTTGCAAGTGACGGAAAGTTGCCACTTCGCTCAGTCCATTGTGCACTCCACCTGTTTGACAAAAATCCTCCAACAGTTCCTTTCCTTTGCTATGCGCACATCTTTTTTTTTTATTTTAAAAATTCATGGCCAAAATGACGTTGTTTTGGACCAAGAAATATAAAAGAAAAAAGATCTGTACTGTAGATGGAAAAGAAGGAGGAAACTCCTTCAATAAGGAGAGTTCACCTTTTTTTTTTTTTTTTTTTAAAGAAAGAAAGTTCCTTTTTGAGATATTCTTTCCGTCCCCACTACACCAATCAAAGTCCTTGTAAAAAGATCATCAAATTCATAATTTTTTTAAAATCTCGTCCTTCCCCCCCCTTTTGTTTTTGTTTTGAGAGAACTCAATCTTTTATAAAAACTGATTCATTGATCAAATCTTGTGCCAATAAAGAAAATATTGTATCAATCAAACTTCCAAAGTAACTTCGAATGTATTCATAGTTAATCTAGAAAAAAAAAACATATGAAACATGCTGCTTTTTTTTTTCTTCAGGAAACGTCGAACAAGTTTCGTTTTTCTTTTAATAATATGTTTTTTTATTTATTATTTGACTCTCTCTATATTCATATGATCATTAGCATACTTGGGGAGGAAGAGGCTGATTTGGCTCTCTCTTTATTTTATCCACTCTTGAAAATATAATGTGACGTTTTCATGATATGAAACCTCGTCGGCAACAATTGTAGGCTAAATGCAATGTTATTTTTTTACTATAAATTACGAATGACATTGGTATTGTTTAAATTATAAGGATATTTGGTTGCCATTTTTAAAAAAGCTTTTAGCCTTTCAAAATTGTACCTCCGTTGAAAAATTCTAGGATCTGCCAGTGGCCATGATCAACCTTGCAAAAGATCCCATTGCTCCTCAAGTACAATCTCGTCCACAAAAACGTTCCTGTACAATCCCGCCCCTTGTTCACGCCTTCTCACCCCACACCAACCCTAGCCCCCATCCCTTTCTCCCTTTGTCCCACTCGATTTGGACTTGCTTTTGGAGCTTCGACTCTTTTTTTGGGCTAGAGGCCTTGACGAACTTGCTGAGGAAGGAAGATGACGAATAAGGCAGCGCTAAACCGTGCGCATGGGGTTTATCTGTGCTTGCAAAAGAGAAGCCCATGCCTTACTTGAATCTGGCGGCCCCTTCGCCACTCCGAGTCAACTCATCGTAGTACGTCGTGGCTTTTGCCTCCTCTATTTTCGAGCTCGATGGTCTGCAACGGTTGTAGTCTGAAGTGACGGCTTTGGGGCCCTGGTCCAAATAAGTTGTAGCTCTAAAAGTAAGTCCAAAAGAACGAAATTGGAGCTAAGCCTAGGCAGGGTCTAGCGTCACTTGGGTCTCACTTGGCGGTGCCATCAGAGCCGGCGCAAGTTGGAAAAGCCGGTAGATTGAGAGGTGAGGTTTGAATTGAGGTTGACGAAGGAGGTAGGGTTTGAATTAGGGTCGGAGGAGGAGGTAGGGTTTGAATTGGGGTCGGTGGAGGAGATGGGCTTCAAATTGAGGTCGGTGGAGGTTGGTTTGAACTGGAATTAGGGTTGAAGAAGATGAGAAGGGTAGAAGATAGAGAGTAGCAAGAGTCTGAATTAGTGGAAGAGATGGGCTCCAAATCCCAATTGCCTTTTTTTTATTTTTTTATTTATGTTATTTTATCATTTTATATAAAAATTTCTAGGAACTGATTGGTTAGTAAGTAGATCCCATAGTAGACACGTCATCATTTAACGATTGACCACACGATCAACTTAACATAAAGATGAAATTGGACGATGTTGCAAACATAAGGGTGTAAATTGATAAAATTGATAGACTGGGGTGCATATTGAGAGCCACCCCAAACTTGCAGGGTGTCTTTTGTTGTTAGCCCTTTTTTTTTTAAATTCCTTTTGTTTAAATATTTGAAATAATTTAAAGACGAGAATTTAAATAATTTCAATGTCATATATTAGTAAACACAAGAAAACATACGTTAGAATAATTTAGGGAAATTGGCGGCTTTACCCCTGGCTCACCTAATTTATTCATTAATATCCTTATTTTGAAACTCCATCACAAATGCCCCTTATAAAAACTCCATATTGACAGCCTATTGCCCATCCTTCACTTAGGTTTTTTCTTTCCACAGTCTTTGTGCTTTCTCTTCCTCTTCTTCCTTCTGCCAAACCTCACAAAATCCATCTCCACCATCATAGAATCTCCCCTAACTTTATCTTCTCTTAGTTATATCTTCCAACTAGGAGCTGATTTCAACCTCAAGGTTGAACCCCAAATTTGGAACCGTACCCAAGCCAAGGCGCGACTCACCACCTCCGTTGTCGGCCTCCACAACGAAGCCACAGTCTTGACTTTCCACCTCCGTCGTCGACTTCCACCTTAAAGCCACGAGACTTCATCATCGATCTTCACTGTGGTGAGTTCTGATATGGGTTTTGTATTGTTTTGGGTTTCTTTAATTGATTGAGATTATTGGGTGATTGCTTTCATTGTTTTGAATGAGACATTAATGAGTTTCTGTTTTGGCTTGCTATTTCTGTGATTGAATGAAATTTACCAACTATTTCCTGTGGTTGTTAAGCTCTTGGACTTGGATATCCTGTTTTGTGCTTATGATTTGTCTTTATACCTGTTTTGTGATTGAGACTTGGACTTACAGATCTCCTTGAAAATTATATATTCACTCTTTTGGATGGTATGATATTCGATAAGAAACAACCTTGGACAGTCAAGGTTTGGCAATTTGTAAGTAATTTGTTAGTAATATGATACCATAGGTTAATGGTTTTGGGTTGTTTTAACTGTAAGAGTTCTTGACACATGCCTTCCTTGCTGGAGCTTGAAACACAGCTAGGCTAACTAAACCGTTTCACTTTGCATAATACTGATGTTTTGAAATTGTTGGTTACTGATGTTTAATTGATGTTTTATCTATATGGTTTATCCACTAGTTGATAGATTTTTTATTGGTAGCTTAACATGTATTAATAAAAGGAAATTTTATGATGGTCAGAAATGGACACAATTGCAATTTTGGTTTGCTACAATGGAAAATGGGTAACCTCAAAGAAGATGTGCACATATGAAGGGGGTGACTCAAAAGGCATAATAATTTCGCGAAACATCACGTTTGGTGAGCTTTTGGAAAGGGTGCATAAGGTTGTTAATACAGACAACAGGGAAGACAAGCTTTGTTTAAAGTTCTCAGTTTCAATATCCTCGAATGAGTGTAAGCATATCAAGATTGAGGATAATGATGATGTTAAATTTTTTATTAAGAACATTTGTGACGTAATTCCTTCAAAAGTGGCTCCTTTACTAGTGAGCATAGAAGATAGAGGAGTGAAAAATGTCGTAGGTGATTGTATGCATGTCATGACGGATATGAGTCGGATGGCCTGTTCTTCAAATGCCATAGTTGAAAGCAATGGTGATATACATGGTGATTCTGGAACAGAATATTTAAACATGATTGATTTTACAGGGGTAGAGGGGATGCATAGTGGTGATAATGGTACAGAAATGAATGGCTTGCAAATGCACTCAGCCCCTCTTAGTTTGGCCCATTTGGAGACATTTTCACAAGTGGGTGTGACGGGTTTCGGAACAACGTCTGAATTTTCTATTCAACATAATTGGAGGCAAATGGGTGAACAAAATGTGCACAATTTGGGTATTGTAAATGATGAAGAAGAAGATATTGAAAGTGCGTATTCACGGAATATTTGGGATCCAAAATTGGAAGTTGGGACAATTTTCTCTAGTAAGGAAGCATTGTCCAACAAGTTACAATTGGCAGCAGTGAGAGGTCACTTTGAATTTAAGGTGAAGCAGTCTTGCAAGAGTCGATTGGTTGTGGTTTGTTCTCAAGGTCCATGTCCATGGCGGCTTCGTGCATCTAGTTATGGAGAAAAGAACTTCATGATTGTGAAATATAATCCAGTCCATGAATGTGATATGAGTTTTATACATGACAAGCATCGTCACGCAAGTGCTAAACTCGTTGGTAATGCAGTGAAACGGAAGTTGAAAGATTCTCGCACAATATACACACCAAGTGATATAATCAGAGATGTGAAACAGAATTTTGGGGTCACCATTAATTATTGCAAAGCTTGGAGATCGAGGGAGTTAGCTCTAATGTCCACTAGAGGTTCAGTAGAGGAGGCATATTCTCTCCTTCCAGCTTATTGTCACGAATTAGAGCGTGTGAATTCTGGCACAAAGACACACATCCACACCGATGAGAACAATAACTTTTTGTATTTTTTTATGGCTGTTGGGGCATGTATTAGAGGGTTTCAATCTTCGATGCGACCAGTCATTGTTGTGGATGCCACGCATTTAAAATGTAAGTATAAGGGTGTCCTCTTTGTTGCTAATGCATTTGACGGAAATCGAAATATATATCCTCTTGCTTTTGGAATTGGGGATTTAGAGACGGATGCATCATGGCATTGGTTTTTCAGTAAGCTTCATGAAGCCATTGGTGAGTGTCCAAATCTTGTGATTATTTCTGATCGGAATATTAGCATAGAGAATGTGTGGCACAACGTTTTTCCAACAGCGCAACATGGCATATGCTTTTACCATATGAAGGGTAACATGAAACGCACTTTCAAACTGAAAAAACGTGATAAATTGTTACTATACTTTGAACAAGCTGCGAAATCGTATGGTATCGCTGAATTTGATCGTCATTTTCATAAGATAAAGGGAAATGAAGAGGTTGCTCAATATCTTGAAAGTGCAGGATTACACAAGTGGTCTAGAGCTCATATGGATGGACGTCGATACAATGTAATGACAACAAATATTGCGGAGTCAATGAACTCAGTCCTTCGATTCGCAAGGATGCTACCAGTGGTGCATTTGATTGATGAAATCATCAAACTGCTTGTGAAATGGTTCAGTAAACGTCGTGATTTTGCTTTGAATTGTACATCAACATTGTGCCCTAACTTTGGCGAGAAGAAGCTGAGACACAGGTTGGAATGTGCTTCAAGGATGAATGTTGTGAAACTGAATCACATAGAGTATAATGTCGTGGACGGTGATATGGACGGCCACGTACATTTGACGAATAACACTTGTAGTTGTAGGAAGTTTCAGCTTGAGCAACTACCTTGCAAGCATGTAGTTGCAGTTTGCCGTTTCTTGAAACTAAATGTATACTCTATGGCTTCTCGTTATTACACTCGAAATACATGGTTGGATGCTTATTCAGATACCATCTACCCCGTACAACCTCAAGAGTTGTGGGTTATTCCTGAAGATGTCCAAAGTAGAGTTGTGCGTCCTCCCAATGCAAAGGTCATGCCAGGCCGACGAAAGAAGCTAAGGATTCCATCGCAAGGAGAGGATATCATAAGGAGAAAATGCTCAAGGTGCAGTGGCATAGGCCACAATAAAAGCACTTGTAAAAACAATGTTCCACTACCTAATGTTGGACATACATTATGAATTATGGAGTGTGAATTTGAATTGTATTTGTATTGCGTTTGGTGTTTTGTGGATGGTGAATTCTGTTAAATTTTCATAATTTGGTATGTACTGCGTATTCTATCTGCTATATTGTTGTTAAAATTTGTCATTTTTGGGGCTAAATTGTGTATTCATCAAGTTTTTGATTCAGTGGGTCGAATCGGGGGTGGGTATGCCATTCCCATCTCCATCCCTGTGAAGCTTTTGTCCCCCATCCCTACCTTCGTACCCATAATACAGACTTGAAAAAAAAAAAAAAGATATAAGAGGGCAATACACTAGCAATATACAAGCAATAAAGGGCTATACGATGGCAATACACAGACTCCCTTATAAATTTATTCCAGCACAGACTTGGAAAAAAAAAGATATATGAGGGCAATACACTAGCAATATACAACCAATAAAGGGCTATACAATGGCAATACACATACTCCCCCTATAAATTTATTCCAACACAGACTTGAAAAAAGAAAGATATACGAGGGCAATACAGTAGCAATATACAAGCGATAAAAGGCTATACAATGGCAATACAAAAACTTCATATTCCCCCATAAATTTATGGGAAATAGCTTAGAATGCCACCATTTTCATAATTTTAACTAAAAATACCACCCCTTCCCAATTATGAAGTACAATTATGAGGTAACACCTTCAAAACTAGCTCCCTTACTCATGAGTATAGAAGATAAATGACTGACAAATGATGTAGTTGATAGTATGCATATCACGACAAATACTAGTCGGATGGGTTGTTCTTCAGTTGCTATTGTTGAAAGCAATGAAGTAACTTGGAATAATACAAATGTCACTGATGTGGGAGGTGAAGTAGGGACATATTTTATGGATATGATTGAATGTACCTTTATTTGTTTTACTCAAAGGCAAACATTCTCCACTAAAGCTAACCATATTGTTGTTTACAACTGGAGACTGAATGTACCTTTATTTGTTTTGTTGCAGTTGGCAGCTGTGAATTGTCCCCAGCAATACTTAAAGATGTCGGATGTACGCCCTCCAAACGAGCATGTCAGTTACCCGGGGGACCAGCTGTGGCATGTGCCATTTCCATCTCCGCCTCTGACTCCTAATCACGATCCCACTTCATCTGGAAGTGAGGCTGAGAGCAATGATCCGCTTGATAAAATCTCTGCCGTCAAGCACGACCTCCAATATTTGTCTAAGGCAACAGATTGGTGGGAGAGTAAATATGATATTCATGGCCAAGTTATGGGTAACTTGGCCAACAAGTTGAACAAAGCATATGCTGGAGAAGTGAAGCAAACTCTAAAAGCAAAAAGTCGGAGCAAAGAGTTAGAGTCCCTGAAGTTAAAATTGGAAGAGACAAAGAAATATGCCGTCGAAAAATTCACAAAATCTGAAGAATATAACCATGAAATGGTTGAATGCTTCAACAACGGCTTTGAAATGTTCCGAGATTATGCTTCGGTCATCTCACCAGACTACAATTGGAGTGAAATTGATGTAGCTAGTGTCTGGGAGGTACTGAATATGGGTGCAGAGGGAATGGCTCATCATAGCCTTGTGCATGCAGCGAGGAGGAAGGACAAAGACATGAATCTTTTGATGGACCTCTAGTAAGGGTGAGTGCTACTTCAGTTCATCTCACCTGAGTACATGGATATTTTGTTGCCTTCCTTTTCCCTTCGCGGGATAGTATTGTTACGGTTCAGTGGCGATTTATTTTGCATGTGTAAAATGTAGTCTGTAATGGATGTCTGTTTATTGTATGTAGATTCACTTAATATTGCTGTTCTATTGTATGTCTATTGTCTTAATATTGCCTTTGTATTGTATAGATAGTGTATGCATATTGCCACCCTATTGGATGTATATTGTAATACTATTGCTATCGTATTGTGGTTATATTGCTCTAATATTGCCTCTATAGTGTACGTATATTGGCCTAATATTGCTATTATATCGTATGTCAATGGCCATTTGGTCTAATAATAGTCTCCACTTCGTTGAAAGTAATCCTGAATTCAAATCTCACGAACACGACAATTGTTATCCATCCTTATATTAGCATGAATTGATGTTGACCTTTCAAATGATAGTTGGAGTTGCACATCGATTCATATTCAAAAGGAAAGTAATTCTCTCCCTCAATGAATCTTCATTCAAAAGAAGGCAGCTATCAAATATTGGGTTCAAAAATGCAAGATCCACGGTAAATTAATTGGGCACAAACCACATATTACAAACCAAGGATGATTTTTGGCATGCTTGAAAAGAGAAGGGCCAAATACAACAGAAAAGAAAATCCATTCAAGCTTCTCACCAAACATGGCTCAAGCACTCGACCATGGTTTCAATCCAAACCTACCCAACAAGGGCATACCACGTGTCTATCGTAACAGAAGAGTGGCATTTACAAAGCATGAACTGCAATATGTTTCTTTTTCTCCTAAACAAAATTGTTACTAAAATGGAACAAAAGATCCCTAACATAGAGCAATACAAGCAAAGATAGTCAATTGTCATACACACAAAATTAGTCCTCATCCATCCCTGCAGGTTGATCTCTCTTACTAAGGCCACCTGCTGGTTTTGCCATTATAATCTGCAAGATAGTCAAAGCACTGTCAACAACCTTTTTTTTAATGAAGGTATTAAACATTAAATAGGCTGCAATCAGATAGATTCATCATTTCTCACACATTTTTAGCTAGCCAGAAAACCCCTAGCATATAGATTTTCTATTTACTATCAAGCCTTCTGCACTGAAGCCATATTCATTATAAAGTTCAACATTTCCCAAAAGTAACTTTCAATTTTATTTTATTTTTCCAAGTTAAAAACTAACATTTGCGACCGTTCTTTTGAGTTATAAAGGAGTTTGTGTTCTGAGTACACACGTGCATACATGCATCTGTGCCAAGTTAGGGGAACTTTGAAAAAAAAAAGAGAAAAAGACTTCACAAAAAGTATAAAAGTATAAAATTAAATAAATAAATAAAAAGAATAGTCAACTAATTCATAAAGCCTCGACTTTTTTTTTTATATTTTAAAAACTGTATGTAGTTTAGCATTTTTTCTGCTTTGGCCTCAAAGATGCAATCAAGGATTCACAGATGTAGTTCATACCAAATTTGGGTACTTCAAAATTAGGAAAACCATTGACAAATACGTAGTTACTAGTTACCTGATCTACCCGTAGAACAGTGCAGGCAGCATCTGCAGCATACTTAAGAGCAAAGAACCTGCAACAAACAGCCCAAGAAAGAAGATTGATACCTATATCTCATACGAAACAACTTCCTGGCCAACTTAAACATATTGATTTCAATAAATTAATGAAACAGAACTATCTAAAGTTCATAAAATACCCAAAATGTTTGAAGTTGAGATGTTTCCAAGTTACTATTTATCAATTATCCAAAGAAATCCTCACTTATTCTCGAATGCTATAATTCATAAAAATCCTAAATGCAAACCATCAATACTATTTGTAAAACAAATAAAAAATAAAAAGGTTGGCATTGTCACTCTGTTATCCTCTATAAACCAACCATCTACTGAAAAAGAAAGATAAGAAACCTTTCATAGTGGATATGTGGCTTAACTATTTACACAAATGAAATATAATAAAGAAAATAACTGAATGACTGGGTCCTATGGTGAATAAAGGCTTTCAGCACAAAGATGTAGTTGTTAGACCACCAAATCATGAACTAAATTTTATACATCATATATGCATAACCTCCTAGCCCTATTAGCTGGCCAATGGACTTCAAAATGCACCACAATCCTCAAAACACCCATGCCAGTAAGTCACAGTTTGATACAGAAAATCAAGTGCAAGATTGAATTACGAAAAATAGAGAAAACCAAGATCCAACATATGCCAACTTTATAGTATTAAACTTATGTTAAAATATTGGCATTCTCATAAAACTTACAAACTCCAGTCACTTTTGGAGATATCCTCCACCTCAAGACATAATCAATTTATATAGTTCATTCAAAAATCACATCCCAAAACAGAACAAACAAATTCAGATCATTGCACCAAGAGACCATTGAACCAAATAACTATGTTTTTTCAATTGTTTTTTTCTCAAAATAAAAACCTAACTCAGTAATCCAATTCAATAAGCAAAAGAATATCTTCAAAATCATTGTAGATTGGACAAGCTTCAAGCATAATATTCTTGAAGACAAACTGAGAAATATTTGTTGCACAATCCCAAAATTTTGGTTCAAAAAGTTCTTGTATAATCCCACTGAAATAACATTCTCTACACAAGCTGAAAATATAGAGAGAGTAAAATTTTAAATTAAACCCATAATTATGTTTCAACAAATTTCTGTACAATCTCACCCAAATTTGCCTTGGAGGGACTTGAACTCACATCAAGCACCAAAAACCCAAACCCATATATGAAATTGAAACAAGGAGAAGAAAACCCAAATGTGCAGGAGAAAAGCCAAGCTGGTTACCTGAGACGCCATCTCTAGGCATGGAGGTTGAGAGAGATGATAGAGAGTGAGAGATTAAGATGAAAAGGTGGTCGTCGCCGATTTGGGTTAGGGTTTCTGAGGAGGTAACAGTGACTGTCGCCGATGTGGGTGCGGACAAGAGAGAGAAGAGAGGAGGGGAAGGGAGATTCTATGGTGGAGCTGGATATAACTAAGATATAACTAAGAGGAGATAGAGTTAGGGAGATTCTATGGAGGATGTGGATTTTGTGAGGTTTGGGAGAAGGAAGAAGAGGAAGAGGAAGAGCAACGATTGAGAAAAAAAAAACTAAGTGAAGGATGGGCAATAGGATGTTAATAGGGAGTTTTTATAAGGGGCATTAGTGATTGAGTTTCAAAATAAGGATATTAGTGAATAAAATAGGTAAGCCAGGGGTAAAGCCGCCAATTTCCCAATAATTTATGCTCTATTCGACTAGGCAAGCCGCTAGAGTTTTGATTTTCTTTCCAGTTAATATTTTCTAGAGCCTTTTCTTCTTACGAGAATTTTGTGAGTTATTGCTTTATTTTCATAGCAATTCGTGTAAAAGGGCTTTTGCTCAAATATGGACACATCCCAAAATAAAAATATTAATTATATACATAAGATATTTTAATTATATACGTAGTGGGTGATTTGTTTTTAGATTTATTTTGGTTATATAAATTTATATAATTTTCTTGTATTTGATTTTGCAATATACCATTGCTGAAATCATTCAATGTTTTTGTTTTTACTTTTTCGTATTAGACACGTTTTCAATGTTTTTGTTTTTTAAAATAATTCTTCAATTAAGTTATTAGACTCAATTTCGAATTTTAAATATGCAAATTCTTTTTTTCTTTTTTATTTTCTGAAAATATTCATTAAAAATATTATAATTATTTTTTTTAGTACAAGCGATAACTTTTTTTATTAATTGAAAAGTACAAACCATAGTCTAAACTAGTGGTTTCTCACACATACATTATCATCAGGGTGCCATGGGGTAAAGATCATTTTTTATTGGATTAGACCCTATTAGCCTGGATGGTACTTAAATACCCATTTTTGATAATTAAACATTAATTTGAAAGAAGATTTCCCTTACAACCATTCATTTTTCAAAGTTTCTATTTTTTTTGTAGCTGATAATTCCATCAAGAAAGAACGAACCTTCCCTCTTGCAACACAGATGGACTAAATAGTATTCCATTTTCCAAACGCGTCCTCTTGACAAAAGTAAAATTACAAGCACAATCCTCTCCTCTCCCCTCCGTTATTCTGACTCTTTTTTCCCGAGAAACAAACAAGTCTTAACAACGAAGAAGTAAAATCTAGGGCTTCTGCACCTGGAAACCAGCCTCCGATCCCCGATTTTCTCTTAAAATCACCCATCGGATGAAATTATTCAAACCCTAGGGTTTTTTTTTCCTGACCTCCCCTTTTCAATTTCGATTTCGATTTCGATTCCGGTTCCGGAATTTCGAATTCTATATGTGTGATCGGTCAGAGAAGAGCCACAGAAATGTATAGCAATTTCAAGGAGCAAGCGATAGAATACGTGAAGCAAGCCGTACAGGAAGATAATGCGGGAAATTACGCCAAGGCGTTCCCTTTGTACATGAACGCCTTGGAATACTTCAAGACCCACTTGAAGTACGAGAAGAACCCTAAGATCAAGGAAGCCATAACCCAGAAGTTCACCGAGTACTTGCGCCGCGCCGAGGAGATTCGTGCTGTGTTGGATGACGGCGGCCCCGGGCCTGCATCCAACGGGGATGCGGCTGTGGCCACCAGGCCCAAGACCAAACCCAAAGACGGGGAGGGCGGCGACGGTGAGGATCCGGAGCAGGCTAAGCTCCGGGCCGGGCTCAATTCGGCGATTATAAGGGAAAAGCCCAATGTGAAATGGAACGATGTGGCTGGTTTGGAGAGTGCCAAGCAGGCCTTGCAAGAGGCAGTTATATTACCCGTCAAATTCCCGCAGTTCTTTACTGGTTAGTTTTGCTCGTTTGTTTGTGATAGTAGTTGGGTTTTGCATTTTGTTTTCCTTTTTCCTTTTTGTGCTTTTGCTATGCCTTAATTCTTTGGTAATGTTAATGCTAGCTGGGAAATTCAGCTTTTTGATTTAGTTGTTTAGGGCATTTGTCAAAGTTGGGTAAATATTGAATGTTTAGGATTTCAAAGCAGTGTGAATTATACTGTTGTTGATTAACAGCTATTATGGTTGCAATTGGTTTTCTCTTCTTGTGTTTCTGATGCTGCATTGTTGCATTGAGTAATGTTGAGATATTAGGGATTATATTTTCTAAATGGGGAAAGCTTTCATAGGTTTACTATAAGACAGTTACATAGATGGGGAGAGCCTTCTTACGCTCATGCTTGTTGATATCATATATTATCTCTATTTTCTAATTCCATGTCTGTGAAATTAAAGTGGCTTTTTGGAATCATAAGGGTGCACACAGGCATATGGTTTGCATTCTTCTAGGGAAAGCAGAGGGCCACCGATAGAAAGGTTTAAGTTGTTAATAGACTTAAGATGGGTTTGTAGTAGTTATTCTCCTACTTGGAAATATTGTTCCCTTTGGAAGCAAGAGTTCATTTGGTTTCAGTATCTTACATTATATATGTTCCTTGCCCTACCTAATTATTCTTATATTTTTTTTCTAATATAATTTTATTGGTTGCTTGACGCACTGTGTTTGTTGCTTTCTTATTACTATCTTAACTGCTTATCCATCATTTTATATGTGTTTCTGTAGACGCCAAGAAGCTAATATGAAAGTTGTGTTTACAGTTATATATGTTAATCAGTTTCTACTGCCATTGGAAAATCGTGTTAACAGTTACTAAGTTGAGTTTTCATTTTGATTCATCCTATAAAAGCTAATATGTATCCACTTACATTCTTTTAGGCAAGAGACGGCCATGGAGGGCTTTTCTATTGTATGGGCCTCCTGGAACTGGGAAGTCATACTTGGCCAAGGCTGTTGCAACTGAAGCAGACTCTACATTTTTCAGGTAATATAGTGTCATTGTGTGATGACTTGACTTCTTTTGCTTACCCTTGAAGCTTGCTGTACGAACATTCCGCTCCCCCCAACCCCCCCAAAAACAAAAGAAAAAAACAAAAGGAAAATTGCAGGTGCTATTACAAATATCATGTTTGAGCTCTTGTGTGTGTCATAGTTTGAAGAACGTGATACTGTTCATATGTGAGTGTCTGCTATATTGCACTGTATGGATCGATTCTCTCTAATCAAAAGCACAGGATCGTATAAAGTCAAGTTGCCCCAGGGGGTGTTTAGATGGTATCAAAGTAATCCGTTCCTTATTGAGGACCCTAGATATCTTCTCTCTATCTTCATTTTTTGGTTGTGTATCTCTCTGTCTTTCAGTGAGAACTTTAAGCCGAACTCATAGAAAAAAGAGATTGTATTTTGATTGAAATGATAACCTTGTAATATATGACGGCCAAGCCACCAGGTGCTCGTATTGTCTGCATGAGCCCCCTTTCTTTGAGGTGTTCTCTGAGTGCCTTATTCTGAGACCTGTGCTTCATCATTTTGTGTAAAAAATCCACCAAGTATCCTTGAATTGGAAATATTATGCTAATGCTTCCTTATTTGTGTTCCCATTTTATTTCCATACTGATGTCCTTTCTGGTTTTTAATCTGTAATTTTCTTCTGGTAGTATTTCTTCTTCAGACCTGGTTTCAAAGTGGATGGGTGAGAGTGAAAAGCTAGTTTCAAACCTTTTCCAAATGGCTCGTGATAGTGCCCCATCCATCATCTTCATCGATGAGATAGATTCATTATGTGGGACACGTGGAGAAGGCAATGAGAGTGAAGCTTCTAGACGAATTAAGACAGAACTTCTTGTGCAGATGCAGGTATATTTTTGTTTTGTGGGAAGTAGTGGAGTAAATTCTTAAGGTGCCTTGGCTATTCTTATGAGGCATTCGAATTTCTAATACCATACAATTCTTCCTACTAGTGTTTGCTTTTTTAGTTATCACTTCAAAGTGAACGTTGAAAGTATTTGGGTAAGGAAACAAACTTAATTTATAGTTTGTAAGTAACTGAAGGAAACTTGTAGACTAGCTAAGGCTAGATAAGGTTTTGTTTGGCTGGTTTGCTGAAATAATATTTGTCATGTCAACTCTTTCTGTTCATCATCAGCCAGTTTTAGTCATAAAACTAGATTTTGTTGGATTGGAGGTACTGAAATTGCCTTGGCACTTTTCTATTTATGTACTGATCTCTGTATGTATATATTATATAGAAATTAGAATAATTTTCTAATGCAAATCTCAGCCGTTAGATCGGATATGGACGACTGAGATATGTAGAAGGTGTGATGCATCTTAATCATTCATTTCTATATAATGTAATGGTTGAAAAACAAGTCCATTAAGGTGCTTATATCTAAGTACCGGATTAGAGAATGATTACCTAATAATGCATATATAACTCTCCCCTTTTGTTAGAGAGAGAGAGAGAGAGAGAGAGAGAGAGAGAGAGAAAAGGGTAAAGTAATAAAAGATACACTCTTAATTTAATATCCCCAAAGAATGACACATTATTAAAATGAATGACTTGCTTTTCCTACTTTTTTTCATTTTTAACTCTACCATTTGTTCTTACCATGTTTTCCTTGAATAGAGTACAAGCAGAGACATGTAGATTGATCTCTATTACTCTATTTATATTATTAGTTGTTGCTAGTGTATAAATGATCACATATGTAAGGAAGACTGAGTGAGTATCATTTTAAAGTTGATCTTCTTATACCACTTTTATTTGATTCTACCTATCTCATAAACTTCTCTTGTTTTAGAGTTGCATTACATCTTGCTATCTATTGTTACTCTGGAATATAGACAGGCATTTTTCATAAAAAAATTATTCCAATAATGTGATGAAATATAATTTAGGTCATTCCTTTTTTCGAGATCTTTTTTTTTTGGATGAGAAGTCATTCATTTTTCACTGAATCTTATCTGTCATGTATTTTAGGGTGTGGGAACGAATGACCAGAAAGTTCTTGTTCTCGCAGCAACGAATACTCCCTATGCACTTGACCAGGTAAGGAGAAATATATGAAGTTTGTATGCTTGGCTTCATCTTTAATCCAAGGACACATCATATGGCTATGGTTAACTGGTATTAATTACAGGCCATTCGGCGACGTTTCGACAAGCGTATATACATTCCCCTTCCAGATTTAAAGGCTCGACAGCATATGTTCAAAGTACTGTGACATTTTCCTTTATCTTTTTACCATTTTCTTTTCATTAAACAGAGTAATAAAAACATAATATTTTTTCTAACCTTTTGTGCTATACATTTTTTTTGGGCGATATTCTGAACAGGTGCATCTAGGAGATACTCCTAACAACTTATCAGAAAGTGATTTTGAAAGCTTAGCTCGCAAAACTGAGGGTTTTTCGGGTTCAGATGTTGCTGTTTGTGTAAGCACAATGCATTTATGTTTTGCATGTATCTCTGTGTTTCTACTACCTGTCTTTAGTGTTCCTTGCATTACAAGTTAATTGAGAATAACTCACAGCACACTCTGTTTGGTTTGGTTTGTTCTGTTTTAAAACTGGCAGGTTAAAGATGTTCTCTTTGAACCTGTTCGCAAAACCCAAGATGCCATGTTCTTTTTCAAGAGTGCTGATGATATGTGGATACCATGTGGACCAAAGCAACCCGGTGCTATCCAAATCACCATGCAGGAGCTGGCGGCAAAAGGACTTGCTTCACAGGTATGTGTACATGTTTTTGAATGCTGGATTTGATACTCACATGCCTATTTTGGTTCAATATTTTGGTTTCTGGTGACTTCTGGGCACACAGTTCGATGGATTGTTTTTACACACCAGATTGTGAAGTGATGGGAAGTTTTTTCATTGTCATTTGGAGAGGCACATTTCACTTGCGATGAAAATCCAAAATTTAATTTATTTTTAAAATATTGTTTTTCTATGTATGATCCATGTAAATGAGAAAGGGAAATCTGTTACATTGTCAGAGGAACAAGTTTCCATATTTTTTTAATTTTTTGATTTTATTTTATAAAATGATGTTCAAGTTTAAACATCTCCAAAGTAATATTATGTGCTCATTACTGCCTTGCAGATCCTTCCACCTCCAATCACAAAAACAGATTTTGATAAGGTGCTTGCTAGACAGAGGCCAACAGTGAGCAAAAATGACCTTGATGTCCATGAGAGATTCACAAAAGAGTTTGGAGAGGAAGGGTGATGAATTTTCTGTATTTATATATCTCATTGATCCACACTTATCATCAGTGTAGTGGCCTTGAATTGTATTTTATTTCTGAGTGCTGGATGGATCTAATGAATTACATACTCTGAATTAGTTTCTTCAATGAGGAAGGTGACATGACCTCCCTTTTCTGTATTCAGATGAAAATACTGGTGTTTGAACATCTTGAATGGCTTGTTTTCAAATTGTGTAAAGGACAGTTGAAAAAATATTGCTTCAGAATGTTGATACATCAATAATGTTTGTCATCCCCATTGGTAATTTCTACTTATTTTCGTGAAACTAATTGTGCGGTTGGCTTCTAAGTGTTTTGACTTTCAGATATCCTTACAATTACTTGTGATTACTGTCAAAATTCATCTAGATAGGATTGGATGGTTGGAGGGTTACTTTTGAAGTGACCGTTGTCTATTTGTAGTAAAATTCATTTCTTTTGCTTTTAGTATTATCTTTTGTATGTTTACACATTGTTTCTTTAGTATTGTGATTTGGGAAGTTGAGAACTTGGGTACCGGTTTGTGTCTTAAATTCCAGTTAGTTGCATAACTGGCATTCTTCTGGTCCCCTAGCAAACCTGTTTCTCAGTTAATCTTGTGTACCTTTCATGGATATGCTTTCAGGAGTGGATGCGCCTTTCGGAGGACTTGGATATTTAATCCGGCAGAGTTCTGTGACCTGGGATTCATGCCACCCTCCTTTTTTTCACTTCTCCTTTTTCCTCCTTTTCCCTTTTCTACATCCTTTGGTACAGAGCAGGCAGGATTTTTGACATTAAATTTTTCACCTGCTGTGGTCACAGGACTCGCATGATCTTAGTTGTGCTAACCAACTCAGCCCCATATTACTGTGCCATTATTTCATGTTTCAACGTGTAAAGAAGTTGGTGATATACTATACTCGTGTATTATGTTTAGTTGGAATTGTCTCAGAGTCTAATGTGTGTATTGTGAGGAAATCACATTTGGAAATGTTTCATTAAAAGCATATCTCTTTGTACGTTTTACATGAAACAACAGCATACGTCCACCAAAAGGACTAAATTTCTTCCACAAAATTCAATTGCCTATCACCACTATTGTCCAAAAACCGACCATGGTGCTTCTGGGCATGTTTGAAAATTTCTCCAGTAAGCCAACAAAAGCCGGCTCGAAGATGTTTATGAGCAAACTTTAATGAAAAATGCCGGCATTGCCCAACAAGCCTTACACAGTTTGGGGTATAAAATGCGCTTGTAACCTTCACAAAATCACTACAATTTCTTGGTTTCTATATTTTTATCATTATGGTTTCTGCTTATATCTTGAAGCTCACTAGAGTTCTTACTCTTCTCTTCTTCATTGCATTTTCTTTGGCCCATGGAGCCACTGCTAACAAAAAGGTACTGAGACACGATTCAATGAGGCCATCATTTAGTTTTCACACTACTAGAAATGAGATAACTGAAAAAAATTCATTAAAAACAAAGGAAAGCACTTGTATGAAATGGTTTTGAATTGGCATGCAAAAATTGTAAGTTCTTTTCCAATGATAATCTTGAAATATGATGAGCATAATTCAAAACCCCAAACCCGGAAATGAATATAGTTGCATCTATATATATGTGTGATCTGAATTTGAATTTCTTTTTCTTTTTCATGTTGCAGCATTATATAGTTTACATGGGGCACCACTCTCACCCCAACTCTGAATCTGTCATCAGAGCAAACCATGAGATTCTTGCTTCAGTCACTGGAAGGCAGGATACTAATTGGACTTATGCAGCTATATAGAAACAATTTCTGCTTCCATTTTCTTACTTTCATAAATGCCAATGCAGACTGCTATATGTTTTATTTATTCCTGTTTTGGAATAATTCTCAGTATTGTTGGAGCACAAGATGCCGCACTTCACCATTACAGTAAAACTTTTCAAGGCTTCTCAGCCAGGCTTACACCAGAGCAAGCTCAACAACTTGCAGGTACTGTGATTAGATTACTATGGTATTGTCTTCTAGAAACCCAATAGAGTAAGAATAGAAGAAAGAATAGTTTTTTACAAAATAAAAGTAAAAATCTTGACTATATGTGAGAAGAACTTCATTACATTGATTTCTGTTCATGTACTACAGAAAGTGATTCGGTTGTTTCTGTGTTCGAGAGCAAAACAAATCGTTTGAGCACAACCCATTCCTGGGATTTTCTAGGCCTAGACTCTATTCCCCAATACAATCAAATGCCAATGGATTCAAAATCCAATGTCATTGTTGGTGTGATTGACACTGGTATGGCTTCAATCTTTTTTCCTATCTGGTTCTTCTCCTTATACTCCTTTATGATTGTTTCGTTAGTTTTGTTTTGCAGGAGTTTGGCCAGAGTCAGAGAGCTTCAGTGATAAAGGATTAGGGCCTGTGCCGGAGAAATTCAAAGGAGAGTGTGTTACTGGCGAGAATTTTACATTGGCCAATTGCAACAGGTACCCTTCATGTCTTTGACTGCTATAGAATTTTATTCTTATCATCCAACAAATACAAAGAAAAGAAAGAAAGAAAAAACTGTTTAGGTCAATAGATATCTTCTACCTGAATATGACTGCACATTGCTGAATCATGCAGGGTTTCCATATCCAGAAGTCCAACTTTGTAAATTGGTTCTGTATTTGCAGGAAAATCATCGGCTCCCGCTTTTATGTTCAAGGATTTGAAGTAGAGAAAGGGCCTCTTGAGTCCTTTGCGCCTCTTCCTTTTTTCCGATCAGCTCGAGATAGTGATGGACATGGGAGTCACACTGGCTCAACAATAGCTGGATCTGTGGTACCTAATGCCAGCTTCTTTGGGATGGCCAGAGGCACCGCAAGAGGTGGTGCACCGAGCACCAGACTTGCTATCTACAAGGCATGCTGGTTTAACTTGTGTAGTGATGCAGACGTTCTTTCTGCTATGGATGATGCCATTTATGATGGTGTCGATATTCTCTCCCTTTCCCTTGGCCCTGACCCTCCACAGCCTACTTATTTTGAAAATGCAATCTCCATTGGGGCTTTCCACGCATTCCACAGAGGAATACTTGTTTCTGCATCAGCTGGGAACTCTGGTTTCCCAAGTACTGCATGCAATGTTGCTCCCTGGATCCTCACTGTTGCTGCAAGCACTTTGGATAGGGAATTCCATTCAAACGTATATCTTGGAAATTCAAGAATTCTAAAGGTGAGCTTGGCATCCAAATGCTTCTACCCTTTTAAGTTTTTTTTTAACCGCATAAAGGTTTGTGCATGTGTGCACACACCACACACCACACACCAAAAAAACAATTAAAGTTGACATTCAGATATAAATTCTGCGATGACAGGGTTCCTCCTTAAACCCACTGAAAATGGAAAGGTCTCACGGTTTGATAGCTGCAAGTTCTGCAGCTCTCCCAGAAGTCACAGCAAAGAATGCAAGGTAATCTTTCTTTTCAAATGTTCGATGTTAATATTACTGCTACACCAGCTGATGCATGATATAGTTTTCTGTCATGCTATATGCACAGTACATGCTTTTAGCACCCAAAAGAAAACACACCTGCTCAGTATTATGCCAATACTACTTCATGTCATTCTAAGAAAACTCATCAGGTAATGGTTTTCAATATTCAAACTTTTTAAAATCTCCACTGATGGTAACGAACATTATTCGAAACCATAGGTTTCTTTCGATATGTGACACCCAGTACTAACCTCCAAATTGGTAATCATGATCAAACTAAATCTGGTTTGCCTTGGCCAAGCTAATACTTGAGCCCATGAAAACCTGTGAACATTCATTATTTGCTCACCGTTAGATAAGTTATGATTGTTTCTTTTATCAGCTTTTGCAAGAACAATACTCTAAATGCTAGCTTAATTAAGGGGAAAATCGTGGTATGCACCTTTGAGACCTTCACTGATAACCGAATGGACAAAAGCATAGTTGTAAGACAAGGTGGTGGTGTGGGAATGATTCTTGTCGATCCATTTCTCAAAGATGTTGGCTTCCAGTTTGTCATCCCAGGCACTCTAATTGGTCAAGAAGAAGCACAAGAGCTTCAAGAGTACATGACGACAGAAAAGTGAGTTTCTCAAGCTTTGCTTGCTCAAATATCTATCAATGGAAGAAATTAAAAGTTACTTAAAAAAAGTAAATTGAAAGCTACAGATATCCGACAAGTCAGCGATACTAGCTACCGAGAAATCCTAAATTGATTGGAAATTTAAAAGCCTTGTTATTACAGGAACCCAGTTGCTATAATCTCCCCGACGATTACATTTCTGAAAACTAAACCTGCACCAGAAATGGCAGTGTTCTCATCCATGGGGCCAAATATCATAACCCCAGACATTATCAAAGTAAGTTCTATCAAATCTCTTAGTTTCTCTGCTTGAATATATCTAAAACACTTACAAATCAATATTAATGCTGGAATGTGGGTAAAAGAGCATCATCAGTGCCATATCCTGGGGTTATACTAAATGAACAATTAACTCCAAATAAATAACCAACTATGAAAATACCTATTGCAGCCAGATGTTACAGGACCTGGAGTGAATGTTTTAGCAGCATGGTCTCCGGCAGCGACTGCTGCAACGGCTGAAATGTCTGTCAATTATAACATAATATCTGGCACCTCGATGTCTTGCCCACATGTATCTGCGGTTGCAGCAATTTTGAAATCCTACCAACCTTCCTGGAGTCCAGCAGCCATAATGTCTGCAATAATGACAACAGGTCACTGCATTTAAAAGTTTTTTCATTATACTTTCAAGTAGCTTAACAAACTTAAATTGGGTCACTGAAGTTATGATTTTCTTTTGTTGTCACAGCAACTGTCCTTGATAACAGCAGAAGAACCATTGGAAGAGATCCAAATGGAACCCCTACCACACCTTTTGACTATGGATCTGGACACATTAACCCAGCTGCAGCAATTGATCCTGGACTAGTATATGATTTTGATTCCCATGACATTGTCAATTTTCTCTGCAGCACTGGGGCTAGCCCTTTGCAACTGAAAAACCTCACAGGAAATCTAGTTTATTGCCAGAAGTCTCCAGCCCCTTCCTACAATTTTAACTATCCTTCGATTGGTGTGTCAAAAATGAATGGAAGGGTATCTGTTCACCGAACCGTTACTTATTATGGTAAAGGCTCAACAGTATATGTTGCCAGTGTAGATTATCCAGCAGGTGTGAATGTCACAGTTGCACCATCTAAACTCAAGTTTACAAAAACCGGGGAAAAGATGTCTTTTAGGGTAGATTTTGCCGCCTTCAAGAACAGTAATGGAAGCTTCGTGTTTGGAGCTTTGACATGGAGCAATGGTATTCAAAAGGTTAGGAGTCCTATTGGTCTCAATGTGATTTCAGTATAGGAACAAGAGTTCTAGAGCTTGTTTTTTTCAGATACTATATCTAGATGATGATTTCAACTTGTCGATTGTCCCATCAAAAGCTACAAGGAGAAATGTACTTGTGTAGTATATCAAAAGTTAACAGTCACTTCCTATGGACTTGTATATCTATGGTTTCAGATTAAATACGTTCCGATATGTATAGTCGGCATTGAGAAATCATAGTTCCCACCCCCCTTTTTGTAAGTGGCATGCTGAATTTGTGGATGGCCAAAATATACAACACTGCAAGTGCAAGAAAGTTAAGCATCTCAGTAGCTTCATGATAAATGCAAAAAAGTTATCATGTAATTGTTACTCTTTCCTTGTACTTTCGTCGGTTAGGTAGGGTGGGGGAAGGACTAAATCTTTATACTATGTTTCAAATTCTTGTAATTTTTGAAAATTAAGGTTTCATCCCCAAAACATCAATTATAGGAAATCCTTACCTGATCACTTTTCACAGCAATAAGAATACAGTGAATGCAAGTGTGTGCTAAGCATGGAACTGTAACTGTAAGAGGCAACTTTCAAGGCAAAAACAATGCAAGATCCAAGACCTAACAAAGTCCACTAAGTTTATCATAATAGATATCCACACGCATGAAGTTTCGGTCAAAATCGTTATGCAGGTGTGACTTAGAAAGCAATGAGCAAAAGCTGTTCAATATGTCTTAGGCTTTAATAATGGAATTGATGCAGTTTCCATTTCACTTTAAAAAGAATATGAAGCTGCTAATGAAGAGATTATGCATTAGTACCATATTACTCCATGGATAACCAACAAAGTATTTCAACTTGCTAAGAAGTCCGAAAATGGATCACATGACCAAATACATCAGAACACAAAAGTCATGTAACAACTTTGTGGACTTGAATTGAATGTGAGAATGCTACCTAGGTTGAAGAAAGAAAGTTAAGGGAACAAAGTTGTGCTATCTAGCGTTGTCCAAAATTAATTGGTGCTATCACATACCTTCTACAACATGAGTGGTGGCAATGAAAATTTCATGAGACTGTTGATCTGGTCTTCTTTTATTTATTTATTTTTTATGAAAAGGCAACAATGACCAATTAGCTCATAAGCTAGTGGTGAAGAGGTTCCAAATTTGAATCTCCGTTTCTCCGTTGATAAAAGAAGAATACAAATGAGTTCCCAAATTAACCCAAAAAAAGAGAAGAAAACGAACTTTAACAACAACAACAACACACTACTGTGATCCCAACTGTAATTGTCGACAAAGGGCTGTTTCCCAATCCAAATATCCAGCAACCAAAGTCCGAACTGACGACCAAAATCTGATTCTCACCCAAATTTCCTCCACTTCCACACCTTCATATTGCTATCCTCCTATTTTGTTCCATCCGAATAACTCTGAAAAAAAAGCTAACAGCATACACCCCTAAAGAGCTTTTGCTTTCTTACCCCTGCCAATGCTTCTCAGAGAGCAAAGCAACACAACTCCTTGGGACGACCCAGCTTACATTGGCTTCCCTATACAATCTCTACCACATATTTAGAAACACATTATCCGCATTCCCTCAACCCTCTTCTTTGCACAAAATGCATCAATGAGGTGAAAGACACATATAAGGCTTTCTTTTGATCGCATAATAAGTATTAACCTTCCTGTGAGCTAGTCCATGCCAAGACTTTTACTTCAGGTGGAACCCTTGCTTTCCAGATCTGCCCAAAAGGTTGGAAAGATAGGGAATCCTGCCTGTGACACAAAAGCCAAACACAAGACTTACATAAGGACTCCCCTGAAGTTTCTAGCCTCCACTTTCTTGCATCAACCCCATTTGGCAATAGACACACATTTTCTAATAACAGTAACATTGCAGAGAGCTCCTCCATCTCAATTTCATTCAGATTTCTTCTTATCTTGATTATGTAGGATCATGTAGCAATCAACAGTTATCTTGGTATGTAAACCTTGGTATGTGGCGCTTCTTTATTTTATGAGAAAAACAATTGGGTCACCCACCATAAAAATCTATTAACAAAAATACACCTGCTAGATGCATGGTGTGCCCTAAATTCTCCATTTAAGTTAGGAGTTCAATTCTCACTGCCACCATGAAGAAAATTTACGTAGCACAAGAAGCCATGCTGCTGCTTTGCTTAAAGGTATTTTTGATGACCTAAGAAACCTTTCAAAACTTCATGTTAAACCCATTTCCCAAATGAGGAGTCACCAATAGTCTCCACAAGAGCATAAACCATCCTTAAAGTGGTGGAATCGATTTGAATCCCTGACAACAATATCTCTTGCTTCAATCAACGAAATTAACTTAATAACTGTGTGACAGTCTCCACATACTCTAAGATTTTTCAGAATCTGGATAGTAGACCCTGGAGGTTTGGCAATCAATCCAAAAGCAATTGCCAGCCTTTCACTGTGTTGAGAAAGAAAGGCTGCTTTGTGTTCCTCTTCAACATCATGAAGCACATAATTTGTGTCCGGCTGGTAACCCATATCACTCAATCGGTTATTTAACTCTTCAAGTTTTGAATATATAAGGTCTGACATGGGATGTGAAAGGTCACCAGCCAAAAATGAGTAGGTCTTGTTCTTCACCTCAATCCAGCTATACCCAGGTTGCTTTTTCACGTTTCTCTCATTCATTAGTTTCCTCACTTTAGCTCTCTCTTGCCAGTTTCCAGCTGCAGCATGGATATTGGACAGCAGAACATATGCGGCAGAGTCTTGTGGCTGAAGCACAATGAGCTTTTCTGCCGCGAGTTTTCCCAGCTCTATGTTGTGGTGAATACGGCAAGCACCCAAGAGAGCTCGCCACGCATTTGCACCAGCTTCGAATGGCATTCCGTTTATGATATCCATGGCCTTTTCAAGATTTCCTGCTCGGCTGTATAGATCAACCATACAAGAATAGTGCTCCATTGTTGGATTGATATGGTAATCTTGGACCATAATATTGAAGTATTTTTTACCTTCATCTACTAAGCCTGCATGAGTACAGGCAGAGATCATGATAATGAATGTTATACCGTCCATTTCCAAATTTTGTCTACGCATATCTTCAAATACTTCAAGGACCTTCTTCCCATTACCATGTTGAGCATAACCAGAGATCATTGAGTTCCATGAAACTAAGTCTCTCTCTCCTTGCCTCTTGAAAACTTCATTTGCACTCTCAATATTCCCCCTTTTTGCATACATGGTGACAAGAGCACTACTTAGACATAAAGTATTATTCAACCTTAGTTTAATTGAGCATGCATGAAACTGTTTCCCCTGCTCTACTGCTGCAGTAGGTGCAGCACAAGCATTAATGATACTAGACAAGGTAAACTCATTGGGTATGACCCCCTCCCTTGCCAACTGGAGGTAAATTTTAACAGCTCCCACAGTATCTCCAATTTGAGCATATCCAGAAAGCATTGCTGACCATGCCACAATGTCCTTCTCATCAATTATATGAAAAACTTTTTCAGCTTCATGAACATTTTGCATCTTAACATAAGCATCTATGAGTGAGGTTCCTACTGAAGGTGACTTCTCGTAATTGGTTTTGATGACTTGTGCATGTACTTGGCCTATAGAAAAAGAAGGGCGGGCCATAAGGATGGCAGAATAAGTGAAATCATTTGGTTTAACACCTTCTCTACTCATTTGACAGAATAACTTCACTGCTTGTTCTGTTCCACCATTCTGCAAGTACCCACTGATCATGGCAGTCCAAGTTACCACACTTTGAAAACCTTGCATCATAGAGAACATTTTATAAGCGTCATCCATTACACTGCATTTACTATAAGCCACCATAAGTGCTGTTTTAATATTGCGATCAAATGCCAACCCACTCTTCAGAACACGGCACTGAAGTTGTCTTGCAAAAACCAATTCTTTATAATTAGCACATAACTTAATGATAGTAACAAATATCGGTTGTGTGAACTTAACGCCTGCAAGCCCCATCTGATTAAACATTTCAAAAGCTTCCAAATCGAGCCCATTTATCACATAACCCGCAATCAAACTATTCCAAGTAACTGCATCCCTATTCGGCATAGAATCAAAAAGAGCTTTAGCATCCTTAACTATCCCCGACTTTAGATACATATTAATCAAAGAATTGCACACGAACGTAATTGACTCAAAGCCATTCTTTATCACCATGGTATGAACCTGACTTCCCTTCTCAACCATACCTTTAGCTGCCAAAACTCCAAGAACAGTCACAAATGTATGCGGGTTAGGCTTATTTCCCTCTAGTCGCATCTCTGAAAACAACTCCAATGCCTGGTCATTCAACCCATTTTTTGCATAACCTGCAATCAGGGAAGTCCATGACACTACAGTTCTGTCCCCCATCTCATCAAAGACTCTCCTTCCATCTCTAACATCTTCAGTCTTCATATACATATCAACAAGAGAGGTCCCAACACTAACATCCTCTGCACACCCAGATTTTACACATTGACAATGCAGTTGTCTACCCGCAACTTGATCAGCCAAGGACCCACAAACCTTAAGAACAGAAGACAGGATCGACCCATTAACTCGTAAACCAGACCGCCAAAGACCCACAAAGAGGTTAATCGCTTCATTGTTGAGGTCATTGCGAAAATACTCGAAAAGCAAGTGATTGTATTCCAAGAGGTCTCTGTGGGGAGTTTTGTCGAGCAGGTGGTGAGCAATTACAGAGTTTCTTGATTCAGACACGAAGCTCTCCGTTTTTGGAGAGAAGGCAATCGCGTGGAGGTGGCAGAGAGGCTTGATATGATATGAAAGCTGGTATTGTTTGAGAGTTTGGTTTGTGTATGACTGTGCAAGGGTCCTCAAAGCGGGCTTTAGAGTCATGCTCTCTTCTTACTTGCATTTGCCGCGCATGGAGAAGAAAGAGAGAACGAAAGAGCGCGCGCCCGCAAACGATTTTAAGCTTCAAACGGCTGCTTTTGCTAAGGGCCTTTGGCCGTCTCTTGGGCATTTGGGAGAACTTGACAGCCCAAATACAAAGTTTGCCCCATTAGAAAACAACCCAAAATCAGAAAAATCCCTCATTTGAATTCCACATGATGTGGCAAGTAATGCATTCAACCAACATCCAATGAAATTCGCATCGGGAAAATAAAAATCTAATGAGATTGATTAATTAATTGACACGACATGTATACCTCACCTGCCACATTACGTTGTATTCAAATGTGCTGCAAAAATAAGGAAACATGACCTGCCTTGGGTAGGATAGGGAGACCGCATTTATAGACCGACTTATGCACCACCTGTCTAATAGATTATAGAGGTGAGATCTATTATATTGGTCAGCTTCATCTAGAGAGATGGTCCATAATGCGTTCTATAAATGCGATCTCTCTAACACGAGCCGATTAATAATCAATAAGATTTGATGCCATGATTAAGTAAATAAACGCGGTTAGGATTGACTGACCATCTTTTTACACAAACACGAGATGACACGGCATGAAGACTTCGGAGCCAAAATGTAAAAGAATGACTTTTCAGACAAAGTGGGGATCACAAAATTATTGCTCTAATGACCAATCGTCTTAATTCTTTGTGTCCCTTTTGTTGGACAATCTATCGCATATTTGCCAACTTATACATCAAGCAAGAAACATAAAAACCTCAAGAAGTGACATTTTCATTATATTTCTATTAAATAGTTATTTTGTTAGGTCAGTTGGAGGCCCCAAATTAAAGTAATGAATCATGTCTTTAATTCTTTGGTGTTTTGTTAATGAGGTCTAATTCAGTGAAAAAAGGGTCTTGACTTATAAATAAGACGTCTCAAGTTCGAAATTCTAGGCATCATTTGTGTGTGTGTGAGAAATCCCCCTCCTTCTCCCTCTTTAGTTTAGACTACTATCGATTACAAAAATTCTTTGGTGTTCGACAAGTCATACAGCTACTACCACACTCAAGATTATCTTGTATTAAAAAAGTTCGTTGTGCAGCATTTTCAGCAATAAAGTGCCATGCCCAGCCCATTCATTAAACTCATCACAAATGAACCATTCTTTCGTGTTCTAGCAAAGGACGTTATGTATATGCCTTTTGATTTTCTAGATTTTTGGTTTTGACATTATTTTGCAAGATGCCTCTTGAACAAAATCTAGTATTATTCACAATTGAGGACATGCCAAAGTTTTGGTCATTTAAAGTAGTATTCTCACTGAGCCTCTGTTGGTCGTAGATTGTTGCCAAAAGCAGGTTTTAGCCACGAAGCTTTTAGGCATGCCAAAAAATCGTTCCCCAAACCAAAAGGGCTTTTTAGTGATACTTGTTATTGACGACTAACATGCAAGCTCACTTTCAAAAGAAAAAAAATGAAAAGGACCATTTCAGCGATCCCTTTCTGATGGAAGGCCATTCATGTCCACCGTATCTACCATGGTGCTTGAAGTCTATAGCAGAAGACATTTGGCAGCTGATGGAAAAATTCTGATGCAGATAAGGAAGCATTAAAGTGAATCGTTTGAGATAGAAAGCACTTATCTAATCATTTTGGCTTTTAATAAGATTCATGGATTTGGAATAGTTTGGCTTTTAATAAATTTCATGTATTCAGAATACTTAGAGTTCTCAATGTATCTAGATTAATGAGGTTTGTAAATTTGGGTTTTGGTTCAATGTATGGTGTGAAAGATTAAGACTTTGAATACTTGTATGTATAGACTTGTCAAATTAGTAGTTGTTTTTGAGAAAAAGATTTTACTTGTTAAATCAAAAGGAATATTACATGTGATAAGAACTAGCATGTAATGTTCCTTTCAAATCAGTAGTTGTTGAAAATTGAAATTAAAATTAAAGAGAGTGTTCTCTATCTTGTGCTCATAATTTGGGTATTCTTAGAATCAACAAGTTTGACTGTATCGTGTTTTTTGTGCCTAGTTCCGGGTATTCTTAAACTAAACGGGACTTGGTGGTTTGTAGTTTGTGTTTTCAACACTCCTGCTCGAGTGTCGTTGCATCAAATTCTCTCACATCTAGATTGCTCACATTTGTCAAGAATCTAACATGGCAGCGGATCTTTTAGCCAAAAAGGGATATCATTACCATCATTCATGTATTTGGTTTTAGTAATTTTTCTTTGGATGTAATGTCTAGACTCTAGACAAGGGGACTTGAATTTACCTAACATGTGATTTGCATAGCTTGTGCCGGTTGTCCAAATCCAAAGAAGTTTGTCAATCAACAAAATTTTCAATAATGTCGAAAACCCTTGCTCAAGTATGTACAGGACAACAATTGTCGATTAAGATACTCATTCTAATATTTTATATTATAATGTGAGCAAGTTGGAGGACATTTTTTTTTTATTCATACAAACTATAGTTTAAATAACTCTAGATTAATCTAATTTATGAAAAGAAAAATTTGAACTATGGGGCAAAGAGGCAGGTTTATTACCGTGGGCAACTGGCCGAGCCAACATCAGCAACTTGTGCAGATCTTTATGATATCCTTCTCATGGAATTTCTTTGTTGTGCCTGCCAACAAGATCTTAAATGCAAAGGGACTTGATCTTGACTTCCATGAATAATATAACAGAAAGCAATGTTATTAAAATCCAGTTTTCACAAGGGGAAGGTGAAACATACGGTGGATATGAATGGCACTGGTCATTGTGAGTGACCATATGGGCCAAACTTTCCCCACCTACCAAAAACCTAAAGCGTCTGCTTGATTACTTGTAGCTAATTATGACCATTATAGATCAATAAACTCCAACTATATGAAATATCAGCCGATTGGTGGAAAGTTCTTGAGTGGCGAAGATAATTAAACATTCTTAATCAATTGACTGTAAATGCATCAATAATTTCGTCCTCAATTTATTCACTGCATAGTCTGAGATTGAGATGTGCAGCATTTTATACAAAAGACCTCGATATTATTAATAGTGAAATCACTCAATTTATATTGTATTTTAATTTGTCGAAAAATCACTCAATTTATATTGTATTTTAGTTTGTCAAATTCTCAACGTAGAACTTTACATTCTTCATCATAATTGAACCATCGATCATAATAAGTTGGGATACGGGCATATCCATCTTTCCCACTGCTATACAAACCTTGCGTGTACCAACTTTAGGGGACTCTTTTGGCCATAGAAGAAATCTTGGTTGTAAGGACTATAATAATAGATAAGTACACCTACTAGCTATAGCTAGAAGCTAAAACACCATTTTGTGGCCATTTTTTATCTTCTGTTTTGTCACAAATTTCCGATTTGAACAAAACCTGAAAAAGAAAAAGAATTCGATCGATGTGAAAATATGGGCAAACCAAATGATAGTTGTTTAGAAAACGAGTAAAGTGCCATTTGAGCCCCGAATTATGACTCTAATCGAACTTAACTCTCCGAACTAAAAAGTCAGCCAATTTAGCACTTGAACTCATTAAAACAGCCAATTTAATCATTGCCGTTAAGTTTTTTGAAATTTCATCTAATTTTCCTTTATTAATAAAGGTAAATTTGTACTTTTGAATAAAATTATAGTCAAATACATAAAACTAAAAAAAAAAAAATATAGCCATAATAATAAAATAACATCTTTGGCAAATGCTTTGGCGAGGGAGAGATAGAGAAGGGAAATTGCTTCCTTTTTTCACTTTAGTATTTGGTGTCTGCGATTGCAAAACTGTTGGGGAGGTAGATGACCCAGATACATCTTTTGCAGATTCATGGTCTTCGTCTCCAACACTAGACTGGGCCGGTGGTTTTGTCATGCTGGAATCATCAACTCGCCGAGCTTTGTAAAATCGGTATGGCTATATTGGACCAGAATGATTTTCACTTAGCATAGAAGCTGACTTTATACAAGAATACAAGAATTAAGCTATCCTATTTAGTTAAGAAATATACAGCTAATCAATAGAAATAACATTCCTATTCTACAATGTACAATCCATAAAGTGTAGGGAATATATGATTCTCAACACTCCTCCTCAAGTTGGTGAGTGGATGTAAAGAACTCCCAACTTGCATATTATACTTGTGAAAGCATCTTTGCCCAAAGATTTGGTGAAAACATTAGCCAACTGTTGAGAAGAAGTAACATGTTGTGTGACAATTGATTCGTCTTGGACTTTGTCTTTGACGAAATGGCAGTCCATTTTGATGTGTCGAGTTCGCTCATGAAAGACAAGATTGGCTACTATATGTAGAGCTGCTTTGTTATCGCAATGAAGAATGGCCTGGTCAAGATGCGGCAAGAGTAGATCTCGTAGACGTAGCCAAGTCAGTTCACAACAAGTACCCGTCATAGCTCTGTATTCAGCTTCCGCAGACGAAAGCAAAACACTCTTCTGTTGCTTGGTTCTCTAAGAAATTAGAGAGCTCCCAAGAAAAACACAATAACCAGTGGTGGATCTCCTAGTCATTGGACATCCTGCCCAGTCAGAATCACAATAGGCTTATAGCTTCAAACTATATTCTGAGCAGGAAAAAATAAACCTTGTCCTGGAGTATTTTTAAGGTATTTCAAGATACGTAGTGCCACTTCCATTTGGGGCTATCGAGGCGCATGGATAAATCGACTGAGAACATGCATCACATATGTAATGTCAGGTCTCGTGACTGTTAAATAAATTAAACGACTAACCAACCTTCTATATTTAGCTGGGTCCTTGAGCAATTCACCTGTATCTGATAATTTGAGATTTTGTTCCATAGAACGGGTATGAAGGAAATGTTTAAGGGAATTGATGGCAACCAAATTATTTCAGATAATCAGTATATTGTCAACATAAATCAAGAGAGCAATAAAAGACTTCCCTCATTTGTAGGTGAATAAAGAATAGTCTGCTTTAGACTGAGTGAAACCGGCAGCTTGGACGGCTTCTGCAAACTTGGCGAACCACTAACAGGAAGCCTGTTTGAGACCATGCAAAGACTTGTTGAGGCGACATACTAGGTTCTCCCCCTGGTGCTGAAGACCTGGCGGCAGAGTCATATAATAAATTTCTTCATAGAGATCATCATGAATAGAAGTGTACATATCTTCTTTTTAATCAATAAGAAAAATGGAGATTCAAACTTAAGATTAGTTTGAATATGTTGAAAAAGAAGATACCATATACTAGGCTTACCACATTTTTATACCATATTGTGTACAGCTCTCTAATAGAGGTGGAGTCCACCAATACAATGAGGCCCACCTCTATTAGAGAAACAATGTGCAAGAATTCTATAGTGAGGGCCTTATATATGCCCTTAGGTGAGGTCCTATCTTGTAATCGTTGGATCCAATTGATTAACCTGATCCAATAGTTAAGAGATAAGACCTCACAGAAAAGTCATAGATAAAACCCTAACTATAAAATGACTCTTCAAATAAAAATATAGTAAAGCTAGCATTTTCCTTATATAAAGTTTATAAACCAATAGTTGATATAACAAGTGCCATCTATATATTAGACGTCCGAGCGGGACAGTTGGGCTGGTATATGGTCCTACAACCAGTACTCAAGTCTTCAAGCTCTGGCCTCGTGAGTCTTTAATTAGTGATCTAACAAACAAAACAATTACGACCAAAAAAAAAAAAAAACAATAAAAAAATGTTAGCTAGGCACATATGTCATGGCGACGAGGACAAATCTAGCACCGAAGCTTTAATATTTGCAGAAGAGGGTAGGTTGGAGTATTGGATCTATCTATCTGTAACACCAGAACTGTTGCTAATCCCAATATGTGACCAAATAATGGGAAGTGTACGTATGTATGTAGCTATAATTGGAGGGGGCAAAAAAAAAAAGAAAAAAAAACAAGACAAAATAAAAGGTGATGTGGGATTTTTGGTATTTGTTTTTAATTTTGTAGAAAAATAAAATAATTCAAGCAATTAACCCTCGGTTTAAATGAGTCTACCAAGCAAAACAACTGTCAACTACTTGAGTGCACTCTACCTCATAGTTGCCCCATATGTTGCAGTATATACTATAATGTGCCCAGACCATTGCCTCAATAGGCTTCAGCTGATCAGCTAGCTGAGAGCATATACACTTTTCCATTGTTCATCTCTCTTTAGTTCTTTGTTCCTCTCCTTCCTTCTCTCTGATATTATTTAAGTTTTCTCCAATGGAGTTGGAAAGCATACTCCAGTTCATTCAGAACAAGAACATTTTGGTCACTGGTTCCACTGGCTTTCTAGCAAAGAGTACTACTCAAATTAAATCCTCTCTCTCTCTCTCTCTCTCTCTCTCTCTCTCTCTCTCTCTCTGTGGTGTTTTTTCTTTCTTTATTTTTTGTTGTTGTTGTAGTAAGTGTCAGCTATGTATGTGCTTGAATGGATGCAGTTTTTGTGGAGAAGATACTGAGGGTTCAACCAAATGTGAAGAAGCTCTATCTTCTATTAAGAGCTGCAGATACAAAATCAGCCACACAGCGTTTGCATAATGAGGTATATATGTAGGGATAAGTGTGAGCTTCAACATGTATATATCTTTTTTCCATATACCAAATAGGCAAGAGTGGCACAACACAGATTTTGTTATTCCAAGTTTGTTCACTTTTTGTTACTTGTAATTATAGATAATTGGGAAGGACCTTTTTAGAGTGTTGAGGGAAAAATGGGGAGCAGGTATGAACTCCATTGTCTCAGAAAAGCTGAAAGTGGTGCCTGGAGACATTTCTCGTGAGGACTTGGGCTTGAAAGATTCAAACTTGAGGGAAGAGATGTTGAGCCAGATAGATGTCATTGTGAACTTAGCTGCATCTACCAACTTTGATGAAAGGTAGTAATTGATTGTTAAATATCAGTTTTCTGAATTTGAAATAAAGAGCAACTACTCTTCTCCGAACGCGATTCGGTGCCCTTTAGACGAGTTCAATTTTTGTCTAAATGTGTGGTTTAGATTCACAGATTGAATATATATCTGTATGGCAAGAACATTGCGAAAGATGTTATGGGAAGTAATATATTTGAAATAGACTAAAATAGAACATATATATTCTGCAGATATGATGTTGCACTTGGTATCAATTCTTTGGGAGCAAAGCATGTTTTGAACTTTGCTAAGCAATGTGTTAAATTAAAGGTGCTGGTCCACGTATCCACAGGTCATTATCTCTCTCTATATAAATCACTTTGATTTTATTTTATTTTTCCATGTTTTAGTCTTAATTTGATCTTATCACTGAACGTCCTGCTCACTTACCTTAATTATAAAGTGGTTTTAATTAGTATGTCCTTTCTGTTAATACGGGAACACAACAGGGTTTTTTTTTTATTAAAAAAAAAATACAATGAAATTTATTGTAGATTTATTTCCATGTTGTGATTTCAGCTTATGTTTGTGGCGAGAAGGACGGGCTTTTATTGGAAAACCCGTACCACATGGGTGAGACGCTTAATGGGACCTCAGGACTTGACATCGACAGTGAAATCAGGCAGGTCCAGGAAAAACACAGAGAGCTTCGAGCAGAGGGATTAACAGAAGAAGCAATCACTTCGGCCCTCAAAGATTTTGGCCTCAAAAGGTTGGTGAAAATTGTTACTTCTGTCTGTTAAAATTAGTTTAGCTGTTATTCGAGGGTTAAATATGGATAATTGAATCAATAATTCTTGAGCACTTAAATCCTCAAACCCTTTATGACATGTTTACTAACTTGAAATCGAAGTGAGCATGAGTCAGAGTGATTGCTGATCACCCATGATTACTAGCAATCCGTTCACCATGGAGTCCTACTCCTGAAAAATCAAGAGTGCGATTGTTGATTTTATGCAAGTTCTATTCTTATTTTGATTCTGAAAGTGTTTATTAACCAACTCCGGAATGACCTTTTTCGACCTGAAAAAAAAAATAAAAAATCCGGAATGACCTTGAATTGAAGTGGAAAAAATAAGGAGTCACTCCCATTCTATGTTAGTAAACATTTCATTCGAAATTCAGCATAACTTACAAATTTTTATGTTTCTTTTTTTGTGTAGATAGTAGCTTTTATTTTTCGGTGCTTTTAGGTAGGCCATCCTTAAATAATAGGCAAGACCGAAAGTTTTTGTACTCTTTGCAATACCTCATGATCATGGTGTTACTTGTTCTTATAGCTTGCTAGTCTTTGTCCAACATGAACGTGATCATGTTCTTGATTCAATAGGTCGGCTTGAGTTGGTTCGATTTTATTTATTTAAATTTGAAGGTCGAAGACTAGAATTGGTAGGATCTTGATTTAATTTTCTGGGAAATGACCTTGAACGTTTTTCCAACCAATTTGACGTGATGAGAGAATATCTTATCATCTAATTGGTTATGAATTTTTGTGAGCTGTGGGCGCCAACATATTACACTAACTGATATGATAATTTCTTATTTGCGCATCAGATGGCGTTGTTTTCATTTATTTTGTTTTAATTTGGTCAAATTTTAGAGAGGTACAACGTGCTATTATGGTTCGAACCTAACACCTACTAATCTCTAGATAAAGTACAACGAAGTTTGTTGGCTTTAACTAGTAATTAGCATCTACAGCAATTTGATTGAGACATAAACCAAACAGAATACATGAACTTAGGACACATTAAAACTTCAACATAATCAAACAAACACAAACCAACCAAGTAAATTGTCCAGGCCGATCTAAAAACATTTGCGACAGAGTTTGGTGCTTCACTTGCCAACATAGGTGACGCATATTTTTTTTCTGTTTTTTTCTTTTGTCTATGCTAAACATATGACAAACATTTAAAGCTCACCATGAATTTAAGTTTCTCCCTTGAAAGTTCCAGAAGAAACAATTAAGAAAAAAACGATAATTTGCAAAGACAGAATCAATAAATCTTTATCAATCTTTATCTACTCAAAAACCTAATTAAAAGCATAAAATTTACATAGGGATCCGTCGTTAAACATGCATAACTCAATATTATCTTGTAATTAGAAAGGATGGTACATAGTATAAATTAGGGACTTATACAAGTATATGCACGAAGTGTGTACATACGTTTTTTTTTTTCGCTAACGTACGGTTCGTATTTTGTGTGTATTTTCAATTGTATCAGAAAAAGTACAAGTAGTTTTGAAAACAAACGTATCCGTAGAATATGCTTTTCGTATTATAGAAACTAAATCCTAAAACAAAGTAATGAAGACTTATGATCTTCATGGTTACGGTTAACTCTCCATTGCTAGCAGTACACAGCTGGATTTCCCCTCAACTACTATAACTATAATAGGGATAAACCTACTCAAATAAACATAGTAATTGTAGTTTTCATAAGTCTGTTTTTCTTAATAAATGATAGTAAACTGGTCCATAGGTGATAGGACCCTTGCCTTATGGCACATTTAGTGCTTTGCCTCAGAGGGATGAAGAGTGTACCCACAAGGCCCATGACCAAAAAGTTAAGAGCGTTTCTTTATAAAACTATAAGAAAAAACTACAGGAGTTTGTAGGTCCAGTGTGGTTAAAAATATTTATTTATGTATGTATATGAGGTTTAGGTTCGATTCCCTTTTTTCTGAATATCGCATGTGTCAAAAAAATATATATTCTAAGAAAAAACCTAACTTTTCCTTATAAAAAATAAAGAGAGATCGAGAATTATATGCCTCCCGATAATGAGACCAAAAAATATGTGTCCACCGCAAGTGTATCTAGGACTCTGTTAATGGATTGCGTACTTTAACTGTCAAGAGTGAAACCCATTAAAAAAAAAAGTCGCGCGCAAAAATAAGTCCAAAAGCTGATACATCAATTGCCCCACATGAAGGCAACTGATGAGGGGCAACTATTTAATGATTAATCTGGGTATCCGTTTTGGGAGCCCCTCATTAATTGGGCGTTACACCTCTCACCGCTTAATGTACCCTCTCATAAACTCATGATTTTTAATTTATTTTTTCTTTACCCTATCAATCAAGATATCTAGTATTCTCTTTTCAATGTTAGAAGAGGTTTCAATCTCGAATCCCCTCCTCGGAAGTTGATGTGACAAATTCTAAATTCTATTGTTTTCTAAACTATTTTGTTAGAGCTAATACATATGGATGGCCAAACACGTATGTGTTTACGAAAGCAATGGGCGAGATGCTTCTAGGAGACCTAAAGGAAAATCTACCTCTGGTCATTGTACGGCCAACCATCATCACCAGCACTTACAAAGAACCTTTTCCTGGTTGGGTTGAAGGAATCAGGTGCGTTAATCGAAAACTCTTTCCTCATTAGTATTAATTAATTAGTTTCCTTATCATCCGTAATGATGAAAGTCATTTTAATTTTATTTCAATAAATTCAAACTTTTGATTTGCAGTGGTAAAATTAAGTTCATTTCAAATATCAATAGTTCATTTCAGGTGATAAAATGAATCCTGAAATTCATTTTTTTTTTTTTTGGTCTGAACCACGAGGTGGTCCTGGATGGGCCCCAACTATGGGTGGCACCTTTAAGCCTTAACCACAACCCAGACTAATCCCCGCTCACACCGGGTCGGCCCGTAAGGGGTAAAGTGCTGGCCAAAATAGTGACTCCATACGAGAACAGGGATCGAACCCCTGACCTCTCTTAAGGAATGAGAGTGCCGAACCATTCACACCAACCACCTTGGTTAAATGAAATTCATTTCAATAAGCTAGCCCACTATAATAACTCTATAGCCTCTCTCTTACTGACACATGGACAACATTAGTTTTTAATTTATCAGCTATTAAATTGCACCACTGCAAGTGAAACTATAGTTCAGTTCAATAGTTGCCAAAAAAATTCAATAAATTGAACTATTGAACTGAACTGAAATGAACTCATCTGTTAATTTTTGTACCACATGCAGAACCATCGATAGCCTTGCAGTTGGTTATGGCAAAGGAAAATTAACATTCTTTCTCTGCGACATTAATGCAATTGCTGATGTGGTGAGTAACCAAACAGTTCTTCAATTTATTATTGTTATTATTATTATTCATACCCTTTTATCTCCAAGTATGCATTTGGTAAGCATCATGTTCGTATAAAAATGGAAACATACATACTTGCTTCTTAAAAAAAATTACAGATTGACATCCACGCAGAAAGAGGGCAACTAATTAATGAATGCATTTCTTTCATTAATTTCTTAAGTATTTTTTTTATAAAAAAAAGAGTTATTTGATACAGATACCTGCTGACATGGTGGTGAATGCAATAATTGCGGCAATGGCTGCTCATGCAAATCAACCTGGTGAAGTAATTTATCAAGTGGGGTCCTCTATGAGAAATCCTGTAAAATACTCTAATTTTCATGATTATGGATTCCGTTTCTTCACCAAGAAGCCATGGATTAATAAAGATGGAACTCCAGTGAAAGTTGGCAAGGTCGCAGTTATGGGAAGCATGACTACCTTTCACCGATACATGACTATCCGTTACTTACTATTACTAAAGGTAATGTTTTTTTTCTTTCTAGATTTTGCTTCACAACTTAGACAGCCATGCATTGCCAATATGTTTATAATATAGAATTGGTTTAGCCAGCCCAAACATACACTAATAAATTTTCAATTATAGCCTGTGTGCCACTTTGGCCGTAACATGACATGACATGCTGACTTAGTATGTATTATTAGTTCATATAGATTAAAATCCATACCGAGTATAAAGTTCACCATTTAGAGTTTAGGGTTTAGATATAAATAAATATGCACATGCTATAATATTTTAGTTGGACTTGTAATACCATGTGAGCATGTCATGTCACGTACCATACGCAGTCGTATCCTCAATAAAATGCCCATTATTATCTTTTACTATATAGCTCTAAAATTTTATGTATTCTATCTTGATATTGTCTTTTTTGTTCATTTCTTTTTCCCACAATAGGGATTGGAGGTGGTTAATACAGCATTTTGCGAGTACTTCAAGGACACGTATGTGGATCTCAATCGAAAGATCAAATTTGTGATGAGATTGGTGGAACTTTATAGACCATACTTGTTTTTCAAAGGAGTGTATGTACATACGATTCCTTTATCTTGTCCTTCATGTCATTTTACCTAGCTGGAAAATATAATTTTGATTTAGAACTATGACCTAATTTCGTGCATGCAGCTTCGATGATATGAACACAGAGAAGTTGCAAATGGCAGTGCGAGAAAACACCACAGAGGCAGAAATGTTTTACTTTGATCCCAAGTGCGTAAATTGGGACGATTACTTCATGAATATCCATCTTCCTGGGGTTGTCAAATACGTTTTCAAATGATTACCAAAATTGGGTTGTCGAATATATATATAGTTTGAAATATGGGTGGAATTGGAGCGCTCTAGCCATTGTATTTACTCAAGGCAGTATACAATGGCTCCCTAGATGCATTATAAATTTCAATCAAGTTTATGAATGTAATTTGATTTCATGAATATGAATATGATGATGAACAATTGTTTGTCATCAAATGTAATTTGTTATAATATGAAAGTGTCAACTACTTTAATCAGTTGTTAAATAAAGTTTGTCTTTTTACCAAGATATTTATCTTCTCTTTTTTTAACGGTACGAGGAAATTTTATAATGAATAAAAAATCGGATATTCAGATGCGGAGTAAAATGAGTTGTAGGAAACTTAAGAACGATTTTAATATGAAATTTAACATAACAATGTTCTCAACATTGATTTTACATCAAAGATCATTTTCATGAGTGATATGGTTACATAGGAAGCAGCGCAAACTTTATTTATTTTTTTGGTTCAATGTAATTCTGTTCAAATAAATTGAAAAGGATTACAAAAGGTAGAGAACCACAAGCTAAGGAAAAACCAAATACTAGCAAAAAAAACAAAGGCCAAAAAGTAAAGTACATAACAGACAAAGTGGAGGCCCAAAAACAAAAGCCATGACTGAGAAAATAGAAAACCTAAGATAAACCTAGGCTGTCTCAAATTACAAGTCCAATAGTCTCCCGTTTTTATCTGATACTAGGAATCAACAATGGGTTCGGTTGGGGTTGGCTTATTTTAGCCCATTGGCTTTTATTTTGAACTTCCATTTCTAACTATCACTACTACGACAATTTTGTTAAACCAAGACGCAAAATAAACAAGAGTGCACCTTAAAACCGTCGTCGTGTTTTAAAAGACGACGGTTTTGACTGTCATAGTATATCATCTTATACACTACTAAAATGGAGTTGTTTTGGGTTTATTCTTAAAACACATCGCTTGTCAATTAGGAAGCGTCTTCTTTTAAGTGAATTCGCCCTCGACCTAAAATTCAGATTTCCCCATGTCTGCGAAAACCTTATCTCTCCCTCCTTGAAACCCTCATGAGCTCTTCTCTCTCCCTCCTTGAAACCCTCATGAGCTCTCTAAAACACTCCCTCTCTCACCTTTATGCTCCTCATACGTACCTACCAGCCACGCCATCGAGGCCATCGACACCATTCTTTCTCATCCACGCCATTCATTTCTATAAAAATTTGCTTTAAATTTTCATACGGGTATTGCATATGCTAATTTGTTTCTTTATTTTCTTGTTCTTTTTCCACCCTCTCTTCTTGTGCCCTTGTATTGGGTTTATGATTAACATAATATTTGCAACCTAGACTTGTCACATCCCGGATTGGCTCCGCCGTAGCATGATATTGTCTGCTTTGGGCCCTCCTCTCTGCCCTCACGGTTTTGTTTATGGGAGCTCACGAGCAACTTCCCAGTAGGTCACTCATCCTAGGATTGCTCTAGCCCCAACTCACTTAACTTCGGAGTTCCTATGACTTCGAAGCTAGTGAGCTCCCAAAAGGCTTCGTGCTAGATGGAGGCGGGCATGTACATATAAGACACATTACCCCCTCTCCGTTGGTTGATGTGGGATCTTACAATCCACCCTCCTTAGGGGCCCGACGTCCTCGTCGGCACAATCACACCACACAATAGAGTGGCTCTGATACCAAATTGTCACATCCCGGATCGGCTCCGCCGTAGCACGATATTGTCCACTTTGGGCCCTCCTCTCTGCCCTCACGATTTTGTTTCTGGGTGCTCACGAGCAACTTCCCAGTGGGTCACCCATCCTAGGATTGCTCTAGCCCAACTCGCTTAACTTCGGAGTTCCTATGACTCCGAAGCTAGTGAGCTCCCAAAAGGCCTAGTGCTAGATAGAGGCGGGCATGTACATATAAGGCACATCATCCCCTCTCCGTTGGTCGATGTGGGATCTTACAGACTTTTGTTAGTGGTGTTTGGATTTTTTTTTATACTTTGGCGATTGTATGCCTTAATCTTATGATCAAAGTTATGTACATGGCGTCTTGATTTGCAATTTGGATGTTGATTGTGAGAAGCTTCTATACAAAACAGATATTGATTGTATAAAGACTTTGCATTTTGATATAGAGGTAATTTGGATTTCATAACTGTTCCATACTTTTTGATTTGATGCTTACAAATATAAGATACTAAAGCTTATTGATATTATGTGGTTAGCTGTCTCAACCCCAATCAATATTCTTGAAAGAGAAAGTAGACTCTATTTGGCAGAAAGACCTTGTGCAAAAACCTTTGAGCTTCAAAAGCAGACTCATCTAAGAGCTCCAAGAATGAAGGCTGGCAAACCAATGAACTTTGGGTATTCATCCGCTTTACATGTAACTGGTTGAACTTGATTATGTAGAATTCCTCATTATATATATATATATATATATATATATATATATATATATATATATAAAGTATGTTTGTTGTAGAATAAAGATTAGTTAACTATGTAATAACTATTGAATCTTCAAGTTTTATGAAAGAAACAATTTTTGAGTGTATATTGAAATTGGTACTTAGGTGACAAAGGGTAAATTTAAATGCTATTTAAGCAGACATAGTGATCTTCACACACTTTAAATCTTGACCAAATATACTTATGACTAGTCAACTACTAGTCATGAGAATCCATAACGAAGAACACACACAGAGCATAACAATCTGTTCATGCAAGCCCCTAGAAGATTACTAGTGACAACCTAGGCACTCAGAAGGACTCGTCAATCTAGGCATTTGACAGGACCCGACCCAAATTCCATTTTGGAATTCGAGCCAAACCCTATGCGTGTCAGGATTTACAATAGAACAATTTAATTGCAAGGAGACCCTACATAGAGATTGGAGGGAGAAGGAAGCGGTGACTGCCCTGTGGTGGTTCTCAGGTACACTCCTATTGCCTGGGGGCGCAAAACATTCAAAAATGCGAGTCGACAAAAATAAAGTTTTCGAAAATAACATATGAACATACTAACCCCTTCGTAAAAACATTTAGAAATCTCAATTATATTCCTATAGATACTTGTACAAGAATTTCTAAGACATGCATCTATATATACATACTAGCAGTCATGCATTCAATTAAACATCGAGAAGTTTTTGAAAACATTATAAAAGAATAAACCCTTTTCACCTAGGTGTACCCGTCATTAAACCGTCAATTCCCTTGTTTTCCATCAATTCCCACATATTACCGTCAATTCCTCGTGTCACCGTTGGTGACACATCCTCGCATGTCTCAGTAACATAAAGTCGACCTGAGCCGCAACCTCGCTGGATTCAGGAGACATTTAGTCAACCTAATCTGCATTCCTCGCTCCCACGGTTCGGATATCCCTAAGACTTGTGGGGCAAAGTCAAGCATGCTGACTTATCCGAAGGCAACCAGGATGTCCGTAGACATCATTATAATCGAAGACAACCAATTTATCTAAAGGCAACATAAATACTGAAGGCAACATTTATTATACTTGGGTACCTATGGTGGTTTTAAATAAATATGTATAACGCTAAATAAGGTTTGAAACCATAAAATGAATTCTTAATTATCTTTAAATCATGTTGCCATTCCATATGATAATTATCTAAAATTTTATTTTCCCTATCCTTTAAGGATTCTCAACTCGGCAGCAAATAAATAAAAATATTTAAAACCAGCAATATCATGCTAGGAAAACATCAATCATTAAATACTTATTCAAGATCAAATAATGGAATTAATTTGCATAAAATCATTTTAAAACCAAAAGTCCACTCACTGCTGGTCCAAGCTGGTTGGACCTTTCAAAGGTCCCTCCTGTGGGTCCGCTAGTGCTCAAGTACCTATTTAAGACATCACGAATATTTTATTAATAAAATAGCTCAACATACTCATTTAATTGAAAACCCTGACCCCCAACTCCTAGAAGTGCGTGCACCAAGTTTAAAGTCATTCCTATGCCCAATTAAGCTTTTCCAATGATTAGAATGGTGTGGGAAGACCTGAAACTCAATAAGCGACAAATTCTTAAAAAGTCAGCACGGGACCCCATGGGGTCCACGACCTCCAAATATGAATCCGAGAGTTCCTAGAGGTTCCATAATATTTAGGAAACATGTCCCGAGAGTTTGGTCTCAATCGAACAGTCGGATTAATCACGATCGTACGATCAGACGATTATTATTTAATTAAACTTCGAAATATTAAATCGGAATATTCGGGACTCCGATTCACGATCCGCGAAATCCTACACGATCCTAGAATTACCTAGATCAACATATATGAAATTGACTGCGATCCAACGGTTCAAACATATTGAACCCAGAAATCACACAATAGGTGAGATCTGTTCGGGGTTCAAACGTTATCCGAATTGGAATCCGAAAGTACCTATGCGCTCGTGAGAACCAGGAGATCATTTTAGGATACAATGCCGGTTCATTGCCTGGCCCACGCGCCATCACACACACCGGCAGTGCGTGGGTGCCTTGAGCAAATTCTGGCGGCTGGAAAAACTCCAAACCGCCGGCCAAGCTTCCTTCCCTATGTGTAAAACCTCATATGGAGTCACTTTTGTTCTTGGACTTACCCTGAAAAATGGCCGGAAGTGGCCGGAATCTCGGTTTGAAAATCGGCCAAAATTCAACTCGAAAATCGAGTTGCCTACGCTACAAATTGATCAATTACTACCCAACCATAAGCTAGAGCATGAAAAATAGGTGGAAATCCATACCTTGATTGCCGGATTTGGTGGCCGGAGGAGAGAGATCGAGAGGTTTGAAAAACGAACGAAAACCCGACCTAATTCTTCGATTTTCCGGTGGCTATCGCGGTGGTTGGTGGCAGGGGTTGGCTGGGGAGTGACGGCTAGGCGAGGCTGGTCCTTTTGGCACCGGTCTTGTGGCTTGTCGTGGCCGGTTGGTCGGAATTCGAAGAGAGAAAGTGAGAGAGGGAGCTGTCAGGGAGAGAGAGAGAGAGAGGGAGGAGAGAAAGTGTCACATAGAAGAGAGAGAAAGAGGGGTTTAAAAAAAAAAATCTGATTTCTTGCAAAATTACGATCTTGCCCTTTTACGCAATACAACACGGATTTGAGCCCACTACGTGTTTACGGACTCGTTTCGTTGTGCTCTACGCAATGTTACAAGCGAAATTCCCAAATTCTTTCTTGGTCAAAAAGTCAACTTTTTCTTTATTAAAATATTATAGGGGCAAAATTGTCATTTCCCATAATAAATTAATAATTAAAATTTAATTAAGGATCGGGTTATTACACCATCCCTTGTGCTAGAACAACTACGGTGAAAGTGTGTGAAAACATCTTAATCAAATAAACAGCACACATCAGATAGGACAAAAAGGTTTGTTAGGATCTAGTTGGAAACCAGTGAGCTGGAAATCCTACTGATGCAAAAGATGACTACTCATACGAAAACAAGATGACTAGTCATAATCTTAAGAATTCTAATGAATGAAATGCACAAATTACCTTTGTCAATTTGATTGATCCTCCATAAGATAGTTGTTTGTGCCTAATAAATCTCGACCGACAAAACTGACCGAAGGAACTTCCTCTCGGCCCTAGCACTTACCCATAGCCACGTTGTTCGCTTCCTTTCGTTAGAAACAAAGGTGAGCTTATAAGGCAAGATCATCACGGCCTCGACGATACTGGCCGAGGACGAAGGGAGTGATAACTCCTCAAATGCACGACCAAGACAAGAAATCAAGTAGCGTCGCCACGTGGCATCAAGGCCCCACGCTTCATTTAATGAAGTAACGCCTCTGACTACAGCAGAAGACCCACGTCACGTAAGAGCATTTAATGTGCAGGAGAAGAGAGGAAGTGATTGAAGTCAGGGTATGGCGAGTAAAACCAGAGATTAGGTACGAAAATCTCACTTGTAAGGTTAAGCCACCAACCATCAGACCAGAGCATTAAATGCTCCTCCAAGGCCCGAGACGCAGAGCCCACTATCAGGGCGGCGGCCGGGGTTTATGGGGGTCACACCACCATACTTCACATTCCCAAATGTTGATTCGACTACCCATTAGCTCTGATCAATCTCACCATGCATATTTTCAGCCTCATTGTCTTCTCAAGACCTTCCCTATAAATACCAGGCTCCAACTACATTTAAAGGGTTAAAACACCAAAAGACAAGCCTCCCACGGAGCAGATTATATTTTTCTGTCATTTACTTCATGTTATTTATCTTCTTGTAATGCATTTTCAATACATTTACTTGCTTTCTTAGGAGTAGTGACAGTTTGTAGGAAAATCCATTCATCAATATATCATACGACCCTTGACTTTCAAGGCGCCGGAGCACCATCTTTGTTACTCTTTCGTTCATTTCATAGATCATACGACCGTCGCCACCTAGCGACGCGCCGGAGCATCGCCTAAAAACCCACCATCAACACCACCATTAACGGCCTTGTAGCTCAGGCTGTGAACCTGACGGCCGAGATCAATTCCTCTCTTGGCGCACAACTCATCTATTCACCCAATCGTATCAGCCTCAAGTGCACGGTAAATCGTGCTGGCACCGCACCAAAAGAAGGACGACCCGTGTTGACGCAAATCCCCTCGTCCCGGAGCAACAGGCCGCAAGATTTGCGGAACCAACAATAGCAGCCAGATAAGAACACTTAGAGCAACTATTCTTAATCTAAACTTGAACTTGGGTAATTACAATGTATGTCCTATTACAATATTGTCAAAGGAAGCCAAAAGAAAAACTTAAAAAGCATAAACTCAACATATAATATTCATTAATAAAGCATTATGGCTGGTTTTCTAGTTAAAATCGTTGCATAGCATCATAGGAAACCAAAAAGAACTAAAATGTAATAGCTTGAGAACTTGTTAGACGACGGTTTTTATAATAAATTGTCGTCTTTACAGATAATTAATGACGGTTTTTATAAACAACTTTCATCTTTACAAACAATCCACGACTGTTTTATTAAAAATCGTCGTCTTTACTCATGTAATAAATGATCTTTACCTCTAAACAACAACGGTTTTTAATAAAAACTGTCGTCTTTATGTGAGAACAACGATGGTTTTCTTAAAAACTGTATAAACAATGAAGGTGAAAAGCCATCGTAGTTTGACACCCAAAAGATAGCGGTGAATTTAACCACGGTTTTCAAAGCATCACAACAATGGTGGATTCCCGTCATCTATTTTGTTTTTTGTAGTCTACAAATTGGCCGGGTTGTTGTAAGAAGCAAATGGGTGAAATTACCCCCTGTGTTTGAGTTCAAGAACTAGGCCCCGGGAATGTTTTGAAAGGATAGTAGAGCCTTAGGAAACACCCTGGTTATCTTCACCAACAAAAATAACAACTGCTTACAGATAAATTCTTAGCTTGGCATGAGAAGCTTGTGGCATGGGAGTAAAGCAATCATGAGTTTAGCATTAAAGAGAGAGATGACTGTGAATTCCTATGAGAAACAGGGGTTCTAAGGAAAGGGGGAAGGGATTCTAAGAAGGTTTGTTAAAGAGAGAGAGAGATGGAAGGTATAATGGGTGTGTTGAGTAGTTTCCAGCAGCTTGAAGAAAACTCTGTCAAGATCTGGAATAGCTTGCCAGAAGAGAAAATTGGAGGAGATGGAGGAATATGGCTCGAAGTTGAAGGGTTCCAGGGGTGAGATATGATGCTTGCTCTCTAGGTATGGTTTGCTTGCCTTCAGTTGTTTTCAATGGGTAGGAGACACCCCTTTTTATAGCCGCTAGAAGCTCCTCTTTCCCAAGAAATCCTAATGGCTTTTCTCCAATTTTGCCAAGTCTCCTCCTTCATTTCTCTTTTCTCCCCTTGACTCATCCTATTATGTGAAATCCTTTTCTGTCCAAACACACAAAGACAAGGTTTTTGGGAGCTCTAAGGCTTTTCCTGCAGCTGCTTCAGTGATGATTTCCTATCTTTGGTTATCACCTCTCCTTCTTTCCTCCCCTATTTCATGGCAAGGTCTGGTAAAGGAAGGAGATAGATAACTTTGTCTGGTTTGAAGGGTGTTTTGCTCAAGTATCCCTTGGTTTTTTTGATGGCTTGCGTTGGGTTTGTCTTTGGCCATGTGCTGGAGCCTCTCAGTAACTTACAGACATAAACATTTTGGCTTTCATCGTGGTCCATGTTTCCAGCTAAGTGCTGGAGACTATAGATTGTTAGATATTTAGCCATTGTTTTGTTTTGTTAATAATCCCTACTACTCAAGGACATAATTAACATTTGATCTATTCTTTTGGAGAATCCCATAAACCTAGGACTGTTAGACGTGGGATATTGTTTTTCCTTGTTTTCATGTTTAGTTGTTTCAGTAAGCCTATTTAAACTAGGTCTCTGATTTCATTCCATGATAAGTCAATTTTCACAAGTTGTTTACACTACTGTATTCAAAGCTTAGATATTCAACATATGGTATCAGAGCTCCATCAAGGAGCCTGATTATCAAGGAAGCCGCAATCTTCTCACTTGCAGCAGAAAGATCACATGGCGTCAGAGCACAATAGTTTTGTCCAACCAGCAATTCCTCGCTTCGATGGTCACTATGACCATTGGAGCATGTTGATGGAAAACTTTCTATGATCTAAAGAGTACTGGGGTCTTATAGAGAATAGGATTGTTGAACCAGCAGAAGGTGCAATTTTGACTGATGCACAGACGAAGGTGGTAGACGACCAAAAGCTGAAAGATTTGAAGGCAAAGAATTACTTGTTCCAGGCAATAGATCGTGCCATCCTAGATACCATCCTAATGAAGGACACTGCCAAAGAGATATGGGACTCCATGAAAAAGAAATATCAAGGCACAACAAGGGTCAAACGTGCACAACTTCAAGCTCTTCGCAAAGATTTTGAGACTCTTCACATGAAGGGAGGGGAGTCAGTTAATGATTATTTTGCAAGAACACTGTCAGTTGCAAACAAGATGCGTATTCATGGCGAGAAAATGGGAGATGTTGCAGTTATAGAAAAAATTCTTCGATGAATGACTTCCAAATTTGATTATGTGGTGTGTTCCATTGAAGAATCTAATGACATTGATAGTCTTTCTATTGATGAGGAACAAGCCTTGAAAGTTACCATTCATGGAGAAACATCCACTGGGAGAGGCAGAGGACGTGGTGGCTTTCGAGGAAGAGGAAGAGGTAGAGGAGCATCATTTGACAAGGCAAGTGTGGAATGCTATCATTGTCACAAGCTCGGTCATTTCCAATACGAATGTCCTGAAAAAGAGAAGGAAACAAAGATGAACTTTGCTGAAACTAAAGAAGAGATGCTTTTGATGGCTTACATCGACAAAAAGGAGACTAACTCAGGTGATACATGGTACTTAGACTTCGGCTGCAGCAATCACATGAGTGGTAACAAACTCTTATTTTCTGATTTAGATGAGACTTTTAGGGAGAATGTGAAGCTTTGAAACAATACTAGTATTTGTGTCATGGGGAAGGGTAATATTAAAATTACAATAAATAACAGCATACACACTATTACTGGCATGTTATATGTTCCAGCACTCAAAAGTAACTTGATCAGTCTTGGTCAATTACAAGAGAAGGGTTGTGCTATCATCATTCAAAAGGATTGCTGTCAAATTCATCATCCACAGAGAGGCCTTATTGCATAGGTCAAGATGACAGGAAATCGGATGTTTCCCCTACATACTCAGACTCAACATGCTGATCAGATATGTCACAAATCAACGGTACAAGATCCTTCATGGCTGTGGCACTATTGATATGGGCATTTGAACTTTAATGGGCTAAAAACCTTGCAGCAAAAGAAAATGGTGAAAGGACTTCAGATTCAATTTCCCTCAAAGGTTTGTGAGGAGTGCATTATTGGCAAGCAACATCGTGACTCATTTCCTAAAGAGAGCACAAGGAGAGCCACACAATCACTGCAGTTAGTCCATTTAGACATTTGCGGGCCAATTAATCCCACATTGAACAACAAGAAAAGGTACTTCATTACATTTACTGATGACTACAGTAGAAAAACAAGGGTTTATTTTTTGGGGGAAAAGTCTGAGGCTATTGATGTATTTAAAATATTTAAAGCTCAAGTTGAAAAAGAAACTGGCCAATATATAAAGATTTTTCATACTGATCGTGGAGGTGAATTTACCTCACATGAATTCACTAACTTGTGTGAGATGAATGGCATTCGTACATAGCTTACTGCAGCATATACACCACAGCAAAACGGTGTGGCAGAGAGGAAAAATCGCACAATCCTTAATATGGTGCGAAGTATGATTGCAAGGAAGAACATTCCTAAGACTTTTTGGCCTAAAGCTGTGAACTGGAGCATTCATGTGTTGAATATAAGTCCTACACTTGCTGTAAAAAAACATGACACCAGAGGAAGCATGGACTGGGCATAAACCATCAATTGACCATTTCAGGATATTTGGATGCTTGGCCTATGCACATGAACCTGACGCAAAGAGAAGCAAACTTGATGACAAAGGGGTGAAATGTGTGTTACTTGGTTTAAGTGAAGAATCCAAAGCATACAGACTATTTAATCCACTCACTCAGAAAGTAATCATTAGTCGTGATGTTGTGTTTGATGAAGACAACAACTGGGATTGAAGTAGCACAAGAAACGAATCAGTTCTTGATTTAGATGCTAATGATGAAAGCAGGACTGAAGAGGAAGAGCAATCCCCTGGAGATAGGTTGTCATATGTTCCATCAAATGAGCCAGCTGAAATTGAATCTTCAATTTCAGATGATCAACGTCCAAGAAAAAGACCCTACTGGATGACAGATTATGTAAGTGGGGATGAATTATTTGATGATGAAACTATTGCTTATCTTGCTCTATTTGCAGATAGTGATCCTATAGTATTTAATGATGATGTCAAGAATTTAAAATGGAGGAAAGCCATGGATGCAGAGATAGAAGCAATTAAAAAGAATGATACATGGGAGTTAACTGATCTTCCTGAAGGAGGAAAAACCATTGGTGTTAAATGGATCTACAAAACAAAGCTAAATGAGAAAGGAGAAGTTGATAAATTCAAGGCTCGGCTGGTGGCTAAGGGGTATACACAAGAATATGGCATTGATTATGCTGAATTTTTTGCACCGGTTGCAAGACATGACACCATTCGTTTGGTGGTTTCGTTGGCAGCACAGAACTCTTGGCCCATTTATCAGCTTGATGTAAAATCCGCGTTTCTTAATGGTGAGTTGAATGAGGAAGTCTTCATTGACCAACCTCCAGGTTATGTGCGTAAAGGGAGTGAGCAGAAAGTTTATAGACTAAAAAAATCTCTATATGGACTGAAACAAGCACCTCGGGCTTGGTACAGTCGTATAGATGCTTACTTCTCAAAGGAAGGCTTCCAAAAATGTCCCTATGAGCATACATTGTACGTCAAATCTGGAGAATGAGGTAATTTTATGCTTGTTTGTCTGTATGTAGATGATTTGATATTCATTGGGAATGATGAAACAATGTTTGTTGAGTTCAAAAAATCTATGATGGATGAGTTTGATATGACTGACCTAGGAAAGATGCGTTACTTTCTTGGTATTGAAGTGGTGCAATCATCAGCTGGAATTTTCATTGGCCAAAGGAAGTATGCTCAAGAAGTTTTAGAAAAGTTTCAGATGAATGATTGCAAGTCTGTCCAGAATCCAATTGTTCCAGGTTGTAAGCTCACAAAAGATGAAGAAGGAGTAAAAGTAGACATCACTCTTTACAAACAAATTGTTGGCAGCTTAATGTATTTATCAGCCACTCGGCCAGACATGATGTTTATGGTTAGTCTTATCAGCAGATTCATGGAAGCTCCAACTGAACTTCATCTTCAAATTGCAAAAAGAGTGCTTTGATACTTGAAAGGTACTGCTGATTATGGTGTGTTTTACAAGAAGGGAAAAGGAAATCAATTAATTGGTTTTAGTGATAGTGATTATGCTGGGGATTTGGAGGATAGAAAGAGTATATCTGGTCAAGTCTTTATGCTAAGTTCAGGAGCTGTTTCATGGTCCTTGAAGAAGCAGCAAGTTGTTACTTTATCCACAATTGAAGCTGAATTCATAGTAGCAGCTTCTTGTGCTTGCCAAGCTATTTGGTTAAGAAGAATTCTTAAAGAGATACATTGCAATTAGGTTGGGCCAACATTGATCTATTGATAGTTTAGCTATTAAACGCTCAAAGAATCCCGTGTTACATGGGAGAAGTAAACATATAGATGTCAGGTTTCATTTTCTTCGTGACCTTACAAAAGAAAAAGTGGTTGAGCTGGTGTATTGTTAGAGTCAAGATCAGATTGCAGATATATTAACCAAACCATTAAAGCTGGAAACGTTTGTGAAGCTATGAGGACTGCTTGGAGTCTGCTCTATTTCCTCTGTAAACTGATTGTTTGAGTAGCATTCAGTTTAAGGGAGGGTTTGTTAGATATTTAGCCGTTGTTTTGTTTTGTTAATAATCCTTATTACTCAGGGACTTAGTTAGCATTTGATCTATTCTTTTGGAGAATCCCATAAACCTAAGACTGTTAGACGTGGGATATTGTTTTTCCTTGTTTTCCTGTTTAGTTGTTTCAGTAAGCCTATTTAAACTAGGTCTCTGATTTCATTCAATGATAAGTCAATTTTCACAAGTTGTTTACACTACTGTATTCAAAGCTTAGATATTCAACATAGATATTTTCTTTGGTTGCTTGGGCTTTCCTAAAGTGATGGGTTAGCCCATTAAGATAATGGGCTAATTTCCTAAAGTTATGGGCTATCTTATTAAGGTGATAGGCTATTTTATCAAGGTGATGGGATGGGCCAATTTTTCTAGAGTATTGGGCTAATTCTTCTCTCTTTTATGCTCACCCAGATATTTGGGCTCAAGAAATGGGCTTGAGTTTTGGAGCTCCCAAGCAACCCAAAACTTCCATTTCTTGGCTCATCAATGAGCCTCATGAAAGCTCGTTACCATCCATACCACAACCCACTCAGCAAGCCTCGGGCATTTGCGTGGCTTGCGCCCACTTAATCTTGTAGCGTGGCTAGGTGTGAATTAATGATTTCCCGCTTGGCATGGCATGTCGATTGGCGTGCTTGAATTTTATCGTCTTTGAAAAGAGACATGATGCTTGACGGGGTAATTAGCATGGGCTCATAGAGCCAGTGTATTTTATAGGCTCTAGGGTGGCGGATTATATATTTATTTGGCATGGAACGTGGATCGTGACTTGTGCGAGCGTGAATGACGAACTTTCGAGTGCCCGAATCGAGTTTCTTCTTAGTAAGGTATCGTACTGGGCCCGGAATATATTTGAGCATAGCCTTGGATTTTTTGGGCCTCAATAGGAAGAAAAGTATCACTAAACATCCAGCAACAAGTGTCCTATCAAATTAAGTATTTGAAAATACATTTTTCAATCACAAGCAACAAGTGGATGCTACAAATTCAAGCACGACATGTATATATAGAAAAGGTGGGTTTAAGTTTCTGTAAATAAATGAACAATATGATGGTTTACAGATACAATCATCCATCTTGTTCTAGCTGAGAGTATTTTGACTGATATTTTGGCTGGTTTGCAAACTTATAACACATGCGTACAAAAACATTATTTTATTGTGTAATGGCAATCTATCGACTCTTCTGGCTATCACTTAACCATTACATGCTTTCGGAGGCCATGGATGTGAGTATTCATAATGTAGTCTTCCCAATCAATGCAATTCGGATCAAAGTTAAATATGTTTGCATCTATGTAACTCTCACTTGCCACCTTTCGCAGCTCCTCCGAATTGGTGTCATCAAAGCTATAATCAAAACACATAAGTTGTTAGTGACAGAGCTAGAATTTTTAATAATTGAGGGGCCAAAATCTAAAACTTAACTATAAACGAGTTTACCATCTTAAATGAGGCCCATCACTAGTTTAATTGTGAAATAGTATCATTTTTTTTCTTCTTCCAAATGTTAGACTTGACTTTGGCTCCGTCCTTTGTGTAATTAAAATTAAATGATAAAACTCTATCTCTAATCACAGAAGTAAAGTATACATACATGCCCTTGAATAACATATACGGTTTGTATAGCTCTACGAAGCGCATCACCAATTTGAGTTTTCGGCTATAGTTAACGTATGCATCTTGGAAATACTGGCCACATGCTTTGTTTACGAACTTTAATCCCTTCAAATAAGAATAAATCAAAGGAAATTAATGAACAGAGAAAAAACTATAGCAAGTTTGATATTATAAATGATCACATATAGTGATAGAACAAACCTCCAAAGGTATCATGAAGCAAATTTGCATGTACATCCGGAAAGTAGCCATAGTGCTGAACATTGTGCACTTGCCAACCTTAACAAGGTTTCCATCTTTGTCAACCCACGGATCTTTGGTGAAGTGCCGAAACACAAAATCGTGAATTTCATTTATTTTTATAGGATTTCTAAATGAGGATCCCACATGGTAAATGGCAATAGAAGATTGATTTGCATTCACTGCCATCGCTGAAATTATTGAGTTTACCACCATGTCAACAGGAATCTGCGTTATTTCAAACATTTAACCCTTCTTTAGTCTTATACATACATATATTTATAACCAACAAATAGGGATATGAGTGTAAACTCACCATATCAAATACTGTCGAAGGATCAGCAAGTAGGCAAGTGAGCTTCCCTTTACAATAACCGGCAATTACGCTATCAATGGTTCTGTAATCACCAAGAATAAACACATATACAAATTTAGTTGGTATTTGCACCAACCAATGTATGGTTCATATTCAAACAACATAAGAATTTGTATGACAATATAATTAAGTTTGGTAAGAGAATACTAATTTTTTTTCTTAAATTTATGGAAAGAGAATACTACTTATGTTAAAAAGACTATGGTATAGAGAGTATTAGTCAGAGACGGATTTAGAATTTTAAAATGGACTAGTCTAGATTTACTTTACAAACAAACCCAATGACACGAACGAATCTGATTGATAACAAAAAAAATGATACACGTAGTCAGGAAAAGCCATATGATACAAAGAATTTTGAATTGGTGTGCCTCGCTCGCAGCAGTCCACTTTGGTTCTCTATGGCTGCTCTCTGTTTCTCACCTTATTATTATTATTATTTTAAATGGGCGTGGGCTATAGCTCATACAGCCCTCCCCTCTGGGCATAGATTCATCCCCGGGTATGGGTTATTAACTAGACGTAAATCAAACTCTTAGTTGACCAAATTCAGAATTTAGAAGAATATTATTTTCTTACGTAGTAAATTGTAGGGGTTAATGATAGTTCAGAACGTAAAATTTGTAGGTGCAGGCAGAGCTCATTACCTAAAACCTTGAATCCAACCTGGAAATGGCTCTTTGTAAGTGCTGGTAACCACAGTTGGACGAATGATAACTACAGATAGCTCATCTTTTGAGCGCCCCAGAAATACTTCTCCCATCGCCTTTGTAAATACGTAGGTGTTTGGCCATCCATAATGTTTAGCCCTGATTATTTTTGTATAAAAGAAAGACAAATAGTAATTAGCAATGAGAGAAAATTTAATTCCAAAGGCACTATATATGTAGAAATATTATTAATAATGTCAGCCTAATTTTCCCTTTTGATTCAGCCCGGGAAAATTAGGCCAAATACAAAGTTATAATTACGGGTTTATAGTGGACAATTAGATATATCAATACCTTTCAATGCCAAAATCCTTCATTGTGCTTGTAATAACTTCTTCTGAAGCACCTTGTGCTTTTAGTTCAGTCAATTTCTTCTCCACGACGATCTTTTCTTGTGCTTTGAAATCAAAATTGGGGGTTTCCTTTATTATGTCATCCGTTAATGAAGGTGAGCCCTCTAGTATGAGTCCTACCCTCTCACCACACACATAAGCTGGAAAATATACATATCAGTTAACCAAATTCAAAGACATCAAAACCAATATAAATACACAAATTCTCCTATGTGGACGTCCGTACATTATTACTGTGTGGACGTTATGTATTTTCAACTACATCTCCCTGATTACAATGGCATCCACACGGTAATAACGTGCGGACATTCGGATGAGAGAATAACTTAGTTAAGGATTTATATATATATATATATAGGGATATGATTTCCCCACTCTTCTTTTCTCCACTTACACTCCCTTTTGTTTTTTAATACTTTTTAATCAATTTTGTTCTTTCTCTTTCCTATTTTACCCTTATTTAACATTAATTTTTTTTTACTTTACTTTTATATTAGTTCTTTTTCTTTTTACTTAATTTTCCAACTTGCACTATATTTTCAATATTTTTTCCCTTTAATCGAGTAAGAAATTAAGTTTTTTTTTCCTTTTAATACTGAAAATGAAGTGTAAGTTGAAAAATTAAGTATAAAGATAAAGAAATAATATAAAAGTGAAGTAAAAAAGAAATTAATGTAGGGTAAGGATAGAATAGGAAAGAGAAAGAACAAAATTGATTAAAAAGTATTAAAAAGCAAAAGGGAGTGTAAGTGGAGAAAAGGGGAGTGGGGAAATCAACTTCCTATATATATATAGTACCCTTCTATTGAGGGATCCCTCAAATATTTGAGGGACACCCTTTAGGATCCCCTACTAATTTTTTTTCAACGATCCAAATCATCTCATTTTTAAGTCGACATTCATAGATCATCTTTGCAAAAAATTAGACAAATTGGAAACTATCTCGACATCTAATTGTATTATACAAAATCAATGAACACAGTAAAATTTCAATAATCCAATTGAGTGGTTAAATGATATTAGATTCAAGTGATTTTTTGTGGAGATGATCTTTGAATGAATATCTACAAAATAGAATGTTTGCATTAGTGAAATACAATATGGAGTGGGCCAAACAAGGGTGTCCCTCAAATAAATTTGAGGGATCCCTCAACTGAAGCTCCCTATATATATATATATGTAATTCACTTGAATCCGATATTATTTGACCACTCAATTGAGTTATGGAAATTTTAGTACTTTCTTAAAGCACCATGTTCATTGATTTTATAGAACACAATTAAATGTCAAAACCATTTCCGATTTGTCTAATTTTTTGCAAGGATGATTTATGAATATAGACTTAAAAAATAGATGGTTTGGATCATTGAAAACAAATTTATAGGGAACCCTAAAGGGTGTCCCTCAAATAAAATTATTCGCGGAATCCCTTCAATAGATGGGGAATATATATATATAAAAGAAATAAGACAAATTTAGTCAAAGAAAACGTTGACAAAAACCAACCAGTTGATACGTGGAGAAGCATCTCTAGCTTTAAACATTTCTTTGCAAAGCTCACCACATGCAGAATTCCAAATGTATTGACGTCCAGCGCAATATCATATCTGCACACAAATATATGGACAGGTTTATTTTGATTAATTGAATAGAATTATATGTTACAAATATTGCACAATATCAATATTTTGTATGCATATAAAATTGGATGTAATACATCACCTTTCATCAAAGTTGGTAGTTGCAGCAGAATTAAGTATGATTTCTGTTTCATTGCACATTTCTTCCCTCAATTTGAAGTCTTTCACTCCAAGGTTTTCAGAAGTTACATCTCCCGCGACAGCCACAACTTTTTGCGATACAAAGGAATCAAAATCCGCACCATGTTTGTCCCTGAGAACTCTGAACAACTCCTTTCCTATGATCTTAATTTTTATGAAAATATATTAATAAAATTATTTGACCAGTAATTCCAAAAAGTACATGAAAATGCAATAGCATTGTTTGTAATAATAATGGTATTGAAATATAAACCTCATTTTGCATGCGATCCGTGGCTGAGTTGGTATTGGAAGCTCTTAAAAGAAGAAAGATCTTTTTCACATCTGGTTGTACCCTTAGTATTTTCTCCACAAATACTGCATGAATAATTATAAAATAAAGTTACGATTAATAACACCACATCACGGTAGAGAGGGAACACCGCGTCATGGTAGAGGGAGAGGGATAGGGAGAGAGAGATGGTATACCCATTGCAACGAAGCCAGTGGCTCCAGTAACCAAAATGGTCTTGTTCTGAAGATATGCAAGTATGCTCTTCAACTCCATTTGGTGAAATGAGAGAGAGAGAGAGAAGTATTTTGAAAGTTGAGAAGGAAGTCTGGGTTGATCTGTATTTTAAACTAAAATTTAGGAGGCTTCCCAGCATTGAGAATGATAGTGGGAACACTTGGTGGAGTGTACTTAACTAAAGTTTGATGCTTTGTCTGGGATAAGTTCAAGAGTTTGGTTTATATTAAAATAAATATAAGCAAATCACAATTGTCCGAAGAGTATCATTTCGATGAAATCCAAACCTTTCCTGTAATTTGGTAAAAATTTAAACATTTTTTACTGCAACGACTAGGTCACCCAAACCAAACGAATGCTTATGCATATCTTGGACAATGACAAAGGTTAGGTGCGTTGCCATTTTTTCTGATGGCCTATACCACATATAGCTAGTTTCAACTGAGACACCCTAGGGTCAACTTCGTCTTATATTTTGATACTCAGAATTGTCTATTGTTAAGGTTTTCTTTAAAGATAACATTTAGGATTTAATAGTTCCGATCTCTTGGACCACAGGTGTCCAAGAGATTGTGGTCACCCACCGTTGGATATTAATCTAACGGTTCAAAAAAGTTTCTTAAAAGGAGTGCATTTATCTATTTTTATTTTTATTTTTGCAAAGAATCATCTATGCATGAATACTTGAAAAATAAACATTAATTCAAATCATTGAAATAACATTCGTACGTAGCAGATCCCACAAGATGTCCAATGAATAAAATTATTCGAAAATTCCTTCAATAGTAAGGAAACCCTAACATATACGTATAAATTACTTAATGGCTAACAATATGTAGTGGGTAGTACTGTCTGACTTTTATTGTTTAACAGATAGCCCTTTTCAATACATAAAGCTAACCTGTAGACAAATGGTTTACCTCACATAGTTGAGAATGTTCTACGGAGGTGTGTACTCTCGCATCTTGTCTTCAACTTAGTTAACCCCTAGGTTTTATCTATCACCTGCCAATCAACCCAACAATTAATTTATTATTTTTTGTCATCACTCTCAACCCACTCTCCCTTTTTATGTATATTTTTTTCTTCCCTCGTTGTTAGCTTTTCTTGATTAAATGTATACGCATAAAAAAAATCGAAGAAACAAAGAGTAATATATTCATCATATATTTCCAAGGAAGCCCAACCACGAAATGTAAATTTCTGATTCAGGCCCTAATCACTCCGTCAATAATATTTTAAAACTTATTTTAAGAAAAAAAACATTAAACACGAAAGGGAGGGCTTTGGAAATTTGGTTAGATGGGGTACCGAAGATAAAATCCCCACAAAAAAAAATTATGACACATTAGGGCCCGTTTGATAACCATTTGTATTTTATTTTTTATTTTTTTTTTTTGTGCTAAAGTATAGAGGAAAAAGAGGGAGAATGAAAATGAAAATGAGAATGAGTGAAAATGGGAAGGATGAGTAACAAAAGTGAAAACAAAAACTAAAAATTGAAATCTATTTGAAATTATCTTCAATATCAAGTTTTTTGTTTTCACTTTTGTTACTCATTCCTTCCATCCTACCATCACATCCTCTCTCTCTCAATCTCATCTTCACCCCATTACAACTCTCATTTTCCTCATTTTTCGCTCTACTTTAGCGCCAAAAAACATAAAAATAAAAAATAAAATAGTTATCAAACGTGTATCTTCAATAGCCTAGCTTAGGCTTACCCCACAATCTCCACTAGACACCAGGAAAGTTCTTACATTGTGAAAGCTCGCATGCCTACCTCGTTTTTTTATTTTGGGTAAAAGGCCCACCTCCTTCTATTTTTAATTTATTTGCCATTTCAAGGAGGACTAAACTTCTCCTATCCTTATTTGGATCTAATCTTATTTTTCTTTGACATGTCTCACTTCTGCCTGCACGTAAAATTATAACTTCGATTTGAAAAATGGAAAAAAAGCCCAACAGTTCAAGTGTCATATCAATTGAACCAAACTTCCTAATGTCGCCCACGCGGTCGTGCCATTGCCACATGCTTCGCCAATAACAATCTACCAAACAACATGAAAAGTTACAAGAAAAAGAAAGTAATAACTCACACCAACACTCCATTTCAAGTTGGTGTATGCACCGTGCACGTATCTCGCATGACTAACTTATTCAGTGAGTTATAAAAGACTTGACTGAAGATTCTGTTGTGAATTTTAAATAACCTGAAAACAAAGATTTTTCTAAACACAACTTATACTTCCCAAGTGCAGAAGGTCAATCAAAATTTAGCAAGGTAAGTACAAGGTCATTCCCACGATGACTGATTTTAACCTAATTTACTTTACAAAAAACTTTAACTACTCTAATTAATATAAAGAAGAAATTAAACACGTAGCTTATTCACATAAGCACAAAGGGGTTTTTTGAATGAGCAATTCAATTAACTAAAACAACCAAAAATTAAAAAAATAAATAAATAATAAGTCAAAGCACACAAAGATGAGAAATTCAAATTGATGAAAGCACATGGACAATGAATTTACCACTAGTAATCCGATCTAGCCTCTTATTTACGTACCTATTAATTAATTCAATTGATGTTGCCGCTTAGTTTTCATTTTTCATGAATTACCTATGGTATTTAGGGAAACCCAAATATTTCTACATGCAATTCGCCTATGGTATTTAAGTCAAATACCAATATATAGAAACTCATTAATTAAGATCAGTGAAAAACTCTAACAAGCATGTAACCCCTATGAGTATGATAATTACCCTAGCTAGAAGAATTACACATTGTAATCACAAGAAGCAAGCCTCAAATTAAGTATGGTATTTACTCTAATTTTCATCAGATAAACTCAATTAAAAATCTAGATGGTGACCATGAAATTAATACTTAGGCGAAGAGGGGTAAATTAAAGGTTATTCTAAAGACTTACCAACTACACAAATCTTAACTTAACCTGAGATCAATATGACTAGTCAACTATGAGTCATAAACTAGCACCAATCACACATACAGACGAAACAGCCAATACCTGCAAACTTAGAAGATCACTAGTGACAACTTAGGCACTTAGCCTGTCAATCTATGTATCCCCTGTGCTAGCAACAACTAAGGTGAGTAGTGTGTGTGAATACATCAAGATCATATATACATAGCAACATTCAGATGATGACTAGTCAACAGCAAGAACGCAACACCAGAAAAACATGAACAACAAACCCATAAAATTGTTCACCTAGAAACCCATCATTGGGAAAAACTGAGAGTCATGATCTGACTAGGCAATCCACTAAGCAAGAAGATTCTTATAGAGAAATCACAAGCAAGCTCAAGGAAACCTAGGTCTATTTAGCAATCTTCTTTTCCAAACTTAGCAAAGCTTGCAGCTTGTTCTTCATGGCAATGGCAGCTTCCTCCTCAGCTCGTTCATCCCATGGCACTAGCTCACACAACTCAACTCCAAACAAGAAAAATATATTTGGATTGAAAATGAAATGTTCAATTTCTTCAAGAAACCATACTCTTGAAGAAATCAATCTAGAATACGACCTAGATCTATATGAAAATGTGTTTGATTTAGCTAGATGCAGATTTCATCTTTCAAAGCAGTTTTCAAATTCAAGTTGAAAAACTCATTTATGAAAAGATGGAGAAATCACTCCAAAGAAGAGGAGAGCAAAGGAGGAGAAACTCAGAACCTCTCAAAAACCCTTTTACTGAAGTGACGGCTCCAAAAGAAATGAAGGGACCATTTACCCAAAATTCCTAGGTCTGAAACAGACAAATGGCATCAAAAGAATGTCAGAGAATAAGACAAAATTCGTTAGGACCCAACTGGAAAACGAAATGAGTTGGCAGACCTCATGATGAACAAAAGATGACTAGTCAAACATATACAAGTTGACTAGTCATAACCTAATGCATTCTAACGAATGTAATGCAAAATTTACCTTTGGCATTCCTTGATTATGTTGAACAATTGATGAACACAATCAAAGGAAAACAACTAGATACAAATTTAACCTAGTCTAATAACCTTGAGCTTGAGAAATAGATTACATGTCCTATTACAAAGTTGGCAAGGAAGCTAAAAGAATACTAGCTAGAATACAACTCAACAGATCAAGCATCATGAAAATCAATCAAGTTATTATGCACAATGATTAAGAATCCAACATCAAACGGCAATCAAAAGATATGCAAAATAAGAAAACTAGATTATCATACTAGGGTTGCATCATGCCCTATCAAAAGAAACTTAGTTACACATAGTCATAGAGTTCGCAATAAGCAAAAACATAAGAAAGGAACAATAAAACCCTAGCAAATTGTTGCAGGACTCTTCCGATGCTCTCTAATTTCTCCAATCTTTCGTCCTCCTTGTAAGGAGTTGTTTCTCATGTTTATATAGAGCACCTCACTTTTGATCCTAGTTTGTTCATTAAGCATAAAGGTTTAGGTGTCATTGTTTTATCGCTCTATATGGATGACATTATTGTGACATGCTCAAATACAGCTCTTGTTCAGGAAACTATTGAGAATTTGGCCTCATTATTTGAACTTAAAGATATGGGATTACTTACTTACTTTCTCGGAGTCCAAATCTCTTATACATCCACAAGAACTATCTTTGTTAACCAATATAATTAATATGCAAAAGAATTGTTAGCTAAAGCAGGCATGAGTAGTTGCAAGGCATGCTTAACACCTGCAAACCTCATTCTCAAATTCTGACAACAAATGGTGAACCTTTGAAGGATTCAACTTTGTTTTGCAGCTTGGTAGGAGCTTTACAGTATTTGACATTCACAAGGCTTGATATTGCTTATGCAGTAAACACTATGTGCCATTACATGACAAATCCTACAAAGTCTCATTTCTATCTTGTGAAAAGAATTTTATGATATATTCAAGGCACACTTCAATATGGCATCACATTTTCTTATGGTCCAATGTAGTTGACAGCTTATAACAACGTTGATTGGGCTGGAGATCCGTTTATTCGAAGATCAACAATAGGTTTCATTGTGTTTCTTGGTCATAATCCAGTCTCTTGGCAGTCAAAGAAACAAGGACCAGTAGCTTGAAGTTCTACAAAAGAAGAGTATTGTGATTTAGCTAATACTACTGCTGACGTTGTAAGGATTCGACAGGTTTTAGCTGATTTACATGAGTTCTTGCCAGAGCCTCCTTTAATGCATTGTGACAAGTTGTCTGCCTTGGCTCTAAGTTCAAATTATGTTTATCACTCTAGGATCAAGCACCTCAATATTGATTTTCTATTTGTAGGGGAGCATGGTCAGCTCAAAGATCTTATTGTGCAGTACATACATACAAATGAACAACTGTCTTCACAGAAGGATTACATGGTCCTCTCTTTGCAAGAAATTGTAGCCAGGGCCGACCCTAGGCGATAAATAAAATGAGGCCCCTCCTTGATACACAGTAAAGCTTAATACGAAAAGAAAAAAAAAATCTCATTCATTCTTGTTGGTCATAATAATTTCATTCTAACAAAGCAAAAGTACATGAATCATAAAATTAAAATAAATAAAAAAAATCATATTTAGGTCAATACATAGTCAGATAGCTTCTAACATTCAACAAAACAACCTATTATTTGACAATAAGTTCTAAAGTAGCCTGTTTTTTTTTTTGGGCCAAAAGGTGCTCAAACCAATGAAGGGAATCAACAAACCACCTAACAAAAGATAGAGGCCAAGCTCCAACAACAATCAGTGGAAGGAAAAGCAAGAATAAAACTCAACAGAGACCAGTATATAGGGTTTAGGGTGGGGAAAAAAGTTTGCTGGATAGGAAAAAATATAAAGAAAAATTCATAAATATGATTGCCTTTTCAAATTCTCATGCTCCTCTTCTCTTGGTCACCATCAATCTCAAAGACAAAGATCAAAAAGAAAAATTGTGAGAAACTGAAAATAATAGATTGAAGAGAGAACGAGAGAACAAAGAATAATATGGTGGATTAAATAGAGAGCATGTTCCATGGAGAAACTAGGAGTAGGAGAACCAAAGTCTTCTGGAAAGAGGAAAGTCTGGCGAAGAGGAAGCGCGTTTCTTCTAGGAAGAGGAATCGTGTTTTTCTCATTTAATTTTAGCGTGTTTTTATTTATTTATTTTTTTATAGGTTAAACGCTTGGTGTATATATATAATATAAATTTCTTTTGGGCCCCTCTTAATTGGAGGCCCATGGCAATCGCCCTTTCAGCCCAATGCCGGCCCTTATTGTAGTAATCCCAGACTAGGTAACCCAGCTGAGATTGAGGGCGGGTGTTTGGCTAATGGATAAGATGACGTGGCATTGTTGTTAGCCTGTTTAAACAGACTCACGTGTTTTGCATTAGTGTGTAAGCTACGTCTGTAGCATAAATGTAAACTTTGCTGTGTCAAAATTTATTCAGAAAAGTGATAATAGAAATCTCAGATTTTTCTCTAAATCTTCATGAAGCTTCTCGATTCTTCTTCATCTTCAACCTCTGTTAGCAAAAACATACTCTTCAAATACAAAACAAGCCAACAAAAACCTAATGTATCTGAAGTACTGTAGGATGGTAGTAAGTGCCAGTTTGACATTGCTTATTTGGGGTGATAACTGATTTTTAAAAAAATTTGGGAAGTCCAGCCCGTTTGGTAAACTTTGAGAAAATCACTTATTGTTAAAAATTGATGTAAGAGAAAGCTATAAGGGAAAGCAGCTAATGAGGTGCTTTCATTTTCTAATTATGCAAGAATCAGTTTCGAAGAGACGTTGAGTTTAATGATTATGTGACAATCATTTTCTGATTATACAACAATCAATACCAACAACACTTTTAACAAAAAGTTTACCAAACGTCAAACTGTTTTATCTCACAGCTGATTTTTCTCACAGCAAATCTCGCAGTGATTATTTTCACAGCACAGCAATGCCAAACTGGCCCTAAGTAAAACACAAAGGTTTGAAAATTGACACGTCAACAGGAATATGAAGTACTGGACCATGTCAACGGGAATCTGCAAAATCTAAAAAGTAGGATCATCCTTTAGTTTTACATTTTATAAAGAAAACATGGTAGTAAGTAAAACACAAAGGTTTGAAAATTGACACGTCACATTAAAATAATTTAAATGGGACTCGCATATTTAATGTTTCCTTATGTGTAAGTTAAACACAAAGGAAGTCAATGAAAATCATTCCCTTTCTTGTCATTTCCATTACTAGTAAGTAAGCGTGAAGAATCGAGTCATGAAATTTAAACTCACCAAATCAAGTACTGATACAGGATCGGCAAGTATGCATTTTAACTTCCCTTTTGAATAACCACCAATTGCAAAATCAATGGTCCTGTGACCACCCAGATTGGACAGAAAATATATGAATTAATACTTCAAAATAATGACATGATAAAGTTTATGGTATACCGTATTTGTCCAAACGAATGCTCATTACCTAAGGCCTTGAATCCAACCTGGAAATGGTTCCTTGTAAGTGCTCGTAACAATAGTTGGACGTCGTAACAATAGTTGGACGGATGATGACTACTGGCAGGTTATCGTTTGAGCGCGCAAGAAGTGTTTCTCCCATCGCCTTTGTGAATACATAGGTATTTGCCCATCCACCGAGTTTAGCCCTAATTGCCCATCCATTTACAACGTTATGTAATTACACTGTTCCAAATCCTAGAAAAATAAAAATCACATTTGAAGGTTTTTGTAGGGGGGAATGATGCTACGAAACCTTTGAATGCCAAAAGCCTTCATTGTGGTTGTAATAACTTCTTCTGAAGCATCTTGTACTCTCTCTCTCAATCAGCCAGATGTGAAGAAGATTTTATCTCAACTTGTACTCTCTCTCTCAATCAACCATTAAATTGAGTGTTCAAATAATTTCGGATTCAAGTGATTTTTTACAAAAACAATCTTTGAATGAATACTTAAAAGATAAATTAATCGAATCATTGAAATACAAAATTGATCACACAAAGGTATCTGTCAAATTAGCAGTATTTGAGGAACCTCTCCGTTAAAGCTGATTTGCGTTACTAACAATTGTTAATTCCCCGATTTCCCCAATATCAAAGTAAGGTGTTTCCTCAAAAGTCGTATATACAATTTAAGAAGAGCTCCTACTTAGCATTCTACTACATTCTATATAGTAATCTCTCCCATATAAAACTAGAGGTTTTCACCAAACAGTTCCTAACAACAGTAGGTAGATAGTAGATAGAATAGGGTCCATTTTGTCATATAAGTTTTGTTACACCATTTTCGTTCGGCCATAAGAATTTGTTATTCAATGAAGTTCGATTTTTCCTACCAACGAGACTAGAGGGTAGATAGAGTCTGGCTTTGAAAATATTACATAAACCCAACATTTGTTATTTTCTTTTTTTTTTGCTACCATATTTCTTGTTTCTTTCTTCCTCTCTCTTGTTAGCTTTTGTTGAATTAAAAACTTATGTGGATATAAAAACAAAAATTATGGATCACATGCATTCAAAAACACACCAATAAAGATTTTAAGATTTAAGTCACTCAAGCTCATGATATGATTTTTTATTTCTCGACCGGACGAAATTTTCATGTGGTCTAGGTATTTGAATGTGACCCATCAACAAATGCTAAAATTATAATGTTATGATAATTATATGACCCCTAATTTTATCAAACATTATGCCTATTCTCTCACTTCTCCTCCAATTAGAGCATTCATAATGGGATTCCTAAACCACCTCCTTAGACAAATTTTAAGGAGTAATTGGAAAAATACAACTCCAACCATGCCCCTATTAACCTCCTAAAATAGGGAGACCTCTAGGATTAGGAGCTCCTATATCTGAGGAGAGAGAAAAGACTCCTAGTGGCTCCCTATAATTTAATGTTGCTTTGTTTTATGCATAGTTTAAACTTTTAATTAATACTAATTATATATATATATGTGTTTTTATAGAGATAGACCAATCATATTGAATTAAAAAATAATTATAGTATTTATGACTCCCTAATTGTAATAAATTGAAAGAGAAATTATGTAATACGTTGAAGTTTCAATTTATAATGTAATGTTTGTGATATAATGTATGACTATGAATTATGAGTCTGTATTAATATTGGGAGTTCGAAATGGTTGTGTGCTGAAAGAAAAGTAAAAAGAAGTTGTGGTGCATTTTTGTGCATTCCAAGCTTCACTCCCAAATTGTATTTGTGTTTAATAACTAAGTAGCTTATCGTGGGGTTGTAAATTCGGAGCGTGACACTTCTAGTGAACCAAGTACCATTGTTGTGCAAACAATTTGTTCATTGTTTTGTACAATTTGTGGTTCTTTGCTATATAACATATATATATCTATATGTAAAAAGTTTCAATCATATTTCATGATAAATATTTAGCTATAAAACAAATTAACCAAACAACATAATAAAAATAGGTAAAAAGTCAATTTTGATCCATATGGTTTATCACTTTCATTATTAAGGTCTCTTTGATTTCAATTTGAAGTTATTCAAGGACAATCCTCAATTTTTGTCAAATTTTTTGTTGTTTATGGAGAGCCAATCCGGTCCACAAATTATTAAAAAATTTCCTTTTAAAAATAAATATTAAAAACCAATAAAAAATAAGAAGAAAAAGAATCTTAAAATAATAAAAAATTAAAATCGCAGCACTTGGCTCTTACCGACCCCAATAAACCACCACCCGAACCAAAATGATCCACCCAACAACAACCATAGTAAAAATTAAAAACAAATAAAAATAAAGAATAACTAGCATGGCCCGTACAAGAATTACTTGCATACTTGAGTATTGGACAATAAGTAAAAACAAATACCAAAAAAAAAGAAAAAAAACCAATAAATTCACAAGGTCATCAAAAACAAAATAAAAACATGAATTTTGATAATTTAATAAAGGCTTAATATCACAAAACGTCCCTAAGGTTTACGAAACTATCAGATTGCATCCTTAATGTTTTTTTGTGTCACTCGTGGTCCTCAAGGTTAGTATGTGTGATCACAAATGGTCCTTGCCGTTAGGTTCCGTCAAAAACTACGTTAGTTTGATGATGTGACATATATATGTATATATATCACAAAACATCCCTGAGGTTCACTCACCTATCACAAATGGTCCCTACGAAATTTTTTAATTTTTTAATTTAAAATTCATTAAATTTTGGTTTTCTTTTTTAAAATTATTTATAAATGAAAAAACCATTTATAGAAGGATTTTAATCTTGAGGACCATTTATGAACCCTAAACCCTTAGTTTTTTCATTTTTAAATTTTATTAATTTTAAATTATTTTTTAAAAATTCCATTAGTTTGTTGATGTGGCATATATATGGAGCCCACATCTACATAATATAGTGTCACATGTATTTAAAATATAATTTAAAATTCATAAAATTTTAAAAAGAAAACCAAAATTTTATGAATTTTAAATTAAAAAATTAAAAAATTTCGCAGGGACCATTTGTGAAAGGTACGTGAACCTCAGGGATGTTTTGTGATATATATATATATATATATATATATATATATGTCACATCAGCAAACTAACGGAATTTTTTATGGAACCTAACGACAGGGACCATTTGTGATCACACATACTAACATTGAGGACCATGAATGACACAAACAAACATTAAGGATGCAATCTGATAGTTTCGTAAACCTTAGGGACGTTTTGTGATAATAAGCCTTTAATAAAATAATTGAAGTTAGCAACTTTTTTAAAAAAAATTATATGAAAATTGTGATTATATTTTGCCTCTTTGTATGGATGAAGATTGAGAAAGATAAATAAAAGAAATTATAAAAACGAAAAAGAAGAAGGAAAATGAAGAAAATGAAGAAGAAACAAAGAAATGAGTTGGCGGGTTGGTGGGTATTACATGGGTTGATACGAACCATTTAATAAACATATTATATAAGTATTTTAGCGGGTTGGTGGGTTGACTCGAAACTCACCTATGTATTAAACAGGTCATGGCAGCTTGACCTGAAAATGACCCGACAATTAAATCGTGTGAGTTGACCTTATAATTTTCCGTGTGGGTTTCGAGTTGTGTATTGTGTCGTATCGAAAACTGCCACTCATACTCCCCTACCACCACCTCCTATATCCCTTTACCATCTAAAGCACCCCCACCACCATACCTATCATACCCACAATTTAAATCACCATACCCACCATCTAAACCACGATATCCAAATCTGAAAACAACAAACAAACAATAATGGAGGCGACCTTGCCATCCTCCAAATTGAGGTGGCTGAGATCAGATTTGGAGAACAATCTCTTCCTCTGTTTCTATCATTTTGTGTCGTCGTTGATAGATGACGTGTTTTTAGGAATAGACAAAGACTTTGGGTTGATGGGTTGTGATGGGAAAGATGGGGGTGGGTTCAGAACAAGAGGTGAGGGATGGGGAGGTCAAGGGGGGGTGGGTGATTGTGTTAGTGTCCAAGCTGGGCTTAGGAGAAAAGAGAAATCGAATTGGAGTGTCTTTAGAAGTTTTGCGGTGGGAGGTGGTAAGGGTTAGTTTCTGGGTGGGAGATGTTGGGCAGTGGGTTGTTGGGTGGACTTGGAGTGGTGGTGGTGAGGGTAACTTGGGATTGGGTGGTGGTTGAGGTCTAATATGAGAGAGAGAGAGAGAGAGAGAGAGAGAGAGAGAGAGAGAGAGAGAGAGAGAGAGAGAGAGAGAGAGAGAGAGAGAGAGAGCATTTTTTTATTTTGTATTGTTTAATTTTAAAAGGAATGATTTTTTAAATAATTTAACCAAATTGCCCCTCCACAAGTAACGAAAGGAAAAAAAATTATATAAATTAAGGATTGTCCTTGAATTGCTTTAAATTGAAACCACATGGAAAAAAATTATCAAATTGAAATCAGAGGGACCTTAACACTCCGTTTGGATGAAGGAATAGAAAATTACATAGAATTCTAAAATAATTTAATTTAGATTTCTATCATTTCAATTTCGGGCAATTGAAGATTTCAGTGTTTGGATTTATATATGTTGAATTTTGTAAATGACACTATAGAAATTCTGAAATGACGTTTATTTTGGTGGAAATTAAACTCGAGAATTTGATGCCCCAATTTCCACAATTTTTTCTGCGCGTTATTTAATAAGTTCCGGGCATAAGTTACCAAACAATGGAATTGTCAATTTCTCCTTTTAAATTCCTGACTTCTAGCTAAATTCCGAGTTATTTTCCCTCATCCAAACGGAGGATAATGTTAAAAATGATAAATCACATGGATCAAAGGTGACTTTTTACCTTAAAAAATATGTTAGTTGTCTTAATTGTGGAAAAATTATTCTAATCAAGGAGATTTATTTGGATAGTGAGTTTCCCAATGTTTTTATTAAATCTTATGAAGGAGATTGTGTACGTATTGAGATCGATAAATGTGCATTATTTTGAATACATTAAGTACTTCCAAAATAAAATTAGATATCCTTGGATGGGTACGTTACAAATATATATATGAGAGCATCCGCAATGATGCTCTCTATTTCTTAACTAAAATTTAGCTAAAAATATAAGAAAGCTATTTTAGAAGCTTTCTAAAAAATTTCAACTCCAACCATACTCCCTAATTTGAAGAGTCATAAATGTTATAACTCTTTTTTGATTGGTCCATCTCTATTAAAAAATAAACTAAAAAATAGTTAGCATTAAATAAAGGTTTGAAATACTTATTAAATAAGACAGCATTAAATTATAGGGAGCCACTAGGAGTACTTTCTCTCTCCTCAGATTTAGGAGCTCCTAAAGGACTCCCTATTTTAGGAGGTGGATAGGGAGCATGGTTGGAGTTGCATTTTTACAATTCCTCCCTAAAATTTGTCTAAGGAGATGGTTTAGGGAGCCCATTGCGGATGCTCTAAGTACATTAAAATATACCTAAAATATAAAAATGTCATGAGTATATGATCTATATTTGTATCAATATAAGATTGGCCACGGTATATCCATGGCTTATTTGGAGCTTTTCTAGTAGTGAATATATACCGTCAATGATACAAAATATATCGACCAATCAATGCATTTATTTATTTTCTCAAGGACAATGCATACACCTCTCGATTATCGTTTCATCATAACATGTTTCTGGAGACCAGGAAGGTGAGTATGCATAATGTAGTCTTCCCAATCAATGCATCTTGCATCAAAATTGAAAGCTTCCGCATCAACGAACTTCTCCCTTGTTATCCTTCGCAATTTCTCAGCATTGTTGTCATCAAAGCTGCATTTAAATCAAATTAACCTCAATGATAAAAACACATGTTTAATTAATAACCAAACTGGAGCTAGCATATACGTACATGCCCTTGAATAGCATATAAGGTTCGTATAGCTCTATCAAGCGCATCATCAATTTGAGTTTCTGATTATAGTTAACATACAGATTTTGGCAATATCCGCCAAATACTTTGTTCACGAACTTTAAACCCTTAAAAGAAGAATTAAAGTAATATTATGCATATAAATATATAAATATAATATGTAATTACTGTATAACATTACTATTAAAGGTGAAATAACAAACCTCTAAAGGTAGCAGGAAGCGAATTTTCATGTACATGCGAAAAGTAGCCATAGTCTTGAATAATTTAAGCTTGCCAACCTTGGCATGCTTTCCATCCTTCCCAATCCAGGGTTTTTCGGTGAAGTATCGGAAGATAAAACTCAGAATATCATAGAAAGTTACAGGATTTCTTAAAGAGCTTCCCACATGGTAAATGATGCTAGAAGATTTATTTGCATTAGCCACCATTGCTACAATTATTGAATGTACCACCATGTCAACAGGAATCTGCACATTTCAAAAAATTGAATTGCTCTTTATTAGTTCTCATTATCAGAATACTTCGGTCACATAATGAAAAAAGTTCATTGAAAGAGAGAAACTCAATAAGAGAGATCGATATATGCCTACATGAATTCTATCTTTCGTAAATCTTGTTCTTTGACTGGATTTTCCTCATTTGGAGGTTTTTTAAGACAAGATTTTAACGAGGCCACATAGTTGCATTGCAAATTTCCAGTAAAAAATTTGAATGCTTGTAAGATGTTTATATGATTTGAATGAAGTTCATTTGCTTTCGATGAAAAAAAAAAATTTAGCTTTGGTAAATCTTTTCTTGAAATTTCATTTTATTTTTCAAGTGAATCTAAACCACATATTCAGGCAAAACCAACCTAGTCAGTGGTTCAAATTCATAATCCGACTAGATAAGCATATTTTTTACACACATCGAAACAACATTGTTTTCTTAATTAACCTCAAAAGAATAGTAAGTTCCATACGTCGGGTTTCTGCTTAAACATTCATCATTGCGTGCCACACTGTGATATTTGTGGTGCTATGAAGTATAAATAAACTTACCATATCAAGTACTGACGTAGGGTCCCCAGGTAGACATTTCACTTTCCCTTTACAATAACCACCAATTACGCTATCAATGGTTCTGTGACAACAAACATTCAACGCATATGGGATTAAATTTTATACAAGTAGAAATGTTGGAATTTAGTTATACTGGAAGTGTTTGCAAGCTTCATACCTGAAACCTTGAACCCAACCTGGAAATGGCTCTTTGTAAGTACTGGTGATCACGGTTGGACGTATGATGACATGGTGTAAATTATCTTTTGAGTGTCTTAGAAGTATTTCTCCCATCGCCTTTGTAAATACATAGGTGTTTGGCCATCCATACAATTTCGCCCTATATCATTAATTGTTTGAAAGAATAAGAAATAATAATTAGACAATTTTACAAGGACATTAGTGCAAAATATACTAACAATTCCTAATTAGACATTTCACAGTACAATTTTTTTTTTAAAAAAGACATCTTGCACTCATTTTAATGATCTCAATTCAGTAAATAAGCAAGTGGGTCAGAGAACTATGTAACTGACTTGTTTGTTACTCACTTATTTAAATTATCTTTCATGTGAATAATAACAGCTCTTGCCTTTCCTTGCCTTTTGTCATGACAAATGAGGTGGAAATGCTCTTATTGATAAAAATTCTGTGTTTAAAATGTTAGATTTCTATGCATGCTCTTATCTTTTTTTCTTTTGATTTAGATCAAAATTTGGAGAAAAATAAGTCCGAAACAGGGAATCATGTTTGTGGTATAGGACAAATGAGATCGATTCTAAACCTTTCAATGCCAAAATCCTTCATTGTGGTTGTAATAACTTCTTCTGTCGCATCTTCTGCTTTTAGTTGATTCAATTTCTCCTCAACCAGATTCTTCTCTTGCACTTTGAAATCAAATTTAGTTATCCCCTTTACCATGTCATCCATGCATGACGAGTCCTCTAGTATAAGTCCTGCCCCTTTACCACATACATAAGCTGAAAAACACAAAGGAAATTGAGACCGAGAAAAAAAATTTGAAAATTCTAAATAAAGATGAAACTTAACATTTCCTTGAGTATATAAAGTTTAGAAAATGGAAGGGTCATGGGAAACAACATATGTGGGTAGCAATTCCTGCTATTGAGTGAATGCAAGTGCATTTGGATATTCCTGATATTAATGTATAGAAAATGCTAGGCTTATTACATTAAATATACCACATTGTGTACCACCTCTTTAATAGAGGTGAGCCCCATTGTATTGGTGGCCTCCACCTCTATTACAAAGGTGGTATATAAATGTGCTAAGCCAAGCATTACCCTGTCTGTATTAACGATCAAATCTCACATACGCAAAGCCTCACTTGAGGAAATACTAACCAGTTGACACGTGGAGTAGCATCTCTAGTTTGAGACATTTCTTTGCAAAGCTCAGTACGTGTTGAACTCCAAATGTATTGACGCTCAATGCAATATCATATCTGTAAACCAAATATTATATACATGTAAATTCTAACAACATTTTTATTTATTTATTTATTTATATACTTACTTGCATATATAATAATTACCTTTCATCAAAATTGGTGGTTCCGGCAGAATTAAGTATGATTTCAATTCCATTGTACATTTCTTCTCTCAACTTGAGCTCTTTCACTCCCAGGTCATCAAACGTTACGTCTCCTTGAACAGCCACAACTTTTTCTGCTATGAAAGAATCAAAATCTGTGCCCCATTTGTCTTTGAGAACCCTGAACAACTCCTTGCTTATTATCTGAATTTATATACACGAAAGTCATTATAGGATAAAATAAAATTACTTGGTCATTGTTATATACATATTTATATATAAACCTGATCATGCATGCGATCTGTGGCTGACTTGGTATCCGCAGCTCTTAACAGAAGATAAAGCCTTTTCACATCTGGTTGAACCCTTAGTATTTTCTCCACAAATACTGCATGCATTTATAAATTAAGTTACTATGTGAGAGAGAGAGAGAGAGAGAGAGAGAGAGAGAGAGAGAGAGAGGTGAAATGGTACCCATTCCAAGGAAGCCAGTGGCTCCAGTTACTAAGATGGTCTTGTTTTGCAGATATCCTAGTATGCTCTCCAACTCCATTGTGTAAAGCTATAGAGGAAAAATGTCTAGGTTGAGTAGAGATTATCAGTTCTCTTGGATTCAGAGTACTTAAAGAAGGAAAGTTTACATACTTTTAGGCCTCAATTAATGTTATTTTTTAAAACATTTTTAGCATGGAATGGGTCTATATTAAAACTTCTTAGGTCTTTTAGCCTCCGGTCCACGGCAACCTAACCATTGACATGTGTTCTTCATTTTGAGTTATGATTTTTTTCTTTTGGTCATAAATGTTCAAAGTCAAATTCAAAATTTAAGAGTAACAATGCCTTAAATCAAGGACTCTTAATTTGTTTTAATTATTTAACTAAAAGGGAAAAATAGCAAAGAAAGTTTTATTTCCAATTGAAAACTAAAGAAATTACTAAAGGCACCAAAACTATAAAAACTCTTACCCTGAAGCCTTCCTTTTCCAAACCTCAAAACTTCCTTCTTTCTTCTTTTTCTCTTTCAGAATTCTTCCTCTCCCTCTCCTTCTTTCTACTAGTAAAGTGAGCTAAAAACTGATATGAAAAATCCTTCTCTAACTTCAACTATTTATAGGTGAAAAAGTCATGATTAAATCCTATTACGTACTGGCTCTTCCACTTCCTCTTTATAGCTGGGATTACTCAGCACTCTAGCTGGGATTAGTCAGCCATATAAATTGCTTACAGAGCAATCTAAGTTCATCACCAATAACCACCTCCTCCTATAGACTCTCCACCTCTTACCTAGCCCTTCCACCTCCTCCTTAATCTTGCCACCACCAGCTTATAGAAGGAAAGTTTACCTACTTTTAGGCCTCAATTAATGTTTAAAAAAAAAATGCAAATTAGGCCTCAATTAATGTTTTTTTAAAAAAAAACACGGAATGGGTCTTTTAGCCTCCGGTCCAAGGCAACCTAACCATTCTTAATTTCTCAATTTCATTTGACTCACATACATTAAGTCTCGTATTTGTATTTCAATGTATAAGACCTGTATAGCTTGTGTATTATATTGTTCAAAATAATCACAATTTCTAATTCCCTTTCATTTTCCAATAAATTATTTAAAATGAATATATTATATTAGCCAATTTCACACCATATCGTTCAAACTCCTGAATCCAAGCTGATCTGTAAATACAAAAAGGCCTTGCAAAGTTAATGGTGGCATCGCCAATTATAAGTCGGGAGCTTGAGGTTCAAGCCAAATAGCAGGGCCTGAAATAGTACAAAACCCACCCCTATAGAAATTCAATAAAAAAATCCTAAGCCTATTTTCAAAAACAAAACAACACTCAAAATACCTATAAATTACAACATTGCCACCAACTGATCCCAACCGAAGTTTCATTGAAATCCCAAACTAAATTACAACTTTGCCACTGCCTTTTGACAACAAAAATCCAAATTGAAGCTCAACCTAAGTTTCATTAAAATATCCAAACCAGATTATAAGTTTGCCACCTTTAGCAAGATGAGTCCTCTAGTAAGCTGAAAAACATTCAACATATCAGTGAAGCAAATCAAAGGAAATGGAGATCGGGAAAAAAAATTGAGATGATAAATAAATCTGAAACTCGACATTTAAAGTTTAGAAAATGAAACTCGACCTTTAAAGTTTAGAAAACAACACATGCGTGTGGTTCATTCCTGTAATACCCCGAAAAATTCAAGGTGGATTTTCCTATTTTTAGTGAAAATTAATATAATTGTGGAGAATGATTATGAGTATTTTATCAAGTGATTTTGGGATGAGTTGTAAACCTATAGTGAGTGAGTCACCTAGTCTAGCCTAAGATTCTTCTCATTCTCTTCCCCTTCATTGTATTATCACCCTCTTCTAAATGGATGACTCACCTAGTCTAATTAAGGCTCTTCAATCATGAATTTACTCTTATCCTCATCATTCATGGTATCATCCATTTCTTCCTCATTCATCTTAGTTTCGTCCTTATTCTTCTTTTATTCCTCTTCAAAAATCAAAAATTCGTCACTTCCTTGGAGCAGCCGAGAACTCAAATTTCGGAAGCTCAAATGAGAAAACTTTCTTCATAAAAGTTGTTCATTTACATGATTCCTATAACATACTCAAATTTCTGCTCAATCTGACTAGTATAGGCTCTGAAACATTGGTATGATCACAATAAGTTTACCATTTCCTGATTTCACAGCAGTATGCTAGGTTTCAGTTTGTTTCTGTCATTTCCTGTACTCAAATGACTTTGGTTCCTTCATCAAAGTTGTTTGAAATGCTGTCTATTATAGCATATCAAAATTTCAGATTGATCGGACTTCTATAGCCACCTTGGGAACGTTTAGAGTGGAACTTGTTTATAGTCTTCAACCTTAGTTCCTTCCCTCGTTTTCAGTCCAAAACACTCATTTCAAAAGCTCAAAACATTATGGTTTCTTCATGATAGTTACTCCAAATTCTCCTATTTATAACATATCCAAGATCATCCAAACGCAACCATTATAACTCTCTGAAAATTGGTATGAACAAAACTTGTTCAATTGATTATGTTGAATCTCTTGTTATAGATGTGTACTTTCTCTCAAATGGCTTGTTCCTTATCATTAAATTGCTCAAATTAGCCACTATCAGCTTAAGTAAATGATTCTTTGAAGGCTTGAAGCTCATCTTTTTATTGTCTCTTTGAGTACTAGTTTTAAACCAAGTGTGGTTAGAATGCCTCAAGTATATATATATATATTTCGAAGTGTGTTTTTGTGAAGTTCTATGTTATTTCGATGTGATTTTTGTTCCAATTTCATTTTGGGATTTTGTTACATCAAAATGAATATCTCAAGGGTTATTTCAAAGTTGGTTTTGTGCCATTTGAATTTAAATTTATTTTTGTGAAATTTCAAAGTAGAGACTTTCCTGCTGGAATTGTTTTGATTCTGCTGCATACCCTGTTTTGAATAAGTGTTTGAAAACTTCATAAACTTGGATTTTCATGAAATTTTAGTATGTTTTACTTTCTCGTATTTTCTTCAGACCTGGAAAGTTTTATCCAGTTTGGTTGTAAATTGTAATTTTGGTGATTTTTCAAAATAAAGTGTGCAAACCTGAAAAAAAAAAAAAAAAAAACATTATGCAGCCTAGTCTGTTTTGGGTTCTATTTTGACATGCTTCCTTAACCCTAATTTTTATCAAATTTTGACATCTTTAATGTTTCTAGGTCTAGTTGTGATGTGGAAAGTTTTACATTATTTTGATTTGAACTCGATATTTAGTGAATTTTCAAAGTTAACGGTTCCAACCCAAATGTTTAGCAAAACTGAAATTTTAGTTTTAAATTGATGTTTTAAATTTTCTTTATAAGTCTAGAGCCGAACCACCTAATTTTAAACATCCCAAAGAGTAGAACTATTATAGGAGGGGAATAGATTAGTTTTTCCTTAACGCTTGGTTCTATGTTTGCTTGGATGTGAGGTTAAGGGAGTAACAATCGGGTCAAACAACTTGTCAAGTGTTTTATGGGGTTTTAGGTCTACGTGCGCTAATAGGACACTCAAATTTGTTTCCTTATTTCCAATGGATTTTAATCAGTAAATTATCTCAACTAGTTGTTCTACTCTACATACTTTCGAGGACGAAACTGCACAAGGTTAAGCTAGCTAGACTTGAGGTAGGGTTTCCTGATTTCCCGATGATTGGGCTATGTCACTTTTAATCTTGGTGATTATATATAGTACTATAAATATGAATATTATTGTTGTGTTGCTCGGTGAATACTATTTGATGTTATGTGAATATTATTGTTGATGTTTCTCCGTGGATATTATTTGACGTTGAGTGAATATTATTATGCATGTGATTAAGCCTGGAATATTATTGTTATTATCCATATTATTATTCTGCAGAGATAAATGATGTTTGCCTGCATTACATATGCATCATAAAGACAGTGGTGTTTGGGGTGTGTATGTGTCGTTTGAAGTATATCTAAGGGGTGGGAGAAGGCCTTAGATATATCTAAATAAATTAAATGTGGAATATATTCAGGTGACGGGAGCAGAGCTTGAATATATTGAGGTGATGGGAGCAGGGCCTCTAATGAAAAGTGAAAGTTGAGAAATTCGTAAACAAAAAAAAAATGGGTTAAGGGACGAATGGGCACTAGTTCATATTTTAGGGTATTCGGAGCCACAGTGGTAAAACGCATGGTATGGGACATGCAGGCTTGTTGCCCTAAGGTATGATTGCATAATTTGTATATCTTGTGTTGTTTGATGCATGACACTTTGATTAACTGTGATGGCTGACTTTGAGGGGTTTGACGGTACTCTACTGGGCATTAGAATGCTCATACCCTAATAGATTGTGCAGGATTCAAAGGATTCAAGACGAAGTTTGAGGAAGCGGGTTTCAACTAAGCTGCTAGGATTTTGTTCTTGATTTGTGTAATTTATATTTATAAGTAGTCAACCGTTTGATAAGAATCTCAGTGTGTATTTTAACTACGCGCTACGGCGACTCTGATTTTGTGATGTTAAGAAAATTTGTATTATTTTGTGGCTCTATTTCTCATCATATCATGGTTGTAGGATTTTATTCTTATGACCAAGGTATTAAATATCGATAATATCTCCGATATTATCCCGATAATATCTGATTTTTGGGGGTCCGATATTTTAACAACTAACCATAGTGTTATCGTCAATATATCGATATTATCCCGATAATATCAAGAAGATATTTTCAACATTTTTATGAATGATTTGGGCAATATATCGAGATATTATCTATAATATCCCGATATGAAACCCAAAAATATTTATATACATGGTATTTGTGAAAACCATTTTACTCCTTCAACATCTTAACCACCATATCACTTATGTTTTTGTGAAAATACTAAAATATTTATATATATACATGGTTTTGTTTTGAATTCTTTTTGCAAGAAACAAATTTTCACATGAGATGAGTAGTAACTATGGTTATACTCATAACCAACCATTTCCCTACCCTTCATATCCCATTCCTGTTGGGATGGAATCAAGCGACTCATGGAAAGAATCCGAGACTCAATCTTCAAATGATTTTGCTTATGGACAACGTTAACCAATCTCGGATCCATATGGGTGGCATGTTAACAATTACATGCAAAACTATTTTGGGGATTTATCATTTGATGACTACTCTTCAAAATATACTTACTCTACACATAGAGATGATGAAGATAGTGAAAATTTTGAACCTCATAGGAACTCTATGTGGTACTAAGTCACTCATGTATCTTACCATGCAATGTATAAAGTGTAAAATATTGTAGTAATTCATTATATATAAATGATTATAGTGTGTTTAATCTTAATTACTACATATTTTCTACACTTACGGTATTTGCCAGCTCGCTATATAATCAACTTAAATCAGTTAAATCCATCATGCAATGCATTTCCTTCCAATTTTTTGTGATAAATTAATAGATAATTGACTAAATAAACATCCTGCAAAGTTTCAATAAAAATTTTCAAGTTTTTCTTACAATTTCCGTGGTTTTTATTCAATTTTTTCCGATACCGATAATATCCCGATATTTCCGTGTTTTTTGACTTCCGATATTTCCAATACCTCCGATATTTAAGACCTTGCTTATGACTATGGTATGACTCACACCATGATTCGGGAATATTCCTTATTTTCGAATCGGGTCGTGACAATTCCTGATATCGAATGCATGTAAATGCATTTGGAAATTCTGGATATGTAATGCACTAAAGATAATGTGGTAAGCCTAGCATTTTCCAATTTGACATTCTCTGAAAAAATTCTTAATTCTAACCAAGAGAAGAAAAACAAACACTAACCAGTTGACACATGGAGCAGCATCTCTAGTTTGAGACATTTCTTTGCAAAGCTCAGTACGTGCTGAACTCCAAATGTATTGACGCTCAATGCAATATCATATCTGTAAACCAAATATTATTATATAAATAATATAAGTTCTAACTGCATTTTTATTTATTTATTTATATACTTATATGCATATATAATAATTACCTTTCATCAAAATTGGTGGTTCCGGCAGAATGAACTATGATTTCAATTCTATTGTACATTTCTTCTCTCAACTTGAGCTCTTTCACTCCCAGATCATCAAAAGTTACGTCTCCTTGAACAGCCACAACTTTTTTTGCTATGAAAGAATCAAAATATGTGCCCCATTTGTCTTTGAGAACCCTGAACAACTCCTTCCCTATTATCTGAATTTATATACCTGGAAGTCATTATAGGATAAAATAAAATTACTTGGTCATTGTTATATACGTATTTATATATAAACCTGATCATGCATGCGATCTGTGGCTGACTTGGTATCCGTAGCTCTTAACAGAAGATAAAGCCTTTTCACATCTGATTGAACCCTTAGTATTTTCTCCACAAATACTACATGCATTTGTAAATTAAGTTACTATGAGAGAGAGAGAGAGAGAGAGAGAGAGAGAAAGAGAGAGATGAAATGGTACCCGTTCCAAGGAAGCCAGTGGCTCCAGTGTCTCCAGTTATCCTCTGAATTGACACTAACCTATTTGCATTGCATTGCCTGGGACAATACTTGGTAATTAAAATAAACTTAATTTAAAATAAAAGAAAAGAAAACTTTGGAGGTGTTATTTAAGTTAATCCAATCCAAGTCAATCCAAAGAGGTGTACCAAACATATCCACAAAAGGAAAGTTTACCCACTTTTCGGCCTCAATTAAAGGTTTTTATAAAATGCAAATTAGGCCTCAATTAATGTTCCTAACAACTATAGGTAGATAGTGGATAGAACAATGGTCTATTCAATGAAGTTCGGCATTTACAACCTGTTAAATGAAAGCTGGTATCTTATCTTCTGTCTTCTGCATTTATGTATCACCTGCTAACGAACCCAAAATTTAATCTTTGTTTGTTACCAATGAGAACGAGAGAGTATTCGTGACATAAAATGTTGACTTTCCTAAGGCTGCAATTGAGCGCACCATCATGTCCAATCAGAATATTTTATTATTTTGTTACATTTGACTCACATACATTAAGTCTCGTATTTATATTTGTGTAAGACCTGTATAGCTTGTAGTAATCACAATTTCTAATTCCCTTTCATTTTCCAATAAATTATTAAAAATGCATATATTATATTAGCCAATTTCACACTATATTGTTCAAACTCCTGAACCCACGTTCTGTAAATACATAAAGGCCTTGCGCAAGTTAATGGTGGCATCACTTGTATTGCATCACCAATTATAAGTCGGGAGCTTGAGGTTCAGGCCTGAAATAGTACAAAACCCACCCCTACAGAAATTCAGTGAAAAAACCCAAATCCTTCAAAAACAAAACAACACTCAAAACACTTGTAAATTACAATATTGTCACCGGCTAATCCCAACCGAAATTTCATTAAAACCCCACAACTTTGTCACTGCCTTTTCACAACAAAAACCCAAACTGAAGCTCAGCCCAAGTTTCATTAAAAGACCCAAATTTGCCACTGCCTTTAGCACACAGCCCAACAAATTCTAAACCTCCTTAAGCACATGACCCAAAGCATCCCCAACCTTCACCAGTGTCTGATTCTCTCTCCCCGACCCCTCAACTCCGACAACGTCCATAATCGCCGGCTCACTACACAAACAACCTACGTTCTTCAAACTTCAACAACCGTCGAATCTTCAAAAATAGCACAAAAGCATCACAACAAGCTACAAAGACCAACATTCAGCAAAAAAGTAGAAAATAAGAAGAAAATAACAAAGGTAAAACCTAAAAACCCTTGTACTCCGACAAAGCCTAAATCAAAGATCAAGGCATACCCATTTCTGAAAAGAAAAAATTTCAAATTTTCACAACTAATTTATGCTTAGCCCCATTTTATACTAGATTTAAACTTGTATTACTTAAATTGCCTACTGTTCTGAGTTCTAATTTCACATCAAAAACTAACAGTGTAGGATCATCTTGAATTTTTATGACATTTGCCCTGAAATATGACTTATAGTGCACTAACAGTGTACTTTATGGTATATACTATTTGTTGTCCATTTTGTAATTTAGAATTTATACAGCTATGATTCTTATCTATATTGTGATTCTTACCAATATAGAATTAGGACTCTCTACACATAATTTTTCATTCAAATGCTTCTTTCTCTACCTATGTAGCACTTCTATTACCAATCAACATCATCATATAACACTGATTTACTATTTTGCCATATTGTAATTTACAATTTACAAATATTACTATATTGTCATATTGTGATTCTTTCTCTCCTATACTATGATTCTTTCTCTGCCTTTGTTGCACTTTTATTACACAGCAACAACAAAACAATACAATATTATTGATTTCATACTTGTTTACTAGATGTTAGACACCACCCCAACAACAGAAGAAGAAGAAGTCACTCCAACACAAGAAGCAGAAGAAACCACACCAATCAAAATCAAAATCAAAATCAAAACCCAAAATCACATCAAAAACCTCAAACAAATCCAAGGAAAAAGAAACATTAGGAGACACCACACCAACAACAGAAGAAGAAGTCACTCAAACACAAGAAGCAGAAGAAAACACACCACCAACACCAAAGGCCACACCCAAAACCAAAGCCAAACCCACAACAAAACCAAGGAAAAATACCTAAAAGCAACATGCTCAAATTTGAAGCCACAACGAAGGACATAGGAGAAAACTTGAAAAAAAGTAAAGATGTTGGGAGGATGCTATCAAAGACTCCATTTTTGAAACTTACAGAGCCTTATATGAAGAAAAGGTTCACAAAAGAAGAACGTCAAAAGTCTAATAAAGACATAGTTAGATTGACAAAATACTATGACCGAAATCTTTGGCTTGCCAAATAGAGGCAAAAAGCTCCCAAGCACAACAACCTCATCAAGAATGAGCTTGGATTTTGTCAAGACACTTCACTGGAGTTGAGAAGATCACAAAAACTACAATTGATAAATGTTTGAACTTAGCATTCAAAGATAAAACGAAAGTGGGTCCAATGGATGTCACAAGACTCATAATCCTACAACTATTCATGACGATTATGGAATTTTAAAACGAAAGTGGGTCCACCCAAAGGAAACAAAGAGGAAAAGATAGAGGAAGAAGGAGAACCAAATGAAAAAGAAGATGCAACAAAAGATGGGAAAAAGCACTACAAAAAGATGTAATAACATAGGAAAATGATGAAGAAGAAGATACATAAATGAAAGAAGTTGAATATGTTGAAGATGAGGAAGCAAAAAGAGAAGGAGATGACGAAGAAACAAGCCCTGAACAACCTGATGTCATTTTATTGAATCAAGAAACTCCAAGATTGAGATCAGGCTTCATAAGAAACAAGGACATGGATGATAGAAAGATTGCTTCAAAACCAGAGGAAAAAGAAAACAAGGAAGTTAAAAGGAACATACCTTCAATGGAAGACATGTGGGGTTTACAACATTCTTGATGACATCTCCAAGCAAAGACTTGAGGAATATTGGAGATCCTCACTTCATTGGTAAGAAATCTTTATTATGTTGTAATTGAAACAAAAAAGTACACTAATTAGTACACTACTAGTACATATAAAAAATAACTGTTATTATACTTATACTGTGACAAAACTGCTATTACACTGAACTTGTAATGTGACAACACTACTACTGTAGTGATGCATTTTGGAACGGAAAGAAAGAAAGAATGTAAAGAAATGATATACAAGGGTTGATATGCGATACATAAATATCTACACAAGTAATAGATGCCTATAAAGAGCTACTTCAAATTGACGAGAATAGCAACCATGAAAAACAGTAAAATTCATGTATTTGGTGCTATATTTATGTAAAAACACTTCTAATCTATCTCTGCAATCATCTTCAATGCATTTTTGACCTGGTTACTAAAGCCTAACATATTACTGAACAACTTTTCGTAGAAATTTTTTATTGACAATGTATACAATCAAACTCATTTTGGCCTGTTTATGCCACTCCTCGAGAACATAGGAAGAGTTTGTAAAGTGTTCATACCAATCACTAATCAGAGCCACAACACACTACTTGTGTTTCACACAAATTTTTTTTTTCTAAAAAAAGGATACATGACAACTCTAATAGGCAAACCAAAAGAACTTGTGCAATAATATCATAAGAAGATAGTAGCTTTGGTAAGTAACCATTCATACACTGTTAATACATAGTATGACTGCAAAATTTTAGTAAATTTCAATGGCAATAATACATACTTGTCCATGATGCATGCAGAAGCATCAAATTGTTTCCTTTGTCTTATGACACAATGCACTGTAGAAGCATTTCGTACGGGAAGCATCACAATTACAGAATTTGATAATGGTGCAATCAGCCTCATTAGTGGAATCCAAGTTACATAAGCGTATGCCATGATCGTCATGTCGCATAGGATTTCAAACAGGTTGACAGCTGCTTGCTTTCACTTCCTTTGTATCCTTAGGGTGGGCCAACTTCAACAATCTCCAACTTGGCAAGCTAAAAATCAACTTGTGAACAATTGCTTATCCCTAGAACCCTCTGAACGTCTTGGAAATCGTTCTAGTAATTCCTAAGACCTCCAACTTTTCAAGAAACCTCTTGCCTCAACTCACCTCAAGTGTGAAGGTGCTTCACCCAAAACTAAACTTAGGTCACTGGGATTTATTGTGCAGAATCCCTCGCCAACATTCCTTACTCCTTGTCTTGATAGACCCTTTAATTATTGACATACCTTGATATGCAAACCCCATACCAACTCTTGTTCTATAGATCTGCACGCAGTCGCTAACATTTCTCCATGATTTATGAACCAATTCCTTTTTGGAATTCTTCCCTTTCATCATAACGCCCATCTAACTTTCCCACTTCTTGCTCCCAAAATCAACACGAAATGTAGTTGAATCTTCCTTGGCCTTCCTTGAACTAGAACCTCCTTGTGAAACTGTTACTTCTTCCCATCTTCTTCAACCCTTGTGTCAAGCTCAACTTGAACTGGAGTACGTTCCATCACCACGTTGATAAGAAGTTTCTCTTTGGTTACTACCTTCCCAACAACATTCTCCCCATCATCCCTTATCTTGACTTCACCTATGTGAACAACCTAGTCCTCAGACACCACATCCTCTGCACCGTTGAAATCAACCACCCTTGATGATGAATGATTAACCAAAAACCAATATTGACTAACCTCTCTTGTCCAAATTGAGTTGAGCAAACCGGAACCCTCATCGTGTTGAAATGGCTTCTTAATAGTGCGATTTCCTGCCCATTTCTCCTTGGTACAAAACACACCCAACTGAATCTTGCAATATTCTGAGTCTTTCTTGGTAGAATTTTCTACTCCACTTGTAATTGTACCCTTCAAAAACAGATAAACATTTTTAGGTTGAATCACCTGTTGTGAATTTTAGACAACCTGAAAAATGGAGATTATAAAGATTAGTCTAAACACAAATTATACTCACAAGTGCACAAGGTCAATCGTAATATAGTATGGAAAATACAAGGTCATTCTCACGAGGATTGAGTTAAACTTCCAATTAGTCTAACATAATTTACTTCAGAAAATACTTTAACTATTCTAATTATATAAACAAGAAATTAAACATGTAGCATACTCACGTAAACACAAAAGGGGTTTTTGAAAAAATGATTTAATTAACAACGAAATTAAGAGACAAAAAAAGTGGAAAGTCACGAAACACAAGGATGAGAAATTCAAATTGATAAAAGCACTTGGACAATGAATTCACCACTAGTAATCCAATCTAGCCTCTTATTCACTTACCTATTAACTAACCATTTGATGTCGCCGCTTAGTTTTCCTTTTTCATGAATTACCTATGGTATTTAGGCTAACTCGTATATTCCTACATGCAATTCGCCTATTGTATTTAGGTCAAATATCAATACATAGAAACTCATTAAGATTAGTGAAAACCTCACACAAGCATGTAAACCCTAGGAGTATGGTATTTACCCTAGACGAATTACACATCCTAATCACAAGAAGATAGCCTCAAATTAAGTATGGTATGTACTCTAACTTGCATCCGATTAACTCAGTTAAAAGTCTAGATGGTGATCAAGCATCACGATAATCAACCAAGTTATTAAGCAGAGTGATTAAGAATCCAACATCAAACGGCAATCAATAGATAGGTAAAATAAGAAAACTAGATTATCATACTAGGGCTACAGCATGCCCTAGCAAAAGAAAATTAGTTACACATAATCATAGAATTCAACATATATAAACTAAAACATAAGGAAGAAACAATAAAACATAGCCAATTGCGGTACTCTTCCGGAGTCTCCAATTTCTCTTAGTCTTTGTGTGTGTAACCCCCAAAGGAGTTGTTTCTCATGCTTAAATAAAACACCACACGTCTTTTACAGCAGACCAAAAATAAAGAAAAACCTAATTAAAACATAAATCCAAAATGGGTAAGTAATTGACTCATCTTTCTACTTGGGCTGGGATAACACGTTAGTTACTTTGCACGCACGTTTGGGGTCATTCCTCCTCCAAGAAAAATTGGAACAAATATGTAAATTGTAGGTCTTTGTCTTATCTTTCCAGCCATATATCACACGCCTTGAGAAAAAAATCAGGAACGTCTTCAAATAGTCATTCTTCCATAGCAGCACAATTTTGACGGGATTGCACCTTATGTTGACTTAACTTCAAAGACTGCTCTCATTGGCAGCTCCGAAAATTCTAGAAAAATTACACAATCATCTTCAAGATCTTAGCTTTCATCTCCAACTGGTCTTATACTAAAACTCCACCAAAAAGTCGTATTTCCGTTGAAAACAAATTACTTGCTCTGGAAAGCTGAAATTTGAGAAAATAAAGTAATAAGTCCTTTTTAAATCAAATTCTCCTACAAAAACTAAGTATACAGAGTACATAAATATGTAAATTTATGGACTTATCACCTCCCATCTCATAATCGCAACTAAAAATTTTGTGAGTAAGAGCAATACCATCATACATCGTAATCTTCACTATTTACATGCCCAAAACATCACATGTTGTTTCGTCTCCCAACAGATTCTTCCTAACCTCATTTTCTTCATATGTATCAAACCAACTTTATTTGAACACGCATGAAATGAACAATCAGAATCTAAAATCCAAAATAAAGTAGAACTCTTACCCGAAGAATTGGCCACGACTTCACCGTTACACTCATATGTAACCGTCAAAAGTTTATCACCAGTGTCACTAGAAGATATGTTGGATGCGCTTGAAGTTTCGGCATTCTTCAAATTGTTCCACTTCTCCTTCCATATTGGACAATTCTATTTCCAATGGTCCTTAGATCTACACTTGAAGCAACCATCATTGTCCTTGGATTTAGAATTCTCACCACTGTCTTTCTTGCCATCACGCTTGTTTGAGTGACCCTTCATTAGATTGTTACAATTGAATGAATATGGCCTATGGAGGGAGAGTGCCTACCCAAAGTCTATCTGCAATGGCGTCTTCCTTGTCCAATTCTAGCCCATCTGGAAATTCTTGGCTTTTGGATACCGATGCTAATGCCCATGTTCCACCTAATCTTATGAAACTCTCTGATCCTAGGGAATACAACGGTAATGAACAAGTTGGTAGGATAGGTAAAGATTCTAACTTAATGATAACTTATATTGATTCATCACAATTTCAATCCAATTCCAATTCGTTTAATTTATCTGATCTTTTACATTGGCCATATGCATCCTCTAACTTGCTATATGTCCATCAGTTTACTTTGTAAAATAATTGTTACATTCTATTTTTTTCTGATTCCTTTGTTATTAAGGACCTAAAAACAAGGATGACTCTTTTCCGCGGGAGATGCGCGGTCTTTATGCACTTCGCTTTGATCAACCAACCTTCATGCCTTTGTTTCCACTATTGTCACCAAAACTTCAGCTCAAACTTGATATTCAAGGGTAGGAGCCTAGGCCATCCAACTCCATCAATAATAAAATATTTAATTTCAGATATAATTGTGCTTATTAAGGGTTCTACAACTTCACCATTATGTCATTCGTGTCCATTGGGAACTAGTACTAAGATACCATTTAAATTATCCTTCCCCACTTCTTTTTATCAACTTCAACTTGTGCACTCGGATGTGTTGTGTTCTCCTGTTGTTTCGAAAAATTTGAAGTTCATGAAATATTTGTTAAATTTAAATAACATGCTGAGAATTTTTTTGGGAGATTCACAATTATACCCAATATAGGAGTCCAAATTATAAATAAATAAAAACCCTATATGAAATGGACTTTAGAAACACACCTAAAACTCATTTACAACATAACAAAAAGACTTTTAACTTCTTTTAAATTACAAAATTGCCATTAATTTCTTAAAACAACAACCCCAAAACCTCATAAAAAAAGCTCAAAACACTCAATAGGGCATCAAAGTAATTTAATAATCAAAATTAAATTTAATAGGGCCAGATGTCATTTTTTGAATTTTTTTTGGGTTTGTTTATATAAATTAAATGGTGTAGGGTTTATTTATAGTTTTAGTACTAAGAATGGGTATATGACTAAATATCTCAATTTTTTTTATTATATTAAATTAAGTCTCTACAATGTGATGAAGTTGGGGAATGCACAAAAACATCATTCCATCAATTTTTGGCAAATAATGGGATCCATAGTTAAAATCATTGTGTTCAAAATTATAGTAAATACCATATGGCGGTTTCTGCTTAAAGATTCACCTATGTGTGTCGCTATGATGTTTAGGGTGCCAAGAAGTATACTTAAACTTACCATATCAAATACTGATATAGGGTCCACGAGTAGACATGTCACTTTTCCTTTACAATAACTAGCAATTACGCTGTCAATGGTTCTGTAACAACCAAGATTCAACACATATGGCATTAAATTTTACACGACCAAAAATGTTGTAGTTGAGTTATATCTCCCAAAGAAATGTTTGCGAGCTTCATACCTGAAACCTTGAACCCAACCTGGAAATGGCTCTTTGTAACTACTAGTGATCACGGTCGGACGTATGATGACAATGGGTAAATGATCTTTTGATTGGCCTAAAAATATTTCTCCCATCGCCTTTGTAAATACGTAGGTGTTTGGCCATCCATACAATTTAGCCCTATCATTAAATGAAAGGATAAGTAAAAATGACATTTTTGTTGCTATAAAAATTCCGCGTTTAAAATGTCAGATTTCTAGGAACAGTATTATCTTTCTTTCTTTTGATTTTAATCAAAATTTGTGGCTTAGAATTGTCTTTGTGCAGTTAGATCAATGCTCAAAAAAACCTTTCAATGCCAATATCCTTCATTGTGGTGGTAATAACTTCTTCTGTCGCATCCTGTGCTTTTAGTTCATTCAGTTTCTCTTCCACCAAATTCTTCTCTTGCACGTTGAAATCAAATTTAGTGATCTCCTTTTCCATCTCATCCATGCAAGATGAGTCCTCTAGTATAAGTCCTGCCCTTTCACCACATACATAAGCTGAAAAACATTCAACATATCAGTGAAGCAAATCAAAGGAAATGGGGATCGGGAAAAAAATTGAGATGATAAATTATTATGAAACTCGACATTTAAAGTTTAGAAAATGGAAAGGCCATGGGAAAACAACATATGCATGTGGTCCATTCCTGATATCGAATGCATGTAAAAATAATGTGGTAAGCCTAGTATTTTCCAATTTTACATCCTCTAAAAAGATTCTTAACTCGAACCAAAAGAAGAAAAACAAACACTAACCAGTTGACACGTGGAGCAGAATCTCTAGTTTGAGACATTTCTTTGCAAAGCTCAGTACATGCTGAACTCCAAATGTATTGACGCTCAATGCAATATCATATCTGTAAACCAAATATTATTATATACATGTAAATTCTAACTACATTTTTATTTATTTATTTATTTACTTATATGCATATACAATAATTACCTTTCATCAAAATTGGTGGTTCCGGCAGAATTAAGTATGATTTCAATTCCATTGTACATTTCTTCTCTCAACTTGAGCTCTTTCACTCCCAGGTCATCAAAAGTTACGTCTCCTTGAACAGCCACAACTTTTTCTGCTATGAAAGAATCAAAATCTGTGCCCCATCTGTCTTTGAGAACCCAGAACAACTCCTTCCCTATTATCTGAATTTATATACATGAAAGTCATTATAGGATAAAATAAAATTACTTGGTCATTGTTATATACGTATTTATATATAAACCTGATCATGCATGCGATCTGTGGCTGACTTGGTATCCACAGCTCTTAACAGAAGATAAAGCCTTTTCACGTCTGGTTGAACCCTTAGTATTTTCTCCACAAATACTGCATGCATTTGTAAATTGAGTTACTATGAGAGAGAGAGAGAGAGAGAGAGAGAGAGAGAGAGAGAGAGAGAGAGAGAGAGAGAGAGAGAGAGAGATAGAGATGAAATGGTACCCGTTCCAAGGAAGCCAGTGGCTCCAGTTACTAAGATAGTCTTGTTTTGCAGATATCCTAGTATGCTCTCCAACTCCATTGTGTAAAGCTAGAGGGAAAATGTCTAGGTTGAGTAGAGATATCAGTTCTCTTGGATTCAGAGTACTTATAGAAGGAAAGTTTACCTACTTTTAGTACCCAAAAAAATATTATTAATAAGAGCCATCCATCTTAGCATTAAATTTTGGTTTTTCGTTTCCTAATTTTAGGTTTATGTTATCCTCGGAATTGACACAACCCTACTTGCATTGCATGGGACAATACTTGGCAATAAAAATAAACTTAAATTAAAAGAAAAGAAAAGAAAACTTTGGAGAAAGAGAAATCAAAAGGGAGGACTCCATGTTCATCCTGGTCCCGTAAACTTATCAATAGAATCTCAATTTTCATCACTGCTGGTGTGTTTGGGAAAGATCTGATATCTCTACACAATTTACGAATAGTATTGAAAAGTATGCTTTAGTTTCACATGATGGTCATGAAAAGCTGGATGGCCAACCATTGAATTAGTATAGCTTCTGGTTCACACTTGCAACATTTGAAAGAAGCGTCGACTAAAATCTGGAAATTATTAGTTTGCAATAGTATATTAATTTTTTGGGTACAAGTGTAAGGAATTATATTCATGACAAACATTCTTTTATAAAAAATTCATCAAGAAGAACTTTGAAATTTTATACTGACAAGTTGGTTGGGGATTTGGGGGTGGGGGGTGGGGGTTGGTTGGGGGGACGGCAGGGTAGTGGAAATTATATAGATGTATAATTCATAAAATAAGTTTATTCAAAAGATACTCATTATTGGACTTCTAGTGATTTGACCGTTTAGTTTTTAAGTCTTTTTTCATAGATCGTCTCTACAAATATATATTAAAATTACTTAATACGTAACGATTGTTTTAACCACCCGGCACAATTATTAATGCCCAATTTAATCAGCTAAAGATCTCTTCTTTGGAGTCACCAAGAAAATCTATAAGAATCACAGTCACTCAAGCCCATGATATAATTTTTATTTCTTGACCCATCAACAAATGCAAAGTTTTTAATCATAGGATAATGATGTCCCTTACTTGTATCAAACATTGTTGCTATTCTATTTTTCGATCAAGGAAAGATAACTTTATTCATTGTTGCTATTCTCTCACTTTTCCTTCCCGGTATGCCAATTTATACACATTATATTATATAATGGGCGAATAAAAAAAAAGGCAGTAAAGACACATTCTATTTCTGAACAGTAATACAATGATTGAAGCTGTTCATTATTGTTTAGATTTCTTTCTGGGATCATTCATATATGCACACACACACAAAAGCTAAATCGAAGATGATGAGTAAAAGGAGACTTGTTTCCATATTCATGAAGACCCAATTGATCTGTATCTTAACCATAGTTTGTGAAGCTGCTCACAAAACTATGGTTAAATCGGAAATTGCTTCACTCTTGTGGTACATGGGCAATTTCTGGCACACCCACTTCCCCACTGCTGCAACTTAACTCTCCCCATCCATATATCCCCTCCCTCCTCAAGCCAAGCCCATTAAAACTCACCACCAATCAAGGAATGATATATATAAATATCTCCCTTCCTCCAATCTAACAAAGTCATAGACAAGCTCCACCCAACACCGAGCCAATTAACCCACCACTGGCGCTCCCACAACCCACAACCTACATCCCCACCCAAACCATACCCACCCTCCATGCGATGGCTTCTGCCCCTCACTCTATTTCATGTCCTCGATTTTGTTGACGAAAAAAAAACATATATTTCATCCTAGGAAAGAGGGGTTGGGACTAGGTGGGATGGTGAGGGTGAGGAAGGCTTGGTGGTGGTTGTGGGTTGTGTGTGTTTTGGTGGGGTTGGGTTGGCGAGGTTGTGGCTACTGTAGCGAGGATAGGAAAAATATTTTTTAGTTTTTATTTTCATTTTTATTTTTTGGTTGAAATGAATATTCAGATGGTGGAAATTAAAATTAATACAAAAGTACTATTTTGCCGTTACATTTAACAGAAAAGATGACAAAATTGACGGCATAACCATTTAAACTAATGAATCTGAAGTTGAAAGACCACGGGTACGATTTTGGAAATTGAGGGACCAAAATGGGAATCAGGTCAAAATTCATGGACCATTAGACCTAAAAACCCTTTCATTTTTATTGTACGCACCTTTTTTTTCATTCGATCATACATTATTGAAGTCCAACATTAGCCGGTCATTTAGAAAACCATATCCTAGGATTAGTTTGAGTGTTTTCTTCAAACTCTCTTCCACAAATATAAATAAATAAATAAATATTGAAGGAGAATGGATATGGTTATAACTGCCAAAAAATTAATGAAGAATATACATGTATATATTCTATATATATAGTAAAAGGCAGAGAATGGTAAAACATTCAAAATACCATAAAATGCCTTTGATTAATGCAAATATTAAGAATTGAAATTATTAATTAAATGAGGATAATATGGTAAATTCACACTTTTTCATATTAAAAAAAATTAAAATTAAAAGAAAAATCAAATAATGGATCCAATTTTTATAGAACACAACTACCCATTATCTTTTTTAATTCTAAAATAAAATAAATAATTTTAAAAAACCAATTGGATCACGCGGGTGCCAAGGGGCTAGTACATATGATGCTTCTCCAATACAACTGTCCACGTCCTCTTCTCTAGTAATCATTTATGAGTGAGAAAGAGACTAACAGCGTTTAGCTCAACGCCATGTAGAAACTTCAATATGAATATTGTGTACAAGTACAATATGCGTGAACCTCTCCATTATCGTTTCAACATAACATGTTTCTGGAGGCCAGGTATGTGTGTGCGCATAATGTAGTCTTCCCAATCAATGCATTTTGGATCAAAATTGAAAGTTTCCGATTCGACGAAACTCTCCCTTGTTATCCTTCGCAGATCCTCGGCATTGTTGTCATCAAAGCTGCATTAACTTAAATGCATTATTACACTGATAAAAGTACTTATGTTTAATTGACAGCCAAAATAATGCATACGTACATGCCCTTGAATAGCATATAAGGCTCGTATAGCTCTACCAAGCGCATCACCAATTTGAGTTTTTGATTATAGTTGACATACAGATCTTGGAAATATTCGCCAAATGCTTTGTTCACGAACTTTAAACCCTTCAAACAAGAATTAAAGTAATATATATGAATATACATATACATATATACGTATGCAATTTGTAATTACTGTTAATGGTGGAAATTACAAACCTCCAAAGGTAGCATGAAGCGAATTTGCATATACATGCGAAAAGTAGCCATAGTCTTGAATATTTTACCCTTGCCAACCTTGACAGGCTTTCCATCCTTGTCAATCCATGGATTTTTTGTGAAGTATCGGAAGATAAAACTGTGAATATTAAGGAAATTGATAGGATTTCTCAAAGAGCTTCCCACATGGTAAATGATACTGGACGATTTATTTGCATTTGCCACCATTGCTACAGTTATTGAATTTACCACCATATCAACAGGAACCTGCATAATTTCAAAATCAATAGTTTGGATTGTAAAATTGCATTGTGAAGTAAGCTCAAAAGAATACTAAGTACAATATCGCGCTTAAATATTTTCCTTGTGTGCTTGTACCTATGAGTATTTGGAGAACCATGAAGTTTACTTGAACTTACCATATCAAATACTGACATAGGATCCACAAGCAAACATGTCACCTTTCCTTTACAATAACCAGCAATTACGCTATCAATGGTTCTGCAACAACAACAACAAAGATTGCACATATGTTGAAATTTAGTTATACCATTAAATTTGTCTGAATCTGCACAGAGACCTATATTAGTGCACAAGATTAGCCTTTTCTTTACCCCAAAAAAAAAAAAAAATTGTAGCCTTTTGTTTTCTTTCCTAGTCCCCAGTGAAAAATTGAAAATTTTGGAAAAAATATAATTAACCACTGATCTATTGTATTAGTTCCAGTGTCTCATAATAAGCTTATAATTTTGTTAACAAACAAACTGATGAGTTATGCGTGTTTTCTGAGTAAAATCTAGTCAAATTTTACAGTGCAAGCTTCATACCTGAAACCTTGGACCCAACCTGGAAATGGCTCTTTGTAAGTACTGGTGACTACAGTCGGACGTATGATGACGATGGATAGATTATCTTTTGAGTGTCTTAGAAGTATTTCTCCCATCGCCTTTGTGAATACGTACGTGTTTGGCCATCCATACAATTTAGCCCTGAAAGAATATAAGAAATAATAATGAGAAAATTCTGTAAAGATATTAGTGAAAAGCCCCAGAGAAAAATAGACCAACAATTTCACACTGCAAAAAAATTATTTTGGCACTCCTTTTATCTCAATTCAATGAATGAATCGGTAGAGCTAGAGAACTGCAGAAATAACTTCTCTTTTTTTTTTTTTTTTTGACTTATTGATAAAATTTGAAGAAAAATAAGTCCGAAACTAAGAATCACACTTGTGGTTTTATAGGGCACAGTTGGATGGATGCTCGAAAAAACCTTTCAATGCCAAAATCCTTCATCGTGGTTGTAATAACTTCTTCTGTCGCATTTTGCGCTTTTAGTTCATTCAGTTTCTGTTCCACCAAATTCTTCTCTTGCACTTTGAAATCAAATTTTGTGATCTCCTTTTCCATCTCATCCATGCAAGATGAGTCCTCTAGTATAAGTCCTTCCCTTTCACCACATACGTAAGCTGAAAAACAATCAACATATCAGTGAAGCAAATCAAACGAAATTGAGACCAGGAAAAAACATTCTGAGATGATAAATAAAGATGAAACTTAGAAAAGAAAAAAAAAACATGCTGCGGACGCTGTAATAGTACATAACTCTTCTCCTCTCCTTTTTTGACAAGAAATTTGAGCATATAAAGTTTAGGATATGGAACGGCTATATATATATACTGTATGGTAGCCTTGTAGGCCATGGGAAACCAAGAGAAGAAAAACAAACACTAACCAGTTGACACGTGGAGCAGCATCTCTAGCTTTAGACATTTCTTTGCAAAGCTCAGTACGTGTTGAACTCCAAATGTATTGACACTTAGTGCAATATCATATCTGCAAACCAAATTTATGGTAAATTGTAATTACACGTTCTTTTGAGTAGTTTTGGGTAACATATAGGGATCTGCAACTGACACTTCGAAATAATTATCACGCGTACTCGTCTTTACTATTTATATGCATATATTATATAACAGCTATATACCTTTCATCAAAATTTGTGGTTCCTGCAGAGTTAAGTATGATTTCAATGTCAGTGCACATTTCTTCTCTCAACTTGAACTCTTTCACTCCTAGGTCATCAAAAGTTACGTCTCCTGGCACAGCCACAACTTTTTTTGCTATGAAAGAATCAAACTCCGCACCCCATTTCTCTCTAAGAACGCTAAACAACTCCTTCCTTATTATCTTAATATATATAAAAATAAGTAAACATTAATAAAATGTACGTCATTACAAGATACATTAAAATTATTTGGCTATTATGAAATACTTATTTATATATAAACCTGATTATGCATGCGATCTGTGGCTGACTTGGTGTCCGAAGCTCTTAAAAGAAGATAAAGCTTTTTCACATCTGGTTGAACCCTTAGTATTTTCTCCACAAATACTGCATGTGCATTTGTAAATTAAGTTACTATTTGAGAGAGAGAGAGAGAGAGAGAGAGAGAGAGAGAGAGAGAGAGAGAGAGAGAGAGATGGAATTAATGTACCCATTCCAAGGAAGCCAGTGGCTCCGGTTACTAAGATGGTCTTGTTCTGCAAATATCCTAGTATGCTCTTCAACTCCATTGTGAAAATCTGAAGGATAGGTTGAGTAATATCAGAGTGCATATATATATAGAAAGTCTTGCCTACTTATAAAGGTTGAACTTTTTCTTTTCCTTTTTTAGTTTTTTTTTTCTTGAGAATGACTTTAACCTACATGCATGAGCCATGTGGTTGGGTTTCTGTTTGTTGTTTACCGTCCCTATAATTTATAACTATTAGTAGATTAATGCAGGTGAGCTAGCCGTAAGGTATGCCTTAAACATGAGAGAAAATGAGGGAAGCATACATTATTCATCCAACATATCTTTTGAGATGCACTATTGCTAAGAACACATTGAATACGCACACAGTGGGTAGATAGTAGATGGAGCAGACTGATGTAGACATATGGTTTCTCTTCACATGGGTGGGAGATAGGCATTATTAATAGGCAAAAACTAATTTTGCTTCCTCTAGTTTGTTATATTTTTCACTGTCGACTATGTTGTTTTAATTTTGTTAATTTTACTCTTGTAATTTGATGTCCTCTCAAATCAAGGATATGTCCAAATTTTCATCCAATTCTGTTATTAGGTAAGTACATGTCACTGACGTGGAGGTGTATATTTTGGATGGCATTGGAAAGAATTTGATAGAATTTGTAAAGTGTCCTTAAATTGCAAGGAATTTGAAACTACATAAAATTAACAGAATTGAAACTACGGAGACCAAAGTGATAAAATGGACAAACTACATAGACGAATAATGACATTTTGCTTTATATTAACCACAAAGAAGTCTCACCAAGAAACAACGGGTGCAAAAGGGGTTATAATTCAAATGGTGAATAACATTTTATGTATGAACAAAAATTTTGTTTCTTGTTTTAGCAGAATTTTTTTTTTTTTTTAAACATAGTTGAAAGGTTAAAATGACCATTTTGATAGAGGTCAGCTAATTTCGATAAAGGAAGCTTCAACATGCTAGTTATGGAGTTGTAGAGTGGACCAGTGTTCACTTCGTAAGCTAACCTGGTGCATCGTAAAAGGAAAATACTTGGCTTCTTATATGTGAAAACTATTATTCTTTAAAGACAAATCACAATCTGACATGCATCCATAAATTTTTATTTTTGTAATTTTGATGCATTTTTCTTAATAAGCAAATAACAGTTTGATATATATGTATAAAATTTTCTTTTTATAACATTAATAAATTATTATTTTTTATATGGAGTGAGTGAGATGTCTAACAATGAATAATTTTTTCTTTTTCTTTTTTCAGCACAGCCGCCCATTGTCTTAAATATCACTTGTTTCAAGAAAAAAGAAAAAAGAGCGACACCGACCATACACATGCAAGTCGTCGCGTCAGGCGTCCATCATGAAACTTGATTTGGCAAACTATGAACGTGTGGGGTAGTGACACCCACGTAGGCGACGTATGTGTACAGTGTACCTAACAAAAATTCAAAGACAAAAAAGACGCATTAAGTGTTGAGCAACGCAACCTTTTCCCCACCAAACATTACTTATCCAATTTGGAGGTAGCCTGCTGACATAATCGGATACATGTCGACGTCAGCTCCTAACGACCCACGCATTTGCAACAAATGTTAGGTTTGAACTTCGAACAACCCTCGATTTAAGAATCATGAAGGGCCATACTTCGGAAGGGGGATGGGTGGTGCCACTTGGGTTCAAACATAACATCACTGTTCTGCAGATTATGGACCCGTTACATTTATATATAAAAAATGCATTTGAAACTATGTCAACAACAAAACGTACCCGATAATATCACTGCAGTTAATATATCAACAACAAAATGTACCCGATAATATCACTGCTGTTAACATGTCATGTTAACGGCAAAATGTACTGACACTTTACCCATGCATTATCAATAATAGTGCTATCCGCGGTGCTGACACTTTGTGAGAGCCTGTTATAGCTATCAGACAATTTATGTGCTACACCAAGAGCCAAACCCGGGTAATGCAGAGCCAGTGCAAACAGTACTAGGCAGAAGAAAGATTTAGCTGGAAAGGAGATGGGGACCTCTCTTTTCTTTTACCTGTCACAACTGTGGTTTTCTCATTGTGACTGGCAACAAACTCTGCCGTACAAGAGTTTAGTGATTCAAGGTTCCTGCACACACCGCCATTTTGAGATGTTTCCAAATTATGTGAGACTTCACCAGAAGCTTTAGAAACACTTGGCCGGGTAATGCAGAGCCAGGTTCTTGCAGGCTCCTGACAGCTGTCATCTGCTACAGACACATGCCAGGATCCAATTTCTGATTCCTGAAAAAGATTGGCACCTCAATACTCTATAGTATAAAGTAAAAGGGATCAGCTTCACACTAACACTAATCACCACTAAGAATTTATGCACTTATAGGCCTCGCTCTGCCTTCGAACATTTAAAACAATCCCGAACTCGTGAAGATTATCATTTTATTACACAACTAATTTTTATGTAAAGAACATTTGAATGAAACATTAAGCACTCAAAAGGCAAACTAATACAGAATTTTACCATTCAGGCGACATTTTAGAGGCAACTTAGGGATCATAGACATCTATAACAAAGTTCAAGCCCGGCAAAGTTCACTTAAACCAAGGGGCCATTTTAGCTTTAGTTTTAAACCATAATATAGTTTACTAATTTGGTAGAAAGAAATACAATTTCATCTAATTAGCATAAGGCCAAAGACCAAAATGAGTACCCAATTTTACAAAAATATCATTAAAAAATATCAAAATTACACACAATGTCATTCCTTCTAAGGCAAGCATACTATGCCACATGTCCACATCCAGCCAACCACCACCGCCGGCCAACCACCTGCCTCCGGCCACCTCCGACTAGCCGCCGCCGGCCACCTTCGACCAACCGCCGTTGCCCCTTATTCACTTAAAAAAAAAACAAAAAGATTTTGTGTCATTAAAGGGACTCGAACCTTGACCCTCAAAGGAAGAGGGCTCACTCACAAACAACTACACCAAACTTGATTTTGTAATATTTATTCAATTATACAATATTTATATAAACGATCAACGGTTTTAAAAATTGAAAAAAAAATCATTTCACCACATATTCACATAAAAACTGCAAATAAAAGCAGAAACTGAAACAAAAATACAATGTAGATATCAATTATATATATATATATAAATAAAATAAAATTTATAGAAGCAAAATGGAGGAACCAAGATGAAAGTACTAAAATGGAAACTGCGATGCAGAAACAGAAACTGCAATGCAGAAATAGAAACTGCGATGCAGAAACAGAAACTGCAATACAAAAATAGACACTGAAATGCTGAGCCTGGGCAAAAATGCTCAGCTCTAAAGTTAAACAAAACAAAACAATAGTTTTTTTTTATTCAAAACATGTTGGGAGAGAGGGAATCAGACTGAAAACCACCTAGAATGTAAAATAGGTTATTCATGTTTCTGTTTTTTGCATTGCACATTCCGTTTTCTGCATTGCAGTTTCCGTTTTCTGCAATACCGACGCATCTTCTACAGTTCTCACGAGTGAGAGAAATGCATTAATAAATGCAGAAGGCACACAGTACTAAAACTACTAAAACTAATATCAAAACACAGAGGCAGTTTATGACAAAACATATGCTCAAATTTGAATACAAACCAAAAGAAAACCATGTTCAGAGGTGCAATAGAAAAAACCTAGATTAAGCGCTCCACTGATGATTGTTGACTCATCATGCGTGAGTTCACCTCCCTTACCAGCCTAAAATGGACAGAAAAAGCAAGCCAAAGAAAATAGAAAACCAATAGAATTGGTAAAACTGTTGTGGAATTTTCAGCAGCCATTCACAAATCACAAAGCCTGATATAACCCCAAGAAGTAGTTGTATCATTTATTACTACCACTGTTGTGCAACAAACGAAAGAGCTTTCACCAAAATTAGTAGTCATGAACAAAATCATGGCAAATGCAAGCAGTGGCATGTCATAAATACTTCCAACCTAAGCAGCTTACCTCTTTGCCATGAATAGAGACTAGGGCTTTCAACTGTGCTCGCCTAAACAAATCATCACTATGACCAAGTACAGCATCCAGAACCTGAAACCATGGGTTAAATTAAAAGCTATAATAGCAATATATGAATCTGAAACATATCGAACTTCACTCCTTATTCTGTTTTTCTGAATCAGGAAACATACTTTTTCATCCAAATATGGAAATGATCATGAATATAGTATTGAAACACCATTTTAGTCATCTCAGTGTTGTTGATGCAATATCTTAAATGTCTAATAACCCCAAAAACAATTAATTAAAAAACTTGAAGAGAAAATTGAAATTCGACGATGCAGTACAAGGATATAAGCATTACCTTGGCAAATGGGTACGCAATTGGATAACAGATGCACATCAAAATGCGAACAAGCCAAACGAAATTGGCACCAACAGAAAGTCCATATCAGCATCATCGTTGTCGTCGTCCGAATCTAACACTAGGTCCCTCGCACCGTTCCACATCAGCATCATCGTTGTCGTCGTCCGAGCTAGGCAACTAGGGTTTTGGTGTTCGGTGATAGCATAGCACCGTCGAGAAAGCATAGGTAGGAGGAAGGTCGGAGCTGGCTTGGGGTGCGACGCCGGTCAAAACTTGACCGGTCCGGTGGCTGGGTGGCCGACGTGACAGTGGCTGGGGGGTTTTGTCGGTGTCGGTCGAAACAGAGGGGAGGAGAGAGAGATCTGAGAAACTAACGAATTTGGGTTAGGTTTTTAAATGAAAAGGATATAATTGTCTTTTTAATGACTAATGTAAGGTGGGTCAACAAATCTGGTCTTCCTCTTTGGCCTAATCCAAAATAACAATTCTTTTCTAGGTATTAAAACCCAAACCAAAATATCAAATGTCTTAAATACTAATAAGTAAAGTTATCTATGTCTAATACCTAATTTTCCTTATTATCTAACTGATGCTCAATAGAAGACTAAACGAACTTTACCAAAAGAACTATTTCCTTCCAGCTTGAGCACAAAGACATGGTTGTCATCACAACTTTCACATTAGCATGACAGAAAGATTATGATCACAGAAATAGACACCTAGAAGCATTATATCCAACGAAAGATAAACTCTATAAATGTATTCCAAGCAACATGCATATGAATCACCCAAGTTTCAGATTGCCTTTGACAAAAGTATATCGAACCTGCACAACAGGATGCATGAGAACTTATAGCATAAAAGATAGGTGTGCATGGATCAATTTCACATTTGAAGCAACCACAAGACCACTCAATCAGGTTTCAAAAAAAATTAAAATCAATAGAAACCATCCAACATATCACAAAACCAATTTGCAGAGACATCTGGTGGTATTGATTTTGTTGATTTTATGGCGGAATGGAACTTTTCTTTTTAATATAAGGAGTGATTCTTTTCTACAAAAGGTTTAATACAAGTTTCATTATTTTCCATTGACAATAAATATCCAATGCAATAACAAGGATTTTCCCTTGTTATCATCCTTTGAGATTGAATAAAAATATGGTAATGTAGAATATGGGGAGCACAAAAACTCTGGCTAGAGACGGAAATAAAAAGGAAAAAACATCTCTGCATGTTTTCTAGAGAGGAAGAGTTGCAGGCAAAGAGATAGTCAGAGGTAACAGAAAAACTTGAAAGAGAACTATTTGGAGTTGCTTTTAGTTTTTGGTTTTCACTTTAGGTGCCATTCCATATACATTTTGTCACTCCATCTCTCCCCTTACCTCCTCCCTTCTTTGTCCGAGCATTTCCTCTCTACCTTTTACTAAAAAATAAAAACTGAAATCCAAAATACAATAAAAAGTTCAATTTCTGAGAGGCCGCCTTGACACTTAGACCTTGAGCCTCACCTTATCATCTCTAAACCAAACTCTTCAGGCATGCACCCCTATTAAATAAACTCCACTCAACTTTATTTTGAGTGATTTGACTCATCAACAGGGTCCATCTACACGGCCCGTTTATACTTTGTGTTAGAATGTCATGTGATTTTAGGATTCGTCTAATGCACCAGTTAACGCTAACTCACTCATTTAGTCTTGGGTGTTTCATGTCAATACAACAGAAGCAATCGACAAGTTTGACAATTTGGATTAGAACTGCAACTGGAAAATCTTCCTTCTGCTGAAATGAACTGACAGCCACTGTTTCTCTATATAAGAAAGTAAAAAGGGGTGCTATTCTTACTAGCTTACTCAAGTCATAGAATCAACCGATCCGATTGGTTCGGTCAAGTCATAGAATCAACCTGATCCGATTGGTTCAGATCTCAAGCCTCTGAATTTATAAATGGTGCATTTATGTGCATTTGGGTTAATCTAAACCATTACAACAATCCAATGGTTAGAGTTGTTGCCACATGGGCTACCTTGATTACCTTCAGTGTTGGAAATAAAAATGCATTAAAATCAAGGAAGCCCATGTGGCAATAAGTCTAACCATTTGACTGTTGTAATGGTTTAGATTAAACCAAATGCACATAAATGCACCATTCGTAAATGCCGAGGCTCGGAATCCAATTGGTTCAGATGGGTAAGGAAGGTTAGACACTCCTAAGACTTCTGAATGAATACAAGTGCCAGCACTGAAAATGAAAAAGCTCAAACTATGAAGTCATGATAGAGATGGACATACAGTTTTTGATAGAACTAAAAATATGACAGCAATACAAAGAGTTTCATATCATCATGCAAAACCACATGAACTCTTCCATATTAGGAAATAACTATTTTCTAGGTTTTAAAATGTAATTAAAAAGAGGATAGCATCTATACTGATATGTTGGATGAGATTGTAAAAGAGCAGAACGAAATAAAACTACGAAAAAACCAATAAATAAGTTTAGAACATATGAAATAATATGTTCAATGAGGTTGTCCAAGAACACATACTTGGTGTCTGTCTTTCCACTTAAGAAAGAAGCTGCTTCCTAGGAGTTCAAAAATGTGATCTCGCATTTCATCATTTGTAACGAGCAAGCACTTGAGCTTCACAGCAGCATAGAGCCAATACCTGAGTCATATCAAAGAATTAATTTGTGTATTCCAAGCATAATAGTAGTGATGTTTAAAGTGATGAATACACAGGCCACTGGAGGGAGAAATGGTACTTCATAAATACATGTTCTTTTTCTCAAAATATTCCATGTACATGTTTCTTTCTTCTTTTTTTAAGAGAGCACTTAAACGGGGAATGTTGTTGGTGTTGGTGTTGCTGTTTTGAGCTACCAAAGTCTGGAGAGAGAGAGAGAGAGAGAGAGAGAGAAACTTTCAACCAAAAGCTTGCACAATCAGTGGAGCTGATATAGTTCATCAACATAAATGTAGGAAACAAGTAATAACATTTGGTAAGAAATGGATCGCAGGCTCATACCAATCGTCGTTGGAACCACTTGGTGTGGCATAAAGAATGCCTTTATCCATCCACTCCTCAATTAGTTTTCTGTGGGAAGGATATTCCACAAGTCCCCGGAAACGTCTATTATGCATGACAACAAGTGGCCATTTCTCTCCACTCTTATTATACAATTCTTTCACAACAGCGTCAAGCTGCTCTATATAGAACAGAAATATAAGTCATGATTAAACGTGACTAAAGGGCCTATCAAATAAAAGTAGAAATTGACAAAATAAGAGAGCAACAATCATCTTCAGATGTACAACCTGAGAAAGACTGAATCCACCATCTGCAAAATTCTGCTGGTAGAGCCCAATATTAGCTCCATCCACTATAGCTTCATAGTCAGCATGTTTGTCCAGCCAATCCTTTATTAAGACATCGGGAAAATAAGAATTACAATATGTTTGCAAAGTAACGTTGATCCAAATATAATCAAATTGAACACATAAAACATTGGATTTGCTACTTTAATCTTCTTCATAGCCTCAACAACTCTAAATCGCCTCATTAATTCTGATTTCTGTCATTTCAAGGCAAAACAAATGTGCAAGACTAAATGCCAATGCAATCAAAAATTAAAGAAACACCACCACAGATTATGCAGCAGTATCTTGATTGGCAATCAGGCCCACATTAAAGTTTATAACCAGACGAAGAAAAAATTGAAAACTCAGCCCAATTGATCTGGTGGGACCATGGTAAAGCAGGCTCAAGCTGGGAGTTCAAATAATACCCAGCCCACAGGAATGAATAAATGCTTCAGAGAGTTTCAACAAAAGGAGTCACATAAGTCTAGAGGTCTAGAAGCTTCAAATAATTATAAACTTTGCTGTACCTAGGAAAGGGTCATCCTTGGGAGCTTAGGAAGTTAGTTGGGGCAACAAAAGAGGTCTAATTAATGTTATGACTTTGAGTAATGTGTGGAAGGCTACTAGTCATCGTTACACCTGATGTGAGTCTGTCATTTTGGGGTAATGAAAAGTACTACGAAAATCACATAAACCCTGTTATACATTTACAAGTATAGTAAATCTATGAATCTACCACTAATATGACAACCTAACAAACAGGAAAGCATCCCAGTTCATATTATTAAAATCCCAACTTATCTATCAGAAATAAGAATGTCCTTATACATTGAGGGGAACCAGCATCAAAATATAACATGTTCATCCATATCTGCTGAAATCTTGAACTCTGATCTCAGTTCCTCAAATTTGAAACCATGAAATTCACTATCCCGTTACCAGCACCCCAAACAAAAACAGAACATTCGCATTATAAATCTAAAAACAAATGTGATACTATAGTCTCTGTCCATTAGATAAATTCAAATTGGAAAAACAAAAACACGGCAAATTTGACTAATCAAAATATTTGGCTCACCTGGAACTCACTGAAATTTGACTTAACCTCCCGTTCCATTCCAAAGCAGCAACCGACTCCGCAAACCTCTGGGTCTCCCCACAATCAATGTCAACACAAACCAAACGCTCACCACAAGAGCAACACTGGCTGCTGCTCATATCCGCATTGGCTCTCCTCACATCCCAAACCCCCTTCCCTATCCATCCCTGCCCATGCCACCCTCCTCCATTCCTCAAAACCGCCTCTTTCACCCCACCCGAATCCCAATTCGCTTCACCCAGCTCACAAGCCACTCCACCCAACTCAATGATCTTAGCCGTTGATTCCCCAACACACCTCACTACATTCCTCAACTTATGCAAATAACCATAAACCCTCTCCCCATTCCCTGTCTCCGCACTCACCTTCAGCAACGCCGCAATCTCCGGCTCCTCCAAGCTCACCCCCACCATACCCATATGCTCCTCCACCTCATACGCCTTCTCCGCCTCCAATTTCTCACAAAAGCAAAACAGCGCCGGGTCACACGTGCGCAACCTCGGCAACACATTATACTTATCCATACCCTTCACCAGGCCAAATGCGTGATCGCCGTCCGCTTTGGCGGCGGCGAGCGGGCCACGGCGGTAATCGTGGCCTCGTTCGGAAGGGTTCCGATAGACAACATTTGGTCGAAGACGCGGAAGCCATTGTCCAAAGCCAATTGCTTCAGAGAGGGGTTCTGCTGAAATGAACTGACAGCTAGGGATGGCAATTTTCCCGCTGGTAAGGGTCTTCGCGAGAGTACAGGGATGGGTATGGGGAATTTTTTGGGTATGGTGTTCGGGTAAGGGCGGGGATGATATTTTAATCCCCAACCCGAACCCTCCCCATTTAGAATATATATTAATTTTTTGATGAGGTATATATATATATACTATTAAAGTGATTGTACTAGCTAAGTTTTATATTTTATATTATTATATTATATACTTATATAATTTATACAAATCTTAAGCCACACTATTTATTTATTTAGTTAACTTCCAATACATATATAAACATTCTTATATTGTCTTATAAGTAAGGTATTAAATATCGATATTATCGGCGATATTATCCCGATAATATCTGGTTTTTGGGGGGCCGATATTTTAGCAACTAACCATGGTGTTATCGTTAATATATCGATATTATCCCGATATTATCCTGATAATATCAGGGAGATAACTTCAACATTTTTATGAATGATTTGGGCAATATATCGAGATATTATCGATAATATCCCGATACGAAATCCAAAAAATACATGAATTTTTTTGAAAAGCCTCCCATGTTGCACATAGAGGGATTCGAACCCCTCCCATTTTACTCATTCAACACCTTAACCACCATATCACTTATGTTTTTGTGAAGTCAAGAAGATGACTCGTAGAGAAAGAGGCAAGAAGACTTTGTCAAGTCAAGAAGATGACTTGTTATCTATAACTTCGGACTCTGTTGGAGTAGGAAGTAGTAACTATGGTTATACTCATAACCAACGATTTCATTACCCTTCATATCTCATTTCTGTTGGGATGGAATCAAGCGACTCATGGAAAGAATCCGAGACTCAATATTCAAATGATTTTGCTTATGGACAACGTCAACCAATCTCGGATCCATATGGGTGGCATGTTAACAATTACATGCAAAACTATTTTGGGGATTTATCATTTGATAACTACTCTTCAAAATATACTTACTCTACACATAGAGATGATGAAGATAGTGAAAATTTTGAACCTCATAGGAACTCTATGTGGTACTAAGTCACTCATGTATCTTACCATGCAATGTATAAAGTGTAAAATATTGTAGTAATTCATTATATATAAATGATTATGGTGTGTTTAATATTCTTTCATTAATTACTACATATTTTCTACACTTACAGTGTTTGCCAGCTCGCCATATAATCAACTTAAATCAGTTAAATCCATCATGCAATGCATTTCCTTCCAATTTTTTGTGATAAACTAATAGATAATTGACTAAATAAACATCCTGCAAAGTTTCAATAAAATTTCCAAGTTTTTCTTACAATTTCCGTGGTTTTTATTCAATTTTTACCGATACCGATAATATCCCGATATTTCCATCGATATTTCCGTGTTTTTGGACTTCCGATATTTCCGATATCACCGATATTTTAGACTTTGCTTATAAGTATATATTATATATATTTATTATCCTAAATTAATACTTTTTTTTTCAACAAAGTAATTATATATTGGTTTTTTCTTCCGTAAAGGGGCGGGTCGGGGAACCCATTCCCCAACAAAGGTGGGAATGGGGAATGCCCGATATGAATATTGTGGGTATGAATGCGGGGATGGGGGAAAAAAGCTTAACGGGGATGGGGATGGGAATGCCATACCCACCCCCGATTTGACCCATTGCCATCCCTACTGACAGCCACTGTTTCTCTATATAAGAAAGTAAAAAGGGGTGCTATTCTTACTAGCTTACTCAAGTCATAGAACCAACCTGATCCGATTGGTTCGGATCTCAAGCCTCTGAATTTACAAATGGTGCATTTATAAATAAATAAATAAAAAGCCTCTCGCAGGCGCGAAAGCACGTGCGAAAATGCTAGTATCTATATAAAGAGCCAAAGTTAGAGAATGGTGAAACATTCAAAATACCAAAAAATGCCATTGGTTAATACAAACATTAAGAATTGAAATTATTAATTAAATGAAGATAATATGGTAAATTCACACTTTTTTATATTAAAAAAAATTTAAATTAAAAACAAATTCAGATAATGGGCCCTATTTTTATGGAACACAACTACCCATTATCTTTTTTTATTCTAAAATAAAATAAATAATTTAAAAAAACCAATTGGCACACACATGTGCCAAGGGATGATGCTTCTTCAATACAACTGTCCACGTCCTCTTATCTAGTAATCATTTTTGAGTGAGAAAGAGACTAACAGTGTTTAGCTCAACCCCATGTAGAAACTTCAATATGAATATTGTGTACAAGTACAATGCGTGAACCTCTCCATTATCGTTTCAACATAACATGTTTCTGGAGGCCAGGTATGTGTGTGTGCATAATGTAGTCTTCCCAATCAATCCATTTTGGATCAAAATTGAAAGTTTCCGATTCGACGAAACTCTCCCTTGTTATCCTTCGCAGATCCTCAGCATTGTTGTCATCAAAGCTGCATTAAATCAAAGTAATTAACTTAAATGCATTATTACACTGATAAAAGTACTTATGTTTAATTGACAGCCAAAATAATGCATACGTACATGCCCTTGAATAGCATATAGGGCTCGTATAGCTCTACCAAGCGCATCACCAATTTGAGTTTTTGATTATAGTTGACATACAGATCTTGGAAATATTCGCCAAATACTTTGTTCACGAACTTTAAACCCTTCAAATAAGAATTAAAGTAACATATATGAACTGTACATATACAGTCCCGATCAGAATTTACATCCAACAGTGAGTGACCACAAATCTCTTGGACCCTTGTAGTCCAAGAGATCAGAACTGTACATATACATATATACGTATGTAATTTGTAATTACTGTTAATGGTGGAAATTACAAACCTCCAAAGGTAGCATGAAGCGAATTTGCATATACATGCGAAAAGTAGCCATAGTCTTGAAGAATTGAAGCTTGCCAACCTTGACAGGCTTTCCATCCTTGTCAATCCATGGATTTTTTGTGAAGTATCGGAAGATAAAACTGTGAATATTAAGGAAATTGATAGGATTTCTCAAAGAGCTTCCCACATGGTAAATGATACTAGACGATTTATTTGCATTTGCCACCATTGCTACAGTTATTGAATTTACCACCATATCAACAGGAACCTGCATAATTTCAAAATCAATAGTTTGGATTGTAAAATTACACTGTGAAGTAAGCTCAAAAGAATAGTAAGTACGATATCGAGCGTTGTGACTTAAATATTTTCCGTTGTGTGCTTGTAGCTATGAGTATTTGGAGAACCATGAAGTTTACTTGAACTTACCATATCAAATACTGACATAGGATCCACAAGCAAACATGTCACCTTTCCTTTACAATAACCAGCAATTACGCTATCAATGGTTCTGCAACAACAACAACAAAGATTGCACATATGTTGAAATTTAGTTATACCATTAAATTTGTCTGAATCTGCGCAGAGACCTATATTAGTACACAAGATTAGCCTTTTCTTTACCCGAAAAAAAAAAAACAAAATTAGTAGCCTTTTGTTTTCTTTCCCAGTCCCCAATGAAAAATTGAAAATTTTGGAAAAAATATAATTAACCACTGATCTATTTTATTAGTTCCAGTGTCTCATAATAAGCTTATAATTTTGTTAACAAACAAACTGAGTTATGCGTGTTTTCTGAGTAAAATCTAGTCAAATTTTAGAGTGCTTGCAAGCTTCATACCTGAAACCTTGGACCCAACCTGGAAATGGCTCTTTGTAAGTACTGGTGACTACAGTAGGACGTATGATGACGACGGATAGATTATCTTTTGAGTGTCTTAGAAGTATTTCTCCCATCGCCTTTGTGAATACGTACGTGTTTGGCCATCCATACAATTTAGCCCTGAAAGAATATAAGAAATAATAATGAGAAAATTCTGTAAGGATATTAGTGAAAAGCCCCAGAGAAAAATAGACCAACAATTTCACACTGCAAAAAAATTATTTTGGCACTGATTTTATCTCAATTCAATGAATGAATCGGTAGAGCTAGAGAACTGCAGAAATAACTTCTTCTTTTTTTGCTTATTGATAAAATTTGGAGAAAAATAAGTCCGAAACTGAGAATCGTGCTGGTGGTTTTATAGGGCACAGTTGGATGAATGCTCGAAAAAACCTTTCAATGCCAAAATCCTTCATCGTGGTTGTAATAACTTCTTCTGTCGCATTTTGTGCTTTTAGTTCATTCAGTTTCTGTTCCACCAAATTCTTCTCTTGCACTTTGAAATCAAATTTAGTGATCTCCTTTTCCATCTCATCCATGCAAGATGAGTCCTCTAGTATAAGTCCATCCCTTTCACCACATACATAAGCTGAAAAGCAATCAACATATCAGTGAATAAATAAAGATGAAACTTAGAAAGAAAAAAAACATGCCGTGGACGCTGTAATAGTACATAACTCTTCTCCTCTCCTTTTCTGACATGAAATTTGAGCATGTAAAGTTTAGGATATGGAACGGCTATATATATATATATTATATGGTAGCCTTGTAGGCCATGGGAAACCAAGAGAAGAAAAACAAACACTAACCAGTTGACACGTGGAGCAGCATCTCTAGCTTTAGACATTTCTTTGCAAAGCTCAGTACGTATTGAACTCCAAATGTATTGACACTTAGTGCAATATCATATCTGCAAACCAAATTTATGGTAAATTGTAATTACACGTTTCTTTTGAGTAGTTTTGGGTAACATATAGGGATCTGCAACTAACACTTCGAAATAATTATCACGCGTACTCGTCTTTACTATTTATATGCATATATTATATAACAACTATATACCTTTCATCAAAATTTGTGGTTCCTGCAGAGTTAAGTATGATTTCAATGTCAGTGCACATTTCTTCTCTCAACTTGAACTCTTTCACTCCTAGGTCATCAAAAGTTACGTCTCCTGGCACAGCCACAACTTTTTTTGCTATGAAAGAATCAAACTCCGCACCCCATTTCTCTCTAAGAACGCTAAACAACTCCTTCCTTATTATCTTAATATATATAAAAATAAGTAAACATTAATAAAATGTACGTCATTACAAGATACATTAAAATTATTTGGCTGTTATGAAATACTTATTTATATATAAACCTGATTATGCATGCGATCTGTGGCTGACTTGGTGTCCGAAGCTCTTAAAAGAAGATAAAGCTTTTTCACATCTGGTTGAACCCTTAGTATTTTCTCCACAAATACTGCATGTGCATTTGTAAATTAAGTTACTATGAGAGAGAGAGAGAGAGAGAGAGAGAGAGAGAGAGAGAGAGAGATGGAATTAATGTACCCATTCCAAGGAAGCCAGTGGCTCCGGTTACTAAGATGGTCTTGTTCTGCAAATATCCTAGTATGCTCTTCAACTCCATTATGAAAATCTGAAGGATAGGTTGAGTAATATCAGAGTGCATATATATATATAGAAAGTCTTGCCTACTTATAAAGGTTGAACTTTTTCTTTTCCTTTTTTAGTTTTTTTTTTCTTGAGAATGACTTTAACCTACATGCATGTGCCATGTGGTTGGGTTTCTGTTTGTTGTTTACCGTCCCTATAATTTATAACTATTAGTAGATTAATGCAGGTGAGCTAGCCGTAAGGTATGCCTTAAACATGAGAGAATGAGGGAAGCATACATTATTCATCCAACATATCTTTTGAGATGCACTATTGCTAAGAACACATTGAATACGCACACAGTGGGTAGATAGTAGATGGAGCAGACTGATGTAGACATATGGTTTCTCTTCACATGGGTGGGAGATAGGCATTATTAATAGGCAAAAGCTAATTTTGCTTCCTCTAGTTTGTTATATTTTTCACTTTCGACTATGTTGTTTTAATTTTGTTAATTTTACTCTTGTAATTTGATGTCCTCTCAAATCAAGGATATGTCCAAATTTTCATCCAATTCTGTTATTAGGTAAGTACATGTCACTGACGTGGAGGTGTATATTTTGGATGGCATTGGAAAGAATTTTTTTAGCAGAATTTTTTTTTTTTTTTTTTAAACATAGTTGAAAGGTTAAAATGACCATTTTGATAGAGGTCAGCTAATTTCGATAAAGGAAGCTTCAACATGCTAGTTATGGAGTTGTAGAGTGGACCAGTGTTCACTTCGTAAGCTAACCTGGTGCATTGTAAAAGGAAAATACTTGGCTTCTTATATGTGAAAACTATTATTCTTCAAAGACAAATCACAATTTGACATGCATCCATAAATTTTTATTTTTGTAATTTTGATGCATTTTTCTTGTTGATGCCAAAAAGTGGTTCTCTGACTTTAGAGGGTCAACTTAGTAATTTTAAGCCTTCGGTAATTCAAGGGCTTCGGTAGGGAGCGTGATCTGCAAAATAAGAGAACGCTCGGTAAGACCTAGGGCACCGGTGTGGTACCGGCCGTAGGCTCTCCGATGCTTAAGTAAGTTCGGGATAAAAAGTTTAACTGACAGATCAATAGGCTTGTGTGCAGTACGTTCTACTTACCTCTATCTTGGGGTAGTTGGCCTCTTTTATAGGCCTTGGGAGGTGTGCATTTGGTGTAGAATTTCGATGTGGGACTGTGGACGTCGATTGTGAGTGTGCCACGTGTCCTGGAGTGGGCGTTGCCCTAATGGAGGAATCGGTAGTTCTTATGCCGGAGGCAATCTTGACCAGGTTCGATCCTGTCCACGTGTCTCTCTCTAATTGGTTGTTCATTATGGTGTAAACAGGAGTCACCCAAGTTCTCAGGCGAGATTTCTTGGTTGGGGACTTGCTTGTTCTTCGGTGGCCGCAAAGGTTGCTCTGCCGTACGGTAGTCTGTCAAGGGGGGAGCGCGCTGGGGTCTTGCCCCAGTGCCGATTCTCCCAGGTATCTGCCAAGGGGACTCAGGGTCGAAGCTGCGAGGGGTACCGTTCGGTAGCCTTCGGTGCGTCGTCTGGGTTCCGAGAGAGGTTGCCGATTGTTTGTTGACTTGGGCGAGTTTGATCTTTTCTCTCGCATCCTGCGCACAGAGGGGCAGCGATGGGACAAAGTGACGCTTCGCCTTCTGTACCCTACATTCTTTCAAAGCCACCATGTGTTGCGCGACACGTGGCGCGTCAAATCACGCGGAGCGGCGCCATTAATGCGCCGTTTGGTTTTTCGAGGCGTACCGTTGCAAACTCAGCCCTATAAATAGGAATGGTTTCTGAGACAATGTTCACTTTGCGTTTGCGAGTGAGGCGGAAGCTCTGTCTAGGCGATTTCCGGCGAGTGCTCACGATAATCAAGGCGATTTCCGGTGAGGTCAATCGGCAATCAAAGCGATTTTCGGTGTGAACAATCGGCAACTAAGGCGATTTCCGGTGAGGTCAATCGGCAGTCAAAGCGATTTCCATTTCTCACCCTCCAGTTCGCATAAGGTACCGTCCTGTAACTTCGCAATTTTATCTTTCTTTGCGTACGTCCTTCCTTGGTTTGAACTAGACTAGAACTTTGTTCGGTGGGGTATAGTTCGGTAGTCTAGTTGCCATAGGCAGAGACGTAGGCATCGGTAGGGTAGCCTTCGGTATAACCCTTAGCCTTTTTCCCTTGTTTTGTAGATGTCTGATAGTGAGTCTGGGTTCGAGAGTGAGCCCAACGCTTACGATGGGGAGTCTCCAGATAGACAACAGGATACCGAAAGTGAGGAGATGGGCCAGGATACCAAGAGTGATAGCGGCTCTGAGGTTGAGGTCGTTGGTGAGAGGGTTAGGTCGGCAGCTACTCATGGGATCGGTAAGGGGCTTATGACCAGTCAGCCCCTGCCGTTGAGGATCGTTTATAGCGACGGCAGGCATGCTAGCTCGTATCCTCACACTGAAGCCCAGGAGGAAGATATCCGGGTTCCAGATCAGCAGGCCGAATACCGGTCGGAAGCCTCCACATCCGATCGGTGGGGTACCGATGCTGGGCCCTCTTTTTTACCAAGGGTCACAATAGTCAACCAGGGGAATCCTAGGACTCCAATAGGAGTACCGAAGGAGATCCTCTTCGCAGTGGACTACCTGGATCCCAACAAGATGACCTACCGAGAGTTGGCCAAAATCCGAGCAGAGTATAGGATTCCCAATTCGGTAGGGATGAGGATCCCTGGCCCTACCGAATCCCTGAGCGGTCCGAATGATGGTGAGGTCGCCTTTTTCACTCACGTCCTTCAGCAGGGCGTCAGGCTACCGTTACAGCCTGCAGTTCAGCGGATCCTTGCCCAGATCGGGTACGCTCCCGGCCAGTTCAACCCCAACTTCTGGGTGGCCTTGATGGGGGTGGTCACCGCCTTCGGCATGGCTGGGGAGGGGGAGCCGTCGTACGAACAGTTCTCCTACTTGTACAGTGTCACGAAGTCCAAGAGTGCCAATCGCGGCGGTTGGGTCCAAGCCAATTACCTCAGAGCGTTCGAGCGAGGGCACTTCGTGAGCGCCGTGCCGACTTCTCAGAAGTCGTGGAGGAATCGGCGGGTTATACTATCGGGAGACTGGGAGTCTCCCTCGGGAGTCCCCGTTCGGTTTCACATCCCTAATACTTTCCAGATTACCGGTAGGTCCAGATCATACCGATCGGTAGGCGAGTTTTTTTTATTTTGAGCCTGACCGTCCTGTTTTGTCTTTTGTAGGTAAGCTGAAGCAGCCGATTCCCACCCAGACTGAGATTCGGCAGATTGACAGGGTGAGGCAGAAAATTCCTTCCGATTTTAGGGTTTATCCCCAATTTCTGTTCACTGAGAATCTGATCAAGGCTCGACTCGTCGACCATGTCGAGAGTAAGCGTCCTTATGTGTTTGTTTGTTTGTTTTTTTTTATTTATTCGATCTACACCTTTGTTACTGATATTCTCTTTCCTTGTGCAGTGACCGAGGAAAGGAGAACTGCCGAGGCCAAGAAGATGAACGATTCTTCAAAAAGGCGGCTCATGGTGGGGTTGCAAGGAAAGAAAAAAGCTCGGCAGGCAGAGGCGGCAGCGGAACCCCTGGCGTCGGCGACTGATCCTGATGACCGGACTCTTGCCGATCGGAAGAGAGAGTTGGCTGCCGAAGCGCCAACCGGGCGAGCGCTTACGGCCCAGCCTCCGTCTAGGGGAGGAAAGAGCGTCGAGGCCACAACTTCCAAGGCCTCCGGGAAACGGCAGGCTTCAGTTGACCTGGAAGAGGAGACGACGCCTAAGCGCGGTCGGCAGTCAGAGCCTCCGAGGGCCACGCTTGTCGCCGAAGACGAAGGCGCTCCTTCCGAGCCCGTCACGCTAGCCTGTCCGTCGAAGACGGTTCAGTTTGCGAACCATATGATCTTGGGTTCGCAAATGGAGCTATCTGAGATAGACGAGCTCCCGAAGAGGCAGCTTCGGGATGCGGCTGGGCGTGCCTTCCGTCTTCAAGCTTCTGTAAGTTCCGTTTTTTTTTTTAAACTTCCGTCTCGTGTGTTTCTTTCCTTCCTTAAGCTAACTGATCTCCTTGCAGGCATCCATGGATATGTGGCTTTGTATGAAGCGGGCGCTTAACGCTGCCGAGCGCTCGAGGAAGCTATATGAGGACGGCAAGGCTAGGGTTGCCGAAGCTAACAAGACCTTGCAGGACTATGCCAACCTGTTGTTGGACATGCAGGCTGCCGAACGGCAGGTCAAGGCTCAAAAGGCTAGGATTGCCGAGCTGGTGTCAGCGCTTGGGGCTGCCGAATTGGTGGCGAAGGATGCCGAGGCGACAAAAGAAGCGGTACAGGTAGCCTTGGAGGAGTCTGAGCGAGCCAAGGCCTCCGAAATTGAGAGTGCCATTCGGGAGGTGGTGAATGCCTACCGTTCGTCTCCTGAGTTCACCGCCCTGTTGGATCGCGAGGTGGGCTCGGAGATGGCGGACCTTATTCACAGCTTCAAACGGTACAACCCCGGCCGGAAGCTCTACCTCAACTTCATTGCCGATCCTCCTCCTCTTCCCGAAGGCATAATCGAGGAAATGATTGAGGATTATGAGGGGGAGGAGAACCCTGTGGATGCCGATCCGTCCGGTGTTGCTGCCGTTCCCCAGACCGCCGAAGACCCTCTGTTGCCGATGATGACGTTGGGGAAGCTGCTGTTTGAAGATAATCTTAATTTTTGTTTTGTAATCTGTAACTGCCATTTTAGGCTTTTCTGAACACATTGATACCGAGGGTATCTTTTTAATTTAAGTAACTTTTGCTTTCAAACTTGTGCATTTATTATTATTGTTCTTCTTGTTTGAACTTCGTCCATGCTCGCAATTACCGTAGGCTAATTACTGCTCCGGATATACCGATTGGGCCGTTACCCACTTAAGAATTCGGTAATGGGCGAGACAGTTTGGATTAGCGAAGTTTTGGTTCCTTCGGCATGTTCCTGGTGTCAATAGCCCTTTCTCTATGAATATGCCGTGGGCAAATCTTAGGGTATCGTACCTATGTATTTTGTTCGTGGCCAGAGTACCGTAGGTAATTCCCGAGCATCGTACTGCCGTTGGCTTCGTACCCGATGCCTGTTTCCCAGAATTTGAAAAAAAATAGACCAAGGCATCCTTGAATTGGTAGTAACTATATGTAGCTTTCGATTGCCGTAGGCAATGTTGCTGTGGCTCGTAATTAATGAGCCCTACCGAAACATTTTTTAAAGAAAAGGTGCCGATAGGCCATAACATTCCGAACAGTATAACTGGATAATCTCGTTTTATATATATAAGTGCCGTTGGCAAAAATACAAATTCCGCCCTGCCGTTGGCTAGGGGCCTTTACTTGAAATAACTCTTGAGATGCTCCACGTTCCATGGGTGACCGAGGGTCTTTCCGTCCGTGCCTCGGAGCCTGTAGGTACCAGATCGGAGGATGCCGATGACTTCATATGGTCCTTCCCAGGAGGGTCCGAGGGTTCCTTCCGTTGGATTTTTGGTTGCAAGGGAGACCTCTCGCATAACCTAGTCTCCGATTCTGAAGGAGCGGGGTCTGACCCTAGAGTCGTAGTACCGAGAGACGCGCTGTTTGTAGGCCTCGTTCCGAAGGTTTGCTACCGTTCGGCGTTCCTCGATCAAGTCCAGGCTTAATGTGACTGCGGCTTCGTTTGCCTTCGGCTCGAAGCTTTCCGTTCGGTAGGAAGACTCGCCGATCTCAACAGGGACGACGGCTTCCGAGCCGAACGCAAGGCTGAAGGGAGTTTCCCCCGTGGAGGTTCGGTAAGACGTTCATATGGCCCACAGAGCTTCGGGAAGCTTCGCCGGCCAAGCGCCCTTGGCACTGTTGAGTTGCCGTTTCAAGAGTTTCTTGATGATTTTGTTTACGGCTTCTACCTGGCCGTTCGACTGAGGGTGAGCTGGAGAGGCGAAGAACAAGTTGATTTTGAGGCGGGTGCAGAACTCCCTGAAGAGTCCCGAATCAAACTGCCTGCCGTTATCAGTGATAATTGCGTAGGGGATGCCGAAGCGGCAACAGATGTTGGTCCAGACGAACTCCTCGACCCTTGCTGCCGTTATGGTGGCTAGGGCTTCGGCCTCAACCCACTTCGTGAAATAATCCACGGCAACAATTGCATACTTAACCTGTCCCTTGCCCTGCGGCATCGGATCGATTAAGTCGAGCTCCCATTGGGCGAACGGCCATGGGCTTACGATCGGTGTGAGGGGTTCGGCATGCAGGTGGGGAATATTGCCGAATTGTTGGCATTTATCGCACTTCTTCACCATCGCTATTGCATCCCGATGCATCGACGGCCAGTAGTAGCCCTGCCGGAAGGCCTTGTGGGCCAGGGATCTAGAACCGGAATGGTCGCCGCAGACACCATTGTGGATCTCCAGAAGGACGTATTCGCCCTGCTCTTCGGTGATGCATTTCATGTAAGGGGTCGTGTAACCACGCTTGTACAGAACGTCATTGATGATGATGTACCTTGCCGATCGGTAACGTAGCCTTCTTGCTTGGGCCTTGTCCTCTGGAAGGGTACCATTTGCTAGGTAGGTGTATATTGAAGACATCCAGGTGTCTTCGTACCGAACGATACATATGTCAACGGAGGTGGTGCTTGGCCGGGCTAAGATCTCGACAGGGACCTGTCAGCCAATTTTGTCGTTGATTGCCGAAGCTAGCTGGGCTAACGCATCGGCATGGCTGTTCTCCGATCTGGGAACCTGTCGAATTTCGTAGGCCTGGAACTGCCGAAGTAGTAGGTGTGCCGCCGTGAGGTATGCCGTCATTGACGCGTCCTTTCCTGCGAAATCGGCAGTCACCTGGTTCACTATTAGCTGCGAGTCGCTGTAGACGCTGATCTGGATTGCCCCCATGCTTCTGGCGAGCCGTAGGCTGGCCAAAAGTGCCTCGTATTCGGCTTCGTTGTTGGACGTTCGGAAGCCGAATCTGATGGCATATTCCATCTTGGTTCCGTCGGGGGCAGTGAGTACCAGACCGGCTCCGCATCCCTGCTGGTTTGCCGAGCCGTCCACATGTAGGATCCAGATGGGATTTGACTGGTCTAACCGGCTACCGTTCGGTAGACATTCCAATGGAGGGTTTTTCCCAGTTTCTGAAGCCTCCGAAGGTGTTAATTCAGCGATGAAGTCTGCCACGGCTTGTCCTTTTTCGGCAGGTCTGGGCTTGAACTGTACGTCGAACTCTCCCAGCTCAATCGCCCATTTCACCAGCCTACCGGATGTTTCTGGTTTTTGAAAAACTTGCCGAAGGGGCTGGTTGGTTAGAACGATGATGGTGTGGGCCTGTAAATAGGGCCTCAACCGTCGGGCGAAAACGACCAGAGCCAAAGCCAGCTGCTCGAGTGGGGGGTACCGAGACTCCGCCCCCTGTAGGGCCTTACTGACATAGAAAATCGGTAGCTCCGTCTTCTCTAGGATCCGTATCAGTACTGAACTAACGGCAGTAAGGGATACCAATAGATATAAGGAAAGAATTTCTGCAGGTAGGGGCTTGGATAGTAGTGGCGCTCTGGCCATGTAGTCCTTCAAGTCTTGAAATGCCTTGTCGCATTCGGCAGTCCACTCTATATGGTGTTTGCCCCCTTTCAAGGCTTTGAAGAACGGTGCGCACTTATCTGTGGCTTTGGAGATGAAGCGAGTGAGGGCTGCCACTCGTCCGGTAAGGCTCTGGATGTCCTTCCGTGTTTTCGGTACCTCCATGTTGATTATAGCTTTGATCTTGTCGGGGTTCGCCTCAATGCCCCTCTGGCTGATCATGAAACCGAGGAATCTTCCAGAAGATACGCCGAAGGCGCACTTCGTTGGGTTGAGTCTCATCCGGTAATCTTTCAAGATGCCGAACATGAGTGATAGGTTCTTCAGATGTTCGCCCGCCATTAGGCTCTTTACTAGCATGTCATCCACGTAAACTTCCATTGTGTTGCTGATCTGCTCAGCGAAGATTCGGTTGACAAGTCTCTGGTAAGTCGCTCCGGCATTCTTCAATCCGAACGGCATGACGTTATAACAGTATAGGCCTTTGTCTGTTATGAACGTCGTGTGTTCGCTGTCGGCAGGGTGCATGAAGATCTGGTTGTACCCAGAGTATGCATCCATGAAGCTGAGCAGTTCGTGACCGGCAGTGGCGTCTACCAGTTGATCGATGCGTGGCAACGGGAAGCTGTCCTTCGGACAGGCTTTGTTCAGGTCGGTATAGTCTTGGCACATTCGCCATCCTCCCTTTGCCTTCCGAACCATGACAGAGTTTGCCAGCCAGTCCGGGTATATAGCCTCCCGGATGAAGCCTATGGTCAAGAGCTTGTCTACTTCATTCTTCATAGCTTCATACCGTTCGGCGTCATAGGATCGGCGCTTTTGCCTGACGGGTTTGAAGGCTGGTGAGATGCTGAGCTTGTGGTTGATGACATCGGGGGATATGCCTGGCATGTCGTTGTAAGACCAGGCGAAGACTTCTGAGTTCTGCCGAAGGAACTGGATGAATTCGGCACGGAGGGTGGCGTTTAGCATGGTACCGATTCTTACACATCGATCCGGCCGACTTTCATCCAGCGCCACAGTTTCGAGGTCTTCGGCAGGTTGTGCCACCGGGGTGGGCGTTTCCTCCCTTGGATCATCTACTGGTTCATTGCCGTTCGGCAAGTCCACGACAGTCAAGGTCTCCTTCTGCTTCTGAGGGGCGGCTGATTTCAATGCCGTGGCGTAACAGTTTCGAGCGCTCAATTGATCTCCCCTGATTGCCCCCGTGCCGAAGCAAGTTGGGAATTTCAAAAGCAGCATGTGGGGGGATAGATGGGCCTTTATCGCTGTGAGTGCCGTTCGGCCGACTATGACGTTGTAGGCCGTCGGACAGTCCATCACAAGGAACTGGTCGTAGACCACGGTCCTTCGTGTGGCCACGCCGAAGGCGATCGGCAAGCTGACACTGCCAATTGGCTGGACCAAGTCTCCCGAAAAGCTCAAAAGAGGCGACAGTTGCCGGTTGACCTGGCTGTCGTCTATCCCGAGTTCCCTGAATGCATCGGCGAAGATGACGTTTACCGAACTGCCAGTGTCGATCAGAATTCGTCCAACATCAAATTCGGCAATCTCTGCTCGGATGATAATAGGGTCGTCATGCGGGTAGATGATCCCTTCCTCTTCCTCTTCGGAGAAAGTGATAGGCTCCCACCTTGGCGTTCGGCATCTTGGCGTGCCGGCTGCTCTCAATGCCGAGGACCTGGGGGTACTGTGCCGCCCTGACATATTGCTTCATCGACCGGTTAGATGCCCCGGCAAGGGTCGGGCCTCCACTGATCGTACTGATCATGTTGATTTGCCGATTGGCGTTCGGCACTGGCGCCTGCTGCGGCCTGGCTATGTACTGATCCAGTTTACCTTCTCGAATCAGCCGCTCGACGATCTTCCGCAAGCTTATGCAGTCCTCAGTATTATGGTTGTTCTGCTGATGGTACCGACAGAATTTCCCTGTGTCCCGGCCATCCTGCCGACTAGGCTTTCGGAAGGCAGGCTTCGGAATTATCTCATTTTCGTTCATCAGCACTGCCTCGTAAGAGGTGTTGAGCAAGGTGAACACTTCCGTTCCTTGGTTATGAGCTGGTAGAGGCGCTCGGTAGTTGTCCCTGCCGTACCTGCTCTTATTCTTTTTGGAATGCCCCTTCTGGGAGCTTCCGGTATCTTTGCACTTGTGGCTGTCAGGGTATTCGACAGCTTGTGCCGCTGGTACGAACGGCGATGCCTGTGTCGTGGAGGACCTCTGTATGTGTTCGCTCTGCCGAGCCGTGGGCTAGGCCCTCGAATTGAAGTATTTGGCTTTGGCATGGATTGCCGCTTGCTTCATGAGTTCATCGTACGTACGCCAATTGCTGCTGTGCACCAGATACCGAAAGTGTGATGACCGTAGGCCACTCTTGAAGGCGCCGTAGGCTGCCCTATCATCTGTATCCGGACATCTTGAGTACTCATGGCTGAATCGGGCGACGTACTCGCGCAATGGTTCGTCATCTCCCTGCCGAAAGTTATATAGGTCATCGGCAGAGTACAGTCTGTCTGTCTGAATCATAAAATGGTTCAGGAAGATCTGCTTCAGTTCGTCGAAGGAATCCACCGTTCCTGGTTCCAATCGGTAGAACCAATTCAGAGCCGCCTTTGTGAGCGAAGAGGGAAACAGCAGGCACAGTCCTTCGTCGCTTAGCCCTCGGCACCCTACAGCCGATTGAAAAGAGTGGAGATGTGTCAGGGAATCTTCTACTTCTGTGTAAGGGGTTATGCGTAGGGGCTGGACGTCTCTGTCTTGCCGTGAGTGCCTTATGCGCTCGGTGAAGGGTCCTGGACGAAGCCTTCCACAGTCTGGCTCCTGTGAGCGTGTCCTATCGTCCTCCATCTTTTGTACCCTCTGAAGGAGGAGGCGAATGACGGGGTCCCTGTCCGGTATTGCTTCCGCATTCTGATGCACCGATCGCTGCTGGGACCTGACAGGGTTCACCTCAGAGAACTTCATCGGGGTTTCCGAACGGTAGGATGACGACCGATCCGTGGAAGGGATGTACTCTTGGTCAGACTCAGCCGTGGACTCCAGAACCGGTATCCTTCGTATAAGAGATTTCCTCCCTAGACCCCTCAGGCGGGGATCGTCTAGGTGTGCATTGATCCTAATTGGCGATCCCTGCCGTTCGGTTTGTCGTTCGACTTCCCGATCCAGCAGTCTATGGCGACAGTCGGAATAGACCTTGCTCGGCCCGTGGGGCCTGTTCTTTGGCGCAGGGACTATCAACTGTTTAGACGGCGCAGGCGTTGCCTTTGCCGCCTTCTTGCCCTTCTTCTGCCAATGGGGAGTCTGTAGGCTCTCGGACGACCGGTCGGTCTGTAAGTTCTGCGTTTGCTGCTGGTTCAGCAGCTGCTGTGTTTCGTCCACTCTGGACGAGAGGAAGTTGTTGTGTTCTTGTAGCCTAGCCATGTCCTGCCGAAGGGACACGACTTGGGCTAAAAGCTCCGCGTTTTCAGCGGGCTGGAGCACAGGTGGATTAGTTGCCGGGGTATATGGGGATGGTGCTGGGCTTACCCCGCTTGGCATACCGAATGGCATCCCCTCTCGTGTTCCGGACGTTGTTTTTTCAGTGGTCCCCATATGTTCAGGACAAAGGGTCGATTTGTTTTAATCGTTTCCCACAGACGGGGCCAAACTGTTGACGCCAAAAAGTGGTTCTCTGACTTTAGAGGGTCAACTTAGTAATTTTGAGCCTTCGGTAATTCAAGGGCTTCGGTAGGGAGCGTGATCTGCAAAATAAGAGAACGCTCGGTAAGACCTAGGGCACCGGTGTGGTACCGGCCGTAGGCTCTCCGATGCTTAAGTAAGTTCGGGATAAAAAGTTTAACTGACAGATCAATAGGCTTGTGTGCCGTACGTTCTGCTTACCTCTATCATGGGGTAGTTGGCCTCTTTTATAGGCCTTGGGAGGTGTGCATTTGGTGTAGAATTTCAATGTGGGACTGTGGACGTCGATTGTGAGCGTGCCACGTGTCCTGGAGTGAGCGTTGCCCTAATGAAGGGATCGGTAGTTCTTATGCCGGAGGCAATCTTGACCAGGTTCGATCCTGTCCACGTGTCTCTCTCTAATTGGCTGTTCATTATGGTGTAAACATTTCTTAATAAGCAAATAACAGTTTGATATATATGTATAAAATTTTCTTTTTATAACATTAATAAATTATTATTTTTTATATATGTTACTTATCCAATTTGGAGCAACGCAACCTTTTTCCCACCAAACATTACTAATCCAATTTGGAGGTAGCCTGCTGACATAATCGCATACATGTCGACGTCAGCTCCTAACGATCCACGCGTTTGCAACAAATGTTAGGTTTGAACTTCGAACAACCCTCGATTTAAGAATAATGGTGCCACTTGGATTCAAACATAAGATCACTTTTCTGCAGATTATGGACCCGTTATATTTATATATAAAAAATGCATTCGATACTATGTCAACAACAAAACGTACCCGATAATATCACTGCAGTTAATATATCAACAACAAAATGTACCCAATAATATCACTGCTGTTAACATGTCATGTTAACGGCAAAATGTACTGACACTTTACCCATGCTTTATCAATAATAGTGCTATCCGCGGTGCTGACACTTTGTGAGAGCTTGTTATAGCTGTCAGACAATTTATGTGCTACACCAAGAGCCAAACCCTAACTTTGACCATTGGATATGAACGCATTCATGTGCGTACCACTAAACACGCAGCGACCCTAAAATTGAATGAAACCCATATCTCAGTTGAGCTGAATCTTACCACTTAACACACAGCTGCCGACAACTTCAATTCTTCTCGCAGGGTTAAAAATGACAAGATAGAAGAAGGGTTAACCTTGAACAAAAAGATCTTCATTCAATAAACCAAAGAAAAAATCTTTTATTCAGCAAACCAAAGAAAAAGTATTTATTCAACAAATAGTGAGGGCAGGGAATATGAATCCGCTTTGTTGCAATTTCTCACTCAAATCACACGGTCACACCCCGGCCCTAACATTCGTAACAATCAAGTCCACTATCAATAATGCGCCAAAATCTACAAAACTTAGTAGGGAACAAAGCTTGCAGTATGTTGGTGATACAGTATAACATCAGAGACACTACCCCTACAAGGGAAAACTGGGCGAAAACTTGAGTATTACAGCGAGGGGTCGTTGTCATAACTCATAACAGGCCATCTTGCTTGTCCAAGACTCATATTACTCAGACACAACCATTTCCATAAGTTATGATCTTCACAAGCAGCACGGAAATAGACTAGTGCAAACAGTACTAGGCAGAAGAAAGATTTAGCTGGAAAGGAGATGGGGACCTCTCTTTTCTTTTACCTGTCACAACTGTGGTTTTCTCATTGTGACTGGCAACAAACTCTGCCGTACAAGAGTTTAGTGATTCAAGGTTCCTGCACACACCGCCATTTTGAGATGTTTCCAAATTATGTGAGACTTCACCAGAAGCTTTAGAAACACTTGGCCGGGTAATGCAGAGCCAGGTTCTTGCAGGCTCCTGACAGCTGTCATCTGCTACAGACACATGCCAGGATCCAATTTCTGATTCCTGAAAAAGATTGGCACCTCAATACTCTATAGTATAAAGTAAAAGGGATCAGCTTCACACTAACACTAATCACCACTAAGAATTTATGCACTTATAGGCCTCGCTCTGCCTTCGAACATTTAAAACAATCCCGAACTCGTGAAGATTATCATTTTATTACACAACTAATTTTTATGTAAAGAACATTTGAATGAAACATTAAGCACTCAAAAGGCAAACTAATACAGAATTTTACCATTCAGGCGACATTTTAGAGGCAACTTAGGGATCATAGACATCTATAACAAAGTTCAAGCCCGGCAAAGTTCACTTAAACCAAGGGGCCATTTTATTAAAGCCTTATCTGTAATTGATAACTATATTCCTATTATCTAACTGATGCTCAATAGAAGACTAAACGAACTTTACCAAAAGAACTATTTCCTTCCAGCTTGAGCACAAAGACATGGTTGTCATCACAACTTTCACATTAGCATGACAGAAAGATTATGATAACAGAAATAGACACCTATAAGCATTATATCCAACGCAAGATAAACTCTATAAATTTATTCCAAGCAACATGCATATGAATCACCCAAGTTTTCATAACATTCTTTAGATTTTAGGTTTACCCATACAAGTGTTTCTCCAAAATATGTTGAATGATTTATCTTGTACAACTGACAAGAACTTATCTATTTCGTATGTAATATATTTCTATATTCAACATTTTCTGTTTTTTGTCCCCACATTAATTTCCTATTTTCACCCTCAAATTCCACACCTAGCAAAGGGGCCCCAGCATGGCCAGGGCCACTGTCCTTTTTCCTGCCTTCATTTTTTATTTTGAAGAAGAAGAAGAACAGTGCTCTATACCATACTAGATAAACCAGATTATATAGAAATGGAAGAAGTCACAGTTAGAACATGCCATCAGAATGAACCAATATGAAATATTAAAAATAGTACCTGGATGACTGAAGAATATGGGGGCGGCATCTGAAGTTTCAGATTGCCTTTGACAAAAGTATATCGAACCTGCACAACAGGATGCATGAGAACTTATAGCATAAAAGATAGGTGTGCATGGATCAATTTCACATTTGAAGCAACCACAAGACCACTCAATCAGGTTTCAAAAAAAATTAAAAAAATTAAAATCAATAGAAACCATCCAACATATCACAAAACCAATTTGCAGAGACATCTGGTGGTATTGATTTTGTTGATTTTATGGCGGAATGGAACTTTTCTTTTTAATATAAGGAGTGATTCTTTTCTACAAAAGGTTTAATACAAGTTTCATTATTTTCCATTGACAATAAATATCCAATGCAATAACAAGGATTTTCCCTTGTTATCATCCTTTGAGATTGAATAAAAATATGGTAATGTAGAATATGGGGAGCACAAAAACTCTGGCTAGAGACGGAAATAAAAAGGAAAAAACATCTCTGCATGTTTTCTAGAGAGGAAGAGTTGCAGGCAAAGAGATAGTCAGAGGTAACAGAAAAACTTGAAAGAGAACTATTTGGAGTTGCTTTTAGTTTTTGGTTTTCACTTTAGGTGCCATTCTGTTTGACTTTAGTAGGTGAGATGTGTGTTGCTCTGATACCACTTGCTGGATTGTTGGGGAAAACAAAGTGATTTTATTAGATTTGGAGGAGAATAGTACATAACTAGATGTAGGCTAATTGGCCTCCTTAGCATTTTGGCTAATTGGCCACTTTAGCATTTTGGCTAATTGGCCACCAAACTTGATCTAGATTAGTTTTGGGCTATTTGGCCCTTGGTGAGCTTATTGGCTCCCTTAGTTGGGAGTTCTCTTTGGTTAACTCCCAACCTATTCACTTTTTCATTACATTGGATGGCTTGCCTATTTATAGTTGTCCCTAACCGACATAGCCCAAGTTCCACCGACTTGGCTTCTTCATTTACTTATACAACTTTCTAGGCTTAACTACATTATTCTAATATAATATCTAGTTAATGTAGTCTTGCTCTAGAGAATTCCTCCATAGATATTTATCTTGTGTCTTGCGGCCATGCTTTAGTCCCACTGATTTGCTCTCTTTTATCCAGCCACAAGTGTGGCTTCATCTAGAATATTCTTTGCATATTTATTTTTGTGTTGCCGACATTCCATCATCTAGTTTGTAGGTTCTTGAGTTTTCTAGAAATGTGTAGTTACATCTACACAAATATGCATTACTTTTTCAACATTCCATATACATTTTGTCACTCCATCTCTCCCCTTACCTCCTCCCTTCTTTGTCCGAGCATTTCCTCTCTACCTTTTACTAAAAAATAAAAACTGAAATCCAAAAAACAATAAAAAGTTCAATTTCTGAGAGGCCGCCTTGACACTTACTTAGACCTTGAGCCTCATCTTATTATCTCTAAACCAAACTCTTCAGGCATGCACCCCTATTAAATAAACTCCACTCAACTTTATTTTGAGTGATTTGACTCATCAACAGGGTCCATCTACACGGCCCGTTTATACTTTGTGTTAGCATGTCATGTGATTTTAGGATTCACTACTACAAAAAACGAAATAGACGACGGTAATCCACCGTCGTGTATCATGGTTTACAACCGACGAGAAATCGACCGCCGTCTTTTCATACATGAAATAACGACGGAAAATAACCGACGTAGTTAATATAGTACACGTCAGTAAAATACTAAAACCGACGTAGATTTCATACATAAAACCTAAAAAAGAAACCTTTCGACTATAATAGACGACGGTTTTAGTAAAACACTGACGTTGAAATAATGTTAAATGTCAAAAACAACTACAAAACCGACGTAAATATGTTTATCGACGTCTCTAAATACACAAAAACCGAAGTGTAAAACTTAGAAAACGTCTTGGTTAGTAAATACTACGTTCACTAAATGAAAAAACTGACGTCTTAAACATATAACATGGCGTATATTTACATAAACAGACGTAAAAACAACAATAACCACGACCATTTATATCACCACAGACGTTAAAAATGATTTTGACGGCTTGAACACAAAAAAAACGACGTGGTTAATATAGAACACGTCACAAAAGAACTAAAACCGACGTCGATTTGGTACATAAACGCACAAAAAAGAGACCTTTCGACTATAATAGACGACGGTTTTATTAAAACACAGACGTTTAAATAATTTTAAATGTCAAAAACAACTATAAAACTGACGTAAATAGTTTTATCAACGTCTCTAAATTAAATAAAACCGACGTGTCAAATTTAAAAACCGCCGTGGTTAATAAATACTACGTTCACTAAATGAAAAAACTGACGTCTTAAACATATAACATGGCATATATTTACTTGAACAGACGTAAAAACATAAATAACCACGACCATTTATATCACCACAGACGTTGAAAATGATTTTGACGGCTTGAACACAAAAAAAACGACGTGGTTAATATAGTACACGTCACAAAAGAACTAAAACCGACGTCGATTTGGTACATAAACGCATAAAAAAGAGAAGTTTCGACTATAATAGACGACGGTTGTATTAAAACACAGACGTTTAAATAATTTTAAATGTCAAAAGCAACTATAAATCCGACGTAAATAGTTTTATCAACGTCTCTAAATTAAACAAAACCGACGTGTCAAACTTAGAAACCGCCGTGGTTAATAAATACTACGTTCACTGATTGAATAAACTGACGTCTTAACGATATAACATGGCATATATTTACTTGAACAGACGTAAAAACAACAATAACCACGACTATTTATATCACCACAGACGTTGAAAATTATTTTGACGGCTTGAACACAAAAAAAAACGACGTGGTTAATATAGTACACGTCACAAAAGAACTAAAACCGACGTCGATTTGGTACATAAACGAATAAAAAAGAGACCTTTCGACTATAATAGACGACGGTTTTATTAAAACACAGACGTTTAAATAATTTTAAATGTCAAAAACAACTATAAAACTGACGTAAATGGTTTTACCTACGTCTCGAAATAAAACAAAACCGACGTATAAAACTTAGAAACCGCCGTGGTTAATAAATACTACGTTCACTGAATGAAAAACTGACGTCTTAAACATATAACATGGCATATATTTACTTGAACAGACGTAAAAACAGCAATAACCACGACCATTTATATCACCACAGACGTTGAAAATTATTTTGACGGCTTGAACACACAAAAACGACGTGGTTAATATAGTACACGTCAGTAAAAAACTAAAACCGACGTCGATTTGGTACATAATCGCATAAAAAAGAGACCTTTCGACTATAATAGACGACTGTAATAGACGACGGTTGAAATGAATTATAATGATATACAGAGCTATGAATTAATGTCATACAAAGCTTGCAGAATGAAAATGTGATCGGAATTAAAATGATATACAGAGCTATGAATTAATGTCATACAATTAACTGCATAACTAATGTCATACATTACAACAATCAATCAATCCATATATCTTCACACCCATCTCTAATGTTCTCACTCCCAAACTCACCCACTAGGTCATCAAATGTGTCAACATTTGGTATCCCTCTAGAAAATGGCTCACACTCAATTCTAATATCACCTAGCACATCATCACCAATAACATCATTATATTCTCTATTAGGCATTGATAACACTACCGACCAACCACGATGCATTGGGTCGTCAACATAAAATACTTGTTTGACTTGAGAAGCCATAACAAATTGGTCATTCCTATGTCCAATTTTACTCAGATCTACAAGGGTAAATCCAAGTTCGTCGACTACAAGGCCCGAAGTGTTATCTATCCAATCACACCTCAAAACTGGGATTCTAAACTTTTGGTAGTCAAGATCCCAAATTTCTTGAATAACCCCATAAAAACCCATATTGGAGACAATAGGGTTTTTATCCTTGGCACTAGCAACTTGCATAGTATGTGCAAGTAAATAAACTCCACTATTTTGGACAGTTCGCACATCATCCTGTGCCTTGGTGCTAAATTTGACACCATTAATAAGATAGCTCCTATATGATGGCACTACCATGCTTGGACCAGCTGCTAACCATCTCAAATTTTCTGATATGCCATTATAATCTTCCCCATTAAATTCACTTTGAACCTACAAATTAAACATATATATTAATTCAATCTAACATATATATAGAAAGAAAGAAAATTAAAACAATAAATTGAATATGTCATTCAATAACATATATACCTTAACACATAGCCATTGAATGAAAGTGCTATTGTGCTTATCTTGTAGCCACTTTGTTCTCTTTCTAAATTTCGAATAAGTGGTCTTGATGTGGATCATATGTTCCCTACAATTGACACGAAAAAAACACGCATTACGGTCCCTCATATATAAGATAAATATAAGGAGTAATAATATTTAACATGGCTACATATATATGAAAAATTAAACTCATACGTACTCGATATAAGGTAGGACTTCCTCCGTATTCTCCAAGACATATAGATGTGCCTGGTTCAACAAGTCCATATCAACTAAGCCCACTGTGCAACCTGATAATGGCTTTGAAACTCCCATATTCTGGCTTGAAGGCACTCCAACTGTACTAACATCAGATAAATGGTCGGTACAAAACTCTACAGCTTCTTCAGCTATATACCGCTCAGCAATGCAACCTTCGGGACGAGTACGATTCTGAACATACCCCTTTAGCACTTTCATATATCTTTCAAACGGATACATCCATCTAAAATATACTGGCCCACATAGACGAACTTCTCTGACAAGATGTACTACTAGATGAACCATGATATCAAAGAATGAAGGGGGAAAGTACTTCTCAAGCAAACATAAAGTAACTACTACATCTTCTTCCAACTTATCTAGCTTGGAAACATCTACCGTCTTTGCACATAAAGCATTGAAGAAGAAGCACAATCGAGTTATTGCATACCTTGCAGGCTTCTCCAAAACAGAACGAATTGCCACAGGGAGCAATTGTTGCATCAAGGTATGACAATCATGAGATTTAAGGCCAAGAAGTCTTGAATCTTTTAAAGATACAAGATTTTTTATATTTGAAGAATAACCTTCAGGAACCTTCATACCATAAAAAGAATTGCAAACCGCTCTCTTCTCTGCTCTTGACAAATTCCAAGGCCCTGGAGGCAAGCGAGTACGTCTTTCTCCATACTCGGGTTGCAAATCAATTTTTACCCCCATGTTCAATAAGTCTAACCGAGCAGCAATCCCATCTTTATTTTTTCCAGGGATCTCTAGCAATGTACCAATGATACTATCGCAAACATTCTTCTCAATGTGCATAACATCTAAGGCATGCCTCACAGGGAGGTATTTCCAATACTCGAGATCAAAGAATTTTGATTTCTTCTTCCAACAAACTCTATCACCATCATTCTCACCAACACTTCCCCCAATTTTCGAGCCCCATATGTAATTAATATCTTCAACCATATGCAGCACTTCTTCTCCTGTTAATGGCTCAGGGGGCATGCCATATTCAGGTTTCCCATTAAAAGCTGCACGTTGCCTCCTATATGGATGATTGATTGGTAACCACTTTCTATGCCCAATGTAACAAATTTTGTGGCCATTTTTCAACCTATGACTAGGTGTATCATCGCCGCATATTGGACAAGCTTTATATCCTTTAACAACACAACCAGATAAGTTTCCATAAGCGGGAAAATCATTAATTGTCCACAGTAATGCAGCTCTGAGTGTAAAGTATTCTCCTATGTGGGCATCATACACTCCTCTAATCCCATCCCACAGAGATTTCAAATCATCAATCAAAGGCTCTAAGTAGACGTCTATATCATTTCCGGGCTGTTTAGGACCGGAAATCAGTATAGTCAACATCATGAACTTCCGCTTCATGCATAGCCATGGTGGGAGATTATATGTAACTAACATAACTGGCCAACAACTGTATCTGCTACTTAAAGAACTGTGGGGATTGAATCCATCAGATGAGAGAGCCAATCTCAAGTTTCTTGGCTCATTACCAAAGTCGGGCCATTTTTCATCAACAAGTTTCCAAGACGGGGAATCCGCTGGATGAGACATATAACCGTCAACTGATTTTCTTGCAGCATGCCAAGTCAAACTCTTAGCTGTCTTATGTGATTGAAACATCCTTTTAAACCTTGGAATTGGAGGAAAATACCACACCACCTTCGCTGCCACACCCTCTTTCAAGAACCCATCCTTGGTTTCCTTCCACCTTGAGATACCACAAGTAGGACAATTAGTTGCATTCTCATACTCCTTCCGATACAAAATGCAGTCATTGGAACATGCGTGGATTTTCTCATAACTCATCCCTAAAGCAGACAAAGTCTTTTTTGCCTCGTACATAGAGGAAGGTAGTGTATTTCCTTCTGGAAGAAATTCTCCTTGAAGTATCAATAATTCTGTAAAGCAAACATCACTCATCCCATGTTTTGCTTTCAAATTATATAACTTCACCAAAGCCGACAACTTCGTGTACTTACTGCAACCAGGGTACAAGGGTTCATCGCCATCCCCAATCACACTGGCAAACTCATAAGGATCAGATCCAATATTGGCAAAATCATTATCATCCATCCCTAATTCTTCAGAAACATAACTAAACCTACTTTGCTCATCTTCTTCCACATTTCTACTAGCATTGGTAGTCCATTCCCAAGGTTCTCCGTGCCATCTCCAAATCTTATAGCTTTGGTCAATTCCATTAAAGTATAAGTGTTCCCTTATAATTCCAACCCCAAACAATCGAATATTCCCACATTTAACACATGGACAACGAATCTCAGTTGTATTTCCAAGATTTTCTAACGCAAAATTCAAAAATCCTTCCACCCCTAACTCATATGCCTTCGATCTTCTATCCGCATGCATCCATGACTTATCCATCTTACACTCTATCAAATTCATATAAATATATATATATTAAAGTGGAAAGACCAGCAATGAAACACTACCTCATTCAAATAGCAGAGAACAAAATGAAAATTAAATATAAAACATGGAAAAGACGACGGTTTATAAAAATAATCGTCGTTTAATATACATTCCGACGACGGCATCTATAGTCACCGTCGTCATTAAGATACCCAGACCCAGAAATTTGAACGGTGTTCTGGTAGCCTAAAGACGACGTTTAATGGAGAAACAGTCGTCTTTAGGCTACCAGTTGCGGCTTAAAACGTAGACGACGGGAGTAAATGAACAACCGACGTATAATAAACATTTGGACGACGGTTTGATCCTTCAACCGTCGTCGTAGTTAAAAAAAAAAACAGCTTAAATCTCCCATCCCCATTCCTTTTCCAAGAACCCATGGCCAAACAAACATAAAAGAACCCAAACAGAGAGCAATTATTACAAGATTGCAAACACCAAAACCCTAATATAGCTACCAACGAAAACATTTATGGATTTAAGAAGAGATTAGGGTTGTACTTACATGGATATTGAGAGAGAGCTGCGAGAATATAACAACTGCTTCAGAGAGAGCTTGGAGAATCTACGTACCCAATGCTTTGAGAGAGAGCTTGGAGAATCTACGTACCCAATGAGAGATCTTGAAAAATCTACGTACCAAATGCTTTGAGAGAGATCTTGGAGAATCTACGTACCCAATGCTTTGAGAGAGAGCTGAGAGAATATAACAAAAGCTTGAGACAGAGCTGAGAGAATTAGGATTAAAGAGATTAGAGTTGTACTTACATGGATATTGAGAGAGAGCTTGGAGAACGAAAACTTTCAGACAAATTTATGTTGAAGAGAGAGAATGAACTATTTGAGGGTTAAAGGGAAATTCTGAAAATTTTAAGTCGCGGTCAAAAATTTTTAAGTACCGCGTTTTTCAACCACGACGGTCAACACTTATAATGACGTCTAATAATTACTTACAACGGCGGGTATAATACATTTACGACGTTGTAAACACTAAAGACGTCGCTATTTTATAACTGACGTCGTCAACCGAATTCAATTAGTCTTTGTTAATGTAGTTGACCAAAAACAGCGGGAGAAAACCGGCGTCGTTTCAAAAAACCCTAAATCCTAAACCCTAAATTGTAAAATAATTTTTAAAAAATACACAAGTACGAGAAAAATGAACCGAAAATTGCTATGGATTCCTTACAACATTGCCTTCTACAATAGTAGGCTAAAATATGGATTTCATAATTTTGAATTTATGGGCACCAATGGATCACATAAACCTTAGGGTTATGTTATGTAAAGTATAAGGAGTACAATGCTTTGTCTCTAAATTTGTTTGAATTTTGTTATCATTTGAACTTTGAAAACTAAAATTACATTTTTCAGGCCTTAACGGGCAAGATATTGTCTCAATCAGTGCATAGAATTTGCCGGTATATTTTTCGGATTTTGTTTTGAATATATTATTAATATTAGTAATTAAATACAATAAAAAAATATTTCCAAAATTATATTTTTTAAAGCTTTAGGATAGAGACAATATTCCAATGCTTGGTAGTTTTCAGTATAATTTTTGGATATAGTTATGAATTTAATATGGATTTAAATAAAATATAAAAGTCAATAACAATTAAATTAAAAATGACTTAGCCGACGTTGTATCCCTTTACAACGACATTAAACATAAAAAACCGACGTTGAAACTATATTTAAGAATATACACAGGATGAATTAATTATAAACCGTCATTTCAGTGTATATAACGGACGTTGTTTAAATATATAAAGGCGGATATTTAATAATATCCGCCTTTGTATAATATTACAACGTCGTTAATGTTATACTAACCGACGTAGTATATGAATACAAATTCATTTATAAAGGATGAATTAATTATAAACCGTCGTTGTTACTAATATTAAACGTCATTTTAGTGTATATAACTGACGTTGTTTATATATATAAAGGCGAATATTTAAGAATATCCGCCTTTGTATAAGATTACGACGTCGATAAGGTTATACTAACCGACGTAGTATATGAATTCATATTCTTTTATGCAGGATGAATTAATTATATACCGTCGTTGTTAATTCTATTGCACGTCATTTTGTTGTATATAGCTGACGTTTTTTTTTATACAAAGGCGGATATTTAGAAATATCAGCCTTTGTATATTATTACGACGTCGATAAGGTTATACTAACGGACGTAGTATATGAGTACAAATTCATTTATACAGGATGAATTAATTATAAACCGTCGTTGTTTTGACTATTACACGTCGTTTACTGCAATACGACCATTGTGTACACGTATGAGACGTGTAAATTAGAATCAGACGTCGGTGTTTGGGAACTAAACAAATTTTTAAACAAAATTTAATTTTGTTGATTTTTGTTCTCTTGATTACAACAAAATATTTATATACATTTTAAATAATCTAAATTAAACATTGTTCATAAATATTTATCTACATCAATTATCCTTCGGTAATTGCTTGTTCACGAATTCTGCCCATTCATGCCTAACTTCGTCAATATCCTTTTGTGTATACTGAAGTTTATCTTTTTTCTTGTCAAACTGCAAAATAAACCAAAAAACCGACGTGTTAAAAGAATACAAACGACGGTTAAACAAAAATATGACGTAGTAAAATAAAGAAAGTATATCTAAAATGTTGCGTTTTACCTTCTTTTCGAAATTTAGGTCTGGATCATGAATTATATCTCTCATGAATCGCATCACGTAATAGCCACACTCTACACTTGTTGGTTGTTCAGGAGTGCCGTGTAGATTTTTCCAAATGGCCTGCTGTTTACGTGAATTTTTGTTTATATGAATGTTAAACATTTTAATTGACCTGTTACAAGAAAACAAAGGGTGTTAAATACAAATAGTAACCGTCGTGGTAAATCAGTCAAAACGACGGAGTTTTTTAAACCAAGACGTTATATTTTGTTTAAAACGGCGGTAAAACCTAACCGTCGTTGTGTAACGTTATAACGTCGGTAAGAGTAAAAAACGTCGTATGACGAAAATTGTGCAGAAAAAATTAAAACGTTCTTAAATAAAACGCAAACGACGTGGTAGTTAAATTAAAACGACGTTTTTAAGAAAATACTGACGTGGTAGTTAAATTAAAACGCCGGTAATATCTTCCCGTCGTTATATTATATAATAACGTCGGTATTAGTAAAAACCGTCGTTTATTTAAATACTTTATAGGAAAAATCATAAATCAGAAGAAATCAACTTACGTATTCACTATATTTTCATTTCGTCGTCAACCATGCGTTTTGGCAGTGAATTCATGTAATAGGCAGTCTCTGTTAATGGTCTCACAATTACCATCACCCAATGACCCCTGCACATAATGATTCATATTAGAAAGAAAAATATTAGAAGCCTGGATTATAAGGCAGTGAATTCATGTAATAGGAAAATACTTTAAATGGTACTAACCCTGGATTATAAGGGACCAAGAAAAATTGATTCCCATCTGCTGTATTCAGGCGGTTTGACAGGTTTTTTATTCGGTCTGATATTGATCCAACTCCAGAGCTCACTAGCCCAGGGTCCACGAGGCCAACAAGGTTTACAAGATTTGCCATTTTTAAATAGTCAAATAGGAACCTAAATATATGAAAGTCAATTAAATGAGATTTTAATTTAAAAGAAAGGAAAATGTAAAACAAAATGGGATTAGGGAGAATTACCTCATGTATACTGATATCACTGTGGTTCCTATCTCAACCATTGAACCAAACTGCAAAACATCCTCAGTGAAGAGGAAGGTATCATGCTCAATGCCAAACACTTCCTTGGGCATGTGAATTGTTAGAGCCTCGTTACCATTAGGCAACAACTTGGTCTGGAAATGTTGGCATAAGGCTAAAAGAGGAGGCGACATATCTAGCTTTGAGAGATCCTGTTTAAAGAAATTAATAAAGAAATATAAGTTAGTTTGTGTGTGAACTAAAATAAACGACTCTAACTAAACAAAAAAAACAGACGTGGTATATAATATAAACGACGGTTTCTCGTTAATACTGACGTTGTATTGAATTTATAACGTCGCTATTCTATAGAAAGGTCGTCTAATATAAATATAGTTAATGAAATCATGAAATGAACGACGGTTTATAAAAGCGTCGTGGTATATAACTAAACACGACGTGTCTTGTAAGAAACAGACGTATTTACCGTCGTTATTTTAAATTTTAACGTCGGCTATTAAAAGGAGCGACGTCTTTTTAAAATTTAAAAAGCAGAAATATAAATAAGCAGAGATTTTACCGTGTCCTCTTTCTCTTTTGCAGCAGTATCAGCTTCAGGCTTCGGATCTTCTAATTCCAAAGCTAGGGATCTGATATTAGTGGCCCCAGAGCAGCTTGCCTTATCAGACATTGGATTTTTTGGGCTTTGATCTTGAGGGGGTAAAATAATTGGAGGAATTGGGGTTTGGAGCATCTGGCTGGGATCAAAACTAGGAACTAGTTGACGGATATATGCCAACAAAGTCTCCCTCTCTGTTCTGACTGCTTCCATTATAGTTTCCCTTGACTTCGCCTCAATCCTCAAGGTCTCTTCTCTGACTGCCTCCCTCACACTTTCCTTCAATTTGTCACCAAATTTCACTCTCTGCTGCTTCGGCAAATTGAAGAACTGAGTTGGGGTAACGCCAGCACCAGCTCCTCTGACTCTCCCACCATGCTCCGGGGTTCCCAAAGCCAGAGTCAAGATATCATTGCTCCCGGAGACAGTCAGAGTGCCTTCGGAGACTTGCTTTTGCAAATCATCCTAAAAGAAAGAAAGAGAGATTGTTAGAACCTGAGAAGGGTGTATGACAGATACATATACCGACGTTGTAAATTATAAACAACGACGGTTTTTATTAAATGACAGACGTGGTATTAATTTAAAACGTCTATATATAAATACCGTCGTTGTTTATACTTTACAACGTCGGTATATAAAAATACGTCGTATATTCAAAATAAAACAGATTAAGACATAAATTAAAAACCGTCGTATATTCAAAGTAAGACGACGGATTATTAAACAAACAGACGTAGATGTACAATTCCATACGGCTGCACAAAATTACCGTCGTTGTATAATCATTCTAACGTCTAGATAAGATAAAACCGTCGTAAGTTTTAATGAAGAAGTGAAAAAACTCGATTGAAATATGCATTCTTTTCCAGAAATTGTGCACCACAAAATTCAGTGAAATAGACAGAGAGAGGGAGAGTGTGTGCGTGAGTAAACTTAAAACAAAAATGCAGTTCATAGAATAATTTAATCCGTCGTATTAATTCTATCTAGACGTCTACTTTATTCAAAAACCGACGTCCTATTCACTTTTAAACGTCCGTAAATTAAGCCTGTCGTGGTGTTCACTTTATAACGTCGCTTATATAAATATAAACGACGTCTATACCAAAATAAAACACTCTGTTTTTCAAATTTAGAACAGAGTTAGTGAGACTTACGATTAGTTTTGCCTTCTCTGCAGCCTTTGGATCAGGGATGTTTCCTGATTTATCTTCTCTTGCTTTCTTCCACAGAACAGCTCGATCGATTTCTTGACCTTCGGGCATGGTTTCTACCAATTGGTCCGCCAAACCAACATACCCTTTTCTAGACAACCTATGGTTGTACTCCAATTTCTCCCTCCTCTCCTTCTGCTCAGCATGCTTAGCTTCAAAATCTGGGGTTAACCTTGAAGCTACGAAGGCATCCCATTGCGATTTCTCTATGAACTTATAAAGCGCAGGGGTTTCTCTTAACCTCTCCCTGTCATGTGCGTAAGGAAGGATATACTGCCTAGTTACGTTATACTTGAAATCCTTCCATTTTTTGGCGGCAGACTGCAAGACCAAGTTCTTGTAACGATCCCCAATAACATAGGACATTTGAACAGCTTCCCAAATCTGCTCCTTCACGTCCTTGGGTAATTGTTTCCATTTCTTGTCCACAAGAGGGACTCTGGTGCGTGCCAAAACACCAATGTAAGACTGCATCTCAACAGCAGCCTCGCCATGTGGTTTGCCATCTTTATTGAACTCAACCACAGGCTTAACCTTCTCAATTTTCCTCTTCACAACACGGCTCATTGTGCTGATACCGCGGCCAGATTTTGGCTCCTCAACAAATGTGGCTGTGCTCGAGTCTTTCTCTGAGGTTGAGGAATATCTCATCCTCTTCGAGGGTTTGCTTTGAGTTGATTTTTCAACTTCCACTAAACCTGTTTTGGGTTCATCCCCTTGTGCCATTGAACCTGCTGTGGCCTTTGACGCTTCAGCTTCCTTGTTTTGAGATTTCGAAACCATTTTTGATTAATCTGCCAGAAAAACAACGTCGGTTATTAAAAATAAACGACGTAATAATATAAAAACAACGACGGTTTTATATATTTCATGACGTAAATATTCATAAACTACGTCGGTTATTAAATTACAAAACTAGTGTACTTCTCTCACTAGACGACGGTTTTATCTTGTTTCCGACGTATTAATTGACACACCATGACGGTTTTAGCCACCGTCGTGGTGTGTCCATTCCATCGTCGAAAACAGGACAGAACTGTCGTCTTTTGGCGTCGTGAGGGTATCTACTTATGTATTTAATCAAAACCAGTGAAAGATTTCTTCAATTTGACATAATCTAGTTTCCAGACAACTACGGCATGCAAATGAAAAGTAAAAAAAGGGAAGAGAGTGAGAAAAAACCTTGAATAACACCGGCGTGCAAAGAAATGTTTCCTTCCGACGAAGACGAAGACCAAAATGGTGATTTGGACGATGAAGACGATGATTCAGACGATGATGCTAGGTCAGGTAACGAAAATGGTGATTTGGGAAATGAGAGGGAAACTACGATACTTTATCGGGAAGTGAAAACCGTAAAATATTAGGTCAGGTGACGAAAAGTTTATATATTTTCCCAGAGTTCAATACAACGACGTTGTCATTAACAAACCGCCGTATTATTTTGTTATAACGACGGTAGATAATTCATAAATGACGTGGTTATCACAACTGCCGAAAGACTTTTGGAATTCCGATGTGGTTATGACGGCGCTTTTTTTCTCGAAACTGACGTTGTACTTGTAATTTCAACGACTGTGTATTTTAATAAACCGACGTGGTTACTTTGCGGTTCTGAAAACGACGTCGTTCTCTTTTTAATACGCGCCAAATGACTTTTGGATTTCCGACGTGGTTATGACGGCGCTTTGTTTCTCTAAACTGACGTTGTACTCTTAAATTCAACGACTGTGTATTTCAATAAACCGACGTGGTTACTTTGGTTCTGTTCTCTTTTTAATACTCGCCAAATGACTTTTGGATTTCCGATGTAGTTATATCTAAACTGACGTTGATTAGTCAAATATGACGTCGCTATGTATATTAGAACTGACGTGGATATTTACTCCATTTTGTTTAAATAGGATTTTTTAACGCGGTTGTTAACTCTCAGTTTTCAATTAGGGTTGCAGAAATTGTCTTTCTGAAAGCAAATGGGTTTGCAGAATGATTCCTCACAAGACCAAGCATGGGTTTGCTACATCCTCCTGTGTAGCAAGGGTGAAACCAGCTTGAGAACCCGCGTGGGTGTTCCTGATGCTCGCAGAGACGGACTCAGGTGGTGGCTGTAGCTGGGAGTGGGCTTGAGGTTCAGAATGAGTAGGTGGTGTCTATTCATTCTGAACCTCAAGCCCACTCCCAGCTTCACCCCAAAGGCACAACCCACAACAGGTTCTAAGGCTGGTTCCACCTTGCTACACAGGAGTTTTGAAGTTGATCACTGTGGAAAAGGGGACTACAATGTAACCAGGAATCGAGGAGTGAGGGTTCACACTTTGTTGATTTTGATTTTGTTTTTCAGGAATCGAGGCTGTGCAGGAGCTTGAGAACAAGAGGAAGGAGAGGGCCCAACTTGCATATGAGAGGAAGAAACAGTTTGTTGATTTTGATTTTGATTTTGTTTGCCACGATGTATTTGCCAAATTTGTGTTCATATTTAACACGAAGAGATTTGCATTTTAAGATGAAAATGTTGTTGAGGATTGAGAATTAAATTTTGTTTTGTGTTAAGAAAGATATTACCAAAATAAAAGAAAAATTAATTAATTTTAAAAAGCTATAAACATAAGACGGCGGTTTACAGAGAGGGCAGACGTATAAATTGAAAAAATACGACCGTAATTTGAACTTAGGACGTGGTAAATAAAAACAACAGTAGTGTTGTAGGTACCGTCGTAGTATACTCCAAAATAATAAGTCGGCGGTTTACAGAGAATGCACCGTCGTAGTATACAGACGTTGATTCCACTATATTATACGACGTGGATTAAGAACAGTTGGTCGTGTTTAGTTAGGAGTTAACACGGCAGGTTTTTTGGTGAACTGTCGTCTTTATTTTCTACGTCAGTGTATTCATACCTGCTGTCGTTGTTTTTTGGTCAGATTTTAACACTGAAGAAATCCTTTTTTAAAAACGACGGTTTTTTATTTGTACGCGTCGTCTTTTAAAAATATTGAACAGTAAATCACTTATCCACGACGGTTTTTTTTTTATACCGTCGTCTATTTAAATACAACGACGGTTTTATGTTATGCCGTCGTCTTTTTCTGGTCGTCTTTTTCCATTTTTGTAGTAGTCTAATGCACCAGTTAACGCTAACTCACTCATTTAGTCTTGGGTGTTTCATGTCAATACAACAGAAGCAATCGACAAGTTTGACAATTTGGATTAGAACTTTAACTGGAAAATCTTCCTTCTGCTGAAATGAACTGACAGCCACTGTTTCTCTATATAAGAAAGTAAAAAGGGGTGCTATTCTTACTAGCTTACTCAAGTCATAGAATCAACCTGATCCGATTGGTTCAGATCTCAAGCCTCTGAATTTATAAATGGTGCATTTATGTGCATTTGGGTTAATCTAAACCATTACAACAATCCAATGGTTAGAGTTGTTGCCACATGGGCTACCTTGATTACCTTCAGTGTTGGAAATAAAAATGCATTAAAATCAAGGAAGCTCATGTGGCAATAAGTCTAACCATTTGACTGTTGTAATGGTTTAGATTAAACCAAATGCACATAAATGCACCATTCGTAAGTGCCGAGGCTCGGAATCCAATTGGTTCAGATGGGTAAGGAAGGTTAGACACTCCTAAGACTTCTGAATGAATACAAGTGCCAGCACTGAAAATGAAAAAGCTCAAACTATGAAGTCATGATAGAGATGGACATACAGTTTTTGATAGAACTAAAAATATGACAGCAATACAAAGAGTTTCATATCATCATGCAAAACCACATGAACTCTTCCATATTAGGAAATAACTATTTTCTAGGTTTTAAAATGTGATTAAAAAGAGGATAGCATCTATACTGATATGTTGGATGAGATTGTGAAAGAGCAGAACGAAATAAAACTACGAAAAAACCAATAAATAAGTTTAGAACATATAAAATAATATGCTCAATGAGGTTGTCCAAGAACACATACTTGGTGTCTGTCTTTCCACTTAAGAAAGAAGCTGCTTCCTAGGAGTTCAAAAATGTGATCTCGCATTTCATCATTTGTAACGAGCAAGCACTTGAGCTTCACAGCAGCATAGAGCCAATACCTGAGTCATATCAAAGAATTAATTTGTGTATTCCAAGCATAATAGTAGTGATGTTTAAAGTGATGAATACACAGGCCACTGGAGGGAGAAATGGTACTTCATAAATACATGTTCTTTTTCTCAAAATATTCCATGTACATGTTTCTTTCTTCTTTTTTTAAGAGAGCACTTAAACGGGGAATGTTGTTGGTGTTGGTGTTGCTGTTTTGAGCTACCAAAGTCTGGAGAGAGAGAGAGAGAGAGAGAAACTTTCAACCAAAAGCTTGCACAATCAGTGGAGCTGATATAGTTCATCAACATAAATGTAGGAAACAAGTAATAACATTTGGTAAGAAATGGATCGCAGGCTCATACCAATCGTCGTTGGAACCACTTGGTGTGGCATAAAGAATGCCTTTATCCATCCACTCCTCAATTAGTTTTCTGTGGGAAGGATTTTCCACAAGTCTCCGGAAACGTCTATTATGCATGACAACAAGTGGCCATTTCTCTCCACTCTTATTATACAATTCTTTCACAACAGCGTCAAGCTGCTCTATATAGAACAGAAATATAAGTCATGATTAAACGTGACTAGAGGGCCTATCAAATAAAAGTAGAAATTGACAAAATAAGAGAGCAACAATCATCTTCAGATGTACAACCTGAGAAAGACTGAATCCACCATCTGCAAAATTCTGCTGGTAGAGCCCAATATTAGCTCCGTCCACTATAGCTTCATAGTCAGCATGTTTGTCCAGCCAATCCTTTATTAAGACATCGGGGAAAATAAGAATTACAATATGTTTGCGAAGTAACGTTGATCCAAATATAATCAAATTGAACACATAAAACATTGGATTTGCTACTTTAATCTTCTTCATAGCCTCAACAACTCTAAATCGCCTCATTAATTCTGATTTCTGTCATTTCAAGGCAAAACAAATGTGCAAAATTAAAGAAACACCACCACAGATTATGCAGCAGTATCTTGATTGGCAATCAGGCCCACATAAGTTTATAACCAGACGAAGAAAAAATTGAAAACTCAGCCCAATTGATCTGGTGGGACCATGGTCAAGCAGGCTCAAGCTGGGAGTTCAAATAATACCCAGCCCACAGGAATGAATAAATGCTTCAGAGAGTTTCAACAAAAGGAGTCACATAAGTCTAGAGGTCTAGAAGCTTCAAATAATTATAAACTTTGCTGTACCTAGGAAAGGGTCATCCTTGGGAGCTTAGGAAGTTAGTTGGGGCAACAAAAGAGGTCTAATTAATGTTATGACTTTGAGTAATGTGTGGAAGGCTACTAGTCATCGTTACACCTGATGTGAGTCTGTCATTTTGGGGTAATGAAAAGTACTACGAAAATCACATAAACCTTGTTATACATTTACAAGTATAGTAAATCTATGAATCTACCACTAATATGACAACCTAACAAACAGTGTCTGCCGCGCAAATCTCACGGCCTGGAGTTCTGGGCCGAGGGAATATGCGTTAACACGCGGTTTCCTGCTTTTGGACGGGGTGCGTTTGTGCTCTGGCGTGCCAGCACGGTCTACCGTGCGTCGAGGTGTTTGAAGTGGGTGAGAGTGCTTAGATGGTGCGCCTGTCTGAACTCGTTTTCTAATCAAACGATTGTAGCCGAGAGAGGAACTAGTCTCGGCTGTAAGGTTCACGGCCTGAACTACAAGGCCGTTGAGTGGTGGTGTTTGGTGGATTTTAGGGCGGTGCTCCGACGCGCCACTCAATGAGCGGCGGTCGTATGATATATGGGGTGAGTGAGCGAATAACAGAGGTGATGCTCCGGCTCCTTGAAAATCAAGGGTCGTATGATATATTGATGGATGGATTTTCCTTACAAACTAACACTACTCCTAGAAAAGCAAGTAAAGATATTGAAAGTGCATTACAGGAAAATATAAGTTGCTCCGTGGGAGGCTTTTGTTTGGTGTTTGAACCCTTTGAAAGTGGTCTTGAGTCTTGTATTTATAGGTAGAGTTCCTGGAGGGGTAATCGAGGCTGAAAATCTACATGGTGGAGCCTGATTAGCGCAAGTGGGTAGTCAAATCAACATTTGGGATCGTGAAGTAAGGTGGTGTGACCCCATGAATCCCGGTGAATCTCGGCCGCCGCCCTGATCGTGGGTTCTGCGCTTCTGGCCGTGGAGACGCATTTATTGCTCTGGTGGCTGGTCAGCTAATCTCTCAGGCTGCAAAGAGCTTTGTGAGAATGTTGGCGTCTAATCACTCTGATCCCTGTCACCAAATCCTAACTCCAATCACTTCCCCCCTGCCCTCGTGCATTAAATGCTTATTCTTGGTCAGTGGGTTTGCTGCATTTAAACAGGCACTACTTCATTAAATGAAGCATGGGACCCTGCCATCACGTGGTGGTCTGACATTAATGCCTTTGGCGGTGACTTTGCTCTATCTCGGCCTCGGCCTTTAATCGAGGCCGAGATGATCGTGCCTTGGCAATTTTTCTCTTGTTTCTCCGGAAGGCCAAGCACCCTGTCAAAATGCTGCGTTTCAGTTTTGAGGCCGAGAAGAGGGGTTCCCTTGGCCAATTCATGGCCGTAGTTTATCAGGCACAAACAAACAGGAAAGCATCCCAGTTCATATTATTAAAATCCCAACTTATCTATCAGAAATAAGAATGTCCTTATACATTGAGGGGAACCAGCATCAAAATATAACATGTTCATCCATATCTGCTGAAATCTTGAACTCTGATCTCAGTTCCTCAAATTTGAAACCATGAAATTCACTATCCCGTTACCAGTACCCCAAACAAAAACAGAACATTCGCATTATAAATCTAAAAACAAATGTGATACTATAGTCTCTGTCCATTACATAAATTCAAATTGGAAAAACAAAAACATGGCAAATTTGACTAATCAAAATATTTGGCTCACCTGGAACTCACTGAAATTTGACTTAACCTCCCGTTCCATTGCCAAAGCAGCAACCGACTCCGCAAACCTCTGGGTCTCCCCACAATCAATGTCAACACAAACCAAACGCTCACCACAAGAGCAACACTGGCTGCTGCTCATATCCGCATTGGCTCTCCTCACATCCCAAACCCCCTTCCCAATCCATCCCTGCCCATGCCACCCTCCTCCATTCCTCAAAACCGCCTCTTTCACCCCACCCGAATCCCAATTCGCTTCACCCAGCCCACAAGCCACTCCACCCAACTCAATGATCTGTAAAACAGGAGCTTAGCTCTTATAAAACCTACAAGGGGGGTGAAGTAGGCTTTAGGATAAAAACTCACCAATTTAAAATTATTACTTAGTGATAAAAGACATTAAACACAAATACTGCTTGTGGTGATCAAGTAACCAATGTAAATGCAATAATGTAAATGACACAGTATTTGTTAACCCAGAAACCCATAGGGGAAAAACTGGGGGACCAAGCCAGGAAAAGATTCAATCCACTCAATTGTAAAGTACAAGAAATATAGGGATATTAGCTCAACTACACACAATAGGCAGCTAATTATCTAACCTTCTAGCAAAGCACCATTTCTTTACTTCACAGCAACAGATTCTTTTCTCTACCTTGCAACAGCACCAAGCACAAGTTGCTCCAATATGATGTTATGAAGTGAGTTGTAGTTTCATAAAATTCATCTATCTCAATCATACAAATGATTGAATTAGATAAAAGAAACTGTGTACAGTTATGAATTAAAACCAAAATATGTTTGAACTTTGAAACAAGGTTTTAATCATAAATACAATAATGAAACCAAGGCAATCATTTAATCAAAGTGAGAATAAACTTGGAGTAAGTTTTATGTGTATGCAATCGTACTCATAACTCTCAAGAATTCAAGATGACTGAAGAAAGTTTTTGAAGTTTTAAAAACTGATATGATCTTTCAAAAACATGAACATGGAAGCATATTAAAAACTGAGTTTAAAACGTGATATCAAATGCTTAACATGCTTACCTCTTCATTAAAACTAAATTCAGCTTTTATAGAGAATTGAACAGCAAGTTTCGAATGAAGAGGAGTTCAATATTAAAAAACAGGTTCAGACAAGGACTTGGTTTCAAGAAGAATATAATTTCACTTTAAAGAAAAGAAATAGTTTCAACCAAGTGTAATGATATAAAACTATTGATTTCTATGAAGAATTAATAGTTCCAAGAAAGTTTGTCTGAACAAGGAATGTAAGAAGCAGAGGATAAGTCTATTTTAACTTTTCAGAAACCAAGTGCAGAGAAGATATTTTCCAATAAACTAATAGTTGATTTCTGCGATGGATTAATACAGATAGGAGAGGATTGATACAGAAATGAAAACATAAAACGATTTTAACGATGTATCAATCCTAGTGTATCAATGCATGTGAATGTATGCAAAATGTTCTTACCTGTTTTTCATCGAAGAGATCTTTGGAGACCAGCAACCACTTAATCTATCCTAGAGATTATCTCAAATATCTAAGGAGATTACAATGGTTTTGATCCAAAAAAGAGAAGAGCCAAACAAAGCAACAATTACAATCCTTACATGATCTTAGCCGTTGATTCCCCAACACACCTCACTACATTCCTCAACTTATGCAAATAACCATAAACCCTCTCCCCATTCCCTGTCTCCGCACTCACCTTCAGCAACGCCGCAATCTCCGGCTCCTCCAAGCTCACCCCCACCATACCCATATGCTCCTCCACCTCATACGCCTTCTCCGCCTCCAATTTCTCACAAAAGCAAAACAGCGCCGGGTCACACATGCGCAACCTCGGCAACACATTATACTTATCCATACCCTCCACCAGGCCAAATGCGTGATCGCCGTCCCCTTTGGCGGCGGCGAGCGGGCCACGGCGGTAATCGTGGCCTCGTTCGGAAGGGTTCCGATAGACAACATTTGGTCGAAGATGCGGAAGCCATTGTCCAAAGCCAATTGCTTCAAAGAGGGGTTCTGCTGAAATGAACTGACAGCTAGGGATGGCAATTTTCCCGCTGGTAAGGGTCTTCGCGAGAGTACGGGGATGGATATGGGGAATTTTTTGGGTATGGTGTTCGGGAAGGGGCGGGAATAATATTTTAATCCCCAACTCGAACCCTCCCCATTTAGAATATATATTAATTTTTTGATGAGGTATATATATATATACAGTCCCCTTCTATTGAGGGACACCCTTTAGGGTACCCTACAATTTTTTTCTCAATGATCCAAACCATCTATTTTTTAGGTCTTCATTCATAGATCATTCTTACAAAAAATTAGACAAATCGGAAACCGTTTCGATATCCAATTGTGTCCTACAAAATCAACGAACAACGGTGCATCAAGAAAGTACTCAAATTTCAATAACACAATTGAGTGGTCAAATGATATCGGATTCAAGTGATTTTTTGTAGAGATGATCTTCGAATGAGTATCTACAAAATAGACGGTTTGGATTAGTGAAATACAATCCGGAGTGGGGCCTACAAGGGGTGTCCCTCAAATAAGCTTATTTAAGGGATCTCTCAATAGAAGCTCTCTGTATATATATATATATATATATATATATATATGCTATTAAAGTGATTGTACTGATTAAGTTTTATATTTTATATTATTATATTATATACTTATATAATTTATACAAATCTTAAGCCACACTATTTATTTATTTAGTTAACTTCCAATACATATATAACCATTCTCATATTGTCTTATAAGCAAGGTATTAAATATCGATATTATCGGCGATATTATCCCGATAATATCTGATTTTTGGGGGGCCAATATTTTAGCAACTAACCATAGTGTTATCGTCAATATATCGATATTATCCTGATAATATCAAGGAGATAACTTCAACATTTTTATGAATGATTTGGGCAATATATCGAGATATTATCGATAATATCCCGATACGAAACCCAAAAAATACATGAAATTTTTTGAAAAGCCTCCCCTGTTGCACATAGAGGGATTCGAACCCCTCCCATTTTACTCCTTCAACACCTTAACCACCATATCACTTATGTTTTTTGTGAAGTCAAGAAGATGACTCGTAGAGAAAGAGGCAAGGGGACTTTGTCAAGTCAAGAAGATGACTTGTTATCTATAACTTCGGACTCTGTTGGAGTAGGAAGTAGTAACTATGGTTATACTCATAACCAACGATTTCATTACCCTTCATATCTCATTTCTGTTGGGATGGAATCAAGCGACTCATGGAAAGAATCCGAGACTCAATATTCAAATGATTTTGCTTATGGACAACGTCAACCAATCTCGGATCCATATGGGTGGCATGTTAACAATTACATGCAAAACTATTTTGGGGATTTATCATTTGATAACTACTCTTCAAAATATACTTACTCTACACATAGAGATGATGAAGATAGTGAAAATTTTGAACCTCATAGGAACTCTATGTGGTACTAAGTTACTCATGTATCTTACCATGCAATGTATAAAGTGTAAAATATTGTAGTAATTCATTATATATAAATGATTATGGTGTGTTTAATATTCTTTCATTAATTACTACATATTTTCTACACTTACAGTGTTTGCCAGCTTGCTATATAATCAACTTAAATCAGTTAAATCCATCATGTAATGCATTTCCTTCCAATTTTTTTGTGATAAACTAATAGATAATTGACTAAATAAACATCCTGCAAAGTTTCAATAAAAATTTCCAAGTTTTTCTTACAATTTCCGTGGTTTTTATTCAATTTTTACCGATACCGATAATATCCCGATATTTCCATCGATATTTCCGTGTTTTTGGACTTCCGATATTTCCGATACCACCGATATTTTAGACCTTGCTTATAAGTATATATTATATATATTTATTATCCTGAATTAGTACTCTCTTTTTTCAACAAAGTAGTTATATATTGGTTTTTTCTTCCTTAATGGGGCGGGTCGGGGAACCCATTCCCCAACAAAGGTGGGAATGGGGAATCCCCGATATGAATATTGTGGGTATGAATGCAGTGATGGGGGAAAAAAGCTTAACGGGGATGGGGATGGGAATGCCATACCCACCCCCGATTCGACCCATTGCCATCCCTACTGACAGCCACTGTTTCTCTATATAAGAAAGTAAAAAGGGGTGCTATTCGTACTAGCTTACTCAAGTCATAGAACCAACCTGATCCGAATGGTTCGGATCTCAAGCCTCTGAATTTATAAATGGTGCATTTATAAAATTTAAATTTATAAATAAATAAATAAAAAGCCTCTCGCAGGCGCGAAAGCATGTGCGAAAAGGCTAGTATCTATATAAAGAGCAAAAGTTAGAGAATGGTGAAACATTTAAAATACCAAAAAATGCCCTTGTTTAATACAAACATTAAGAATTGAAATTATTAATTAAATGAAGATAATATGGTAAATTCACACTTTTTTATATTAAAAAAAAATTAAATTAAAAACAAATTCAGATAATGGGCCCTATTTTTATGGAACACAACTACTCATTATCTTTTTTTATTCTAAAATAAAATAAATAATTTAAAAAAACCAATTGGCACACGCATGTACCAAGGGATGATGCTTCTTCAACACAACTGTCCACGTCCTCTTCTCTAGTAATCATTTTTGAGTGAGAAAGAGACTAACAGTGTTTAGCTCAACCCCATGTAGAAACTTCAACATGAATATTGTGTACAAGTACAATGCGTGAACCTCTCCATTATCGTTTCAACATAACATGTTTCTGGAGGCCAGGTATGTGTGTGTGCATAATGTAGTCTTCCCAATCAATGCATTTTGGATCAAAATTGAAAGTTTCCGATTCGACGAAACTCTCCCTTGTTATCCTTCGCAGATCCTCGGCATTGTTGTCATCAAAGCTGCATTAAATCAAAGTAATTAACTTAAATGCATTATTACACTAGTAAAAGTACTTATGTTTAATTGACAGCCAAAATAATGCATACGTACATGCCCTTGAATAGCATATAGGGCTCGTATAGCTCTACCAAGCGCATCACCAATTTGAGTTTCTGATTATAGTTGACATACAGATCTTGAAAATATTCGCCAAATACTTTGTTCACGAACTTTAAACCCTTCAAATAAGAATTAAAGTAACATATATGAACTGTACATATATAGTCCCGATCAGAATTTACATCCAACACTGAGTGACCACAAATCTCTTGGACCCCTGTAGTCCAAGAGATCAGAACTGTACATATACATATATACGTATGTAATTTGTAATTACTGTTAATGGTGGAAATTACAAACCTCCAAAGGTAGCATGAAGCGAATTTGCATATACATGCGAAAAGTAGCCATAGTCTTGAATATTTTACCCTTGCCAACCTTGACAGGCTTTCCATCCTTGTCAATCCATGGATTTTTTGTGAAGTATCGGAAGACAAAACTGTGAATATTAAGGAAATTGATAGGATTTCTCAAAGAGCTTCCCACATGGTAAATGATACTAGACGATTTATTTGCATTTGCCACCATTGCTACAGTTATTGAATTTACCACCATATCAACAGGAACCTGCATAATTTCAAAATCAATAGTTTGGATTGTAAAATTACATTGTGAAGTAAGCTCAAAAGAATAGTAAGTACAATATCGCGCTTAAATATTTTCCTTGTGTGCTTGTACCTATGAGTATTTGGAGAACCATGAAGTTTACTTGAACTTACCATATCAAATACTGACATAGGATCCACAAGCAAACATGTCACCTTTCCTTTACAATAACCAGCAATTACGCTATCAATGGTTCTGCAACAACAACAACAAAGATTGCACATATGTTGAAATTTAGTTATACCATTAAATTTGTCTGAATCTGCGCAGAGACCTATATTAGTACACAAGATTAGCCTTTTCTTTACCCCAAAAAAAAAAAACAAAATTAGTAGCCTTTTGTTTTCTTTCCCAGTCCCCAATGAAAAATTGAAAATTTTGGAAAAAATATAATTAACCACTGATCTATTTTATTAGTTCCAGTGTCTCATAATAAGCTTATAATTTTGTTAACAAACAAACTGAGTTATGCGTGTTTTCTGAGTAAAATCTAGTCAAATTTTAGAGTGCTTGCAAGCTTCATACCTGAAACCTTGGACCCAACCTGGAAATGGCTCTTTGTAAGTACTGGTGACTACAGTAGGACGTATGATGACGACGGATAGATTATCTTTTGAGTGTCTTAGAAGTATTTCTCCCATCGCCTTTGTGAATACGTACGTGTTTGGCCATCCATACAATTTAGCCCTGAAAGAATATAAGAAATAATAATGAGAAAATTCTGTAAGGATATTAGTGAAAAGCCCCAGAGAAAAATAGACCAACAATTTCACACTGCAAAAAAATTATTTTGGCACTGATTTTATCTCAATTCAATGAATGAATCGGTAGAGCTAGAGAACTGCAGAAATAACTTCTTCTTTTTTTGCTTATTGATAAAATTTGGAGAAAAATAAGTCCGAAACTAAGAATCGTGCTGGTGGTTTTATAGGGCACAGTTGGATGAATGCTCGAAAAAACCTTTCAATGCCAAAATCCTTCATCGTGGTTGTAATAACTTCTTCTGTCGCATTTTGTGCTTTTAGTTCATTCAGTTTCTGTTCCACCAAATTCTTCTCTTGCACTTTGAAATCAAATTTAGTGATCTCCTTTTCCATCTCATCCATGCAAGATGAGTCCTCTAGTATAAGTCCATCCCTTTCACCACATACATAAGCTGAAAAGCAATCAACATATCAGTGAATAAATAAAGATGAAACTTAGAAAGAAAAAAAACATGCTGTGGACGCTGTAATAGTACATAACTCTTCTCCTCTCCTTTTTTGACATGAAATTTGAGCATGTAAAGTTTAGGATATGGAACGGCTATATATATATATACTATATGGTAGCCTTGTAGGCCATGGGAAACCAAGAGAAGAAAAACAAACACTAACCAGTTGACACGTGGAGCAGCATCTCTAGCTTTAGACATTTCTTTGCAAAGCTCAGTACGTATTGAACTCCAAATGTATTGACACTTAGTGCAATATCATATCTGCAAACCAAATTTATGGTAAATTGTAATTACACGTTTCTTTTGAGTAGTTTTGGGTAACATATAGGGATCTGCAACTGACACTTCGAAATAATTATCACGTGTACTCGTCTTTACTATTTATATGCATATATTATATAACAACTATATACCTTTCATCAAAATTTGTGGTTCCTGCAGAGTTAAGTATGATTTCAATGTCAGTGCACATTTCTTCTCTCAACTTGAACTCTTTCACTCCTAGGTCATCAAAAGTTACGTCTCCTGGCACAGCCACAACTTTTTTTGCTATGAAAGAATCAAACTCCGCACCCCATTTCTCTCTAAGAACGCTAAACAACTCCTTCCTTATTATCTTAATATATATAAAAATAAGTAAACATTAATAAAATGTACGTCATTACAAGATACATTAAAATTATTTGGCTATTATGAAATACTTATTTATATATAAACCTGATTATGCATGCGATCTGTGGCTGACTTGGTGTCCGAAGCTCTTAAAAGAAGATAAAGCTTTTTCACATCTGGTTGAACCCTTAGTATTTTCTCCACAAATACTGCATGTGCATTTGTAAATTAAGTTACTATCAGAGAGAGAGAGAGAGAGAGAGAGAGAGAGAGAGAGAGAGATGGAATTAATGTACCCATTCCAAGGAAGCCAGTGGCTCCGGTTACTAAGATGGTCTTGTTCTGCAAATATCCTAGTATGCTCTTCAACTCCATTATGAAAATCTGAAGGATAGGTTGAGTAATATCAGAGTGCATATATATATATAGAAAGTCTTGCCTACTTATAAAGGTTGTACTGTTTCTTTTCCTTTTTTAGTTTTTTTTTTTCTCGAGAATGACTTTAACCTACATGCATGAGCCATGTGGTTGGGTTTCTGTTTGTTGTTCACCGTCCCTATAATTTATAATTATCAGTAGATTCATGCAGGTGAGCTAGCCGTAAGGTATGCCTTAAACATGAGAGAAAATGAGGGGAGCATACATTATTCATACATTGCTAAGAACACATTGAATACGCACACAGTGGGTAGATAGTAGATGGAGCAGACTGATGTAGACAAAAGGTTTCTCTTCACATGGGTGGGAGACTGATGCAAAAACTAATTTTGCTTCCTCTAGTTTGTTATATTTTTTACTTTCCACTATGTTGTTTTAATTTTGACAATTTGACTCTTGTAATTTGATGTCCTCACAAATCAAGAATATGTCCAAATTTTCATCAAATTATGTTATTAAGTAAGTACATGACACTGACGTGGAGGTGTATATTTTGGATGGCATTGGAAAGAATTTGATAGAATTTGTAAAGTGTCCTAAAATTGCAAGGAATTTGAAACTACATAAAATTAACAGAATTAAAACTACGGAGACCAAAGTGATAAAACGCACAAACTACAGGGATGAATAATGACATTTTGCTTTATATTAACCACAAAGTCTCACCAAAGAAACAATGGGTGCAAAAAGGGTTATAATTCAAATGGTGAATAACATTTATGTATAAAAAAAAAATTAGTTTCTTTTTTTTTAGCATAAATTTTTTTGCATTTTAAACGAGTTGAAAGGTTAAAATGAGGTAAGCTAATTTCGATAAAGGAAGCTTCAACATGCTAGTTATGGAGGTGGTTGATTGGCTTTCATTTTGGGAGCGGCTGGTGTAGAGTGGACCAATGTTTACTTCGTAAGCTAACCTAATGCATCGTAAAAGAAAAATACTTGGCTTCTTACATGTGAAAACTATTATTCTTTAAAGACAAATCACAATTTGACATGCATCCATAAATTTTTATTTTTGTAACTTGATTTGGCGGCGTATGTGTACAGTGTTCCTAACAAAAATCCAAAGACTAAAAAGGTTGAGCAACGCAACCTTTTCCCCACCGAACATTATCAATAATAGTGCTATCCGCGGTGCTATCAGACAATTTACGTCCTACACCAAGAACAAAACCCTAACTTTGACCATTGGATATGAACGCATTCACGTGCGTACCACTAAACACACAGCGACCTTAAAATTGAATGAAACCCATATCTCAGTTGAGCTGAATCTTACCACTTAACACACAGCTGCCGACAACTTCAATTCTTCTCGCAGGGTTAAAAATGACAAGATAGAAGAAGGGTTAACCTTGAACAAAAAGATCTTCATTCAATAAACCAAAGAAAAAATCTTTTATTCAGCAAACCAAAGAAAAAGTATTTATTGAACAAATTGTGAGGGCAGGAAATATGAATCCGCTTTGTTGCAATTTCTCACTCAAATCACAACCCGGCCCTAACATTCGTAACAATCAAGTCCACTATCAATAATGCGCCAAAATCTACAAAACTTCGTAGGGAACAAAGCTTGCAGTATGTTGGTGATACAGTATAACATCAGAGACACTACCCCTACAAGGGAAAACTGGGCCGAAAACTTGAGTATTACAGCGAGGGGTCGTTGTCATAACTCATAACAGGCCATCTTGCTTGTCCAAGACTCATATTACTCAGACACAATCATTTCCATAAGTTATGATCTCCACAAGCAGCACGGAAATAGACTCGTGCAAACAGTACTAGGCAGAAGAAAGATTTAGCTGGGAAGGAGATGGGGACCTCTCTTTTCTTTTACCTGTCACAACTGTGGTTTTCTCATTGTGACTGGCAACAAACTCTGCCGTACATGAGTTTAGTGATTCAAGGTTCCTGCAGACAATGCCATTTTGAGATGTTTCCAAATTATGTGAGACTTCACCAGAAGCTTTAGAAACACTCGGCCGGGTAATGCAGAGCCAGGTTCTTGCAGGCTCCTGACAGCTGTCATCTGCTACAGGCACATGCCAGGATCCAATTTCTGATTCCTGAAAAAGATTGGCACCTCAATACTCTATAGTATAAATTAAAAGGGCTCAGCTTCACATGAACACTAATCACCACTAAGAATTTATGCACTTAATGGCCTCGCTCTGCCTTCGAACATTTAAAACAATCCCGAACTCGTGAAGATTATCATTTTATTACACAACTAATTTTTATTTAAAGAACATTTGAATGAAACATTAAGCACTCAAAACAGCTCAGATAAAAAGGCAAACTAATACAGAATTTTACGATTCAGGCGACATTTTAGAGGGAACTTAGGGATCATAGACATCTATAACAAAGTTCAAGCCCGGCATAAGTTCACTTAAACCAAGGGGCCATTTTATTAAAGCATTATCTGTAATTGATAACTATATTCCTATTATCTAACTGATGCTCAATAGAAGACTAGACGAACTTTACCAAAAGAACTATTTCCTTCCAGCTTGAGCACAAAGACATGGTTGTCGTCACAACTTTCACATTAGCATGACAGAAAGATTATGATCACAGAAATAGACACCTAGAAGCATTATATCCAACGCAAGATAAACTCTATAAATGTATTCCAAGCAACATGCATATGAATCACCCAAGTTTTCATAACATTCTTTAGATTTTAGGTTTACCCATACAAGTGTTTCTCCAAAATATCTTGAATGATTTATCTTGTACAATCTGACAAGAACTTATCTATTTCGTAAGTAATATATTTCTATATTCAACATTTTCTGTTTTTTGTCCCCACATTAATTTCCTATTTGCACCCTCAAATTCCACACCTAGCAAAGGGGCCCCAGCATGGCCAGGGCCACTGTCCTTTTTCCTCCCTTGATTTTTTATTTTGAAGAAGAAGAACAGTGCTCTATACCATACTAGATAAACCAGATTATATAGAAATGGAAGAAAGTCACAGTTAGAACATGCCATCAGAATGAACCAATATGAAATATTAAAATAGTACCTGGATGACTGAAGAATATGGGGGCGGCATCTGAAGTTTCAGATTGCCTTTGACAAAAGTATATCGAACCTGCACAACAGGATGCATGAGAACTTATAGCATAAAAGATAGGTGTGCATGGATCAATTTCACATTTGAAGCAACCACAGACCACTCAATCAGGTTTCAAAAAAAATTAAAAAGATTAAAATCAATAGAAACCATCCAACGTATCACAAAACCAATTTGCAGAGACGTCTGGTGGTATTGATTTTGTTGATTTTATGGTGGAATGGAATTTTTCTTTTTAATATAAGGAGTGATTCTTTTCTACAAAAAGTTTAATACAAGTTTCATTATTTTCCAATGACAATAAATATCCAATGCAATAACAAGGATTTTCCCTTGTTATCATCCTTTGAGATTGAACAAAAATATGGTAATGTAGAATATGGGGAGCACAAAAACTCTGGCTAGAGACAGAAACAAAAAGGAAAAAACATCTCTGCATGTTTTCTAGAGAGGAAGAGTTGCAGGCAAAAAGCTAGTCAGAGGTAACAGAAAAACTTGAAATAGAAAACTATTTGAAGTTGCTTTTAGTTTTTGGTTTTTACTTGCCATTCCATATACATTTTGTCACACCATCCCTCCCCTTACCTCCTCCCTTCTTTGTCCGAGCATTTCCTCTCTATCTTATACTAAAAAATAAAAACTGAAATCCAAAAAACAATAAAAAGTTCAATTTCTGAGAGGCCGCCTTTACACTTACTTAGACCTTGAGCCTCACCTTATTATCTCTAAACCAAACTCTTCAGGCATGCACCCTTATTAAATAAACTCCATTCAACTTTCTATCGAGTGATTTGACTCATCAACAGGGTCCATCTACACGGCCTGTTTATACTTTGTGTTAGCATGTCATGTGATTTTAGGATTCGTCTAATTCACCAGTTAACGCTAACTCACTAATTTAGTGTTGGGTGTTTCATGTCAATACAACAGAAGCAATCGACAAGTTTGACAATTTGGATTAGAACTGCCACTGGAAAATCTTCCTTCTGCTGAAATGAACTGACAGCCACTGTTTCTCTATATAAGAAAGTAAAAAGGGGTGCTATTCGTACTAGCTTACTCAAGTCATAGAATCAACCTGATCCGATTGGTTCGGATCTCCAGCCTCGGAATTTACAAATGGTGCATTTATGTGCATTTGGGTTAATCTAAACCATTACAACAATCCAATGGTTAGAGTTGTTGCCACATGAGCTACCTTGATTACCTTCAGTGTTGGAAATAAAAATGCATTAAAATCAAGGAAGCTCATGTGGCAATAAGTCTAACCATTTGACTGTTGTAATGGTTTAGATTAAACCAAATGCACATAAATGCACCATTCGTAAATGCCGAGGCTCGGAATCCAATTGGTTCAGATGGGTAAGGAAGGTTAGACACTCCTAAGACTTCTGAATGAATACAAGTGCCAGCACTGAAAATGAAAAAGCTCAAACTATGAAGTCATGATAGAGATGGACATACAGTTTTTGATAGAACTAAAAATATGACAGCAATACAAAGAGTTTCATATCATCATGCAAAACCACATGAACTCTTCCATATTAGGAAATAACTATTTTCTAGGTTTTAATATGTAATTAAAAAGAGGATAGCATCTATACTGATACGTTGGATGAGATTGTGAAAGAGCAGAACGAAATAAAACTACGAAAAAACCAATAAATAAGTTTAGAACATATGAAATAATATGCTCGATGAGGTCGTCCAAGAACACATACTTGGTGTCTGTCTTTCCACTTAAGAAAGAAGCTGCTTCCTAGGAGTTCAAAAATGTGATCTCGCATTTCATCATTTGTAACGAGCAAGCACTTGAGCTTCACAGCAGCATAGAGCCAATACCTGAGTCATATCAAAGAATTAATTTGTGTATTCCAAGCATAATAGTAGTGATGTTTAAAGTGATGAACACACAGGCCACTGGAGGGAGAAATGGTACTTCATAAATACATGTTTTTTTTCTCAAAATATTCCATGTACTGTTTCTTTCTTCTTTTTTTAAGAGAGCACTTAAACGGGGAATGTTGTTGGTGTTGCTGTTTTGAGCAACCAAAGTCTGGAGAGAGAGAGAGAAACTTTCAACCAAAAGCTTGCACAATCAGTGGAGCTGATATAGTTCATCAACATAAATGTAGGAAACAAGTAATAACATTTGGTAAGAAATGGATCGCAGGCTCATACCAATCGTCGTTGGAACCACTTGGTGTGGCATAAAGAATGCCTTTATCCATCCACTCCTCAATCAGTTTTCTGTGAGAAGGATTTTCCACAAGTCCCCGGAAACGTCTATTATGCATGACAACAAGTGGCCATTTCTCTCCACTCTTATTATACAATTCTTTCACAACAGCGTCAAGCTGCTCTATATAGAACAGAAATATAAGTCATGATTAAACGTGACTAAAGGGCCTATCAAATAAAAGTAGAAATTGACAAAATAAGAGAGCAACAATCATCTTCAGATGTACAACCTGAGAAAGACTGAATCCACCATCTGCAAAATTCTGCTGGTAGAGCCCAATATTAGCTCCATCCACTATAGCTTCATAGTCAGCATGTTTGTCCAGCCAATCCTTTATTAAGACATCGGGGAAAATAAGAATTACAATATGTTTGCAAAGTAACGTTGATCCAAATATAATCAAATTGAACACATAAAACATTGGATTTGCTACTTTAATCTTCTTCATAGCCTCAACAACTCTAAATCGCCCCATTAATTCTGATTTCTGTCATTTCAAGGCAAAACAAATGTGCAAGACTAAATGCCAATGCAATCAAAAATTAAAGAAACACCACCACAGATTATGCAGCAGCAACTTGATTGGCAATCAGGCCCACATTAAAGTTTATAACCAGACTAAGAAAAAATTGAAAACTCAGCCCAATTGATCTGGTGGGACCATGGTACAGCAGGCCCAAGCTGGGAGTTCAAATAATACCCAGCCCACAGGAATGAATAAATGCTTCAGAGAGTTTCAACAAAAGGAGTCACATAAGTCTAGAGGTCTAGAAGCTTCAAATAATTATAAACTTTGCTGTACCTAGGAAAGGGTCATCCTTGGGAGCTTAGGAAGTTAGTTGGGGCAATAAAAGAGGTCTAATTAATGTTATGACTTTGAGTAATGTGTGGAAGGCTACTAGTCATCGTTACACCTGATGTGAGTTCGTCATTTTGGGGTAATGAAAAGTACTACGAAAATCACATAAACCCTGTTATACATTTACAAGTACAGTAAATCTATGAATCTACCACTAAATGACAACCTAACAAACAGGAAAGCATCCCAGTTCCTGCATGTTTTATTATTAAAATCCCAACTTATCTATCAGAAACAAGAATGTCCTTATACATTGAGGGGAACCAGCATCAAAATATAACATGTTCATACATATCTGCTGAAATCTTGAACTCTGCTCTCAATTCCTCAAATTTGAAACCATGAAATCCACTATCCCGTTACCAGCACCCCAAACAAAAACAGAACATTAGCATTATAAATCTAAAAACAAATGTGATACTATAGTCTCTGTCCATTACATAAATTCAAATTGGTAAAACAAAAACATGGCAAATTTGACTAATCAAAATATTTGGCTCACCTGGAACTCACTGAAATTTGACTTAACCTCCCGTTCCATTGCCAAAGCAGCAACCGACTCCGCAAACCTCTGGGTCTCCCCACAATCAATGTCAACACAAACCAAACGCTCACCACAAGAGCAACACTGGCTGCTGCTCATATCCGCATTGGCTCTCCTCACATCCCAAACCCCCTTCCCAATCCATCCCTGCCCATGCCACCCTCCTCCATTCCTCAAAACCGCCTCTTTCACCCCACCCGAATCCCAATTCGCTTCACCCAGCTCACAAGCCACTCCACCCAAAAACCAATCCTCAATGATCTTAGCCGTTGATTCCCCAACACACCTCACTACATTCCTCAACTTATGCAAATAACCATAAACCCTTTCCCCATTCCCCGTCTCCGCACTCACCTTCAGCAACGCCGCAATCTCCGGCTCCTCCAAGCTCACCCCCACCATACCCATATGCTCCTCCACCTCATACGCCTTCTCCGCCTCCAATTTCTCACAAAAGCAAAACAGCGCCGGGTCGCACGTGCGCAACCTCGGCAACACATTATACTTATCCATACCCTTCACCAGGCCAAATGCGTAATCGCCGTCCCCTTTGGCGGCGGCGAGCCGGGCCACGGCGGTGATCGTGGCCTCGTTCGGAAGGGTTCCGATAGATAACATTTGGTCGAAGACGCGGAAGCCATTGTCCAAAGCCAATTGCTTCAGAGAGGGGTCGCTGACGGAGTTTGAGCAGAGGTAGAGGAGAGTGTTGAAGTGGTGGTGGTTGAAGTGAGTCTTTTGGGAGACGGCGGATTCGTATATCGAGATTGCGCTGGGCAAGTCTTTGTGCTTCGAGCAGAGAGTGAGGGAGGAGTGGAATTGGGTTTCTGGAGTTTGCTTCTTCTTGATCTTCTTTGGGGTCCCCATGGGAGTGTGTAGCTGTGTTACGCCGATATGTTAGTCTTGAGGGGTATGCTCGTATCGGATACGGCGATACGCGTGCGATACGTATCCGATACCGCTATGTATCGTCCGAAAGTTTGACCGTCCGATACGTCTCCGATATACGGTCCCGATACGGCGCTGCTGCGAGAAGTCTGTGGGGCAGGAAGATGAAGAAGCGTCGTCGTCTGTGAGGCTCTGCTGCGCGAGGAAGACGAAGAAGCGGCGCTGCTGCGCGAGGAAGAAGAAGAGAGCGCGTATTTGTTTGTTTTAGGTTTTCCCTGAGACGACGTCGTCTCATTGTTGGGCTTTCAATTTCACTTAAGTTGGAACGCACATTTTAAGGAATAAAACCTTTTCTTTTTTTTTTTCTTTTTTGAGAGAGCAAACCCATTTTTTAAGGGGCAAAAAAAAAAGGGGGCAAACTATGCTGTACATTTTTTTAGCAGCAAAACCTTTATTTTTTATTTCAAAACATGCAGACTTACACACAATCAACTCTAACCCTTTTTTTCCATTGTAGCTAGCTGCTGTTAGTTTTGGGTTATATGTATTTGATTCCTTTTTTTGTTATCAAAATGCATTTGATTCACAGGATGGATGATTGTATTGAAATGTATTTGTTATCAAAATGCATTTAATTTGGTTGTATTTTTTGGTTTTTAGTTTTAGTTTTATTTTTAAAGACATTTCTATTGAGATGAGCGATAGCATTCTAAACTCACACACTAGTAGGTCCTTTGCATTGGTTTTTAGTTTTATGTTTTGAATTGAATGGATGACTGTAACATGATGGATGCAATATTAGTTTTTATTATTTATATTATTTTTTAAATGTGTATTATTTTAATGACCATAACTGTATCCATGCTACATATGTGTAGGGTTTTGGGAAGAGAAAACCTGCAGTTTCTGGTTTGGAATGTTTAAGTAAGTATGGGTCAGGCTTAAATTTAACATATGCAACAAATGCATATCCAAGGCATATTCAACAAATGCACTCTTTTGGTGCATATTCAAAAGAGGCAATTCGTATAATATACACTAGGCTCTTTGTACGCACTTCCGCACGTGCGAGATACCTTTTTTAATCATGCATGCTGCATGCAACTTACAAATTTTTTTTATTTTTTTATTTTTGCAATTATATTTTGCTAGATGCCCGTAAATGTTTTCCTTTTGTCACCTATATTTTTCTAAATATCCACCTCAATAGTTTATGCACAATAAAAGAAAGAAAAAAATAGTTGAGACGGACATCTAGAAAAATACGGGTGATAAAATGAAAACATTAAAGACGAGCATCTAGCAAAATATAATTGCAAAAAATAAAAAAATAAACTTTGTAAGTTGCGCATAGCCCGCTTGATTAAAAAGGCCTCTCGCATGTGTGGAAGCACGTGCAAAGAGACTAGTCTAATTAATGTTCAGGTATGAGCTAAGGCAATTCGTATTCAAAAGCATGATGAAAATGCATAAATGGAAACATTGTAGACGATGATGAAAACAATTTTAGGTCTAGAGAGGCTTTAACAATGTCTTCTCTAAACTTTATATTATGTTCCAAGTTTAGTTGTGATAAAACTATTATGTTTCCTTTTAAAGGTTTTAAGAGGTCTTTATAACATGTTCTCTAGGCTCTCTTATGTTCTGCTCATCTACTACACATTGTATGTTATTACTATTGTGTATAAGCCAACATATTTTGAGTACGCAAATTTTTATATGTTCCGGATACACCACGTGGCTGGTGTACCATCCAATAAACATAGGATATGTGGAATTATTGCCCAACTTACTGCATTTCTTTTTATGACATCTGGCAGGCTACATTGGAAATATTCCATATGTCTTCCGTCTATTGGATGGTACACCAGCCACGTGGTGTACCCGGAACACCCAAAAATTACTCCCTCAATTGAATTCAACAATTTGATTTACAACTGTTAGAGATTACAAAATTCCAATGCCCTTTGTGTATGCTATGAATCTATTATTCATTTTAAGACAGAGCTAACGGCAGTGGAAGATAGGAGTGCTTCTGACATTGGAAGAGACAGATAAATAGATCATAAGGGCCTCTCCATACTCCGGTTTAGATAGGAGTGCTTCCTTACTCATGTAGTTCGTAAGCTCATTAAAGTCTTTGTCATATTTGGGAGTCCAGACGATGTTGTGCTTGTTACCATTGAAGAATGGGGCACACCGATCGATAGCCTTAAAAATGAATTTGGTAAGAGCGGCAACACGTCTGGTAAGGCTCTTGATGTCCTTCACTGTTTTCGGCACCGTCATATCCAGGATGGATTGGATTTACTCAGGGTTGGCTTCAATGACGTATGTGTGCGCCTAATCTGCAGTACAGGCCCATATCGTTGATGAAGGATGTGTGCGACTGATCTGTCAGATGCATGAAGATCTTATTGTAGCCGAAGTAAGCATCCACGAAGTTGAGTAACTCTTGGCCTGCCATAGCGTCCACAAGCTAATCAATCTGTGGCAAAGGAAAGTTATATCTAGAGCAAGCACGATTAAGGTTGGTGTAATCTACACACAGGCGCCAATCGGCACTTAGTTTCCGTACAAGAATTACATTGGCCAACCAGGATGGGTATCAACCTCTCTGATGAAGCCAATACCATGGAGCTTCTTTACTTCGGTTTTCATGGCTTCATATCATTTAGGATCATAAGCTCATCGCTTTTGTCGAACGAGTCGTATAACGGGTTCAATGCTAAGTCGATAAGAGATGACTTCAGGGGATATACCAAGCATGTCACTATAGGACCAGACAAATACTTCGGCATTCTGTTGCATGAAGGCAATGAGATTAGTGTGGAGCTTGTTTTCCAGCCAAAGGATAGCAATTGCGAGCACTAAGTTGGTTACCCCTTACTGTTTTTGTCTCATAGGGTACGTCATCATCAACTTGTGTATGGAGATGAAGATGCGCATCTGTGCCAAGACTGTGCGCCCTAAGATTACATTGTAAGTGATAGAACAATCAACGATGGCGATAGGCAAATTGATGATGTACCAATGGTGATAGGCAAGTTGATGTTGTCAATGGGTTGGACAACATCGCCAGATAAGCTAATTAAAAGTGTAATATGCCGATTAATCAAGTGATAATCCACTTGGAGGGTATTGAAAGCTTCAGCGAAATGAAACCAACTTTATTTGAACACACATGAAATGAACAACCGGAATCTAAAATCCAAAATAAAGTAGAACTCTTACCCGAAGAACTGGCCATGACTTCACCGTTACACTCATAAATAACCGTCAAAAGTTCATCACTAGTGTCACCAGTAGACACGTTGGATGCGCTTGAAGTTTCAACATTTTTCAAATTGTTCCGCTTCTCCTTCCTTATCGTACAATTCTATTTCCAATGGTCCTTGGATCTACATTTAAAGCAACCATCATTGTCCTTGGATTTAGAATTCTCACCACAATCTTTCTTGCCATCACGCTTGTTTGAGATACCCTTATCTCCGGTCTTTGGAACTAGACCTTTACCTGGAGAGTTCTCTCCAGCATGTTGAGACATCCGGTGGTGGGAGATAATGTCTTCACCTGGAACTAGACGTTCACCTGAAGAGTACTTTTGCCGAACATAAGTGTTGTTTGAAAGTGTCTATATGATGGAGGTAAAGATGTTAACAACATAACTTCCATCCTCTGCAAGTGCGAAATACACCTATTGAAGGTGCAAAGATGCCACATAAGATTTCCTCGCTCATCCATTCGAAGATTTAGAAGTTCCTTTTTCAGGAAGAGTTTGTTTGACAGTCACTTTCGTGCAAACATCTATTCGAGCTTGTCCCATCTTTCTTCACGGTGTCTCTTGTCATATTGAACAACACCTCGTCTGAGATGAAGTTCTTGATGGTCCCCTAACCAAATCGTCGAGCGTGTCCCACTCATTAGATATTATGGGTTTTGACTTTTTCTCTTGCCTAACAAGACAACGTTGAGAGGTTGCTGGTGAACAACTTCAACTCGATCTTCATGCTACCCGTATGTGGTTGCTTCGGCTTCATCTCTTTAGCCTTCTTGTCGTCTGCCATCTCAAACACTCAAGACCTTGTTATCGATGAACTATACAAAAAACGCTCACAAACTTGAAGAAGAATCAAACATACACCAAAGCAATAAAGCCAAAAAAAAAACAAAAAACACAAGAATTTATGCAAGATCTGCGAACACAAGAATTATAGAGGTTCAGCATTGTGCCTACGTCCTCTTTTGTGATCACCCTAAGAAATTTCACTAGTACGTAATACGAATACTCAAGGTTTACAAGAAAATTTCACTCTTAAGATCCCTAGATCTTAATTTCTCTCACACCCTTGCTCAAATCAAATTTGATGCCCTTGTGATCTCTCTCACACTTTGATCTAGCCCCCAAAAGTCTTATTTATACTCATACGCTTTTGGGTTACAAGTCTACATGAAATAGGAAACATAGCAATAAAAGAAATTGGGTAAAACCCATTAAAATTAGGTATAAACACGACAGAATTAGGGACCATGCACAAAATTCAACATGTCGCTAGCCTCAAAAGACTGATAGGAGCTCTCTGTGGTTTCCGACCAGTCGGTTTGGCCACATCAGCATGTCACCTCTTGAAATTGAATGACCTACCCCTTACTGCCAAAACTAACATGTCGCCTAGGATTTCTAATAAGTCCGCTTTGCTTCACTTCCTTTTGCATCCTTTTGGTGCCCTAACTTCAACATGGTGTTCGTAGCCGCGGTAATGAATGTGGTGTTGGTTTTCCGTCCAATCATAATGGTTATTTTCAGTCTGGTCAAGGTACATGAAATCAGCGGAGTGTTCAACCGCAAGAATGGTTTGTTAGATTTGTGATAGGCCCCTTCGTTAGATTGTTACAATTGAATGAATATGGCCTATGGAGGGAGAGTGCCTACCCAAAGTCTATCTGCAATGGTGTCTTCCTTGTCCAATTCTCGCCGATCTGGAAATTCTTGGCTTGTGGATAACGATGCTAATGCCGATGTTACACCTGATCTTATGAACCTCTCTGATCCTAGGTAATACAATGGTAATGAACAAGTTGGTGGGATAGGTAAAGATTCTAACTTAATGATAACTTATACTGATTCAGCACTATTTCAATCCAATTCTAATTCGTTTAATTTATCTGATGTTTTATGTTGCCCATATGCATCCTCTACCTTTCTATATGTCCATCAGTCTCCTTTGTAAAATAATTGTTACATTCTAATTTTTTCTGATTCCTTTGTTATTAAGGACCTCAAAACAGGGATGACTCTTTTCCGCACTTTGATCAACCAACCTTCATGCCTTTGTTTCCACTATTGTCACCAAAACTTCAGCTCAAACTTGATATTCAAGGCTAGGTCATCCAGCTTCATCAATAATAAAATATTTAATTTCAGATAATATTGTGCCTATTAAGGCTTCTACAACTTTACCATTATGTCATTCGTGTCCATTGGGAACGAGTGTACTCGGATGTGTGGTGTTCTCCTATTGTTTCTACAAATGGATTAAGGTATTAAGTGTTATTTGTGGATGACTATTCTTGGTACACATTGATCTTTCAAATGAAACAAAAATTTGAAGTTCATGAAATATTTGTTAAATTTAAATTACATGCTGAGAATTTTTCGCAAATAATGGGATCCATCAACGATTTTCCTATCCAAAACATCTTGAGAAAATGGGTTGGTTGAGAGAAAGAATTGTCATATAGTTTTTTTTTTTTTTTTGGTCGAAAGTGGATTTCATTAAAAACCCACAAAGGGGCATAACAATACATCCAAATGTGAGACCCAACCAACTAGGCTTACTAACAAAGCAACAATGACAGAGGCCCAAATAAAAAGCAAAAGAGCCAACAAGAGATTAAAAACCCAAAAGGCATTAAGCCCACCCAAGCCCAAACCAAGGCCAAGTAGGCTACCAAACCCTAACCAAAATTCAACAGAGCCGCCGCCGCCGCCACCTTCGCCTGAGACGACATCACCGGGACAAGTTGAGGGGAAGGGCTGCCACACCCAAGGGGCACAAAGCGAGAAAATCGCACAACCCACAGATCCACCCAAATAGCTTAAAATCCCACGTATAACAAAGACACATTCAAGAAAAAAGAAGCCAGCCACAAGAAGATCATCACCTCCCAAATCAAACCTGACAAAGCACCAGAACAAACACAAAAACCAAACAAACATCAACATAGTAGAAGGAGGTGGTGCATGCACCCGAGAAAGAGCTAAAGCTCGACCTCTACAAATCTTCAGAGTTGTGCGCGGAAAACCGCATTTTCGGCTAATTGGAGCAGCCACAAGGTGAAGCCAGATCAATAAGGAGGAGAAAATTCCAGTGGGAAGGACCAAGACCGTAGAAAAGGGAGGGAGTGCGTGAGGGAGATAACTGGAAATGGATGGAGGAAGGGACAACTGAATACAAGGGATGAGAAATAATTGGGGATCTGGGTAAATAAAGGAAACCGAAGGCATAAAGCCTCAGAGTAACTCACCCACAAAGGGGAGAACAACACACCCACAAAGGGGAGACCAAAACACCCACAAAAGGGGAGAACAGAAACTCCCACAAAGAAGGGGAGAAGACGGGCCGACAAATCTCCACAAGGAGATCCACAAGCAGCAGGGAGCAGGCTAGAGAAGAGGAACCAGAGGAAAGGGGAGGAGGAGAGGACCTCCTTCCCCCCTCCCCCAGGTCGAGCGACGCAAAAGTTTGTTTCTCACAGAGCGTAGGGTTTTTTTTTTTTTTTTTTTTTTTAATTGATGATGCAAACATACTCTGAATTGTCGTATAGTTGAAACAGACAATAATGGAGGAGGCAACCTTGCCATCCTCCAAATTTGATGTGGCTGGGATAAGATCTGGTGGACACTCTCCCTCTCTTTCTATGCTTTCGTGCTGTTATTGATGGAGGCCTTTTTTTAAGGAGTGGATAAAGATTTTGGGTTGGTGGGTTGTGCTGGGAAAGAAGGGGTGGGTTTGAAACAAGGGGAGAGGGACAGGGGTGGTCGTGATGGGGTGGGTGACTATATGGGTGTCAGGGATGGGCTTGGGAGAAGAGAGAGAGAGAAGTGGGGTGTCTTGAGAAGTTTTGTGGTGGGAGCATCGTAAGGGTTGGTTGCTTGGTGGGTGATGTTGGGCAGTGGCTTGTTGGGTGAGGTTGGAGTAGTGCTGTTGAGGGTGGCTTTGGGTTGGGTGGTGGTTGTGGTATGGTGTTGAAGTTAGGGGAAAGGGAGCGAGAAGGGCCGGGAGAGAGAGGGAGAAGAATATATATTTTTTATTTTTTATTATTTTGTATTGTTTATTTTTAAAAGGAAATAATTTTTTAATAATATGACCGAATTGCCCCTCCCCAAGTAACGAAAGTTTAAAAAATTTGACAGAAATTGAGGATTGTCCTTGAATTGCTTCAAAATTGAAACTAGATGGCCCTTAGTGGTAAAAGTGATAAACAAGGACCAAAGTGACATTTTGCCTAAAAATTATGTTAGTTTTCTTAATTATAGAAAAATTACTCTAATCAAGGAGTTTGGATATAGTGAGTTTCCTAATGTTTTTATTAAATCTAGTGAAGGAGATTGTGTACGTATTGAGATTTCAACAATGTACATTATTTTGAATATGTAAGTAATTCCAAACACAATTATATATCATTTAATTACGGTACAAACATATATATATATATAGGTACATTAAAATATACCTATATTTGAATGGGTACGTACGGTACCAATATATAAAATATAGAAATGAATATATGATCTATATATCTTATCAATATAAGGGGGGTGTATTCAATTGAGATTTTAAAAGACTATTTAGAGACAAAAAAGCCTACTGGATTTAGACAGAATGTATTGACTTATAAGATTTTATTTACGAATTTTTTATAATCAAGACTTTTTACTTATGTATTTTAAAAGATTTATATCAAGATATATAAGATTTGAAAGGACCATATGGATTTAACGGATTATGAGTTTAAAAAATCCAATGGCTTAGAATATACCACATCAGCTAAATAAGTTTCGGTTTTATTTTTTTGAAATTGACGATGCTAATTCTGCTAGTAACCCTTAGCCCCTCTTGAACTTCTTGAAGAATCACCAAAAGATGGATGCACATGGTGGCGAGAATCAAAGATAATAAAAACACAAAGTTGGGTTAATTCTTTCTACCATGCACGTTGAACAAAATTCCACAAAAAAATGCTGAAATTAATTTCTCCTTCATATTAAGAAAGAGAAAACCACAGTCTCCTCAACATTGAACAAGTTGGGTTGCTGCGTTTTCAGCTGAATTCTCTAACTCTCATTCGACAGAATCAATGGTAGTACTCCCATTAGCAAAACCATCGTCCCCTGCTGCTTGAACACTACCTTCAACTTCAGTCAAGTTCTGCCGTATCTCAACTTTTTGATCCTCGACTACATCACTACTTGTCATATTGTCACTAATTACCCCATTATCACGATCATTTACCATTTTGTTTTCAGTTGCAACCAGATTGTCAGAAACATTATCTCCTTTACTAACAGAGTCTTGAGCTGCAACCCCACTGGAGTATATTCCACTTGCGCTAGTGAGCTGAGAATTTGGATCATTCTCTCCTTCCACGACAGAAGGCATGTTATCAGGTAAATTAACATCCCTGGACAATCCCATATTGGTTCCCAGCTGCTGCAGCAAAGCCTCTTTGAGGCATTTCGTCGAACAGATGGTGGGAACCAGCAGAACTTCAACACATCTAACCCTCGCAGACTTTGAATTTGGAAGCATACTCATCACTTGTTCAGTCACTCCACCAGACTCAAATGTGATCAGATAATACAATACCCAGACTTTGTTGTATACCTCTGAGAGGAATTAAACAAAGCACAGCATACTGAATTGGTCTCAAGTATTCGTCTAAGAGCTTGCCCACAACGTAAAGTATAAAAATTGTAAAGGCAAGGCCAACGTGAGCCATGGTTATGTACCTAGGGATCGCTGGAGAGGGTGGTTTTGTGATATGGATCGATGGGTTTTGGCGGGTCCTTCAACAGAGCCTGGGGTTCATCTTTTCCAGAGATAAAAAAAATCCCACGTGAAAAATCTCATGGGTTAGGGTGGGATTTGAGATAGGGTTTGGTATTTATACCTCCCACTAAAAAATCCCACACAATTTCACATTTTAAAAAATCCTTCGAAATTAGCAAGTTTTTGAATACCACAAGACTTTTTGTTATTTGTTTAAAGTCTTGATTGAATACCACGTGATTTCGACACCCTCTTTTAAAAATCATAATAGTCTTAATTGAATACCACAAGACTTGTTTAGATTATTTAAAAGTTTTAATTGAATACCACAAGACTTTTTTATCCCAAAATAGTCTTTTAAAATCTCAATTGAATACACCCCCTTAAGATTGGCCACGGTATATCCGTGGCTTATTTGGAACTTTTCTAGTAGTAAATATACCATTAATGATACAAAATATATCGACCGATCAATGCATTTTTTTATTTTCTCAAGGACAATGCACCTCTCGATTATCGTTTCATCATAACATGTTTCTGGAGAACAGGAATGTGAGTGTGCATAATGTAGTCTTCCCAATCAATGCATCTTGCATCAAAATTGAAAGTTTCCGCATCAACGAACCTCTCCCTTGTTATCCTTCGCAATTCCTCAGCATTGTTGTCATCAAAGCTGCATTTAAATCAAATTAACTAATTCAATGATAAAAACAAATGTTTAATTAATAACCAAATTGGAGCTAGCATATACGTACATGCCCTTGAATAGCATATAAGGTTCGTATAGCTCTACCAAGCGCATCACCAATTTGAGTTTCTGATTATAGTTAACATACAGATCTTGGAAATATCCGCCAAATGTTTTGTTCATGAACTTTAAACCCTTCAAAGAAGAATTAAGGCTGCGTTTGGTTCATGGGAAAGGAATCTTGGGGATGGGAAACCAATTGCTTTCCCATGTTTGGTAAGTCCGGCATGGGAAAGCGTTGCCTAGCACATGGGAAAGTAGGAGGGAAAGTGAATCCTTCCTTCCTACTTGGGTTTCACTTTCCCTTCCCATGGGAAAGTAAGACTAACTTTTTTTTGACTAATTTGTCCTTATTAACAATTCATAATTACAGTTTTTATCCAACAATTATTGGTATTTTTTAATTATTTTAATAAGGGTACAATTGGGAAACTAAACAAAATTTGTTTTCCATTCCTACTCAAAACAAACATGGGAAAGGAATCACCATTTCCCATCCCTTGGGAAATGACATGGGAAATGATTTCCCATCAAATTCATTCCGTGAACCAAACGGGGCCTAAAGGTAATATTATGCATATAAATATATAAATATAATATGTAATTACTGTATAACATTACTATTAACGGTGAAATTACAAACCTCCAAAGGTAGCATGAAGCGAATTTGCATATACATTCGAAAAGTAGCCATAGTCTTGAATATTTTACCCTTGCCAACCTTGACAGGCTTTCCATCCTTGTCAATCCATGGATTTTTTGTGAAGTATCGGAAGATAAAGTTGTGAATATTAAGGAAATTTATGGGATTTCTCAAAGAGCTTCCCACATGGTAAATGATGCTAGAAGATTTATTTGCATTAGCCACCATTGCTACAATCATTGAATGTACAACCATGTCAACTGGAATCTGCATAATTTCAAAAAATTGAATTGCATTTTTGGCCCACCCAACAAAGGATAGTGAAAATCATTGTGTTCAAAATTATAGTAAATACCATATGGCGGGTCTCTGTGATGTTTAGGGTGCCAAGAAGTTTAATTAAACTTACCATATCAAATACTGACATAGGGTCCACGAGTAGACATGTCACTTTTCCTTTACAATAACCAGCAATTACGCTATCAATGGTTCTGTAATAACCACCAAGATTCAACGCATATGGCATTAAATTTTACACGAGCAGATATATTTCCCTAAAAAATGTTTACGAGCTTCATACCTGAAACCTTGAACCCAACCTCGAAATGGGTCTTTGTAACTACTGGTGATCACGGTCGGACGTATGATGACAATGGGTAAATGATCTTTTGATTGGCCTAGAAATATTTCTCCCATCGCCTTTGTAAATACATAGGTGTTTGGCCATCCATACAATTTAGCCCTATTGAATGAAAGGATAAGTGAAAGGATAAGTGAGACAAAAATGACATTTTTGTTGCTATAAAAATTTCGTGTTTAAAATGCCAGATTTCTATGAACACTATTATCTTTCTTTCTTTTGATTTGAATCAAAATTTGTGGCTTAGAATTGTCTTTGTGCATGCAGATAGATCAATGCTCAAAAAACCTTTCAATGCCAATATCCTTCATTGTGGTGGTAATAACTTCTTCTGTCGCATCCTGTGCTTTTAGTTCATTCAGTTTCTGTTCCACCAAATTCTTCTCTTGCACATTGAAATCAAATTTAGTGATCTCCTTTTCCATCTCATCCATGCAAGATGAGTCCTCTAGTATAAGTCCTGCCCTTTCACCACATACATAAGCTGAAAAACATTCAACATATCAGTGAAGCAAATCAAAGGAAATGGAGATCAGGAAAAAAAATTGAGATGATAAATTATTATGAAACTCGACATTTAAAGTTTAGAAAATGGAAAGGCCATGGGAAAACAACATATGCGTGTGGTCCATGTTGGCGAGTATTGTATATCCTATTCTATTTGGGTTTTATTTTCCTTTTGTATAGATATTATGTAATTAGGATACCACTTGCTTTCCTTGTCTAACCCTACTAGGGTTTGTAACCTTATTATAAATACCTCCTTTTGGAGAATGAAATATATATGAAAATATTCTACCCATATTGTTTGACTTGGTATCAGAGCCGACTTTCTAGTAACCTGTGTATTGTGCCCACCCGTGTTCTACTCTGTGCCCTAATTTCTTTTTAGGGTTCTTGTGCTTGTGTTCTACTCTGTGCACTAATTCTTTTTTAGGGTTCTTGTGCTCGTGTTCTACTCTGTGCCCTAATTTTCTTTTAGGGTTCTTGTGCCCGTGCCTGTGCCGTGTTTATCATATCTGCTTTGTGTTGTGTTTGTTTCCGCTGCTATCATGGGTGATGATTCCATAGTTGTGACTGGTGCTAGTGCGTCTACACCGAAGGAGGCACGTCCCTCGCGTGATTATTCTACCCCGCTTACATCTGACAAATTGGATGGCTCCAATTATGCCTCTTGGTCTCGTGGTGCGCGTATTACGATTACTAGTCGTCGTATGGCAAGTTGGATCAATGGGAAGAAGCCTGCTCCGTCTCAAGATTCTGCTGACTATACCGAATGGGAAGAAGATAATTGTCTGGTGCAGTCATGGCTTCTCAATTCCATGACTAAACCAGTTCGTGCCTTGTTCGAACATGGTGATACTGCTTTTGATATATGGGAGGCTGCTCGGAAGACCTATACTGTGACTCAGAATAGCTCTCGTTTGTTTCAACTCCGACGGCAATCCATACTTATAGGTCAGAATGGTGAATCTGTGAAAGTGTTCTATGAAAAACTTCATGCTATCTGGCAAGAGATTGATTGTCTGCGTTCGCATGAGTTTACTTGTTCTACTGATGGGGCTCGTCGTCTGAAAGAAATTGAAGCCGATCGAGTTTATGATTTTCTTGGTGGGCTAGATCCACCGTATGATGGTGTTCGTAGCCGTATTCTTGCTCTTAGTCCTGTTCCACCTCCTCTCGAAGCCTATGCCATGGTTATGGAGGAAGATACTCGTCAGTCCGCTATGCTTGGAGGAGGATCGCTGGCCCTTAAGGTGGATCCAGCACGTCACCGACCGGTCGCCCCGCAAGTAACGACCGGTCGCTCTCCTTCCCAAAAGTTTGGATCTTCTGCTGGGTTTCGTCCTTCTGCCTCCACCTCTAGCTCTCTTGAAGGTCCGCCTAAGTGCCGCCATTGTAATGGGGATCATTACTCTGAGAAGTGTTTTAAGGAGCATGGTTACCCTGATTGGTTTGCTGACTACAAAGCTCGTATGTATGGTCCCAAGGCCATTTACACTGTGACCCCTGATGAGGCCCGTCCTCCGACTCCATCTGCAAATCTGTGTGCTTCTGATACTATGCCAGGTATGAGTTCTACTACATGGATAATTGATACTGGTGCTTCTGATCATATGACTTATAATGATAAAATATTTGATGAGTTGTCGCATAACCCCCATGACCCCTATATTACTAGTGCTAATGGTTTACCTTCCCCAGTTACTGGTAAAGGTACCATCCATCTCACCCCTTCTTTACCTCTGTCCCATGCCCTCTTGGTTCCCAATATCCATTGCAATCTGTTATCTGTTAGGCGTTTACTTGATACACTTAACGCCTCTGCTACCTTCTATTCTACCCATTGTTTTTTCCAGGATCTCAGGACTCACAAGAAGATTGGGCATGGTAAACGGATAGGGGGGTTATATTACTTACAGTTGCCGGCTGCAGCAGTTCGTGATCGTGTCGCTAATAAAGCTATGAGTGGTAGTGTCAAAGACAAGCAACAACTTTGGTTATGGCATCGTCGCTTAGGACATCCGTCTTTTGGTTATCTTAGACATTTGTTTTCTTCGTTATTTAGTTCGTATGATGAGTCTAGTTTCAAATGTGAGACTTGTGTAATGGCCAAAAGCCACCGTACTGTTTTTCCTTTAAGTAATAATAAAGCTGCTTTGCCTTTTGAGTTAGTACATTCTGATGTCTGGGGTCCTGCTCGTGTGACTTCTCATGGTTTTCGTTGGTTTGTGACGTTTATTGATGACTGCACTCGCTTAACATGGGTGTATTTGATGAAGAATAAAAATGATGTTGCCTCTATTCTTCCTGACTTTTGTGCCATGGTGTCTACTCAGTTCCATGCTCGTGTTAAAGTATTTCGCACTGATAATGGCGGTGAATATGTGAATCATACTTTGGCTCACTTCTTTCGTGATCAAGGTATCATTCACCAAACTACCACTCCATTCACACCTCAACAGAATGGTGTGTCTGAAAGGAAGAATCGCCAATTACTTGAAGTTGCTCGCTCTCTGATGTTGGATATGTCTGTTCCCCATCATCTTTGGGGACATGGTGTCTTAGGCGCCGCCTACTTGATTAACCGTACTCCTAGTCGGGTTCTTGATTTCAAGACTCCACTTGATGTGTTATGTGCCCTCACTCCTCCGGTTTCAGTCTCTAAGTTACCTCCGAAGGTGTTTGGGTGTGTTGCGTATGCTCATGTTTACTCTCATCAAAGGAGTAAACTTGATTCTTGTGCTCTCCGCTGTGTCTTCATTGGTTATTCTACGACTCAGAAATGTTATAAGTGTTATCACCCGCCTACTCAGAAGGTACATGTCACTTTGGATGTCACATTTCATGAAGAAGTACCCTATTATGTTTCTCCCTCCTCTTCAATTCAGGGGGAGAGGGGGAGTGAATTGAAGAGTTTCGGAGTGGAAAAAATGGAATTTTTTGGCAAACAGGATGAAAACGACCGGTCGCTAGCAGGACACGACCGGTCGCTCGCGTCGAGCTGGGACTACAGTACCGATACGAGCGAAGCGACCGGTCGCATTGAGGAAACGACCGGTCTCGGAGGAAACGACCGGTCGCACATAGGAAGCGACCGGTCGCCCGCGTCGACGAGCGATAACAGTACCGATACGAGTGACGCGACCGGTCGCGAGGAAAGCGACGACCGGTCGCCAGACGAAAATAATGGTGTTTTCGAGCCTCTCTCAGAAGGACATAACAGTGATATTGGCGACTCTCGTACAGATGAAATTGATAATATACCCCCCTCTGCCCTGCCATTGCCTCAATCAAGTTGTGATAATGAGGTACTTTCTAGTGATATGCCTACCTATTCTTTGCCCCCACGTACTACCCGTGGGAAACCTAAAGTACAATATTCTCCTGATATACATGCCAAGTCTAAGTATCCCATTAACCATTATATGTCAACTCATCGTTTATCTAAGTCATATGCATCATATTTGTGTCAATTATCTAGTGTATGTGTGCCAACTAAGTTGCAGGATGCTCTATCTGATCAAAACTGGGTAGATGCAATGCATGTTGAGATGGAAGCCTTGAACAAGAATGCTACTTGGGAGTTAGTTCCTTTACCAAAAGGAAAAAAGGCAGTTGGGTGCAGATGGGTGTTTACTTTGAAGCACAAGGCTGATGGTTCCATTGATCGTTACAAGGCAAGATTGGTAGCAAAAGGGCATACTCAAACATATGGAGTGGATTACACAGAGACTTTTGCTCCAGTAGCTAAGCTCAACACTGTACGCGTACTCTTATCCTTAGCTGCTAACCGTGACTGGCCACTGCTACAATTTGATGTCAAAAATGCATTCCTCCATGGTGATCTCAAGGAAGAGATATATATGGATCCTCCGCCAGGTATCACTGTGACTTCTAAGGAGGGTGTGGTGTGCAAGCTACGGAAATCCTTGTATGGATTAAAGCAGTCTCCAAGAGCGTGGTTTGGAAGGTTTGCTGCATCTATGAAGAAGTTTGGGTATGTGCAAAGTAACTCTGATCATACTTTGTTTCTGAAGCGTCATAAAGGTAAATTGACGGCTTTAATTATTTATGTTGATGATATGATTGTGACTGGAGATGATCATATAGGGATACAGAGTCTTCAGAAGTATCTGGCTTCTGAGTTCGAGATGAAATCTTTGGGTGATTTAAAGTATTTTCTTGGGATTGAAGTTGCCAGATCTAAACATGGTATTTTTCTATCCTAAAGAAAGTATGTTTTGGATTTACTTGCAGAAACTGGAATGTTGGATTGTAAACCGATTGATACCCCTAGTGAGCAGAATCATAAGTTGGGGATATATCCCGATCAAGTTCCGACTGATAAAGAACGTTATCAACGACTTGTGGGGAAGTTGATTTATTTGGCTCATACTCGTCCAGATATTGCTTATGCTGTAAGTATAGTAAGTCAGTTTATGCACTCTCCTAGTGTAGATCATATGGGGGCTGAGACTCGTATTTTAAGGTATCTGAAAGTAACTCCTGGCAAGGGGTTAATTTTCTCCAAGTATGGCCATACAAATGTAGAAGGGTATACAGATGCTGATTGGGCAGGTTCAGCCACAGATAGGCGTTTGACATGTGGGTATTTTATGTTTGTGGGTGGCAATCTTGTTACGTGGAGGAGCAAGAAACAAAAGGTGGTGTCTAGATCTAGTGCTGAGGCTGAGTATCGGGGAATGGCCCATGGTGTATCTGAGTTACTATGGTTGAGGAGATTGTTGAAAGACCTTGGTTTTGGGCCTAATAAACCCATGGATTTATATTGTGACAATACGGCTGCGATTGCAATTGCTCATAATCCTGTACAACATGACCGTACAAAGCATGTGGAGGTTGATCGAAATTTCATTAAAGAAAAGTTGGATGCGGAGATTGTGTCCTTCCCCTTCATCCGTTCAGAGTATCAGTTAGCTGATGTTCTTACGAAAGTTGTTTCTACCAGTATCTTTCTCAACTCGCTTGACAAGTTGGGCATGCGTGACGTCTTTGCTCCAACTTGAGGGGGAGTGTTGGCGAGTATTGCATATCCTATTCTATTTGGGTTTTATTTTCCTTTTGTATAGATATTATGTAATTAGGATACCACTTGTTTTCCTTGTCTAACCCTACTAGGGTTTGTAACCTTATTATAAATACCTCCTTTTGGAGAATGAAATATATCTGAAAATATTCTACCCATATTGTTTGACTGTCCATTCCTAATATCGAATGCATGTAAAGATAATTTGGTAAGCCTAGCATTTTTCAATTTTACATCCTCTAAAAAGTTTCTTAATTCGAATTCGAACCAAGAGAAGAAAAACAAACACTAACCAGTTGACACGTGGAGCAACATCTCTAGTTTGTGACATTTCTTTGCAAAGCTCAGTACGTGCTGAACTCCAAATGTATTGACGCTCAATGCAATATCATATATGTAAACCAAATATTATATACATGTAAATTTTAACTACATTTTTAGTTATTTATTTATTTATATACTTACTGAAGGAAGTTGAGGTTCCACCCCAAAAATTGGAGTGGAACCTCAACTTCCTTCATGGTATAAGAGCGGGTTAGCCCACGTGTGAAAGCCCAACGGCCACATGTGCTCCACGTCACCCAATATGTGTTGTCCACGTGCTAGGCTTGAAAATTCGCCACACGTGCGGGGGCGTGTGAGAATGTGAAGGTAAAAAGTCCCATCTTGGAAAGTTGAGAAACCTAGCAAGGGCTTATAAGGAGTTGAGCTACTCCTCCCATTGCCAATTGGTTTTGGGGTGGAACCTCAACTTCCTTCACTTACATGCATATATAATAATTACCTTTCATCAAAATTGGTGGTTCCGGCAGAATTAAGTATGATTTCAATTCCATTGTACATTTCTTCTCTCAACTTGAGCTCTTTCACTCCCAGGTCATCAAAAGTTACGTCTCCTTGAACAGCCACAACTTTTTCTGCTATGAAAGAATCAAAATCTGTGCCCCAGTTCTCTTTGAGAACCCTGAACAACTCCTTTCCTATTATCTGAATTTATATACATGAAAGTCATTATAGGATAAAATAAAATTACTTGGTCATTGTTATATACGTATTTATATATAAACCTGATCATGCATGCGATCAGTGGCTGACTTGGTATCCGCAGCTCTTAACAGAAGATAAAGCCTTTTCACATCTGGTTGAACCCTTAGTATTTTCTCCACAAATACTGCAGGCATTTATAAATTAAGTTACTGTGTGTGTGTGTGTGAGAGAGAGAGAGAGAGAGAGATGAAATGGTACCCATTCCAAGGAAGCCAGTGGCTCCAGTTACTATGATGGTCTTGTTTTGCAGATATCCTAGTATGCTCTCCAACTCCATTGTGTAAAGCTAGAGGGAAAATGTCTAGGTTGAGTAGAGATATCAGTTCTCTTGGATTCAGAGTACTTATATAGAAGGAAAGTTTACCTACTTTTAGTACCCCCAGGGACGGACCTTTAGTTTGGCAAACCTGGGCTATAGCCTAGGTGGCTTCTTTTTTCCAACCAAAAAAATAAACTCCTAGCTCACCCAATTTAAATAACCTAACCTCATCTAGTTCTTCTCGCACAGCACGTAGGGGGGAGGGGGAGGAAAACTCACACATAGCACGTAGAAAGAAAAAAAAAGGAGCACCACCCTACCCTCGCAGCTCACCCAATTTAAATAACCTAACCTCATCTAGTTCTTCTCGCACAGCACGTAGGGGGGAGGGGGAGGAAAACTCACACACAGCACGTAGAAAGAAAAAAAAAGGAGCACCACCCTACCCTCGCATGCTTGTTGCTGCTACACTTACCTTCAAGACTTAATTCAAGTGAACCAAGTTCCTATATTCGTCATGTAAGCTTCTCTCAATTTCTTGATGCTTTAATTTAAGGATTTTTTTGGAGTTTATGAAGTATCAATTAGGATTTGCAATTGAAACTTATGAATTATCAATTAGGATTTGCAATTGGGGCATTAGTTTCAGTTTATGAGTTTATGAATTATCAAATAGGATTTGTAATTGATTTTATTGTTCTTGTATTTTTGTTTTTTTTTATCAATGAAATCATATGGTATTGTTAAGTTTTCTATTTACTTAGTACCTAAATTTAGCCCACCCCATTTTAAAATCCTAGGTCCGTCCCTAAGTACCCCAAAAAATATTATTAATAAGAGCCGTCCATCTTAGCATTAAATTTTGGTTTTTCGTTTCCTAATTTTCATCACTACTGATGGGTACTTGTGTAGTTTCACATCATGGTCATGATCATGAAGCTGGATGGCCAACCATATTTTTTAATTAATTATTCTTTGTTACAGCTGGACTTATTCTTGTGTAGCCTAATAAATTGTTGCAATCAGGAAACTTCATCATCATTGTCAATGAATCTTAATATCTGATGGAGTTTATTAGATCCAATATAATACCCAACACAATCAACCCTTTCCATATCAATTTCATGCTGGTCGATTTGTAGCCTGTTTGTTATAGCCCTTCGAAATTTTACACAGACAAGTTGGTGGGGGGTGGGGGGTGGTTGGGGGGAGGGCAAGGGAGGGCGAATCATAACAATGAAGATGACAACAGAGAAATTTAAGGAGGGGTCTGCAGCTTCTCTTTCTCATATATCTATATATATAAAGCAAAAGGCATAGAATGGTGAAACATTCAAAATACCAAAAAATATCCTTGGTTAATGCAAATATTAAGAATTGAAATTATTAATTAAATGAGGATAATATAGTAAATTTGAACTTTTGTATATTAAAAAAATTAAAAGAAAAAGAAAAATTAGATAATGGATTCTTATTTTAATGGAACACAACTACCCATTATCTTTCTTAATTCGAAAATAAAACATTCAAAATACCAGAAAATACCTATGGTTAATGCAAACATTAATATTAAAATTATTGATTAAATGAGGATAATATAGTGAATTAACACTTTTTCATATTAAAAAAATTAAAATTAAAAGAAAATTTAGATAATGGATCCTATTTTTATGGAACACAACTACCCATTATCTTTTTTAATTCTAACATAAATTTAAATTTTTTTAGAAAAGCCCCTCGCAGGCGCGAAAGCGCGTGCGGAGAGGCTAGTATCTATATATATAAAGCAAAAGGCAGAGAATGGTGAAATATTCAAAATACCAGAAAATGCCCTTGGTTAATGCAAACAATAAGAATTGAAATTATTAATTAAATGAGGATATTATGGTAAATTCACACTTTTTCATATTTAAAAAAATTAAAATTAAAAGAAAAATCAGATAATGGATCATATTTTTATGGAAAACAACTACCCATTATCTTTTTTAATTCTAAAATAAATTTAAACTTTTTTTAAAAAAAGCCTCTCGCAGGCACGGAAGTGCGTGCAGAGAGGCTAGTATATATAAAGCAAAAGGTAGAGAATGGTGAAACATTCAAAATACCAAAAATGCCCTTAGTTAATGCAAACATTAAGAATTGAAATTATTAATTAAATGAGGATAATATGATAAATTCACACTTTTTCATTAAAAAAAAATTAAATTAAAAGAAAATTAATGTATTCTATTTTTATGGAACACAACTACCCATTATCTTTTTTAATTCTAAAATAAATTTAAATATTTTAAATAAATAAAAAAGCCTCTCGCAAGCAAGGAAGCGTTTGCGAAAAGGCTAGTATATATAAAGCAAAAGATAGAGAATAGTAAAACATTCAAAATACCAGAAAATGCCCTTAGTTAATGCAAATATTAAGAATTAAAATTATTAATTAAATAAGGATAATATGGTAAATTCACACTTTTTCATATTAAAAAAATTAAAGTTAAAAGAAAAATCAGATAATGGATCCTATTTTTATGAAACACAACTACTAATTATCTTTTCTAATTCTAAAATAAATTTTTTTTTTTTAAAAGCCTCTAACAGGCGCAGAAGCGCATGCAGAGAGGCTAGTATATATAATTCATAAAATAAGTTTATTCAAAAGATACTCATTATTGTACTTTAGTGATTCGACCGTTTAGTTTTTAAGTCTTTTTCATAGATCGTCTCTACAAATATATATTAAAATTACTTAAAGGTTCCAAGTTTAGCTGTGGTAAAACTATTATGTTTCCTTTTAAAGGTTTTAAGAGATCTTTACAACATGTTCTTTAGGCTCTCTTATGTTCTGCTCATCTACTGCACATTGTATGTTATTACTACTGTGTATAAGCCAACATATTTTGAGTACTCAAATTAATTGCTGGTCTTTCTTTAAGTTACAAAAATTGATGAACAATAAATAAATAAAAACATGTATTGATTTTAATTTAACTATGGAATGTTATGTCATACAGGGAACTATGCATTAATTTTCTTTTGGACATATGAAGACATCATTCTTTCACAATAAATAGTGTTGTTTGTATTGTCAACCTCAATTGAATTCAACAATTTGATTTACAATTGTTAGAGATTACAAAATTCCAATGCCCTTTGTGTATGCTATGAATCCATGATTCATTTTAAGACAGAGCTAACGGCAGTGGAAGATAGGAGTGCTTCCAACAGTGGAAGGGACAGATAAATAGATCATAAGGGCCTCTCCATACTCCGGTTTAGATAGGAGTGCTTCCTTACTCATGTAGTTCTTAAGCTCATTAAAGTCTTTGTCGCATTTGGGAGTCCAGACGATGTTGTGCTTGTTACCATTGAAGAATGGGGCACACCAATTGATACCCTTTTGTCGAACGAGTCGTATAATGGGTTCAATGCTAAGCCGATAAGAGATGACTTCAGGGGATATACCAAGTATGTCACTATAGGACCAGACAAATACTTCGGCATTCTATTGCATGAAGGCGATGAGATTAGTGTGGAGCTTGTTTTCTAACCAAAGGATAGCAATTGCGAGCGCTGAGTAGGTTACCCCTTATTGTTTTGTCTCATAGAGTACTTCATCATCAACTTGTGCATGGAGATGAAGATGCGCATCTGTGCCAAGACTGTGCGCCCTAAGATTACATTGTAAGCGATAGAATGGTCAACGATGGCGATAGGCAAATTGATGATGTACCAATGGTGATAGGCAAGTTGATGTTGTCGATGGGTTGGACAACATCGCTAGAGAAGCAAATTAAAAGTGTAATGTGCCGATTAATCAAGTGATAATCCACTTGGAGGGTATTGAAAGCTTCGGCGAACATGACGTTGTTGGAACTGGCAATGTTAATGAGCACTCCTGCAACATCAAAATTAGAAATGTATGCCTGAATGATCAGGGGATTGTCATTGGGAAAAATGACACTGCGCTCTTCCTCCTCTCTTTGACATTTTCGGCATACGCTCATGCTCGGCACTGAAGACCTGATGTGTAGAGGAAGAGCAAATGTAATGCTTCATGAATCAATAAGAGGTGACAACTAAAATAGGTCCACCACTGATAGTGAAAATCATGTTGATTTGTTGTCGATGAGTAGGTTCGGCAGAGTGGTGTGGGTCACATACATGTCGAGCTTACCCTTCTGACCTCAGTAATGTTTCACAGGGCAATGCAAGACTATGTCGCGCCAGTTAAACTAGTTGAAAAGGCAAAAGACACCAGTATCATCCACGAGTTTGTTAGTTGGCCCTCTGATAGGAGGCTTAGTGTAATACCCCGAAAAATTTAAGGTGGATTCTCATATTTTTGTGAAAAATAATGTGATTGTGGAGAATGATTGTGGGTATTTTATCAAAAGATTTTGGATTTGAGATTATTAAATTAAGTGTGTTTAATTTCAAGTTGGACAAACATGACCAAAGTACCCCTAGGTGTGATAGATTACCAAAATACCCTTGTAGAAAAAAGGGAAGGAGGCAACGTGTAAGCCAAGCAATTCTTCTCTCCTTCATTCTTCCCCCCTTCCCACTTACTTTGTCTTCAAAAAATCTGATTTTGGATGAGTTGTAAACCTATGGGGGTGAGTCACTTAGTCTAGCCTAAGATTCCTTCTCATCCTCTTCTTCCCATTCATTGTATTAGCACCATCTTCTAAATGGATGACTCACCTATTCTAATTAAGGCTCTTCAATCATAAATTCACTCTTATCCTCATCATTCATTGTATCATTCTTTCTTCCTCATTCACTTATCTTCATCCTCATTTTTCTTTTGTTCCTCTCCAAAATCCAAAATTCGTCACTTTCTTAAGCTGCTGAGAACTCCTATTTCAGAAGCTCAAATGAGAAAACTTCCTTCATAAAAGTTGTTCATTTCCATGATTCCTATAACATACTCAAATTTCAGCTCAATCCGATTAGTATAGGCTCTGAAACGTTGGTATGATCACAATAAGTTTACCATTTCCTGATTTCACAGCAGTATGCTCGGTTTCAGTTTGTTTATGTGATTTTATGTACTCAAATGACTTTGGTTCCTTCATCAAAGTTGTTTGAAATACTGTCTATTATAACATATCAAAATTTCAGATTGATCGGATTTCTCTAGCCACCTTGGGAATGTTTAGAGTGGAACTTGTTTATAATCTTCAACCTTAGGTCCTTCCCTCGTTTTCAGTCCAAAACACTCTTATCAAAAGCTCAAAACACTATGGTTTCTTCATGATAGTTACTCCAAATTTTCCTATTTATAACATACCCAAAGATCATCCAAACGCAATCATTATAACTCTATAAAAATTGGTGTAAACAAAACTTGTTATTATGTTGAATTTCTTGTTATAGATATGTACTTTCTCTCAAATGGCTTATCATTCAATTGCTCAAATTAGTCACTATCATCTCAAGTAAATGGTTCTTTGAAGACTTGAAGCTCATCTTTTTATTGTCTCTTTAAGTACTAGTTTTAAACCAAGTTTTGGTTCGAATGCCTCAAGTATTTATATATCTTTCAAAGTGTGTTTTTGTGAAGTTCTAAACTATTTCGATGTGATTTTTGTTCCAATTTCATTTGGGGATTTTGGTACATCAAAATAAATATCTCAAGGGTTATTTCAAATTTGGTTTTGTGTCATTTGAATTTAAATTGATTTTTTTGTAAAATTTCAAAGTAGAGACTATCCTGCTGGAAATTGTTTTGATTCTGCTGCATACCCTGTTTTGAAGTAAGTGTTTGAAGACTTACTAAACTTGGATTTTCATGAAATTTTAGTATGTTTTAGTTTCTTGTTTTTTTCTTCAGATCTGGAAATTTTTATCCAGTTTGGTTGTAAATTGTAATTTTAGTGATTTTCCAAAAATAAAGTGTACAAACCTGGAAAAAAAAAACGTTATGCAGCCTAGTCTGTTTTGGTTTCTATTTTGACATACTTCCTTAACCCTAATTTTTATCAAATTTTGACATCTTTAACGTTTCTATGTCTAGTGGTGATATGGAAAGTTTTACATTAATTTGATTTAAACTCAATATTTAGTGAATTTTCAAAGTTAACATGTTCCAACCCAAATGTTTAGCAAAACTGAAATTTTAGTTTTAAATTGATGTTTTAAATTTTCTTTATGAGTCTAAAGCTGAACCACCTGATTTTAAACATCCCAAAGAGTAAAACTATTATAGGAGGGGAATAAATTAATTTTTCCTTAACGCTTGGTTCTATGCTTGCTTGGATGGGAGGTTAAGGGAGTAACAATCGGGTCAAACAACTTGTCAAGTGTTTTGTGGGGCTTTAGGTTTGCGTGAGCTACTAGGACACTCAAACTTGTTTCCTTATTTCTAGTGGATTTTAATCAGTAAATTATCTCAACTAGGTGTTCTACTCTACGTACTTTCGAGGATGAAACTGCACAAGGTTAAGCTAGCTGGACTTGAGGTAGGGTTTCCTGATTTCCCGATGATTGGGCTATATCACTTTTAATCTTGGTGCTTATATGAATATTATTGTTGCTTTGCTCGATGAATATTATTTGATGTTATGTGAACATTATTATTGATGTTTTTCCATGGATATTATTTGATGTTTTGTGAATATTATTATTATTCATGTGATTAAGCCTGATATATTATTGTTATTATCTGTGGCATTATTCAGCAGAAACAAATGATGTTTGTGTTGCATTACATATGCATCACAAAGACAGAGGTGTTTGGAGTGTGTGTGTGTGTGTGTCGTTTGAGATATATCTAAGGGGTGGGAGAAGGCTTTAGATATATCTGAATAAAATGTGGAGTATATTCAAGTGACGGGAGCAGAGCTTGAATATATTGGGGTGACGGGAGCAGGGCCTCTAATGAAAAGTGAAAGTTGAGAAATTCGTAAACAAAAGAAAACTGGGTTAAGGGACGGATGGGCGCTAGTTCATATTTTAGGGTATTCGGAGCCACAGTGGTAAAACGCATGGTATGGGACATGCAGGCTTGTTGCCCTAGGATATGAATTAGTGGGATTAGAAGGGAGTGAGTTCATGGCATCACCGCATATGCAAATTTATTTATCTTGTATGATTGCATAATTTGTATATCTTGTGTTGTTTGATGCATGACACTTTGATTAACTGTGATAGCTGACTTTGAGGGGTTTGACGGTACTCTACTGGGCATTAGAATGCTCATACCCTAATAGATTGTGCAGGATTAAAGAAGAAGTTGGAGGAAGCGGGTTCAACTAAGCTGCTGGGCTTTTATTGTTGATTTGTGTAATTAATATTTGTAAGTAGTCAATCGTTTGTTAAAGACCCTAGTGTGTAGTTAACTACAAGCTACTGCGACTCTGATTTTGTAATGTTAAGTAAATTTGTATTATTTTGTGGCTCTTTTTCTCATCATATCATGGTTGTAGGATTTTATTCTTATAACTATGGTATGACTCACACCCTGATTCGAGAATATTCCTTGTTTTCGAATCGGGTCGTGACACTTAGGTATCATCGGTGCCTTATTGACCAAGACCTGCTCATAAGTGAAGTTGAGTATGGTGAAGACTTCAAACTGTGGCTTGGGTTGAAATGATAAAGGTGCAAGTTCGCCATTTTTTTGTAACGCGTGGCCACCAGAACCATAAGAGTTGAAGAAAAATCTGGTTTGACAGTTCTTTACCATTCTTGGTGTTATCGAAAGACAGTTGATAACCCTCATTCCTTTTAAAATTGTGACTGCGTGGTGCATAATTGGAGGAACAATAGCGGTTAGTCCTTTAAGAGTTTTGTGGTTGTTTGGGGTACATATGGTATGTGAGTCGTCATATGTAGCACGTTCTCGAATGTGGTTGTCAAATTTAATTTAATTTGGTGGGGATGAAGATGAGCAAAAATTGTAACTTGCAACGTTCTTAGCATATATACACACTTTCTTTTTTTCAAGAAATTAGCAAGCACCTGTAAAACTCCGAGAAACATTGTAATCTTCATCTCCCATACCTTGGAATCAGCAAGAATCATTTATCACCACATTTCTTCAAGGGTATATTGGTGATTTGCCCCCTGAACTTATACCTTAGTTTCAATTAGCCCTCTATCCTTTTTTTTTTTTAGAAAATTAAGGATATGAACTTTTTTTTTTCGCCAATTACCCCCCTATCGTCTAAATCCACAACATTTCATCCAAGTTGCCATTAAATATGAGGGCAAAGTGGTCATTTTATACATTAAAAAAAAAAGAAATAACCGCCATATCTCGGAAACTGAAAAAAAATAATAATAATAATAATATTTGGGATTTTAGAAATTATTTCAAAATCCCTCTCTCTCTCTCTCTTTCATCTTCTCCTCTCTCCGAAATTTTCTGAATTCAAATTTCAAGCTCTGAAATTTTTATTAGAAAAAATGGGTGTCCCAGAAACCGACCCACTTTCTCAGCTAAGCTTGCCACCGGGGTTTCGATTCTATCCCACAGACGAAGAGCTTCTGGTTCAATATCTGTGCCGCAAGGTTGCTGGGTACCAATTCAGTCTGCAAATTATAGCTGAAATTGATCTCTACAAGTTCGATCCATGGGTTTTACCAAGTAAGAGCCAAAACCCTTTTCTTATTTGACTATTTTATCCCTACCCAGTTTTTTGATATGGCTCAATTCGAACTATATTGAACAATTTTTCACTTGGGTTTTGCAGGCAAAGCAATATTTGGTGAAAAAGAATGGTAACTTCAGTCCGAGGGACCGGAAATACCCAAATGGGTCACGACCCAACAGGGTAGCCGGGTGGGGATGGGGTGGTTGTATGGTGGCTTTGGGCGGCGGTCTAGGGGTGGATCTCGCGTAGGGATGGGGCTGGGGGATGGGTCTCTGAGCCCCTTTGAAGTCCACACCTTGCTGTGCCGATCTTTGTCCCCGGTGGCCCTCGAGATGCGGATGATGCGGCAGTGGTGCCACCCGCGGAAGCAGTTGCCGGCGTCTGCAGTGGCAGCCCTCTTGAGGTCTAGGCACGATGGTGCTAAAATATGAATACGGGTTTTCAATATGTTCAGATATTTTATTCTTCTCCATAAGGAGGTATATATATGAGTTTACAGAGTGCTTTACAAGGAATAATATTCTATTAGTAATTAGGAAAGTAAATCCTAATTATACACAGGTTTGTCAACTAAATAGAATAGGAAAGTAAATCCCTTAATTAATCAAGGAAATACATCTCCTTGATTAATTAGGAGACTCACGTCAACACTCCTCCTCAAGTTGGTGCATATACGTCACCAATGCCCAACTTGGTAAGTGAGTCATAAAACACTCTGCTAAAAACAGCTTTGGTTAAGATATCAGCTAATTGATCTTCTGATTTTACAAATGGTAGGCGGATGATTTTCTTCTCAATTTTTTCTTTGATAAAATGTCTATCCACCTCAACATGTTTGGTTCGATCATGTTGAACTGGATTATGGGCAATATCAATAGCTGACTTGTTGTCACAATGCAACTCCATTGGCTTTTCTGGCTTGAAACCCAATTCTGTCAAGAGTCTTCTGATCCATAGCAATTCACAAACTCCATGAGCCATTCCTCGATACTCTGCTTCTGCACTAGACCGAGAAACCACATTTTGTTTTTTACTCCGCCAAGTGACTAGATTACCTCCCACAAAGGTGAAGTAGCCTGAAGTAGAGCGTCTGTCAGTAATGGATCCAGCCCAATCAGCATCTGTATATCCCACAACTTCAAGATCTCTATTTTTTGAGAACATTAATCCTTTTCCCGGGGCTAACTTTAAATACCTTAAGATTCGATCAACTGCATTCCTATGAGACACATTGGGTGAATGCATAAACTGGCTAACCACACTCACAGCATATGCAATATCTGGTCTTGTGTGGGCCAAGTATATTAATCTTCCAACAAGGCGTTGGTACTGTTCCTTATTGGTTGGTTCTTGATCCATACCTTCGCACAATTTGTGATTCATCTCGATTGGTGTGTCAGCAGGCTTACATCCAAGCAATCCTGTTTCAGCAAGTAGATCTAATACATACTTTCTTTGTGACAGAAATATACCATTTGTGGACCTTGCTACTTTGATTCCAAGAAAGTACTTCAGATCACCCAAATCCTTCATCTCAAATTCCTAAGACAAATACTTCTGCAGTTTCAATTGCTCTCCTATGTCGTTTCCAGTCACAACTATGTCATCTACATAGACAATCAGTGCAGTGATCTTCTTTCCATCACGCTTCAAGAACAAAGTGTGATCCGAATGACTCTGTGTATATCCAAAAAACTTCATGGATTTAGTGAATCTACCAAACCAAGCTCTGGGAGACTGCTTTAATCCATACAATGATTTTTTGAGCTTGCAAACTTGATTCTCCTTGTCACAAGTGAAGTTACATCCTGGTGGTAAATCCATATATACTTCTTCTTCTAGATCTCCATGTAAGAATGCATTCTTTACATCAAACTGATGTAATGGCCAATCGAGATTTGCTGCTAGAGACAGGAGGACCCTGATAGTTTTGATCTTGGCTACTGGAGCAAAGGTTTCTTGGTAGTCTATCTCATATCTCTGTGTGTATCCCTTTGCCACCAATCTGGCTTTATATCTTTCAATAGATCCATCTGCATTGAGTTTCACAGTATAGATCCACCTGCATCCCACTGTCTTCTTTCCATGAGGTAATGGCACAAGTTCCCATGTGCCGTTCTTCTGGAGAGCTCGCATTTCTTCATTCATGGCTTCTTTCCATTTTTGGTCTTCTAGTGCTTCAGTTACACTATTAGGAACAGGTATGTCGGCTAGCTACTTCACAAAGTGTACCGGTGACCCAGATAATCTGGTGAGGGATACATAATTGTTGATGGGATATTTCCCTTTTGCATGAAGATCTGCTTCGTAGTGAACCGGGGGTTTACCACGGTTCATTCTTTTTGGAATTTGATATGTAGGCTCTGCGCCTTCTGAAATGCAATCAGTTATTTCATTAATGTTATCAGTTTCAGGTAGAGAAGTTACCTGAATGACGTCCTCAGCAGATGATTGGTGTGGTACTGGAGCTGAAGAATTCCGAGGGGCAGGCACAAACTCTTCAATTCTCTCCTCCTGAGTGTAATGGCTGGAATCGGACTGAAGCGGAAGTATTTCAGGAAAAACTGGGGTGAGCGACCGGTCGGTAGATTCAGGCGACCGGTCGCTTTCAGGCAGAGTCTCGGGACGTTGCGACGTGCGTGGCGACCGGTCGCTAGAGTCATGCGACCGGTCGCTTTCAGGCAGAATCGTTAACGTGCATGGGGACCGGTCGCTAGAGACATGCGACCGGTCGTTTTCGTCGCGCGACCGGTCGCTAGAAGGCTGCGACCGGTCGTTATAAGTCCGAACCGAATCTGGAAAAAGTGCTGAAGTAAAAATTTCAGAATTTTGAGATGAATCCTCCTGTGCATCCGAAAAATAGCTCTCTTGTTCCCGAAACGAAACATCCATAGAAGTATATACTTTCCGACTAGGAGGATGATAACACCGGTAACCTTTCTGATGAGGTGCATACCCAATGAACACACACTTGTCGGCACGGAGATCTAATTTGCTACGCTGGTGATCATGTAAGTGGACAAAGACCACACAACCAAATATGCGGGGTTCCAGGTTTTGGGTGGGAAATATTTGGCTATGGTGTTGGAGTGTTTGAAGGGGGGTTCGGAATTGGAGGATACTAGAGGGAATTCGATTGATAAGATACGCCGCAGAGAGTACGGCTTCGCCCCAAAAAGACCGAGGCATATTTGCACCAAAGAGGGATGCACGAACGACTTCCAGTAAGTGTCTATTCTTCCGTTCAGCCACACCATTCTGTTGAGGAGTGGAAGGGCATGAGCGTTGATGGATGATACCGTGAGCTTGGAAGAACTCAGTAAGATCATGGTTAAGAAATTCCCCACCATTGTCAGATCGAAGAACCTGAATTCGGGTATGAAATTGTGTCTCCACCATGTGATAAAACTGTTGAAACTTGGAACTGACTTCCCCTTTAGTTTTGAGAAGGGAAACCCAGGTCATGCGTGTGCAATCATCAATAAACGTGACAAACCATCGAGCTCCCCCATGAGTGGTAACTTTAGAAGGGCCCCAAACATCAGAATGAACAAGGGAAAAAGGATTTAAACTTTTATTGGAACTTAAGGGAAAAGGAACACGATGGCTCTTGGCCAGTTCACAAATGTCACACTTAAAACTAGAACTTTCTAAATCTGAAAATAATGAAGGAAATAGCTTCTGTAAATATCCAAACGAAGCATGTCCAAGACAGCGATGCCATAACCATACTTCGGAAGTTTTCTTCTCAACACTCGTCCCCCCAATTTTGAAAGCTTGACTGAGACTGGCTTCACTGTCAGATGCCAGGTCCAAATAATAGAGTTTGCCCCTCCTAGTACCACAACCAATCGTCTTGCTACTGAGAATGTCCTGAAAAACACAATGAGTAGGCCAAAAAGTTACGGTGCAATTCAAAGCCGCAGTAATTTGGGCAACAGACAAGAGATTATGATGTAGGGATGGAACAATTAACACAGAATCCAAAGTGAGGGAGTCAGAGAGAGAGAGGGAACCCTCCCCAATCACTGGGGAGGGGGTACCATTGGCATTAGACACCACCGATTGAGAAGGCGGTGTATGAGAGAAAATTTGTCCCGGATCAAAGGTCATGTGATCAGTGGCTCCGGTGTCAATGACCCATGTGTGTTTCTTTGAGAAACTATGCAAAACATAACCTTGGGTACCTGATGTAGCTACAGAGGCAGAGGCAGGGGCCGATGCAGGATCTGTGACAGAAGATGTGTGGAGAGAGGTGCTCTTATTCTTGCGAGGAGCTTTGGAGTGGTCCCACCAATCCGGGTACCCAATTAATTCATAGCAGCGAGCACGAGTATGTTTGCTCCCACCACAATGAGTACATTTGATCTCTGGACGAGAGCTTGGGGTCTGAGTCTGAGAAGCGCCACCGGTAGAAGGCGGAGGGCCCCTCGGACGTTGAGTGGCCAGAACCGCAGTGTCTGAAGTACTGGCCATGGTCAGTCGTTGTTGAGCTTCACGACGTACATATGCAAAAGTTTGGTCAAGGTCCAATTTGGGGTCTTTGCGCAGAATCTCCCCCCGGACTTGATCAAACTGAGAATCGAGCCCGGCAAGGAAAAGGTGAACACGAAGACGATCCAGTTCAATCTAGCGCTCAGTGACGTCGGCGTCACAGTGCATGCGATTCGGAGTGCGATGATCAATCTCTTGAAAGATGGTCTGCAACTGGCTGTAGTATTTGTGGACAGGAGCACCATTCTGTTTAATGGTGAACGCCCGTTGGTTGAGATCAAACAAAAAAGTTTCATCCCCCCCATCAAAGTAGGTTTTCTGCACGGCATCCCAGATTTCTTTGGCGGTACTAAACCGGATGAACCGACCCATCAAGTCTGGAGACATGGAGTCGATGAGCCACCCTTTGACCCTAAAGTTCTCCGTACACCATTTGCTGTAAGTGGAGGAGGCCTTGGAGGGTCGTGGAGTGTCGCCGGTGAGGTACCCCAATTTTTCGCGGCTAGCAATACGTAATTCCATGACCTGAGACCATAAGGCATAATTGGTCTCTGTCAAGGTGATGCCGGTAGGAAACGGAGCGTTGTCACTCTGAATAGTGACGATTTGGGAGGATGCGGAAGGGGAGTCGGTGGTTTTGGAAACAATATCCATGGCAGCGGAAGGGTACGAGATTCGTGTTTAGGGTTTCAGATTCGTGTTTAGGGATTCGGATATGTGTTTAGGGTTTCAGATTCGTGTTTAGGGATTCGGATATGTATTTAGGGTTTCGGGATTCAGGATACGAGATTCAATACGAGGGATTCGGGTTTCAAGGAATTCGATACGAGGATTTAGAGACAACCTAGGATCGATTGCTCTGATACCATGCTAAAATATGAATACGGGTTTTCAATATGTTCAGATATTTTATTCTTCTCCATAAGGAGGTATATATATGAGTTTACAGGCTTGGGCTTGAATCTCCTCTACCTCCATATCTACTTCCATGCCTTTCTCAAACAAAAACCCATTCAATTTCTGGATTTTTTTTTTTTTTTTTTGGGCTGGGTTTTAGGGTTTTAGCTGTGTTGTGATGGGGTTTGATGTGCTAGAGGAGATAGAGCTGGGGGAGGGAAACTATAGGGTTGCTGGTTCAGTGTCTTTTTCGTCTTTTTTTTTTTTTTTTTTTTTTTATTTGGGGTCAATTTTCTTCTTTTTCTTCAATTTTTTTCCAAAAAAATAATTTTAAAAAATAATTAACTGAAAATTGGATGAAATGTTGTGGATTTAGACGGTAGGGGGGTAATTGGCCAAAAAAAAAAGTTCATATCCTTAATTTTCTATAAAAAAAAAAGGATAGGGAGCTAATTGAAATTAAGGTACAAGTTCAGGGGGCAAATCACTAGTATACCTTTTCTTCAAAACCAAAAAATATATAAATCAACTTTCAAAAATCAATACTATGGCCTCAAGCACTTCCACCAGGCCGGCCCAAATATTTTTAGGCCCACTTATAAAAGAAACCAAGAAAGAACTTTACTTCTCGAGATTTCACTTTTTGAGTTTGAAAAAAAAAGCCCTTTCACTAGAGAAAAAACAAATGGGCCTCCTTTTTATTTTTTTTATTTTAAATCAATTTCCTGACTCAATATGATATCTGAATTTTTATTTACCTAATTTGTTTTAACGTGTTTTAATGTATACTACTGCTTTGATTGCCTAAATCAAATTGATGAATGAATATGATTAATAATCAATTTAAAAATCTAGAGAGTTGGTCTTTTGTGATTTTTTTGCTTTGTATTATTATTTTTTTCCTTTGTATATAAGAAAATAAATGTAATTGACTTTATTAAGTATCGATTTGGTTCTATTTATGGATTATAAATTTTATTTAGTTGTATATTAGGGCTTCAACATCTTTCTTTGCACGGGGCCTCCAAAATCAATGGACGGCCGTGATTTCCACCCTCAAATTCTTCTCACTACTTATAATCTCTGCGTTCACCGTCATTCAAACGGCAATGGCCGGAGACCCCGACATTGCAAGCGACTTCATAGTGGCTCCAACCACAACGGTAGAATGCAAACTTCTTCACATTCACTGGCATGCGTACTATTGTTGGAGAGCCCCTCCCACAACCTTCAAGGTATTGAAGGCAACCTTGGCAGAGTTTCCAGCTCTCAATCTCAACGGCCAGAGTGTCTCATATACCGTCCTCCAATTCCCATCCGGCACTACGAACCTACACACACTCATCCTCGCTCCGCTGAGCTCCTCTTCCTAGTCGATGGTAACCTTTGAAGTCGGGTTTGTTGACACGAAAAACCACCTCTTTACACAGACACTTCAAGCTGGGGATCTATTTGTGTTCCCCAAGGGAAGTGCACTAACAGCACATGCTGATGCACAAAAACCAGCTCTGGCGATTTCTGCCTTTGGGAGCACAAATGCCGGAACTGTTTCAATTCCCAGCACTTTGTTCACCCCGGGAATTGATGGCAATATATTGGCTTTGACCTTGAAGACTGATGCGGCCACCATTCAAAAGCTCAAGGCTGGTCTTGCTCCCAAACCATGATGGTGGAATTCAGAAAAAGTTCATTGTCTTTTGATTTGTTGCTCAGTTTTATGCTCTTGTTTCTTGGGTTTGAATAATCATCCATACAAAAAAGTCAGCTACATAATCGCAATTTTCCCAATTGTGATTAATTTCAGAAAAGCCTCGGCTTCGCTTTGATTTGTTACATCATTTGTCACATCACAATTTTTCTGTTGGTGGAATCATACGTACTCTCTCTCCATTTTATGTTTCACAGAGAATCTATGCTGCTGCAGATTTTTCCTGGCTAGAATGGGTCAAGAAGGACTTGGGCCTTCAGATTCTGGCACGTATGCCCTCCCGGTGGCATCTCTAGTTTACTTGAGGATGATAAACTAGTTGCTGTGTAGAAAGAATACACGCATGTTGATGCCTTGATCAAATACAAGACAATAAGGGCGGATCCAGGAATTTTAATAGGAGTAAACTAATTTTTCTTTCTTAAAGCAACTGGTGTCCATGTCGCGAGTGCAGGAGACTTTTTTCCCATCACACGCATGTGGGAGACTTTTTTATTGTCATGCATAGCACGACTCAAACTTTAACAAACAAACCGTAAATCATAAAAACTTAACAATAACAATTAAAATTGAAAATTAAATAAAAATAAAGAGAGAAACTTACTAAGATTGAAAATTCCACTAAAGATATGTTGATACAATTTTGGAGAGGAAGAGAGTCACTTCTTCTTTGGTTCTCTCGTGCTTTTAGGCTTTTAGGCATTTTTTTTTGGTTTGGCTTGGCTTGCTTCTTGGTTGGAGATATATATTTTTTTTTTTCAGTCAGATGGTTGGAGGCTTTTGTTCTATTATTTTCGTAGGTTTTTTATGGGCTTAGTGGATTCCTTATCCACTCCTTGTTTGTGGGGTTAAAGATAGATGGCTAAGTGGGTAGCCTTCTTTTCATATAGAATGCTAGGCTGACTTATGTATAGAGAGGTAGGCTGGTTTCTAAAATTCCTAAGTTAGCCTACACCTTTAAGCTTATTTACTAAATCAGGACTGGGCTTGAGTGGGCCGTCCTTGCATGACAACAACATGTTGATCATCAAAATGAAAGTTGACCCAGAGATGAACTCTGAACCAATATTAATATATACTAGATATATAGATGGAGCATTCAGAATATATCAGTGACACTTATTTCGTTAACAATAATTTTAAAGAATAATATTGAAATTTGTAATTTTTTTGGGTTTCAAGTTTTATTATATTCTACAGGTAATTTTCCGACAACCCAGTTAGAAAAGCTCTTGCAAATGGGAACAAATAACTCCTCAATTAATTAATAAAATGATCGGTAAATGACCCACTAGTGTAGTGATTTGGAGTAATTACTCCCTTAGGCAAGGTCCTAGGTTCAAGTTCTATTATCCGTATAATGTGTGTGAGTTAAATATACCATCGCCCCTCTCAATAGGAAAGGTTCTAAAAAACAATCGCACACCTCAAAAGCCATTATCTCTTGTGTGTTTTCTCACTATCTTTTTTTTTTGTTTGACAACAAGTTGATTGGGTGTCGGCAGTTTCCATGTCTTGATAATGACCGGCTTCATATATATAGTCTTCGTTTTGTATTATATATTATATATTAAATAAACCGATTTTCATCTTGGTTTCACATGAAGAGAGAGAAAATTGTAAGGTCCCTACCACCTCATAGGTTATCCTGATTCCTGTGGGTAGGAAACCTAATCCGCCTGCGCATGTTTAAAAGAAAAATGTCTCCTATTCCAGTGAAGAATACTTTCTCCAAAGATAATTCAATGTTTTCAGGTTAGTGTTTTTAGATGATTACGTACTTAGGATTTACAGTTCACATTGAAGATTACTAAATGTTACTCTTCTATAAAACCTGTAAAGCATCTTTAGGTAACAACAAATTGAAGAGAGCTATGGCCAAATGATACCAAGAACGAATTCTTCTTTACTGCCCATAATATCTAGGGGCTAGTAGTCTCGCACATCAATTTTTAATAACAAGTGATTTTCACATAGTTTACTAAACGGTCTGGGCGTCCCAATTTTTTTTAAAATTCACTTATCACCCCAAACAAGCAATGCCAAACAGGCACTAAGACTAAATTCCTGCAGCTGTAAACTTTAAATTTTTAGGAACTCTGAATCTTCGGGCAGCCAACATTGTTACCGAGTTTTAGGCATAAATAGCGACGACATTATCAGTGTATTACTCGTCACTTTTGGGATTATTCTGCTTTGCCGTTGCAAATTTATTTTCATTGCAAAAGAAAAACAAAAAACGAAGAAGAAAAACGAATAACTCTATGTTTTCAACGTCAAAGAATGCAACTTAACAACTCATGCGACAAAAGAAAAGTCCGAAGTGAAATGTACTCTGTATATGTAACCATATGTCAAATAGTCAAAGTAGAAAATAGTTCCTTGTACATCAAATTCAGCCCCACTCATGTAGAATAGTCTATAGATACATGAAAATGTCTAAAAACAAGTGATAAAGACTGAGAACACAATCCCATTGTATTCAAGAGCATTTTGTTTTTCAAATATCTTTCGCAGTTTTGTTTCGTATGTGTCAGTCCTTCGAAGGACGGATCTATATACTAACGTAAGATTTAAAAATACTAGAGTTTGGTGCAAATTTTAGAACGCTGTTCATACTCCCACAAATATTAGCCTATCCCTCCTTGTGACATGTTGTCCAATCAAATTCTGCTGATTTTTCTTCTTTTGCCCTGATTCTTCCTCTTCGTCATTTTCTCTTCTACTTCTTTTCTCTTCTGTCGTTTTTCTCTTCTTTTTTTGTTTCTATCTGCATTATTTTTTTTCTATTCTTCTTTGTATTCGGCTTATTTTCTCTTCCTCACTCTAGCGCAATGTAATACTTATCAAGCTTAGCAGGAAGGGGAGAGAAGGAGAAAGGGTTTTTTAGATTTTTTTGTTTTGTTTTGTTTTTAATAAAAGAATATGTTATTTTATTATTTTATTTGTTATTTTTTGGTTTTAAAACATTTTAGAAGATGTTATGTTTTTTTTTTTCACTTTGAGTCCCCAAATTCAAGAAAAATACTAGCCCACTTATGAAAAAATTCCTGGATCCGTGGTGCTGTCAGAAACTAACTGAAACATGATTTATGTGTTTATATTGAAGAAAATAAGGTCCTTGCATTTCCACTCATTCACTTATATATCAAATGGCAATCTCTTGAATATATCATTCTATCTCAAATTTTAAGATTACAAGATGATACCTAGCTAGGTTACATCACCAGCTAAGCTAAGGCATGCATGCACCTTGACATTTGGGCTATATATTTTGTCCTTAAAAAGTGTCATCTGTTCAGAGATTTTGGAAAGATTTGTGCCGACAACTTTCATTTCAAGCAAATCGTTTCCTAAAATCGTCATCCACACAATGAAATAAACGGAAAATATGGGTTTTGTTGAGGAAATAAAAAACAAAATAAAACACAAAGAAAATAAGAGCAGAATAAAATAATGTAAAACCGATCGAATTGTGTGCGACTTTTCTTTTAATCAATGTCTTGAACCATTCCAGAAGAAAAGAAAAAAACAAAATGAATTTGTAGCGAAGGCTTTATATTTGACCCTCATGTGAGATCTTATTTCTTAACCGTTGAATCAGGCTAACTAATTTGTTCCGACGACTAATCAATTTGATCAAACAGTTAATAGATAGAGTCTCACCTAAGGGCCATATATAAGGCCCTCGCTATAGAGTTCTTAATCAGTCATATTGCACAGCTGCATAGTGTTTGAGACATAAAGTAAATGTACATGGGCGCCTAGCCTGTATTTTTTTTGGTGTGATATTTGCAGTTCAACATTTAAAACGTGGAACACATGTTCTAAAACAAAGCTATCAAAAGAAGTTGTACATCAAAAGTAAAAAGAAAAACCTGTCAAAAGGAGTCGGCAAAAATGACTGCGGCTGTACCTTTCACTCCTAACTAACGTATGCATATGTCTGTGCAGTTGGTCAATCCCATGAATTCTCTCTCTCTCTCTCTCTCTCTCTCTCTCTCTCTCTCTCTCTCTCTCTCTCTCTCCTTTCTCGCTAGTGGGAACAGACCAGAATTTAGGATGTCGTGCTGACAACTCACAAGGAGGAGTGAGAGACATACGCATAAGTGGCCCAGGTAGATATATACTTGAATGGTTTGCTATATATGTTCTTATCTACAATTATTATTGAAAAATGAAAAATGCTAGCAACCTTCTATCTAACCTTTTCTTTTGAACCTTCTCGCTTTCTCTCATGACATGTGTTATTTTCTTTATACTTAAAATAATGTCATTAATACATCAAACAACCTAACTTTTGTTTTCCATATATACCCTTATTTGATGTATTGACTTTATTCTAATTTATTAATTTTTTTTTTACAGCTTTCTTAATATTGTGTAAAAAATTATTATATTAATTTATTAAATATTAAAAAAATAAAAATAAAAAACCTATCTCAAGCCGTCCCCACCTTCTTCCCCAAAGCCTAGCACCTCTATCTTCCCCACCATCTCCTTAGCGCCACCCATCCCCACCCCACCCTCTCCTCACCACCTCCCCATACTTTCTTCCTTCTCTCTCCCTCTTTTTCTCTCTTCCCCCAATCTCTCATCAAACAAAACCAAGTCCCTGCAAGTTTTGGCTACGGTAAGAACACCCTCAAGACCATGGCAAGCATTGGCCATTATACTAAGTTTGGGTTTGAGGACCATCACCAAGCACCAACAACAACAACCCAACCCAACCCAAATTTAAAAATCTCACCATAAAGTTTCAAACTTTAACATGAGAATAAACAAAATTATTTTGATGGATTTTGATTTTTTTTTTTTGGGTGGGAGATGTCATGTTGTTTCGGGTGTGAAGGTCTGGGTCTCTCAAAATGATTAGAGGGAGGGTTGGATATGGGGATGCAAGTCTCTGATTATTCGAAGAGAGAGAAAGTTGTAAAAAAAAAAAAAAAACAATTGAATGAATTGAAGTAAACATTAAAGTCAATACATTAAGGGTAAATATGGAAAACAAAAAGTAGGTTGTTTGATGTATTAATGACATTATTTTAAGCGTAAAGAAAATGACACAAGGGAAATGAAGAAAGTTCAAAGGAGAAAGTTGCTAGCATTTCCTTTGAAAAATATGATGAAATCCAGAAGCATAAAGTTTCCAGCATGGAAAGAAACAAAAGAAAACACGCACCTATTTGCTGTAGCCAGCAATAGAAAGGACCTACTTATCCATAGGCGGCCATGCATGGATAATCGAATCCAACTTATGCCTGGCCTAGTTTTGGGTTGCAAGGGATAAAGCGTGTGGGATTTGGGTTCCATGAATTCAATTCAACCAACCCTTTCGGATCAAAGCTATTTAAATAAGAATATATTATGAATTGAACAAATCTTTGATTCCTTAATTTCATTTATTTTTTCAATAAAAACATCAAATTTCATTCGAGCACCAACGAAGGGCCTACCTTGCAAGATTCGATGCAAATGCAAACTCGCATATGAGACATACAAGGGGATGGAAACGCCAAGAGGAACGACACTGGCACTTGACAACCTCCGGTCACCACACCTCTAAACCACCACTAGGTCCCAACATCACTAAACGATGCAGCGTAACAATTGAAGACAATCAAACCATAGCCTTAGAACATGAAAACCTCAAAGTTTCTTAAGGATAAAAATAAGGATAACAACTCTAATCTCTTAGCTACATGTAATATTCTTGAAACTCTAGAATCACTAGGAATCCTAATTCGAAGCAAAATAAAAAATAAAAAATTCCAAATTTATCCTTAAAGCTTAAAACACTAATTTAACCTAGCAAACGCATTTTGGCCTACAAATCCCATACATCATAGCAAAAGGGGAAGTTTGACTCATTTCACCGTTCTCTTTAAAAAGACCCCAAATCGAAGCTCGGGTGCAAACCTACACTAGTTGAATTTTGTTGTTTCTAGGCTTACACATATCACACTGCTCCTCAATCATCTTGGTTAACTGTTCTACATCATTCTCCTCTACTTCAGAAGAGCTCGACCCTAGATTTATTATAAGTATACAAATTATCATTACTATGGAACTCATGTAAGTCAATGACATTTAAAAGTGTTGGAAATTCCCATTCAGTGGGGGCAAATCCACAAAATAAGCATTGTCGTTGATCTTCTTAAGAATCTTCTAAGAACTATATTTACGAGGTTCATGTTGTTGTAGGTTCCCACTGAAAATATTTATTTCCTCAAGAATACCATCACAAAGTCCTCTTCGTTGAACACTTAACTTGCCTATGCTTGTCAGCAACAACTTTGTATTTGGCATCGGTTCCCTCCAACCTTTCTTTAACATCTTCCTTCACATGTTCCGCCACATGATGAGCATCAGTACTAACACCATGCACCTTAGGAAGCTTCATCAAGTCCACCACATGATTAGGAACTAAAGTATAGACTAAAGAAAGAGGTGACCTCCCCTATGACACCATGAACAACATTGTCATAGGCTAACTCCACTTGAGACAATGCATAATCCCACTGAAATTTGGCCTATCACTACACTTTAGTTCATGTTTCCCAAAGTTCTATTCATAACATAGTATGTGGAAGAATTGTGCTACCTCGATTCAAGGCAATACCAATACCAAACATCCTCCACAAGGTGATCTAAAAATGGCCGAGGAATTTGGTATCACGATATGAAGTAATAGATTTTGGAACACCATGTAAATGAACCACCTCCTTGAAAACCAATTTAGCAATGTTGGATGTTGCGAAAGTCTTCCTACAATCAGTAAAGTGCTTCATCTTAAAAAACATTTCATTTTTAATATAGTTGTGTTTGTATTGTGTTTTAGCTTAAGTGATTTGAATGCCAAATAGAGCAAAAAATGGCATCATCACGTACCGAGGAAATTATTAAAAAAATTCATGGCAAGGTCAGTAGACTGAAAAATGACATTGATCCTACACAAACCAAGGTAATATTTATTGTGTGAAAACACTTTTAAGACCTTTTCGTTTATGAACTATGCAGTGGGAATGCCAAATAGAGCAAAAAATGGCATCATCACGTAACGAGGAAATTATTAAAAAAATTCATGGCAAGGTCAGTAGACCGAAAAATGACATTGAACCTACACAAACCAAGGTAATATTTATTGTGTGAAAACACTCTAAGACCTTTTCGTTTATGAACTATACAGCTACCACAAACAAGTCATGCAAACATGGGCGGAACTAGCAACAAGGCTGCCATGGGAGCCCAGGTAGCCTTTAAAAAATATTTAAAAATATTATATGTATTTTTATGTGATTTCACTTTATAAAAGATTAGTAGTCCATCCAAATGTAGCCTAATAACCCGTTGTCCACTCAACCTATAGGCCTACAATCATCTTATATTTAATTTGTTTGCTCAGTTAAGAGCTCCTCCAATGGAGATGTCAAATAATATGTATAAAAATTGGATTTGATGGCTAATAACTTTAGTCAAAGGAGTTATGAACTAGCGAATTGAACCCGAGTGCACTTGGGGGAGAGAGGGAGAGTTTGATCCACTTTTCTATTGTGGTGTCACCCTATGTGCGTGGTTTATATGATTTAATGTATACTTTTATTTCTAGAAAAATTTAGAAATTGTAAGTATAAAAATAAAATAAAAAGAGCATTAGATTTTAAGCTAATAACTTTAGTTAGCCCACCCGTTAAAAAATTCATGGTTCCGCCCTTGCATGCAAAGATAAAGCACACACACCAATCGAAAAGTAAACGCTCACAAAGAACACAAGAATTTATAGAGATTCGATGTTGTGCCTACGTCCTCTCCGGTGATTCCCGAGGAATTCACTAGTAAGAAAGAACCCCTTTGGTTATAATGTAGAACCCCCTTTGCTCTATCACAAATTCTAGCTCACTTTTCTCTCACCCTTGGTTCAAACTCAATTTGTGGATCTCACATTATGAAAACCAAGCGCTAAAGTGTTTATTTATAGTTCATAGGACTTAAGTACAAACCTAATAGGAATAGAAGACTTAACCCATTCCAAATAGGCTAGAAAAAACTCCAAAACCCGTGTGAAATACCCAAAAACGTTGAGCAGAAAATAGATGCGGCAATCGGTCGCTTTTACCTTACGACCGGCCAATTGCACAAGAACTCTAACTTCGCTCCAGCATCGTGATGTATTCTCTCAGGTTTATGCAACCATTATTTCTGGAACTAGTGACTGGTCGCCTCCTGCTTCTCCTTTCTATTTTCGTATCTTTAAGTGAGCCAAACTTAACAATTTTAACTCAAACACAAACAACTCTAACATGAACAGTATGTGAGCTAGAGAATCAGTGTCTTGCCAAAGCCGGCAACATTGCTAGCAAACATTAAAGGTTCCTTTTTAAATTTTCTTTAGAGTAGAGTTGGAATTTAAAAATAGCAACAACAAAAATTATTGAGTTTCAAAAGAAAATAGGTGAGTCCCAATATAATTTCCATTAAACTAAAGTGAATACCAAAATTTTTAATCCATTACCAAAAGTTGTTCTAGTTACTATGTGCGTTGACGTGTAAAATCTTCTTCATTTCTCATATTTCTTGGTCCTTAAGTCATTAGAGTAATTTCCTTGTTTTTTTTAAAGAATAAGATTTCATTTATAACCAAAAGACAACAAAGACTGGCACGAATACAATGGCCTCATTAAAAGCTTCCTAGGAAAATCACATGGGACAACCACCAAGGTAGGAAAGAGTACCATACATGCCTTGGACTAACAAGAGAGTCCAACTCAGGCCACTTTGAACCTCTACAAAGAACCTGAAAGGAAGAAAACTAAAAGAAACCAACACGACAGACCCAACAGGAGAGCACACAATAGTGCAACTCCATCTCCATCGAAACAGACAAAACAAAGTAGAACTCCAAGTCTCGCAATGAACAACCCACCACAACGTAATACTATCAAAGAAAAACCTCCTATGCACGCATAGTTCATTGTACTGAACAACGTGAGGAAACCTTCCCTCTCACGAAAGTTTCCCTGTCGCAACCCGACCAAGAAGATGCCAAAAAATTCTCAAAGTTATATGTTCACACTGATAAAGTTAACAGTAATTTCCTTGTTATTAGGGCATTAGGGATTTTATTAGATTTTTCTAGAATCGGCGACTTGATGATGTTAATTTATTCGTCGCTAAGACCTTTTGGCCATGGAAAATTAGTATCTTTTCGTGATTTTCCATGCAAAGAATTCAACGTCCTTTTTGTGGAAAAATTATTGTGCGGTTCTAAAGGTTGGGCTGTCGAAGTCTGCTGCAAACCTCCCTTTTTCATGTGGTCAACTTAAAATTTTTAATCTGTGAAATAGAAATAAAAGACAATTAGTATACATTTGTTATACTTTGAATTGAATTCTTCTTCTTCTTCTTCTTCTTTTTAAAAGTTTATCTCCACGCTTTATGTTATCAAGACAAGATCCATTTTGGGTAAATGGAAACTTTTGTCTTTCGACATAATATATAAAAAATAAAAATAAAAACAAACCAAAAACAAAAACAAATAAAGCCTCTTTATTTTTTGTTCGACAAAAGTATATTTATTAAAATTAGCTTCTCGAAGCGTGTGTCAATTGTCGATTCGTATTTTTTTCATTCTTTATTCTATATGTATTTATAGAGAATTTGTTTTATACTATTTCTTTGGATAAATTTAGGAAGGAGGAGGGGGGGTTTGATAGTGTAGATTAGACAATGAGAGAGTTAGCCATGTTTACTTTTTTTCCTTTTAATTCAAGGGTTGGTGATACTTCACTGCTAGCTACTGTACAGTAGAGACTGCTGAATGCTGACAAGTTTTATTTACTGTTACTGCACAATAGAGACCACCAAGTACAAAAGCACATTTTGACCTAAAAAACACCCACTACAATTCAACCCAAAATCCATTGATGAACTATCCAAAAAGTCACAGAAAACCAAAACCCAAACGCATCTCTTGCACACTATAATAAGATTGGATATGAAACATGGAGGGAGTAGAGACGCGATGTAACTTGGAACATTTTTGGAGATGTGGGTGATTTGATGTGAACAAAATGCACACAAAGACAGATCAAATATGAAGAGGAAAAAATGGAGAAAGAAAAACAATGGTTATGGTCCATAACTTATGGAGGGAAATCTGAAGAGCAAGGGGATAGAATCGAGGGAGAGAAATGTGAAGAAAAAAAAAGTGTTACGTTGATAATAAGACATGAGTTCACATCACATGGCCTTTGTCCTTACTTGTCCAAAAAGATATTGACTCTATTAAATAACTTTAAAAATTGTCAAACCCTTAATAGTAATTGATAAGTGATTTATGGTCGGTTTAAGAGTGCTTTTAAAAGGGTTAATAGTGCTTTATAATAATTAAAAGCGATTCTAGTAACGTTTGACAAAAAAGTTTAGAAACAATTCTAGTTTCTAGAAACGTTTTTTGGAGAAGCATATAGCAGGTGTTTCTTAAGAATCACTCCCAAGTGCGTATGGGCAGAAGTATTTTACTGTTTCTTTTCTGTTTTAGTTTTTCGCCAAAAGAAAGAATGAGTTTTGTATAATTTAAAAAGGCTAGTACTAGTATATAACCACACAAAAATAAGAAAATAAAAAATGCAGAGGCTTTAGTTGTAACCACTAAGCAGCAAGTAGCAAAGCCAAGGCCCTTCTCATCAAGTCAACATCAGATGTTACGTTGGCCCAAAAAGGAAAACCAAAATTATAAAAGTCCAAAAAGAGCCACGCAAGCCGACATCAAAGGCACAAACACAGAGAGCTGTATGGAGAGAGAGAGAGAGAGAGAGAGTGTAACGCATGCAGTAGAGAGTCTACACCTAAAAAGAAATACAAGCACGTGGGCTATAAAAATTAAAGGCCAAAATTAAAACGAGTGACTACGAGCATGACATCACGCGATTGTTATTTTGCGCACGCGTTTCTCATGCCGTTTTTTCCTCTCTTCTTCTTCTGCGCTGCTGCCTGTCACTTTGTCAAATCCCCAAAACAGCACGAGAGACACCCCGATATTTAATCAGCTCACCCACCACACTCCTTCAATATAAAAACACCTTCTTCTTGCTCTCCTTCCTCTTCACCATCCATCCCCAACCAATTTCATCTCTCTCTCTCTCTTAAAAAAATGGTTGCTTTGGACTCCATTGGCAGCGCCTTCTGCCTCTTCTTCTTCTCCTTCACCGCTCTGTTTTCTCTCTTCTCCGTACTTGTCTTCATCATCCGGATCCGGCCATGGTGCAACTGCGACGTGTGCCGGAGCTTCCTCACCTCCAGCTGGTCCAAGGACTTCGACAACCTCTGCGATTGGTACACGCATCTCCTCAAAAAATCGCCCACAGGAACCATCCACCTCCACGTCCTCGGCAACATCATCACCGCCGACCCCGAGAACGTGGAGCACATCCTCAAAACCAAGTTTCACAACTATCCCAAAGGCAAGCCATTCACCACAATCCTCGGCGATCTTCTGGGCCGCGGCATCTTCAACGTCGACGGCGACGCGTGGTTGTTCCAGCGCAAAATGGCCAGCCTGGAGCTCGGCAGCATCTCAGTCCGCTCCTACGCGCTCGAGATCGTGAGCTCCGAAATCCAATCAAGGCTAATTCCGCTGCTGGCCTCATTTGCGGAAGACCGAAACGACGCCGTTGACTTGCAGGACCTCTTTCGGCGGTTTTCGTTCGACAATATTTGTAAATTCTCCTTCGGGCTGGACCCGGGCTGTCTCCAGCTGTCGCTGCCCGTTTCAGACTTCTCCGTGGCATTCGACACCGCGTCGAAGCTCTCCGCGGGGCGGGCGATGACGTCATCACCAATCGTGTGGAAGATCAAGAGATTCTTCAACATTGGCTCGGAGAGGCAGCTGAGGGACGCCGTCAAGATGGTGGACAGCTTGGCCAAGAGCATGATCGAGCAGCGCCGCGAAATGGGTAATTTTTCGACACAAAAGGATCTTCTCTCTCGGTTTATGGCCAACATTGACGACGATCAGTATCTCCGGGACATTGTCGTGAGCTTTCTGTTGGCGGGTCGGGACACCATCGCTTCCGGGTTGACCAGTTTGTTTTATTTGCTCTCTCAGCACCCAGAAGTCAAACGAGCCATTCTAGAGGAGTCGGATCGGGTCATGGGTCGGAGTGGATCCGGATCTAGATCTTGGGTTGCGAGTTTTGAACAAATGAGGGAAATGCACTACTTGCATGCGGTGATTTATGAGACCATGAGGCTGTACCCGCCAATACAATTCGACTCTAAGTATTGCCAAGAGGATGATGTGCTGCCAGATGGTACTTTTGTACAGAGTGGGACCAGAGTTACGTACCATCAGTACGCCATGGGCAGGATGGAGCGTGTTTGGGGTTCTGATTGTCTCGAATTCAAGCCCGAGAGGTGGCTGAAGAATGGACTCTTCACGCCCGAGTGCCCTTTTAAGTACCCGGTTTTCCAAGGCGGGGAGAGGGTTTGCTTGGGCAAGGAATTGGCGCTCTTGGAAATGAAAAGTGTCGCGTTGGCGCTTGTTCGGAGGTTTGATATTCAAGTTTCCGAACCTGATCGCACACCGCGGTTCGCCCCTGGCCTCACCGCCACCGTGAGGGGCGGCCTGCCGGTTCGAATTCAGGAAAGAAAAGGCTGAGCAGCCCAACATTATGGATCGTGCACAAATATTATATATGTTTTGTGTGTATAGTCTTGTAAAAGTCCCTAGCTAGCTAGTTTAGTTAGCCTTTCAAGGGCATGGTAATTAGCATTAGTTGGCAGTAGAAGAATGCTAACTTATTACCGTAACCCATGTGGTTAAATCGTGATTAATGGCTGAAAAGGGTTTGTGATCAAGTAATGAATGTCATAGTTTTCTCATGTGATTTAGAGCATCTCCAACCGATGTGTCAAAAGTGCCACATAGACATTTAACAGCTAGAAATAACATTTCACATCATTCCAACCGATATGGAATGAAGGTTGGAGGTTGAGATGTTAATTTTGACATCCCAAAAGCAAGATGTCAAATGAATATTTTATTATTTTTTCTTTTCTTTTTTATTAAAAATAAATCAACACTAAAATGTAATAAAATAATAATTTAATTTGACATATCGGGTGGAGTGTAAAGCTGTGTAAGATATCAAATTGCCACATCAGCCATCCAATTTAAATTTGATATTTGGTATTTAACATCTCCCTTGGAGTTGCTCTTAATGTGCGATAGTATGAGGGAGATAGACACGCACACGCGATTGTATCCGTTCATTCCAAACATAACCACTAACTAATAAATATTTGAAAAGTATATTGCCTTTTTTTAATAAAAGATAAACGGTTACATTTAGAATGCAGGATCAGACTGACAGCATGTTCAGCTCTGAGACCGTGCATCGAAGCAAGAGGCTAAATGGAGTTTAGAGGTTTCATTTTCCAATAGGCCATGGATAATAAGGTGGGCTACCGCCCCATGATTTGCATTATTAAATCAATATTCCTTCGACAAGTATATCATGGATCATGCATGCGTTATATTATATGTCTTCAAGTAACATATTATTTTCTCTGCACTTGAAGCATGATCTATCCACACATATAAGTTGTTGGTGGATTCGGATTCTATGAATCTATACATAAATATTTCAACTTTTATTTCCCCATCAGAATATTGGATTCTATGAATCTATACATAAACACAATCCCACTTCAAATTGCTCTTTCCAATTGAGGTTCCAGATCCATTTTCTTGAGCTGTTTCAGGCAAATTAGTGAGATTTGATGTCTCAATTGTAGGCGTTTGATTTTGACGTTCTATAGGACCAAACCAGATGATAAACTAGCAATTCACTTTTACCTAATAATTAATGGCTATAGGCCAACTGCTAACTGATAAGTATGAGTGCAGCACCTGGATGTTGGCCTCAGAGCAAGCTATGTGCGTGTGCCACCTATTTTCTTTTTGTCTTTTTAATAGAGTCACGTGGATAATTAATTACAGTCAGAAGAAAAGTAAAAGATACTGGTGAGTAATGCTATACTTACTACATTTTTATCCCATATTTCTATACCGCATGATGTTATACGTTCATATTATATATCATATCAATTAAATCAATAAAGCATATACATTTAATTGATCGTGAGCTCGGAAATCCAATGAAGTCTAATTCCGTTGCTGGCCACATTTGCCAAAGACCAAAACGGCACCGTTGACTTGCAGGACCTGTTTCAATGGTTTTCGTTTGATAACATTTGGAAATTCTCCTTCAGGTTGGACCCGAGCTGTCTCCAACTATCGATGCCCATTCTGGACTTCGCAGTGGCCTTCGACATCACGTCGAAGCTCTCCGAGGAGCGAAGAGGCAGCTAAGCGACGTTGTCAATATAGTAGACAGCTTGGACAAGAGCATGATCGAACAAAAAAACTCATTTTAGGACGAAAAGACCTCTTATCTCGGTTCATTGTGAACCCGAGCCCGACCCGAGTTAAAAAAAAAACTCATTTTTGCATATATGGTGGCTATTGGAAATTATGTTGCTTTTTTGCATACTAAAAAATCTAATTGTTCTCATAAGGATGCACAAAAAAGCAACATAATTCCCAATTAATAGCCACCATATATGCAAAACCGAAGCAGGCTAGGCATGACACAAGTTCAAAAAAACCTCGTTTTTGCTTATCGCCTATTAGCAATTAGGTTAATTTTGAAGGGATACCAAAAAAAGCAACCTAGTTGCCAATAGCCACCATATATCCAAAAACAGGCCAGTCCAGGCTAAGCACGGCACGAGTTTTTTTTTTTTTTAATAAAAAAAAACTCATTTTTAGCATATATGGTGGCTAATTGCCGTTATGTTGCTTTTTGGTTTTCTAAAAAAACTAGTTTTTCTCGTAGGGATAAGCAAAAAAGCAACCAAATTGCCAATAGCCATCGTATATGCAAAAAAGGGACAGGCTAAGCTGAGCATGACACGAGTTTAAAAAAAAATCGTTTTTGCATATATGGTGGCTATTGGCAATTAGGTTGCTTTTTTGCATATTCGGATCCGGTCATGGGTCGGAAAAGGATCGGCACGTGGGTTGGGGTGAATTCGGATTTGGGATTGCGAGCTTTGATCAAATGAGGGAAATGCACTACTTAAATGCGGTGATTTATGAGAACAAAGGCACGTAGGCATAACACCGAACTTCTATAAATTCTTGTGCTTTGTGTGTGTGTTTGCTTTACGTTTTTGGTTTGTAATTTATTATGCATGATATATAAAATCTTAAAGTGTTTTCGCACAATATTAATTAAACAAATTTTTGGTTTCATGTTACATGATATATGAGAAGAAAATTGGAGTGAGTCTTTTCCTTTCTTACATATCCTCTTAATATTATCTTTTCTTGCACTTCACATGTGACACTGAGCTACTTCTGTAGCCAGGACCACACCCATTTGTCAAGAGCTTTGCTTTGCCAAAATATATGCAGCCATGTGAGCCCCAATGCAGCAGTTGGAGGAGCTCACCTACTAGATGTTTAGGAGGTTTTTCCCTCGTGCTAACCAAAAGCTACATTGAGAGCATATAAGTAATAAATTCATGGATTCCTCGTGACAGGAAATATGTTATCTTCTCATAACTGTCTAGTTCTGAACCAGACACCAAATTAATCTTTTGCCTAAATGTGCACGGCTCTGCAGTGGGATTTTGTTTCTTTCTTGACTGAAATGACTGTGGATTAATACATCTGCCCGGCCCACAACATTGCGCCCTTAATTTTCTTGCAGAGTGTAGGGTATAAATTGATCATTGGCTGGTTAAGGAAATAATAAACTGTTCATTTGTTTTTTATTTGAACTTATGATCAAATAATTACATATTCATGATCCTTAATTTCAGTGGATGGGCTCCTCACTCGACACCCGAGTTTGAATCCCTGTCCCTATAGTTTAGATTAGATTAAAATAGAATATCGCTTGTATAAAAAAGACAAAAAGAACTCATTTTGGAGAAGCCATTTATTTCAAGAGAGATATCCAGTCAGTGTAGCATTATCCTTGACAAAAACAAAAGGATAAAAAAGTTAATTTGGATATCAGAGATTAAATTATGAAAATTGTTCTCATTGTTAATTGCTATGGCACACATGATATCATTTGCACTCATAGAAAGTTGAAGTGAAGCAATTATAGCAAATTGATAATAATGCTGATTATAGATTTTATATGGATTCTGTATCTCAATTATTTCACTTTTTTGGGTACTCAAAATTTCCAAAAAAAAACCTCATATCTTTGGTACGGATCAAGAATACTTTTCACACTTTTAAGCTGGCTGCACTAGATACACAAAAGAAAATCAGAAAAAAAACTTATAATAACAACATCGCAATGAATTAAATAACCTATTTCATCGCATGATAAAGCCATTGTACGAATTCATATGATGTTATATGTGACTCAATGTCATGTCACTTTGGCATTAAATATTAAAATATTAATTCAAATAATTAGTAGTCAGATTGATAATTTGGCAAAAGAACGTTTTCTCGATATAATAATAATTTGTTAAACAAAATATGATACGATATTAATTAAACATTTCCCATGTTTTGAATTTGCAATTATGATGAATTGGTTATATAGAAATATTAGGTAGAAGGCCTGAAACAGAACGCAGATGTTGTTTTCAGTTCAACAGCATCAATCAAGCACAAAGCATGAAAAAGTATAGCATTATTGTTAATTTAATTACTGTATATTAATTAACTGAAGCACTAAAACACCATTAATTTATCTTATGAATTGGATTATTAAATTGATTAAACCACCAACAATGTCTTCAAGCATCTCTAGGTGGGAGAGATGTATTAATAATAATAATAATAATAATAATGTACTTTAAATTTTGTGTATCAGAAATTTTTTATTTATTTAAAAAATTATCAACTTTTCTGCAACTAAAGATCCCATTACAATAGAAATGACGAGCAGTAGAAGCATTAGATATAAGGCGTGAATTATGACATAGATGTTGTTTTCCCATCAAACACCACCGCCCAACTGAAGATCGCATAAACCACAGACCATGAAAAATCACACACAGGCTTGTTCGTTCTCATATTTTTCTCTCTGCCTCATTTCTCATGTGATCTTGTGTTGCTACTTGGGGCGTGTTGTGTACTATAATATTGTAATTAACTCAACCACTTTAACATCATCACTTGCTCTTCTGACTTGGTTGCTTGAATTTGGACTATTAAACTGATTTCAATGTCTGCTAATTAAGTCAATTAGATTGAAATATTTAACCTAACCTACTAGTATAAGAGAACGTGAAGAGAATTTGTACGATTATTAAGCAATGACGTGGTTTGAACTCAATTTCAATTTAGTCCAGGTTATGCGTATTCTGTTCATATGTTTGAAATATGATAATCCGATCATGTATTTTCTTTTGTAAGTTGTAACATAGATTATAAACATGTCATAAGAGAATTTTGGCCGCCCAATATTGTACTTTATTCATATTTGGTTTTGACCTTTTAAATCTCAAAGTGGAAATCAAGAGAAGGATAGCCTAGTCAAAACACCAAGAGAGTTATTTCAAGTAATGTGGCCTATTAGGGCCATTACCATACCAAACTGGTTTAAAGACTCTTCAGTGGAGGGCATTCAACACAACAAACAATAGTAACAGAAGTCCATGAATTATTTTGGATTGGATAGAGCGAGACATAAAGCAAATTTCAACTCAAGGCCACAACGTGTTTAACATGCTTCAGTAAAATTTATGGAAAATTAGACCACAATCCCAGGCAATCATTCTTTTTCATATAAAATTATAGGGATCCACCAACATGGTCTAGTTTAGTGGAAAAAGATCTTGACTTGCAAGCCAGTGGTCTTAGGTTTAAATCTCCATGATAACTTGGTAGTGTGGGTGTGTGAGAAACCCCACTCCCCCTTGTAGCTCAAAGTTGAGGTTTAAACCCATCTTTGAGTATATACTGCATTTCCACTAGTAAAACAAGTAGGGTAGAAGTAAATATATAACTTGGGAGGCACGGGAAAGTTCCAAATAAACTCCAACGCCAACCCCTCATTCAGAAAAAAAGGGTTGGATAAGCAGATTTTATAGAGAAAGCCCCATATAATTAAATAAGATTATTCTCTCTTGTGGGGTGAATCTTTCAATAATTTCCTGAGGAAGGCATACCATATGCCATTCTAAATTCGAGCCGCTGCTAATAGTTTTGATAATAGATTGAATAACAGTGGAGCAATCTAATCAACTCTAGTAAGTGGAATTGTTTGGTTGATTGTAAGACCAAATTAGTTTCTTGGTACATTTTTCACAAACAGATTAAAGCAACAAAAACTTGGGTGAAAATGAAGTTCCGGATGAATACTTGAATTATGGATCACAAATCTCAAGACTTATCCATTCAATTTCAATAGAGAACAATCCACAAGTTCATTAGATTACCCTTGAATCGTTGCAATGTTCGTGCCAAGGCTGTAGGTTCAGAAATCCAATCAAGATAACAGAATTGGAATGGGAAAACACAGCCTCATTCTCATTAAAAGAACAAAAACTATGCACAACAAAACCTCGAAATCAGATGTTATGGTAACAGGCATACATAAGACAATTGACAAATTCGAAACCGTCACAAACTAAAGAAAACATACGGCACCAAATTTCTACAAATCAGTTAAGAAATCATCACATGGCAGTAATGACAAATTGGTATCAAGAATGCGGGAGAGACTGACTAATAGCTTGAAGTTCCAAGTCCAATTAGGAGATATTTGCGTTTTTCAGAGAACTTGAGATTACCACGCCTGCAGATGTCCGCATTACATGCTCCCCAAGTATAGCAATACAAGAATCATCAGTCTTCAGATGAGGTTGCACCAATTCCCATATCTTTTTCTTTTGAATCTGCAGATAGTGATATGCAAGAACCATAAATGAAAAACAAAGTATATCATAGATGGAGAAAAATGCACCCAACTATTCCATAACAATCCAGTGCCTCTGGCCTGAAGGCAGATTCTTTTTATTTTTTTGGTCCAATGATATTCCATTAAACAGATGGCAAGAGACAAATGCAAACCAGAAAAAGGAGAAAACTAACGACAACCAGAAAAAATAACAGAAGCAAACAACACAAAGCCCTAGAAAGAAACTAAGACCCCCAATTGACAGTAAAGATCACAGCTGTTGTCTGAGAAGGTGGCCGTAGTAAACCATGTCTTATAAAATCAGAACAAGAGAGGATGGGGGCCTGCTAAACCCAATTTTCTGTGCATATCCCCTGTTCTGCTTGCCTAGCAGCCCAATCAACTGCAGAATTTTCTTCTTGCCCGACCAAGCTGCACACCGCATGAACATGCAAGATCTCTTTCATCGAAGGGTAAATTTCCCTTGGCTGTCTTATTTCCTTTGTGACAGACTTGAACAGTTGCTCATTATTGTTTCCATATTTGATCTCTGACTTTTCCCAAATCAATCCCTTCCGTGCAGCTAAAGTCTCAGCTAATAACACTGATGATGTAAAGAAGGCTATTGACTTTCCACCATGGAACTGTCCCAAAGACTCTCTGGAAACAACAGCTGATCCTGCCATCCCTCCTGGTTCACAAGCACCATCAAAGTAGATTTTAACCTCTTATTCATTCGGAGGTTCCCACCAAGTGGATGGGTTTCTGTTGAAACATGCATACTACATTGCTCACTTTTTGACCTTACATGCTCAGCCGTTCCTCGACAACAGCACACACTTAGTAAGAGGCAGTCACACCTGGGTTTCCATATATGCCACAAGGTAAAAGGAATCCAACTCTGTAATTCTTATCTTGCAAATCTTTTCACATATGGGTGAGTAAAACTCTGAGCAGCCAGTCATCCATGGTAGGAATAGTTGATCAATCCACCTTGTAGCCAAAAGGTACCCCAAACCAAAACCCCACAGTCCAAGGACAGAGTAATAAGATATGTTCAAATGTCTACGGATACTCATGGGAGACAGGACATATAGGAGTAGTGCAGATGGATGGAATTAGTGCAGCTTCTCCATAGAAATTGACAAATCTAGAAAAGGTATCAACTTTCCAGCCTTGTGTCCACTTGATGTGAGAATTGCAGGGTTTTTCTTATCGGTCCAGCATGAGCTCTGTGATGACTAGACCAATCTGAAGGAATAGATTGATTATCCTCAGACTTTTCCCGAGATATATACTCCTTAAAAAGCCTCAACACCCAGGTTTGAGTTCCAAAAAACTCAATGAAATTAGAAATTTTCCATTGCATACAAAAAATAATATTGATTTCTATAATCCATATCAAACTTAATTTCATTCACAATAGAACTTAGCGTCATATAAATTTCTTCCGATTCAGGATATGATTTATCGTGAGCTATAAATTTGTGAAGGGTTCCAAGTATCTCCACAATACTAAACCCAGGGGACTTCTTCACCCCTCTCCTTTCCATGGCTTCTCTCATGCTTCTCGCATCATCCCAGCGTTTCGAAAGAGCATAAACATTTGACAAACCAATATATCTACCATCATGACCTGGCTCTATCTCTATAAGCTTCCTTCCAACAATTTCTGCAAGATCTAATTTTCCATGGTTCACACACCCACTAAGTAAAGCACCTAGCATTGAAGCTGTTGGCTCCCTGGGCATTTGACATATAAATTGGTATGCCTCTGTTACCTGGCCTCCACGTGCTAAAACATCCACCATGCAAGCATAGTGCTCGCACTTGGGTTTCATACCATGTTTACCAAGACATTCAAAGAAATGCCATGCTTCCTTTACTAATCCCCCATGGGCACAAGCACTTAACAAGCACAAGTACGTTATCTCATCTGGGACAATCCCAATTATTTGCATTTCCGCAAAAATTTCAAGTGCCTGTTGAACTAATCCATGTATTGCAAGTCCTCCAATCATTGCATTCCACATCAACACATCAGATTGGTGCAGCGAACCCCCACGAAACACACCTAAAGCATCCTCTATCGCCCCACATTTTGCATACATGTCCACAAGTGATGTTTGCAACACCAAAGTTAACGGCAACTTATTCTCAACCATATAGCGATGCATGACCTTCCCTTGCTCAAGCGCGCCTAAGTGTGTACATGCACACAAAACACTCACCATAGTCACCTCATTTGCTTTAGGCCCCACAACTCGCATTCTCTCAAATACTACCAAGGCCTCCCTATAGTCCCCTGCCTTAACATACCCATCAATCAAAGAACTCCATGACACAACATCACGCTCTGGCATCAAATCAAACACTTCTCGTGCTGAAATCACATCTCCACACTTTGCATACCCATCCAACATGGAATTCCAAGAAACTGAGTTTTTCACAAGAATTCCATCGAACACCTTACGTGCATATTTGATATCCCCACAGGCAGCATACATATGAATCAAGGAATTACTTATGAACCTATCGAACTCAAAACCATTTTTAGCAACGTGGGCATGCACAGCAACACCAAGTTCTCGCTTCAATAAGCGGGCTGATGCCTTTGCAAGAAAAGGGTACGTTAAGTAGTCTGGTGAGACCCCATCACGCAACATTTTGACAAAGACCGATATGGAACGGTTTGGGTTTTTGCTCTTGGAGTAACCTCTAATAACGGTGTTCCAGTCAAAAATTGTTGGGTTGCAGAGTTGTGACAAAACCTGATATGAGTAGTCGATGTTACCCAAATTGGACAGCGCCGAGAAAGAAAGGATTTTGGACGTCAAAGACTGTTCTTGGGAGAGGCCACAAGTGAGGAGCAGTGCATGTATTTGCTTGAGCTCAAACATTGATTTGAATGTTTCATGAAGGGTGACTAGCTTTTGAATGATATTAGCATTTTTGCAGCTTGGGAATGATAAATTCAGCATTTGAGAATTGGACACGGGGAGTACCTGGTTAGCTGTGGCAGGAGGAGGCTGATTTTGATGATCATCTTCAGATCCAAACCATACTCTTTGGCCAGGGAGTGAACCCTCAGGAGGCACAAGAAGCTCAACATTCTCATGGGAAGCATCAGAAGCTGCCATAAGCATTCCACTAGACTTAACACCACGCATGTTCCTGGGCTTCAGATTAGCAAGCACAACTACATTTCTATCCTGCATCAAACCAAACAAAATCACATTGAATACACTTTTCAAAGTGATCATTCTCCATTCTCTAACACAAGAATAATCTCCACCTGCTCCAATTCTACATTACCCTTTGCAATCCCAATTGGCTACATATAAGCTAAAGGACTTAAATTTAAGTATTTTGGGTACCTGAAGGTGATCAAGAGGAACATATTTGACAAGGCCACTGCAGATGGTTCTGGGTTCAGGCTCGCCGATGTCGACCTCTTCGACATAAAGAGAATCAGCCTCCTCATGCCTCCATGCCTTAAGAACTCGGCCAACCCTTATGTCGAGCACGTCGGCTGCATCCTTTATCTTCTGTTTTTGGTCCTCGACGTCGCTCACCGGCGGCACTGACTCATCAACAGAAGCATCGCTCACTGCTCCAGAAGCACCGGTGCCAGAAGCATCGGTGGCCGAGGCGGCGGTGCAAAAGGAAGAAGATGAGTGCCAGAGCAGACTTCTTGCAGAAGGTAGTTTGGGTTTTTTGTTGCGAAGACGAAGATGACGATAATTACCATTAATGGCAGAATTAATTTGATGGAAATTAAGAGGAAGCTCAGAATGGGCAAAGGGGAATAGCAGGCGGACGCCGATGCCAGTACTGCATTTGAAAAAGTTAGTTGCCATTCCTTTTTCCCTCTCTCTATCTACACTAGCTTTGTTTTTTATTCTTGCCTCGCTATCTAGTAGGGGTGGGAATGGGTTGGGTTGGGTCGGTTTTTGTCCCAACCCATATATAACGGTTTATAATTTTTTAAACTCAAAATCCACTTATTATTAGACCAATCCAACTCAACTCAACCCTCTTTTGATCGAGTTGAGTTGGTCGGTTTCGTCGAGTTGAGTATGTTTAAAAAGTTTATATAAAAAATTCGTGAATAAAAAAAAAACATTAAAATTCAAGTTCTCATACATCCTCTGTATTTAGAATCCACGCATTTTCCGCATTTCGTTCATCTAAGCCGTTATAACAATCCAACGTTTTGATACATGACATATCAGCTATAGAATAGAATTCAGTTTTTGTATTTTGTATTTTTCTAGACTGACGTTTACCTTGCCGTTTTCTCCCCTCCTCGCTCTCCCTGCTCTCCTCCGTCCCCTCGATTCTCTCTCTTGTATCTCCCAATTCCAACTTCCCCTCAACGCTAGTTCAAAACTCAAAGAAAATTATATCTAAATCAAAGGCGAAGTAAAAAAGCATCAATGAAATTTTAGAAACCCCACTAGCTCTGCAAAGGCAGAAACAACACCCACACCCTCACTTGAATTTCCTATTTTTCCTACAGAGCTTCAACGATTCACAGTAAAAATGCTGGAGCTTTTCTCTTACTCATGATGCGTCCGATCCTAAGTTTACAACATGGGACCTTACTAGAGACTCTCGCTTGGGCCCGCTGAGTTCTTGTATTTATTAGTAATTGTGGCCACGAATTCAATTATGAAATTGTTGAATCAAATTCCAAGTTCTAATACATGAACTTGAGATATAATATGAATTTTTGGAATTTTGATTTGGGCTTTGAACTAGCGTGAGTAGTGAGATCCTGGGAAGTAGGAATAATTGGGAGAGAAGAGAAAGAGAGAGTGAGATAACAGAGATTAGAAAATAAAAATAAAAACAAAATAAATTTTACGTTAATTTTGATTTCTTCTATTTTAAGTCGTTAGATTATTAAAGGTCAAAATGAAGTAAAATACGGATAAATGCGTGTACTCTAAATGCAAAGACTCGTGATTCTAAATAGAGATTGAGAACTCTGTAAGGTAGTGGCTGATCTATTTAGGCCTGATTTCAACCTTTTGAGTTAATTCGCTTATGGCTTCTCAAAGGTGTTCATACAAATTGCAATTTTAATATATAAAATTCCAGCAAAATAAATCAAGATAAAAGGCCAAGCACTTTGTCTTCATCTCCTCAAAATAACTAAGTCAAGAACTGCACCTGATCCTCTAATTCCTCTGCACATTGTCTTAAAAGCAAAGTTAAAATAAATAATCACTAAATAAGTACATTAAAACAAATAAACAAGGTAATAATAGGTCCTCAACATCACCTAATTCACAAATCAAACATAGAAGCAGATGCATAACTTACAAAAATTAAAAGTTTCAATCAAGAGAGGTTATGTCTGATTCTATTATTGGAGTTGATCCCACCTCTATATGAAAGGAAAAAGTTTAATTAACTTTATAATAAGATTGCAATAAGAAAACCAGTATAATATAGATGGCATACCTGGCTCGACTTCTTCATAAAATTCCATCTCTTCAACAAGAAAAGATCGCAGCCAATTCTGCCCACAAATACGTGCGGGTTTAAGCTTTATACATATTTTATTTATATTTTATTTTACTAGTTAAGGAGAGTAACTAATAACTAAATAAAAATGTTAAAGTTGAAGTTTATTGAACTTTGAAATTTCATGGCATATTGAACTTTGTGTTATAAATAGTGGAAGTGGAGCCCACAATCAATTAGGAAGTTTGAAAATGAGGCAAAAGTTTCACTGTACACTCACGGATTGAGGCAGAAGTGCACTGTACAATGCACTGTACACTCACGAGAAAATTTCAGAAGCGCCTATAAATAGGCTTGTTCATTCATTTGTAATGTACACCATCAGAAGAGAAGAAAGAAAAGGAGAGTGAGATTTGAATACTATTGAGTGAGTTCCTATTTGAGAGGAAATTCAATCTGTGCAAACGCCACAAGAAAAGATATAATTCCACTATCATTTTTCAGTGGTAATTCCATACTCTAATTATTTTATTTTATAACACGTTATCAGCACGATAGTCTCTCCACTTTTCTCAGCTCAACACTATGTGGTTATTTCTCTTTCTCCTCTCCGTCATATGTCTCCTCTCACTTTACTACTACGACGACATGCAAACTTTCTTTTTTGTGTTCTCACAATTTTTGTGCTGTTTCATCCATGTTTGCTTAATTTATTTCTTTGTAATATAATTTGGAATGGCATGGTTTTATACCCCATTCTGTTGTTTTATGGTGGTGTAATTTTCATTACCCATCGCGTTGTAACACAAATCATCATATAATATTATTATAGTATGATTTTTTAATGCATACATATTATTTCATATAAGGCCCACGTAAACTTTACTGGGCTATAATAATATACTATTATATTATATCATTTGATTGTGGTGTTAATAAGAACCCACCAATAACCTTATGAACGGTTTCACCTCATATATTTTTAAGTGGTGGTTTTTAATCCCTCAGTTACTTTATTTACTGTATGGTGTAGATTTATTACCCATACAATGTATTTACTGTATGGTGTAGGTTTATTACCCATACAACAGTATTTATTTAAAAGTGTGGCGCGGGTTTATCGTCCACACAACTGCCTTTACTTTTATTTAAAAGTATGGAGCAGGATTAGTGCCCATACAAGCACGTTTACTTTACCGCACATTTACTTTTATTTAAAGTATGGTGCGGGATTAACGTCCATACAGCAAGCAATTTACTTTATGAATTTACTTTATCGCACAATTAAAGTATGGTGCGGGTTTATCGTCCATACCAGTAAATTTATAGCACTTTATATTTATAACCAACTGAAATGAGGGCCTGGAGTTTCTCAAACAATTATAGGGCCTGAAGTTCCTATTAATAAATGGCTTAATGTCCCAGATCCCGAATCTGAAATTTTGTGTAAAATATTTTTGGCCTGAAGTTCAAAAATATATTAAGCCTGAAGATTATTGCGAATTCTAATGCATCTCATTCTTCTTTTGAAGATGGCAAATCTGGCAAAATTGGAATTCGCTGCCCTAGATCTTTCTGGGGACAATTACCTATCATGGGTCCTGGATGCCAAGATCCATCTGCGTGCTAATGGCCTTGGCAAAGCCATTGAAGATGGAAGTGATGCATCACCTGAGGAAAATGCGAAGGCCATGATTTTCCTTCGCCGCCACATTCATGAAGCGCTGAAGAGCGAATATGTGGTGATTGATGAACCATTGGTCCTATGGAAAGCCTTGTGTGAGAGATACAATCATCAGAAGACGGTGACTCTCCCAAAAGCTAGATATGAATGGACACACTTGAGGTTTCAAGACTTCAAGACAGTGTCTGAATACAACTCAGCTATGCACAGGATCACCTCCCTTATGAAATTATGTGGTGAGAATATCTCTGAGGAAGATATGCTCGAAAAAACTCTGAGTACATTTCATGCCTCAAATGTGCTTCTGCAACAGCAATATAGGCATAGTGGTTTCACGAAGTACTCAGAACTTGTATCTTGCCTCTTGCTAGCTGAGCAGAACAACGAGCTTTTGTTGAAAAATCACCAATCTCGCCCAACAGGCTCAGCACCACTTCCCGAAATAAATGCTGCATCTCGGGAAGTAAATGCCACCTCATCTCGTGGCAGTATCCACAAACGTGGGCGAGAAGGCAAACGTAGCCGATGGCAAGGGAGTAGAAAAGATCGTGGTGCTCATCCATACGGCTTGGGGCCAAGAAACAATCCATCCATGAATGGCAAAAATGCACCCAGAAATAAGGGAAAAACACAAGCAAGCTATGTGCCTAGAAATAATGAAAGAGCTTGTTACAGATGTGGTGCAAAGGGACATTGGATGCGTACATGTCGTACGCCGAGGCACTTGGCGGATCTTTATCAAACTTCACTTAAAAACAGAAAAGTGGAGACAAATTATGTTGCACCTGATCCGCCAGCCATAGACGGCTCATCGGAAATATCGCGTCGTTTAGACAAGACGCATCTAGATGTTTCCGATTTTGTTTCTGAAAGGGGGAATGAAATTTATGGGTCCGAACTGGATTAAATTCCTTCATGTACCATTTGTATTATCTGAAGCACTGTTTATTTTTCTTTTCTGCCTTCACTTCAATAAAAGTGGCAATGTTTTGAATGATTGTTGATTCAACTTATTTTATTTGAAGGCATGGATGTAAATTATGGATGCCCCCAAAACAAGAGCTCTAGCAAAGATATTTGTCTTGCAGACAGTGCAACTACTCATACAATCCTTCGAGATCGAAAGTATTTCTCAAAATTGATGCTTACAAAAGTAAAGGTAACAACCATATCAGGACCTACAGACCTGATTGAAGGCTCAGGCATAGCCCAAGTTATGTTACCAAATGGAACAATACTGTCCATTCAAGATGCCTTGTATTCATCTAACTCCAGAAGAAATCTGTTGAGTTTCAAAGATATTCGTTTGAATGGTTACCATGTTGAAACAAAGAATGAGAAAAACATGGAATATCTTTGTATTATTTCCAATGATACCCAGAAGCGTATATTGGAAAAGCTTTGTGCGCTCTCATCAGGGTTGTACTATACAACCATACGGACAATTGAGGCACATAGTATCATGGACCAGAAGTCCATTGACTCAAATACTTTCAAGCTTTGGCATGACCGATTGGGTCATCCTGGATCCACTATGATGCGTAGGATCATTACCAACTCTAAAGGACATCCCTTATTGACAAAACATATTATGGTATCAAATGACAGTTTTTGTCAAGCTTGTTCACAAGGGAAGTTGGTAATCAGACCATCACAACAAAGGGTTGATGTTGAATCCCCATCATTTTTACAGAGAATTCAAGGGGATATTTGTGGGCCTATTCATCCTCCCTGTGGACCATTTCGGTACTTTATGGTCTTGTTGGATGCATCTACCCGATGGTCACATGTTTGCCTTTTGTCCACTCGGAATATGGCATTTGCTAGGCTCTTGGCTCAGATAATTAAATTACGAGCCCAATTCCCAGATTATCCCATTAAGTCAATCAGACTCGATAATGCTGGTGAATTTACATCTCAGACTTTTGATGATTACTGCATGTCGTTAGGCATTGACATTGAACATCCTGTTCCCCATGTTCATACTCAAAATGGCTTGGCAGAAGCTTTGATTAAGCGTCTTCAATTGATAGCACGCACATTGCTAATGAGAACAAAGTTGTCAGTTTCTGCTTGGGGATATGCCATTTTACATGCAGCATCTCTGGTACGATTGAGGCCCGTCGCCAACAATCAATATTCTCCAATTCAGCTTGTGTTGGGCATTCAACCAAATGTTTCACATTTAAGAGTTTTTGGTTGTGCGGTTTATGTGCCTATTGCACCACCGCAACGTACTAAGATGGGCCCTCAACGCAGATTGGGAATTTATGTTGGCTTTGATTCACCATCTATCATAAGATATCTGGAGCCTCTGACTGGTGATATCTTTAGGGCACGATTCGCGGATTGTCATTTTGATGAGACAATTTTCCCACTATTAGGGGGAGAAAAATCTGTTCCTAAAGAACAAGGCAAACCCGTTCCTGAAGAACGGCGTGAATTATTATGGGATGTACCCACTTTGTTTCATCTCGATCCTCGTACCGCTCAATGCGAAAACGAAGTGAGAAGGATCGTTCACCTCCAAAGCATTGCACATCAGATGCCAGATGCTTTTAATGATGCATCGAAGGTGATGAAATCACATATCCCAGCTGCAAATGCACCTGCAAGGATTGATGTTCATAATGAAAAAGGCAATGCGCCAGCAAACGGCTCATCTGTTGCACGCCTGAAGCGTGGCAGACCACTAGGCTCAAAGGACTCAGTTCCTCGAAAGAGGAAGTTGATGGCCAAAATGAATGCAAATGAAATAAATGGAGAGCCCATAAATCTCCCTCAAGAGGGACGGGTACTTCCTGTGAAGGAAAATGTCCTTGATGAGACACGTGCTCCTGAAGTGGTAGCTGTACCCGAAAGCCAAGAAATCTCCATAAATTATGCATCCACTAATGAATTGTGGAACAGAAATGAGATAATCATCGATAATATATTTGCATTCTTAGTGGCTACTGAGATCATAAAAGGTGATGATGTTGAGCCTTGCTCCATTGATGAATGCACACAGAGACAGGATTGGCCTAAGTGGAAAGATGCAATCCAGGCAGAATTAGACTCTTTGGAAAAAAGGAGTGTTTTTGGACCTATTGTTCCAACCCCACTCAATGTGAACCCTATAGGTTACAAGTGGGTATTTACAAGAAAGCGCAATGAGCAAAATGAGATTGCAAGGTATAAAGCACGACTTGTTGCGCAAGGTTTTTCACAAAGGCCTGGAATTGATTATGTGGAAACATACTCTCCAGTAATGGACGCAATTACGTTCCGTTACTTGATAAGCCTAGCGGTTTCAGAAAAACTTGACATGAGACTTATGGATGTCATTATCGCATATCTGTATGGAGAGTTGGATACCGACATATACATGAAAGTCCCAGAAGGACTTAAGCTGCCCGATGCAGCTAGTAATAAACCACGGGCCATGTTCTCAATCAAATTGAGAAGATCATTATATGGGTTGAAACAATCTGGGCGAATGTGGTATAATCGTCTCAGCAAATATTTACTGAAGGAAGGATACACAAATGATCCTGTCTGCCCATGTGTGTTTATTAAGAAATCAGAATCTGGATTTGCGATAGTGGCAGTCTATGTTGATGATATGAATCTGATTGGAACTCCTGAAGAACTCCAAAAGACTGCTGATTATCTCAAACGCGAGTTTGAGATGAAAGATCTTGGAAAGACAAAATATTGTCTTAGCCTACAGATTGAGCACAGTGCTGATGGAATTTTGGTGCATCAATCAAATTATACTGAAAAGGTATTAAAGCGGTTTGGCATGGATAAAGCCCATCCACTTAGCACACCAATGGTCGTTCGGTCGCTCGACACTAAGAAAGATCCATATCGTCCGAAAGGGGATGATGAAATGGTCCTTGGTCCAGAAGTACCATATCTTAGTGCAATAGGTGCTTTAATGTATTTAGCACAATGCACCAGACCTGACATATCTTTTTCAGTAAATTTGTTAGCAAGATACAGCTCTGCTCCAACAAGCCGACATTGGACCGGTGTTAAACATATTCTACGATATCTTCGTGGAACGACAGACATAGGCTTATTCTATTCCAGTGCATTGACCGATGCCCCGAGTATTGTTGGGTATGCTGATGCAGGATATCTCTCTGATCCACATCAAGGACGCTCACAAACTGGGTATGTGTTTACATGTGGAGGAACTGCAATCTCATGGCGCTCAACAAAGCAAACGTTGGTAGCCACATCTTCCAATCACTCAGAAATACTTGCCCTCCATGAAGCCAGTCGTGAATGCGTTTGGTTAAGGGCAATGATTCATCACATTCGAAGCACCTGTGCCTTGCCCTCAACAACGGACACTCTAACCATCCTAAACGAGGACAATGCAGCTTGTATTGCTCAAATCACAGGAGGGTATATCAAGGGTGACCGGACCAAGCACATATCACCAAAGTTTTTCTACACACATGAGCTTCAGAAGAATCAAGAAATCAAAGTCAGACAAATCCGTTCAAGCGATAACTTGGCAGATCTCTTCACCAAGTCTTTACCCAAGTGCACATTCCAGAAGCTAGTACATGGCATCGGATTACGACAACTCTGCAAGCAATCAAGTTGGAGCATGCAAAATCAGGGGGAGCATTCAAGAGTCCTCTAACACAGGACATAAGCGCGTTGTACTCTTTTTCCTTCGACTAGGGTTTTTCCCACTGGGTTTTTCCTAGCAAGGTTTTAACGAGGCAACATGTGCGCACTTCACATTACTCTAATGTCCCAAGTAAGGTTGTACTCTTTTTCCTTCGCTTCGGTTTTTTCCCACTGGGTTTTTCCAGGCAAGGTTTTAATGAGGCAACTAATCTAGGGATATGTGGTCTCCAAGGGGGAGTGTTATAAATAGTGGAAGTGGAGCCCACAATCAATTAGGAAGTTTGAAAATGAGGCAAAAGTTTCACTGTACACTCACGGATTGAGGCAGAAGTGCACTGTACAATGCACTGTACACTCACGAGAAAATTTCAGAAGCGCCTATAAATAGGCTTGTTCATTCATTTGTAATGTACACCATCAGAAGAGAAGAAAGAAAAGGAGAGTGAGATTTGAATACTATTGAGTGAGTTCCTATTTGAGAGGAAATTCAATCTGTGCAAACGCCACAAGAAAAGATATAATTCCACTATCATTTTTCAGTGGTAATTCCATACTCTAATTATTTTATTTTATAACACTTTGGAAAATGAAAAAAATATTTAGGAGGTTTTGCAATTGGTCTAATACATAAAACGAATCACGCTTAGGCTGAAACTGCCTGAACCCAATTGTGGTTTAGTTCCGTTTGATTTTCTTCATGATTTTTGTTAAAACCTAATTGAACAAAAAGTGGTAATCTATACTATTAATTAAGAGAGAAAAATCCCCTATCGCTTAACTCCTTACAAGTGAGGAGGAGCTCCTCCTCACACCAAATCAAATTCCAAATGAAAAACAGTTAAAGGAGCTGACAAATGTCGAAGTTCCATTGTTGTGAGGAGAAGCTCCTCCTCAATTTTAAAGAGCCAAACAAATATTTAAATTGCACTCAATAAAAAGAAGGTAATATAGTAAGAGCAACATAGTAATTAACAACTACTAAATAAATAAATAAAATACTCTCATATTTTTCTCCCACTAATCCATCTTGCCTTTCTTCTCGACTTTCCAAGCAATAACTCTCACATGCATACCATAACACGTGCCAAACTACTAGTAAAAAGGTAAACAAAAGCAATTAGAATTAAAGTTAAATTGCTCTCAATCTATGTATTTCCAATTTTTATACCCAACAAGTCATGTCACGACCAGTCACGTATACATTCTCTTCTTAGGAGAAAAGATCAAGTGAATCCGTAAGCTCGCTTTGCAGAGTCAAGGGTGTTGGAGAGGAGCATTGAGATTACAACAGGTCCAACTCCTCCTGGAACAGGAGTTATGGCTGACACCACCTTAATTGCCTCTTCGTAGCAAACATCTCCGGTGGTACGGAACCCTCGGGGACTATTGGGATCCTGCATATTATGACACATTCATCATGACAAAGCAAGCCCAAGAATTCAAACCAAATACGCAGACAAGTTTATATCCTAGTGAAATATCACTGTATTTCTTTATTGGCATGGAAAAACACACGTTTACAAATTTGACATGAGATGTGGCGGTGAAAATTGATTTTCCTTCATGGCTTCTGTACTTGTGATATAACATTGAAGACTCTATGTAATGCATTGTTTTTCTTGGTACTTACCATGCAATACAATATCAGTCCATATGCCAAAACAAATTGGTGCTGCACATCGAGAGAACAAGATCAATGCCCTCATTGAGAAATGGCTTTCTCATTGAGCACATTGCAGTCCAGTTTGTCTATTAATAATGGGAAGTGAACATGGATTACCACTTACCCTCTGCTATTTAAAATCCTTGACATAACATACTTGATGTTGTATAGTTGATTCAAAACAGCACGAACCACCGGCACTTCTAGCTCTAAACCGTAAAGTTTAGGGTTAGGGGCTGATGTGAAATTGAGGAGTCCAATTAGGGTTTGGCTTGATGAAAGAATTTGGGGGTAAATTAGGGATCCATGACAGATGAACCAGATATACTAAGAATGAGAAATTCAATTGGATATCAGGCAATTCAGAGGGCAAGTAGGATAAAGAAATGAAGGCAACTGAGAAAAATAAGCAAGACGGGAAAGACACAACAATGCATACACTTGTGCAGAAGCATGTTGCAGTCTTTATCAACATTTAGACTAACATCGCTAGATAATAATATCTCAGTCTTTAATAGTAGGTAGCTATGCCTTGAAACACAACTAGCCTAATTTTACATCAAAATTCATTTACTACAAAGAACAAGAGATCACAAGCTTATTGTAGACTTTGGCTAGATAATAATAAATACTAGTCCTTAAAAATCAAACTAATCATGACCATCCATTAAAACCCTATAAAAAACACAAAGACCCAGAATACACTTACTATTAGTAATTTACTCCTATGGCCACGCAAAGTCACTTTGTTTTAATGACACTATCATTTCCCCATATCAAAATAAATATAACAAGCACTTTTACAATTTATCAAAGACGATCACTGAAGGAACAAAACTCTTGTAAGTTAGAGGTCTAGGGCCTATGTAAAGGATAAATTTTCTCAAACCAAGTTATGGCCGCAGTTTTCTATACTACTCATGCAGTTCTGGTTGATTCACATATTAATGGATGTTCAACAATACAGTAACTAGTGACAGTTAGGTAATACAGTAATAGTGACAACTAATGGTTAGAAGGTAAGGCATAATTAAGGATATAGTCCTAGCTCCAACCCCTAATGCAATGATACAACTAAAGAACTTATATGAAACTTCATCTAAATAGGTGGATGAGTAAACTCTTACACTCTTTGGAATTTAGACTTGCTTTAGAGATTAATGTCTACTCTAGATGGATATTGATTCAGTCCACCATCAGGCCTTCAAAAGTACTTTTCTACATTTAATGAAACAATAAATATCATTATGGTCTAATACAGCCATGACTCATGTGAGGCTGAAGCATTGAGTCTTCCTTTATGACCACACATGAGTAAAGAAGGTAAAATCTAATAGATACAAATTCTTATGATCATACAAAACTAGTTTCTCTAGCAAAATTCTATTTTTAAAATGCATTTTGCAGGAGGGGATTTTGAAGTAATATATACTTTCAATGTTAAAAAATATTTGGGATACTTTTTCCAATGCACCCTCCAACATGGGTGCATTGAGTATTTTATGGTAATCGCAACCAGAAATGACTGCTTTCTTGGCAGATGAACAGAAGTTTGTTCCTCTGTTATTGCACTTAAATGGACAGGAAAACTGACCAAACTTCACAACAACCTAAGAAAGAAATGTTTATGACTGTGCACAGATATAATCCTCATTAGATCTGAAAATTAGATCGAAACAAGATAATTTACCTTAACTGAATTTGTCCCCACGTCGACTACAACTGCCCCTGGCATCAGCCAATCACATCCGACTATATTTGGAATGCCAACATCTGACACAACAATATCAGCTCGACGAGTAATTTGTTCTGGGTTGTTGGTGAACGAATGGAGAGTGCTAACCGTCGCGTGGTGCCTCTGTCCAGGACTAATGGAGCATCATTGAAAAATTATTCAAACATTCTGATGTCTATACAGTAGGGAACAAAAATATGTGTCACCTGCAAGAGCAAAGAGGTGGATAACCCAGCAATCTTGCTTCTGCCTATTACCACTGCATTCTTCCCAATGATCTCCACACGATACCTGAGCAACAACTCAATGCAAGCCTTAGGGGCACAAGGGATGAATAACGGCTCCCTTCCCCGCAATGCAAGATTCCCCATATTGAGGGGATGAAAGCCATCCACATCTTTTTCCGGACTCACAAAATTTATAATCGTTTCCTCATCCAAATGCTGAATCAAACAAGTTAATGTACAATATTTTTAGAAACCCAACAGGCCAAAACCAAATCACATGACTAGAACTAGAAGAAATCAAGAATACAAAACCCAACTTGAAGCAATAATTCTAAATTAACTCCAAGGAGTTGGTACCTGTGGCAGAGGAAGTTGAACAATTATACCGTGCACAGATGGGTTGCTGTTAAAACTTGAAACAACATCAATAAGTCGATCTTGAGTACAATCTTGGGGCAGTTGTACAATGGAAGTTTCAATCCCAACTTCATTACAAGCTTTTAACTTGTTATGGACATAAGCGTGTGAGTCCTCTCTGTAGCCCACCAAAACCACAGCCAACCCAGGAAGTCTTCCAATGGCAGCTTTCATTCTGCTTATTTCAGCAGCTACTCTCAATTTTATGTCTTTTGCAATTGGCTTTCCGCTCATTATTTCAGCAGCACTCTGAGTCTGCCCTGTAGCTCCTGTTTTCACAGCTTTGCGTACAACAACAATCAACAACCACTCATTCAATCATTCAATCATTCAATCAGTCAATCCATCAATCAATGAAGCTAAAACAGAGAGACCCATGATTCTCTATGAGAGCTGAAGAACATAAATGTGGTGTAGAAATGCACTTACGGTGAAACCCAGATGAGAGGGGACGATGGGGGGTTTGGGTGGGAGCCCAAATGTGAGGGAGAGTGAGAGGGCTTGAAAATGGCGGTGAGAGCGTCGCTGAGTATAAGGCTTTGCCTTTGGTCCCCAATCTGTGCCAGAAACCCACCATAACGCCACTACCTCCTATCCTCGATCTTCATACTCTCCCTCTTCTTCCTATTCTTGATTATCAATATATACAGACAAAATAAAACCACCAGTTGTTGATGCCTTAAAAATATGAGTTTCGGATATTATGAAAATATGAGTTTCTTCTGTTAATGCCTTAAAAATGAAACTTTCATAATTCTTTTATTTTTTTGGATAAAATAAACTTTCATAATTCAAAAAGATATGGTTAGCTAATAAAAATATTAAGAAATGAAACCACATATTTTATGACGGTTAGCTAAGGCAGTGAGTCCTTGGAAAATAAAAAAACCTAACACAGGGAGTCCATCTTTGATTTGAGTTCGGTCTCTCTCATATAATAATATAAATTAGTTAGACTTTCATTTTCTCAAAAAAAGAAACCATTTGTCAAATGAGAATAAATATGTTAACAGCTTTTTATATTACAATGTAAAAAGAAAAAATTAAATGGCTTTTATTTTCATGGGAAGCAAGCATATCAAGTTTTCCCTTTCATAATACCAACATGAAAAAAAAAAAACAAAAAACCAAAAAATGTCAATTGACACAAGCGCTCTAGTACATATAAAGGGAAACTTTGGTGAAATATTTAAAATCCCAAAATACTCATCTCCAAAGTACTAGTAGCAAACCAAACTTTTCAATTGAAGTTTGTTGACTTACGTGGCAATTTGAAAAGCTTTGTTTGCTACTTTAATATTTTGTGCCTCAGTAGACTCTTCAATTCCATTAATGCAATGTTATGGAAAAGAATGAAAAATATGAAAACATGTGAAAAATGTCTAAATAGTTATTGTTTGAAAAGAAAAAAAAATGCATGTTTTTAACATTTTGAAGGTAGGTTTTATTTTTCCAAAGTAAAATTAAATGTTTTGAAGAGTCAAGGTCAACTTACCAGTCTTGAAGAGAGAGAAAGAGGTTGCAACTTTGATGACTGAGTTTGACAAGGTTGTTGGAGAGGGTTTTGATGGTGCGGCTCACTTACTTTAGCATTCCAAAGTTATTGAAGAGGCTGTTGGAGATGCTTGCTAATTAACATGTTAAGAAAGAAAATAATATATTAAATGAGGATAGTATGAGTAAATTTAAAATATTTTAACTTAGTAAAAGAGGATACTAATACTATTTGTACCATATTTACGGACTACATTGCTAACTACCTCTCTAATATAGGAAGGTCTCGTATACAATAAAGAGATTTTATTTGTTTGTTTTTAAAAAAAAAGTTAATTGACATGTGTGAGTCGTCCCATACTTCGTTTTAGGCTGATTTTAAAAGGTATGGTTAAAAGAAGGTAGAAGAAAGGAGAAGAAAAAGAACCAACCAAAGAGAAAAAGAAAAGGGGGTGGAGCTGCCTCGGCTGGGAAAACCTTCAGTCGCTTGAAAGAAGGAAATGAAGGAGATAAGACTATAGAAAAGGCAAGCCTCTATGTTTAAACTATCTTGGTTAAGAAAAGAGTAGAGTAGAGAACTTGTCATGTGTATTAAAGGAAAATCCTTCTTTTCCACCTTTGAATCCCTTGTCATTAGTGGAGGAGCATGCGTGATACAGATATTCCTCTATGCAAATGTTCTGGCTTTCAAAAGATGAGAAAGGGACGGAGGGGGGGAAGGGGGAGTTTCGGGAACAAAGCCACGGATTTAAAAGTGCAGCCCTACCCTATATATAGTATCTTTTCTCGATCTAAGCTATATCAACATAGCCAACTAGAAAACTCATCCGCTTGTCAATTAATAGCTATATATATATATATATATATATATATATATATATATATATATGACACACCTAGTTGTACCAGGGAAACAATCCAACTGAAGATTGTTTGACTAGTCTACATGGAAGAGTCCTCAATTGACCATGTGGCTAGGGAATGAGTCGTCTAACTGGGGGGCTAACTCTCAGCTAGCACATACGGACGAATCCTCAAGACCCGTATGCCTGTAACAGACCTACGCTCGCAGACTACCCAATTAAGGGTCTACAGCGACACCCTGTTAAGGATGCCCTAGGTTCCGACATTTCCTAGTATCTCAAGTTTCCATATCTAAGTTCCAATCCAGGGGAGGTACACAGGGTAGTGCTTATAGCACTTCAACTGACATTCTAATCTCACATCTTTCCACATCTCATAACAACCTCCCAAGTACCCACACTTAATCCACAAGACAGTACTTTCTCAAATATTATATATAAGTACATAACTGAAGATACCCCAAATATGTCAAAACCCACTTATATCACAAATACTTTATAAGGATAAAAATTCAACTATAAAATATAAGGCGAAATCCAATAAACCATTAAATTCTTATGCATAAAAATTTCATCATAAAATCATGCTATGTATTTGAAAACAATGTCCACTCACAAGTAGGCTCACGCTGCTTGACCCTGAGAGGGTCCCGCCTGCTGTGTATACGAGGTCGGATTACCTATTTTAGAATACGAGCACGACATTAAAATCAAACGCTTCGAACGAGGACTTTAAATTAAAATCCTAATTTCCCGGGTTTCAGATAAGCACTAGGAATGAGACGTTCCTAAGGTCCAACTAAGGGTTTCGAGAGCTGGAAAAGTCTCGGAAGATGCTCGGTCAACCGGGAGGTCAAACTTTCCAAACTGGGTCAAACGGGCCCACGGGACCCACGACCTCAGTTTCACGATCCGGGAGTTCCTAGGGTTTCCACAAGTTCTAAGATGCACGTCCTTTAAGTTTGGTATGAAATGGACGGTCGGATCGCTCGCGATCGCACGATCGGACGGTTATCGTAAAACGCAAACTTTAAGTCACTGAATCGGAATATCCGGGGCTCCGATTCACGATCCGCGAAATCCTACACGATTCTAGGAATACAAGGAACAACATACGTGAATTTGGGTTTGATCCAAACTGCCCACGCGCCGCCATATTGCCCACGCGAATTTGGGTTTAAATCTTCAACTCCCGCAACTCTGCTGGTGCCATCCTATAAGGAGCTTGATAAATTGGATTCGTTCCTGGAAGGAGTTCAATAGTGAACTCGGTTTTCTTTGAGGAGGCAAACCAGGAAGATCATCTGGGAAGACATCTGGAAACTCGCGAACAATAGGAACGTCTTCCAGATTCAAAGTAATCCCACGAGTATCAATGATGTGAGCTAAGTATCCCACACATCCCTTCTTAAGTAACTTTTTCGCCATGATGGCAAAGATTAGACAAGACGGAAGGACTCTACGCTCTCCACAGAATACGACTTCAAGTTGTCTTGGACTTCTAAATACTACCTCCTTCCTGAAACAATCTATTGACGCACGATGCTTCTCCAACCAATCCATTCCTAAGATGATGTCAAGGTCGACCAAGTCTAAGAGAATCAAATCGGCTTCCAACATTGCATCACCTACTTGGACATAACAATCCTTGAATATCATGTCCGCAAACATGACATCCTCCGTAGGTAAAGAAATACTAAAGCTTCCTGTCATGGGTGTGGGTTTAACACTGGCATAAGGTACGAAACTATGTGCAATGAACGAATGTGTGGCCCTGGGATCTATTAGGACACGTACAAAATAACCACAAATAGGAACCATACCGGTGATGACATTAGGTGTAGCCTGGGCCTCCTGTTGAGTCATCGAGAATATATGGGCTTGAGTAGTAAAACACCCAGTATGGCCCCTCTGATCCCTACCACGTCGCCCACGAAAAGTGGACTGAACCCCGCTGCTAGATGAAGAACCGACTGTAGAAGAAGATGCACCACTCTGGGTCTGACCCTGTCCCTGATTACCTTGCCCCTGTTGGGCCCCAGTCTCCTGTCTACTAGTACCACCAATAGGAAGGAGTGGACACTCACTCCTATAGTGCCCTGTCTGCCCACATAAAAAACAACTCACTCTGCTTCTCTGGCTAGGACCACTAGTCTGTCCACGTTGCGGGCAATCCCTCCTGATATGTCCTGCCTGTCCACAATGGTAGCGGGCTGTACTAAACTGCCGTGATGGATCCCTGGCTGTACTAGCCATAGACTGATGCCCCGAGTGTTGGCTCCAAACTGGTCGAGAGCCAGACCTCCCACTACCTGAACTGGACCCACGTCCTCCAGACCAACCACTGCTTGTAGAACTGGAATTGGACTCTCCTCTCTTTGATGAACCTTGACTCGGTTCGCCGAAGCCTGATGCGTTCCTGTGACGCCTATTACCACCCAAACTGTAAGTCTTTGCCACCCTATCGGCTCCTTGGGCCAGTGCCCTCATAATGGGGTATGTGGTGGCAGTGACCACCCCTTGTATATCCAACCATAGACCATTTTCGAAGCGCCTACACTTGTCTTCCTCAGTAGTTACCATCTCAGGTGCAAATCTGGATAGTTCATTGAATTTATGCTCATACTCGAACACAGACATTGATCCCTACCTCAGATTCTCAAACTCGGACTTCTTCGCATTCTGGTATGAATGCGGATAAAACTGCTCAAAGAAGAGACGTTGAAATTCCTCCCAGGTAATGGCATCAGTATTAGCATTATCCCTCCGGACAATAATCCACCAATGGTAGGCGTTCCCCTTCAGAAAGAAGGCGGCCAATCGAACCCTATCCTCATATGAACACTGTAAGACTTCAAAAACTCGCTCCAGATCTGTGAGCCAAGTCTCAACTTTAGCAGGTTTTGAACTATCAAAGAACTCTTTTGCTCCAAACTCTTTAACCCTCTTGATGTCAGAACCTTTTGTATTACGTCTCCCTTGTAAGGCTGTAGACACCGTGCGGGTGAACTGAGTAAACATATGTTGTAAATTGAGCTCATTCTCTCCAGCTTGCTCTCCGGCAGGTGGAGATGGTGGAGGTGGAGGTGGAGGTGAAAATGGTGGTGGAGATGGAGGTGGAGGATTTGGCCCCCATCTTGCAATGCGACCATGACCTCTCTTCCTAGCATGCCGAGGATGCATGATTCTAAACAAAAAAAACCATAGAATCGTTAGTGTCAACCATGCAAAAGAAGCACGAAAGTCGAAGGAAATGAACCTAATGCTCTGATACCAAGTTGACAAGACCCGCCCCGGACTCCTCAGAACCTGGGATGAATCCCATCGTAATGCCGACATCTTACCGATGCTTGGCAGAGTCTCCCTTGTAAATTTAACATCCCCCAAACTTCCAACCTATAAAAAAACACAAATTTACAATCCAACTGCCAGCATGCATTAGACAAAACATAGTGTTTACAAACCATGGCCTCCGGCCTCACAATTTAAACCCTAACAGGGCAATAACAGAGCATACCTAATAGAATTTGACATACAAGCAGAAAAGGAAGTTCAACGGAATTACAGGGTAAATAAGCCCTACAAAGGCTCAGAGTACTGAAGCTTGCGATTCAGAGGCACGCAACTCAGCCTTGCTGCTCGATCCAGTCAACTACTGGCTAGGGGGCGCAAAATAGAAAATTGTGAGTGGACAAAATAAAGTTTAGTTCCATTTAAACCAAAGTAATATAACCCCACCAATTTAGAAAACAATGCATAAAACCAATGCATTCAAAACGGTCATAGCTATAATTATTTAAAGTTTGCTCAAAACCAGAGCTAAATCCGAAATCCATACTGAAACTTACAAATCAACCCATCCAAACCTTTGCGTAAAAATCTCAAATTAAACTCTCGACATGCGTGCCCAAAGGCACGACGAGCGAGGAAGTATCCTCACTGAGAAACAAGAACAAATGAATAGATATATATATGTGACACACCTAGTTGTACCGGGGAAACAATCCAACTGGGGATTGTTTGACTAGTCCACATGGAAGAGTCCTCAATTGACCATGTGGCTAGGGAACGAGCCATCCAACTAGGGGACTAACTCTCAACCAGCACGTATGGACGAATCCTCAAGACCCATATGCCTGTAACAGCCCTACGCGCGCAGACTACCTAATTAAGGGTCTACAGCGACACCCTATTAAGGATGCCCCGGGTTCCGACATTTCCTAGTATCTCAAGTTTTTCATATCCGAGTTCCAATCCAGGGGAGGTACACAGGGTAGTGCTTATAGCACTTCAATTGACATTCTAATCTCACCTCTTTCCACATCTCATAACAACCTCCCAAGTACCCCACACTTAATCACAAGACATTACTTTCTCAAATATTATATATAAGTAAATAACTCAAGATACCTCAAATATGTCAAAACCCACTTATATCACAAATACTTAAATTCAACTATAAAATATACGGTGAAATCCAATAAACCATTAAATTCTTATGCATAAAAATTCCATCATAAAATCATGCTATGTATTTGAAAACAATGTCCACTCACAAGTAGTCCCATGCTGCTTGACCCTGAGAGGGTCCCAACTGCTGTGTAAACAGGGTCGAATTATTTATTTCAGAATACGAGCACGACATTAAAATCAAATGCTTCAAACGAGGACTTTAAATTAAAATCCTAATTTCCTTGGTTTCAGATAAGCACGAGGAATGAGACGTTCCTAAGGTCCAACTAAGGGTTTCGAGAGCTGGAAAAGTCTCGGAAGGCGCTCGATCAATTGGGCGATCAAACTTTCCAAATTAAGTCAACCGGGCCCACGGGACTCACGACCTCAGTTTTACGATCCGGGAGTTCCGAGGAGTTCCACAAGGTCTAAGATGCATGTCCTTTAAGTTTGGTCTGAAACGGACGGTCAGATCGCTCGCGATCGCACGATCGGACGGTTATTGTAAAACGCAAACTTTAAGTCACTGAATCGGAACATCCAGGGCTCCAATTCACGATCCGCGAAATCCTACACGATCCTAGGAATACAAGGAACAACATACATGAATTTGGGTTTGATCTAACGGTCCAAACATATCAAACCTGGAAATCACACAATATGCAAAATCCGTTTGGGGTTCAAACGTTATCCAAATTGAGATCCGAGCACACGTACGCACTCGTGACAGCACAAGGATTATTTTATGATAAAATGTGACCCCACCATATTGCCCAGGCGCCTCTGCACGGCTGGCAGCTCGTGGGTGGCTTGATCAAAAACTGGCAGTTGGAAACCTTCAAAATCAAAATCCAAGATTCCTACCCTAGGTAAAAGACACCATTTGGAGCCACTTTTGTTCTTGAACCTACCCCAAACGTCGATGGAAGTGGCCGAAATTTTAATTCAAAAACTGGCCAAACTTAGGGTTCAAAATCGAGTTACCTATGCTAGGAATTGTTCAAATCCTACCCAACCATCAGCTAGATCATGGAAAATAGTTGAAAATCCATACCTTAATTGTCGGGATTGGTGGCCGGAGGAGAGAGATCGAGTGGCTGGAAAATTTGTCAAAATTGGTTGCTTTCTCTGCGTTTTCCGGATGCGGACGGCGACGGTTGGTGTTGGGGTTGGTCGGGGAAAGTTGCTGGGGTGGTGGTGCATCGATCAGGTTCGATCTCGTGGCCGGTGGTCAACGATGGCGGCCTAGAAGGTGACGAATGGGAGGAAAAATCGCGAAGGGGGAGGGGGAATCGCATGGAGAGAGAGAGAGAGAGAGAGAGAGAGAGAGAGAGAAATGAGGGTTTTCTGTTTTTTATTCAAAATTAAATTTCGAATTAATTACGATTGTGCCACTGAGAGTTTTTAGATCGTATATCTCTCATTACAACTCCGATTCAAGCCTATCATATGTCTACGGACTCGTCTCAGTACGACCTTCCTAAAAATGGCACTCCCTGCCCCAAAATCTTTCCGGATTAAAAATGACCAAATTACCCCTACTCCGAGGGCAAAATTGTCATTTCATGTTTAATTAAATTAAATTAATTAGTGAATAATCTTATTTCGGGTCGGGATGTTACAACGTAGCCTCCCAAGTTTGGAGAGAACCATTCACTCAATCTCTCTCAATCTCTTTCACAAGGTAGATTCTTCAATCTCTCAAACTTTTTATATACGTGCTGCTCTCTTTTTTTCTTTTTCTTTCTACTGGTTGTCCATGGTTTCTACTGGTTTTATATACGTCCAGATTTTTTCTATTGGTTGTGTCACATCTCGAATCGGCTCCGCCGTAGCACGATATTGTCCGCTTAAGGCCCCCCCTCTCTGGCCCTCACGGTTTTGTTTCTGGGAGCTCACGACCAACTTCTCAGTGGGTCACCCATCCTGGGATTGCTCTGGCCCCCAACTCGCTTAACTTCGGAGTTCCTACGACTCCGAAGCCAGTGAGCTCCCAAAAGGCCTCGTGCTAGATGGATGCGGGTGTGTACATATAAGGCACATCAACCCCCTCTCCGTTGGTCGATGTGGGATCTTACAATCCACCCCCCTTAGGGGCCCGACGTCCTCGTCGGCACACTCGCACCACACGGCAAAGTGGCTCTGATACCAAATTGTCACATCCCGGATCGGCTCCGCCGTAGCACGATATTGTCCGCTTTGGGCCCCCCTTCTCTAGCCCTCACGGTTTTGTTTCTGGGAGCTCACGACCAACTTCCCAGTGGGTCACCCATCCTGGGATTGCTCTGGCCCCCAACTCGCTTAACTTCGGAGTTCCTACGATTCCGAAGCCAGTGAGCTCCCAAAAGGCCTCGTGCTAGATGGATGCGGGTGTGTACATATAAGGCACATCAACCCCCTCTCCGTTGGTCGATGTGGGATCTTATAGGTTGTCCATGGTTTCTTCAAGCATGAAGGTGTCCATGCCAGGAAGTTTTTGTGTGGACACCATTGAAGACCCATAGTTGGTACTTTTATTAGCCACCATTGAAGACCCATCTGATGTGCTATTTTTATTTTCTTGAGAGTTTATCGCGATGGGTCTCATAGCTAGTGGTTTTATTCTAGGTGCAGTCCACAATGCATATCTCCTCATTGTGGTTGAGTTGTGATGGGTCCACAATGCATATCTCCTCTAACTTGATAATAAACTTGATATCATCACCCAACGACAAGCTCCATTTTTCTTTTCATTCCCTTAATGATAAACTAATTTTGCTGCAAACTTTTATTTCTTTGACTTCCATTAATCTTAGGCACTATATGCATGTTTTTAGTAAAAACATTATTTGCTATAACATGTTCATCTCCCAATACATACATATTTATATAAGGACATGAACATATGGTGAAGAACAATAACGTGGCTAGTGGATCACGAGTTCCGGCTATATGGAATAATCAAAATACAACTATATTTTGTGACCTGTGTATCAAGGAGGTGGAGGCAGGTAATCGTCCTAGTACTCACTTTAAGAAAGAAGGATGGGAAAATGTGAGGATTAGCTTGAGTAAAGAGACAGGAGCCGAGTATGATAAATCACAATTGAAAAATAAGTGGGATGCACTTAAGGAACAATGGAAAATATGGAAAGAACTAATTGGAAAAGAAACTGGTCTTGGGTGGAATTCCAAACTATATAAGGAGGCACGCTCAACATGATATTCATTTTGACAAAGTGAATGACAACCCGAATGCAATGGAGATGGAGGGTGATGCACAAGAAGAATATCATATTACTCAAGGGCCTGGAGCACAAGAACTAGAAACATTATGGAACAAGATTGCTGCAAGTTTAATGCATGCATCTTCTTAGACAGTTTCTTTTTTTCCATTTATTTAAGCCTAGTTTCAATGTTTTTTTTTATTGCTACAATTCAAACCTTATTAGGACAAAGGATTTGTCAAAAAAAGTATTTATTACTTATTCAATATGAAGGATGATGTATGAACCTATTACCGTGGTGATCTCTTTATTTTTGTTGGAATTTATTCAATACATAATTATCTTGGTTGGAATTTATTCAATTTGAAATATTTTTTCTTTAAACAAAGATTAATATAATTTTTAGGGAGAAAAGTATAAAAGCACTTTACAGTTTTATTTTTTACCAAACAGATTGGTAAAAAGCACTTTCAGCATCATGTCCATTTTAGTCATTATAAATAGTTACAGCACTTTTACGGTAAAATTTACCAAACGCTCTGACACTGCTTTTCATACTCACTGCACTTTTAAAATTACAGTTTACCAAACGTTTAATTGCTTTACTTTACAGCTGATTCTTTTTAAAGCACAACAGAAGCAGTTTTTTTTTTAAAACGGCAGCAATCCCAAACTAGGCCTAAAAGTTGTAAACTAAAAAGAATATATCATTGCACGCAATATCAGTGGTTTTTTTTTTCTCATGACAAAGCAATACAATGCTTTAAATAGAAGACAATTGAAACCATAAAGAAGTATACCCTAACAATTTTAAATAGATCTATCACAAACCAAACTGACTGTAACTTCTCTCACACAATCCAAATAGGATGCATGTTTAATGCGAGGTCTGACTCGCTTCCGATATTTTGAGACTGGTTTCTGCAGAAGAATTTTGTGTTTCATCTATCCCCTTGATTAATTTAGTTGAAGTTGATGCCCTTGAGGTCACGTCTGTGGAAGTAGAAGAATCAGCTTTGGTACATTCGCCACGAGCCATGGCTACATTAAGCTGATGATCATCCACAGTAGGCGGATTAATCTGCTCAAAGGTTTTCTCACCAACAAGAACACTCACAACGTCTGCCATTCTTGGCCTTAGAGTAGGAGATATATTCGTGCACATCACGGCCAAGGTTAAGATGGTGATGGCTTGTTTTGCATCATAAATGCCAGACAAATTTTTATCCACCAAGTCCACAAGGCTTCCATTTTTATTTGCAACATAAGCCTGTAGTGAAATGATGAGGGTTTAGAATTCGAAGTGTGCAAGTTCACTTTACAGTAGGAGAAATTACAAAACACCGTACGTCGTCCTGTCAGTTTTACTTACCACGTCCAAGAGATACTCACTCTCATGGTTAAATTTGTATCCTGCATTTTTCTTTCCACTGACAATTTCGAGTATAACCACCCCAAAACTGTAAACATCAACTTTGCTTGTTACAAATCCTTGAACTACATACTCAGGTGCCATATGTCCACTGCGTCAACAACAATAAAGCATAAATTCAAATTATATTTGCATAATGCACCCGTCATAGTATAAGTTGAATTTCATGGTATTATTTTATACAGAGTTTCAGAAAGCGAAAGGTATTTGTGTTTTGTACACTTACTTTGGTGCTTCCACTTTGATGATCATAAGTTGTTCTTCCTCGGTATACAGGCTTGCCATTCCAAACTCTGAGATCTTAGCATTAAGATCTCCATCAAGGAGGATATTTTCAGCTTTGATATCCCTATGAACCATCTTGAGTCTAGGGTGCTCATGAAGATGATCTAAACCCCTCGCTATTCCCAGGCAAATGTTAAATCTATTTTCCCAATTAAACTTCAATATGGACTTCGAGCCTGCAAGTCACATGAATGATGACCACTTTAGCATTCTATGCATATATTCCTCGAGTTTAGTCTAAAAACGACTTTGTTTTTGTCATAAGCACAGAAAACACAGAAAACGACTATGCATGTATCAGCACAGGAAACACAAGTCACTACAACAGAAAAACCCTTTCATGACACCTGATTTGCATCATGGAAGGCATTTAATGACGCAGGGTAAGTGTTGTAATATGCGTTGTCGTCGAATGGGAGGGTCATGGGAAGTTTTCTCAAAAGACGACATCTGGTATGCATCACCTAATAGTATTTCAATGGTTTTTCAATGACGAGTGAACCGGATCTTATTTTTTAATATAAAAGCAATGCACGGTATGAAGAGGAAAATGTTGGCTAAGCTAAAATGAATGTAAGTATCTCTATTTGTACACAAAAGGAGGAAGTATACTGCTCCTATAATATAGAATAAAACAATTTGATGTTGTGCTTGAAAAATTAGAAAAGGGAGGAGAAAAGATGAATTACCAAAAAAAGCGTCTGCAATGGACAGGTTTGGCATATATTCATAGATGAGCAAATGCAACCCTTCTCCAAAATAAGCATCAAACAATTGAACAAGGTTCTCATGCCTCAATGACTTTAAGGCATAGAATTCATTTAATAATTCCTCAACTTTTTCTTTTGAGTGAGTAGAAAGTCTTTTAACAGCTACAGTAGTTTGACCACCTTCCAGTTCAGCCTGCATCAACACAATAGACTAATGTTATATATCTGAACACATTTGCAACATTCAAAAGATACCCCACCCTAATATCAAATTTCTACCCCAAATTAAGTTCACAATGTAAAAGTATACCTTATAAACCCTTCCAAAATGCCCTCTACCGATCTCCATTTTGCTGCTAAAATTTCGAGTTGCACCTATTAATTCTTGAAGCATAACATGTTTATCTTGGCCTATCTGTATTTCTGTTCGGGGAAAAATCAAAGATGACATGTTAACTAGGAAATAAGAATTCTTGAAAAAGGGCATGGTGCAGTGTAGTTGTAGCTTCACCCACCTCTCAACTCTCTTTTCCCCAGCCAGCCCATTTTCCACATGAAAGTTAATAGAAGCAATAGAACAACTACACTTGAAGGTAGAGTAATAGTCAATGCTTTCTTCAATTTTCGCCACAATGCAGAGCGTTGGGGAACTTCGAAGTGATATTTCATCATCGGAGGGGATAACAGCAAGAGAAAAGTCAAACTTCTTTAAAAGACGTGTCAAATCAATTCAGTATATATGCAACCTTTTTGGTAAATTAATGGGGCACACACATGATGACCATATAAGCCAAGGGGTTCAAATGTAGCTTGGAACCAACCAAAAGAAACTAAAGTCATAGCCTCTTGAATCACCTGGAGTTATGGAAATAGCAGAAATGAGAGGTCCATTCAAAGTAGGCGGGTCGTCTGCACATCCCTTTCCAGCCCAGTAGAAGGAAATCTCCAATACACTATCGCTAACATCAGCTATGAAATATCTGGTTTGAGGTCCACCTGGACCCTTTGCCTCTTTTGTGATGTCGAAATTCATTAGCACTCTATTATCCTACAACAAACGCTTCTTTTAACACTGGCAGACAGTAAATATGTACAGGAACAAAACTAGCTGGACCCATTCTTTGTATTATTGCTCTAATATATGCGTCACACCTCTATTATAATGATGGTACAACAAATAGCAGTACTCAATTTAGTGACAAATAGCTTAGGAAGACATCAGCTCTCACCTGGATATAAACATCAAATGCCCGTCTTTTTAGTATACTATACGATTCCTTCTCCCTGAATACTATTTCAGCAAAGTGAAGGGTCACATTATATTTGCCTTTGTGTAAGCAAGCATAATAGCTTAGGAAGACAGGGGCAATCTGTGAAAACCAGAGAATGGTTTCTATTTCCTTCATTCCTTTTCACGAGTTACATAAATAGCTATTAAAGTAATAGCTGTACAATGGAATAGTTTACAAAAAGAAATAATATTACAGCAGTCTTCATGATGATGTCTTCTCCTTTTTTTATCTGGCAGCACCTTCTTTAACATATGGCATCTTCTTTATCTGGCAGCATGTTGATCTCCATCATGTTGTTTTCTTCATGGCAGACTAACCACGTGTCAACACTCCCCCTCAAGTTGGTGCATAGATGTTTCGAATGCCCAACTTGTCGAGGCATGAATGAAAACTTCTACTTGATACAGCTTTTGTCAAGATGTCGGCCAATTGATCTTCAGTTTTAACAAATGGAAAGTCAACAATTCCAGCATCCAGCTTCTCCTTAATAAAGTGTCTATCCACTTCAACGTGTTTAGTACGATCATGTTGAACTGGATTGTGGGCAATGCTAATGGCAGCTTTGTTATCACAATATAAATTCATAGCCTTCTTGGATTTGCAACCCAAGTCTCTCAACAATTTTCGCAACCACATGAGTTCACACACACCATGAGACATGCCTCTGTATTCGGCTTCAGCGCTTGACCTAGATACCACTTTTTGTTTCTTGCTACGCCATGTAACCAAATTGCCCCCAACAAAGGTGAAGTATCCAGATGTGGATCTTCTATCAACAATGGACCCGGCATAATCAGCATCTGTATAGGCTTGAACATCTAGATGACCATGTTTAGTAAACATCAATCCTTTTCCTGGTGCTGACTTCAAGTATCTAAGTATTCGAAGAACAGCTTCCATATGACTCTCACTAGGGGCATGCATGAATTGACTAACCACACTAACAGCATAGGCTATATCAGGTCGTGTATGTGACAAGTAGATTAGTTTTCCAACCAACTTCTGATACCTTTCCTTATTTGTTGGAATCTGATCAAGGCTTTCTCCCAACTTATGATTTTGCTCCATTGGAGTGGCTGCTGGTTTGCAAGCAAGCATACCAGTCTCACTTAACAAATCTATGATATACTTTCTTTGAGACAAAGAGATGCCATGCTTAGATCTTGCCACCTCAATTCCAAGAAAGTATTTTAGTACCCCAAGGTTTTTCATCTCAAATTCTTGAGCCAAGTATTTCTGAAGTTCTGTGATTCCTTCTTCATCATTACCTGTAACAACCATATCATCCACATAAATAATCAAGGCTGTCACTTGTCCTTTCCTGTGTTTCAGAAACAGCGTATGATCAGAATTGCTCTGTTTGTACCCAAATCTTTTCATAGACAAACTGAATCTTCCAAACCAAGCCCTGGGTGACTGTTTCAGTCCATATAAAGATTTCCTCAGCTTGCACACCTTGCCAACATCAGTCTCCATAACAAACCCAGGTGGAAGATTCATATACACCTCATCTTTTAAATCACCATGTAGGAAAGCATTTTTCACATCAAATTGATGTAGCGGCCAGTCTAGGTTGGCAGCCAGAGATAAAAGGACTCGAATAGTGTTGATTTTAGCTACTGGCGCAAAAGTCTCTGAGTAATCAACACCATAAGTTTGAGTGTAGCCTTTTGCTACCAATCTTGCCTTGTATCTCTCTACTGATCCATCTGCTTTGTGTTTTACAGTAAACACCCATTTACAACCAACGGGTCTCTTGCCTTTAGGCAAGTCAACAAGTTCCCAGGTACAATTTTTTTGTAGTGCCTCCATCTCCTCAATCATAGCAATCTTCCACTTTGGGTCACCAAGAGCATCCTGTAAGCTACTAGGTGTAGACACAGAAGATATGTGGTTTGTAAAAGCAATATAGGAACTGGATAAACGATGGTTAGACACATAATCAGATATTGGATATTGAACAGTTTTTACTGTAGAGTAGCCAAACCTTTCTGGAGGTATCCCACGATTTTTACGAATTGGAAAACGAGGAGAATTAGAGACATCTATAGACTCATTTGAGTCATCTAGATTATCCCTAGCTGAAATATCATGGTTATCAACATTATCAGTATGTATGGAAGGTGACGGGGATTGTGGAATTACCTCAGAATGATCTTCATGCAAAGCAGCAGATTGATTTGGAACATGGTCAGGAAGTGGAAGATCTGTTACTACTTCATTTCTCTTCCTTCTTTGGTACACTTGCAACTCTTTTTCATGTGTTTCATGTGTATCAGCAGTATTAGGTGATGGTACATATCCAATATCAGGGAACTGCTCTTCCTCTCCATCATTCTCCCCCTGAAGAGGAGTGACCGAAAAATAGGCCTCTTCTTCACAGAATGTAACATCCATAGAAATAAAAATTTTTCCTGATGGGGGATAGTAACACTTGTACCCCTTTTGTGAGACAGAATAACCGACAAACACACATTTGAGGGCACGAGGATCTAGTTTGTCACGACTGTGTTGGTGAACATGAACATAGCAAACACATCCAAACACTTTAGGTTGAATATGAAGAACTGAAGGAATAGAATGATACTGAGAAAGGGTCTGAATAGGTGTTTGGTACTGGAGAACCCGAGATGGTACACGATTTATAAGGTAAACGGCTGTGCAAATGGCATCCCCCCAAAAACGTTTTGGAACATGCATAGCAAAGCATAAAGAACGAGCCACTTCTAAAAGATGACGATTTTTACGTTCTGCTATACCGTTCTGTTGAGGAGTATATGGACTGGAAGTTTGGTGTATGATGCCATTTTGCTCAAAAAAGGTTCTAAGTTCAGAATTCAAATACTCACCCCCATTGTCAGATCTGACTACTTGCACTGGTACATGAAATTGTGTTTGAATCATGTGATGAAATATAGGAAAAATGGATGAGACATCACTTTTATTTTTCAACAGATAAACCCAAGAGACACGAGTACAATCATCAATGAAGGAGACAAAGTACTTAGCACCAGTGTAAGTAGGAACATGAAATGGACCCCACACATCGGAGTGAATAAGAGAGAATGGAACATGACTTTTATTGGAGCTTACAGGGAATGGAACACGATGACTTTTTGCAAAGATACAAGTTTCGCAATGGAAGTCAGACACATGAACTTTAGCAAATAAAGAAGGAAATAGAAGTTGTAAATATTGAAAGGATGGGTGCCCCAATCTTTTGTGCCACAACCAAATTTCGGCGTTAGCCTTTTCTGTACTAACTTGATAACCACTTCTTACTTGAGGATCAGGCAGTTTTGAGTCCAAGTAGTACAATCCTCCGCTTTCCTTACCATGACCAATCTGCTCCTTTGTCTGAAGATCCTGAAATAAACAAGAGGTAGGAGAAAAAATAGCCAAACAATTGAGATTTTTAGTAATTTGACTAATAGAAAGCAAATTGTGGGAAAGAGTAGGGACATGTAAAACAGAGGACAACGACAATGATGGAGTTAGGGAAACAGATCCTGCTCCTAAAACCGGAGTGGAAAAACCGTTAGCAACCTTAACAGTTTTTGTATGTGGATGACTGTGGGAAACAAACCAAGCAGTATTATTAGTCATATGATCGGAAGCTCCTGAATCAATAATCCAGAGTTTATCGCTAGCATTAAAGGGTGTGCTCACTGCTAAACCATAGTGACTTGTACCTGGATATGGTGAGGAAGTGGAAGTAGTGTTGGGGAAAACTCTGAGAGCAGACTGATCCATATGTGGTGAAGAACCATGAGGTAAAGGTTGTGAAGCCAAATTTGCAACACTTTTTTTCTTCTCTTTTCCCTTTTCTTGTTTGTCCATCCACCAATCTGGATATCCAACCAATTCGAAACAAGTTTCCCGGGTGTGTTTTTTCTTCCCACAGTGGGTACATTGGCGTGTGTCAGGCTCCTTTTGTCCCGGCCGAGGATGACCACTTCTAGGTACAGGGCGATGTAAAGTGGTTGTCATAGCTGACCCGTCAACATGTGAGCCAGCTAACATGGTTGCTTGCCTATTAGCTTCAGAGCACACCTGTGCATATGCGGCTTGCACACTCGGGAGAGGATCTTCGGCTAGAACTTGACCTCGGATTCTATCCAAATGATGGTCAAGTCCAGCCAAGAAGTCATATAATCGTTCGTTTGAAATTTCTGTTGTGCGGGCAGCAACATCAACTGAACACTTCATTTTGCTAGGTCGCAAGACATCGATTTCTTGCCAAATTAACTGTAATGTACCATAATAATCAGATAAAGACGTACCATTCTGACGAGTTGCGAGTGCCTTACACCGAAGCTCATATAATTTTGATGCGTCTTTACCAATAGAATAGGTCTGAGTAACAGCATCCCACACTTCTTTCGCAGTAGAAAGGCTAAGAAAAATAGCCCTTAAATTTCTGGTCATGGAATTGAGAAGCCAGCACTGAACCATGGCATTTTCTTCTTCCCAGGTAGAATACAGAACATCTGCTTCTGTTGGTGTCGCCTTTGTGCCAGTGATATATCCCCATTTTCCTCTTCCAAGAATATAAAGTTTGACACTACGGGACCAAGAAGAGTAATTGGAACCATCCAATTTATCCGGCGTGATCTGCAATGTCATGTCATTTTGGGTGACAGAACTGGAAGTCGATCCAGAGCTGGCCTTTTTTTCAGAATCACCCATGGACTTCTTTTTATTTTTATTTTTCAGACTTCGTCAAGATAGTGAGATGGCGATGAGTCTGAGAGTTCTGGGGAACAAATATAATATCAATTTGAAGGGTAGAGCTGCTGAAACTGTCAGCAGTTTAGAGAAAGAAGAAAAAAGAAGAAAAAAAAAAAATTCACAGAGATCTTGAGGCTCTGATACCATGTGAAAACCAGAGAATGGTTTCTATTTCCTTCATTCCTTTTCACGAGTTACATAAATAGCTATTAAAGTAATAGCTGTACAATGGAATAGTTTACAAAAAGAAATAATATTACAGCAGTCTTCATGATGATGTCTTCTCCTTTTTTTATCTGGCAGCACCTTCTTTAACATATGGCATCTTCTTTATCTGGCAGCATGTTGATCTCCATCATGTTGTTTTCTTCATGGCAGACTAACCACGTGTCAACACAATCCGAGCATTTGAATATAAGTCTGACTCAGGAACATGAATTCCACATGACTGGGTCTGTATGGAATTACTAGAATTGGACTCCGGTGATAAGTACTGTCCAGAAAGGCTATAACCCCAGGTTTTGGATGGACTAATATAATAGAGTGAAGTTGAGTTATCTGCTTCATAATACTTGTCACCAACAGTTAATCCCTCACCACCACAATTTATAAACAAGGAACGAGCTGCAAATGTTTATCAGAAAGGGATAGATTAGATAAAATAAAGTGCAAAATAGGTACTGGAATATACTCATTACACTGTGACTACCAGTTTTCTTGTATAGATTGATAAAGTTCAGATTATACTCATACTCTCTTATCATGCTTATGTAACGGTGCTGTTTTTTCTTTTATTTATTTACAGTTTTACATATTCTATTACCAATTTTCAATCAGGAATCCGTTAGGTAAAGTTATGTGTGATTGTATACATGTCTGAAGAACACCAAACTCACATTTAGATTTTCGTCCAGGACAATGCGTATGCATGCGTTTCTTTGGATCCCTGAATAAACCACCGAATTTGTAAGAAACGGCCCTTGGCTTTTCTTATACTAGAACAGATAAAAATATTAACATACACAAATAGTTGATCTGGATAGGTTGAACTTGAACTGCTGCAGCAGGCAAACAAGTTCCTGAAATGTATGGAAAACGATCTCATTATAATTCCACATGCAACTAGATTGGTAACAATAGAAAAAGAAAATTAATGCCAAATCTTACAGATGATCTCGCTTATTGTCTGGCACTACGAAGCTAACTTCGGAAAAGTTATTGTACGACAGATCCCTGAAAAGACATATGGTCAAATTTCATAGCTAATGGAAAAGTTATTGCAGGTTCAAAAAGCAACGATCCTAATTCCAAAGGTGTTGAAGGAAATTATGAGATACTAAGCTTTCGGACAATCATTGTTTAAGAAATAAAGATCAATTATCAAGATACCAAGCTTTTGGACTTACTTGAAGATAAAAATAGCTGTACATAGTTTAAGAATTTGAATATAGAAGCTTACAACCTAGTCTTGACTTCACCAACCCAATCAGGGATTGTGTCATTAAGTTCATTTTTTGCCAAGGACCTGAGGAGAGAGAAAGTTAATAATAGAATACTAACATCAACAAGAGTTCGGTTGTCTTTTGTGTAACATAAACACACGAATTTCATTCACTTACAAGTAAGTTAAATTTAAACCTTTCATGGATTGTGGGATTCGTCCGGTTAAATTGTTAAAGCTCAAATCCCTGTTAAGAATACATAGAGGCATTAACAACTTGGGAACTTAGTTAACTAGTCTGTGAGATAAATTGTATCAAAGTACATTCAAAAGCAGGAATTGAAACAAATCAGTCAAAAGCATAAACATAAACCATTACTCTAGGGACTTGTGAAGGTGTTGTGTGTGTGTGTGTGTGAGAGAGAGAGAGACAGAGAGAGAGAGAGAGAGAGAGAGAGACTCACAAGTATTTTAAATTTGACATTTTACCAATGTATTCAGGGATTTCACCGGTGATGGAACAGTTCCTTAATATCCTATAGAAACCATGAGAAGAGGTGAGTGAGTGGATAAATCATGAACATGAGATGTTTACATCTAGTGATGCTGAATGCATAAGAAATTATGCAACTTAAAGAAATGTTGGGGTTTGTCCCAGCACAAAGACTCTTGCAGAGCATAATAAAGCTTGTTAAAAGTTTAAATTTGGCCAGTGAACATGAATTAATTCAACTCTTTGCCCTGTACATTTTTTTGTATTAAACCTCTTAAAAAATCAATAGATGTGTGCGACATGCAATAAAAACCATTTACAGAGTGTCTATATTGCTCAGGTTTGCAAATCGTGGGAACTGGAAACCAGAGTTTGCTACGTCACTGATCGTTCTGCAAAATGGACACAAAAAATTCATCACGAAAACATAGCTGCTGATTTTTCTTTTTTCTGAAAAAGTGGGTTAATGAAACAGAAGGGGACGGTGTACTTACAAATACTCAAGACGGGAGTAATTAAAAAGTTCTGCAGGTAGACTCCCTTCAAAATTGTTTCCCAAAATTGACCTGTGAGCAGTGCACAGTGCAAAGTAATATTAAATTCAGATGTACATATCAACTTTGACAATTCATTTTGTTTTAACTGTCAATGTCTCTATGAGATAACAAGCTACAGACAATTCATTTTGTAGTAGGCATGATCAGCACCTCAGATTTGAGAAGCTTAATTTGTAGAATAGCTCTTGGAACTATGTTCCCAAAGATTTACATGATACAAATTGCATGCAGTAACGTAAAGGAAAACTTACAGTGAAAATAGTTGGGTGCATTTTCGGATGAAGTCAGCTGGAAAGGGACCAGACATATAGTTGCCAGATATTGAACTGCATTGGCCAGTTAGGCTCTCTCAAAAATTAATAAATTCACCTTACTGTAGATTGCAGGCATCAAGAACATTAAATAAAGAAAAATCCTGCTACAGTCACCAAATTTTTTTCCTCAAATGACATGGCCGTGTTTCATTTATTCAAATCTGGGTCCACTATTGACCCATTTATTTCCAACAAAATACTAAAGATGTGCATCAAGATATCATTTGGTAAGCAAATTTGATGACTTTGACATTATTAAATGAGAAAACACTTACAATACGCTCATCTGAGTAAGATTGGCATAATCCGGGAATTCCCCAGTAAGATCATTGGATCCCGCCCAGCTTCCACAACATGAGAACAAAAGAATGTAATCCCAGTAGAGATTTAAGTACCAAAATTTTCTCCTTCTTTTCTCATGATATATATATATATGTAACTTTGTTTGAAAGAAGCTTACAAGTTTTGGAGATTGCTCAAATTACTAAATGAGGGTGGAAGATGACCAGAGAGTCGATTCTTATCCAAAAATCTCAAAGCAGAAAAAAAAAGGAAGACGAATTCAGATATTTGTTTTCAGTAGAAAGCTTTAGCCTTTAGAATATATGTACATAATTTGTCTCTCTGTATGTGTGTGTGTGAGATGGAGAGAGGGAGAGAGAGAAAGAGAGCGTGTTCATAAAGTGCAACAAGGGTGAGCAAAGAACTTACAATGTTTGAAGGGCTGTGATGTTTCCTAATTGGTAGGGAATTGGACCTGACAAGTCATTATAATACAGAGTCCTGCAAAACTCAACAGATTATATAAAGAAGAATTTGAAATACAAAGGAACCAACTGATCATATCAGGTCAAAGAAAGTCGAAGAATTAAGTGCAATGGTGAAAACAAAAAGTTGCAGAAAGTTTCCATACAATTTTTTCAGAGAACTCAGTGCACCTAGAGATGATGGTATCCGTCCGCTGAGGAAGTTGTATTCCAGAGAGCTTTTTGGCCAGAAAATAATGGAGCTAAGTTATTAGATGTTACCTTGTTAAAGCTCGGAGAGAGGGGTAGAAACAGATTAAACTTAAAGTCGAGTTAAGCCGAGTTGTAAGAAACACTGAAATTAGATATAGATATATACAAATTACAATATAGAATTCAAGATTAGATAGAAAGTCAGCCCATGTAACTTGTAAGTTTATTGAACCGATGTATGGAACCATATTTAAATTCATTGAAGTTAATTGAACCGATGTATTTAAATCTTAAATTCTTTTCTCTTTTTTTTTGGTAAATAAACCTTAAATTCTTTCAATATTGAATATATACTGAAAGCAAAAAAAAAAAAAGAAGACAGAAACCAATATTGGATATATACTTACAGATAAGTAAGATTGCGCAAGGATTTTATGCGCTCTGATATGCCTTCGTTCAGTTGATTCATTGAAAGGTCTCTGAATATATGAAAACTCAATTACTGTGTATTCATATAAATCTAAAAAATATGTATATGTTTTGAGGCAAGGTCTGGCCCTCAAATGAATCCTTAAGTCCTTATCTATATTTATGTATATACACTTACAATTCTCTGAGGGATGACAAATTCCACAAGGTATCAGGTATGGAACCGGTAAGCTTATTGCTGGATAAATCACTGTTTAAGTGAGGCATCATATAATCAATCATTTAGCATATAAGTATACAGAATCAACTAATAAATAAGAAATTAATATCGTATATATTTAGTATAGCTTGGTTTCCCTTTTTCATGACAATTAATATAGAAGGGAAAGACTTTAAAAAAAAAAGAAAGATGTAAAATATCTAAGCTCTACTTGATTAAGTCCGGCACCAAAAGCACTGGCAAAGACAAGTTCTTAATCTTAAAATAATAATAATAATAAAAAAAATCTCTGAACTCTTTGTTTTATTTATTTTTTATTTTAACTGTTGGAATAACGATAGGATATAATTACAGCGTCTCCAAATACGTAAGGTTCTCCACTTCTTTAGGTATAAAACCAGTTAAAGCGGCGCCAGTAAAAGAACTGCAACACAAATCATTCGAGAAAAATTATTGTTAGAATTAAAAGTTAGACATTTGACATCATGACAACAATTCCGAGCAGTGCGCATCGTGAGCAGTGCGAACGAGTGCTCTCTATATATTATTTTATATTAATTTTTGATGAGAAGCATAGAATGGGATTATAATTTACGATATATTATTCCACAACTAGGTTTACAGCTTTATACAATGATGCAGTCAATAGTATCCTAAACTATCTCCTATAACAAAGGCTTGATCAGAAACTAAATAAGGAAGCAAATAACTACAATATCAATTTACAATATTGACTAATTAACGGAGATATCTTCCTTAATACTCCCCCTCAAGTTGGAGTGTATGTTAATGACACCCAACTTGCTAAGTAAGACTTCAAACTGCGTTGAACTCAACGGCTTGGTGAATATATCAGCTGGCCGATCACTTGTCCTTATGTAAGCCGTGCATATCATTCCTTTTTGAATCTTCTCTCGTACTAGATGACAATCAATCTCTATGTGCTTCGTTCGTTCATGGAAAACAGGATTTGAAGCGATGTGTAATGCCGCTTGATTGTCACAAAACAGCTTGACTGGTTGTGGATGTTTCACTTCTAGGTCCTTTAGAATATTCTTCAGCCATATGATTTCACAACATGTGGTGGCCATAGAACGGTATTCAGCCTCTGCACTAGAACGAGATATAGTTGTTTGTTTCTTAGTTTTCCAGGAAATAGGTGCTTGACCAAGCAAAACACAGTACCCCGTTATCGACCTTCTAGTATCTCTACATCTAGCCCAATCGGCATCACAAAATGCTTGTAATTGCAATGAACCCGTGGAAGGGAGAAAAATTCCTTGTCCAGGTGCTTGTTTAATGTACTTGAGGACCTTGTGTGCAGCCTCAAGATGTGGTTGCCGAGGTTTCTCCATGAATTGACTTAGCATGTGAACAGCATAAGCCAAGTCAGGCCTTGTTATTGTCAAGTATATTAACCTGCCCACAAGCCGTCTATATGATGAAGGATCATTCAACACCTTTCCTTCCATTTGTGTGAGAGACAAATTTTGATCCACAGGAAACCTTGAAGGCTTAACTCCTAGAAACCCAGCATCATCCAATATTTCTAGTGCATATTTTCGTTGACATAGGGTAATTCCACGCTTTGATCGTGCAACTTCTATTCCCAAGAAATATTTGAGTTGCCCCAAGTCTTTCAATTTGAAATGTTGAGAGAGAAATTGCTTGGTTTCTTCAATTTCATGCAGATTATTCCCTGCTAGTATCACATCATCAACATAGACTAGTAAGGCAATGAAGTTACCATGACGACTTCGGACGAATAGTGAATAGTCGGACCATGATTGATGAAATCCAGCAGCCTTGAGAGCATTGGATAACTTAATGAACCATTGTCTTGACGCTTGCTTTAAACCGTAGAGAGATTTATTTAACTTGCATACTCGAGTCTCCCCCTTTCGTCCGAAACCAGGAGGCAAGGTCATGTAGACATCCTCTTCGAGATCACCATTTAAAAAAGCATTATTCACATCCAGTTGATGGAGGTGCCAACCTTGTACAGCAGCAACACTAAGAAGCACGCGAACTGTGGTTAACTTAGCCACCGGAGCAAAAGTTTCACGGTAATCAACACCTTCAATTTGACTGTAACCTTTGGCAACGAGGCGTGCCTTGTACCTTTCGATAGTGCCATCAGGTTTGAGCTTAATTTTGTAAACCCATTTACATCCAATGGGACGTTTATGCAACGGCAAAGGTACGAGTGTCCATGTATGATTGGCTTGAAGGGCAGCAATTTCATGCTGCATGGCAGCGCACCAGTTTGGATCTCGGACAGCCTGCAAAAAGCTGGAAGGTTCTTTGAGGAGGGTGAGATTAGTGATATAGGCTTTATGGTGAGGTGAGAGACGATCATAAGATAAATAAGTGGAGAGAGGATGGGAAGTACCTAATGAAGACTGAACCACGTTCGTAGAAGATGTGGGAGCGGGCCTAGACGGGAGAGAGACCTCGACATGAAAGTCCTGCAAAAAAGTAGAGGGTTTGGTTGGTCGTGTTCCACGTCGGGGTGGGGTCGGCGGGACTGTTGGTGGTATGGAGGGAGAAGGGAGATTTAGGGGTGGAGTGTTTGGAGATGAAGGAGACACAGGGATGAATGTAATAGTGGAAGGGGGGGAGGGTGAAGGTGGAGAGTCAATGAGAGAAACTGGAGAGGAGGGTGCAAGGGGGTTATTGGACATTGGAGATGTGGCAGGAAAAGGGTCCATATCAAAGTATGACAGGGAGGTGGTAGAATTGGGGAATTGGTTGTGAGCAGCGGAAGTTTCTGAGTGATAAGGAAATTGGTCTTCAAAAAAAATAACGTCCCTTGAGACAAACACTTTGTTGAGTTGGAGGTCAAATAAGCGATAGCCCTTTGTACCATATGGGTAGCCAAGAAAGACACAACGACGGGCACGGGGATCAAATTTTGAAGGTTTTTGTGCGTGAGTGGAAGCAAAACACAAACAACCAAAGACTCGTAAGTGTGAGTAATTGGGTGCTTTGTGGAACAACTTTTCATAAGGTGTTTTCCCTTGAAGGAGGGGTGTGGGTGTGCGATTAATAAGATAGGCTGAAGCAAGGACGGCATCCCCCCAAAAACGTTTTGGCAAGTTGGCTTGAAAGAGTAGGGCTCGGGCAACATTGAGTAAATGGCGATGCTTACGTTCAGCAACACCATTTTGTTGTGGTGTGTGAACGCAGCTAGTTTGATGGATGATACCTTGTGTGGCATAAAAACTGACAAGTTTGAATTCGGGACCATTATCGCTTCGAATCATTTTGACTTTGGTGTCGAATTGAGTTTCAACCAAATGGATAAATTGCACAAGGAGCTGTTGTGTGTCAGATTTGTGTTTCATCAAATAAATCCATGTGCTCCTACTGTAATCATCAACGATAGTAAGAAAATATTTTGCACCAGAAATAGAAGGAACGTGATAACCCCCCCAGATATCAACATGGATCAATTCAAAACATGACTTAAACCGTAGAGAGATTTATTTAACTTGCATACTCGAGTCTCCCCCTTTCGTCCGAAACCAGGAGGCAAGGTCATGTAGACATCCTCTTCGAGATCACCATTTAAAAAAGCATTATTCACATCCAGTTGATGACGCTACCTGAAATTTCTTTTGACATGGATCCTAAGAGCCATGTCTTAACCAGGTTATTGCATCGATTCCATTGCTGCAATTCTTCATGTTCATCTTCATTTGGCTTCTTGACTGTCCCATCAACAAGTCCTAATTTGTTTTTGACCGTTAAGGCCATGGTCATGGATTGAACCCATGTACTATAATTGTCTTCCACCAATGGCTGTGGCACAAGTACTGCACCAGGCTGGTCCGAATAGTGGAGATAGAGTGGATGATTAGGACTCTCCCACTTTGAACGCGGAGTCATGCCTGAGGAGGTTGACTTCGTGTCTGCGCTATCAACCATGGCTATGTTTTGCTAGGGTTGTTTTGATGTTTGTGTGTTTGCTTTTTATTTTCCCAGATATCTATTGCTCTGATACCATGATGAGAAGCATAGAATGGGATTATAATTTACGATATATTATTCCACAACTAGGTTTACAGCTTTATACAATGATGCAGTCAATAGTATCCTAAACTATCTCCTATAACAAAGGCTTGATCAGAAACTAAATAAGGAAGCAAATAACTACAATATCAATTTACAATATTGACTAATTAATGGAGATATCTTCCTTAATAATTTTATTGTGACTTACAACTGTTTGACATGGCAATATCTGTTTTTGTCATTTCCACAGTCCTCGGTACACTTGATCTTCAAACTGTTAGTATCCGAGTCTGGATAATGGCAACTTGAGCTATTCAAGTATAATGTCCTGCTATACTGTAACGCATCTACCATCAAATTGAGGACGTCCACTGCGAGAGAGGGAGAGAGAGAGAGAGAGAGTTATTGAATGTTAATATCTCAAACTCGAGCTGTAGTATCAAGGATTGTGAAATAAAGCAAAACTAAAATGAGTCCACGTGCATGTATTATCAGCAAAACAAGAGCCCATCTGATAACGTTTTCACAATATACTTTCAAAAAATGTAAACAAGGAACAAATTTACATTTTCAAGATCCGAGAATGCATCTAGTAACTGTTGAATTATAAATTCCTGCTAGTTAAAGTTTTATTTTAGAGATGTAATATTTTGGTTGGATGAATCTTATATGACTCAGATTTAAGACAAGTGTCCAGCTTACATTGCTGGATCAATTGTAAGGCTGAGATCACATTCTCAGCATTGTAAAAAGGAATGTTTCCGTTAGAAATGAATGCACTGTGCACTGCCATGTCTTGTGCATAGCAATGAACTTTTGAGCATTACTGAGTTGCCATTCTTTCTCTGCATTTTTCTGTTTTTCTTCGATTCATCTGTTTTGTGTGAGCTGATGCATTAATTGTGTGTGCAATTTCTGATTGAAATCTCAACAGTAACTTAATTAGAAAATATATTCAGAAAACAAAAATAATGGAAATGTGTTTGGTATTTCAATATATGAGAACAGCATAAACAACAATGAATATGTCACATCTTTCAATTTTTTGTTGACTTTGGGCTGAATAATCAAGCATATATATTTTTCCGTTCTTAAGTAGCTCTCTATGAAATATAAAATCATAACAAAATATTATTAATTCAAAATGAGAGAAATTTGAATAAAAAGAGAGACGGATGAGAAACAAAACAGTCGTATACCTTCATTAGGATCCAACAAAGTAGTTGTATCGGAAGATCCATGCCTAAAACCAAACTGCCAAAGGAGGAAACTCAGGAGCATATACTCAACAAGAAGTCTTGGACGGGTTTCAATTTCAACCATTTTGCTTTGCTTTCTGATTCTGGTTTACTTTGGCAATATGTGTTAAAGAATTGTAATGTCAACGGTTGACTTGATTACTTTCCATATCAATTTATATTTCCTGTATCAATTGCATATATTATGATTGCTGTCACAAGCTATAGTGTAGGCGTAGGTTTATTCTTTCCATTCTTACACTGTTGTAAATCCTTTAAATACCTTCTCTGAGATTCAATACAATTATCGAATTCTCAAAACTTTACATGGTATCAGAGCATACCTCCACCTTTTTCCTTCCGCTGTCAGAGTGTTGAGGCGCCGCTGCCCTCCACCTATTTTATTATTATTATTATTATTATTATTATTATTTTCCCTCTTCGTTTCTGTTTCTTTTTCCTTTTCATATATATATATATATATATATATATATATATATATATTTTTTTTTTTTTTTCCTCTTTGGCGTTGAGGTGCCTCTGCCCTCCGCCCCTCTTTGTGTTTCGATGCCTTTGCAACAGGTATCGTGGTCTTTCCTCTCTGTGTGAAATCCAGATCGAGTTTTGCACCACCCCAATATGTCATCTTCCTCCAGCACTTCAGTCACCACCATGGCTGCTGCTTCGTCCTTTTCAGTTCCCCACATCAACAACTTGGTGACAGTGAAACTCACGGACTGAAACTATTTGATTTGGCTTTCTCAAATGAAGCCCTTTTTGTTCGGGCAAGACTTCTGGAAATACATTGATGGCTCTTCCACTCCACCAGATCAGGTTCTGCCATCCACCGAGGGTCAACCTCCAAAATCAAATCCTGAGTATCAATCATGGTTTCGCACCGACCAAATGCTTATTAGTCTTCTTCGTGCCACTTTGTCGGAGCCAATTTTGGGACTCGTGGTTGGTCTGACCACATCTAGAACTATTTGGGAGACCTTGCAGGCTCACTTCTCCCAACAGTCGGTTGCCAATGCCTCCCAACTTCGGTCTAACCTCTTGTATCTCTCCAGGGATAATCGGACCATTTCTGAATACTTATTATATGCCAAATCTTTGGCTGACTCTTTAGCCGCTATTGGTCAACCGGTTCTCAATGATGAATTAGTGCAGGCTATTCTTCGAGGTCTTGGTCCTGGGTATGAGATGATAGTCACGGCTACCTTGCATTTTCCTCCTTTACCCTCGTTTCAGGATCTTCGTGCCCGTTTACTCTCCTTTGAAGCACAACATTCTACTGCATCTCCTACTCCACCGACTGCCCTTCTGGCTCAACAATATGCTGGTACCCAATCTGGCCATGGCCATGGCCATACCAATATTGGCCACCACAATACTTCTGGCAACCGAGGTGGTTATCATAGGAACCGTAATCGTAATCGCGGACGTCACAACAATGGACGCCATTCGAGTTCTTTCCATTCTGGTTTTCTTGCAGGCTCTCCTTCCTTCTGTCAATTGTGCAACGGTGCTGGACATCTTGCTAGCCAATGCCCTCGACTCTCTGCTTTTGCTGGGCTTCATATGTCGCCCCAATCTCAGCCACATAACTCTAATGCACATGCCTTTGCTGGCTTTCAACAATACCAGCCGCCACTGCCTTTCGCACAGCATTCTCTGCAACCATCACAACCACCATCCTACATGCCCTATCAACCTGCAGTAGCTCATGATCCTAATGGTACCCAGACACTGGTGCGACTCATCACATGACAGGCGATCCTCGTCCCCTACAGAATTCAGCCCCGTATGCTGGACCAGACTCTGTTATTCTTGGCAATGGTGATCACATGAAAATTTCTCATACTGGTAACATATCTCTTCCACTGGGGACTTCTACCTTTCACCTCTCAAATGTTTTTCATATTCCTAATATGCATAAAAATCTTCTCTCAGTTGCTCGCTTTACTCAAGATAATAATGTACTTCTTACTTTTGATGCTAATCAATTTTCTATTTATGATAACTCCACTGGTGCTACTCTGTTTCAGGGCCAATGTAAAGATGGTCTCTATCCTATTCCTTCATCCTCCCTCCGCACTATTCCTCAAGCTTTTGCTGCCATGAGTTTGCCTTCTTCTATATGGCACAGTAGACTAGGTCATCCTTCTCACAAGATCTTATCGTATTTAGGATCAAATAAATTGTTATCACCTAATTTTAAATTTCAAAAATCCTTTTGTCAGGGGTGTGCTTTGGGTAAGTCCACACACCTCCCCTTTTCTATTAGTAATGAAATCAGTGCCTTATTTCCTTTTGCCTTGGTGCATTCTGATGTATGGCAATCTCCTGTACTTTCAGTCACTGGTTATAAATACTATGTTATTTTTACTGATGACTTTACCCGTTACACTTGGTTTTATCCTATGCGTCAAAAATCAGAGGTGTTTTCTCATTTCAAAACTTTTCTTGCATCTATACAAAATCACTTTGCTGCATCCTTAAAATCCTTTCAAAGTGACGGGGGAGGAGAATTTGTTAATTCCTCCATGTCAGAGTTGTGCAAAAATCTTGGCATTCACCACCGTATTTCTTGTCCACACACACCACAACAAAATGGGCTTGCTGAACGCAAGCACCGTCACATCTCTGAAATGGCTCGTACACTTCTTGTTTCTAGTGGTGTTCCTCTTAAATTTTGGGTTGAGGCTATGTTAACTTCGGTTTATCTTATTAATCGTCTCCCTACACCTGTCTTGCAATGGGACTCACCTTTTTCTCGTTTATTTGGTCATGTGCCTTGTTACTCTGATCTTCGTACTTTTGGGTGTGCTTGTTATCCCCACCTTGGTGCTTATCTCACTAACAAACTATTACCAAGAACTGTTGAGTGTGTTTTCTTAGGTTACAGCTCTCAGCATAAGGGGTTTCGATGCTTGGATCCAACCAACAACAAGGTTTATATATCTCGTCATGTGCGCTTCAATGAGACATATTTCCCTTTCTCCAACAGGCAGACTACCACCAGCCCACATGAGGTTTCAGAGTTCGTTTGTGTGCCAGTTCTTCCACCTGCACATGCTTCTCAATGTAGTCATGGTCCTTCCTTGCACCAAGTTACCAATGCACCACTTGTTACTGCATCGTCTTCCAATGGTACTCCACTCTCGGATCCTAGTCCTCCTGCCCCAGCTACTCAAGAAGGTGTTCCACCATCTATTACCGAGGTTGCATCTCTACCTATACAACCATATCCTCTCCATTATCAGCGTCGTGTAGTTGCACCCATGGTTGAAATTCCTCCATCAGATGCTCATACCACTAGTCAAGATGGTTACTCCTCAGACCTTGGCTCCTCTCCATCTCCTCCTATTCGGCATCATCAGATGGTTACTCGACTTCGTGATGGCATACGACAACCTTTGCATCGTACTGATGGCACTATTCGCTATCCGCTCCCACATGCTTTAGCGGCTCAGGTTACTTCTTCACTTGAGGAGCCCACATGTTTCTCTCAAGCTGTTCGATCTCCAGAATGGAGAGCCGCTATGACAGATGAGTTCAATGCTCTTCTTAAAAATAACACTTGGACTTTGGTACCTTCATCTCCGCATCATCACACAGTCGGTTGTAAGTGGGTTTTTAAGGTTAAACGCCTTGCTGATGGTTCAGTTGAACGTTATAAAGCTCGCTTGGTGGCTAAAGGGTTTCATCAACAATATGGCATTGACTATGATGAGACCTTTAGTCCTGTAGTCAAGCCCACCACTATTCGTACTGTACTTGGTCTAGCTGCCTCCTTTGGTTGGCCTCTACGACAGTTAGACGTCAAGAATGATTTTTTGCACGGGGTTCTTAATGAGACAGTTTTCATGACTCAACCTCCTGGCTTTGTGGATCCTCATCGTCCTAATCATGTTTGTCGTCTTCACAAAGCCATTTATGGCCTTAAACAAGCACCACGTGCTTGGTTTCACCGGTTTAGCTCATTTATCATTCAATATGGCTTCACTCAGAGTCGAGCAGATCAATCCATGTTTGTGTATCGCCACTCCTCTAAGATGATGGTTCTTCTGTTATATGTTGATGACATAGTCCTCACAGGGAACACCCCTTCCATGCTCTCATCCTTCATATCCACTTTGGGCACTGAGTTTGAAATTAAGGATCTTGGCCCCCTTCACTATTTCTTGGGTCTTGAAGTGACTTCTATACAATCTGGTATACATCTATCTCAAACCAAATATAGCCTTGATCTGTTGCAACGTAATTCTATGGTTGAATGCAAACCATGCAGCACCCCTATTCATTCCAAGACGCAACTTTCCTCCTTGGATGGTGAGCCATTATCAGATCCTACTGAGTACCGTCGCTTGGTTGGTTCTCTTCAATACCTCACACTTACTCGGCCCGACATTTCCTTTGCGGTTCAACATGTTGCACAATTCATGAGTATCCCTCGCACTTCTCACCTTGCTGCTGCTAAGCGCATCTTGCGCTATCTAAAAGGCACCTTACAACTTGGCCTTGTGTTTCGATCCTCTTCTAGTCCTCTTGCACTCCATGCCTACTCTGATGCTGATTGGGCTGGGTGTCCTGACACTAGGCGTTCTACTTCAGGTTATTGTATTTTCCTTGGTCCGAATCTCATTTCTTGGAGTGCCAAGAAACAACCTACTGTTTCTCGATCTAGTGCTGAGTCTGAATACCGTTCTCTAGCCGGGGTCAGTGCAGAGACTGTTTGGATTTCACATCTGCTTCATGAATTGCATGTACCAGTTTCAAGGCCAACTACACTCTACTGTGATAATCTTAGTGCTACTTATATGGCCTCAAATCCGGTGTTTCACGCCCGCACCAAACACATTGAATTGGATTATCACTTTGTTCGTGAGCTTGTTCTTTCCGGCAGCCATCGTGTTCAGTTTGTCCCATCTATTGATCAAACTGCAGATCTCTTCACCAAAGGCCTTCTTAAGCAACGTTTTCATCTCCTTCGTTCCAAACTCGTCTATCAAAGACCGCCGAGTTTGAGAGGGAATGTTAAAGAATTGTAATGTCAACGGTTGACTTGATTACTTTCCATATCAATTTATATTTCCTGTATCAATTGCATATATTATGATTGCTGTCACAAGCTATAGTGTAGGCGTAGGTTTATTCTTTCCATTCTTACACTGTTGTAAATCCTTTAAATACCTTCTCTGAGATTCAATACAATTATCGAATTCTCAAAACTTTACAATATGCACACTAAGCCCTCTTCCCCTTTTTATAATGCAACAGGTTGTACCATCTTTCTTTTTTCTTATAAATAATTTAACAGAAAAATACTGATCTAATAAATCAAATCATTAATTAAGTGGGAGCCGCACAATGAATATAAACACCTTGCACACTGATTTTTGTTGTGTATGATTTGCATGAAATAATTGAACGCATGAACGTGGTCCTCAGATTTGTGGTGACAAATTATTGAGGGGGGACCATGCATTTCTCACATGTCAGAGTAGTCGACTCTTTGTAAAAGCCTTTTTAAAGAAATATGAGGGTTTTAGTTGTTGAAGAATCCTTTATAATATATATATATATATATGGTGATGGGTTTTAGTTGTAAATTTGCTTTCAATATAGATGGTCCAATTTGTTTCATAATATTTTCGTTGAAGACTTTCTTTTAGGAGGCCTCATATGTGTGTGTGTGATGGAGAGAGAGAGAGAGAGAGAGAGAGAGAGAGAGAGATAGAGAGAGCGTGTTCATAAGGTGCAACAGAGGTGAGCAAAGAACTTACAATATTTGAAGGGCTGTGATGTTTCCTAATTAACGGGAAATTGGCACCACTAACCGACAACTCTCTGTGGTCAGTAGAAACCTCATCACTGGCGAAAATTCATAAGTAACGGTTTACTAGCCTAGATTGTTTCTTAACCGATATTAAGGCTTGTCAGTAAAAATGTGCAGCGGGAGAAACTATAGCCAAATATTACAAAGGTCTGCCTACATAAGTAGAGTTCCAAAACTTTAGTTGCCCAACCTAAGCCCTTCTTTCGTGTCTTTAAATTATCAGGACATTCATCTTCAACTAATCCCTTAAAGTTTTCCTGCATTAATTTCAGCCGAACAAAAAACAAAGATATATATTCAGTTCATCATTCTCCATCAAATTCTATGGTCATCATAGAATAACCAGCCCAATAAAATCTACAATGATGAATTGTACAATTAGTCTTCTGGACCTCTACATTTCAGTTTTTCATATACTTGAACAAATAAAAGGACATAAAGAACAATGAACAAGAAAAAAGAATAAACATTCAAGTGCATCATAAACTTACATATTGTGCTTTGCTTCGAGCATAAGACTTTGTGCCAGATGTGTGATTCAACATTTGTTTACTCCAATTTTCAGCATTTCTTTTAGCTTGTTCCTGTTATTCGCAAAAACAAAACATACTTGATCATTGCACAGATTATATATATATATTGACTGTTGTGTAATAATACGTACTGCAGTCTCATCTTTTTCCCAATGTTCAACCAACACCCGCAAATGGTCTAGGCCTACACGAGAATCCCCACATTGCCACTGTCTTTTACTCCCTTTGAAAGGTTTATAATAAGCTTTCTTCAAATTACTCTTGAAACTTCTCCACAATTTTTCATTATTCTTCATTTATACATCCTTGAAGACATGAATCAAAGGCTACTATTCAGGACGAAATTCAATGATGCATATCCCTTGACCCCGATCCTGCTTCTCCTCATTGCCTACATGAAAAATTAATTTTAACTGCCCAATACAACAAGAAAAGAATTAAAAAAAAATGTAAGGTAATAAGTTTCTAATATATCCCATACAATATATTTATATAATGATTAAAACATACCGGTTTATCAAAAGAAAAAGAAAAAACCAACATACAAGTACCACTTGCAGAACCATCTCCCTCTAGACCATCCCCCAAGTCAACATTGAGCCCTTCTTGTGAACTATCTCTAGAACTACTCATCTAAAGTGGTAACAAATTAATCAGACATCATTGGTAAAAAAAAAAAACCTATTACTCAGCATTTCAATACAAAACAATCTATTGTCTCTCAATTGGATGACCCTCAACACCATCTACTTCAACTCACAAGCAAAACCAAATTAAAATAACAAAAATGTGAGACTAAAGAATGTATTAAACAAGAAATTGTACATTCATTGAACTGAAGAAAAGAATAAATAACACCAAACAAGTAGACCACGTTATAACAAACAAATAAACTATGCATATTAACCGAAATATATCAACTCACACATATATAAAAGCAAAATTCTCTCAGTACCTTTTTTTTCCAATAGAAACAATTTTATTAAGAACCAAAAAAGAAACACAAGAAAGAGGACAAAAATCCCCCAGGGCAAACCACCAGACCCACAACCCAAACAAAACAAAACAGAAGACAAAGGCCCCAAAAACAAACAAACAATGTAACATCCCGACCCAAATTTATGTATTTGTGTAATTTAAATAATTTAATAAAATATGAAATTTCAATTTTGCCCTTGGAGATATAGGTATTTTGGTCACTTTTTAATATGGAAGGATTTTGGGGAAAATGAGTGGTACCTTTGCATAGAGCTCGTCGATACGAGTTCATAGACATGCGGCACGCCCAATTCCGATTTGTAACGAAGGAGGAAAAGTCTGAAAACGAAAAGGACGTGTATAGAATTTTAAAAATTTTACTGTAGCAAACAGTACCGCTGCGGTACTGTGCTACAGTAACCGGGCAGTTTCAATATTTTTTCTTCCTTCTTCCTCGTCCCCTCTCCCCTCTGTGCGCACGAACCACCCCCCCCCCCCCCCCCCCCCTCTCTCTCTCTCTTTTCGGCACTGTTCATTCGTACGGTTTTTGACCAGCCGCCGCTGCGTCCGGCCACCTCCGGCGACAAGACCGGTCTCGTTAGAACCGTCGTCTCGTGCTATCTTCGTTCTGTCCCTTCCCCGACGACAGCAGCCACCGTAGCTGCCGGAATCTGCAAAAATCCGGCAGATTTTCACCCACATTACTCAAGCTCGTTTCGGACGTTTCCGGCGACCAATTTTTACGATCTTGTTATGTTTTTCTAACCTCTCGACGTGATTTAGCTGCTGGTTGTGTTAGTTTTAAGAAATTTCTGCATTTAATTGGTTAAATAAGCGATAGAAAATCTGCCAGTTTTCGGCCTCCGATTCCGGCCACTTTCGTCGACTTTTTAGGGTATGTCCAAGAACAAAAGTGGTTCCAAATTAGGTTTTACACCTAGGGGAGGAGTCTTGAGCCATGATTCTGAGATTTTCCGGCGAAGCATTATTGCTTTGGGCACCCACGCGCTGCCGGCACGTGGGCGCTGTAGCAGAGGGGCATTCTGTCCTAAAATGATCTTCTGGCTCTCACGAGTGCGTAGGTACTTTCGGATTCCAATTCAGATAACGTTTGAACTCCGAACGAATATCGTATATTGTGCGATTTTCAAGTTCGATACGTTAGAACCATTGGATCGCTTCCAATTTAATATATGTTGATCTAGACAGTCCTAGGATCGTGTAGGATTTCGTGGATCGTGAATCGGAGCTCCAGATGTTCCGATTCAATGAGTTAAAGTTTGCGTTTTACGATAACCGTTCGATCGTGCGATCGCGAGCGATCCGACCATCCGATCTGAACCAAACTTGCGGGACGTATTTTCTAAACCTTGTGGAACACATAGGAACGTTTGGATCGTAAAACGGAGGTCGTGGGCCCTACGGGCCCTATTGACCAAATTTGGAAGGTTTGACCCTCGGTTTACCGTGAGTCTTCCGAGGTAGTTTCACCCTTCGTGAAGTGCTAGCACGATTGAGTGAACAAGTCTTGACCGTTATTGGAGTTATTTTTTATTATATTGGGAGTATGAGCTTGTTTATAATACCTTATTAAATTCTTAGATATTATTGCGATAATTGAAATATTGGAATAGATGAGTATGGGATACTTGAATTATTGGTTGTGAAAGTAAGTCATGAAACTCGACTATGATTATTAGGAAGTGAGTGGGCATTGCTTTCAAAAAAATGGCATGGTTTTGTGATGGTAATATTATGCATATGAATTTAATGGTTTATCGGAATTCATTTTATATTTAATAGTTGAATTTATTATTTTTGTAAAGTATTTGTGATATATGTAGGTCTTGACATATTTGAGTATCTAGAGTTATATATATACAATACTTGAGAAAGTGCTATATTTGTTGACTATGTGTGGGGTACTTGGGATGTTGATGTGAGACTAGAATGTTAGCTCGAGTGCTATTAGCACTACCCTAGGTACCAACCCGACTACAGATTATATGCGTGAGAGTTTATTGTCTATACTATGAATAGGTATTTTGGGAAAATGGAATTAAGGAAGGGAATATTATAATTTTTATATAATATTTATATAAGGGTTACGAACTCCACCATCATATGTATCTCCCCTTGGATAATGATACTTGGAAATAGTGGAAATGGTACTTGGAAACAATGGAAATGGATATTGGAATACATGGAAATTGTGGATATGGTTTGGACATGACGGAACCCGGGGCATCCTTAACGGGGTGTAAGACTGGTTACAGGCGTACAGGTCTTGAGGATTCGTCTGTACGTGCTGGCTGAGAGTTAGGCCCTAGTTGGACGGCTCGTTCCCTAGCCACATGGTCAATTTGAGGATTTTTTATGTGGACTAGTCAAACGATCTCCGGTTGGATTGTTTTCCCCAGTACATGATGTGCATCATCATATGTACCTCCCCTTTGGATACTGATACTTGGACACAGTGGATATGGATACGTGGATATGACGGGACCCGGGGCATCCTTAACAGGGTGTTGCTGTAGACCCTTAATTGGGTAGTTTGTGCGTAGGGCTGTTTCAGTCGTACGAGTCTTGAGGTTTTCGATTGTACGTGCTGGCTGAGAGTTAGTCCCCCGGTTGGACGGCTCGTTCCCTAGCCACATGGGTGTTGAGGATTTCCTCCATGTGGTCTAGTTAAACGATTCCCAGATTGGATTGTTGTCCCCTTGTACATGATTATGGTGAGAGGTGGGTGTTATTATATATCTATCTATCTATATCTATATATAGGTAGAGATTCTTGATTTGTGCTTCATAAGCACCCTGTATGGGTATGAATGTTTAAGCCCTGGATTGGGAAGTGTTGTTTGGCAACATACGCCTTGGATAGGGTATGGTTGCGCGGAAAGAACTGATGAAGGGAAAGGAACTCATAAAGTGTTCAGGAGTTGCCTTGGCGAATTTAATGTGGTAAGGAAATCTAAATTTATTTGTTGGTTTTATTTTGAATAATTGTATATTATCGGAGTTGTGACCATTGAGGAAAGAACTACGTGTGGCTTGATCCCTTACCCAAGGGTACGTAGGTAGCCTGGGGTCCCACCTAGGTGCAGCCGCGAAATATACTATGTTCAAAAGGTTTAATTGATTCTGAGTATGTGATTGGATTTTGATGTGGTTATTTGATTTGAATCCGGTTTAATGATTTTGGGGGTATTCGTATAGTTATTTGAGATCATTAATTGTTTGGTTTATGTATTGTTCGACTTAAGAGCATTGTTGGTTATGTTTCGAATTAATTGAAGGCCGGAGGCCTATTATGCAATTGCATGTTGTTAACTTGTGCATGCTGCCAGTTGGTGTTTTAAAATGTGCTTTTAACAGGTTGAAAAATTTGGGGAAAAGTCAAATTTTCAGGGGAGACTCTGCGAAATTGTCGGTAGAAAGTCTTGTGCCCTTTTTCCTTAATTTGGAAAAGAGGCTAAATTTTTAGCATGTGTGCCCGGCATCGGTGTGATGTTGGAATTTCCACAGAATTCGTCTCGAGTTTCGAGGAATTCGGGGCGGGTCTTGTCAAACAAGCCCCAGACTTCATCAACAAATAAAAAAAAATTGAAACAAGAGCTTTAAAAAATCAAAGGATATAATCAGCCTTTCATCTATACAACTGGTAGATCATCCATGTCTGCATCTTAAAATTTGTATTCTAATTTATAACTAATCAGAAGGATTCGTGGGTCATTGCCTATACTCAAATACTTGAAAAAAATAAAAGAAATGGGAACAGAAATCTCACAAGAATAGGGAATCAACCCCAACTGAAAAGAGCAAAGAAAACCCCCAAATTGAATCTCTCTGTCAATCTGAACCAACTGATATGAAAATCATTGCCACGTGATTCCTCTAACTCCAATAGCTCTAAGGAAGAAAACAATTTCTTCTTCAATTAAAAAAAAAGAGAGAGGAAGGGAAGGGGGAGAGTAAGTGACAGAGAGCAACACCCAAAAATGAAAGAAAAAACCAAGAGAGAAGATATGATCTTTCTTGGTCAATGAGAGAGATAGTCGATTTGAAGGAAGTAAAGAGAAAGTTTAAGTAAAAAAATTATATTAAAGTCTAGTACTGGCAAACCAACTCGTCAGTGACAACATTTGGCTTCCTGATGTCTACAAATTTGGGCGCTTAATATTTTGGCTTCCGGCCCTTTAAGGGGCTGGCGCTGTTTTGAAATGTTTCTTTGGTTTAATGTAGATTTTTCAAATATAACAATCCATTATTTGGTTTGGCGACTGTGGATAGAGAAGGGTACGAAAGTTTGCAGTCCAAAAGAAAATAAAAATAAAAACAAAATAAATTTTATGTTAATTTTGATGTCTTTTATTTTAAGTCGTTAGATTATTTTAAGGGTCAAGATGAAGTGAAATGCGGATAAATACGTGTACTCTAAATGCAGAGACTCATGATCTAAATGGAGTATTCAGAACTCAGCAAGTAGTGGCACTAATACGATGCCTACTATACTTGACAGGCTTGTACGAGATTGAGAACTCAGTAAGGTAGTGGCTGATCTATTTAGGCTTGATTTCAACCTTTTGAGTTAATTCGCTTCTGGCTTCTCAAAGGTGTTCATACAAATTGCAACTTCAATATATAAAATTCCAGCAAAATAAATCATGATAAAAGGCCAAGCTGCTATAGCAAAATAAATCAATATATAAGAGAGTCTTATGATGATGTTTGGCATAACACATCATATACATGTCTTCATCTCCTCAAAATAACTAAGTAAAGAACTGCACCGGATCCTCTAATTTCACTGCACATTGTCTAAAAAGCAAAGTAAAAATAAATAATCACTAAATAAGTACATTAAAACAAATAAACAAGGTAATAATAGGTCCTCAATATCACCTAATTCACAAATCAAACATAGAAGCAGATGCAGAACTTACAAAAATTAAAAGTTTCAATCAAGAGAGGTTATGTCTGATTCTATTATTAGAGTTGATCCCACCTCTACATGAAAGGAAAAAGTTTAATTAACTTTTATAATAAGATTGCAATAAGAAAACCAATAAAATATAGATGGCATAACTGACTCGACTTGCTCATAAAATTCCATCTTTTCAGCAAATTGTTCACTGTCCAATGATACAGGAAAAGATCGCAGCCAATTTTGCCCACAAATAAGTGCCTCAACCATCTTTGCCGTGTTCATAGGGTTTCTGAGTTTTGCCATGTTCACTTTTTTTGTTTTTTTAGTTTGGTTGCGGGTTTAAGCTTTCATAAACTGCCCCAAATCGAAGTAGACTAGCCATTTATATTTTTTTATTTATATTTTATTTTAACTAATAACTAAATAAAAAGTTGAAGTTTATTCAACTTTGAAATTTCATGGCATATTGAACTTGTGGTTTTATGTGTTGGAAAATGGAAAAATATTTAGGAGGTTTTGCAATTGGGCTAATAAATTTTAAAAAACGAATCACGCTTAGACTGAAACTGCCTGAACCCAACAGTGGTTTAGTTCCGTTTGATTTTCTTCATGATTTTTGTTAAAACCTAACTGAACATAAAGTGGTAATCTATACTATTAATTAAGAGAGAAAAATGCCCTATTGCTTAACTCCTTACAAGTGCGGAGGAGCTCCTCCTCACACCAAATCAAATTCCAAATGAAAAACAGTTAAAGGAGCTGACAAATGTCGAAGTTCCATTGTTGTGAGGAGAAGCTCCTCCTCAATTTTAAAGAGCCAAACAAATATTTAAATTGCACTCAATAAAAAGAAGGTAATATAGTAAGAGAAACATAGTAATTAACAACTACTAAATAAATAAATAAAATACTCTCATATTTTTCCCCCACTAATCCATCTTGCCTTTCTTCTCGACTTTCCAAGCAATAACTCTCACATGCATACCATAACATATGCCAAACTACTAGTAAAAAGGTAAACAAAAGCAATTAGAATTAAAGTTAAATTGCTCTCAATCTATGTATTTCCAATTTTTATACCCAACAAGTCATGTCACGACCAGTCACGTATACATTCTCATCTTAGGAGAAAAGATCAAGTGAATCCGTAAGCTCGCTTTGCAGAGTCAAGGGTGTTGGAGAGGAGCATTGAGATTACAACAGGTCCAACTCCTCCTGGCACAGGAGTTATGGCTGACACCACCTCAATTGCCTCTTTGTAGCAAACATCTCCGGTGGTACGGAATCCTCGGGGACTATTGGGATCCTGCATATTATGACACATCCATCATGAGCAAGCAAGCCCAAGAATTCAAACTAAATACGCAGACAAGTTTATATCCTAGTGAAATATCACTGTATTTCTTTATTGGCCTGGAAAAACACATGTTTACAAATTTGACATGAGATGTGGCGGTGAAAATTGATTTTCCTTGATGGCTTCTGTACTTGTGATATAACATTGAAGATTCCATGTGATGCATTGTTTTTCTTGGTACTTACCATGCAATACAATATCAGTCCATATGCCAAAACAAATTGGTGCTGCACATCGAGAGAACAAGATCAATGCCCTCATTGAGAAATGGCTTTCTCATTGAGCACATTGCAGTCCAGTTTGTCTATTAATAATGGGAAGCGAACATGGATTACCATTTACCCTCTGCTATTTAAAATCCTTGACATAACATACTTGATGTTGTATAGTTGATTCAAAACAGCACGAACCTGTCAAACAAAGTAGGGCAAATATTCAGTTATGCTACGATACACTCATATTTTTATTCTTCTCCAATATGGAGGTATTTATATAAGTACAACCCTAAATAAAATAGGAAATATATCTAAATTACAATAGGAAGTAAATCTCTATTACAATAGGATTAAATAATAATTGGTAAGTAACCAAAGTTCTAATAAAATAAGGAACCCAAATTCTAACTAAGTAAGGACTCGCCAACACTCCCCCTCAAGTTGGGCAAAGATATTTCGCATGCCCAACTTGACAAGCGAGTCATAGAACACCATACTTGAGAAGCACCAATTGTAGAGAAGGTCTTTTTGTCAACCACGAGTGAAACAAGTGACAAACTAAAGCAAAGTTTGCAGCAGAAACACAAGAGCAAACCCTAAAAAATAGGGCACATAACAGAACACAGAAACCCTGTGAGCACGGCAGCAGATAAGGCAGAACACAGAAGCCCTGTGAGCACAGCAATAGATAAGGCAGAACACAGAAACCCTGTGAGCACGGCAGAAGATAAAGCAGATAGCAGAACACAGAAACCCTGTGAGCACGGCAGCAGATAAGGCAGAACACAGAAGCCCTGTGAGCACGGCAATAGATAAGGCAGAACACAGAAGCCCTGTGAGCACAACAGTAAATAAGGCAGAAACCAAACCCTAAAAATAGGGTAAGGCAAGGTAAGGCAAATAAAGGCCAAGCAAAGGCAAGGTGGCAAGGCATGGCAAAGAACCCTAAAAATAGGGTAAGGCACGACAAAGGTAAAGCCTTATCCTAAAAATAGGGTAAGGTAAGGCATGGCAAGGCAAAGCCAAACCCTAACAAATGGGGTAAGGCAAGGCAAAGAAAGGCAAAGCCAAAGGCAAGGTCAACGGGCATGACCACAGCGGAAACACACCAGCAAAGGCATGAGCAACAATACTGGCACCATAACAGGCAGGAGCAACAAGGCAGAGACATAACATGCATCATCAACAGCAATAGAAGGCATTGGCACCAGCAATAGCAGAGACAAGGTCAACGGGCATGACCACAGCGGAAACACACTAGCAAAGGCATGAGCAACAATACTGGCACCATAACAGGCAGAAGCAACAATACTAGCACCAACAACAGCAACAAGTCAAGAACTGCACCGGATCCTCTAATTTCACTGCACATTGTCTAAAAAGCAAAGTAAAAATAAATAATCACTAAATAAGTACATTAAAACAAATAAACAAGGTAATAATAGGTCCTCAATATCACCTAATTCACAAATCAAACATAGAAGTAGATGCAGAACTTACAAAAATTAAAAGTTTCAATCAAGAGAGGTTATGTCTGATTCGATTATTAGAGTTGATCCCACCTCTACATGAAAGGAAAAAGTTTAATTAACTTTATAATAAGATTGCAATAAGAAAACCAATATAATATAGATGGCATACCTGACTCGACTTGCTCTTAAAATTCCATCTTTTCAGCAAATTGTTCACTGTCCAATGATACAGGAAAAGATCGCAGCCAATTTTGCCCACAAATAAGTGCCTCAACCATCTTTGCCATGTTCACAAGGTTTCTGTGTTTTACCATGTTCACTTTTTTTGTTTTTTTTTTTTTGGGTTTGACAATAATAAAAAAATCAAACAGTCTAAAATCGAATCCCATCGTAATGGTTTAGTTTGGTTGTGGGTTTAAGCTTTCGTAAACTGCCCCAAATTGAAGCAGACTAGCCATTTATATATTTTTTATTTCTATTTTATTTTAAATGTCCTATTGCTTAACTCCTTACAAGTGCAGAGTAGTTCCTCCTCACACCAAATCAAATTCCAAATGAAAAACAGTTAAAGGAGCTGACAAATGTCGAAGTTCCATTGTTGTGAGGAGAAGCTCCTCCTCAATTTTAAAGAGCCAAACAAATATTTAAATTGCACTCGATAAAAAGAAGGTAATATAGTAAGAGCAACATAGTAATTAGCAACTACTAAATAAATAAATAAAATACTCTCATATTTTTCCCCCACTAATCCATCTTGCCTTTCTTCTCGACTTTCCAAGCAATAACTCTCACACGCATACCATAACATGTGCCAAACTACTAGTAAAAAGGTAAACAAAAGCAATTATAATTAAAGTTAAATTGCTCTCAATCTATGTATTTCCAATTTTTATACCCAACAAGTCATGTCACGACCAGTCACGTATACATTCTCTTGGCACAGGAGTTATGGCTGACACCACCTTAATTGCCTCTTCGTAGCAAACATCTCCGGTGGTACGGAACCCTCGGGGACTATTGGGATCCTGCATATTATGACACATACATCATGAGCAAGCAAGCCCAAGAATTCAAACCAAATACGCAGACAAGTTTATATCCTAGTGAAATATCACTGTATTTCTTTATTGGCATGGAAAAACACACGTTTACAAATTTGACATGAGATGTGGCGGTGAAAATTGATTTTCCTTGATGGCTTCTGTACTTGTGATATAACATTGAAGACTCTATGTAATGCATTGTTTTTCTTGGTACTTACCATGCAATACAATATCAGTCCATATGCCAAAACAAATTGGTGCTGCACATCAAGAGAACAAGATCAATGCCCTCATTGAGAAATGGCTTTCTCATTGAGCACATTGCAGTCCAGTTTGTCTATTAATAATGGGAAGCGAACATGGATTACCACTTACCCTCTGCTATTTAAAATCCTTGACATAACATACTTGATGTTGTATAGTTGATTCAAAACAGCACGAACCACCGGCACTTCTAGCTCTAAACCGTAAAGTTTAGGGTTAGGGGCTGATGTGAAATTGAGGAGTCCAATTAGGGTTTGGCTTGATGAAAGAATTTGGGGGTAAATTAGGGATCCATGACAGATCAACCAGATCTACTAAGAATGAGAAATTCAATTGGATATCAGGCAATTCAGAGGGCAAGTAGGATAAAGAAATGAAGGCAACTGAGAAAAATAAGCAAGATGGGAAAGACACAACAATGCATACACTTGTGCAGAAGCATGTTGCAGTCTTTATCAACATTTAGACTAACATCGCTTGATAATAATATCTCAGTCTTTAATAGTAGGTAGCTATGCCTTGAAACACAACTAGCCTAATTTTACATCAAAATTCATTTACTACAAAGAACAAGAGATCACAAGCTTATTGTAGACTTTGGCTAGATAATAATAAATCCTAGTCCTTAAAAATCAGACTAATCATGACCATCCATTAAAACCCTATCAAAAACACAAAGACCCAGAATACACTTACTATTAGTAATTTACTCCTATGGCCACGCAAAGTCACTTTGTTTTAATGACACTATCATTTCCCCATATCAAAATAAAAATAACAAGCACTTTTACAATTTATCAAAGACGATCACTGAAGGAACAAAACTCTTGTAAGTTAGAGGTCTAGGGCCTATGTAAAGGATAAATTTTCTCAAACCAAGTTATGGCCGCAGTTTTCTATACTACTCATGCAGTTCTGGTTGATTCACATATTAATGGATGTTCAACAATACAGTAACTAGTGACAGTTAGGTAATACAGTAATAGTGACAACTAATGGTTAGAAGGTAAGGCATAATTAAGGATATAGTCCTAGCTCCAACCCCTAATGCAATGATACAACTAAAGAACTTATATGAAACTTCATCTAAATAGGTGGATGAGTAAACTCTTACACTCTTTGGAATTTAGACTTGCTTTAGAGATTAATGTCTACTCTAGATGGATATTGATTCAGTCCACCATCAGGCCTTCAAAAGTACTTTTCTACATTTAATGAAACAATAAATATCATTATGGTCTAATACAGCCATGACTCATGTGAGGCTGAAGCATTGAGTCTTCCTTTATGACCAAACATGAGTAAAGAAGGTAAAATCTAATAGATACAAATTCTTATGATCATACAAAACTAGTTTCTCTAGCAAAATTCTATTTTTAAAATGCATTTTGCAGGAGGGGATTTTGAAGTAATATATACTTTCAATGTTAAAAAATATTTGGGAAACTTTTTCCAATGCACCCTCCAACATGGGTGCATTGAGTATTTTATGGTAATCGCAACCAGAAATGACTGCTTTCTTGGCAGATGAACAGAAGTTTGTTCCTCTGTTATTGCACTTAAATGGACAGGAAAACTGACCAAACTTCACAACAACCTAAGAAAGAAATGTTTATGACTGTGCACAGATATAATCCTCATTAGATCTGAAAATTAGATAGAAACAAGATAATTTACCTTAACTGAATTTGTCCCCACGTCGACTACAACTGCCCCTGGCATCAGCCAATCGCATCCGACTATATTTGGAATGCCAACATCTGATACAACAATATCAGCTCGACGAGTAATTTGTTCTGGGTTGTTGGTGAACGAATGGAGAGTGCTAACCGTCGCATGGTGCCTCTGTCCAGGACTAATGGAGCATCATTGAAAAATTATTCAAACATTCTGATGTCTATACAGTAGGGAACAAAAATATGTGTCACCTGCAAGAGCAAAGAGGTGGATAACCCAGCAATCTTGCTTCTGCCTATTACCACTGCATTCTTCCCAATGATCTCCACACGATACCTGAGCAACAACTCAATGCAAGCCTTAGGGGCACAAGGGATGAATAACGGCTCCCTTCCCCGCAATGCAAGATTCCCCATATTGAGGGGATGAAAGCCATCCACATCTTTTTCCGGACTCACGAAATTTATAATCGTTTCCTCATCCAAATGCTGAATCAAACAAGTTAATGTACAATATTTTTAGAAACCCAAAAGGCCAAAACCAAATCACATGACTAGAACTAGAAGAAATCAAGAATACAAAACCCAATTTGAAGCAATAATTCTAAATTAACTCCAAGGAGTTGGTACCTGTGGCAGAGGAAGTTGAACAATTATACCGTGCACGGATGGGTTGCTGTTAAAACTTGAAACAACATCAATAAGTCGATCTTGAGTACAATCTTGGGGCAGTTGTACAATGGAAGTTTCAATCCCAACTTCATTACAAGCTTTTAACTTGTTATAGACATAAGCGTGTGAGTCCTCTCTGTAGCCCACCAAAACCACAGCCAACCCAGGAAGTCTTCCAATGGCAGCTTTCATTCTGCTTATTTCAGCAGCTACTCTCAATTTTATGTCTTTTGCAATTGGCTTTCCGCTCATTATTTCAGCAGCACTCTGAGTCTGCCCTGTAGCTCCTGTTTTCACAGCTTTGCGTACAACAACAATCAACAACCACTCATTCAATCATTCAATCATTCAATCAGTCAATCCATCAATCAATGAAGCTAAAACAGAGAGACCCATGATTCTCTATGAGAGCTGAAGAACATAAATGTGGTGTAGAAATGCACTTACGGTGAAACCCAGATGAGAGGGGACGATGGGGGGTTTGGGTGGGAGCCCAAATGTGAGGGAGAGTGAGAGGGCTTGAAAATGGCGGTGAGAGCGTCGCTGAGTATAAGGCTTTGCCTTTGGTCCCCAATCTGTGCCAGAAACCCACCATAACGCCACTACCTCCTATCCTCGATCTTCATACTCTCCCTCTTCTTCCTATTCTTGATTATCAATATATACAGACAAAATAAAACCACCATTTGTTGATCAGGTGGGAATTTGTACACAGAATTTCGGATATTATGAAAATGTGAGTTTCTTCTGTTAATGCCTTAAAAATGAAACTTTCATAATTCTTTTATTTTTTTGGATAAAATAAACTTTCATAATTCAAAAAGATATGGTTAGCTAATAAAAATATTAGGCAATGAGTCCTTGGAAAATAAAAAAACCTAACACAGGGAGTCCATCTTTGATTTGAGTTTGGTTTCTCTCATATAATAATATAAATTAGTTAGACTTTCATTTTCTCAAAAAAAGAAACCATTTGTCAAATGAGAATAAATATGTTAACAGCTTTTCATATCAAGTTTTCCCTTTCATAATACTAACATGAAAAAAAAAAAACAAAAAACCAAAAAATGTCAATTGACACAAGCGCTCTAGTACATATAAAGGGAAACTTTGGTGAAATATTTAAAATCCCAAAATACTCATCTCCAAAGTACTAGTAGCAAACCAAACTCTTCAATTGAAGTTTGTTGACCTACGTGGCAATTTGAAAAGCTTTGTTTGCTACTTTAATATTTTGTGCCTCAGTAGACTCTTCAATTCCATTAATGCAATGTTATGGAAAAGAATGAAAAATATGAAAACATGTGAAAAATGTCTAAATAGTTATTGTTTGAAAAGAAAAAAAAAATGCATGTTTTTAACATTTTGAAGGTAGGTTTTATTTTTCCAAAGTAAAATTAAATGTTTTGAAGAGTCAAGGTCAACTTACCAGTCTTGAAGAGAGAGAAAGAGGTTGCAACTTTGATGACTGAGTTTGACAAGGTTGTTGGAGAGGGTTTTGATGGTGTGGCTCACTTACTTTAGCATTCCAAAGTTATTGAAGAGGCTGTTGGAGATGCTTGCTAATTAACATGTTAAGAAAGAAAATAATATATTAAATGAGGATAGTATGAGTAAATTTAAAATATTTTAATTTAGTAAAAGAGGATACTAATACAATTTGTACCATATTTACGGACTACATTGCTAACTACCTCTCTAATATAGGAAGGTCTCGTATACAATAAAGAGATTTTATTTGTTTGTTTTTTAAAAAAAAGTTAATTGACATGTGTGAGTCGTCCCATACTTCGTTTTAGGCTGATTTTAAAAGGTATGGTTAAAAGAAGGTAGAAGAAAGGAGAAGAAAAAGAACCAACCAAAGAGAAAAAGAAAAGGGGGTGGAGCTGCCTCGGCTGGGAAAACCTTCAGTCGCTTGAAAGAAGGAAATGAAGGAGATAAGACTACAGAAAAGGCAAGCCTCTATGTTTAAACTCTCTTGGTTAAGAAAAGAGTAGAGTAGAGAACTTGTCATGTGTATTAAAGGAAAATCCTTCTTTTCCACCTTTGAATCCCTTGTCATTAGTGGAGGAGCATGCGTGATACAGATATTCCTCTATGCAAATGTTCTGGCTTTCAAAAGATGAGAAAGGGACGGAGGGGGGGAAGGGGGAGTTTCGGGAACAAAGCCACGGATTTAAAAGTGCAGCCCTACCCTATATATAGTATCTTTTCCTGATCTAAGCTATATCAACATAGCCAACTAGAAAACTCATCCGCTTGTCAATTAATAGCTATATATATATATATATATATATATATATATATATATATATATATATATGACACACCTAGTTGTACCAGGGAAACAATCCAACTGAAGATTGTTTGACTAATCTACATGGAAGAGTACTCAATTGACCATGTGGCTAGGGAATGAGTCGTCTAACTGGGGGGCTAACTCTCAGCTAGCACATACGGACGAATCCTCAAGACCCGTATGCTTGTAACAGCCCTACGCTCGCAGACTACCCAATTAAGGGTCTACAGCGACACCCTGTTAAGGATGCCCTAGGTTCCAACATTTCCTAGTATCTCAAGTTTCCATATCTAAGTTCCAATCCAGGGGAGGTACACAGGGTAGTGCTTATAGCACTTCAACTGACATTCTAATCTCACATCTTTCCACATCTCATAACAACCTCCCAAGTACCCACACTTAATCCACAAGACAGTACTTTCTCAAATATTATATATAAGTACATAACTGAAGATACCCCAAATATGTGAAAACCCACTTATATTACAAATACTTTATAAGGATAAAAATTCAACTATAAAATATAAGGTGAAATCCAATAAACCATTAAATTCTTATGCATAAAAATTTCATCATAAAATCATGCTATGTATTTGAAAACAATGTCCACTCACAAGTAGGCCCACGCTGCTTGACCCTGAGAGGGTCCCGCCTGCTGTGTATACGAGGTCGGATTACCTATTTTAGAATACGAGCACTACATTAAAATCAAACGCTTCGAACGAGGACTTTAAATTAAAATCCTAATTTCCCGGGTTTCAGATAAGAACTAGGAATGAGACGTTCCTAAGGTCCAACTAAGGGTTTCGAGAGCTGGAAAAGTCTCGGAAGATGCTCGGTCAACCGGGAGGTCAAACTTTCCAAACTGGGTCAACCGGGCCCACGAGACCCACGACCTCAGTTTCACGATCCGGGAGTTCCTAGGGTTTCCACAAGTTCTAAGATGCACGTCCTTTAAGTTTGGTATGAAACGGACGGTTGGATCGCTCGCGATCGCACGATCGGACGGTTATCGTAAAACGCAAACTTTAAGTCACTGAATCGGAATATCCGGGGCTCCGATTCACGATCCGCGAAATCCTACACGATCCTAGGAATACAAGGAACAACATACGTGAATTTGGGTTTGATCCAAACTGCCCACGCGCCGCCATACTGCCCACGCGAATTTGGGTTTGAATCTTTAACTCCCACAACTCTGCTAGTGCCATCCTATAAGGAGCTTGATAAATTGGATTCGTTCCTGGAAGGAGTTCAATAGTGAACTCGGTTTTCTTTGAGGAGGCAAACCAGGAAGATCATCTGGGAAGACATCTGGAAACTCGCGAACAATAGGAACGTCTTCCAGATTCAAAGTAATCCCACGAGTATCAATGATGTGAGCTAAGTATCCCACACATCCCTTCTTAAGTAACTTTTTCGCCATGATGGCAAAGATTAGACAAGACGGAAGGACTCTACGCTCTCCACAGAATACGACTTCAAGTTGTCTTGGACTTCTAAATACTACCTCCTTCCTGAAACAATCTATTGACGCACGATGCTTCTCCAACCAATCCATTCCTAAGATGATGTCAAGGTCGACCAAGTCTAAGAGAATCAAATCGGCTTCCAACATTGCATCACCTACTTGGACATAACAATCCTTGAATATCATGTCCGCAAACATGACATCCTCCGTAGGTAAAGAAATACTAAAGCTTCCTGTCATGGGTGTGGGTTTAACACTGGCATAAGGTACGAAACTATGTGCAATGAACGAATGTGTGGCCCTGGGATCTATTAGGACACGTACAAAATAACCACAAATAGGAACCATACCGGTGATGACATTAGGTGTAGCCTGGGCCTCCTGTTGAGTCATCGAGAATATACGGGCTTGAGTAGTAAAACACCCAATATGGCCCCTCTGATGCCTACCACGTCGCCCACGAAAAGTGGACTGAACCCCGCTGCTAGATGAAGAACCGACTGTAGAAGAAGATGCACCGCTCTGGGTCTGACCCTGTCCCTGATTACCTTGCCCCTGTTGGGCCCCAGTCTCCTGTCTACTAGTACCACCAATAGGAAGGAGTGGACACTCACTCCTATAGTGCCCTGTCTGCCCACATAAAAAACAACTCACTCTGCTTCTCTGGCTAGGACCACTAGTCTGTCCACGTTGTGGGCAATCCCTCCTGATATGTCCTGCCTGTCCACAGTGGTAGCGGGCTGTACTAAACTGCCGTGATGGATCCCTGGCTGTACTAGCCATAGACTAATGCCCCGAGTGTTGGCTCCAAACTGGTCGAGAGCCAGACCTCCCACTACCTGAACTGGACCCACGTCCTCCAGACCAACCACTGCTTGCAGAACTGGAATTGGACTCTCCTCTCTTTGATGGACCTTGACTCGGTTCGCCGAAGCCTGATGCGTTCCTGTGACGCCTATTACCACCCAAACTGTAAGTCTTTGCCACCCTATCGGCTAATTGGGCCAGTGCCCTCATAATGGGGTATGTGGTGGCAGTGACCACCCCTTGTATATCCAACCATAGACCATTTTCGAAGCGCCTACACTTGTCTTCCTCAGTAGTTACCATCTCAGGTGCAAATCTGGATAGGTCATTGAATTTATGCTCATACTCGAACACAGACATTGATCCCTACCTCAGATTCTCAAACTCGGACTTCTTCGCATTCTGGTATGAATGCGGATAAAACTGCTCAAAGAAGAGACGTTGAAATTCCTCCCAGGTAATGGCAGCAGTATTAGCATTATCCCTCCGGACAATAATCCACCAATGGTAGGCGTTCCCCTTTAGAAAGAAGGTGGCCAATCGAACCCTATCCTCATATGAACACTGTAAGACTTCAAAAACTCACTCCAGATCTGTGAGCCAAGTCTCAACTTTAGCAGGTTTTGAACTATCATAGAACTCTTTTGCTCCAAACTCTTTAACCCTCTTGATGTCAGAACCTTTTGTATTACGTCTCCCTTGTAAGGCTGTAGACACCGTGCGGGTGAACTGAGTAAACATATGTTGTAGATTGAGCTCATTCTCTCCAGCTTGCTCTCCGGCAGGTGGAGATGGTGGAGGTGGAGGTGGAGGTGAAGATGGTGGTGGAGATGGAGGTGGAGGATTTGGCCCCCATCTTGCAATGCGACCATGACCTCTCTTCCTAGCATGCCGAGGATGCATGATTCTAAACAAAAAAAACCATAGAATCGTTAGTGTCAACCATGCAAAAGAAGCACGAAAGTCGAGGGAAATGAACCTAATGCTCTGATACCAAGTTGACAAGACCCGCCCCGGACTCCTCAGAACCCGGGATGAATCCCATCGTAATGCCGACATCTTACCGATGCTCAGCAGAGTCTCCCTTGTAAATTTAACATCCCCCAAACTTCCAACCTATAAAAAAACACAAATTTACAATCCAACTGCTAGCATGCATTAGACAAAACATAGTGTTTACAAACCATGGCCTCCGGCCTCACAATTTAAACCCTAACAGGGCAATAACAGAGCATACCTAACAGAATTTGACATACAAGCAGAAAAGGAAGTTCAACGGAATTACAGGGTAAATAAGCCCTACAAAGGCTCAGAGTACTGAAGCTTGCGATTCAGAGGCACGCAACTCAGCCTTGCTGCTCGATCCAGTCAACTACTGGCTGGGGGGCGCAAAATAGAAAATTGTGAGTGGACAAAATAAAGTTTAGTTCCATTTAAACCAAAGTAATATAACCCCACCAATTTAGAAAACAATGCATAAAACCAATGCATTCAAAATGGTCATAGCTATAATTATTTAAAGTTTGCTGAAAACCAGAGCTAAATCCGAAATCCATACTGAAACTTACAAATCAACCCATCCAAACCTTTGCTTAAAAATCTCAAATTAAACTCTCGACATGCGTGCCCAAAGGCACGACGAGCGAGGAAGTATCCTCACTGAGAAACAAGAACAAATGAATAGATGTATATATATATATATGACACACCTAGTTGTACCGGGGAAACAATCCAACTGGGGATTGTTTGACTAGTCCACATGGAAGAGTCCTCAATTGACCATGTGGCTAGGGAACGAGCCATCCAACTAAGGGACTAACTCTCAACCAGCACGTATGGACGAATCCTCAAGACCCATATGCCTGTAACAGCCCTACGCGCGCAGACTACCTAATTAAGGGTCTACAGCGACACCCCATTAAGGATGCCCCGGGTTCCGACATTTCCTAGTATCTCAAGTTTTTCATATCCGAGTTCCAATCCAGGGGAGGTACACAGGGTAGTGCTTATAGCACTTCAATTGACATTCTAATCTCACCTCTTTCCACATCTCATAACAATCTCCCAAGTACCCCACACTTAATCACAAGACATTACTTTCTCAAATATTATATATAAGTAAATAACTCAAGATACCTCAAATATGTCAAAACCCACTTATATCACAAATACTTAAATTCAACTATAAAATATACGGTGAAATCCAATAAACCGTTAAATTCTTATGCATAAAAATTCCATCATAAAATCATGCTATGTATTTGAAAACAATGTCCACTCACAAGTAGTCCCATGCTGCTTGACCCTGAGAGGGTCCCAACTGCTGTGTAAACAGGGTCGAATTATTTATTTCAGAATACGAGCACGACATTAAAATCAAATGCTTCAAACGAGGACTTTAAATTAAAATCCTAATTTCCTTGGTTTCAGATAAGCACGAGGAATGAGACGTTCCTAAGGTCCAACTAAGGGTTTCGAGAGCTGGAAAAGTCTCGGAAGGCGCTCGATCAATTGGGCAATCAAACTTTCCAAATTAAGTCAACCGGGCCCACGGGACTCACGACCTCAGTTTTACGATTCGGGAGTTCCGAGGAGTTCCACAAGGTCTAAGATGCATGTCCGTTAAGTTTGGTCTGAAACGGACGGTCAGATCGCTCGCGATCGCACGATCGGACGGTTATTGTAAAACGCAAACTTTAAGTCACTGAATCGGAACAACCAGGGCTCCGATTCACGATCCGCGAAATCCTACACGATCCTAGGAATACAAGGAACAACATACATGAATTTGGGTTTGATCTAACGGTCCAAACATATCAAACCTAGAAATCACACAATATGCAAAATCCGTTTGGGGTTCAAACGTTATCCAAATTGAGATCCAAGCACACGTACGCACTCGTGACAGCACAAGGATTATTTTATGATAAAATGTGACCCCACCATATTGCCCAGGCGCCTCTGCACGGCTGGCAGCTCGTGGGTGGCTTGATCAAAAACTGGCAGTTGGAAACCTTCAAAATCAAAATCCAAGATTCCTACCCTAGGTAAAAGGTACCATTTGGAGCCACTTTTGTTCTTGAACCTACCCCAAACGTCGATGGAAGTGGCCGAAATTTTAATTCAAAAACTGGCCAAACTTAGGGTTCAAAATCAAGTTACCTATGCTAGGAATTGTTCAAATCCTACCCAACCATCAGCTAGATCATGGGAAATAGTTGAAAATCCATACCTTAATCGTCGAGATTGGTGGCCGGAGGAGAGAGATCGAGTGGCTGGAAAATTTGTCAAAATCGGCTACTTTCTCTGTGTTTTCCGGATGCGAACAGCGACGGTTGGTGTTGGGGTTGGTCGGGGAAAGTTGCTGGGGTGGTGGTGCATCGATCAGGTTCGATCTCGTGGCCGGTGGTCAACGATGGCGGCTAGAAGGTGACGAATGAGAGGAAAAATCGCGAAGGGGGAGGGGGAATCGCATGGATAGAGAGAGAGAGAGAGAGAGAGAGAGAGAGAGAGAGAGAGAGAGAGAGAGAGAGAGAGAATGAGGGTTTTCTGTTTTTATTCAAAATTAAATTTTGAATTAATTACGATTGTGCCACTAAGAGTTTTTAGATCGTATATCTCTCGTTACAACTCCGATTCAAGCCTATCATATGTCTACGGACTCATCTCAATACGACCTTCCTAAAAATGGCACTCCCTGCCCCAAAATCTTTCCGGATTAAAAATGACCAAATTACCCCTACTCCGAGGGCAAAATTGTCATTTCATGTTTAATTAAATTAAAATTAATTAGTGAATAATCTTATTTCGGGTCGGGATGTTACAACGTAGCCTCCCAAGTTTGGAGACAACCATTCACTCAATCTCTCTCAATCTCTTTCACAAGGTAGATTCTTCAATCTCTCAAACTTTTTATATACGTGCTGCTCTCTTTTTTTCTTTTTCTTTCTACTGGTTGTCCATGGTTTCTACTGGTTTTATATACGTCCAGATTTTTTCTATTGGTTGTGTCACATCCCGAATCGGCTCCGCCGTAGCACGATATTGTCCGCTTAAGGCCCCCCCTCTCTGGCCCTCACGGTTTTGTTTCTGGGAGCTCACGACCAACTTCTCAGTGGGTCACCCATCCTGGGATTGCTCTGGCCCCCAACTCGCTTAACTTCGGAGTTCCTACGACTCCGAAGCCAGTGAGCTCCCAAAAGGCCTCGTGCTAGATGGATGCGGGTGTGTACATATAAGGCACATCAACCCCCTCTCCGTTGGTCGATGTGGGATCTTACAATCCACCCCCCTTAGGGGCCCGACGTCCTCGTCGGCACACTCGCACCACACGGCAAAGTGGCTCTGATACCAAATTGTCACATCCCGGATCGGCTCCGCCGTAGCACGATATTGTCCGCTTTGGGCCTCCCCTCTCTGGCCCTCACGGTTTTGTTTCTGGGAGCTCACGACCAACTTCTCAGTGGGTCACCCATCCTGGGATTGCTCTGGCCCCCAACTCGCTTAACTTCGGAGTTCCTACGACTCCGAAGCCAGTGAGCTCCCAAAAGGCCTCGTGCTAGATGGATGCGGGTGTGTACATATAAGGCACATCAACCCCCTCTCCGTTGGTCGATGTGGGATCTTATAGGTTGTCCATGGTTTCTTCAAGCATGAAGGTGTCCATGCCAGGAAGTTTTTGTGTGGACACCATTGAAGACCCATAGTTGGTACTTTTATTAGCCACCATTGAAGACCCATATGATATGCTACTTTTATTTTCTTGAGAGTTTATCGCGATGGGTCTCATAGCTGGTGGTTTTATTCTAGGTGCAGTCCACAATGCATATCTCCTCATTGTGGTTGAGTTGTGATGGTTCCACAATGCATATCTCCTCTAACTTGATAATAAACTTGATATCATCACCCAACGACAAGCTCCATTTTTCTTTTCATTCCCTTAATGACAAACTAATTTTGCTGCAAACTTTTATTTCTTTGACTTCCATTAATCTTAGGCACTATATGCATGTTTTTAGTAAAAACATTATTTGCTATAACATGTTCATCTCCCAATACATACATATTTATATAAGGACATGAACATATGGTGAAGAACAATAATGTGGCTAGTGGATCACGAGTTCCGGCTATATGGAATAATCAGAATACAACTATATTTTGTGACCTGTGTATCAAGGAGGTGGAGGCAGGTAATCGTCCTAGTACTCACTTTAAGAAAGAAGGATGGGAAAATGTGAGGATTAGCTTGAGTAAAGAGACAGGAGCCGAGTATGATAAATCACAATTGAAAAATAAGTGGGATGCACTTAAGGAACAATGGAAAATATGGAAAGAACTAATTGGAAAAGAAACTGGTCGTGGGTGGAATTCCAAACTATATAAGGAGGCACGCTCAACATGATATTCATTTTGACAAAGTGAATGACAACCCGAATGCAATGGAGATGGAGGGTGATGCACAAGAAGAATATCATATTACTCAAGGGCTTGGAGCACAAGAACTAGAAACATTATGGAACAAGATTGCTGCAAGTTTAATGCATGCATCTTCTTAGACAGTTTCTTTTTTTCCATTTATTTAAGCCTAGTTTCAATGTTTTTTTTTATTGCTACAATTCAAACCTTATTAGGACAAAGGATTTGTCAAAAAAAATATTTATTACTTATTCAATATGAAGGATGATGTATGAACCTACTACCGTGGTGATCTCTTTATTTTTGTTGGAATTTATTCAATACATAATTATCTTGGTTGGAATTTATTCAATTTGAAATATTTTTTCTTTAAACAAAGATTAATATAATTTTTAGGGAGAAAAGTATAAAAGCACTTTACAGTTTTATTTTTTACCAAACAGATTGGTAAAAAGCACTTTCAGCATCATGTCCATTTTAGTCATTATAAATAGTTACAGCACTTTTACGGTAAAATTTACCAAACGCTCTGACACTGCTTTTTATACTCACTGCACTTTTAAAATTACAGTTTACCAAACGTTTAATTGCTTTACTTTACAGCTGATTCTTTTTAAAGCACAACAGAAGCAGTTTTTTTTTAAAACGACAGCAATCCCAAACTAGGCCTAAAAGTTGTAAACTAAAAAGAATATATCATTGCACGCAATATCAGTGGTTTTTTTTTTTCTCATGACAAAGCAATACAATGCTTTAAATAGAAGACAATTGAAACCATAAAGAAGTATACCCTAACAATTTTAAATAGATCTATCACAAACCAAACTGACTGTAGCTTCTCTCACACAATCCAAATAGGATGCATGTTTAATGCGAGGTCTGACTCGCTTCCGATATTTTGAGACTGGTTTCTGCAGAAGAATTTTGTGTTTCATCTATCCCCTTGATTAATTTAGTTGAAGTTGATGCCCTTGAGGTCACGTCTGTGGAAGTAGAAGAATCAGCTTTGGTACATTCGCCACGAGCCATGGCTACATTAAGCTGATGATCATCCACAGTAGGCGGATTAATCTGCTCAAAGGTTTTCTCACCAACAAGAACACTCACAACGTCTGCCATTCTTGGCCTTAGAGTAGGAGATATATTCGTGCACATCACGGCCAAGGTTAAGATGGTGATGGCTTGTTTTGCATCATAAATGCCAGACAAATTTTTATCCACCAAGTCCACAAGGCTTCCATTTTTATTTGCAACATAAGCCTGCAGTGAAATGATGAGGGTTTAGAATTCGAAGTGTGCATGTTCACTTTACAGTAGGAGAAATTACAAAACACCGTACGTCGTCCTGTCAGTTTTACTTACCACGTCCAAGAGATACTCACTCTCATGGTTAAATTTGTATCCTGCATTTTTCTTTCCACTGACAATTTCGAGTATAACCACCCCAAAACTGTAAACATCAACTTTGCTTGTTACAAATCCTTGAACTACATACTCAGGTGCCATATGTCCACTGCGTCAACAACAATAAAGCATAAATTCAAATTATATTTGCATAATGCACCCGTCATAGTATAAGTTGAATTTCATGGTATTACTTTATACAGAGTTTCAGAAAAGCGAAAGGTATTTGTGTTTTGTACACTTACTTTGGTGCTTCCACTTTGATGATCATAAGTTGTTCTTCCTCGGTATACAGGCTTGCCATTCCAAACTCTGAGATCTTAGCATTAAGATCTCCATCAAGGAGGATATTTTCAGGTTTAATATCCCTATGAACCATCTTGAGTCTAGGGTGCTCATGAAGATGATCTAAACCCCTCGCTATTCCCAGGCAAATGTTAAATCTATTTTCCCAATTAAACTTCAATATGGACTTCGAGCCTGCAAGTCACATGAATGATGACCACTTTAGCATTCTATGCATATATTCCTCGAGTTTAGTCTAAAAACGACTTTGTTTTTGTCATAAGCACAGAAAACACAGAAAACGACTATGCATGTATCAGCACAGGAAACACAAGTCACTACAACAGAAAAACCCTTTCATGACACCTGATTTGCATCATGGAAGGCATTTAACGACGCAGGGTAAGTGTTGTAATATGCGTTGTCGTCGAATGGGAGGGTCATGGGAAGTTTTCTCAAAAGACGACATCTGGTATGCATCACCTAATAGTATTTCAATGGTTTTTCAATGACGAGTGAACCGGATCTTATTTTTTAATATAAAAGCAATGCACGGTATGAAGAGGAAAATGTTGGCTAAGCTAAAATGAAAGTAAGTATCTCTATTTGTACACAAAAGGAGGAAGTATACTGCTCCTATAATATAGAATAAAACAATTTGATGTTGTGCTTGAAAAATTAGAAAAGGGAGGAGAAAAGATGAATTACCAAAAAAAGCATCTGCAATGGACAGGTTTGGCATATATTCATAGATGAGCAAATGCAACCCTTCTCCAAAATAAGCATCCAACAATTGAACAAGGTTCTCATGCCTCAATGACTTTAAGGCATAGAATTCATTTAATAATTCCTCAACTTTTTCTTTTGAGTGAGTAGAAAGTCTTTTAACAGCTACAGTAGTTTGACCACCTTCCAGTTCAGCCTGCATCAACACAATAGACTAATGTTATATATCTGAACACATTTGCAACATTCAAAAGATACCCCACCCTAATATCAAATTTCTACCCCAAATTAAGTTCACAATGTAAAAGTATACCTTATAAACCCTTCCAAAATGCCCTCTACCGATCTCCATTTTGCTGCTAAAATTTCGAGTTGCACCTATTAATTCTTGAAGCGTAACATGTTTATCTTGGCCTATCTGTATTTCTGTTCCGGGAAAAATCAAAGATGACATGTTAACTAGGAAATAAGAATTCTTGAAAAAGGGCATGGTGCAGTGTAGTTGTAGCTTCACTCACCTCTCAACTCTCTTTTCCCCAGCCAGCCAATTTTCCACATGAAAGTTAATAGAAGCAATAGAACAACTACACTTGAAGGTAGAGTAATAGTCAATGCTTTCTTCAATTTTCGCCACAATGCAGAGCGTTGGGGAACTTCGAAGTGATATTTCATCATCGGAGGGGATAACAGCAAGAGAAAAGTCAAACTTCTTTAAAAGACGTGTCAAATTAATTCAGTATATATTCAACCTTTTTGGTAAATTAATGGGGCACACACATGATGACCATATAAGCCAAGGGGTTCAAATGTAGCTTGGAACCAACCAAAAGAAACTAAAGTCATAGCCTCTTGAATCACCTGGAGTTATGGAAATAGCAGAAATGAGAGGTCCATTCAAAGTAGGCGGGTCGTCTGCACATCCCTTGCCAGCCCAGTAGAAGGAAATCTCCAATACACTATCACTAACATCAGCTATGAAATATCTGGTTTGAGGTCCACCTGGACCCTTTGCCTCTTTCGCGATGTCGAAATTCATTAGCACTCTATTATCCTACAACAAACGCTTCTTTTAACACCGGCAGACAGTAAATATGTACAGGAACAAAACTAGCTGGACCCATTCTTTGTAATGGTACACAAGATTTCAGTTGATGGTACAAATAGCAGTACTCAATTTAGTGACAAAAAATAGGATTAATTGAATGACATCAGCTCTCACCTGGATATAAACATCAAATGCCCGTCTTTTTAGTATACTATACGATTCCTTCTCCCTGAATACTATTTCAGCAAAGTGAAGGGTCACATTATATTTGCCTTTGTGTAAGCAAGCATAATAGCTTAGGAAGACAGGGGCAATCCGAGCATTTGAATATAAGTCTGACTCAGGAACATGAATTCCACATGACTGGGTCTGTATGGAATTACTAGAATTGGACTCCGGTGATAAGTACTGTCCAGAAAGGCTATAACCCCAGGTTTTGGATGGACTAATATAATAGAGTGAAGTTGAGTTATCTGCTTCATAATACTTGTCACCAACAGTTAATCCCTCACCACCACAATTTATAAACAAGGAACGAGCTGCAAATGTTTGTCAGAAAGGGATAGATTAGATAAAATAAAGTGCAAAATAGGTACTGGAATATACTCATTACATTGTGACTACCAGTTTTCTTGTATAGATTGATAAAGTTCAGATTATACTCATACTCTCTTATCATGCTTATGTAACGGTGCTGTTTTTTCTTTTATTTATTTACAGTTTTACATATTCTATTACCAATTTTCAATCAGGAATCCGTTAGGTAAAGTTATGTGTGATTGTATACATGTCTGAAGAACACCAAACTCACATTTAGATTTTCGTCCAGGACAATGCGTATGCATGCGTTTCTTTGGATCCCTGAATAAACCACCGAATTTGTAAGAAACGGCCCTTGGCTTTTCTTATACTAGAACAGATAAAAATATTAACATACACAAATAGTTGATCTGGATAGGTTGAACTTGAACTGCTGCAGCAGGCAAACAAGTTCCTGAAATGTATGGAAAACGATCTCATCATAATTCCACATGCAACTAGATTGGTAACAATAGAAAAAGAAAATTAATGCCAAATCTTACAGATGATCTCGCTTATTGTCTGGCACTACGAAGCTAACTTCGGAAAAGTTATTGTACGACAGATCCCTGAAAAGACATATGGTCAAATTTCATAGCTAATGGAAAAGTTATTGCAGGTTCAAAAAGCAACGATCCTAATTCCAAAGGTGTTGAAGGAAATTATGAGATACTAAGCTTTCGGACAATCATTGTTTAAGAAATAAAGATCAATTATCAAGATACCAAGCTTTTGGACTTACTTGAAGATAAAAATAGCTGTACATAGTTTAAGAATTTGAATATAGAAGCTTACAATCTAGTCTTGACTTCACCAACCCAATCAGGGATTGTGTCATTAAGTTCATTTTTTGCCAAGGACCTGAGGAGAGAGAAAGTTAATAATAGAATACTAACATCAACAAGAGTTCGGTTGTCTTTTGTGTAACATAAACACACGAATTTCATTCACTTACAAGTAAGTTAAATTTAAACCTTTCATGGATTGTGGGATTCGTCCGGTTAAATTGTTAAAGCTCAAATCCCTGTTAAGAATACATAGAGGCATTAACAACTTGGGAACTTAGTTAACTAGTCTGTGAGATGAATTGTATCAAAGTACATTCAAAAGCAGGAATTGAAACAAATCAGTCAAAAGCATAAACATAAACCATTACTCTAGGGACTTGTGAAGGTGTTGTGTGTGTGTGTGTGTGTGTGTGTGTGTGTGTGTGTGTGAGAGAGAGAGAGAGAGAGAGAGAGAGAGAGAGAGAGAGAGAGACTCACAAGTATTTTAAATTTGACATTTTACCAATGTATTCAGGGATTTCACCGGTGATGGAACAGTTCCTTAATATCCTATTGAAACCATGAGAAGAGGTGAGTGAGTGAGTGAGTGGATAAATCATGAACATGAGATGTTTACATCTAGTGATGCTGAATGCATAAGAAATTATGCAACTTAAAGAAATGTTGGGGTTTGTCCCAGCACAAAGACTCTTGCAGAGCATAATAAAGCTTGTTAAAAGTTTAAATCTGGCCAGTGAACATGAATTAATTCAACTCTTTGCCCTGTACATTTTTTTGTATTAAACCTCTTAAAAAATCAATAGATGTGTGCGACATGCAATAAAAACCATTTACAGAGTGTCTATATTGCTCAGGTTTGCAAATCGTGGGAACTGGAAACCAGAGTTTGCTACGTCACTGATCGTTCTGCAAAATGGACACAAAAAATTCATCACGAAAACATAGCTGCTGATTTTTCTTTTTTCTGAAAAAGTGGGTTAATGAAACAGAAGGGGACGGTGTACTTACAAATACTCAAGACGGGAGTAATTAAAAAGTTCTGCAGGTAGACTCCCTTCAAAATTGTTTCCCAAAATTGACCTGTGAGCAGTGCACAGTGCAAAGTAATATTAAATTCAGATGTACATATCAACTTTGACAATTCATTTTGTTTTAACTGTCAATGTCTCTATGAGATAACAAGCTACAGACAATTCATTTTGTAGTAGGCATGATCAGCACCTCAGATTTGAGAAGCTTAATTTGTAGAATAGCTCTTGGAACTATGTTCCCAAAGATTTACATGATACAAATTGCATGCAGTAACGTAAAGGAAAACTTACAGTGAAAATAGTTGGGTGCATTTTCGGATGAAGTCAGCTGGAAAGGGACCAGACATATAGTTGCCAGATATTGAACTGCATTGGCCAGTTAGGCTCTCTCAAAAATTAATAAATTCACCTTACTGTAGATTGCAGGCATCAAGAACATTAAATAAAGAAAAATCCTGCTACAGTCACCAAATTTTTTTCCTCAAATGACATGGCCGTGTTTCATTTATTCAAATCTGGGTCCACTATTGACCCATTTATTTCCAACAAAATACTAAAGATGTGCATCAAGATATCATTTGGTAAGCAAATTTGATGACTTTGACATTATTAAATGAGAAAACACTTACAATACGCTCATCTGAGTAAGATTGGCATAATCCGGGAATTCCCCAGTAAGATCATTGGATCCCGCCCAGCTTCCACAACATGAGAACAAAAGAATGTAATCCCAGTAGAGATTTAAGTACCAAAATTTTCTCCTTCTTTTCTCATGATATATATATATATGTAACTTTGTTTGAAAGAAGCTTACAAGTTTTGGAGATTGCTCAAATTACTAAATGAGGGTGGAAGATGACCAGAGAGTCGATTCTTATCCAAAAATCTCAAAGCAGAAAAAAAAAGGAAGACGAATTCAGATATTTGTTTTCAGTAGAAAGCTTTAGCCTTTAGAATATATGTACATAATTTGTCTCTCTGTATGTGTGTGTGTGAGATGGAGAGAGGGAGAGAGAGAAAGAGAGCGTGTTCATAAAGTGCAACAAGGGTGAGCAAAGAACTTACAATGTTTGAAGGGCTGTGATGTTTCCTAATTGGTAGGGAATTGGACCTGACAAGTCATTATAATACAGAGTCCTGCAAAACTCAACAGATTATATAAAGAAGAATTTGAAATACAAAGGAACCAACTGATCATATCAGGTCAAAGAAAGTCGAAGAATTAAGTGCAATGGTGAAAACAAAAAGTTGCAGAAAGTTTCCATACAATTTTTTCAGAGAACTCAGTGCACCTAGAGATGATGGTATCCGTCCGCTGAGGAAGTTGTATTCCAGAGAGCTTTTTGGCCAGAAAATAATGGAGCTAAGTTATTAGATGTTACCTTGTTAAAGCTCGGAGAGAGGGGTAGAAACAGATTAAACTTAAAGTCGAGTTAAGCCGAGTTGTAAGAAACACTGAAATTAGATATAGATATATACAAATTACAATATAGAATTCAAGATTAGATAGAAAGTCAGCCCATGTAACTTGTAAGTTTATTGAACCGATGTATGGAACCATATTTAAATTCATTGAAGTTAATTGAATCGATGTATTTAAATCTTAAATTCTTTTCTCTTTTTTTTTGGTAAATAAACCTTAAATTCTTTCAATATTGAATATATACTGAAAGCCAAAAAAAAAAAAGAAGACAGAAACCAATATTGGATATATACTTACAGATAAGTAAGATTGCGCAAGGATTTTATGCGCTCTGATATGCCTTCGTTCAGTTGATTCATTGAAAGGTCTCTGAATATATGAAAACTCAATTACTGTGTATTCATATAAATCTAAAAAATATGTATATGTTTTGAGGCAAGGTCTGGCCCTCAAATGAATCCTTAAGTCCTTATCTATATTTATGTATATACACTTACAATTCTCTGAGGGATGACAAATTCCACAAGGTATCAGGTATGGAACCGGTAAGCTTATTGCTGGATAAATCACTGTTTAAGTGAGGCATCATATAATCAATCATTTAGCATATAAGTATACAGAATCAACTAATAAATAAGAAATTAATATCGTATATATTTAGTATAGCTTGGTTTCCCTTTTTCATGACAATTAATATAGAAGGGAAAGACTTTAAAAAAAAAAGAAAGATGTAAAATATCTAAGCTCCACTTGATTAAGTCCGGCACCAAAAGCACTGGCAAAGACAAGTTCTTAATCTTAAAATAATAATAATAATAAAAAAAATCTCTGAACTCTTTGTTTTATTTATTTTTTATTTTAACTGTTGGAATAACGATAGGATATAATTACAGCGTCTCCAAATACGTAAGGTTCTCCACTTCTTTAGGTATAAAACCAGTTAAAGCGGCGCCAGTAAAAGAACTGCAACACAAATCATTCGAGAAAAATTATTGTTAGAATTAAAAGTTAGACATTTGACATCATGACAACAATTCCGAGCAGTGCGCATCGTGAGCAGTGCGAACGAGTGCTCTCTATATATTATTTTATATTAATTTTATTGTGACTTACAACTGTTTGACATGGCAATATCTGTTTTTGTCATTTCCACAGTCCTCGGTACACTTGATCTTCAAACTGTTAGTATCCGAGTCTGGATAATGGCAACTTGAGCTATTCAAGTATAATGACCTGCTATACTGTAACGCATCTACCATCAAATTGAGGACGTCCACTGCGAGAGAGGGAGAGAGAGAGAGAGAGAGTTATTGAATGTTAATATCTCAAACTCGAGCTGTAGTATCAAGGATTGTGAAATAAAGCAAAACTAAAATGAGTCCACGTGCATGTATTATCAGCAAAACAAGAGCCCATCTGATAACGTTTTCACAATATACTTTCAAAAAATGTAAACAAGGAACAAATTTACATTTTCAAGATCCGAGAATGCATCTAGTAACTGTTGAATTATAAATTCCTGCTAGTTAAAGTTTTATTTTAGAGATGTAATATTTTGGTTGGATGAATCTTATATGACTCAGATTTAAGACAAGTGTCCAGCTTACATTGCTGGATCAATTGTAAGGCTGAGATCACATTCTCAGCATTGTAAAAAGGAATGTTTCCGTTAGAAATGAATGCATTGTGCACTGCCATGTCTTGTGCATAGCAATGAACTTTTGAGCATTACTGAGTTGCCATTCTTTCTCTGCATTTTTCTGTTTTTCTTCGATTCATCTGTTTTGTGTGAGCTGATGCATTAATTGTGTGTGCAATTTCTGATTGAAATCTCAACAGTAACTTAATTAGAAAATATATTTAGAAAACAAAAATAGTGGAAATGTGTTTGGTATTTCAATATATGAGAACAGCATAAACAACAATGAATATGTCACACCTTTCCATTTTTTGTTGACTTTGGGCTGAATAATCAAGCATATATATTTTTCCGTTCTTAAGTAGCTCTCTATGAAATATAAAATCATAACAAAATATTATTAATTCAAAATGAGAGAAATGTGAATAAAAAGAGAGACGGATGAGAAACAAAACAGTCGTATACCTTCATTAGGATCCAACAAAGTAGTTGTATCGGAAGATCCATGCCTAAAACCAAACTGCCAAAGGAGGAAACTCAGGAGCATATACTCAACAAGAAGTCTTGGACGGGTTTCAATTTCAACCATTTTGCTTTGCTTTCAGATTCTGGTTTACTTTGGCAATATGCACACTAAGCCCTCTTCCCCTTTTTATAATGCAACAGGTTGTACCATCTTTCTTTTTTCTTATAAATAATTTAACAGAAAAATACTGATCTAATAAATCAAATCATTAATTAAGTGGGAGCCGCACAATGAATATAAACACCTTGCACACTGATTTTTGTTGTGTATGATTTGCATGAAATAATTGAACGCATGAACGTGGTCCTCAGATTTGTGGTGACAAATTATTGAGGGGGGACCATGCATTTCTCACATGTCAGAGTAGTCGACTCTTTGTAAAAGCCTTTTTAAAGAAATATGAGGGTTTTAGTTGTTGAAGAATCCTTTATAATATATATATATATATATGGTGATGGGTTTTAGTTGTAAATTTGCTTTCAATATAGATGGTCCAATTTGTTTCATAATATTTTCGTTGAAGACTTTCTTTTAGGAGGCCTCATATGTGTGTGTGTGATGGAGAGAGAGAGAGAGAGAGAGAGAGAGAGAGAGAGAGATAGAGAGAGCGTGTTCATAAGGTGCAACAGAGGTGAGCAAAGAACTTACAATATTTGAAGGGCTGTGATGTTTCCTAATTAACGGGAAATTGGCACCACTAACCGACAACTCTCTGTGGTCAGTAGAAACCTCATCACTGGCGAAAATTCATAAGTAACGGTTTACTAGCCTAGATTGTTTCTTAACCGATATTAAGGCTTGTCAGTAAAAATGTGCAGCGGGAGAAACTATAGCCAAATATTACAAAGGTCTGCCTACATAAGTAGAGTTCCAAAACTTTAGTTGCCCAACCTAAGCCCTTCTTTCGTGTCTTTAAATTATCAGGACATTCATCTTCAACTAATCCCTTAAAGTTTTCCTGCATTAATTTCAGCCGAACAAAAAACAAAGATATATATTCAGTTCATCATTCTCCATCAAATTCTATGGTCATCATAGAATAACCAGCCCAATAAAATCTACAATGATGAATTGTACAATTAGTCTTCTGGACCTCTACATTTCAGTTTTTCATATACTTGAACAAATAAAAGGACATAAAGAACAATGAACAAGAAAAAAGAATAAACATTCAAGTGCATCATAAACTTACATATTGTGCTTTGCTTCGAGCATAAGACTTTGTGCCAGATGTGTGATTCAACATTTGTTTACTCCAATTTTCAGCATTTCTTTTAGCTTGTTCCTGTTATTCGCAAAAACAAAACATACTTGATCATTGCACAGATTATATATATATATTGACTGTTGTGTAATAATACGTACTGCAGTCTCATCTTTTTCCCAATGTTCAACCAACACCCGCAAATGGTCTAGGCCTACACGAGAATCCCCACATTGCCACTGTCTTTTACTCCCTTTGAAAGGTTTATAATAAGCTTTCTTCAAATTACTCTTGAAACTTCTCCACAATTTTTCATTATTCTTCATTTATACATCCTTGAAGACATGAATCAAAGGCTACTATTCAGGACGAAATTCAATGATGCATATCCCTTGACCCCGATCCTGCTTCTCCTCATTGCCTACATGAAAAATTAATTTTAACTGCCCAATACAACAAGAAAAGAATTAAAAAAAAATGTAAGGTAATAAGTTTCTAATATATCCCATACAATATATTTATATAATGATTAAAACATACCGGTTTATCAAAAGAAAAAGAAAAAACCAACATACAAGTACCACTTGCAGAACCATCTCCCTCTAGACCATCCCCCAAGTCAACATTGAGCCCTTCTTGTGAACTATCTCTAGAACTACTCATCTAAAGTGGTAACAAATTAATCAGACATCATTGGTAAAAAAAAAAAACCTATTACTCAGCATTTCAATACAAAACAATCTATTGTCTCTCAATTGGATGACCCTCAACACCATCTACTTCAACTCACAAGCAAAACCAAATTAAAATAACAAAAATGTGAGACTAAAGAATGTATTAAACAAGAAATTGTACATTCATTGAACTGAAGAAAAGAATAAATAACACCAAACAAGTAGACCACGTTATAACAAACAAATAAAGTATGCATATTAACCGAAATATATCAACTCACACATATATAAAAGCAAAATTCTCTCAGTACTTTTTTTCTAATAGAAACAATTTTATTAAGAACCAAAAAAGAAACACAAGAAAGAGGACAAAAATCCCCCACGGCAAACCACCAGACCCACAACCCAAACAAAACAAAACAGAAGACAAAGCCCCCAAAAACAAACAAACAATGTAACATCTCGACCCAAATTTATGTATTTGTGTAATTTAATTAATTTAATAAAATATGAAATTTTAATTTTGCCCTTGGAGATATAGGTATTTTGGTCACTTTTTAATATGGAAGGATTTTGGGGAAACTGAGTGGTACCTTTGCGTAGAGCTCGTCGATACAAGTTCGTAGACATGCGGCACGCCCAATTCCGATTTGTAACGAAGGAGGAAAAGTCTGAAAACGAAAAGGACGTATATAGAATTTTAAAATTTTTATTGTAGCAAACAGTACCGCTACGGTACTGTGCTACAGTAACCGGGCAGTTTCAATATTTTTTTCTTCCTTCTTCCTCGTCCCCTCTCCTCTCTGTGCGCGCGAACCCCCCCTCCCCTCTCTTTCGGCACTGTTCATTCGTACGGTTTTTGACCAGCCGCCGCTGCGTCCGGCCACCTCCGGCGACAAGACCGGTCTCGTTAGAACCGTCGTCTCGTGCTCTCTTCGTTCAGTCCCTTCCCCGACGACAGCAGCTACCGTAGCTGCCGGAATCTGCAAAAATCCGGCAGATTTTCACCCACATTACTGAAGCTCGTTTCGGACGTTTCCGGCGACCAATTTTTACGATCTTGTTATGTTTTTCTAACCTCTCGACGTGATTTAGCTGCTGGTTGTGTTAGTTTTAAGAAATTTCTGCGTTCAATTGGTTAAATAAGCGATAGAAAATCTGCCAGTTTTCGGCCTCCGATTCCGGCCACTTTCGTCGACTTTTTGGGGTATGTCCAAGAACAAAAGTGGTTCCAAATTAGGTTTTACACCTAGGGTAGGAGTCTTGAGCCATGATTCTGAGATTTTCCGGCGAAGCATTATCGCTTTGGGCACCCACGCGCTGCCGGCGCGTGGGCGCTGTAGCAGAGGGGCATTCTGTCCTAAAATGATCTCCTGGCTCTCACGAGTGCGTAGGTACTTTCGGATTCCAATTTGGATAACGTTTGAACTCCGAACGAATATCGTATATTGTGCGATTTTCAAGTTTGATACGTTAGAACCATTGGATCGCTTCCAATTTAATATATGTTGATCTAGACAGTCCTAGGATCGTGTAGGATTTCGTGGATCGTGAATCGGAGCCCCAGATGTTCCGATTCAATAAGTTAAAGTTTGCGTTTTACGATAACCGTTCGATCGTGCGATCGCGAGCGATCCGACCATCCGATCTGAACCAAACTTGCGGGACGTATTTTCTAAACCTTGTGGAACACATAGGAACAGTTGGATCGTAAAACGGAGGTCGTGGGCCCTATGGGCCCTATTGACCAAATTTGGAAGATTTGACCCTTGGTTGACCATGAGTCTTCCGAGGTAGTTTCACCCTTCGTGAAGTGCTAGCACAACTGAGTGAACAAGTCTTGACCGTTATTGGAGTTATTTTTTATTATATTGGGAGTATGAGCTTGTTTATAATACCTTATTAAATTCTTAGATATTATTGCGATAATTGAAATATTGGAATAGATGAGTATGGGATACTTGAATTATTGGTTGTGAAAGTAAGTCATGAAATTCGACTATGATTATTAGGAAGTGAGTGGGCATTGCTTTCAAATAAATGGCATGGTTTTGTGATGGTAATATTATGCATATGAATTTAATGGTTTATCGGAATTCATTTTATATTTAATAGTTGAATTTATTATTTTAGTAAAGTATTTGTGATATATGTGGGTGTTGACATATTTGAGTATCTAGAGTTATATATATACAATACTTGAGAAAGTGCTATATTTGTTGACTATGTGTGGGTACTTGGGATGTTGATGTGAGACTAGAATGTTAGCTCGAGTGCTATTAGCACTACCCTAGGTACCAACCCGACTACAGATTATATGCGTGAGAGTTTATTGTCTATACTATGAATAGGTATTTTGGGAAATGGAATTAAGGAAGGGAATATTATTTTTTTTATATAATATTTATATAAGGGTTACGAACTCCACCATCATATGTATCTCCCCTTGGATAATGATACTTGGAAATAGTGGAAATGGTACTTGGAAACAATGGAAATGGATACTGGAATACATGGAAATTGTGGATATGGTTTGGACATGACGGAACCCAGGGCATCCTTAACGGGGTGTAAGACTGGTTACAGGCGTACGGGTCTTGAGGATTCGTCTGTACGTGCTGGCTGAGAGTTAGTCCCTAGTTGGACGGCTCGTTCCCTAGCCACATGGTCAATTTGAGGATTTTTTATGTGGACTAGTCAAACGATCTCCGGTTGGATTGTTTTCCCCAGTACATGATGTGCATCATCATATGTACCTCCCCTTTGGATACTGATACTTGGACACAGTGGATATGGATACGTGGATATGACGGGACTCGGGGCATCCTTAACAGGGTGTTGCTGTAGACCCTTAATTGGGTAGTTTGTGCGTAGGGCTGTTTCAGTCGTACGAGTCTTGAGGTTTTCGATTGTACGTGCTGGCTGAGAGTTAGTCCCCCGGTTGGACGGCTCGTTCCCTAGCCACATGGGTGTTGAGGATTTCCTCCATGTGGTCTAGTTAAACGATTCCCAGATTGGATTGTTGTCCCCTGGTACATGATTATGGTGAGAGGTGGGTGTTATTATATATCTATCTATCTATATCTATATATAGGTAGAGATTCTTGATTTGTGCTTCATAAGCACCCTGTATGGGTATGAATGTTTAAGCCCTGGATTGGGAAGTGTTGTTTGGCAACATACGCCTTGGATAGGGTATGATTGCGCGGAAAGAACTGATGAAGGGAAAGGAACTCATAAAGTGTTCAGGAGTTGCCTTGGCGAATTTAATGTGGTAAGGAAATCTAAATTTATTTGTTGGTTTTATTTTTGAATAATTGTATATTATCGGTAGTTGTGACCATTGAGGAAAGAACTACGTGTGGCTTGATCCCTTACCCAAGGGTACGTAGGTAGTCTGGGGTCCCACCTAGGTGCAGCCGCGAAATATACTATGTTCAAAAGGTTTAATTGATTCTGAGTATGTGATTGGACTTTGATGTGGTTATTGGATTTGAATCCGGTTTAATGATTTTGGGGGTATTCGTATAGTTATTTGAGATCATTAATTGTTTGGTTTATGTATTGTTTGACTTAAGAGCATTGCTGGTTATGTTTCGAATTAATTGAAGGCCGGAGGCCTATTATGCAATTGCATGTTGTTAACTTGTGCATGCTGCCAATTGGTGTTTTAAAATGTGCTTTTAACAAGTTGAAAAATTTGGGGAAAAGTCAAATTTTCAGGGGAGACTCTGCGAAATTGTCGGTAGAAAGTCTTGTGCCCTTTTTCCTTAATTTGGAAAAGAGGCTAAATTTTTAGCATGTGTGCCCGGCATCGGTGTGATGTCGGAATTTCCACAGAATTCGTCTCGAGTTTCGAGGAATTCGGGGCGGGTCTTGTCAAACAAGCCCCAGACTTCATCAACAAATAATAAAAAATTGAAACAAGAGCTTTAAAAAATCAAAGGATATAATCAGCCTTTCATCTATACAACTGGTAGATCATCCATGTCTGCATCTTAAAATTTGTATTCTAATTTATAACTAATCAGAAGGATTCGTGGGTCATTGCCTATACTCAAATACTTGAAAAAAATAAAAGAAATGGGAACAGAAATCTCACAAGAATAGGGAATCAACCCCAACTGAAAAGAGCAAAGAAAACCCCCAAATTGAATCTCTCTGTCAATCTGAACCAACTGATATGAAAATCATTGCCACGTGATTCCTCTAACTCCAATAGCTCTAAGGAAGAAAACAATTTCTTCTTCAATTAAAAAAAAAGAGAGAGGAAGGGAAGGGAGAGTAAGTGACAAAGAGCAACACCCAAAAATGAAAGAAAAAACCAAGAGAGAAGATATGATCTTTCTTGGTCAATGAGAGAGATAGTCGATTTGAAGGAAGTAAAGAGAAAGTTTAAGTAAAAAAATTATATTAAAGTCTAGTACTGGCAAACCAACTCGTCAGTGACAACATTTGGCTTCCTGATGTCTACAAATTTGGGCGCTTAATATTTTGGCTTCCGGCCCTTTAAGGGGCTGGCGCTGTTTTGAAATGTTTCTTTGGTTTAATGTAGATTTTTCAAATATAACAATCCATTATTTGGTTTGGCGACTGTGGATAGAGAAGGGTACGAAAGTTTGCAGTCCAAAAGAAAATAAAAATAAAAACAAAATAAATTTTATGTTAATTTTGATGTCTTTTATTTTAAGTCATTAGATTATTTTAAGGGTCAAGATGAAGTGAAATGCGGATAAATACGTGTTACTCTAAATGCAGAGACTCATGATCTAAATGGAGTATTCAGAACTCAGCAAGTAGTGGCACTAATACGATGCCTACTATACTTGACAGGCTTGTACGAGATTGAGAACTCAGTAAGGTAGCGGCTGATCTATTTAGGCTTGATTTCAACCTTTTGAGTTAATTCGCTTCCGGCTTCTCAAAGGTGTTCATACAAATTGCAACTTCAATATATAAAATTCCAGCAAAATAAATCATGATAAAAGGCCAAGCTGCTATAGCAAAATAAATCAATATATAAGAGAGTCTTATGATGATGTTTGGCATAACACATCATATACATGTCTTCATCTCCTCAAAATAACTAAGTAAAGAACTGCACCGGATCCTCTAATTTCACTGCACATTGTCTAAAAAGCAAAATAAAAATAAATAATCACTAAATAAGTACATTAAAACAAATAAACAAGGTAATAATAGGTCCTCAATATCACCTAATTCACAAATCAAACATAGAAGCAGATGGAGAACTTACAAAAATTAAAAGTTTCAATCAAGAGAGGTTATGTCTGATTCTATTATTAGAGTTGATCCCACCTCTACATGAAAGGAAAAAGTTTAATTAACTTTTATAATAAGATTGCAATAAGAAAACCAATAAAATATAGATGGCATACCTGACTCGACTTGCTCATAAAATTCCATCTTTTCAGCAAATTGTTCACTGTCCAATGATACAGGAAAAGATCGCAGACAATTTTGCCCACAAATAAGTGCCTCAACCATCTTTGCCGTGTTCATAGGGTTTCTGAGTTTTGCCATGTTCACTTTTTTTGTTTTTTTTGTTTGGTTGCGGGTTTAAGCTTTCGTAAACTGCCCCAAATCGAAGTAGACTAGCCATTTATATTTTTTTATTTATATTTTATTTTAACTAATAACTAAATAAAAAGTTGAAGTTTATTCAACTTTGAAATTTCATGGCATATTGAACTTGTGGTTTTATGTGTTGGAAAATGGAAAAATATTTAGGAGGTTTTGCAATTGGGCTAATAAATTTTAAAAAACGCAAAAGAAAAACGAATCACGCTTAGACTGGAACTGCCTGAACCCAACAGTGGTTTAGTTCCGTTTGATTTTCTTCATGATTTTTGTTAAAACCTAACTGAACATAAAGTGGTAATCTATACTATTAATTAAGAGAGAAAAATGCCCTATTGCTTAACTCCTTACAAGTGCGGAGGAGCTCCTCCTCACACCAAATCAAATTCCAAATGAAAAATAGTTAAAGGAGCTGACAAATGTCGAAGTTCCATTGTTGTGAGGAGAAGCTCCTCCTCAATTTTAAAGAGCCAAACAAATATTTAAATTGCACTCAATAAAAAGAAGGTAATATAGTAAGAGAAACATAGTAATTAACAACTAAATAAATAAATAAAATACTCTCATATTTTTCCCCCACTAATCCATCTTGCCTTTCTTCTCGACTTTCCAAGCAATAACTCTCACATGCATACCATAACATGTGCCAAACTACTAGTAAAAAGGTAAACAAAAGCAATTAGAATTAAAGTTAAATTGCTCTCAATCTATGTATTTCCAATTTTTATACCCAACAAGTCATGTCACGACCAGTCACGTATACATTCTCATCTTAGGAGAAAAGATCAAGTGAATCCGTAAGCTCGCTTTGCAGAGTCAAGGGTGTTGGAGAGGAGCATTGAGATTACAACAGGTCCAACTCCTCCTGGCACAGGAGTTATGGCTGACACCACCTCAATTGCCTCTTTGTAGCAAACATCTCCGGTGGTACGGAATCCTCGGGGACTATTGGGATCCTGCATATTATGACACATCCATCATGAGCAAGCAAGCCCAAGAATTCAAACTAAATACGCAGACAAGTTTATATCCTAGTGAAATATCACTGTATTTCTTTATTGGCCTGGAAAAACACATGTTTACAAATTTGACACGAGATGTGGCGGTGAAAATTGATTTTCCTTGATGGCTTCTGTACTTGTGATATAACATTGAAGATTCCATGTGATGCATTGTTTTTCTTGGTACTTACCATGCAATACAATATCAGTCCATATGCCAAAACAAATTGGTGCTGCACATCGAGAGAACAAGATCAATGCCCTCATTGAGAAATGGCTTTCTCATTGAGCACATTGCAGTCCAGTTTGTCTATTAATAATGGGAAGCGAACATGGATTACCATTTACCCTCTGCTATTTAAAATCCTTGACATAACATACTTGATGTTGTATAGTTGATTCAAAACAGCACGAACCATCGTCACTTCTAGCTCTAAACTGTAAAGTTTAGGGTTAGGGATTGATGTGAAACTGAGGAGTCCAATTAAGGTTTGGCTTGATGAAAGAATTTGGGGGTAAATTAGGGATCTATGACAGGTGAACCAGATCTACTAAGAATGAGAAATTCAATTGGATATCAGGCAATTCAGAGGGCAAGTAGGACAAAGAAATGAAGGCAACTGAGAAAAATAAGCAAGACGGGAAAGACACAACAAATGCATACACTTGTGCATAAGCATGTTGTAGTCTTTATCAACATTCAGACTAACACCTCTAGATAATAATATCCTAGTCTTTAATAGTAGGTAGCTATGCCTTGAAACACAACTAGCCTAATTTTACATCAAAATTCATTTACTACAAAGAACAAGAGATCACAAGCTTATTTGTAGACTTTGGCTGGATAATAATAAATCCTTGTCCTTAAATCAAACTAATCATGACCATCCATTAAAACCCTATCAAAAACGCAAAGTCACTTTGTTTTAATGACACTGTCATTTCCCCATATGAAAATAAAAATAACAAGCACTTTTACAATTTATCAAAGACAACCACTGAAGGAACAGCACTCTTGTAAGTTAGAGGTCTAGGGCCTATGTAAAGGATAAATTTTCTCAAACCAAGTTATGGCCGCAGTGTTCTATACTACTCATGCGGTTCTGGTTGATTTACATATTAATAGATGTTCAACAATACAGTAACTAGTGACAGTGAGGTAATATAGTAATAGTGACAACTAGTGGTTAGAAGGTAAGGCATAATTAAGAATATAGTCCTACCTCCAAACACTAATGCAATGATACGACTAAAGAACTTATATGAAACTTCATCTAAATAGGTGGATGAGTAAACTCTTACACTCTTCGGAATTTAGAATTGCTTTAGAGATTAATGTCTACTCTAGATCGATATTGATTCAGTCCACCATCAGGCCTTCAAAAGTACTTTTCTACATTTAATGAAACAATAAACATCATTATGGTCTAACACAGTCATGACTCATGTGAGGCTGAAGCAGTTGAGTCTTCCTTTATGACCACACATGAGTAAAGAAGGTAAAATCTGATAGAGACAAATTCTTATGATCATACAAATCTAGTTTCTCTAGCAAAATTCTATTTTTAAAATGCATTTTGCAGGAGGGGATTTTGAAGTAACATATACTTTCAATGTTTCGTTTTGGACAAAAGATATAGAATAAAAAGATTTGGGATACTTTTTTCCAATGCACCCTCCAACGCGGGTGCATTGAGTATTTTTTGGTAATCGCAACCAGAAATGACTGCTTTCTTGGCAGATGAACAGCAGTTTGTTCCTCTGTTATTGCACTTAAATGGACAGGAAAACTGACCAAACTTCACAACAACCTAAGAAAGAAATGTTTATGACTGTGCACAGATATAATCCTCATTAGATCTGAAAGTTAGATAGAAACAAGATAATTTACCTTAACTGAATTTGTCCCCATGTCGACTACAACTGCCCCTGGCATCAGCCAATTGCATCCGACTATATTTGGAATGCCAACATCTGATACAACAATATCAGCTCGACGAGTAATTTGTTCTGGGTTGTTGGTGAACGAATGGAGAGTGCTAACCGTCGCGTGGTGCCTCTGTCCAGGACTAATGGAGCATCATTGAAAAATTATTCAAACATTCTGATGTCTATACAGTAGAGAACAAAAATATGTGTCACCTGCAAGAGCAAAGAAGTGGATAACCCAGCAATCTTGCTTCTCCCCATTACCACTGCATTCTTCCCAATGATCTCCACACGATACCTGAGCAACAACTCAATGCAAGCCTTAGGGGCACAAGGGATGAATAACGGCTCCCTTCCCCGCAATGCAAGATTCCCCATATTGAGGGGATGAAAGCCATCGACATCTTTTTCCGGACTCACGAAATTTATAATCGTTTCCTCATCCAAATGCTTAATCAAACAAGTTAATGTACGATATTTTTAGAAACCCAAAAGGCCAAAACCAAATCACATGACTAGAACTAGAAGAAATTAAGAATACAAAACCCAATTTGAAGCAATAATTCTCAATTAACTCCAAGGAGTTGGTACCTCTGCCAGAGGAAGTTGAACAATTATACCGTGCACAGATGGGTTGCTGTTAAAACTTGAAACAACATCAATAAGTCGATCTTGAGTACAATCTTGGGGCAGTTGTACAATGGAAGTTTCAATCCCAACTTCATTACAAGCTTTTAACTTGATATGGACATAAGCGTGTGAGTCCTCTCTGTAGCCCACCAAAACCATAGCCAACCCAGGAAGTCTTCCAATGGCAGCTTTCATTCTGCTTATTTCAGCAGCTACTCTCAATTTTATGTCTTTTGCAATTGGCTTTCCGCTCATTATTTCAGCAGCACTCCGAGTCTGCCCTGTAGCTCCTGTTTTCACAGCTTTACGTACAACAACAATCAACAACCACTCATTCAATCATTCAGTCATTCAATCAATCAATCAATCAATCAATCAAGCTAAAGCAGAGAGACCCATGATTTTCTATGAGCTGAAGAACATAAATGTGGTGTAGAAATGCACTTACGGTGAAACCCAGATGAGAGGGGGCGATTGGGGGTTTGGGTGGGAACCCAAATGTGAGGGAGAGTGAGAGGGCTTGAAAATGGCGGTGAGAGCGTCGCTGAGTATAAGGCTTTCCCTTTGGTCCCCAATCTGTGCCAGAAACCCACCATAATGCCACTACCTCCTATACTCGATCTTCATACTCTCCCTCTTCTTCATATTCTCGATTATCAATATATACAGACAAAATAAAAGCTTGTTTTATTTATTGATCAGGTGGGAATTTGTACACAGAATTTCGGATATTATGAAAATGTGAGTTTCTTCTGTTAATGCCTTAAAAATGAAACTTTCATAATTCTTTTATTTTTTTGGATAAAATAAACTTTCATAATTCAAAAAGATATGGTTAGCTAATAAAAATATTAAGAAAGGAAACCACATATTTTATGACAGTTAGCTAAGGCAGTGAGTGCTTGGAAAATAATAAAAAACCTAACACAGGGAGTCCATTTTTGCATTTGAGTTCGACCTTTCTCACATAATAATATAAATTAGTTAGACTTTCGTTTTAACAAAAAAGAAACCATTTGTCAAATGAGAATAAATATATTAACAGCTTTTTATATTACAATGTAAAAAAAAAAAAAAAAAATGGTTTTTATTTTCATTGGAAGCAAGCATATCAAGTTTTCCCTTTCATAATACTAACATGAAAAAAACCAAAAACCAAAAAATGTCAATTGACACAAGCGCTCTAGTATATATAAAGGGAAACTTTGGTGAAATATTTAAAATCCCAAAATACTCTTATAGCATCTCCAATACTAGTAGCAAACCAAACTCTTCAATTGAAGTTTGTTGACTTACGTGGCAATTTGAAAAGCTTTGTTTGCTACTTTAATATTTTGTGCCTTAGGGAGGTGTATTCAATTGAGATTTTAAAAGACTATTTTAGAATAAAAAAGTCTTGTGGTATTCAATTAAGACTTTTAAATAATTTAAACAAGTCTTGTGGTATTCCATTAAGACTATTACCCTCCGTTTGGATGCGGGAAAATAACTGGGAATTTAGCTAAAAGTCGGGAATTTAAGAGAAGAAATTGACAATTCCCTTGTTTGGCAACTTAAGCGCGGAATTTATTAAATGATGTGCGGAAAAAATCATGGAAATTGAGGCATCAAATTCCCGAGTTTAATTTCCACCAAAATAGACGTCATTTCACAATTTCCATAGTGCGTAAATTCATATTTTCCATGGAGCCAAAACTTAAATAAATAAATAAACGCCAAACTTTTCATTAAAAAAAAGTCATTAATCACTCTGTAGTTCTTTATTAGCTTTATCACTTTGTGTTATTGCCTTGCTCTGTAGTTGTTAGCTTCATCTAAAACAAGTCATTAATACCCTCATAATCTTAATCGTTTATTCCTATACTTTTGTCAGCAACTTTTTAATCGAAGCCCTTTTAATTTCTCTGGTCATTGGTCTTTTGGCAAGTGAAAAAGAAGTATCATGGTCTTGATTGCTTCTAGTTCTAATTACATAGGTACCAGAGAAGTGTCTGCACATGAAAATATTGAATTAAAGCTAATTGATGATATTAATTCAACAATACCTTGTGTATCAAATTCTACTGATGAAGTTGATTATGTTGAGTTGGATGGTGATACACAAGATTTAGAAGATATTCATGTTATTGATGATATTTCACAAACATCAACAAATGGTAAAAAGAGAAGAAATCGTGCATCAAATTCTTCTGATATTCTTCCTACAAAGAAAAGAGCTGCTGTCAAAGATGTTATTGCTGATTCGATTGCTAGAATGACTTTATCATTTGAAGTCCGTGCTGATACTAAGAATCTTGATCCAGCAGAGGTATATGCTGAAGTATAAGCAGTACCAGGTCTTAGTAAAAATGAATAACTCAAAGCATGTGCTTGGCTGATAGAAAATGAAAAACAATTTCAGATGCTGAAGGCACTCCCTATTGAGAAAAAAAAAAAAGTATGTTGCTGATGTTTATTGCACGTGGGGAGTGTTTTGGTTTGCTAATATGCTCTGTTTGTTTAAGTTGAGTTATTTAGTTCATCAAACGATATGTTATTTTATACTTCAAGGAATACCTTATATGTCGGTTATCAGTTTTTTTTTCTTTCGAAATATTTAATTTTTGCCATTTATAATTTACATGAGATATCCAAACATTGAAATTTTCAATTTCTGTCATTTACAAAATCCGACATACATAAATCCAAACACTGAAATTTTCAATTGCCAAAAATTGAAATGACGGAAATCTAAATTTCGCCATTTTAGAATTCTATGTAATTGGCAATTCCTTTATCCAAACGGAGCATTAGGATTTTTAAATGAGGGTGTCGAAATCACATGTTATTCAATCAAGACTTTAAACAAGTAACAAAAAGTCTTATGGTATTAAAAAACTTACTAACTTCGAAGGATTTTTTAAAATGTGAAATTGTGTGGGACTTTTTAGTGGGATGTATAAATACCAAACCCTATCTCAAATCCCACCCTAACCCATGAGATTTTTCAAGTGGGATTTTTTTTTCCTCTGGAAAAGATGAACCCCAAGCTCTGCCGAAGGACCTGCCAAAACCCATCGATCCAGATCACAAAACCACCCTCTCCAGCGATCCCCAGGAGCGCACTAATGAAGAGACAAGTAAGGAGGCTACCTAATACGCTAGTACTCCCCTCCCAACTCAGTAGTCAAGAGAGGACGAGTTTGGAGTGCAAAAGCACATAGTAGTGCTTGTGAATCCCTTTAGTCGAGAAATTGATAGTCTGATATACACGCTGGACAGATTGACTGACATTAATAAAGTGATAATCATGCTCAATGAAGTTAGTGCAAACATGTAATATAGGATTGGAAGTCAATCCGTAGTTCCTTTGCAATACTGCAGAATGTGCGCTTAATAGGGCCAAGATGTGGAGTTCGAGGTGCCCATAAGTTGAGCAACATCTTGAATAGTAAAGGCAATGAGTCAACTAGGTGACAGTACTCAATTGCATCTAACAGTGGATCACGCTCTAGTGAGGAAAGCTGTTATCACTCAAAGGTATTCTGGATGTTTCTTTTCACTCAATCATAGAATTGCGACACAAGAAGTCAACAATATACAAGATTGGAGATGTAAAAGACAGAACTTAGGCAATGCACCTCTAGTCCCAGAAGATAATGAAGAGGGCCAAGATCATTTTATCAAAAACTGGAGGTAAATGAGGAGAGTGAACAGGGTGTCTCCATGTACATAGTGATCCTAATGTCATCGTCAAACAAGAAAAGGACCATTTATTATGGATGTCAAAACACAAAGTCTGGGTATTGTTGCAGCATCTGTTTAATTCCTCTCAGCTGGTTCCCACCATCTGTTCGACGAAATGCCTCAAAGAGGCTTTGCTGCAGCAGCTGGGAACCAATATGCGATTTTCCAGGGATGTTAACTTACCTGACAACATGCCTTCTGCTGTGGAAGGAGAGAATTATCCAAATTCTCAGCTCACTAGCTCAGGTGGAATATACTCCAGTGGGGTTGCAGCTCAAGACTCTGTTAGTAAAGGAGATAATGTTTCTGACAATCTGATCGCAACTGAAAACAAAATGGTAAATTATCCTGATGATGGGATAATTAGTGACAATATGACAAGTAGTGATGTAGTCGAGGATCAAAAAGTTGAGATGCGGCAGAACTTGACTGAACTTGATGGTAGTGTTCAAGCAGCAGGGGACAATGGTTTTACCATTGATTCTGTCGAATGAGAGGTAGAGAATTCAGCTGAAAATGTAGCAACCCAAATCTAAACTTGTTCAATGTTGAGGAGACTATATGCGGTTTTCTCTTTCTTAATATGAAGTAGAAATTATTTCAGCTTTTTTTTTTTGGTGGAATTTTGCTCAATGTGCATGGTAGAAAGAATTAACCCAACTTTGTGTGTTTATTATCTTTGATTCTCGCCACCATTCAAGAGGGGCTAAGGGTTTCTAGCATAATTGCAGTTAGCATTGTCAGTTTCATAAAAATAAAACCAAAACTTATTTAGCTGATGTGGTATTTTCTAAGCCATTGGATTTTTTAAACTCATAATCCGTTAAATCCATGTGGTCCTTTTAAATCTTATAAATCTTGATATAAATATTTTAAAATACATAAGTAAAAAATCTTGATTGTAAAAAATCCATAAATAAAATCCCATAAGTCATTACATTCTGCTTAAATCCACTAGACTTTTTTTTATCCCTAAATAGTCTTTTAAAATCCTAATTGAATGTGTGTGTGTGTGTGTGTGTGTTTTTTTTTTATATAATATTTTTTTTACATTTAAAAAAAATAATTGGATAGGAAATGACTCATTTGTCCTACAAAATGCCTTAACAGTTTAGCCTAAAAAATTTCAACACTTTTACACTGTGACCCTGTGACCTGAGAATCCTGGATTCGCCACTAATTATCTTGACAAAATCGACGAATGCTAATAAGATTTCTCCTTATAGCAGGAACACATAATACTTCATTGAATGCTAAACATGTATGTGTAGCGGGTAGAGCAGTTTTTCCCATATGTGTGATAGCCAAATGATTTCCATTACCAACAATAATCGTGTCTGCACCTATATATGGCTGAGCATGTTAACTATGGAGAGGATTTGATGAAGTGACGAAGAAAGAGAGAAAAGTAAAGCTATGCATATTCTTAGAAATTGTATTTTTACATAATGAATAATAGAAGAGAGATTAGTCTCTTTCATATCTAGGCTAAACAATATACGTGAATAAAGTTAATGAACACGTGAATATAGTCAACATAGTCTAACAACTAAGCCACCTCAGCACTGACACGTGGTAATAGTAATGTTGGGGTCTTTTTTCTTCCAGCAGCCAGACGAATGGGCTTGGGCCGCTGTAAAGGACGAGCGGAGGAGGTTGCCCCTGTTTCTGAGTTCAAAGACCGGGCTCCAAGAGAGTTTTGCACTACTACAAAAATTGAAATAGACGACGGTAATCCACCGTCGTGTATTTGGTTTTTCAACCGTCGTGAAATCGACCGACATCTTTTGATGTATAAAACCACGACGGTAAATTACCGTCGTTTATTATATGTAAAGACGACGGTTTTACTCAAAACCGTCGTCTATTGTATTAAATAGACGACGCTTTTACTAAAAACCGTCATCTATTATATGTAAATAGACGACGGTTTTTAGTAAAAGCGTCGTCTATTTAATATAATAGACGACGGTTTTTATTAAAGAACCGTCGTCTATTACATCCAAAGACATCGGTTTGTTTAAAAACCGACGTCTATTAAATCTAAAGATGACGCTTTGTTCCAAAAACCGTCATTTATTAATTGTAAAAATGACGTAGTGATTTTACATTTTAGGTTTATTTATTTATTTATAATTTAAGTTTTCAATAGCTCTACAACAATTTTAACTAGAAAAACAACCATAATGCATTCTAAACAATAAATTCAAGTCCAAATCTTCTATTTAGTAAAAAAAAAAAATATTTCATAAAACTTGAAGATCCAAAAGTAATTACATTGTTAACCAATCTTGATTCCTACTATATCCATACAAAATACCATCTCCATAGCATTAACCTATAATTACAAAATACCATATCCAAAGCATTAACCTATAGTTGTTGTATCTTCCACAATTTGTACTTGGTCTCCACATTCAGCTGTCATCTTGGTGTTCACTGGTGATGGAACAGTTCCTTAATATCCTATAGAAACCATGAGAAGAGGTGAGTGAGTGGATAAATCATGAACATGAGATGTTTACATCTAGTGATGCTGACTGCATAAGAAATTATGCAACTTAAAGAAATGTTGGGGTTTGTCCCAGCACAAAGACTCTCGCAGAGCATAATAAAGCTTGTTAAAAGTTTAACTCTGGCCAGTGAACATGAATTAATTCAACTGTTTGCCCTGTACATGTTTTTGTATTAAATCTCTTAAAAAATGAATAGATGTGTGCGACATGCAATAAAAACCATTTACAGAGTGTATATATTGCTCAGGTTTGCAAATCGTGGGAATTGGAAACCAGAGTTTGCTACGTCACGGATCATTCTGCAAAATAGACACTAAAAATTCATCACAAAAACAAAGCTGCTGATTTTTCTTTTTTCTTTTTCCTTTTTTCTGAAAAAGTGGGTTAATGAAACAGAAGGGGACAGTGTACTTACAATACTCAAGACGGGAGTAATTAAAAAGTTCTGCAGGTAGACTCCCTTCGAAATTGTTTCCCAAAATTGACCTGTGAGCAGTGCAGAGTAATATTAAATTCAGATGTACATATCAACTTTGACAATTCATTTTGTTTTAACCTTATCACAAAAAAAGTTTAACTGTCAATGTCTCTATGAGATAACAAGCTACAGACATTAGCTAACAGCAACCTGCTGTAGTATGTCTGAACCAAACATTAGCTAACAGCAAGATCTAATTTAGCAAAATATACATGAACTTGGGCAAAATATTCAATGCATCTCATAATGCAAAATATACAGAAATTGCTTCCAACATGCATATCCAATTTAATTGCCATTAGCTGTAATATTCACTGGCACACAAGAATGCATACTCTCTGCGTTCCCCAGTAGATAAGTCAACATTATTCATGGCATCCCAAAGAATTTTCAAGGGCACCCAATGAGGAGGATACTTAAAATGTGCAACATCCAAAAATAAGCGCCATGTCATTTCCAGAATGATAGCCACCAATAGGTGAAAAATGACCAGTACCCATCTGCAATAAAAATTTGATTCTTACTAGTCAATACCTGATCAATTTTCAAAGAATTAGAGAGTGTGACAGAGGGAAATTTAAGCAAAATCCTTAAATGAGATAAACATCAGTATAGCAGTATATAGTAATTCATAAGGCTGAGAATACCAAGCATATCTACAGCTAACTTAAAACAATGGTTCCACCAAAGAAAATGTAGAGTAGTATGGCAATTAATAATACCTGTTTGAGAGCTGCTCTATCATATGATGAGATCACATGACAATCATCAGAAGTAGAACATCTCAAGACACCTACTATGATGGAAAATCATGGATCAGAAAAGTTTACTACATTCAAGACATTTGCAAACCATGATGGAGTCAATAATGAGAGACAACACCTACTATAATGTGACAATGTGTTTATACTCTATAAAGAATACCAATATTGTATCAGAATTTCAGGAGCAACTAAAGCTCAAATGCTGATGATTAGTAGCATATCGATTGAATATTAAGCATAAAACAACTAATTAGGTAATGACTAGTTAACACAGTTTGTGTATCAACAATTCAAATCATATCAACATGGACAATTTCAAAATCCATGTAAGCCTATCAACAGTTCAAATCAGAGAAACACAGATGTACCAGTTACATATGGGTACCTTGAAAAAATTATGAAAAAAAAAATGAAATGTCATACAGAAAGCTAAATCCCCAAATTAAAATAAGAAAATCGAAAGTGTGAGAACAGAATACAGGGTTCTCCAAGAGGCTTCAAGAGTAGCCTAGGTTTAGCCTTCGATTCCATCAACTGCTCAAAAAATCACACATTCAAAATCAAAGTAACCAAAAAATAATATAGATGGTGGAAATCAGATAGAAAATTGAAACTTACACTCGTTCTTGTCTTCTAAGATTTGTCAATTTCCTTTGCCTTAAAATAAAAAATTAAATTAGAAGAAGGAGGAGGAGGAACTTACAAAGGCTGGAGAGTGGAGCAGCAGATCTGCGAGATAGAGAGAGAGAGAGTCATGACAGAGAACACAGACCAAGCCAAGAGAGATCGATTAGCACAGCCTCTTCAGATTCCTTAACAAATCTCTCCAAATCCGTGTGTCTTCAATTCTCAAAACGAATTTCCCTCCATTGGACCTGAGCCAACACAGATAATCATACTCATATTCCTCTGAAAACACAGATACCTTGTTGGATTCGTCACCCGCTGCTCGTCAAATCTCTGTACGAAGTAGTCGCCAAATTTACCTCTGACAGAACGGCTGTTGTAGTATTTGAGCCAAGAGAGGCGGATCGTGAATAGGAAGGTGGCGAAGCCAATATTGAAGGAGAGGTTCAACGAGATCCACAAGACGAAGAGCATGAAGGGCCGCAAATTTTAAAAGGAAGGAGGCTAGGGTTGGAGCTTCACAATTATCAGGAGCTTTATGACAGACTGAAAAGACGCGAACTCGAGAGGTTCGCGAATGGCCGCGAATTCACTTACGCGAAATTTTTATTAGCGCGTCTTGGAAAGACGACGGTGACTTCTTTCCGAATTTGAAAGACGACGGTACCCTTATTTCAACCGTCGTGTTATTAAAATCAACTAAGGTTTTAGGACTGCACAACGACGGGTTGTTATAACACCAGTCGTTGTTTGTAATATTTTTTAAACCACGACAGTTTTTTCATTTTGCGTCGTGTATTTAATGTCGTTGTTTTACATTATTGTAGTAGTGTTGAAAGGAGTAGTGACAACCCTAGAAAACACCTTGGATTCTTTCACCAATCAACCAAATAAACGTGACAGATTAGCAATGGATTGGCTTGGCTTGAGGAGCTTGTGGCATGGGAGCTAAGCCTTCACAAGTTTAGCAATCTGAGAGAGACAAAAGCTTGAATTTCTTATGGAAACAAATATTCAGGGCAAGGGGGAGAGAGATCTAAAGAGATTTTTTTTACTAAGGAAGAGAGGTAGAGATGGAAATAGAGAATGGGGTGCCTTGAGTAAATTCCCAGCCGCTTGACAAAGCTTGGTCGCGCTTTGGATGATTTATCAGAAGAGAAAATGGGAAGAGATAGAGGAATAGGGCTCAAAATTGCAGAGGTTTCAGGGATGAGAGATGAAGCTTGCTCTCTGAATGTGGTTGTTTTGCTGGGTAGAGAAAGCTCCCTTTTATAGGCGCTTAGAACCCTAATTCTATCGATCCTCCATTCCCACTTTTCCTTTGCTTCTTTCCATTCACTCCATTTTGGTGAAATTTCTTCAACCAGAGCGCATGGGTCACAGACTCTTTGGAGTTCCAAGGCTTTCTATGCGGCTGGACCTCCCCATGGGGGTGAGGCACCACCTGCTTTTCTTCCTTGGTTTTCAAATTAGAGCTCGCAGAGGAAAAAGAGAATGGATGGAGTCGTTTGTCCAATGGGTATTCCTCCTGTCCTATGGATTTCCGTAGGTTTTTGCGATGACCTCTGTTTGACTTGGTTCTGGAGCTTTGACAAGGGTGGAATACGATGCTAGGTTTTTAACAAGGATCTGGGCTGGGCTTTGTTCACAAGTATCGGGTTATTGGTACTTTCTTTCCAGCAGCCTGCATGTTTTCGTCAAGCTGCTGAAAGTAGCTTATTTGCTTTATTTTGGGTGTTTTAACTAACGTGAGATTGTCTAAGTGTGGCAGCAGACTATGAGATATTTTCCTAAGGCATTAGATCACTTTTCTCTCTCTCATGCTTACCCATGTGCTTGGGCCCAAGAGATGGGCTTGAGTTTTAGGGCTCCCAAGTAGCCCCAAAACTTTTCATCCCTTGAACCCTCAATGGGCCTCGTGAGTGCTCGTAACCATCCATACCACAACCTTCTCAGCAAGCCCTGGGCATTTGCGTGGCTTGGGCCCACTTAAGCTTGTAGCACGGCGTGTTGCTTGTTTACTCGGCGTGGCACGTGTGCAAGCGCATATGACGAACTTTTAGGTGCTTCAATCGGGTTTTTTCTCAATAAGGTATCGCATTGGGCTAGGAATATTTTTGGGCCCAACCTTGGATTTTTTGGGCCTCAATATTGTTTGTACCTAATCAATCACGGCCAGGAACTGGCCGAGGGAGCTCATTTTCTCGGCCCTAGTACTTACTCGTGGAACTAAAACGCGGCGTTTCGCCGAGATACTTGGCCTTCCTGAAGACAGAAGAGAAGTTGCTAAGGCACGATCATCTCGGCCTCGATTATAGGCCGAGGCCGAGGCCGAACAAAATTACGGCCAAAGATATTAAAGTCAAATCATCAAGTGGCAGCGGGGCCCCACGTTTCATTTAATGAGGTAGTGCCTCTGTTTATTGCAGCAAACCCACTGGCCAAGAATAGGCATTTAATGCACGAGGGAAGGTGGGAAGTGACTGAAGTCAGGATTTGGCGACAGAAAGCAGAGTGATTAGACACAGACATTCTCACAAGAATTCTTGCAGCTTGAGAGATTGGGTGACTAACTATCAGAGCAATAAATGCGTCCCCACGGCCAGTTGCGCAGAAACCACGATTAGGGCGGCGGCCGAGATTCACCAAGATTTATGGGGTCACACCACCATGCTTCACGATCCCAAATGTCGATTGGACTACCCACTTGCTCTGATCAGGCTCCACCATGCAGATTTCAAGCCTCGATTACTCCTCCAGGAACTCTTCCTATAAATACAAGGCTCAAGCTACATTCAAAGGGTTCAAACACCAAACCAAAGCCTCCCACGGAGCAACTTATATTTTCTTGTAATGCACTTTCAATATCTTTACTTGCTTTCCTAGGAGTAGTGTTAGTTTGTAAGGAAAATCCATTCATCAATATATCATACGACCCTTGATTTTCAAGGCGCCGGAGCACCATCTCTATTATTCGCTCATTCACCCCATATATCATACGACCGTCGCTCACTGAGCAGCGCGCCGGAGCACCGCCCTAAAACCACCATCAACACCACCATTAAACGGCCTTGTAGCTTAGGCCGTGAACCTGACTGCCGAGATTAGTTCCTCTCTCGGCCACAATCGTTTGGTTAAAAGTCAAGTCCAAACAGGCGCACCATTTCACCACTTCCATCCAAACCACACCTCGACGCACGGTAGACCGTGCTGGCACGCCCGCGCATAACCGCACCGCATCCAAAAATAGGAAGCCGGGTGTCCACACATATCCCCTCGGCCCGGAACTCCAGGCTGTGAGATTTGCGCGGTAGACACTTTTGGCACGCCCGGTGGGACACTTGTCAAAAAACTTATGGTGGAAACCAGGGCACAGGCAAAGCTCAAAAACAAAGTAGTCGAAATGACTTCTGAGACTCCTGAGTCCACTTCACCAATCACCGAGACCGAACATCAGGTCAGAATCTCGGCCAGCGCTCCAATAACGACGGATCGCTCGGCCGAGTCCATACAGGAACAAGCAGTAGTGGAGGAGCTGATGTCCAAGCAGGCCTACAGGATAGAGACATCATTTATGGTCGCAATGGACAGATTCTCCTCGGAGCTGCGAACGCTTTTTCAAGAGAGGATGCCGGTAACCTCGCCCGCGACGCCTCCCAGAGCCGGACAAAGGGGCCAAGAGCGCGAGAGAATCAAGCCTTACGGCGAAAGCAGCAGCCTCGGCATCTCGGCCCACACCCAAGCATCAGGCTACGGCCAGCATTCTTTACCGCCGGCAAACAGCTGGGGGCAGTCCCAGCCCACGTGGGCGAGCCCCAGGCCAACCTACTCGGCAGAGACAACGCGCAGACCACTCCATGTGTTGGCCGTATCACTAGGGCACAGCAGCCTTGCGCATCCCGCGATCCATCCACTCGGCCCAGTTCATATTGCGGCCGTCCATACTCATCCTGGTCCAAGCAACGCGACCGCTGTATCATCACAACAGTACGGTCAGAGCAATCCGACCGTCTCACCATCATTGCAGGTGTCGTTGTTTCCACTGGGCTCTCACCATCACTACGGGTCGGCTGTTCCAGCGTCAACACATATGCACCTGGTCCAGACCCATGGCGCTCATCAGGCATCAACCAGCTCGGTCATTCCGACCGAGCCCCTTGTTCAAGCGGCCCCGCAGATAAGGCCACAGAACGACGTGCAGCAGGTCTCGCGGCCGTATGCGGACCAGCAGGAGGCACCACCTCAGGGGCTCCGACTCGAGGACGTCCAGCGGATGATCGAAGATGGCCTAGCCCAGCGGCGGCCGGACATGCCGAGATATACTAGGCTGTACCCACCAGAAATTGACCGAATCCTTCTTCCCCGGAACTATCGATTACCAGAATTCATGCTATTCTCCGGGGATGGGCAGACCTTCTCCATTGAACACATAGGCCGTTTCACGGCCCAGTGTGGAGAGGCCGATTCGGAAGCCCAAAAGCTCCGTCTATTTGTTCATTCGTTGACCGGCGCGGCCTTCTCATGGTTCATAAACCTCTCGCCGAACTCAGTAAGGGATTGGTCTGATATAGAAAGAATATTCCACGAACATTTGTATCAGACCAACCGAGAGATAACGGTCGCCGAGCTGGCAAGGATGAGCCAAACGTCAGACGAATCACCTCGTGACTACCTGCAGCGGTTCAAAACATGTAGGAACTGGTGCCGCACGAACCTACCAGAGAGGGAGTTTGTCAAGATGGCCGAAGAAGGTTTGGAATTCGAGTACCGGAAGAAATTCCAGGGAATCGAGTTCCGGGACATGCATGACTTGACTAACAAGGTGGACAGATATGCATCCTTGTTAAAAGAGGAGATGCAGAAGAAAACGGCCTCAAAAGGGACCTACTACAGGAATCCCATCGTCAGCTATGCCGAGGCAGACGGCTCCGCAGGGGCCAAGAGCGAGGAAGTGGAGATGAGTTCGGCCAAAGTCAACATAGACAAGCCCTTCGTCTGCAAGGAACTTGTTAAAACCGACAACAGCCGCATAAAGATTCCCGACGCCAAGTTCGCAACACGGGAGACAAAGGCCTACACTTTTGACTTGACGAGGGCCGAAGCTATCTTCGACCTATTATTGGCCGAGAAACTGGTCAAGTTGTCTTTCGGCCATAAAATTCCGAAGCCTGACTAGCTCAAGGGAAAAACATTTTGCAAATACCACAGTTCTTGGTCTCACAACACCAACAACTGCGTGGTCTTGCGAGACGTCATCCAAAAATTGATTGACGAAAAGAAGCTCCAGTTTCAGGAGAAGGCGGCCATGCAGGTTGATTCCAAGCCGTTCCCTCCACCCGTCATCAATATGGTCAACGCCCAACTCCGGGCCGAATATAGGGAAATTCGTCGGCCGACAAAGGGAAAGGAGCCATTGGCTGAATTAGAGCCATTATTGTGCGAGCGTTGCAAGCATGAGATCGGTCAGCCCAGACCGCAGGAGAACAAGAGAAAAGCCGACGAGCCATCTCAAATGACCATAAAGGGTTTCGGTGGTCAGTACGGCCGTCGGCCTGCCAGCAGGGCGGTTTTTGACCGACTGGGGGCACAAACCCCTGATACCTCGGTCGGCCCCAAAGACGAGGCCGTCCCCAGGCCAGTTAAAACTTTCAAACCACCGGTCACGCGGGATGACCGCTGGTACCATGCACGACCAGGGGGCAGAGCCGAGCCACTGACGAAAACCCAACTGAGGAGAATGCAGAGACAGGTTCAGCATGCCAGAATGCAAACAACCGAGGCCGAGGGCTCCAAGCGCCAAAAGAAAATGGCAGCAACAGACGGGCCTCCATCCACTCCAATCATCCCCTCGCCGGCAAAAGCGGCAGGTACCAAGCCTCCCAGGACGTGGCGCCCTAGGCAGGACGAGAGTCCCCGTGGAATAGCGGCCATTTCGGTTCTGCCGAAGGCCGCGGCCCTGGAAAGAACAGACGAGGGTATCGTCAACATCTACCGTGGAAGGGACCCCCTTTTTTCGGCCAACGGTCTGTCCTTTCTCATGGAATTCCATAAAGACTACTCGGCCAAGGACTTATACAGCATGACCCCTGAAAGCCGTGAAATCGTGGAGTTGGCCCTCAAAAACACAAAGGCAGAGGGGCTCCTCATCACTAGCAGTTCTGACTTGGCCATTGAGGCTGTATATCAGGCGAACAGGGAAGCCAGGGCGAAAGGTCTGCCAAGTTACCAGCCCGACCTCAGCGGATTAGAGGCTAAGGTCCCCTTCAGCAAGGGCGATTTAGAGTATCTCCGCCAATATTTTACTGTGACTCCGGCAGATACGGTCTTTGGCCTGACAACCGAGTAAAAGGCTCAGGTAGGCCGCCTAAACGATTACTTAACGGCCAGGGACACATTAGCGAAGGCTAGGCAGGCCCTCGAGGAAGAGGTCGAGGCCTCGGACCCTCTTGAGATCAAAGCGTCTACAGCCGATACTCCGGGGACCGCAAGGCCTATGATCGAGGGTTTCGGTGATCCTTTCTTCGGGCATGAGGCCGAAGACGACCCCGCTTTAGGGATCTTCGATGAAGAATATGAGGGGATCCTCGGGGTGGTCGAGAAAGAGATTCTCGCCAAAGACGGCCTTCAGGCCGAAGAAGAAGCTGGTAGGGGAAACCCTCAGGAGCCAAAGGAGATCGGCATTAACATGGTCCTAGTGCTATCATCTGAGTTCTCAGCCCCAAGAGGACAGACCAACGGCCTGGATAATGACGTGGCCGAAGAGCAGCTGGATCAGAGGCCAAAGACGAAGGAAGAACTGTTGGCCGTAGCTTTTAACGAGGTCCTACCTAGAGACGAGCCGAACAAATATCGACACCTCAAACCATTGTACATCTCGGCTCATATTGAGGATGTGCCCGTGTCCAAAGTTTTCGTCGACTGTGGGGCGACGGTCAACATCCTTCCTTATTCCTTGATGAGGAAGCTGGACAAGTCAAAAGAGGACCTCATCCCCAGCGACGTCGTCATGAGCAGCTTCGTCGGTGACAAATCTAAAACCATTGGCGTTTTGCCATTAAAAATTACCGTGGCCGACCAGACAAGAGTCGTGGCCTTCTATGTGGTCGAGTCCAGCGTCAACTACAATATATTGCTCGGCCGTGACTGGATCCACCAGTCTGGGTGCATAGCGTCTTCCCTTTTCCAATTGTTGTTCTTTTGGGACGGCCAGAAGGTGTCTATACACCCGGCCGACAAAAAACCTTTTGAGGCCAACGCCGTACAAGTCTAGATTTACGACGACGACGTTGGATAGGTTGTCCTCACCGGCCACGATGCAAGCGGCCGACCAACCAGAACGATGGCCCAGAAGGTGCTGGAGTTAGGCGCTGAGAATGTTCGACAGGATTCGGCGCGCGAAGTATTGATCGACCTCACCGGCCTTTAGATGACAGACAAAGCCACTAAAGAAGAAGGAGCGGCGGCCGTGACCGATTTGCTAGAAAGACTGTTGAAACATTGGGCGGAGGAATCCTTACGGCCGAACTCACCAATCAACCTGATCGAATTCCTCCACGAATCAGACGAGACGGACGTCTTAACTTTTGACGACTTGGAAATGGCGCCCGCCGAAATGGAGGATGACTACCCTTTATTAGAAATAAATGTAGGGTCGGAGGCCGAACCACGGCCTCTTTTTGTAAGCCAACTTTTGGGCCCTGAGTTAGCGGCCGAAATTATTGGCCTGCTCCATGAATATAAGGATTGTTTTGCTTGGAATTACCATGAGATGCCTGGATTACCACGAAGCTTGGTTGAGCACGAATTAAAAATCAAGGAAGGGTTTAGGCCTTTCCAACAGCCGCCGAGGCGGTTCTCGACTGAAGTTCAACTTAAAGTCAAGGTGGAAATTGAACGGCTCCTTAAAGCCGGCTTCATCCGGACGGCCCGGTACGTTGAGTGGTTGGCCAACATCGTACCAGTATTAAAGAGGACTGGGGCTTTGAGGGTTTGTACTGATTACAGGAATCTGAATCTTGCGACCCCCAAGGACGAATACCCCATGCCTATGTCAGACCTCCGGGTAGACGGGGCCGCAAAGCACGAACTCTTGTCTTTTATGGACGGCCATGCTTGTTACAACCAAATTTTCGTAGCCGAGGAAGATGTCCACAAAACGGCCTTTAGGTGTCCAGGAGCAATCGGAACCTATGAATGGGTAGTCATGCCGTTCGGCCTAAAGAATGCGGGCGCAACATACCAGCGAGCTATGAACCTAATTTTCCACGACCTTATAGGCCGGACGGTTGAAGTCTACATTGACGACGTGGTTGTGAAGTCCCCATCCAAAGCCGACCACGTGGGGCATCTTCAACAGGTTTTTGACCGAATGCGAGCGCATGGCCTAAAAATGAACCCAAAGAAATGTGCTTTCGGCGTCACCGCCGGGAATTTCCTCGGTTTCTTGGTTCACCAACGAGGAATCGAGGTAGATAAAAATAAAGCTACGGCCATTATGGCGGCCCCTCCGCCAAGGACCAAGAAGGAGCTCCAGTCCTTCCTCGGCAAGGTCAACTTTTTACGGCGGTTCATATCCAACTTGGCAGGAAAAATCCGGCCGTTGACTCCTCTGCTCAAATTGAAGGACACGAAGTGGTTCGTGTGGGGAGCGGAACATCAAGCCGCCCTCGACGACATCAAGAAATACCTGTCTCAACCACCAGTCCTTATGCCGCCGAAAAGAGGGAAACCCTTGAGGCTTTACATTTCGGCTTCAGAGGGTTCTATCGGTTGCAGTCCATCTCTATATGACGAGTTCTATCATGAAAGACTGGATTAGCAGCAACATGTAGTGCATCCTTGTTGTCACAATGGAGAATTGCAGCTTCTAGATGTGGAAGATGTAGGTCATGTAATAGGCTTCGTAGCCAAGTGAGCTCACAACATGCTCCAATCATAGCTCGATATTCTGCCTCCGCAGAAGATAATGAAATGGTTTTTTGTCTCTTAGTCCTCCAAGAAATTAATGAATTCCCAAGAAATACGCAATATTCTGTCATGGATCTCCTTATCATAGGACACCCTGCCCAATCAGAATCACAATAAGCACGTAGCTTCAAGTTATTTTCAGCTGGAAAAAATAAACCTTGCCTTGGGGCATTTTTAAGATACTTGAGTATCCTAAGAGCTGCTTCCATATGTGGCGTTCAGGGTGCACGCATAAATCGACTAAGCACATGTACTGCATATGTGATGTTAGGCCATGTGATGGTGAGATATATCAAGCGCCTTACCAATCTTCTAAATTGAGATGGATCTTTAAGTAGATCCACCTATATCAGAAAGTTTGGTGCCTTGTCTTTGAGTATGTCAAGGGTGTATTTTCTTTGTGAAAGGAAACTTCAATCCCTACAAAAAACTTGAGATCTCCAAGGTCCTTTATTTTGAACCGTGACTGTAGAAATTGCTTAAGAGATGAGATTGCCTTTTGATCATTCTCAGTGATTAGTATGTCATCAACGTAAATCAACAAGACTATAAACGATGTACCTTTCTTGCATGTAAAAAGGGAATAATTTGCCTTGGATTGGATAAACCTAGCAGCCAGAACAGCTTCAGTGAATTTGGCAAACCATTGCCTAGATGCCTGCTTGAGCCCATAAAGTGATTTGTTGAGGCGACACACAAGATTCTCCCCCTGTCGCCGGAGATTAGGAGGAGGTGACATGCAAATTTCTTCATGGAGATCTCAGTGCAGAAAAGCATTGTTAACATCCAACTGGCTGAGGGACCAATTTGAGCAGCGGCAATAGCTAGCAAACAACAGACAATAATCATCTTGGTCGTGGGTGAGAAGGTATCAGGATAATAAATCCCCTCAGTTTGAGTATATCCTTTGGCCACAAGGGGTGCCTTATAGTGTTCGATGGAACCGTCAGAACGATGCTTGATTTTGTAAACCCATCTACAACCATTGGGTTGTTTGCTGGGGGGCAAAGCAGTGAGCGTCCATGTATTGTTGGATGTTAAGGCCTCAAGTTCAGACCGCATAGCTTGTTGCCAATTGGGATTTTCAGTAGCCTTTATAAAGCAAGAAGGTTCCACACTACTACTCGTTAGTTAGAGTTAAGGACATCTTTGATAAAATACATATTATGTTATCAATGGGCAAGAAATGTTGTTTCCTATATTATCTTTCAATATGAAGAACAACCATAGTCCAAGGAATACACAAGTGGATATGAGAGCTATGTAATGAGATTGCATACATGGAGACTTCTCATCATCCTTAAATCCTAAATATGTTCTTGGTCATAGGAATATTGATTGAGCGTCAATATTCCGCAAAGACCAGTACACAAAGTATAGTCTCTATATGTAAGGAATGACAAGGTCTCAAGTCATTAAGTGTGGAGACACATCGTATGTGTGTAGGTGCTTGTAGAAGAACAAGTATACTGAACGCAGTCCAACACATGAGTTACAGCATGGAACTTATGGAAGTCTTTACTCACATGTCAAGCTAGAACTTAGAAATTGCAATGGTGCAAACTAATCTTTAGACCTAAGGCATTATAGATGTTTTGTGGCTATATTGTTAATCTTTGAGGGCACTATACGGTCATGCTGAATTAGGCATAGATCGGAAAGGAATTATTCTTCCTTGATTGGCTTAATTATTTGACCTAGGATATGAGATATTTTGCTTCCACAGTTTGTATCCCCACAATAAGAACAAAAAAAAAATTGTTGGCTAAAACTGGAGTTGGGTTGCGACTGATTGGGCCTGGACTAATGCTGGGTCGAATGCTGCTGTCATTGGCCCATGGTAGTCCAATCGACATTTGGGATCGTGAAGCATGGTGGTGTGAACCCATGAATCCTGGTAAATCTCGACCGCCGTCCTGATCGTGGGTTCTGCGCTTCTGGCCGTGGGGACGCATTTATTATTCTGATAGCTGGTGACCCAATCTCTCAAGCTGCAAGAATTCTTGTGAGAATGTCTGCATCTAATCACTCTGTTTCCTGTCGCCAAACCTGACTTCAGTCACTTCCCACCTTCCCTCGTGCATTAAATGCTTATTCGTGGTCAGTGGGTTTGCTGCAATAAACAGAGGCCCTACTTCATTAAATGAAGCGTGGGACCTTGTTGCCACTTGATGATCTGACTTTAATATCTTTGGCCGTGATTTTGTTCGGCCTCGGCCTCGGCCTATAATCGAGGCCGAGATGATCATGCCTTCGTAACTTTTCCTTTGTTTTAGGCAGGCCAAACACCTTGGCGAAATGCCGCGTTTTAGTTTCACGAGCAAGTGTTAGGGCCGAGAAAAAGGGCTCCTTCGGTCAGTTCATGGCCGTGATTTATTAGGCACAAACATTGCCCCCACATCCCCAGATTCTTCGGTCTCGGCGTGGGTAGGGGTCGAATGGATTCCAGGGGATGGACCCTTTGCATTCCTTTGGAAGTGATTGACAACTGGGGCATTAAAGGCGCAGGTCAGTCGGCGCATTTAATGTTTAAGCACGTCGTGCAGGCCATCATTGCCCAGCCTCGCATGAGCCATCATTTTGCATCGTCAATCCAAACGTCGGTCACCAGGTTTCTGTCATATCTTCGCGTACTCCGAGTTCGTTGTCAGGCCGTTTCGTCTCCCGAGAATCCCACACCTCGTTTTTTGAATTCCAGTGCCAGTATAAAGACCCAAATCTCTTCGCTCTTTCATCACACCTTTAGAATCCTTAAGTCCATGCTCCTCGAGAGTTCATTCTGAACTTCCCAATTTTCTCAGCCTTTTCTTGCTTAGTGACTTCTTCACTTGTTCAAAACATTCTCAAGCCTCTCGTTGATTCCTGGGCTTCGTTCCTTTCCTAGCCCTTTCTCCTCCACTCTAGCTTGCCCTAATGGCCCCTGTTGTAGCCTTTTCAAAACCGGAGCCTAGCCATATCTGCTGAACTTTGCAACTTGGTGGTTTGGCCTGATTACGATGGCACTCCTCCTGTTGCCTACCAACTGTCTTTTGTCTTGGAAAGTCGACGTGAGCCAAGGCCATGACGTGGCCGAGATCCCTTCCCAGACCCAGAGGGGTACGACCTTCCTTTTTATGAGGCCGAGGAGAAACTGCCATGCGAGTAATGAAGATGGGAAGACCTGGTATGATGATTCTATCTCGGCCATGTCCGTCTGGCTGGGCCCTCCAGCTGTATCCATGGCCGGAGTGACGGCCTTGTCTTCACCCAGCTATGTATGCACCCCGAGTAACGACCTCGGCCACGGCCTGAGTGAAGCCTTGGCTTCAAGTTGGCCGAGCCCATGTCCAGAACGATGGCCCTGGCTTTATCCGGCCGTATATGCGCCTGGAGTAACGGCCTCGGCCACGGCCTGAGTGAAGCCTTGGCTTTAAGTCGGCTGTGGTTGGTGACGACATGGGTGGCCGAAACGTTGCCTCGGGGAGAAACGTCTGCTCGTCCAGCGAGGAGACCACGAAGCCGTTGTTCGTAGACTTTAGGATGTAATCTTTTCTTATGTGTATTTGTAATCGGCCATGACCTAGCCGTTTCTTTGTAGACGTGCCCTTTTTTTAAACTAAATGAAGTATGATTTTTCTTTCCTTCTGTCTGAAAGTACGCTTTTTCTTTCATCTTTGTTGCGTCGTTTACTTCATTTATTTTCTAATTGCAACCCTATAATTCTTTTTCGGTCGTCTCCCATAATGACGGGGCGTATCTCTTTAAATACTGGCCGTTTATTGGCAAGTTGTGCCATTCTCCATCCCTATCTTTTAACTGAAATGCACCTCGGCCAAGAATTCGTTCAATAATAAACGGCCCTTCCCAATTGGGTGAGAATGTGCCGAACCGAGGGTCTTTAGTCCCGATAGGAAGCACGGCTCGCCATACCAAATCGCCTTCAGCGAAAGTCTTCTGCTTGACCTTTCTGTTATAGGCCCTCGCCGCAATCTGCTTCTGTGCTTGCGTCAAGTTATAAGCATCGAGTCTGGATTGCTCCAAATTTTCTAACTCCTAAGCCATGGCCTGCGCATAGTTTTCCCTTTCTTGTCCAGGCTGTTCGATCACACGGAGAGACCGAACCTTCAACTCCATTGGAACGATGGCGTCATGACCGTAGGTTAAGGCATAAGGAGATGTGCCTGTGGCCGAGCGTTTTGAGATCCGGTAAGGCCAAAGGGCTTCGGGGAGTAAGTCGTGCCATGCCCTAGGTTTTTCCTCGATCATTTTCTCAAGGATGCCTTTGATTACCTTGTTGCTCGCCTCGGCCTGTCCGTTAGACTGAGGGTAGTAAGGTGTTGAGTGGACCAATTTGATCCCCATCCTTTCAGTGTACTCCCGAGTCTCGGCCGATGTGAAAACTGGGCCGTTATCGGCCGTGATAGTTTCAGGTATACCGAATCTGTGGACGATGTGGCTCTCAAAGAATCTGACCACCTGTGGAAATGCTAGAAATTGACCGATAGGACTCTGCCTCGACCCATTTAGAAAAATAGTCGGTTGCCACCAAAATCCATGCATGTTGGTTGGATGCGGCCGGATGGATTTTTCCGATGATATCCACGGCCCACCCTCTGAACGGCCATGGTTTAGTAACCGGGTGGAGGGCTTCGGCCGGTACCCTTTGTATGGGGCCGTAGATTTGACGCTTGATACATCCCTTCGCATATTCTATGCAGTCCTTTAAAATGGTCGGCCAGTAATAACCGTGCCGCCGCAAATCTCCTCGTGGGATTCGGTCATGATAACCTTGATGTCTTCGGCGCTGGGACATAGGAGCAATAAGTCGTCTGATCCCTTTCGATACAGCTCGTTCTGATAAATCAAATAACACCGAGCCCGGAAACGTGTAGTCCTCTCATGGTTGCCGGAGGGGTCACGCAAGTACTTCAGTATAGGGTACCGCCAATCGGCTTCGGTTGTGTTGACTTCGTCGGTAATCTCGGCCAATGACACTTGCATTGTCATTCCCCTTTCGGCCAGAGCCGACAAGGTACGCCTCTCGATTCTTATCACACGATCGTGGTCTTCGTCCGGAATATTCACGCCTGACGCTACCTAGGCCATCTCATTGGCCTCGTGGTTTTCGGCGTGTGGTATGTGAACAATGGAGATCTTGGAAAACTCATCGGCCGTATTGAGGGCCGTTACATAATATGTAGTTAGATTCTCGCTCGTGCACTGGTACTCCCCGGTCAGTTGGTTAATTACCAGCTGAGAATCACCGTAGACTAAAACACGGGTCACCTTCATTTCCTTCAGGATCTCGAGACCGATGATGAGCGCTTCATACTCGGCCTGATTATTGGTGCATTTGAAATCAAGTTGGAACGCAAATTGCCACCTTTGCCCCTGTGGGGACTCGATCACGACTCCGGCCCCTGACTTGGCCTCGGTACTGGTGCCGTCGAAGTACATGGTCCAGTAGTTCTTTTCCATGCGGGCCATGCCGATCTTGACCTCCAACTCTTCTTCCTGCCCCTGAACCGGGTGATGAACCAAGAAATCGGCCAATGCCTGACCCTTGACCGACTTCTGAGCCACATATTGGAAGGTGAATTCGGATAATGCCATCGTCCACTTCCCAATTTGGCCGTGTATGATCGGCCGAGTGAGCATATATTTGATGAGATCGGTCTTGGAGATGATCTGAACGACCGAAGGAAGGATGTAATGGCGCAACTTAGTAGCCGCGAAATAAAGTGCCAAGCACAATTTCTCGATCGGCAAATAATTTAGCTCGGCCATGTTGAGGGTACGGCTCAGATAGCGTACTGCTTGCTCTTGCTCCGACTCTTTTTGGGGGCATAAGGACCGGCGGTTGAGATAAATATTTCTTGATGTCGTCGAGGGCCGCTTGATGTTCTGCCCCCCATACGAACCGTTCCATGTCTTTGAGTTTGAGTAGAGGAGTCAACGGCCGGATTTTCCCTGCTAAATTGGATATGAACCGCCTCAAAAAGTTGACCTTACCGAGAAAGGACTGGAGTTCCTTCTTGGTCCTTGGCGGAGGTGCTGCCATAATGGCCGTAGCCTTATTTTTATCCACTTCGATCCCTCGTTGGTTAACCAAGAAGCCGAGGAAGTTCCCGGCAATGACGCCGAAAGCGTACTTCTTAGGGTTCATCTTCAGGCCGTACGCCCGCATCCGGTTGAATGCCTGTCGGAGGTGCCCTACGTGGTCAGTTCTGGATGGGGACTTTACAACCACGTCATCAATATAAACTTCAACGGTCCGGCCAATAAGGTCGTGGAAAATAAGGTTCATAGCTCGCTGGTATGTTGCGCTGGCATTCTTGAGACCGAACGGCATGACTACCCACTCATAGGTTCCAATCGCGCCTGGACATCTGAACGCCGTCTTGTGGACATCTTCCTCGGCTATGAAAATTTGGTTGTAACTAGCATGGCCGTCCATGAAAGATAGGAGCTCGTGCTTCGCGGCTCCGTCTACCAGGAGATCTGACATAGGCATGGGGTACTCGTCCTTGGGGGTCGCGAGATTCAGATTTCTGTAATCGGTACAAACCCTCAGGGCCCCAGTCCTCTTCAAAACTGGCACGATGTTGGCCAACCACTCCACGTACCGGGCAGTTCGGATGAAGCCGGCTTTAAGGAGCCATTCAATCTCTTCCTTGACTTTAAGCTGCACTTCGGTCGAGAATCCCCTCGGCGGCTGTTGGAAAGGTCTAAACCCTTCCTTGATCTTTAATTCGTGCTCGACCAAACTTCTTGGCAATCCAGGCATCTCATGGTAATCCCAAGCAAAACAATCCTTATATTCATGGAGCAGACCGATAATCTCGGCCGCTAACTCAGGGTTCAAAAGTTGGCTTACAAAAAGAGGCCGTGGTTTGGCCTCCGACCCTACATTTATTTCTAATAAAGGGTCCTGGACCTCAGGGTAGTCATCCTCCATCTCGGCGGGCGCCGCTTCTAGGTCGTCAAAAGTCAAAGCGTCCGCCTCGTCAGATTCGTGGAGGAATTCGATTAGGTTGATTGGTGAATTTGGCCGCAAGGATTCCCCTGTCCAATGTTCCAGCAGTCTTTCCAATAGATCGGTCACGGCCGCCGCTCCCTCTTCCTTAGTGGCTTTGTCTGTCATCTAAAGGCTAGTGAGGTCGATCAATACTTTGCGCGCCGAATCCTGTCGAACATTCTCGGCGCCTAACTCCAGTACTTTTTGGGCTGTTGTCCTGGTTGGTCGACCGCTTGCATCGTGGCCGGTGAGAACAACCCATCCGACATCGTCGTCGTAAATCCGGGCTTGCACGGCGTTGGTTTCGAAGGGTTTTTCGTCGACCGGGTGTATGGACACCCTTTGGCCGTCCCAGAAGAACAATAGTTGGAAGAGGGAGGACGGTATGCATCTGGATTGATGGATCCAGTCACGACCGAGCAATATATTGTAGTCCACACTGGATTCGACTACGTAGAAGGCCGCAACTCTTGTCTGGTCGGCCACAGTGATCTTTAACGGCAATACTCCAATGGTCTTTGATTTTTCGCCGACGAAGCTGCTCATGACTACGTCGCTGGGGATGAGGTCCTCTTTTGACTTGTCCAGCTTCCTCATCAGGGTTTTCTCCTCAACCATCCCGAGGATCCCCTCGTATTCTTCACCGGATATTCCCAACGTGGGGTCGTCTTCGGCCTCATGCCCGAAGAAAGGGTCACCGGGGCCCTCAATCATAGGCCTTGCAGTCCCATAGGTATTGTCCGTGGGTACTTTGATTTCCGGGGGGTCCGAGGCCTCGACCTTCTCCTTGAGGGCTCGCCTAGCTTTAGCCAACGTATCCCTGGCCGTTAAGTAATCGTCCAACCGACTTATCCGGGCCTTCTCCTCGGTTGTCAGACCGAAGATAGGTCGCCCTTGCTGAAAGGAGCCTCAGCCTCCAATCTTCCTTGGTCAGGCTGGTAACCTGACATCCCTCTTGCTCTGGCTTCCCTGTTTGCCTGGTATACGGCCTTGATGGCCGAGTCGGATCCGCCGGTAATGAGGAGCCCCTCCGCCTTTGCGTTTTTTAGAGCCAATTCCACGATTTCACGGTTCTCGGGTGTCATGCCGTATAGGTCGGTGGCCGAGTAGTCTTTGTGAAATTCCATGAGAAAAGACAGACCGTTGGCCGAAAAAGGTGGTTCCCTTCCGCGGTAGACGTCAATAATACCCTCATCCACTTTCTCCAGGGCCACGGCCTTTGGCTTAACCAAAACGGCCACCGTCCCGCGAGGATTCTCGTCCTGCCTAGGGCGCCACGTCCTTGGAGGCTTGATGCTGGCCGTCTTTGCTGTAGAGGGGGCGATTGGTACGGATGATGGCTCGTCTGTGGTCGCCATTTTCTTCTGGCGTTTGGAACCCTCGGCTTGGGCTGTCTGTATCCTGGCCTGCTGGACTTGCCTTTGCATCCTTCTCAGCTGGGTTTTTGTTAGTGGTTCGGCCCTGCCCCCAGGTCGTGCATGGTACCAATGGTCATCCCGTATAACCGGTGGCTTGAAAGTTTTTAGTGGCCTAGGGGCGGCCTTGTCCTCGCAGCCTACCGAGATACTGGGGGCTTGTGCCCCCAGTCGGTCGAAAACAGCTTTGCTGGCAGGCCGACGGTCGTACCAGCCGCCGAATCTCTTCATGATCGGTTGAGATGGCTCGGTGGCCTTCCTCTTGTTCTCCTATAGTCTAGGCTGACCAACCTCATATTTGCATCGCTCGCAGAGCACCGGCTTCAGTTCGGCCAATGGTTCCTTTCCTTTCGCCGGCCGACGAACTTCCCTATATTCGGCCCGGAGTTGGGCGTTGACCATGTTGACGACAGGTGGAGGTAACGGCTTGGAGTCAACCTGCATGGCCACCTTCTCCGGGAACTGGAACTTCTTTTCGTCTATCAATTTCTGGATGACGTCTCGCAGGACAACGCAGTTGTTGTTGTTGTGAGACCAAGAACTGTGGTATTTGCAAAACGTCTTCCCTTTGAGCTCGTCGGGTTTTGGGATTTTGTGGCCGAAAGATAATTTGACCTTTTTCTCGGCCAACAGCAGATCGAAGATAGCCTCAGCCCTCGTCAAGTCAAAAGTGTAGGCCTTTATTTCCCGAGTCGCAAACTTGGCGTCGGGAATTTTGGTGCGGTTGTTGTCGGCCTTGACAAGTCCTTTGTAGACGAACGGTTTGTCTATGCTGACTTTGGCTGAACTCATCTCTACTTCGTCGCTCTTGGGCTCCGCGGAATCGTCTGCTTCGGCGTAGCTGACAATGGGATTCCTGTAGTAAGTCCCTTTTGAAGCTGTCTTCTTCTACATTTCTTCCTTCAACAAAGACGCGTATCTGTCCACCTTGTTGATCAAGTCATGCATGTCCCGGAATTCGATCCCCTGGAATTTTTTCCGGTACTCAAATTCCAACCCTTCTTCGGCCATCTTGACAAATTCCCTCTCCGGTAGGTTTGTGCGGCACCAGTTTCTACATGTTTTGAACCGCTGCAGGTAGTCACGAGGTGATTCATCTGACGCCTGGCTCATCCTCGCCAGCTCGGCGACAGTTATTTCTCGGTTGGTCTGATAGAAATGTTCGTGGAATATCCTTTCCATATCAGACCAATCCCTTACTGAATTCGGCGGAAGGTTTATGAACCATGAGAACGCCGCACCAGTCAGAGAGTGAACGAATAAACAGAGCTTTTGGGCGTCCGAATCGGCCTCTCCATACTGGGCCGTGAAGCGGCCAATGTGTTCTATGGAGGAGGTCTGCCTATCCCTAGAGAATAGCATGAACTCTGGCAGCCGATAGTTTCGGGGAAGAGGGGTTCAGTCAATTTCTGGCGGGTACGGCTTTGTATAGCTTGCCGTTTCCGGCCGCCTCTTAGCTAGACCATCCTTGATCATTTGCCGGACATCCTCAAATCGGAGCCTTTGAGGTGGCACTTCTTGCTGGGCCGCACCCGGCCGCGGTACTTGTTGCACGTCATTTGGTGGCCTCATCTGCTAAGCTATCTGGATGGGGGGCTCGGTCACAATGACGGAGCCGATCGGTAGTAGATGAGTGCCGTGGGCTTGACCTGGGTGCGTATGTGCCGCCGTTGGAATGGCTGAACCGTACTGAAGGTGGAAGCCCGACGGGAATAACGACGCCTGCAACGGTGGTACTACGGTCGGATTGCTCTGACCGTACTGTTGTGATGAAGCGACGGCTACGTTGCTCGGGCCAGGATGGGTCTGGACGGCCAAAGTATGAACTGGACCGAGTTGCTGGATCATGGAATGCGTGGGGCTGCTTTGCCCTAATGATACGGCCAAAGCGTGGAGTGGGCCGTGCGCCGCTTCCGCCGGGTAGGTTGGTCCGGGATTGGACCATGTGGGCTGGGACTGCCCCCAGCTATTCGTCGGTGGTAGCAAATGTTGACCGTAACCTGACGCTGGAGTGCGGCCAGAGGCGCCGAGGTTACTGCTTTCGTCGTAAGGCTCGATCTTTTCACGCTCTTGGCTCCTTTGTCCGGTTGTAGGAGGTGTTGCGGGCGAGGTTGCCGGCATCCTCTCCTGAAAAAGTGTCCACAGCTCTGAGGAGAATCTGTCCATTGCGGCCATAAAGGATGTCTCTATCCTGTAGGCCTGCTTGGACATTAGATCCTCCACCACTGCCTGCTCTTGCATGGACTCGGCCGTGCGATCCGTCGTTACTGGGACGCTGGCCGAGGTTCTGACCGCTTGTTCGATCTCGGTGACAGTGATTGGTGAGGAGTCTCAGAAGTCATTTCGACTGTTTTGTTTTTGAGCTTCGCCTGTGCCCTAGTTTCCACCATAAGGTTTTTTTTTTTTGAGAAAAGTCCCACCGGGCGTGCCAAAAGTGTTGGCTGCGCAGATCTCACGCCCTGGTGATCCGGGCCGAGGGGATGTGCGTTAACACGTGGCTTCCTGCTTTTGGATGCGGTGCGGTTATGCGCGGGTGTGCTAGCACGGTCTACCGTGCGTCAAGATGTGGTTTGGATGGAAATGGTTAAGTGGTGCGCCTGTTTGGACTTGACTTCTAATCAAGCGATTGTGGCCGAGAGAGGAACTGATCTCGGCCGTCAGGTTCATGGCCTGAGCTACAAGGCCGTTTAGTGGTGAGGTTGATGGTGGGTTTTGGGCGGTGCTCCAGTGCTTTGCTCAGTGAGCGACGGTCCTATGATATATGGGGTGAATGAGCGAATAACAGGGATGGTGCTCCGGCGCCTTGAAAATCAAGGGTCGTATGATATATTGATGAACGGATTTTCCTTACAAACTAACACTACTCCTAGGAAAGCAAGTAAAATATTGAAAGTGCATTACAGGAAAATATAAGTTGCTCCGTGGGAGGCTTTTGGTTTGGTGTTTGAACCATTTGAATGTAGCTTGAACTTGGTATTTATAGGAAGAGCTCTGGAGGAGTAATCGAGGCAAAAAATCTGCATGGTGGAGCCTGATTAGAGCAAGTGGGTAGTCCAATCGACATTTGGGATCGTGAAGCATGGTGGTGTGAACCCATGAATCTTGCTAAATCTCGGGCGCCGCCCTGATCGTGGGTTCTGCGCTTCTGGCCATGGGGACGCATTTATTGTTCTAATAGCTGGTGACCCAATCTCTCAAGCTGCAAGAATTCCTATAAGAATGTCTGCTTCTAATCACTCTGTTTCCTGTCGCCAAACCCTGACTTCAGTCACTTCCCACCTTCCCTCGTGCATTAAATGCTTATTCGTGGTCAGTGGGTTTGCTGCAATAAACAGAGGCACTACTTCATTAAATGAAGCGTGGGACCCTGTTGCCACTTGATGATCTGACTTTAATATCTTTGGTCGTGATTTTGTTCGGCCTCGGCCTCGGCCTATAATCGAGGCCGAGATGATCATACCTTCGTAACGTTTCCTTTGTTTTAGGCAGGCCAAACACCTTGGCGAAACACCGCGTTTTAGTTTCACGAGCAAGTATTAGGGCTGAGAAAAAGGGCTCCTTCGGTCAGTTCATGGCCGTGATTTATTAGGCACAAACAATTCTCTTTGCTTTTCCTCTTGCGAAACCAATGCATATGCTCTACGAAGGCTTGGCAAAGGAGTCATGAGTAAAATCTGCCCCCTTACCACACTATATGATTCATTTAAACCCATCAGGAATTGCATGAGAGTGTTGCGTTCCTCTCATTCATGATGCTTCTTCATAGAACCACATGAACATGTCGGGGAATCGTTGTAGGAAGCCAATTCATCCCACAACCCCTTAATCTTGGTGAAATAGGTAGCGACGGACATCTGCCCTTGATGGAGGGAAGCAATATCTCGTTGTAGTTGGAAAATCCTCAGTGCGTTGCTTTGAGAAAATCGCTCCTTGAGGTCCTCCCAAATCTCATGCGCTGTTGTCGAGTAGATGACACTATCGGCAATCTCTGGTTCAATGGAATTAAGGATCCATGAGAGCACCATATCATTGCACTGCAGCCAGCGAGAGTAGTGATATGGATTGCTCTTCTTGGATGGTGTTTGCACGGTCCCTTCAACAAACCCTAGCTTATTTTTTTGCACCAAGGGATAAGCGAATTGACTAGCACCACATTGTGTAATTATCTCCATTTAGGAGTTTGGGAACAAGGACCATGCCCGGATGTGTTTGTGCCTAATAAATCTCGGCCAATAAAGCTGACCGAGGGAGCTTCCCCTCGGCCCTAGCACCTGCTAAATAGGCCAAAAATGGCAAGTCATTATTTGCTTTCTCTCGTAAGACAAAGGTGAGCTGTGAAAGCCATCATGGCCTCGGTAATCTCGGACAAGGACAAAGGGAGTAATGACTCCTCAGATACAAATAGGAAAGTCAAGTGGTGCTGCCACGTGGCATCAAGGCCCCATACTTCATTTAATGAAGTAACGCCCCTGACTACAGCAGAAGACCCACGAGCCACGTAAGAGCATTTAATGCACGAGGGAAGGAGGGAAGTGATTGAAGTCAGGGTATGGTGAGTAAAATCAGGGTGATTAGGTGCAAAAATCTTACGACTTGAGAGATTAAGTCACCAACCATTAGACTAGAGCATTAAATGCTCCTCCAAGGCCCAAGACGCAGAACCCACGATCAGGGCGGCGGGCGAGATTTATGGGGTCACACCACCATACTTCACGTTCCCAAATGTCGACTCGACTGCCCACTAGCTTTGATCAACCTCTTCATACAGATTTTCAACCTTACCGTCTCTTCAGGACTTCTCCTATAAATACCGGGCTCCAACTACGTTTAAAGGGTTCAACACGAAACACAAGCCTCCCACGGAGCAGATTATATTTTCCTGTCATTTATCTTCTTGTAATGCACTTTCAATACCTTTACTTGCTTTCTTAGGAGTAGTGACAGCTTGTAAGGAAATCCATTCATCAATATATCATACGACCCTTGATTCTCAAGGCGCCAGAGCACCATCTCTGTTACTCTTTCGTTCATCCCATATATCATACGATCGTTGCTACCTAGCAACGCGCCGGAGCACCACCTAAAAATCCACCAGTAACACTACCATTAACGGCCTTGTAGCTCAGGTCGTGAACCTAACGGCCGAGATCAGTTCCTCTCTTGGCCACAATCGCTCTGATTAGAAAGTCAAACTCAAAACAGGCGCACAACTCATCTATTCACCCAATCGCAGCATCCTCAAACACACGGTAGACCGTGCTAGCACGCTCGCGCACAACCGCACTGCACCAAAGAAGGACAACCTGTGTTGACGCAGATCCCCTTGGCCCGGAGCACCAGGCCGTGAGATTTGTGGAGCCAACATGATGGTCATTGTGATGAACAAAAAGAGGACTGTTGGCGTCATTTGAACCACAGTCCTTGGAGGCACCAGAACATCCATCTTTCTTCATAGGCTTGCTCTGTTCGTCGTCTCCCATGGAGAATAAGTGAAACAAGAAAAAAAAAAAATCTAAATTGTTGGTTGAAGAGAACGGCGAAAAAAACACACACAAGAGCTAGGGTCTTCCCTACTTTGATACCACATGTAAAATTGGTATAGAAAGATATTATGCCTGAATGAATAATTCTATTGATTGTACAATATACTTATATAGGGAGAATGCAAGCCTAACTAGGGAAATATACAGGGCCTAACTAGGAAAAGAATTGTACAGCAAATCTAGTTAAAGTCAAATTACAGATAAGTTTTTCCTATTCTAGTTCCATAGAATTGGGTATTGATTACTTTCCAACTATCTTCAAGGTTGGTCATAGGTTAGGATCGATTTGAGCGCTAGCTACTGCTAGGCTCTGATACCATGTAGAGAAAGAGGTTTGGGGTGAGAGAGAGAGAGAGAGAGAGAGAGAGAGAGAGAGAGAGAGAGAAAAGTAACAGGTAATAGGCAAGAAAGATGAGAAGGACCCGATGAGGGTTGTGTGTATTGATATTGCATTATGTAGTCGTTGACAAATACAAGGATATTTACAGTAAGTAATTTATGTTAGGCCTCCATAAGTGGTATGTAAATAACAGCAAATCAATGAGTAATCAGCTATGATGTCGTGATAATTGGGCAACTGACTTCCCAAAATCATGGTCACGACGTCAAGAATCATGGCTAGACAATGGCTGTCCTTTAGTGTTCTCTTCAAGAACAAAACCTGAAACAATATCCTTACTGGCTGCATAAAGAAGTCTGACGACATATACATAATGCAGAAAATACAATGCTTTAAACAGAAAACCCCGAAACCCTACTGTAACAATATTCAACAAATCTAACACAAAACAAACTGCCACTGACTTTATTCCGCATAACTACTACGCCATAATTGTCATCCGCTGAAAGATGGTTTCAGCAACACCAAAATCCAATACGATGCAAATCTAATGTGAGGTCTGACTCTCTTCCAATATTTCAAGATCGGGTTCTGCGTAATGAGTTTCTGTTTCATCTATCCCCTTGATTAATTTAGATGAAGTTGATGCTCTTGAGGCCACTTCTGTGGAAGTAAAAGAACCAGCTTTGGTGCATTCCCACTAGCCACGGCTACATTAAGCTCATGATCATCCGCGGGCGGCTTAATCTGTTCAAAGGTTTTCTCATCAACAAGAATACTCACAACGTCTGCCATTCTTGGCCTTAGAGCAGGAGATATATTGGTGCATATCATGGCCAAGGTTAAGATGATGGCTTGTTTTGCATCATAAATGCTAGACAAATTTTTGTCGACCAAAGTCAAAGTGCATCAAAATGATTTAAAACACCATGTATGAATATTGATCTGTAACAAAGTCAAAGTGCGCATTTTCACTTTCAAGTACAAGAAAGTACAAAACACCATTGTGTCAGTTTTTTTGCTTACCATGTCTAAGAGATACTCACTTCCATGATTAAATCTATATCCCGCATTTTTCTTCCCACTAACGATTTGAAGTATAACCACCCCAAAACTGTAGACATCAACTTTACTTGTTACAAATCCTTGGATTGCATACTCAGGCGTCATATATCCACTGAAAAACAATATAATTAATAATAAATTCACATTTACCTACAATTACACCAAATTATTCAGTGTTGAAGAACTATTGGTTCTCACCAAATTTTAACATTTTCCACTTGAAAGCCAATAGAAGCAGTAGAACAGCTACACTTGAAGCTACAGTACTAATCAATGCTATCTCCGACTTAGGAGATAGCAGGCCGATTTTCAACTTGGAAGAGATATTTCATCGATCGATGAGTAACAGCAAGACAAAAGAAAAAAAAAACTTCTTCAAAAGATTGTCAAATAAACTAACAAATAGAAGTATATATGAAGCAAACATAAGCTAAAGGGTTCAACCATAGACTTTTGAATTACCACGAGTTATGGAAATAGCTGAAATGAGAGGTCCATTCAAATTAAGCGGGTCTTTTGTACATCCCTTTACAGCCCAGTAGAAGGAAATCTCCAACAGACTATTATTTACATAAGATGTGAAACTTTTGGTTACAGATCCCTGCAGACCAGTTGCCTCTTTTCTGATGTCAAAATTCATTAGCATCCTATTTTGCTGCAGCAAACACTTATTTTAGCACCAGCAGACAGTAAAACATGCAAGAATAAAACTAGTTGTACCATCGTTTGTATCACCTCCCGAATAGGGGTGGGACCCACTTATATGAGTCACACCTTCATTAAAGAGATGGTGCACAATATTTCAGTTGATGGTACAAATGGTGGTACTCAATCAATCTTGTGACAACAAATAGTAATAATCAACCTGGATATAAATGTCAAATATGCGTCTCTTTGTTTATATTATACGATTTCTTTTTCTTAAATACTATTTCAGCAAAGTGAAGGGTCACACGCAGATGTGGGCCAAGTATCCTTACTCTCCAATTGATAGGTACGTATATTTCGAGGACGAAATTTTTGTAAGGGGGTAGGTTGTAACATCCCGACCCAAAATTTAATTTATTCAATTAAATTAGTGAATATTGAAATTACAATTTTGCCCCCCGGGATAGGGGTATTTTGGTCATTTTGTAATTCGGAAGGACTTTGGGGAAGTGAATGGTACTATTGCGTTGATCATACCGATATGAGTCTGTAGACATGTAGTGGGCTCAAATTAGAGTTGAAACGAAGAAGTTACGAGCTACGGAAGCATAGTGGCAAAACCGTAAATATTTTGAAGTGTTTATTAAAATCATTTTTCCCTCTCTCCCTCCCTTGCAAACAGCCCCCCTCCCTTGTTACTGTTTATCCAAACAGTGTTTCCTCCATCATCTACTCCACCAGCCACCAAATTACATGATATTGGTACCAAAACGTCAAGCTCACTTCTCTCTTCCCATCCTGACCCATCACCGCCACTGGAACTACCGCCATTCGCCGGAAATTGCCAAAAATCCACCGATTTTACCCAAAACTTCACGGAGCTCGTTCGGGTGATTTAGCCACCATTTCTTTCAAACTTGGTATGCTTTCGCATCCTCTCAATGTGTTCAGCTACTAGTTGGGTTGTTTAGGATCAATTTCTGTGTTTTGGTTGTCAATTAAGCTATTAAAGTTTTGGCCGGTTTCGACTCGCGATTCCGGCCATCTCTGGTCACTTTTTCGGGTTGGTCCAAGAAAAAAAGTTGCTTTATTCATTGTTATGATCATGTATGTATAAGTCTTAACCGACGGTTTGGAGATTTTCTGATTGCCGGAATTGCTTTGGACACCCACCCGCTGCTGGCGCGTGTGGTGGTGCGTGGGCCACTTTGTGGCTGGTCTTTGAGTCCTAAAATGTTTCTCGTGTCATCCCGAGCACGATGGTATGCTCGGATTTGAATTTGGTTATTGTTTGACCGTGGATCGAATATCGCATATTAGGTGTTATCCGGGTACGATATGTTCGGACCGTTGGATCGACTTCATTTTAATATATGTTGATCTAGACATCCTTAGGATCGTGTAGGATTTCACAGATCATGAATCGGAGCCTCGGATGTTCCGATTCAATAACTTCAAGTTTGCGTTAAACGATAACCGTCGGATCACGTGAGCGATCCAACCTTTCGATTCAGACCAAACTTGCAGGACATGCTTATTAAACCTTGTTGAACCCGTAGGAACTTTCAAATCGAAAATCGGAGGTTATGGGTCCCGCAGGCCTGGCTAACCAAATTTGGACAGTTTGACCCTCGGTTGACCGTGAATCTTCCGATGTAGTTTCACCATTCGAGAAGTACTAGAACGATCACGTAAACGAGGCTTGATCGTTGTTTGAGTTATTCTAATTATGTTGGGATTATGAGACTGTGTTATAGTATCTTACAGAATTCTTGGATATTATTATCGACAATTGAAGTTATGGAATGGCTTGGGATATTTGATTGGTGGGTTGTGAAAGTGAGCCTTGGGCTCGGCTATGATTATTAGTAAATAAGTGGACATTTGTTTTTAAGGGTACTTCGTTCTTCTAATTTGTGGAATTTCTTACTTGTTGAATTTTGATTGAAAAAATGATTTATTATGGGTTAATGAGGATATGGGATTTCAAAGGGTTATTATTTATCATTCATTAATATTATTATGATTATTATTAAAGTATATGGATTGGGTGATATCAAGCTATTTACGAAAGTCTATTATTTTAATTGTGGAATATAGTATCTTATGGAAATTAAGTGTAAACAAGTTCTGATTTCTATTTGAATTATTTTTGGACCTTTATGGAATTTATGTTGAGAGTTTATTTCCTATACTATGGATAAATAATTGGGAAGATTGAAATAAGGAAGGGAGTATTATTTTATAATATTTAAATCAAGGGTATAAACCTCACCATCACATGTACCCTCCGTGGTCACTATACCCACATGTGGCGTTGGACTTTCTGGCGTGTGGGCTAGTTACTGATTCTGAAATTGATGGATATTTGGAAAGTATGGATTGGAAATTGGGAACTATGGATATGGTATAGATATGTCGGAACTCGGGCACCTTTGACGGGGTGTTACCGTAGACCATTGGCGGGGTAGTCTGTGCGCGTAGGAGTTGTCACAGGCGCACGAGTATTGAGGATTCTGTTGTGCGTGTTGTCAGCCTAGTACCCCAGTTGGACGGCTCATCCCTGGCCACATGGTTGTTGAGGAGTCCTCCATGTGATTTAGCAAAACGATTCCCGCGATGGATTGTTTTCCCCAGTACATGATGTGCATTATCATATGTACCTACCCTTGGATACTGATACTTGGAAATAATGGATATGGATACTTGGATATGATCAGAATCCGGGCACCCTTGATGGGGTGTTTCGTAGACCCTTGGCGGGGTAGTCTGGGCACGTAGGACTTGTCATAGGCGCACGAGTTGAGGATTCTGATGTGCGTGCTAGTTAGCTCAGTACCCGGTTGGACGGCTCATCTTGTGCTACATGGTTGTTGAGGATTCCTCCATGTGGTCTAGTCAAACAATCCCCGGATTGGATTATTTTTCCCTGGTACATGATGATGGTGAGAGGTGAGTGTATATATATATAGTTTCCCTTTTAGAAACAGGTTTTACAGGAACACTTCGTTTCTGGTGGGATAAACATCTCACAGAAGATGCCAAATTCAGAATAATCCATGCCTTTAAAGCAAATGAAGATGGTCACCCTATTTTAGATGAGAGAATAGGTACAAGTATAGAAGACGGAGTCAATGTCCTTTTGTATACAATAATTGAGCACTTCATAGGTACGCCTAGTAGCACAACGGCTAGAATACATGATCAGTTAAGTAATCTAAGATGCCCTAAGCTAAGTGATTTTAGATGGTACAAAGATGTTTTCATTTCTAGAGTTATGCTAAGAGATGATAGTAATCAAGCCTTTTGGAAAGAAAAGTTTATTAACGGTCTCCCTAATTTATTTGCCCATAAAATTAGAACGGTCTTAAGCAATGAATCAGGACAGATTAATTATGATGAATTAACTTATGGTAATATAATTAGTACAATTAATCAAGTTGGTATGAAAATGTGTGTGGATTTAAAAATAGGAAAATCAATCCAAGCTGATAGTAAAAATGCTAAGTATGAGCTAGGAAATTTCTGTGAACAGTATGGTCTAGCACCGATCCCGCCGTCTAGACAAGCCAAAAGAAGCCATGATAGACGCCTTAGTAAGCGACGCCATTATTTCTGCAAAAGAGATGCCTTCAATAATAATGATCAGTTTTATAGTAAAAGAAGATTTACCCCTAGGAAAAGTAAATGGTCAAAAAGTTATTCAAAAGGTTTTAGGAAAAGCCCCCGACAAGGTAAAAAGAATTACTCTAGGAAAAGCACAGATAAAAGTAAAGTTAAATGTTACAAATGCAAAAAGCAAGGTCATTATGCCAATGAATGCAAAGTTAAAGAAGCAATTAAGCACTTAAAGTTAGCCTATGAGGAAGAAGCCAGATTAATTAAAGTATTAGAATTAGCCAATACAGAGTCTGATCCTATGCCTTCAGATAGTTCACATACCTACAGTACAGATAATTCCCAGTCCAGTGAGCTGGAGGTCCAACTAGGATGTAAGGATAAATGTTGTAGAATTTTAAATAAATCAATTTGTGTTTTAACCAAGCAAGAAGAACAAGAAGAGCTATTAATTGAATTAATTAGTAAAGTCCAAGATCCCGAATTAAAATCAGAATACCTTAAGAAACTTAGGAAAATTATAAGTCAAGAAGAATCTAGTTCTCCTATGCCTCCTAAGATAAGTCTTAATGCCACTTTAGAAAGGTTCAATAAAAAGAAAGAAGTCACTCTACAGGATCTCCAGTTAGAAGTCAAATTAGTTAAAAAAGAAATTTTAGAATTAAAACAGATAAGCCAAAAGTTACAAATTGAAAATTATGCCATTAAACAAGATTTGATTAGTCTATTAGAATTCAAGGCAGAGTCTAGTAATCCATTCGGTAAGTCCAGTTCTGAGTCTGAGCCTGAGTTGTCCGATAAAGAAGAAAAAGTCATTAATTTAATTAAGCAAATTAATTTTAGAAAATGGTATTCCAGAGTTAGTATTTTTATTAATGAATTTGAATTAAATACAATAGCTTTATTCGATTCAGGACCCGATTTAAATTGTATTCAGGAAGGTCTAGTACCAACCCGATTTTATAGAAAGTCTAAATAAGTTTTAGGAACAGCGTCAGGAAAAGCTCTTAAGTTAAAATATGAATTACCTAAAGCCCATGTATGCCAAAATAACATATGCTTTAAGATGTCCTTTGTCCTGATCCAAAATATCACGGATGAAGTAATCTTAGGTTTACCCTTTATTTCATTCCTTTACCCCTTTCAGGTAGAATATGATGGAGTCACCTCAAGCCAATTAGGCAAAAAGGTTAAATTTGAATTTTTAACTAAGCCAGAATTACATAGTCTTAAGTCTTTACAGAAGTCAGCCATTTCTAAGACAGTTAAATTAATTCAGAGTAAAAATAAACAAGTTAATTTTCTTAAAGAAGAAATTAAATTCAAAAGGATAAAACAACAGTTAGCCGACAAGTCACTTCAATTACAGACTAGTAAATTTGAAGATAAGTTAAAAAATGAAGTTTGTTCTGATATGCCCAATGCCTTTTGGCACCGCAAGCAACATGTCGTTTCTTTACCTTATGTCAAGTCCTTCAGTGAAAAGAATATTCCCACTAAAGCCCATCCAATTCAAATGAGCCAAGAGCTAATGGAATTATGCAAAGTTGAGGTCACAGATTTAGTCAACAAAGGAATAGTTAGAAAAAGTAAGTCTCCATGGTCTTGCCCAGCTTTTTATGTTCAGAAAAATGCCGAGTTAGAAAGAGGAGCCCCACGTCTAGTCATTAATTATAAGCCCCTTAATTCAGTTTTAGAATGGATTAGATACCCAATTCCTAATAAAAGAGATCTAGTCAATAGACTAGGAAAGGCTGTAATCTTTAGTAAATTTGATATGAAAAGTGGTTTTTGGCAAATTCATATTAAAGAGTCAGATAGGTATAAGACTGCATTTGTCACCCCTTTCGGTCATTACGAATGGAATGTTATGCCCTTTGGATTAAAAAATGCCCCTAGTGAATTCCAGAATATTATGAATGAAATCTTTAATGCCCACGGTCATTTTTCCATAGTATACATTGATGATGTTCTTATTTTCTCGGAATCAATAGAGAAACATTGGAAGCATTTACATAGGTTTTTTCAGATAGTTAAAACCAATGGTTTAGTTATTTCAGCCAAAAAGATTAAGTTATTTCAGGTCAATATCAGATTCCTAGGTTTCAACATAAGCCAAAGCCAAATAAGCCCAATCAATCGAGTCATCCAATTTGCTGATAAGTTTCCAGATCAAATTCTGGAAAAAAGCCAACTTCTAGATTATAGGTTCTAGTCCCCATTGGTGATTAGTGGCATAACTATTAGCTACCATAGACATATGTTGTAACTTATTAAGTATTTCCTGTTTGGACAAACCATCGATATTCCATTCGTATAGCTGATCAGAAGACACTGAAAATTGGCTTTGGGTTCTTTCTTTAAACTGAACATCTGGGGGCGTAGGCTTAGGATACCAATTTTTGGTAAGACTTGTAGGATTAACTTTGCCTGTTAGACGACTAACTTTGAGACTCTAGGCATCTTGATTAACCTGGAGGTTATTAAAGGCTTTTTCAATTTTAGAAATATTACTAGTTTCTGACTCTAGACTTTGGCTTGATTCTAAAGACATAATTGACTCACTATCTAAATTAACTTCAAAACTTAAGACTTTGACTGACGTTTCTTCTTCTTTTCCTTTATCTTTATCTTTATTAGGTTTTGGTTTAACTAGGGTTAACTCTTGAAACATTTCCTCTATTTTATGCATTGTTGGACGACTTTGAGTGCAGACTCTGGTTTTAATTCAAAGTGTACTAAAATCTTTTCCTTCTTGGGCTTAAGAGAAATTTCCTGTGGAATTAACTTATCAACTTTTGTTTCTATTTTATCTAATTGCTTTCCTATTACTATTAGGCTTGTGTTGGCATAATTATTCTGTTCTATGACTTTCTTGACTGGCTCATCTTTTGACTCAGCCATTTTGTAAGGACTTGCAATAATTTTGGCATTTCTATGATTAATTACTATTGCTTCAACTGGGGGGTGAGTACTGGTGACTTTAGTATTATCAGCTCTTTCCCATTTTTCCTGGGTTAAAGTAACTAACTTTTGACTTAGATATTTGGCTTCTACGTAATCTAGATAAGGTGACTCAGACCTAGTTGCTTTTAGATAATCTTTCCATTCATTGAAAATTTCTTTTCTTTGGGCTTGGGAAAAAAAATCATGATACTTGGCTTTTCTTTGGGCATTTTCAGGGGCCTGGAAATGGGCGGAGTCATGAGTACTCTGTACAGGTATGAATGTTCAAGTCATGGATTAGAAAGTGTTGTTCGGCAACTTACACCTTGGATAGGGTATGGTTGCTAGGATAAACTGACATAAGGGAAAGAATTTATTATGTGTTCAACATGTGTTTTGTCGAATTGAAGTTGTAGATGGAAAATTAATCGTTGGTTTTACTTTAAATAATCGTATAACATCTGAAATGGTGATTGTCGACTTAAGAACTACGTGTGGCTTGATCCCTCATCAAGGGGTATGTAGGTAGCCTAAGGTCTTACCTAGGTGCAGTCGCGGACTAAATTTTATTTTTGGAACTTTAATTTGGTCTTTTGGATCTAGTCTAACGGCTATTGTTTTTAACGAGTTTGGTCCTGACTTTGTCGTTGGTCCGGAAGCTCGGTTGAAACCGAGGCGTGATTAAATGATTGTGCATATTCCAGTTTGACTAAGAGAGGGTTGTTAAAATGTGTTTATGGTCAAGACAAGTATGAAACCCGTTTTGGATTGTTGTACGATTTGGGTCGAGGCCTTAAACTACTTGCAATTGTGTTTGGATGTTAAACATCGCATGATGGAAATTGGGAAGTTATTTTATGTTAATTACAGTGGGCATTCATAATTTTGTATGAGTTCATTATTTGCATTGTTTAGTGTATTATTTGACTTAAGAGTATTGCTGGTGGTTATGTTTCGATTTGTTTGAAGGCCGGAGGCCTATTACATAAATTGCATGCCAATACCTTGTGTATGCTGCATGTTTGGATATATTAATTGTTTTTAACGGGTCAAGAAATTTGGAAAATGTCCATTTTTCAGGGGAGACTGCCGTGTTGTGAAAATGGACAAACACTTTCACTCACTCCCCTAATGATCTTGTTGTTGATGGACTTTGTGACACACACAAGGATGCAAGAATCACACACACACACTTGAGAAACCAACCAAGCACAAAGTGACACAAGAATTTATAGAGGTTCAGCAATTGCCTACATCCTCTTGGTGATCCCCTTGAGAAATTCACTAATGAAAGAATAAGTTACAACTTTGGTTTACAAAGAAACCCCCTTAGAACTCTATTCTCTCCCAAGCTCTCTTTTCTCTCTCACCCCTTGCTCAACACTTTAATGCACTTGTGAACACTCTCACAACCCTTGGTGTTTCCCCCCTTTTGTGTCTAGACTTTCAAGACTCAACTCAGCTCCAAACTTGAACTGATTGCCCTCTCTCTCTCTTCCTCCCTTGGTAGGTTCAACCTCTTGGACACACTAGCTCCCAGCTACTTGACCATTCCTTGAGATTAACCACACTTCTGTTGTCTTGCATCTTCACTTTCTTTTGTAGGCAGACCTTTGGACTTAGTAGAGGGCTACAATTACTCCTTCACATTCTTGCATTCAGCTACTCACCTAAACACAAGGTTAGGCAAACCAGAAAACAAGCCATAAAGCATGCACCCTTTGTCCCATTGTCTCCCACTTAGAAAACCCTTTGGTACAAGTCAACAAAACAACATTCAATGGTGTTCCAGCATTTAAGGCACCTTGCCAAACTTCCTAGAACCCATAAAACTCCTTGGAGGCTCGAGGGATTAGGTAGGGAACAAACACATGTGAAGAGAATCTTGAAAACGCGTGGAAAAATCGAAACAACACTGGGAGCGACCGGTCGCGGATACCTTGCGACCGGTCGCAGATACATTTTGGATACCTTGCAACCAGTTGCTGCCTGCGAATTCTCCAAACTTCGACTCTGTTTCAAAACGACCGGTCGCTTTTCCCTTGCGACCAGTCGCCTCCTCCATCACTTGTGCATTAATTTTGAGCCAATTTTACAACATGCCAAAATTTCGGCAAAAAGTCTCGTGCCTTTTTTTTTCCTTAATTTGGAAACTAGGCTATAGTATTTGTAAGTGGGCCTGACATTGGTGTGATGTCAGAATTTTCACAGGATTCTTTGGAAAGTTTCACTCAAAGCCATGTTTTCTACTTCAATCTCATGCATAATAACTTGACGTTCTTGGACTTGGTTGGTGACCGTCTTGGAGTCCACCATCTTGAAATCAAGAAATCGACCAACCACGAATTTCTTCATGCTAGCATCTTCGGTCTTGTATTTCTTTTCAAGGGACTCCCACAGGGCCTTGGCAATTTTGATTGGACTATATACATTGTACGAAGTATTGTCCAATCCATTGAGGATATAGTTCTTGCAAAGGAAGTCCGCATAATACCATGCATCTGCAGCAGCCATCGCTTTTATAGTAGTATCAGTAGCAGGAGCATCTTCCTTCAAGAACTTGGCAAAATTGAGTGTTGTCAAATAGAACAGCATTTTTGTTGCCACCTCTTGAAATAAATTCCATTGAACTTCTCAGGTTTCTCTCCATGAGAGGAGGAAGCAGGGATCACCACAAGTAAAGCATGAGCCACACCTTTTCCCTCAATAAAGAGGAAAATTCACAGTTTAATTGAAAAATAAACTAACAATTTTTAAGAAACTAAAATAAATTTAAGATTTTTAAAAAACCAAAAAATATAGCAATTACCAAAAAAAAAAAAATTTCATCTTAAGATTGTTGGTAAAAATATAAGGATAATTGCTATATTTACAGAATTTCAAAAATTAAACTTCACTATAAATTCGAAATAAATACAAGAAAATAACGACAAGGTAAAGATTAACAATACTTTACAGATGATCGAGTCTAGAACTTGGTTCTATCTCCTTAAAACGAAATTGCCTCCTCATAGGTGCTTTTAGGATTTTCTTGGCAAACGTCTCCCCGGATACAACGATCGACTTCTTGTTGAAGTAGCATTAGAATTCCCAAGAAAAGCGAACTCATACTTGTGTATGAATTCTCTCTTACTAACTCACTATATTTCTAAAAATATAATGCTATGAATGCTCTAAAAACTACTATGGTCAGATGACAATTGGATGAATGAAATGTTGTAGGACCTTCTCTACTTGTAGGCAGCAAGGCCTCTGATCAGAAAAGATGTGACTGAAAAATATCAACAAATGTGTCTTTTCATGTTGCAACCATAAGCCAAGAAGTGCAATGTTTCAATTACTATGAAACAATGCAACTTAAGTCAAGAAGTACAATGCTTCAATTTCTATGAAACAATGCAACTTTTCACAAAACAATACTCCCTAACATAGAGTGGATACAACGCCTATTTATAGGCCATAATATTAACTCCACATTAAACATCATCATAACCAATATACCCACTAAAGCTCACATTAACTTCAACTCATAAACTAGACATAATAGCTAAACCCTTTAGATTCTAACTTTTTATTTCCTAAACTTTTGACTTTTGAAATTACCCCAACAATAGGATCCATGTTTAATGCGAGGTCTGACTCTCTTCCGATATTTCGAGACAGGTTTCTGCAGAAGAATTTTGTGTTTCATCTATCCCCTTGATTAATTTAGTTGAAGTTGATGCCCTTGAGGTCACGTTTGTGGAAGTAGAAGAATCAGCTTTGGTACATTCACCACAAGCCATGGCTACATTAAGCTGATGATCATCCACAGTAGGCAGATTAATCTGCTCAAAGGTTTTCTCACCAACAAGAATGCTCACAACGTCTGCCATTCTTGGCCTTAGAGTAGGAGATATATTCGTGCACATCACGGCCAAGGTTAAGATGGTGATGGCTTGTTTTGCATCATAAATGCCAGACAAATTTTTATCCACCAAGTCCATGAGGCTTCCATTTTTATATGCAACATAAGCCTACAGTAAAATGATGAGGGTTTAGAATTCAAAGTGTGCATGTTCACTTTCAAGTAGGAGAAATTACAAAACACCGTACGTCTTGTTAGTTTGGCTTACCATGTCCAAGAGATACTCACTCTCATGATTAAATTTGTATCCTGCATTTTTCTTCCCACTAACAATTTCGAGTATAACCACCCCAAAACTGTAAACATCAACTTTGCTTGTTACAAATCCTTGAATTGCATACTCAGGTGCCATATGTCCACTGTGTCAACAATAATAAAGCATAAATTCAAATTATATTTGCATAATGCACTCGTCATAGTATAAGTTGAATTTCATGGTATTATTTTATACAGTGTTTCAGAAAGCGAAAGGTATTTGTTTTTTGTACACTTACTTTGGTGCTTCCACTTTGATGATCATAAGTTGTTCTTCCTTGGTATACAGGCTTGCCATTCCAAAGTCTGAGATCTTAGCATTAAGAGCTCCATCAAGGAGGATATTTTCAGCTTTGATATCCCTATGAACCATCTTGAGTCTAGGGTGCCATGAAGATGATCTAAACCCCTCGCTATTCCCAGGCAAATGTTAAATCTAGTTTCCCAATTAAACTTCAATCTGGACTTCGAGCCTACAAGTCACATGAATGATGACCACTTTAGCATTCTATGCATATATTCCTCCAGTCTAAACCATAAACGACTTTGTTTTTGTCATAAACACTGTATCAGCACAGAAAACACAAGTCATTACAACAGAAAAACCCTTTCATGACACCTGATTTGCGTCATGGAAGGAATTTAATGATGTGGGGTAAGCGTCCTAACATGCGTTGTTGAATGGGGTGGTCATGGAAAGTTTTCTCAAAAGACGACATCTGGTATGCATCACCTAATGGTATTTCGATGGTATTTCAATGACGAGTGAGTACCTGATCTTATTATTTCTTAATATAAAAGCAATACACGGTATGAAGAGGAAAATGTCGGCTAAGCTAAAATGAATGCAAGTATCTCTATTTGTACACAAAAGGAGGAAGTATACTGCTCCTATAATATAGAATAAAACAATTTGATGTTGTGCTTGAAGAATCAGAAAAGGGAGGAGAAAAGATGAATTACCAAAAAAAGCGTCTGCAACGGACAGGTTTGGCATATATTCATAGATGAGCAAATGCAACCCTTCTCCAAAATAACCATCCAACAATTGAACAAGGTTCTCATGCCTCAATGACTTTAAGGTATAAAATTCATTTAACAATTCCTCAACTTTTTCTTTTGAGTGAGTAAAGAGTCTTTTAACAGCTACAGTAGTTTGACCACCTTCCAGTTCAGCCTGCATCAACACAATAGACTAATGTTATATATCTAAACAAATTTGCAACATTCAAAAGATACCCCACCCTAATATCAAATTTCTACCACAAATTAAGTTCACAATCTAAAAGTTGTAGAACTGTAAGTAATGAGCTAATTAGCATAAGTATAAGCCTAGAAACGATAACAGTGAATGCACTTAGTCTCTTTAAATGGCAGGTGTAAGGCTCCGAAATGTAAGGCCAAAGTAGCCACGTGTAGTGATCTTAGAATAGCTAGATGTGTGGCTGAGATTCAATTTGTTTGTGTGAATCCAGCCAAGGCTAACGGTTATGTAATACAGGCCTTGTGTGCTCATTTTGATAGAAGAGAAATATAGTTCTCTCTGCAACTTCAGCAAGCGAGAAGAACATTTCATCACTCTGCTTTTCTTCATTCTTTCATTCCTTCTCTTCAACATTCCATAACTCAGCTAAAATACAAAACACTAACATGGCCTCAAAGCCAGGTTAGATCATTGAATCTGGACGTTCTCAATCTGTGAAATCAAGCTACATTAGAGCTCAATCGAGGCTCTGTGAAATTGCTGGAGTTCGATCGAAACCTAAATACAGCTTGTTCGTGGCTTACCTGAGATCAGAGATGGCTGGATCTGGAAGTTCAAAAGTAAGAACTCCGATCTTCTCCGGTGAGAACTATGAGTTATGGAGAATCAAGATGGTAACCATATTCAAGTCATATGGGTTATGGAATCTGGTGGAAAAGGGAATTCTGATTCCTGATTCGAAGAAGAAGAAGAAGACCGAGGAAGCTTCAGAAGATGACGATGATGAGAAAATAGCTGCTATCTTCATGAAAGATGCAAAGGCTCTAAGCATCATACAAAACGTAGTTTCCAATCAAATCTTCCCTCATATCGCCAATGTCGACTCTGCTAAGATGGCATGGGAGCTGCTGTATGGAGAATATCATGATGGTGACCACGTTAGATTGGTAAAACTCCAAAACCTCATACGTGAATTTGAATACACTAGAATGCGTGATAATGAGTCCCTATCTGTTTATCTTACCCAATTGAATGAGCTAATTAACCAGTTGAAAACCTTTGGTGAGACTCTCTCTAATGAGAGGCTTGTTCAAAAGGTTTTGATCAGTCTTAGTAAGGTTAATGATCCTATCTGTCTGGTGATTGAGAATACAAAAAGTCTAGAGACTATATAACTGCAAGAAGTTATCGCAATATTGAAGAGCCAAGAACAACGGTTCGAGCTGCATAATGTTGATACAGCTGAGAAGGCATTTGCCTCATTCTCTATGAGTCCAATAGGCCAGAACAAGGGTGGCACTCAATCTGGTTAATCTAAATTCCATAAGAATTGGAATCCTAAGGGCAAGCCATGGGAATCAAAGTCCAAATTTCAACAGACTAGTTCTGCATAGAGTTTTACTTTATCACCATCAGGGAATCAAGAAGGGGCAAAGCCACAGTGCAAAGTGTGTTCAAAGTTCCATTTTGGTGAATACATGCATAAAGGAAAGCCTAAGTGTTACAATTGTGACAAATTTGGACATTGGGCTAGAGAATGTATTGCAAGTAAAAGTGTGCAGAAAGCTAATTGTGCAGGAAACTTGTTTTATGCCAATAGTACCATCTCTGAAACAAATGTTAATGGTGAATGGTATATAGACAGTGGTTGTAGCAATCACATGACTGGAGATAGGAAGTTTCTTGTTGATATAAGAACAAACGTGACATGCAAGGTACAAATGCTAATTGGAGAGCTTGTGTTTGTAGCTGGAATGGGAACTCTAGTGATTGACACTAGCAAAGGTAGAAAGTGCATTAAATAAGTGATGTACCTACCTGGGTTGAAGGAGAACTTACTGAGTGTGGGATAGATGGATGAGCATGGTTACTATTTGCTATTTGGGGGAAAAATGTGCAGCATCTTTAACAGTTTCTCACTGGAAAGTCTTGTAATCAAAGTGGTGATGAAGAGGAATAGATGCTACCCTTTGTCACTATTACCTAATGACCATATTGCTCTGAAAACGAGTGTATCACACTGTACTTGGACTTGGCACAAAAGGATAGGCCATCTACATCTAAGGGGCTAAACCAAAAAAATATGGTGCATGGACTTCCATACTTAGAAGAGGTTGATGAAGTCTGTGAAGGGTGTCAACTTGGAAAGCAGCATAGAGTATGGTTTCCAAGGAATCAAGCATGCAAAGCAAGCAATCCCCTTGAGCTAATTCATGTGGACTTGTGTGGGCCTATGCAAAATAAATCTATAGCTGGTAACAAGTACTTCATGCTTCTTATAGATGACTGTACAAGAATGATTTGGGTTTACTTTCTCAGATACAAGTTAGATACACTGAACTGTTTTCGAAAGTTCAAGTCCATGGTAGAATTGCTAAGTGGTTTTAGAGTGAAATGTTTGAGAAGTGACAGAGGGGGTGAATTCACATCCTGTGAGTTTAACAAGTTGTGTGAAGATGAAGGTATTCAAAGGCAACTCTCTATGGCCTACACTTCACACACACACACACACACACACACACAAAAAAGGAGTGGTGGAGAGAAAGAATAGGACTGTGGTTGAAATGGCAAAAGCCATGCTTCATGAGAAAGGATTACCTTACTACTAATGGGTAGAATCTGTACACACAACTGTCTACATACTGAATAGATGTCCTACAAGAGCACTGGGAGATATAACTCAATTTGAAGCATACAGTGGGAGAAAACCAGGATTGCACACCTTAAAATCTTTGGTTGCTTGTGTTATGTGCACATACCAAGTGAGGTAAGATAGAAGCTAGATGCAAAGAGTACGAAGAGGATATTTGTGGGTTATGCAACCTGTGAAAAGGGATACAGAGTGTATGATCCAGTCACTAAGAAGCTTCTACTCTCAACAGATGTTGTGTTTGATGAAAATACAACTTGGGATTGGAAGGCAGTGCCTGAGAATCATGTATCTGTGACCAGCCATGAAGAGCAATCCAAGGTACCTGAAGCTACATCACCAAAGACACCTCTTGAAAGTCATGATCACGCTCAGTCACCAAGAGTGTCATCTCCTCATGAACCATCAGGTGGCATAAGTAGCAGCATGAGGAATTCTCAAGCCTTTGATCACACTCCAGTAAAATGGAGAAACTTGGATGATGTTCTAGCACAATGCAAACTTTGCATCATGGAACCTGAGAAATTTGATGAAGCTGCTAAAGATGAGTCATGGATGAAAGCCATGGAAGATGAACTGTCAATGATTGAGAAAAATGCAACATGGAAGCTGGTGGATAGACCAACTGACAAACCTATAATTGGAGTTAAATGGGTGTTCAAGACCAGGCTCAATCTTGATGGCTCAGTACATAAGAATAAGGCACCTAGTAGCCAAGGGTTATGCTCAGTACATAAGAATAAGGCAACTAGGTGTTGACTATAATGAGACTTTTACACTAGTGGCTAGACTTGATACAATTCGAACACTAGTTGCATTGGCAACACAGAAGAGTTGGAAATTGTATCAGCTAGATGTTAAATCTGCTTTCCTAAACGGTGTGTTAGAAGATGAGGTTTATGTAGATCGGCCAAATGGTTTTGTGGTCAAGGGGTGTGAAGACAAAGTGTACAAGCTTCATAAAGCTCTGTATGACTTAAAACAGGCACCAAGGGCATGGTATGGTGAAATTGACACCTACTTTGCTCAATGTGGATTTTCAAAGAGTCAAAGTGAGACCACTCTTTATACCAAAACTAGAGGAGAAGCATAAATTTTGATCGTGTCTATATATGTAAATGATATTGTGTATACAGGGAACAGTCGACAAATGTTGGAGGAGTTTAAGAGAGACATGATGGTAAAGTATGAAATGACAGACTTGGGGATTCTACATCACTTTCTGGGAATGGTCGTCATCCAAACTCATACAAGTATTTTTATTCATCAAAGAAAGTATGCTGCATCTTTGTTGAGTAAATTTGGCTTGAGCGACTGTAAACCTGTTTCTATACCCTTAGTTACAACCGAAAAGCTGAGTAAAGATGATGGCAGTGGTCTAGCAAATGAAGAACAGTATCGGAAGATTGTGGTAAGTCTACTGTATCTCACAGCCACAAGACCTGATGTGATGTATGCAACTAGTCTATTTGCTAGGTTCATGCATTGCCCCACTAATAAGCACTATGGAACTGCTAAAAGAGTCCTCAAGTACGTCAAAGGAACACTTGACTATGGCTTGGAGTATGTGAAAGGAAGAAATGCAATCTTAATTGGCTACTGTGATAGTGATTGGGGTGGCTCAGTTGATGACAGTAAAAGCACCTCAAGGTATGCTTTTTTCCTTTGGCAATGGAGTCTTTGCTTGGGCCTCAGTTAAACAAAACTGTGTTGCCCTCTCTACTGCAGAGGCAGAATATATCAGTGCATCAGAGGCAACTGTACAGGCAATTTGGCTTAGGTTTGTGTTGGAAGATTTGGTGAATTTCAAGCTGAGGCTACGCCACTTCAGTGTGACAATACTGTTGCGATTGCCATCACAAAGAATCCTGTGTTTCACCAAAAAACTAAGAATATTGATCGAACGTATTACTTCATCAAGGATGCTCTACAAGAAGGAATCATCAACTTGGTTTGCTACCCTACAAATGAGCAACTAGCAGATATCTTCACAAAGTCATTGGCTAAGGATCGATTCTGCTACCTCAGGGATAAACTTGGAGTGAAATAAGCTCAAAACTAAAAGGGGAGTGTAGAACTGTAAGTAATGAGCTGATTAGCATATGTATAAGCCTAAAACGATAATAGTGAATGCACTTAGTCTCTTAGAATGGCAGGTGTAAGGCTCCAAAATGTAAGGCTGAAATAGCCACATGTAGTGATCTTAGAATAGCTAGATGTGTGGCTGAGATTCAATTGTTGTGTGTAAATCCAGCTAAGGCTAACGGTTATGTAGTACACGCCTTGTGTGCTCATTCTGATAGAAGAGAAATATAGTCCTCTCTGCAACTTCAGCAAGAGAGAAGAGGAACATTTCATCACTCTGCTTTTCTTCATTCTTTCATTCCTTCTCTTCAACATTCCATAACTCAGCTAAAATACAAAACACTAATAAATGTATACCTTATAAACCCTTCCAAAATGCCCTCTACCGATCTCCATTTTGCTGCTAAACTTTCGAGTTGCACCTATTAATTCTTGAAGGGTAACATGTTTATCTTGGCCAATCTGTATTTCTGTTCCAGGAAAAATCAAAGTTGACTTGTTAACTGGGAAATAAGAATTCTTGAAAAAGGAAATGGTGCAGTATAGTTGTAGCTTCACTCACCTCTCAACTCTCTTTTCCCCAGCCAGCCCATTTTCCACATGAAAGCTAATAGAAGCAATAGAACGACTACACTTGAAGGTAGAGTAATAATCAATGCTTTCTTCAATTTCCGCCACAATGCAGAGCTTTGGGGAACTTCGAAGTGATATTTCATCGAAGGAGGGGATAACAGCAAGAGAAAAGTCAAACTTCTTTAAAAGATTGTCAAAATAATTCAGTACATATGCAGTCTTACAAGATTAAACTAATGAACTGAAATGAAAACTGCCTGCCTGCATGATGACCATATAAGCCAAGGGGTTCAAGTGTAGCTTGGAACCAACCAGAAGAAACTAAAGTCATAGCCTTTTAAATCACCTGGAGTTATGGAAATAGCAGAAATGAGAGGTCCATTCAAAGTAGGAAAGTAGTCTGCACATCCTTTTCCAGCCCAGTAGAAGGAAATCTCCAATACACTATCATTAACATCAGCTTCGAAATGTCTGATATGAGGTTCATCTGGACCCTTTGCCTCTTTTGCAATGTCGAAATTCATTAGCCTTCTCTCATCCTACAACAAACGTTTCTTTTAACACTGGCAGTCAGTAAATATGTGCAGGAACAAAACTAGTTGGACCCATTCTTTGTATTATTGCTCTAATATATGGGTCACACCTCTATTCTAATGATGGTACACAAGATTTCAGTTGATGGTACAAATAGCGGTACTCAATTTAGTGACAAATAATAGGATTAATTGAATGACATCAGCTCTTACCTGGATATAAACGTCAAATGCCCGTCTCCTTAGTATACTGTATGATTCCTTCTCCCTGAATACTATTTCAGCAAAGTGAAGGGTCACGTTATATTTGCCTTTGTGTAAGCAAGCATAATAACTTAGGAAGACAGGGGCAATCCGAACATTTAAATATAAGTCTGCGTCAGGAACATGAATTCCACATGGCTGGTTCTGTATGAAATTACTAGAATTGGACTCCGGTGATAAGAAGTCTCCAGAAAGGCTATAAGCCCAGGTTTTGGATGGACTAATATAATAGAGTGAAGTTGATTTATCTGCTTCATAATACTTGTTGTGGGAGCAAATTTCCTCCCACGAGAATATTCGGTTGAAAGATTCCCCTTTCTTCTTCGCCGCCTCTTTCTCCCTGCAAAATAAATTGGATAAGAGGACCACACCCGGGGGGTGTTGGCCAAAGGCCCTCCGATGCCTAAGTTAGTTCGATTGATTTAGGGAAAAATCAATAGCTAAATAGGGTACGGAGATATATATATATGTGTGGTGAAAACCGGGCGGCCGGAGCCTTATGTAAAAGAGAGAGAGAGAGAGAGAGAGAGAGAGAGAGAGAGAGAGAGAGGAGGTGGCTAGGATTTGTGAAGGGAAGAGCTCTCCAGAGTTTTAGTAGAAATTCTGACGTACCTCATTCCTTGTGCGTGGCCAAGTATTTATAGGGGGCCTTGACAAGGTTGGTGTGGTTGGTGAGGTAGGTGAGGTTGGTGAGGTTGGTACATATAGGGATTTGATTAATTGGTATTAATCAAATCCCTAATTGTGGTAGGTGAGGTTAGTGGGGTTCGTGTATTTAGGGATTTGATTAATTAGGTATTTCTCAATTTAATTGGATAACCCCCAATTAAATTGAATAACCCCCAATTAGGTTTAGAAATTCCCAATTAGGTCAAATAATCCCCAAATAGAAGGAATTAGGGTTCTGATTTAATTTGGTTCCCACAAATGCCCCCAGCTTCTGCATGGCGCGTGGTGGCATGTAGGAGATGTAAATCATCTGTTGGGCTGTCTAGCTGTAACTGGGCCTTCTTCTTGGATTTGGGCTCTTGAGTGGAGGAAGTTGGTGGTCTGCCCCCAGCCCAGGATGTTGAGAGATGGGAGCTGAATGGTCCAGACTCTGATGATCTGCCAGCTGGGCAGGAGAAGTGTTCTGCTGAATCTCTCCCAAAGAGAAAGGCTGCTGCCAAGTCTTCAAGAGATGAAGCTTCTCCTTCGCAGGCAGAAAATGTGTCTCTATTGAGGAAGAAGCCAAGATTCCCTTATGCTGAGAAGACTCAAGTGGGGTCTGCTCCATCATCATCTGCTAGGGCCAAACATCTCATGGGCCCATATAGCACGAAGGTTGGTGGTATGCGCGGTGTTCGGGGTGTTCTGCCCATGGACTTCTTTGGAGGTAAGGTTGGCAGAGGCTAAGAAGATGAGAGAGTCATCTGCCTGGGCGAAGGGTCTTCTGCAATGTCAGCTGTTGGTCCCAAGGTTGACAAGCCCAACCCCACAGGAGGTGCATGCGTGTCTGATCTGCTCAAGACGAACTTTTTGTCAAGCCCGTCCGCTTGTGTTGAATTGGTTAACCACATCTGCCAGGCCGGCGAACTTCGCACCCGCTCGAGTTTTTCCTTGGAAAAACAAAGGGAAGCGACACTCCATTTGCTTAAAAAAGGATTAGTTTTTGCTGCTGAAACTATCTGAAACTCGTCTGCTGTTGCCCCCTCTTCTGCTAGTGACTTGGTTAGTCGAAAAGATGTCTACTTCCGTCTTGAGCGCAAGAATGTTGACGTCTCATTTGGTTATGACAAGCTTCTTGCTAGGTTCGGCACCTATAACAAGTCTGCATTAGAGATGGAGACATTGAGATGCTATGTTCTGACTTGCTCCATGTGCAAAGTGAGCAGGTTAATGCTGTGAACATGGTAGGAGTTGAAGAGCAGGCAGCCGAAGAGGCGGTAGCTAAAGAGGATGAAGCATAGGAGGATGCAGTAGATGAGGTAGTGGCAGACGTCGCGGATCAAGCAGGTGGAGTTGCTGAGAACGTGATTGATCAAGCGGATGCCGAAGAGGCTGTAGATCAGGGATCTCCTGCTGGCGTCTCAGAGTAAATGAAGACTCTTTTATTTCTTTTCACCTTATAGTCTGCTTTCTTGTTTAGAATAATTGGTCTTATTCGACCATCTTCCTTTTGTTGAACTTGGCCGGTTGGTCAGCTTGCTATGAAAATTTCAGTTATTTTTTCAACTTCAATTGACATATTGACTTGTGGACTGCTTGAGTAACCAGCTTGTATTTTGATTGCGCATCTTCTTTTGGAGATTTATGAGTGCCAGGGTCCCCCTTAAGGGACTCCGGGCATGGTATGCATATCCCGTAGGTGTTTTCCCTTAGGAAATTGGCGAGGGCCAGGGTCCCCCTTAAGGGACTCCAGGCGTGTTCTGCTTATGTCTAAAGACATGTCGATGAGGGTGGCCCGTTTAGCATACGTCTGGAGACATGTCGATGAGTGTGGAGACATTTGGCCTACGTCCGAAGACGTGTTGATGAGAGTGGCCCGTTTGGCCTACGTCCGGAGACGTGTCGATGAGTGTGGCCCGTTTGGCCTACGTACGGAGACGTGTCGATGAGTGTGGCCCGTTTGGCCTACGTCTGGAGACGTGTCGATGAGAGTGGCCCGTTTGGCCTACGTCCGGAGACGTGTCGATGAGTGTGGCCCGTTTGGCCTACGTCCGGAGACGTGTCGATGAGAGTGGCCCGTTTGGCCTATGTTCGGAGACGTGTCGATGAGTGTGGCCCGTTCGGCCTACGTCTGGAGACGTGTCGATGAGAGGCCCGTTTGGCCTATGTTCGGAGACGTGTCGATGAGTGTGGCCCGTTCGGCTTACGTCCGGAGACGTGTCGATGAGAATGACCCGTTTGGCCTACGTCCGAAGACATGTCGATCAGTGCGGCCCGTTTGGCCTACGTCCGGAGACGTGTAGATGAGAGTGGCCCGTTTGGCCTACATCCGGAGACGTGTCGATTGCATTTGTGAACACTCCATTAAAGAGAAAAGCTTGAACTTGTATTGATGTATGCGTGACTTCATTTCTTTATTGAACAAAAGAGATGAGTTGCAGGGGTAACATCAAAAGTAACTTGTCTTCAATGGAGGTGAGGGAGGCTTGACAGCCTGCTTGGTGCCGAGCTGATAGGCGAGGAGCTTCGTGGATAGTACCTCCAGAGATGATGGGCATTCCATTGTCTTGGAATTTCCTTCTCCTAAAAGATGATGCCAGGATCGTTTTCCATGACTAGGTAGTTGGTGACAGCTTGGGAGACAAAAGTCGCTTGCTTGATCCTTCTCTGCTGCTCCCCGGTGGTCAGCTCGGGCTCTTTGAGTTAAGATCGTGTTGATCCGTATGACTTTTTTGTGGAGGCTCGTTGGCAGTTACGTCACGATCCTTGATTTGCTGGATGGCCCTTCTTGCAATGAATTCCGTGCAAGCGAAAAAATGAGCTTCTTCATTTTCAGATAGCGAGTCTCTGCGCCGAGGAGAGCTTTTGAAGTGTAGAATACAGGATGTTGTGCCCCCAGCTCTTCTCGGATGAGAGCTAAGCTGACAGCTGAGTTAGACACCGCTAGGTAGATGTACAAGTCTTCGCCTGGCATCGATTTTGAGAGTATGGGAGGTGAAGTGAGGTAGGCTTTCAAGTTTTGAAAAGCTACTTCGCACTCGTCATCCCACTTGTTCTTCACTTGGGCTAAGATTTGGTGTATGGTGATGGAGAACTTGGTGTAATTTTCTCCTGCCGTAGCGTCCTCTTTTGGGTGCGACCTGCGCTTGTCCTTGTTCCTGTTGCCAAAACCCTTCGTTCTTTTGGTCTGCTCGCTTGGTTGGTTGATCTTCCCGCTTAGTAGACCTTTTCGCGGCGATTCGATCATCATCCCAAAGCGCATAGCCTTCCACGGTTGCGAGGACCTCTGCCAGAGTCTGGCTGGGAGCGATAGTCAGCTCGCGGTATACGTCGTGTTCAGCTGGAAGGCCTTTCTTGAAAGCAGAGGACGCGATTTGGTCGTCACATCCTACGATGTTGGCTTTTTCTGCTTTGAATCTCTTGATGTAGTCTCGAAGGGATTCGTCGGACTTCTTGTGTATGTTGAACAAGTGATTTGGGTTCTTCTTGATTGTCCGGTAAGATGTGTATTCTTTGGCGAAGACATATGCCAGCTCCTTGAAGCTGCTAATCGACCCGGATGGTAGGGTGTGGAACCAATCCTGAGCTGCTCCCCGCAGGGTCATCACAAACACCTTGCACATCAATGCGTCGTCGGCCTTATGGAAGATCATGACACTTTTGAAGTGTTTTAGGTGGCTCTCGGGATCGGAGTCTCCATTGAAGGGCGTAAACGAAGGCGTCGAGAATCGCTTCGAGGGAGCTGCCTGCTTAATTTCGACAATGAAAGGCGAGGAGTTCGCTTGGTCCATCTCCTTGCGAAGGGCATCTTCGAAGTTCCCGCCGGCTTTCAAGTCTCGTAGTTGGTCACTCACAAGCTTCTTGACGTCCTCTGCATGCATTGCTGGTTGGACACGTCGGTGACCCTCGCGATTTGGACGACGCTGATTGACCTCCTCATTGATTCGTAAGGTTCGAGCTTCTTGGCTGTGTTACCTAGGCGGCGTGTTGGTGGACTGCGCTTGCGAGTGATTCTCCGCAGCTTGTCGACGAGAATCGGTCCTTCGGGAGTGAGTAGCGGAGCGCCTCTCCTCGCGATTCTCACCGTGAAGGTTGTCAGGTTGACCTCCTTGGGAGCCTAGCCTTTGAAGAATGTTCCTCGACGAGTGAACAGCAGAGCGCCTTTCTTCACGATCCTTATTGCGATGGTCGTCAGGCTGATCTCCCTGGAAACCTAGCCCTCGAGGAGCATTCCTCTGCGGGCCTAGGCGGTTGCGGACGTGGAGTCGTGGGCCCTGCCTTCCTCGCACGTTGCTCGGAGTGTGGCTTGCAGATGCTTGTGACATGTTGGCGAGCTGATCACGTTGTTGTCCCTCTCCTTGTCTGCTCATGCCTGCTTGACCTGCTCGGCGCCCGTCGATCTGCCTGTTGGCGCAGTCGTCCATCCTTCTCTCTTCACCCAGTGGTCCAAGGCCACGGTTTTGAGCTAGATTGATTTGGTTGAGGAGCTGCCTTATCAAATTGCTTTGGTCGTCCATTCTCAGGGCTAGCTGGTCAACTCTCAAATTGAGGTATGCTTGACTTCGTGGATCGGGAGGAGAGAAGTGTGTGGAGCCCAACTGCATACGGGCTAGGGTTTCATTGGAGGTGTACGCGGGAGCATGCGTCGAGCGTGGATGCAATGGAGGGAATGGATGAAGTTGCTCCAAGACCGGGCCTAAGTTGGCGGTGGTGACGAGTCCACTTTGATGGGAGGTTCCACCATGCTCGGCGGCGGTGCCATGAGGATGGCTAAATCCGGCCAAGGGGCCTAGGGCGACTGCGGTGGCCGGCGCGGTGGTGAGAGGTGGTGGCACCACCATGTCGATCGCGGGATCATGAGTGGAGTGGCTTTGGGCCGTTGCGGATTGAGCCATGGCGGCGGTTTTGCCTCTCGTCATCTTGCTTCCAACCATGGTTGTTTGGAAGGCTTCAGTGGATTGGAAAATAGGAGGAACGGATTCCTTGAGCACGCGTTGAGTATAACTCGTGCTCTCAATGAAAGCACCAATTTGTGGGAGCAAATTTCCTCCCACGAGAATATTCGGTTGAAAGATTCCCCTTTCTTCTTCGCCGCCTCTTTCTCCCTGCAAAATAAATTGGATAAGAGGACCACACCCGGGGGGTGTTGGCCAAAGGCCCTCCGATGCCTAAGTTAGTTCGATTGATTTAGGGAAAAATCAATAGCTAAATAGGGTACGGAGATATATATATATGTGTGGTGAAAACCGGGCGGCCGGAGCCTTATGTAAAAGAGAGAGAGAGAGAGAGAGAGAGAGAGAGAGAGAGAGAGAGAGAGAGAGAGGAGGTGGCTAGGATTTGTGAAGGGAAGAGCTCTCCAGAGTTTTAGTAGAAATTCTGACGTACCTCATTCCTTGTGCGTGGCCAAGTATTTATAGGGGGCCTTGACAAGGTTGGTGTGGTTGGTGAGGTAGGTGAGGTTGGTGAGGTTGGTACATATAGGGATTTGATTAATTGGTATTAATCAAATCCCTAATTGTGGTAGGTGAGGTTAGTGGGGTTCGTGTATTTAGGGATTTGATTAATTAGGTATTTCTCAATTTAATTGGATAACCCCCAATTAAATTGAATAACCCCCAATTAGGTTTAGAAATTCCCAATTAGGTCAAATAATCCCCAAATAGAAGGAATTAGGGTTCTGATTTAATTTGGTTCCCACACTTGTCACCAACACTTAATCCCTCACCACCACAATTTATAAACAAGGAACGAGCTGCAAATGTTAGAAAGGGATAGAATAGATAAAATAAAGTGCAAAATAGGTACTGGAATATACTCATTACACTGTGACTACCAGTTTTCCTGTTATCATGCTTATGTAAATGTTAGAAAGGGATTGATAAAGTTCAGATTATACTCATACTCTCTTATCATGCTTATGTAACCAACCATTTACAAAATTCATCCCTTGGAAGAATAATAAAACTATTACAAACTTCTTCCTAGAGATAATATACAAGTCCTCACCAGACAAAATGATATACTGTGTCAAAATTGTTGTTAAAGTATTTAACGGTGCTGTTTTTTTTTTTTTTTTAATTATATATATTTACAGTTTTACTTATTCTATTGCCAATTTTCAATCAGGAATCCTTTAGGTAAAGTTATGTGTGATTGTATACATGTCTGAAGAACCAACCAAACTCACATTTAGATTTTCGTCCAGGACAATGCGTATGCATGCTTTTCTTTGGATCCCTGAATAAACCACCGAATTTGTAAGAAATGGCTCTTGGCTTTTCTTATATTATACTAGAACAGATAAAAATATGAACATACAAAAATAGTTGATCTGGATCGGTTGAACTTGAACTGCTGCAGCAGGCAAACAAGTTCCTGAAATGTATGGAAAACGATCTCATCATAATTCCACATGCAACTAGAATGGTAACAATAGAAAAAGAAAATTAATGCCAATTCTTACAGATGATCTCGCTTATCGTCTGGCACTACGAAGCTAACTTCGGAAAAGTTATTGTATGACAGATCCCTGAAAAGACATATGATCAAATTTCATAGCTAATGGAATGTGGGAACATAATACGCTTGTAGAAAATGATGGAGGCTTAGATAAGGATTTTTCTTTTACATATAATTAAGCATTCCGGTGTCAAATCTAAGTAGCTGTCTGATGAAAGAAGTGTTTTATTATCTAAATTACTGCATGAAACGTTTTGTAGAATGATAATTTCACAACAACTATTCATATAAAAATTTCATTGCATGGATATGACTGAAGTTAAGAAGACACTCAAATATCAGCTCAAAATTAATACAGAATTCACATAGCGCCTTTTTGGTCTTAATCTAGTGCACAATGGCTTTAAGAAACCAGCATTACTACTGACAACTGTCACTTAAAAATAGAACAACAATTCCTCATTATAGAGGAGTCCAGTTTTCCTGTTTCCTTTTTGCCTGTGCCCACCTGTTTTCCCCTTATTCTTCTGACATGTGTCCTCTTAATTAACAAAATGTTAACTCTGTTAAGTCTTTCAATTTTTATTAAACTTTTATAAAATAATTCTTTCATCTTCATCTTCCCTTTTATAAAAATAAAAAATAAAAATCGTTCATCTTCTCTGCAACCAGCACACCTACAGCCCCCTCTACTCGTCACTGCCCCAAGCCTCCTTTCTCTCTCTTTGAATTTCTGCACCATATGAAGATAGTTTGAAATCAGCCCGACTCTTCTCCCACTTCGAATGCGTCATCAACCATTGCCAGCTCTCTCTCGTTTTCTCTTGTTTCCATTATTTTCTTTTTGATTATTTTATGTCTTTAAAAATGGGTTCTTTGATCAATCGATCATCAGCGTGACAAAGCCTAAGAACAATCGTGCCTGGAGATCACTACGGAGAAAATGAAATTTCAAGTTTTTTATTCAAAAAATTTTAAAATAGAAAGCAAAAATAAATTGCAATAGTTTATCAATTCTCACAACATTTTGGGGGTTTTTGTTTTTTAGGGTGTGAAGAGAGTTTTGTGCTTCTTGTTCCAGATCTATTTCCATATTCAGAACACCTCCATGGCTCATCTTCTGAGAGAGAGAGAGAGAGAGAGAGAGAGAGAGAGGAGGAGGGTGGGTAGTGACTGTGGGGGTAGTGTCGGTTGTTAGAGTTTTGCTTGGGTTTCTGCTAGGTTTTTGGATTTTTATTTTTCATTTTATTCAAAGTTAACAATGTTATGTTTGATGTTAAGAGATGACAGGTGTCAGAAGAACAAGGGGAAAACAGAGTGGGCACAGGGAAAAAGGAAACAGGAAAACTGGACTCATTATAGAGAGTACTTCCACAATGGCTGTTTGCATGGTTCTTTCATATAAACAAGGTTTACTACCGCATGTAAACAACCAGACTGATACATACTCCGTCCAATCGAAGGTCAATCCAGTATATTTGAATTTGCCATCAGTTGCAGGTGAAAAAAGCAACGATCCTAATTCTAAGAAATCTCAAAAGTTAAAGTTCCACTTAGTGAACTTGAGTCGTAAACATCTTTAAACTGGTCTTACTTTAATCCCAAAGGTGTTAAAGAAAATTATGAGATACTAAGCTTTCGGACAATCATTGTTTAAGAAATAAAGATCAAATATCAAGATACCAAGCTTTTGGACTTACTTGACAGCCAATGCATGAAGATAAAAATAGGTGTACATAGTTTAAGAATTTGAATATAGAAGCTTACAATCTAGTCTTGACTTCACCAACCCAATCAGGGATTGTGTCATTAAGTTTATTTTTTGCCAAGGACCTGAGGAGAGAGAAAGTTAATAATAGTGGTTTGTGTAGCAAAAACACACGAATTTCATTCACTTACAAGTGAGTTAAATTTAAACCACTCATGGATTGTGGGATTCGTCCGGTTAAATTGTTAAAGCTCAAAACCCTGTTAAGAATACATAGAGGAATTAACAACTTGGGAACTTAGTTAACTACTCTGTGAGATGAATTGTATCAAAGTACATTCAAAAGCAGGAATACAAATCAGTGCATTCACAACTCTAGGGACTTGTGAAGGTGTTGTGTGTGTGTGTGTGTGTGTGTGTGTGTGTGAGAGAGAGAGAGAGAGAGAGAGACTCACAAGTATTTTAAATTTGACATTTTACCAATGTATTCAGGGATTTCACCGGTGATGGAACAGTTCCTTAACTTATAGAAACCATGAGAAGAGGTGAGTGAGTGGATAAATCATGAGCCTGAGATGTTTACGTCTAGTGATGCTGACTGCATAAGAAATTATGCAACTTAAAGAAATGTTGGGGTTTGTCCCAGCACAAAGACTCTTGCAGAGCAAAATAAAGCTTGTTAAAAGTTTAAATCTGGCCAGTGAACATGAATTAATTCAACTCTTTGCCCTGTACATGTTTTTGTATTAAACCTCTTAAAAAATGAGTAGATGTGTGCGACATGCAATAAAAATGATTTACAGAGTGTATATATTGCTCAGGTTTGCAAATCGTGGGAATGGGAAACCAGAGTTTGCTACGTCACTGATCATTCTGCAAAATAGACACAAAAAATTCATCACCAAAACAGAGCTGCTTATTTTTCTTTTTTCTGAGAAAGTGGGTTAATGAAACAGAAGGGGACGGTGTACTTACAAATACGCAAGACTGGAGTAATTAAAAAGTTCTGCAGGTAGACTCCCTTCAAAATTGTTTCCCAAAATTGACCTGTGAGCAGTGAAAAGTAATGTCAACTTTGACAATTCATTTTGTTTTAACTTTATCACTAAATTTGTAAGGACTTTTTATTCTTTAACAAGTGTCGATGTCTCTATGAGATAACTTTCATAGAGTAGAACCTTAATATGTAGAACTCTGTCTCATCTCTTGGTACCGTTTACAACTAAAGAAAAACTTACAGATAACGAATTTCAGTCCATTTTTTGAAGAAGTCAGCTGGAAAGCGACCAGACATATAGTTGCCAGATATTGAACTGCATTGGCCAATTAGGCTCTCTCAAAAATTAATAAATTCACCTTACTGTAGATTGCAGGCATCAAGAACATTAAATAAAGAAAAATCCTGCTGCAGTCACCAAATTTTTTTCCTCAAATGATGTGGCCGTGTTTCATTTATTCAAATCTGGGTCCACTATTGACCCCATTTATTTCCAACAAAATACTGAAGATGTGCATCAACATATCATTTGGTAAGAAAATTTGGTGACTCTGACATTATTAAATGAGAAACACTTACAACACCCTCATCTTAGTAAGATTAGCATAGTCCGGGAATTCCCCAGTGAGATCATTGGATGTCGCCCAGCTTCCACAACATGAGAACAAAACAACGTAATCCCAGTAGAGATTTAAATACCAAAATTTTCTCCTTCTTTTGGCATGATATATATATATATATATATATATATATATATATATATATATATATATATATATATATATATATATATATGTAACTTTGTTTGAAAGAAGCTTACAAGTGTTGGAGATTTCTCAAATTACTAAATGAGGGTGGAAGACGACCAGAGAGTCGATTCTGATCCAAATATCTAAAAGCAGAAAAAAAAAATAAAGGAAGACGAATTCAGATATTTGTTTTCAGTAGAAAGCTTTAGCCTTTAGAACTCTGTATCATAATGGGCAACAAAGGTGAGCAAAGAACTTACAATATTTGAAGGGCTGTGATGTTTCCTAATTGGCAGGGAATTGGACCTGACAAGTTATTATAATACAGAGACCTGCAAAACTCACAGATTATAAAGAAGAATTTGAAATGTTATACAAGGGAACCAAATGATCATATCAAGTCAACGAAAGTCGAAGAATTAAGTGCAACGGTGAAAACAAAAAGTTGCAGAAAGTTTCCTTACAATATTTTCAGAGAACTCAGTGCACCTAGAGATGATGGTATCTGTCCGCTGAGGAAGTTCTGATCCAGAGAGCTTTTTGGCCAGAAAACAATGGAGCTAAGTTATTAGATGTTACCTTGTTAAAGCTCGGAGAGAGGGGTAGAAACAGAGTAAACTTAAAGTCGAGTTAAGCCGAGTTGTAAGAAATACTGAAATTAGATATGGATATAAACAAATTACAACGTAGAATTCAAGATTAGATAGAAAGTCAGCCCATGTAACTTGTAAGTTTATTGAACCGATGTATTTAAACCTTAAATTCTTCTCTCTTTTTTTTTTTGGGTAAAAGTGTGAGAAATTTAATATTATTTTGGGTAAAAAAAACCTTAAATTCTTTCAATATTGAATATATACTTAAAGCAAAAAAAAAAACACAGAAACCAATATTGGATATATACTTACAGATAAGTAAGATTGCGCAAGGAATTTATGCACTCTGATATGCCTCCGTTCAGTTGATTCATTGAAAGGTCTCTGAATATATGAAAACTCAATTACTGTGTATTCGTATAAATCTAAAAAATATGTATATGTTTTGAGGTAAGGTCTGGCCCTCAAATGAATCCTTAAGTCCTTATCTATATTTATGTATATACACTTACAATTTTATGAGGGATGACAAATTCCACAAGGTATCAGGTATGGAACCGGTAAGCTTATTGCTGGATAAATCACTGTTTAGCATATAATACATGCAATGGATTCATCGTTAAAGAATAATGGAAGAAAATTAAATTGTATATTTCGTAATTAATAGAAGGGATCAGTTGAAAGACTTTTTTTTCAATTCTTTTTTTATTATTATTTTATATAAAGCTGATTATAAATATAGGTATGCATTGAAAAAAAAAACTGTAGGAATAATGATAGGAAATAGTTACAGCGTCTCCAAATGCTTAAGCTCCTCCACTTCTTTAGGTATAAAACCAGTTAAAGCGGCGCCAGTAAAAGAACTGCAACACAAACGACAAGAAGTCCGAACAGTGCGCATGACATTGTTAAAAAAGCCCGAACGAGTGCTCTATATATATTATATTAATTTTATTGTGACTTACAACTCTTTGATATGGCAATAGCTGTTCTTGTCATGTCCACAGTCCTCTGTGCACTTGATCTTCAAATTGTTAGTATCCAAGTCTGGATAATGGCAAATTGAGCTATTGAGGTATGATGGCCTGTTATACTGTAACTTATCTAGGATCAAATTGAGGACGACCACTGCAAGAGAGAGAGAGTGTGTGTTAATATCTCAAACTCGAGTTGTAGCATCAAGGATTGTGAAATCAAGCAAAACTAAAATGAGTCCACATGCATGTATGTATTATCAGCAAAATAAGGGTACAAGAAACAAATTTGCATTTTCAAGATCTGAGAATGCCTCTAGTAATTTAGTTAGAAGATGTATACAAAAACCAAAAACAATGGAAATGTGTCTGGTACTTCAATATGAGAATAGCATAAACAACAATGAATATGTCACATCTTTCAATTTTTTGTTGAATTAGGGCTGAATACTCAAGCAAATTTTTCGTTCTTAAGTACCTCTCTCATAAAAAAATATTTATTAATTCAAAATGAGAGAAATGTGAATAAAAAGAGAGACGGATGAGAAGCAAACAGTCGTATACCTTCTTTAGGATCCAACTCAGTAGTTGTATCCGAAGATCCATGCCTAAAACCAAACTGCCAAAGGAGGAAACTCAGGAGCATATACTCAACAAGAAGTCTTGGACGGGTTTCAATTTCAATCATTGTGCTTTGCTTTCAGATTCTAGTGTACTTTGGCAATATGCACACAAAGCCTTCTTCCCCTTTTTATAATGCAACAGATAAATACTGATCTAACAAATTAAATCATTAATAAAGGGGGAGCGTGCAATTTCAAATCATTGAGAGTTTGATTCTTTTAATATTCTGGTTTGGTTCAGGTTTTAGAAACGTGAACAACTTACCCAAAGCAATAAACTGAACCAGTTTATCAAGAGTATTGTCATCAAATTAGCTTGTCGTGTTTTGTTTATTCAAATATACTCAACTTCATTCATCATGTAAGTGAGATAATGACATATCTACTAGCACATTCTTTAATGAACAAATTTGATGATCGTAAGATTATTGTTTATCAAACAATATTATATACCACGCCAATAAGGTCTAGTTGAGTGGAAGGCATTGACTTGACTTGCAGATCAGTAGTCTCAAGTTCGAATCCCCATAACAATAACTAATATCACTAAATCGCTATTTTGTTTACTTTGATCAAATACTGAATTTTAAGATGTTACCGTTTGGGAAATTAGAAAATGATGTCATTTCATTTTGTAAAATGACTTAACAAGCTCTTAAATTTGGCTAAGTAACTAGAAAAACAAAACAGAAGAAGAAAAAAAAAATTAGCTTAAGCTCAAATCGAACCAAACAGGCCAATAATGGCTTTAGCTTGGATCAGCTTCAACGGGTGATTTCAGTTAAAACTAGCCAAATTAATCCATTCTATAGTAATTATTGATTGTGATTTGGATGTGAAATTGATGTAAATGAGAGCTTTGCATAAACTTCAATGTCTGGGTGCTTTCCGTGTTTCAATGAAGCTCGATTTATACCCTTAGAAAAAGGTGCAATACTTTTATAGAGCCAACTAATTTGGGTGTACACTGTGTTTCACGATTCTATAGAATTTTTTTCGCGAACAAATAAAGCAACTTTATTTTAAACCCCGAAACAGAACTTTATTTTATGGACTGTAAATGCCCGAATCGATTTTGTTTTTTATTCCTTTTGATTAGACGGAGGAGACTTAAATATTCGAAGGCCCCTCCTTAATTAATAAAGCTTACTTTATGACCGAACAAAGAGCAAGAGGTTGAAAAAATTCCAAGAATAAATATTTATTTCGTTAAAGCTTTTACTTTATTAAAGCCACTTTGTCCTACTATTATTATTCCCCATGAAAAACTGTCTCGCCCATTGGCAGTCCCAAATTAACACCACAAATCCCTTTTTTTTTTCATTGATAAATAAGAACAAGAAAAGTGTCCTATATTAAAAGTTGTAAATCAAAAAGAATATATCATTGCACGCAATATCAATGGTTTTTTTTTTTTTTGACAAAGTAATATTCTAAATTACTCTAATGTAAAGGAGCGAGGGATCGAAATTGGTGCAAAGAGGCGGGCATGAACTTTTCTTTGGGTATTTTTGTCATTTTCTCATCCTCCCCCACTGTATCCCTCTACTTCTCTCTAGAACCAATTTTTCCTTAAGAAAGACAGTGATCAATTACATTACTACTAGGGTTAATTGTTTTATTAGTCCATGAACTTTGACTTGATTTGTATTTGAGTCCCTCAATTTTCAAAATCGTTTTCGTGGTTCTGCAACTTCAGTTTCGTTAGGACAAATGGTCATGGCACCAGTTTTGTTATATTTTCTGTTAAATGAAGGGGCAAAATGGTATTTTTCATTTAAAATATCAATAAAACTAATTAAAAAGATTGAAAAATAATTAATTTAAATATAAAACCATAAAAAATTAAAAATGTAACAATAATTAAAAACCTAAACCCCACCATTAATCCCGACCAAACCATCCAGCCGTCACCAATCCTACCCCAAAACGCAGCATCTCCGTCGGCCCATCCTTCTTCTTCTCTTCCACCATCCCCACCTTCGTTCCCAACACCCATTTCTCCTTCAGACCCCCACGCTCATCACACCACCCTTCAACGTCACTTCCCTCACTATCAGAGCCTCATCATCTTCCCCATCCTCAACCGACCACCTCAACAAAACCCCCAAAATCCAAAACCCGACACACCCAGATCAGCCCCGTTCCCACTATGTCGTCTCTCTCTCTCTCTCTGTCTCTCTCTCTCCACCATATCTGAGACAGAGAGTGAGAGAGCGCAAGACAATCAAGGCCCCACCCGACCCATCCATCTCCAACACGCAGGCTCCATTCTTATTTTTCTTGAATGCCAGATGAAGAAGCAGCAGTCCAAGATGGACATGGAGTTTTTTTTTCCTTTTGGAGAACAGAGAGACATTAAATATTAATTGATTGAAGATGATGGTTAGGTCCATTCGAAGATAATGGTGGAGGACAGGGCCGGCCCTGACATTTTGGTGGCCCATGGCCAAAAATTAAATGAGGCCCTTAGTATATATGTTTTATTTTTAATTTGCTCATTCAATTTTCTTTTTATGGCAAAGCCTCATAAAACGATTAAGCCTGAAAAGTACATGATCCATAAACAACCTGGTTAAATAGAATAATTTCATTCAACTAACAACAAAAAACCAGAAGTACATGATCCATAAACAACAAAAATCATATTTAACTTCAATTCAACAAAACAAAACAAAAGATCTCAAATGGCTTAGTGGCTCTTCAATAGGGCTTAGTTCTCAAGTGGCTCGCTTAGTTCTCAAGTGGCTCAATTGTACACAAACAGCAGCTTTGACCTCCACTCTATCATCTACAAATCAAATAACAAAAGCAGTAACATTAAAAATACAAACAATCACTGAAAAATTCTTGATCTTCTAGCATTTTGAGAAGCAAAATCATCAATAACCTCTTCAAAATCAATATTTTCCAACATATTCTTTTCAATACATAAGATTGCCAATCCATTTAACCTTTCTTGTGACATAGTTGATCGCAAATAAGATTTTATCAATTTCAATTTTGAAAAACTTCTTTCTGCAGATGCCACAGTTACCGGCAGAGTCAATATAATTCTATAAGACTTAAATAAGACTTAAATAATTCCACTGGAGGAGATGGGTTGGGGTTTTTGGATAATTGCAGGGGCTATGGTGTTGGATAATTGAAGGCGCCAGAGTGGCTTGTGGTTGGTCGGGGAAGATGGTGGATGGGGTGTTGGCTGGCGAGTTCGGTGGGTGTATTGAGTAATTGCAGGGGCTGGGATGGGTTGTGGTTAGTCGGGGAAGATGGTGGCTGGGGTGGCTGAGCCGGGTTGTGGTTCACCATGTTTTTTTTCCTTATCATTTATTTAGTCTCTATTCTAAATGGCTCCCATAGAGGAGTTGATTTACTGAAAAGTCTTCCCACCACCCTTGAATCCAAAATCTTAATGGCTTCCTCAGATTAATGCACCTGGGTGTCTTGTATTGGTTAACAGAAGAGCCCTGAGACACAGAAAAAATCATGAGTGCATCAAAAGCTCCATGGTTCACAATTCTTATCTTTAGTGGCCCAATTGAATTGTCCTTTCTCCTGCACCTCCTATACACAGAGTCCAGTGATTCTTCCATTGTGAAGCAGCATTGCTCCATTATATTAGTGTCAAGCTCTATGAGGTCATTTTTTTCTTTGGTTTTAAGCTCCCAAAACAGTACATAATGGCCCAGGATTGAGGAAGCGTCTGCGTAATTCTTTGAGAGAGATATTTTTTTATTTTTTTATTTTTTGGTTTTTTTAATACAAAAATACAATTTGTTTGGTTTTAATACAAAAATACCATCTTGTCCCTGCATTTAACAAAAAAAGTTAACAAACTTGACAGTAGTACCATTTGTCCTAACCAAAGGTGTCCGAATTGATTTTAAAACCAAAAAAAAACTTTATTTTATCAACGGTAAATGCCCGATTTTGTTTTTTTATTCCTTTTGATTAGACGGAGGAGACTTAAATATTCGAAGGCCCCTCCTTAATTAATAAAGCTTACTTTATGAACGAACAAAGAACAAGAAGTTGCAAAAATTCCGAGAATAAATATTTATTTCGTTAAAGCTTACTTTATTAAAGCCACTTTGTCCAACTATTATTCCCCATGAAAAACTGCCTCGCCCATTGACAGTCACAAATTAACACCACAAATCCCTTTTTTTTTTCATTGATAAATAAGAATAAGAAAAGTGGCCCTAGATTAAAAGTTGTAAACCAAAAAGAATATATCATTGCACGCAATATCAGTGGTTTTTTTTTTTTTTTGTTGACAAAGATTCTAAATTACTCTAATGTACAGAAGAGGGAGATCGAAATCGGTGCAAAGAGGCGGCCATGAACTTTTCTTTGGGTATTTTTTTCATTTTCTCATCCTCCCCACTGTATCCCTCTACTTCTCTCTAGAAACAATTTTTCCTTAAGAAAGACAGTGATCAAATACATTAATACTAACAACTTTCTTAAAGAAAAGAAAGGAAAAAGCAAGAAATAACCATCTTAATGAACCATCTAGAACAAACCTGAAACAATATTCTTATCGAATGAAACTAAAAAAGAAAACTACATAGAGAAGACGACGACAAAGATATGATGAAAAAGCTACAAATGCAGAAAATACAATACAATGCTTTAAATAGAAAACAATTGAAACCATAGATCTAACACAAACCAAACTGACTCTAACTTCTCTCACACAATCCAAATAGGATGCATGTTGAATGCGAGGTCTAACTCTCTTCCGATATTTCGAGACAGGTCTCTACAGAAGAATTTTGTGTTTCATCTATCCCCTTGATTAATTTAGTTGAAGTTGATGCCCTTGAGGTCACGTCTGTGGAAGTAGAAGAATCAGCTTTGGTACATTCTACTAAAATATGAAACCTAATATGAGAATATTTGTTTGTGGGAATTTTCTGTGTATTCTTCTCCTTGTAGGAGGTCATATTTATAATACAACGAAATCTGAATGAGCAAGTAAATAATAAATTCCTAAATCTATTTACAGTAGGAAATCAGGAATTAAAGTAAATCAATTACAATTATAATAGGAATTCTTGGTGTGTAAGGAAAGTAAGTCAATAGTCCACAAGTCATGCCAACACTCCTCCTCACGTTGGTGCATAAATGTCGCCAATGCCCAACTAGTCTAGTGAATTGTGGAACGCTTACTGGAAATTGTTTTTGTCAAAATATCCGCCAATTGATCCTCAGACTTTACGAAAGGAAACTGAATCACTTTATCTTCGAGCTTCTGTTTGATATAGTGTCGATCTACCTCAACTTGTTTGGTGCGATCATGCTGAATTGGATTCTGTGCAGCTATTGCAGCCTTGTTGTCACAAAAGAGATTCATTACAGATGTAGGTCTATACCCAAGTTCAGTAAGCAACCTCCTTAACCAAATGAGTTCGCAAATTCCTTTGGTCATACCTCTGAACTCAGCTTCTGCACTAGATAAGGCGACGACCTTCTGTTTCTTGATTCTCCATGTAACCAAATTACCTCCCATAAATGTGAAGTAACCGGATGCGGATTTTCTGTCTGTTATACTTCCTGCCCAATTGCATCTGTGTCATATGACCACGTTTTGAGAACATAAGTCCTTTTTCAGGTGCAGACTTCAAATATCTAAGTATCCAAATAACTGCATTCATGTGGTCTTCACTCGGAGAATGCATAAATTGACTGACGACGCTCACCGCATAAGCAATGTCTGGCCTAGTATGAGACAAGTAGATCAATCTTCCCACTAACCTTTGGTATATTTCTTTGTTAGTTGGAACTTGATCTAGGTATTCTCCAAGATGATGATTCTGAACAATAGGAGTGTCTACAGGTTTGCAATCTAGCATTCATGTGTCTGTCAATAAGTCCAAGACATATTTCTTTTTGAGAGAGAAATATGCCTCGTTGTGATCGGGCCACCTCAATCCCCAAGAAATATTTTAATCCACCTAGATTCTTCATCTCAAATTCAGTAGCCAAATAGTCTTGTGGTTGAGATATTTCATGTTTATCATTCCCAGTAATAATCATGTCATCAACATAGATTATTAAAGTTGTTACCTTCCCTTTCTGATGTCTCAAGAACAAAGTATGATATGAGTTACTCTGTCTGAAACCATTGTTCTTCATTGCCATGGTGAACCGTCCAAACTATGCACGTGGTGACTGTTTCAGTCCATACAACGTCTTTCATAATTTGCATACTGTTCCAGTCTGAGTAGTATTATATCCAGGAGGAATGTCCATATACACCTCCTCCGTGAGTTCTCCATGTAGGAAGGCATTCTTTACATCAAACTGGTGTAGTGGCCAATCCAAATTAGCTGCGAGGGACAATAAGACTCTGATTGTGTTCAACTTTGCAACTAGTGCAAAGGTTTCTTCATAATCTACACCATAAGTCTATGTGTATCCTTTCGCAACAAGTCTTGCCTTGTATTGGTCAATAGATCCATCAGCGTTGTGTTTTATGGTAAACACCCATTTACATCCGATAGTCTTTTTTCCTCGTGGTAAAGTTTCCAGCGTCCAAGTTTGATTCTTCTCAAGAGCTTTCATCTCTTCCTTTATAGCTTGAACCCACTTAGGATCTTTAAATGCTTCAGCAACCTTGGTTGGGATATGGATAGCAGACAACTGATGCACAAAGGCCTTGAGTGGTTCAAACAGCTTCTCAGTGGATTCATGATTCGCAATTGGATACTTTGATGTCTTGCCAATATCAGGTGAATAATAATTTGGTGGCTTCACACAATTTTTCCTGAAAGGTAATTGGTATCCAATAGATTCATCCTCTAAATTCACAAGTGTAGGAGGAGTAGTTACCTTAGGGATATTCTCAGGAGATTGGTCTGCTGGTACTGTTGAGTTAGAGGGGGGGTCTTCATCTTGTTGTTTTGTATTGTCTGTAGGTGTAGGACTCAGATCAGAATCATCTTCGCAAGGATCAGGTGGATCAGGCAATTGATCGCTACGAATGGGCAATTGATCGCTTTTCAGCAAAAAGTAATCTCGTGCTCCAGACCCGGGCCGATTGATCATTTCTGTACATAGGAGAATTTCTTTGATTTTCAAGTTGTTCCAATTCTGCTCTTCACTTCGTATTTCTCCCTAAAGCGTAGAATTGAATGATGGGTCATGGAAGAACAGCTCAGATTCCAAAAAGGTCACATCCAAAGTGACATAGGTACGTCGGGTAGCAGGGTGATAACATGTGAAGACCCTTATTTTAAAAGGATAAAAGAAGAGATTTATCTTTTAGATAAACTTGAATGATATTATCTTTTTAAGATATTTATCTTTTGGATAAACTTGAATGATATTATCTTTTGGATAAACTTGGATGTTCTTATCCTTTTAATATTGAAGTTTATCCTATCCATATAAACACTATAAATAGGAGCATAACCTTATAGTTTCAAAACATGAGAAATTAGAAAAGAAATTTAGAGAGAGAGAGGTGACTCTTGGAGGAGATTTGGGGCTTAGCTTGTATTTTCTTAACTTGGAGCAATGCTTTGGAATCAAGGTAGGGATTTCTTGGGATGCCTGTACGAGGATTGATCTAATTAAATTTCGTGAACACTATATTATGCATGATATTATTATTTGAAAGGCATAATTATATCATGCCATGGAAATTGGCTGAAGTTGTTGGATTGAGAAAATAATGATGGAAAATAGGGTAATGGAAAGGATCTTTTGTGTAGTTGAGTCTAACTCTCGGCAGGTACCAGGTCTCAGGGATCCCACAGTGCACTGTTGTTAATATTATGTTAACTCGCAATTGTACGGGGCAATTAGTAGTATAGCAAGACAAGTACGAGGTCGTACCCACGAAGATTGAGAAGTTAAAACTAGTTATGTACTTAGATTACCAAATTCAAGAAAGTAGGAGGTTATGTCTAAAATAGAATTTAAAGCAAGAGTGGTTGTGATTGTTGAACAAAAGAAGCAAAATGAAATTGCAAACAAAAACAAGTAAACAAATGTAACAAAGAGTGGTTTTAAGAGACGGAAAACAGATTTGGAGACTAGGGCATTCGAATCACCATAACAATTCAATTCTGGGTTATAAGGAGTCAAGTAACAAGTCTAATTCATATTCAAAGATTGATTCTAGCTAAAGTATGATTAGGCCATGGTGTCTGGTTCTAACCTTGTGTTCCTAATTCCTTAATTTGATCATTTGTTGTCTAACCTAAAATTAAGCATTAGGAACCCATTAAGCATAAAAGAACATTTTAAACAACCAAGCATGTATCTAATCCCTGTTGTCGAATGTCCATACATACTCTTCCTATTCATAGTTCAATTTGAATCAAAGCATGGTGTCTACTCTTGATTCAAACCAAGATAGCTAACATACAAGTTCTAATGGTGATCAATCATTCAAACAAGCATATTAATTGATAAGCATAATGAATAAGAACATGAATCATGAATCCAACTTGAAACTCCAAACTTGAAACTTATAAACCCAGAATATTCATGTTAGGTTACATCGAAGCCCTAGTTATGAAATTAGCTGCTCATAATGGAAAAGAAACTTAGATAGAAATGAGAAAACATAAGGAATGCAATAAGAGTAGAAAAACCCCTTTTATGAAGTTCTTGTGGTGTCCAAGACTTCTTCAAGTGCTTCTCCACGTCTAATGCTTCTCCAAGAGCTTCCCCACGTCTAGAATGATGTATGATAGCTAGTAGGTGATTTGGGATGAGTTTGGGTGAGTGGTGATGGCTAAGAAAGAGGAAATTCGTAGGGAAATGGAAGGGAGGTTTTCTGGAGCTGTTTTGGTGATCTGGGGCAGTTTCGAGTATTAGGTTGATTGCTAGATTGTATGGGGTTGATGGAAATGTATGAGGATGGTTTCTGGATGTGTTGATGGAATGATGGAAGTGTGGAGGATGGCTGGAGTGAATTTTGTAGCTTGAAGACTTCTCTATTTATAGGGCTAAGAGGGAGGAACATCATGATGAAATCCAACACCACCATTCCTCCTTTAATACAATCCATAACTCCCACTTTATCTTGTCTATGTTAGTGTGGTTGGAATCAATTCCATCCCATACTTCTTTTGCTGCACCTCAAGCTCTCTTCACATGGGTTTTCAAAGGTGTTCAATTGTGGCTGCTTTTTGCTGCCAACCCATGTGGGTTTTCTTTTGGTTGCTAGAAATAAAAGATTCTTCTGAACCAGGCTTGGTGTAGGAAGGCCTGAGGTTTCAATATGTATCCAATGGGGCTCAAATTTGGATGTGTCATAATAGACACCCATTGGAACAACGTTTATGAAGAATGCATTCCCATTTGAGGAGTACAAGTGTACGTTTTGGGCCTTGCAAGTTGACTGCTGAAAATAGACTGGAATGTATGGTGTGCATTTTGATGGGCCCACGGATTGGGCTTGAATTCATCAATTGATACGTTTTAGCAGTTCATCTTGCAGTTCAGAATCTCTTCTTTCCAACCACATAATAATTGGGCCAATACAAGTTGGGAGGAGGAAGTTAAGGCCGAAACAAATTGCTAACTCAGTCTGCTCGTTTTTGCACCATTTTGCATCTTTTCCTATCCAAAGCCACCATTGCTACTTAAGGCCCAATGAACTGAATGATAAACAGAAAAGGGATTAAAAGCACAAGTTTAACTCAATAACATAACCAAATCATAAACTAGAGGGGTACAAAATGATATACAATTATGAACTGATCATGCACATGGTTTTTATTGGGTGATTCAGGACTGGCGATAGGGAGTTAGACAAGATGACTAACAAAAAGGAAAATTATGGGATGATTGAGATGGGTGTTAGTTCATATAAATGGGTATTCGAGATCAAGTGGTACAAGCATGGTATGGGACGTGCAGGTCTACTTGTCCAGTTATATGAATTAACGGGAGTAGGACTGAAGCTCATTCATGCATTAATATTATTAATGTGATATTTCGTTGTGCGATTGCATGTCACTTAATTTAGTTATATCAATCTACTGTGGTAACACCTCATGTCCCTACTGAGCGGTGGTTGCTCACCCCTCACCCCTCGCCCTGTTTAATTTTTCAGATGAATTAGTGGGAAAGACAAGGACTAAACTAGTTGAGGCTGAATTAGATGAGAGTGATAGAGCTTTATTAGTAATAGAGCTCTATTTATTTCTTGAAAAATTGTAAGATTTTGAGATCTATTTTTATAAGAAAATTTTATTTTATGTTTCGGCTTCTTTTTATTATTTTTTTTCTCACGCACCAGGCGTGGGGTTTCCACCTACTCCCGAGTCCGGGGCGTGACATAACAGCGATAGCCTTTCTAATGAGTGGCATAACACACAAAAACACAACGAAGCGCACATGTATCAAGTTTGCTACGTTGATTTTTGTGGAGATGAACGAAAGCCACTCATCCAAAGATTTGAGGTGTTAGTACCAAAACAGAGGGCAGGGGCCCGTGTTGGGCAAGCACTTGTAAGGGAGTTTTAAAGGTCAATACACTAGAAGGCATGCGGTTGATCAGATGAACTGCAGTGACAATAGCATCATCCCAGTGATGGCGAGGAACATGAGCTCCAATCAGAAGTGCTCGGGCGGTTTCAAGAAGATGTCGATTCTTTCGTTCAGCAACACCATTTTGTTGTGGTGTCTGAGGACAAGTCGTCTCATGGATAATTCCATGTTGTTGGAAGTAAGTCTGAAAGTCATGATTGACGAATTCTCCACCATTGTCTGAGCGAAGAATCTGTATTTGAGCATTGAACTGAGTTTTCATCTATTTGTGGAAGAACTGAAAATGGGAAAACACTTCATTTTTATTCTTCGGCAAATAAATCCATGTCATCCGCGTACAATCATCTACGAATGTGACAAACCACTGAACGCATAGGTGAAGGTCCCCAGACATCAGAGTGAATTAATGTAAACGGAGTAATACACTTGGTCGTACTCAACGGATAGGGCACACGATGACTCTTGGTCAAAATACAAGTGTCACATGTGAAGTTAGAGTCCTTGAAACCTGAAAATAAATTTGATATAAGATGCTTCATATAACTAAAAGATGGATGTCCCAATCGACGGTGCCACAACCAGATTTGCTTTTGTTTGCTATCAAAGGGATGCGTCACACTATTAGCCATGTCGGGACTGAAGTCATCTACATAATATAGCCCCCCTCTCTTAGTACCACGACCAAGAATCTCCTTAATGTGAATATCCTGAAGCAAACAAAAACTTGGATAAATTAGTACGCAATAATTCAATTGTTCAGTAAGCTGACTAACATACATCAATTTATTAGACAAAGATGGAATAAGTAAAGTATTAGATAGTGAGAGAGAGGATGAGAGTGCAACAGTGTCAGCCCATGTCACAGGAACTCCATTGGCGTTAGAAATACAAGTTCGTCGAGGTTGTGTAGTATTCAGAAAATCATCAGGATCAAACGTCATATGATCAGTTGCACCGGAATCAATTATCCAACTACTAGAATCAATCTTATTCGAAGTATGGAATCCATAACTAGTACCATTACTGGTCGTATCACGTTGTGTTCGATTTTTAAGAGTAGCCCACCATTCGAGGTAGCCATGCAATTTAAAACAAGTCTCACGAGTGTGTCTCGAATCACCACAATATGAGCAATCTAGTCCATGTGTTGGGGTCGTTAGTCGGGAAGTCATAATCTGTGTAGCAGAAGATGCATAGGATACAGTAGGAATCCAGATCGGGATCTAAGCCTGAGTCAGGGCCGGAGTCGGAGTCGAAGTTGAAGTTGGGACCTGGGTTTGAATCAGAGACAAATTCAGGGTCGGGGTCATTATCGGAGTCGGGGTCGGGGTCATCGTCTGAGTCGAGGTCGTCAAAATAGGATCTTGATTCAAGATCGGGTTCGGGGTCATCAAAATAGGATCCTGATTCAGGATCGGGTTCGGGGTCAAAGGTTGCATCTGTAGGAGCTGAGCCACTTGGGCACTCAACTCGGCTATGGTTGGTTGAGAATGAGAGAATGAGTCGATGGTGCTACCTCCATGAGGGATGAAAAAATCATCAACCCCCATAGCAGCGGCAGGGGTTTGAAACTAGAGTCAACAATTCCAAGATCGCCGCTCTGATACCATACTTAAATATGAAACCTAATATGAGAATATTTGTTTGTGGGAATTTTCTGTGTATTCTTCTCCTTGTAGGAGGTCATATTTATAATACAACGAAACTTGAATGGGCAAGTAAATAATAAATTCATAAATCTATTTACGGTAGAAAGATAGGAATTAAAATAAATGAATTACAATTATAATAGGAATTCTTGGTGTGTAAGGAAAGTAAGTCAATAGTCCACAAGTCACGCCAACACATTCGCCACGAGCCATGGCTACATTAAGCTAATGATCATCCACAGTAGGCGGATTAATCTGCTCAAAGGTTTTCTCACCAACAAGAATACTCTCACAACGTCTGCCATTATTGGCCTTAGAGTAGGAGATATATTCGTGCACATCACGGCCAAGGTTAAGATGGTGATGGCTTGTTTTGCACCATAAATGCCAGACAAATTTTTATCCACCAAGTCCATGAGGCTTCCATTTTTATATGCAACATAAGCCTGCAGTAAAATGAAGAAGGTTTAGAATTCAAAGTATGCATGTTCACTTTAAAGTAGGAGATTTTACAAAACACCGTACGTCCATGTCCAAGAGATGCTCACTCTCATGGTTAAATTTGTATCCTGCATTTTCTTCCCACTAACAATTTCGAGCATAACCACCCCAAAACTGTAAACATCAACTTTGCTTGTTACAATTCCTTGAATTGCATACTCAAGTGTCATATGTCCGCTGCGTCAACAAAAATAAAGCATAAATTCAAATTATATTTGCATAATGCATGCAGCCGTCAATGTCATAGTATATGACACCAAATTCTGTAGTACTGTGGGAGAACCGTTTGTTCTCACCAATTTATGTAAATTAATACTGAAAACCAAACAACACTTACATACACACAAATATTTATAAAATGGTGTTTCTAAATATCCAAGTCACAATTGCATACCAGATAGAAACTTCATATTTCCCTTTCTGAAGTAAATCATAAGAACTTAAGACATCGGCTTAAGACGTCATTATGATGTGCACTATCACAAAAACCAAAAAAGTTAGTCGTTAACATCAGAACTAATATAATCTTTTGCACACATACTAATATAACATATATAATAGTATTCATTAAAATTCGTTTGCAAGTTTTACCTTCTCTTCGCTCAACTTTCTTTCTCTCTCTCAAATTCTCAGATTCTTATATTTTTCACTCCCTCTTTCTGAATTATAGCAGAAGAAAATCCATAAATCAATGAGTTCATTGTCATATGACCAAGATAACTTCATTGAATTATAGCAGAAGAATCACGTATTATTGTTTGAGTTTTGGTAGTATGATTGCTGATAGCTTCATTGAATTAAAATTTGGTACTTTTGTAGTAATTTGCTGAGTCAACCTCTAATTAAGTGATGAATTAATGCAATTTCTCTGGAAAAACTAGGGTTCCATTGATGTTCCAATCATTGCCATGCACGCCCTGCTGCATGGCCCGTTTGTAGGGCACCTTCTACAGTGCACCAGGTGCACCCATGCACCATTTGTCCTTTATGATGCTCCCAGATTTTTAAAAAAATTGGTTACCGGTTATACAAGTTATCAAGTTTCCACTTTTTGAAAATGCAATTGCATAAGGGTCATGCAATTATGCCCTTCCTGTTTGGCAATTGGCATATGATTGGATAGTGATTTACAATAGTTTGGATATGAGAATACCATAACATTGTAAGAAGATCCTAAAACTTATAAGTTACAAGATTTGAGTAGCGGTTTACAAATTTTTGAACCATGATTACAACATTAGGGTTCACATAATCCATAATGTTGTAAATACTCATTTACAAAGATATGGATCCACATTACAAGGAATTGGTAACTTCGGACCATGATGATGTAAATTGGGTTCTTATTCTAGTAAAATGAGGGTTTACAAGATTAAGGGCTGATTTTACAATTTTGGGATACGAGGGTACCAAAACATTGTAAAAAGAATCCCTAAACTCGTAACTTATAAGTTTTTGGTAACAATTTACAAGGTTTTGCTCATGGATTACAACGTTAAGGTTCACCGAATCCATAATGTTGTAAATCATATATTTACAAAAATATAGATCCATATTACAAAGGATTGGTAATAGTGGACATTAGGGATGTAAATTGGGTCCTTATTCTAGTAAACAATGGTTAAGGATGGATTTTACAATCTTATGGAACATAAATATCCAAAATAGAGTAATACGAGACCTTAATATTGTAAATATTTGTGTTTACAAGTATAATGACCTAATTTACTTTCCTAAGGTCCCTAGTTACCATAATATTGTACTAGATGTCTTTATCCTTGGAAATTACGATATTACAAGATTACGGATGGGTTTTACAATCTTCAGGAACATAACTATCCATAAAAGAGTAATACAAGACCTTAGTATTGTAAACATCCGAGTTTACAAGTATAAGGACCCAATTTACCTTCTGAATGTTCCCATTTACCCTAATATTGTACTACATGTCTTTATCTTTGTAAATTACGATATTACAAGATTAATGATGCATTTTACAATCATATGGAACATAACTGTCCAAAACCAAGTAAAACAAGACCTTAATATAGTAAACGTTTGTGTTTACACATATAAGGACTCAATTTACTTTCCTAATGTCCCTAGTTACCTTAATATTGTACTAGGCGTCCTTCTCTTTGTAAATTACGATATTACAAGATTAAGGATGAGTTTTACAATGTCATGGAACATAACTATCCAAAATAGAGTAATACGAGACCTTAATATTGTAAACATACATGTTTACAATACTAAGGACCCAATTTACCTTCCCAATGTTCCCCTTGACCCTAATATTGTACTACATGTCTTTATCTTTGTAAATTACGATATTACAAGATTAAGGATGCATTTGACAATCATATGGAACATAACTGTCCAAAACCAAGTAAAACAAGACCTTAATATAGTAAACGTTTGTGTTTACACGTATAAGGACTCAATTTACTTTCCTAATGTCCCTAGTTACCTTAATATTGTACTAGATGTCCTTCTCTTTGTAAATTACGATATTACAAGATTAAGGATAAGTTTTACAATCTCCTGGAACATAACTATCCAAAATAGAGTAATACGAGACCTTAATATTGTAAACATTCATGTTTACAATCCTAAGGACCCAATTTACCTTCCGAATGTTCCCCTTGACCCTAATATTGTACTACATGTCTTTATCTTTGTAAATTACGATATTACAAGATTAAGGATGCATTTTACAATCATATGGAACATAACTATCCAAAATCAAGTAAAACAAGACCTTAATATAGTAAACGTTTGTATTTACACGTATAAGGACTCAATTTACTTTCCTAATGTCCCTAGTTACCTTAATATTGTACTAGACGTCCTTCTCTTTGTAAATTACGATATTACAAGATTAAGGATGAGTTTTACAATCTCCTGGAACATAACTATCCAAAATAGAGTAATACGAGACCTTAATATTGTAAACATCCATGTTTACAATACTAAGGACCCAATTTACCTTCCAAATGTTCCCATTTACCCTAATATTGTACTACATGTCTTTATCTTTGTAAATTACGATATTACAAGATTAAGGATGCATTTTACAATCATATGGAACATAACTGTCCAAAACCAAGTAAAACAAGACCTTAATATAGTAAATGTTTGTGTTTACACGTGTAAGGACTCAATTTACTTTCCTAATGTCCCTAGTTACCTTAATATTGTACTAGACGTCATTCTCTTTGTAAATTACGATATTACAAGATTAAGGATGAGTTTTACAATCTTCTGGAACATAACTATCCAAAATAGAGTAATACAAGACCTTAATATTGTAAACATCCATGTTTACAAGTATAAGGACCCAATTTACCTTTTAAATTTTCCACTTTACCTTAATATCATACTACATATCTTTATAATTATAAATTACGATATTACAAGATTAAGGGTGAATTTTACAATATTACAGAGTAATACGATACCTTAATAATGTAATCATTTGTGTTTACACGTATAAGGACCCAATTTACTTTCCTAATGTCCCTAGTTACCTTAATATTGTACTAGATGTATTTATCCTTGTAAATTACGATATTACAAGATTACGGATGGGTTTTACAATTCTATGGAACACAGCTATCCAAAACAGAGTAATAAGAGACCTTAATATTGTAAACATCTGTGTTTACAAGTATAGGGACCTAATTTAACTTCCGAATGTTCCACTTTACCTTAATATTGTACTACATGTCCTTTTTTTGTAAATTACGATATTACACGATTAAGAATTGATTTTATAATATAATGGAACACAAATGTCCAACAGTGTAATACAAGTCCCTCCTATTGTAAAGCCTTTTGTTTTCAAGGATAATGACCTAATTTACTTCTCTACTGTCCCACCTTCGCTTTATACGTTTATTGTGTTATTTAATTATAAATTAAATAGATGTTTACAAACTATTAACACAGGACAAAAATCGCATGTTTTTCACCAAAAAAAAAATATTAAATTTGGGGTTACAAAACTATTTCGAATGGGAAGTGAAATCCTGTGGAAAACGAAGCCAAACATTAAGAAAATAGGCATGCATGCATGTTTGCAATTTCAAACAGACGGTTTGTCAATTGCATTATACTTGTCCAATTTCCTACACACTGTTTGTCAAATGCATTATACTTGTTCAATTTCCAACTCACTGTTTGTCAATTGAGTTATTTCCTTTTCCTCCTAGGTGAGCCAATCTATCAGTGCCCTTTCCATCTTATGGTCACTTCCTTTCAAATTAACTTTTTCAATCCATTCACATACAACAATAGACGATCATATTTGACATCATTATAGAATAAGTTTGTAGCATCAAACAAGTTACATAAGTTCAAATCTACCATAAAATATATAATCTCACTTATGAACGTATACCACAAAGACAAAATACTCATAATACAATTTATGTTTTCTTCCTTAGCCTTAGCCTCTTACTAATAAGGCTTGGTTCTGGTTCTGGCAAAGAGGTCTTGCGTTTTTGTGGTGATGCTTTGTCTTTACCTTTAATTGCAGCTGCTTTTTCTTTGGAATGCACCGCCCCTCCTTTAAATTTTGTTTTCACCACAGCTCATTTTCCCTTTGTGTTAGGGGGTGCTGACTTGGTTGTGGTCTCCTCCACTAATACCTCATCTTCCTTGTCCTCCTGGTCATTTTCCGGGTCATTTTCGTCCTCGTCCCCGTTTTCCTCGACCTCCTCATCCTCCTCATACTCCTCATCCTCCTCACCATCCTCGCAAGTGCACATTGTGAACAATAGCGCACATATTGAAAAATAGTAAAGGGTGCAAGTAAAGGATCTTGCCCACAAAGATTGGTTGTTAACGTTGTAAAATGAATCCATAAACATGTAAGTTACACGATTTAGGTAGTGATTTACAAGTTTTTGTACCACGATTACAATGTTAGGGTTCTCATAATCCTTAGTGTTGTAAATCCTTATTTTACAAGGATATGGATCCAAATTACAAAGAATAGGTAAGTCTGGACCATGAGGATGTAAATTGGGGTCCTTATTCTAGTAAAATTGGGGTCTTTCTCCAAAGTCTACCTTTACCTTATCATTGTAAGAGAGATCATTTCAATTGTAAATCAGGATATTACAACGCTATGGATAAGGAAGAACCTCAAACCTGTAATCATGGTGCAAAAAATCATAAATGAGAACCCAAATCTTGTAATGTACGAGATTAAGGATCTCCGTTACGAGTTTTGGGAAAGCTTACTTCCAAAGCACTGTAATACGAGTCCTTAATGTTATAAACCATTGTATTTACAAGAATAAGTACCAATTTTACATCTCCAAGGTCCACAATTACCTTAACCATGTAATAGAGATCCATTCTATTGTATTTATGACATTACAAGTTTATGGATACACTTTACAAGTTTATGGAACATGGAGGTCCAAAACATTTACTTCTCTAAGGTCCCCCCTTACATTAACATTATAAGAGAGATCATTTTTATTGTAAATTATAGTATTACAAGATTATGGATTATAAAGAACCTCAAAGTTGTAATTTATTTATTTATTCAGTATGCACTTACCATTACTTTTTTGACAACTGCTTTATGGTATTCAATTACCTTAGCCTGTTTGGCAATTGCATTACGGTATGCAATTACCGTCGCCTGTTTGGCAATTACATTACGGTATGCAATTACCATTGCCTGTTTGACAATTGTATATATAGTATGTGAAATATGTTCAAATTTCTCCAAGGCCTTTGTACTTGGTTGTATAAAATGGGTCATTCAGGGTTGTAATCTTGGTGCAAAAATGCGTAAATTGGAACTCAAATCTTGTAATCCACGAGATTAATGATCCATTTGACATGTTTATGGAACGCTTATATCCAAAAATTTGTAGTTTATGAATGCACTTTATAAGTTTATGGAACTTTGACGTCCAAGTAATTGTAAAAAGGGTATTTGATATTGTAAACCGTTGTGTTTACAAGAATAAGGACCACATTTACTTCACCAATGTCCATCCTTACCTCAAAGAAACAAAAGTGTTAGTTCATAGAACACTAACTAATGTTTTGGTTTGTTTAGAAACAAACAAGAGCTTTTGTTTTGTTTTTTTTTTTTTGAAGTGTCAAAATTATATTTTTCTATGCATACACTAATCTCAAAATACAACTTTATGGTACAATGCCCATTCACAATGCTAATGGGACGATTGTTTCAATTGACACATAAACTATGATATAACAGTCAAATTTACTTTAAAAGCTTATTCTCAATGGTACTATATCCTCATCAAAGCCAACATAAACTTCATTCATTTAATTGAAAGTATTGTTCAATACATTCACTTTACATAACCATTAATTATAAATCTAAAATCTCAAGTCATTATGTATATAATAAAAAAAAATACAATCTCCAGATACAATGAAAATATTACAAATTCAAGTAGCCAAATAAATAGACTCCAAAATAGTATATATTAGTCTTGTACTTGGCCTAATTCTTTACCCCAACTTGAAAAACAATCACAAAACTATAAATAAAATGAATGGGAAACATAAAGCAATGTGTTAATATGAAAACAATTACAAAGTCATCATTGTAAACAAAAAAAGAACAAACCTACAACATAATTAACTTGAATAACAGAAAGTCATATGCCAATTTGGGGTAGAGATTTGTTCTTTTCTTTTTTCTTTTTTTACTTTTTTGGATTGTATAACAATCATCAATCTTATAGGCTTTGAATATCAAACAAAAAGTGCAAAGAAAGCAGCCAAAAGTTGGGACCAGCTTCAACCATTATCTCCAAGGCCATGTACAATTGCCACTCAGGCAGTCTGTTTTCGCAAATTGAAAATGAAATTACGTGGTTTTTGTTTGCCGATTGCCAACTTGACATGGCTGAAGAATAACAACAATAGAAATAGAAAGAAAAGAAAACTGAACTGCAATTCACTATAGAAAGAAAAAGACTAGGACTTTCCCTCGTCACTCTCGTCTTCAATTCAGCCCCATGCCTTACGTCAAGCTCATACTTCCTTTATTTTGCGACAACATAGCCGCCATATGTTGCCAATTGACAAACATGCACTATGTAATTGTTAATCCTTTTTTTATTATTTTTTTAAAAGAAACAAATATGTTAAAACAATAAAATTTAGTGCTTTTAACCATTCTAATCACACAAAACCTAAGGAAAATATTATTAAAAATATATATAAATATTAACATATCAATTAACTTTTACTTTCATTGCAAGTGTTAATATCTTAGTCACAAGTAAATAACAAACATTGATGAACATGCGGTAATTGAAATGCAATTGAATTTACAAAATCCAATTGGCAGACAAAAAGCAGGTAATTGAATATGTGAAATCTAATTTCTCTGGGCATATATGAAGCAAATCCTACAAAATTCTCACCCAATAACAAAGATTTTTCTTTTTCGATAACAAAAATATCAGATTAGCAGAAAGTCAACACCTTTTTTTCTTTTCAAAACCATGTATACAAACAGCAAGCTAAAAAAACCTTAGCAAAACATTATGAAATAATTTTCTTTTCTTCTTTTGGTGTGAACCAAATATTTCATAATTGAAAAATACATAAGAAATCTTACTTTTTTGTCATTACATAAGCAATTTTACTAAGTTGTTAATTATCCTTGTAGTCCTTTGGGTTCAAGCACCAGTAGAGGCTCTGCAACACCAGCACCCACCAACTTATTAAATACAAAATCAATTGTACTAATTCATAAGAAGGGCTAATTAAAGAAAGTACTCTTGATGGAAGAGAAAGACATAAAATTGACCTGCCAAATGGTCCAATGGAACAAACTCTTTGGGGTTGCAATGATGAGGGAGAGAGATACACGCTTATGATGTGGCATGAGGAATTGTGGCTGAATGTGCAGTCAAATATAGTTCAGAAGAGCTTAAAACACAAAAAAAGGGGAAAAGAAAATACTCACAACCTACCTTTTCCAACAATAATCCATGATTAGAATAATGAGGAAGGGTCAGATGACACTATTATGCGCAGCTCAGCTCAACTTTGCCTCTGCAATCAAATCAGCCCATGCTTTTGGGTAATTTCCTTTCCTTATAAACATACCAGGAATTGACAAAACATAACAAATTATGCTATAATTGTTATGAATAATTCCAATTGTAACACATGCAGGTGTGATCTGAGGGTGTTAAGTGCTGCAAATGAATTTTTCAACACAATATTGAAGCATCATGGGCTAATGGATTGTTTCTCAGAAATCAACACCAACCCATGCATTATTGATGAACAGGGCAGGCTTAGAATCTTACCCTACCGTGATTTCCACTCATCTTCTCATGGCTGTACCATTTGCCCTCCCAGCATGTGCAAGGTGATTAAACTAAACTAATTGCATATATTTTAAGTACCCCAAAATCAAAATCACAAATTTAATTACACTGGTTTAGTATGTTTGTGGGGTTTCTTTTGTTACAGGGTCTAATAATGGAAAAGATTCAAGCTTCTGTTGCAACAGATGGGAAGAAACATAAACAGTTAATCTATGTTGGGGATGGAGTTCCTGATTTTTGTGCAGGTTTGAAGCTTGACGAAGGAGATTTTCTGATGCCAAGGAGGGATTTTCCTATCTAGGACTTAATTTATGCCAATCCATTGTTTACCAAGGCAAAAATTTACGAATGGAATGAGTGTGATGAGCTCTGGGCTGTCTTGCTCAACACAGTTAATACATTCTTCACTGAAATGGGGTTGTCTTGCTAAACTCAAATGGGGTTCTCTTGCTTTCATTCAAGTACTCAATCCTAATTTGAGGATTTTAAAGTGAGGTTGATCATAAGCTCACTAACCCTAACCCCAAATCAATTGATTAAAAGTTAGCTCCAAAATTGAAGAACCCTGAATTGACCCATAGAAGCATAACTAGAGAGAAAGAGGAAGGAAAAGACTCACCTGATGACAGATCGATTTCCAGAGCACAGAGAATGATGAAGCGAATAGATGGAGACGGAGAGTGAGAGCAAGAGGGAGCGAGAGCGAGAGAGTGACTTTGTTTCCCTCTTTTCGGCCGGGTAGGCCGATTGAAGGAGTCTTTGGTCCTTCTTCTTTTGGATGCGGGGCGTGCCACCACCAAGCCCCGAATTTGGGCTTGAATGGAATGTGAGTAGATGGATGTGTTGCGCTTCTAACTTCTGATCAAACGATTGATCGGCCAAGCAAGGAACCTCCTCTTGGCCTAGGTTCTTTCACTTCCTCGGGCTCGAGGATGGTTAGGTTTCGTACAGATATTTTTATGATTTTTAGGATTTTAAGTAAAAATAATGCAATTAAACTAAATGTGCGTATAAACGTAAAGGCAAGAATTGAAATGCAATAAAATAAATCAAAGCGATAAATAAAGCGAGAATGAAAATAAAAGCGATAAGAACAATAAGAACGATAAAATAAAATAGACTTGAAATTGAACTTAATTGAAGTGCGATAACAATGAAAAGCAAAGCAACGTAAATAAACTTGAATCTAAATGACACGAAAATATAAATTGAACAAGAATTGAAACTTACACTAGGGAAAGGAAGAACTTGCTACACTAGGTGCTTGAAAATAAAATCCTAAGTCTAGGAAAAGAAAAGTGCGAGACGAAAGATAGGTTTGTTTGTCTGATGTTGTGTGTCTTTTGTCTTCGTTTGGTGAGGTTTATATAGGGCATTCGTCAGCCCATGGGCTGGCCATTGAATGGCCAAAGGTCAACTCTTTATGAAAATCTTTCCTTTCGAAGCTCTCCTAAATTCATGGGATTGCACTTAATTGAAATATTCTGACATGCTTGATTCTTCCTTGCTTTGGAACATTCGGAGTTATTATCAAACTCTTTGATTTCTTTCCTTGTGAGGCCTCCGTCATGTGCATATAATCCTCCGAGAATCTTGGGCTTGAAATTGGTGGCTTAGAACTTGGGCATCCAATTTCTCCTATATTGCCATCCATATAATATATATACATATATATATTATACATATTATATAATAGGACTAGGAAAGCTCAGGGCCGACATGCAAGTTTCAAAACAATTGCATTTATACATATATATATATATATATATATATATATAATACTATAATATTATAAAATAAATGCAATATGAGATAATGCAAATTAAATTCCGGCCGCAGGCATTCCAAACAGTTTGCCCATTTCGAAAAAGTTCCTAGAGCACCAACCAATTGCATTCATATATATAAACATAATTATATATATCAGCTTGTTTCTATCCTACAGCCCTAGTTTGCAAATTTCTTAAAGCACCAGCTTTATTCGGCCGCCATTCAACTCCATATGCCCATATATGCATGTATATAAAATAGGGCAATGACAGCCCAGCCATCAGCCGCACTCTTTTGCCCATATACATATATATTAATACATATATATGTTTGATCCCAGCCATAGCATTATATTATATTAACATAATATAATATGTATGTATATATAATAGGTCAATCAAGCCTCCAACTTAAAAAAAACCCTTTTGGCCCAATCTTTGGAGATCAAACAAGAAGCTCCAGCCGCATCCATTCGAGAAAAGTTGGGCGCATTTCCTTGGGCAACAAAAGTCCGGCCGCATAAATCTATTTCGAGCCCGGCCGCATTTTTCCAAACCTGCCCCGGTGGCATTCCAATGAAACCTGGCCGCTCAAGCTCTTCAAATCTCGGCGGCCTTTCTGCAAGACTCCAGCCCGGCCAAAATTCCATTCTCAAAGCTCGGCCGAAATTCCATTCTCAAAGCCCGGCCGACATCCCAAGAGTCTAGCTGCCCGGGTCAATTTTCAACGGCCCCAAACATTGCCCCCCGATTTGTTTAGCTCGGAATTGGTGTAGAGGTAAGCAAATTGAAACCCAAGATCTTTCAATTTTTTGAATTTTGAAACTCTTTGCTGGCCTTGATTCGAATCTTAGTTTATTCACTATATTTTTCTTTGATTCGATTTTACTTCATGTTTGTAGGATGGAATCCATTCCAAATGATAGTGCCCAATTTTTGAAGATATGAAAGTGGCCATGGACAAAGACTTGGGCAAGCAAGTATTTGTCTACTTTCTCAATGTCTTTCCCAACTCCGCCCAATATATTCTTGGCCCATTTTTCTCCGCCTATCCCGAAGAGATGACAAAGGTGTGGGTGACACAGCCGAGAAATGGCCCAACTTATTTTTCAGACTTCACATGGGCAACCGTTTGGAAGAGCTCCAAGCCATTCAAAGGTTGGCCAACGGGAACCCCCATAAAAAAGGATTCCGCCGCAAGTAAAGAAGCCCCACCATAGAAAGCATCATTCGCCGCTGGAAAATCCAACCACTCAAGCTCGGCAGAAGGTAAATTTGATTGGTGTCATTGGTTCAAAGTTTTAGAGCCAAAATTGAAAGGCCATTGGAAGAAGATTGGGATATATGATACTTTGCTCCTATGTGCGGGAAGCGCCTTTCCTTGCGACCGATCTCTTGTCATCGCGGCGCTATGCTTTTGGTCTTCATCCACCAATTACATAAGGCTCCGTTTTGGGATGACGACATCCAACTTGCTAGACTTGGCCGCTATCGCCGGCCTTTGCCCTCATGGAGATGATTTCTCGGCCGCCAACCTTCCAGAACCCAAGGCGGGCTTAGATTTCCACAAGTCAAATAAGAATTCCGGTAGTTGGGTGAAGACGTATCCTGGCCATGGCGGAGAGCCCACCAACCCTCCTTCCATCAATGGCGTATCCTACACTGAGCATGTGGCCTTTCTTGTGATGTGGTTGTGCAAGTTCTTGGCATGCCCAATATCCGGCGGGATTACTAAGGAATTCCAAGCTGTGGCGGAGGTACTTGTGGATGACCATCAAGTGGCCATGGGCCCAATATTTCTTGCCTATCTTTATAGAGGGCTCCGCGAGGTAACCACTAAACCCATGGATTATCATGCTTCTGGCCTTATATGGATTTTTCAGTTATGGCTCCAGCTCTATTTTCCGAAACTAAGTCCCACCACCATTTGCCCCAACGATAGATCTCTTCTGGGCATTCCATTGCTCAACGCCCCACGTCGGAAGCATCATGTTGAGGATTGCTTCCGATTCTTCTATGAGTGCCAGGAGAGGACTAGGGAGCATCTCCATTTGCCTAGATCACCATTTCCCGGATTATCTAGCCCTAGATCTTTCCTCATTTCCTACAGCGGAGACAAAAGAGGAAAGACATAATATGTGGGCGGGCATCCTCATCAGTCGAGATCTTCCATCCGGCCTAATGGTGAACAAAGGTGGCAATTATCATTGTGGTGGTGAGCTCTATTATCCCGCCGCCGCGGGCTACCAACTTGGTTTTATACAGAGCATCCCGATACCACCTATGGATTCCGTCAACCTACTTTCATCTTGGCGGGCAGAATTTAAGGATGCAAAAGAAGTCACCACCTTGACGAGTTTCAACCAAGACTTGGTGAAATCTTTCAGCATTCTGATTAGAGATCCCCGATTTGGTGACTCCAACATTTTCATCCATTGGTGGAAAGAGATGTCGGCCAGTTGGTTTTTTCAGCCATGCTCGGAGATTGAAGATAGGATCTTCAAACATTGCCCGTGCACATTGGCCTACCAACAAGAGAAAGATAAAAAGAAGGCCCAAGCAAAAGGTAAAATATTTATACTTTTCCTCATTTTAATTTTGGCTATCTTCCTTCTTTCTAACCCTTCAAATCTCACAGCTGACACCACCGAGAAGAAAAATCCTCCCGCCGACATCATTGAGAGAGAGGGCCCTTCCAATCCCGTCGATGCTAATTCTGGGCGAGGCGTGAAAAGGTCCAACGCCCCCATCCAAGGTAGGCCACTTTCTAGGATTATTTTTGCCCTTTTAAAACTTTGCATTTTTAGCTTTCTGAATTTCTGATGGGCACTTCTAAGAGCTTACACCCCAAACCTTTTAGGTGATATCCCCGCTGAAAATATCGTGCCCTCACGAACATTCATTCGGCCCAGAAAAGTTCCTCGGAACCTCTCACCTCAAGGTTTGGCCGTGCCTTTTTTTTTTTTGTTGGGAAAATAATTAAAATATACTTGTTGTAGGTTCCCCAAGGCCGGCGGAGCATCCTTCTCCTTCTCACTCGATCGAGGCCGTGCAATCGGCCACAACTTCTTCCGCAGCTCTGGTAAGCTTATATCTCTACATACTTTCATTTATTAATTTTAAAAGGGCCCAAGTTCACCTTTATGCCCAAAAATGTAGGAAGCTCAACCTTCCACACCTGAGACGGGAATCGGGGCGCAAGTCATGACCCTGGTGGTCGAAGATGAGGTAAGCCCAATTCTTTGGCCGCTTGAATTTCTCTATACATAACACTCCTTTTATGCTCACTAAATTTTCAAATTTAGTCGGCCGAGGTCAATACCAATGGGCACCCGGAGGAGGCTTCTACGGGATCACACAAGACTATTCCCGTGCTCGAGGATCACGCCCTTGAGCACGTAGCTGAGCTGACCGAGGAAGACTTCCCACATGTCTCGAATTCTCAGGTTCATTGAAATTTCACATTTTCAAAATTTCTTTTACACTTGCCCCCAATTTCTTATTTTCAATGTTTGAACATGTTAGCGGGCCATTTTTGGCCACAAACTTTCTTCGGCCAATACGACGGCCACTGAGGCCGAATTTCGGCCTCTTTTTGCCATGAATTCGGACCCCCCCTCGACTTGCCCTCTCGAGGCGCCTCGAAGTGGCCCAACTTTTCAGGTAATATTATTCTCCTTTATCATTTTTCAAAGCTTTTTAGTTGTTTAGAAAACTCATATCATCCTTTTTTAGGCGGATGTGGTGGAGTCTACCGCCATCTCGGTCGACTCTACGGTCGTCACTAGCAGTGCGCCTTCCACTACTCCCACCGAAGGAAGTGTACCACTTGAGCCCATTCTTATGTTGACCTCGGGGGCTCCCGCCTTGGTGATTGATATTATTCCACCTGAACTTCCATTTGAGGTAAGCCCTGAAATTTTCATACTTATTTCAAATATATGGGCCATTATTATAACTCTTATGCCCTTTTGCTAGGTTGGAGAGTCTTCATCCCTTATTTCCGCCGAGATTATCACGAGTCCATCGGCGGAGGATGGAAGAAGCTTGGCCATGGCCCCTCACGAAGAAGCCCCTCTACCATTCCCTGATCAAGTATGAAGAATGAAATATACGTCTTTATGTGCAATTTACTTTCCCCACTTGAGAGTACAATGCCCATTTTTTTCTTGCAACCCTCTGGTGACATTTTCGACTTTCTCAATCAGTGGGATGCATCTATATCTTCAGTGGAGGCTTCCACTCGCCTTGCCACTTCTTCCACCACGACCGGGGCCCTACCAAATTCCGGGGTTGAGTCCCTACTCCGGTCATACAGAGATGGAGACCTCATGTCCTTGGAAGACAAGAATGAGAGAACCAAGCTCAAAGCCACCATTGAGACTTCGGCGAGCTTTGGCTTCTTCCCAGATCCACGCTCGGCGGCCATGATCACCGATCTCTTTGGCCAAGTGGAGAAGTTTGCCCCCCGTCGCCGTTCTCTTCTAGAGGAGCAAAGGATGGGCCAAGTCTTGGAGTAGCAGATTACCTCATGTAGTGCAACCATAAGGAAGGAGATTGAGATTGCCCACCATATGCAACAGGAGGCCGCAGACATTGATGAGCAAGTGAGGTAGCTTTTGGAGAGGAGGCCCGCCATTGTTGCCTGAGTCTCCGAGATTGTTCGGAGCAATGGGCCTCTCGAGGCTCAACTTCGACAAGATGCGGCGGCGGCAGGAGCGTACCGGGAGAGGAAGTTGACACTTCAGTCTACCTTGTCGATCGGAGATACCGCGATGGAGAGCTTCAGGACTGCCCTTCGCACCCTTTTTCCTGATGCTTAGGTTCATACTTGGTCATTAGTTGGCCCATTTTGTACTTAGCTAGTTTCTTTTAGTTGGTCACCACATGTGGTAGAACTAGCTTAGTTTTTGGTGGATGCTTAGGCCATTGCTTGGCCCCATTTTGAAGTACACTTTTGCCCACCTATATATATATATGATACATTTTGGAAAGGATCCTTTTATAATGCCCACCTTTCCAATAAAAATTGCTATTTCACTACAAAAAAATTCCTTTGCGGCGGACTATTTTTCAGCCATCTCCCAAACCGCTGGGTAATATTTTTTCAAAAATCGACCATTGATCAGAGAGTCATGGACCCAGCCATTTTGGTCACTTAACTTGTAAGCCCCCTTCCCTAAGACTTGGTGGACGAGAAATGGGCCTTCCCAAGTTGTAAACCACTTTCCAAATTTTGGATCCTTTGATCCCACCGGAAGAATGGTCTTCCATACTAAATCTCCAACCCCAAAACTCTTAGCCTTAGTCCTCTTGTCGTATGCTCGAGCCATCGCCTCTTTTTGGGCCCTCAATTTTTCTAAAGTGCCCAACCTAACCTCGTCGAGGTCTTCTAACTCTTGTGTCATGGCTTGCTCATATTCGTCCTTACTCCATTCGGCCTGACGAACTAACCTTAGAGATTTGACCGAAATCTCAAGTGGTAGGACGACATCATGGCCGTAAGTGGGGGCGAATGGAGTGGAGAGTTTCATCGATTCTCTATAAAAAGTTGGCCTAAATGTCGGCTGACTCTTTTGTTGCTCATTCTTTAGAAGGGCTTCATATCGATCCACCCGAAGTAAGAGATCATAAATGTCGCGGAACTCAATTCCTTCGAATTTCTTTTGGAGGTCAAGCAACAATCCTCTCTTGGGCCAATTTTGCAAACTCGTGCTCCGGCATATTGACCGTGCACCTAGCCCTTACTTCTCTAAATCGCCCCAAGTATTCCTGGACTGACTTATTTGACTTATGGCTTATCTTTGCCAAGTCGGCCATCGAGACTTCCAACTCCGGCCGATAAAATTGCTCATGAAAGATTTTCTCCATGACTTGCCAATTTGGGACGGAGTTTCGTGGAAGTTTGACATACCACAAGAAAGCTGCCCTCGTGAGTGTACTTGGGAATAACCTTAGTTTCAAGGCCTCACGATGCCCAATGTCTGCACATTGGGTCGTGAATCGGCCAATATGTTCGACAGTCGATTGGAGCCCATCTCCCGAAAATAGTGCAAAATCCGAAACCTTGAAACCCCTCGGAATCTTGATCAAAGTGCTTTGGATATGGCCTTCGGTAGACTGGCCTACCAATCCTCCTAGCATGGGGCACCATAGCTTGAATCATTTGTTCGACCGCACCTCGGTCGATGACTAGATTCCCTAGCAATGGGTTGTTAGCATTCCCGCCGGGATTATTCCAACCACCAACTCTGGCGAATTAGTTGATATGAGGCCCAGGAAAATTGGCCCCGGCCCCTTGGTGAGCTTGTGGGCAGAATTAATTATAGGGCGGGAACACTTGGAATTGGTTGGCCCCCACATATAGGTTGTTGCCCATCGGGGGAACATTAACCGCTGGGGCAGGATTGCCCCCAGCTGGTGGATTAGGTTGGGGCAGATTTACTCCAAAGACATTCAGTTGGGCCTCCACTTGAGGCCCGGCCGCTGGTACTTCATTAGGCTCCCCTTGGTTCCCATTTTGGCCGTTTTATTGGCCTAACCATCGATCAAACCTCTCATTGATTTGAGCATTTTGAGTGGCCATCGTTTGTGCCATTGTCTCCATGAAACGCATGAGTTGTGAGAGTTCCAATGAAGTGGAATGATTTGGCCTGAACAATGGTCCTCCAGCGAATTTCGTAACATCTTCAACCAACACATGGTCGGGACCGACGACTGGATCTCGGTCGAAATTATTTTGGTTAATGGTCGTGGTTCGACCTCAACCATTTTGGCCCGATTGAGCGGTCGGAATATTTTGTCGTTGAGTATACATGGGGAGTGAACCAACCATCTGATTATGATCAAAGGCATGTGAATCCCTTCGACGGATTACTTAGGTGGTGGACATGCCCCCAAGTCATTTTTGCCCACAAATCACAAACTTCCCCTTCTGGGGCCGAAATAAAAGAATCATTCATCTTCCGCCGACGGAACTCAATCTTGAGCCTTCCACCAAGCAAAGTATAATATGTCATATGAGGAGGCCAACTTCATATTTTTATTTTTATTTTATTTTAATTTTTAAAACTAAGTGGCCAATTTGTTCAAGAATGAACCATGACCTTTATTAGAATCTCAACGGCCTACCTAGTAGGTGGCCGTGTTGAACAAAACTTTCATGGAGACCATGGCGGTGGCCAACCATGTTTTACTCCAAGCTTGGGGCCCTTCTTATTCTCAACTTGGATCTTGCCATTTTGTTGGCGATGGGTTGAAATACTAGGATGACTAGTACGACCCGGATGACTTCTGGCCATCACTTTGGCCGACCCTTCATGCCCCCCAAGTCCACTTGTTCGGCCAATCTTGGCCTTTGGCTGGGGCTCAATAAACGTGACCACTTGAAATTGTGGTCTCGCAATGTCGAGTTTTTCTCCTCCAATCATGTCTATTATGATTCCACCTTGGGTCGTGCTTCGACCTCCTTCTTCACTAGGTAGTAAGCTATTACATCCTAGGATAGTGGCCTTGGGTTGGACGATATTTTTATCCTCAACATTAACCACTTTTTGAGTTTTATCCCTTTGGGTGGGCTCATTTTCCTCAACCAATGTCAGGTTCTCAATAGGAAGGTCAACTTGAGTATTCGATTTTAAGGTCGTCTCGCCCACCTCTTTCTCACTCTCATATTCCCTACCAACCTCATTTTTCTCTAGAGGAGTAGGTTGAACGGGTGGCCGAATTGCAACCATATGAGAATTTTCCTCTTGTGATTGAGAAACAAGGTTAGGGTTGAGAGTTTGCTCTTCGACTGCAAGTAGCGAGGCGATTTCACACAAACCTTGGATCAAAAGTTTGTTGGAAGCATAAAACTCATTCGCCATATCTTTCACTTTAGATACTTCCTTTATGAAATTTTGATGTTCTTTGTCCATGCGGTCAACATATGGCCTCTCACTTACGCTAAGAACATTTTGGCCATCATAGCCATTAGGATGAGTCGTTTGGTAGAAGCCATAACTAGGCTGATCATAAATATTGGCCAGATTGTTTTGGCCATTTAGGTAAGTGTATTGCCCTCCAGCCACCTGATTGTATTGGCCATTATAGCCATATTGGGCATTCGCATGTTTTTGATATATCATATTATTTTGGCCATGATTGTTGTTTCCGCCATGTTGGCCATTGAATTGGCTACCAGAGCTATATTGATACGTAGAATCGTGTTGGCCGTTATAGCCACCTTGATTGGTTTGGCCACCAAAGTCATTTTGATCATTTGAACCATTTTGGTTCATAAGATCATATCCGCCAACATAGTTGTGGCCACCATATTGGCCACCAAATTCGCCAACATAGTTGTGCCCACCATATTGGCAACCAAATTGACTACTTGAGCCATATTGGTTGTTAGGCCCACCTTGATGGGTAAAATTATATTGGCCATAGTGTTGACCGATGGATTGGCTATTCGAGCCATAAGAATCATAGCCGTTGTAGTTCATCGGCTGATAAGAATGTTGCCATTCCTTTCGGTCACTCATATAGTGTGTCCCACTGGGCGTGCCAAATTATGTTTCCCTCTTTTCGGCCGGGTAGGCCGATTGAAGGAGTCTTTGGTCCTTCTTCTTTTGGATGGCGGGCGTGCCACCACCAAGCCCCGAATTTGGGCTTGAATGGAATGTGAGTAGATGGATGTGTTGCGCTTCTAACTTCTGATCAAACGATTGATCAGCCAAGCAAGGAACCTCCTCTTGGCCTAGGTTCTTTCACTTCCTCGGGCTCGAGGATGGTTAGGTTTCGTACAGATATTTTTATGATTTTTAGGATTTTAAGTAAAAATAATGCAATTAAACTAAATGTGCGTATAAACGTAAAGGCAAGAATTGAAATGCAATAAAATAAATCAAAGCGATAAATAAAGCGAGAATGAAAATAAAAGCGATAAGAACAATAAGAACGATAAAATAAAATAGACTTGAAATTGAACTTAATTGAAGTGCGATAACAATGAAAAGCAAAGCAACGTAAATAAACTTGAATCTAAATGACACGAAAATATAAATTGAACAAGAATTGAAACTTACACTAGGGAAAGGAAGAACTTGCTACACTAGGTGCTTGAAAATAAAATCCTAAGTCTAGGAAAAGAAAAGTGCGAGACGAAAGATAGGTTTGTTTGTCTGATGTTGTGTGTCTTTTGTCTTCGTTTGGTGAGGTTTATATAGGGCATTCGTCAGCCCATGGGCTGGCCATTGAATGGCCAAAGGTCAACTCTTTATGAAAATCTTTCCTTTCGAAGCTCTCCTAAATTCATGGGATTGCACTTAATTGAAATATTCTGACATGCTTGATTCTTCCTTGCTTTGGAACATTCGGAGTTATTATCAAACTCTTTGATTTCTTTCCTTGTGAGGCCTCCGTCATGTGCATATAATCCTCCGAGAATCTTGGGCTTGAAATTGGTGGCTTAGAACTTGGGCATCCAATTTCTCCTATATTGCCATCCATATAATATATATACATATATATATTATACATATTATATAATAGGACTAGGAAAGCTCAGGGCCGACATGCAAGTTTCAAAACAATTGCATTTATACATATATATATATATATATATATATATATATATATATATAATACTATAATATTATAAAATAAATGCAATATGAGATAATGCAAATTAAATTCCGGCCGCAGGCATTCCAAACAGTTTGCCCATTTCGAAAAAGTTCCTAGAGCACCAACCAATTGCATTCATATATATAAACATAATTATATATATCAGCTTGTTTCTATCCTACAGCCCTAGTTTGCAAATTTCTTAAAGCACCAGCTTTATTCGGCCGCCATTCAACTCCATATGCCCATATATGCATGTATATAAAATAGGGCAATGACAGCCCAGCCATCAGCCGCACTCTTTTGCCCATATACATATATATTAATACATATATATGTTTGATCCCAGCCATAGCATTATATTATATTAACATAATATAATATGTATGTATATATAATAGGTCAATCAAGCCTCCAACTTAAAAAAAACCCTTTTGGCCCAATCTTTGGAGATCAAACAAGAAGCTCCAGCCGCATCCATTCGAGAAAAGTTGGGCGCATTTCCTTGGGCAACAAAAGTCCGGCCGCATAAATCTATTTCGAGCCCGGCCGCATTTTTCCAAACCTGCCCCGGTGGCATTCCAACGAAACCTGGCCGCTCAAGCTCTTCAAATCTCGGCGGCCTTTCTGCAAGACTCCAGCCCGGCCAAAATTCCATTCTCAAAGCTCGGCCGAAATTCCATTCTCAAAGCCCGGCCGACATCCCAAGAGTCTAGCTGCCCGGGTCAGTTTTCAACGGCCCCAAACAGACTTCAAGATCGACAAATTGATATCCAATAGTTGCCGTTGTTCGAACCAAGAAGCCCAACTGAAGAAGAGAGAGCAACAATGGAACAAAGACTGACAGCGCCGAGAAGAAGAAGAGAGAGGGGAGTCGCAGGAGTCTCTTAGAATTCTTGCTTTCGTTTTGTTATTGTTTCAAATTTCTTTATTTTCTATTGTTTTTGTTTTGCTTTTCTTTTACCCGGAGCAACCTATTTAACCGGTCACTTACTATCAACGGTGTAGATTACCCCACATCCCACAATAGCTTATCCAATGGTCTATAATAATGGCGCATCCATGCGCAGGGCGCACCGTAGAATTTTCCCCGTTTGTAGTGAACTAGTGTTTAACTTTCCGCTAAACCAGCGTGGAATGTTTACAGCAAAGAAGATTGTGACAGATTTGGAAAGACTTTAAGGCATAAAAAGACAAAATCAAAAAAGAAAAATGTCATTTTTTAGCTTTATTAAATAAATAAAATGATTCTGTAGCCGCCCAGCAAAATCTTAACACTCTGAATGTGATGCAAAGGCATATTTTCTGCATGGAGAAAAGGACCAAAAGTGGGGCAACGTTTGTCTTTTTTCCCCTTTCGAGTCGACCAAACAAAGTCTTGGTCTTCTGCACTTCATCTATATATATAAAGCAAAAGGCAGAGAATTATAAAACATTCAAAATACTAAAAAATACCATTGGTTAATGTAAATATTAAGAATTGAAATTATTAATTAAATGAGGATAATATGATAAATTAACACTTTTTTATATTAAAAAAAGTTAAAATTAAAAGAAAAATCAGATAATGAGTTCTTCGGTCCAGATTTAAAATGGTATCACGGTCCCCTCGGCATAGAATTAACATTGACAAAGAAATCCATGTACTTAGAGCATCTCCAAGGGAGATGTCAAATACCAAACATCAAATTTAAATTTGATGGCCGATGTGGCAATTTGACATCTTACACAGCTTTACACTCCACCCGATATGTCAAATTAAATTATTATTTTATTACATTTTAGTATTGATTTATTTTTAATTAAAAAGAATAGAAAAGAAAAAATAATAAAATATTCATTTGACATCTTGCTTTTGGGATGTCAAAAATAACATCTCAATCTTCAACCTTCATTCCACATCAGCTTTGACGCATCGGTTGGAATGTGTGAGATGTTATTTCTAGCTATTAAATGTCTATGTGGAACTTTTGACATATCGGTTGGAGATGCTTTTAGAAAGAGTTGGAAAAAAATTAGAAACTTAAACTAACACAAACCATTATTAAAGTGGCACATAGCATGAAGAAAAGCAGATTATTTTTGCTGATTTTTTAAATACAAAGTTACCAACTAATGTGGCACTTTATTGTTTGTAAATAATTGAGGTTCATAGTGAGCCTAAATATACAAATGAAATACTGCGAGGTTGAAATTTAAAAGCAAATTATATTCTTGATGGGCTGGTTGGGTTACATTGGTTTGGGTCTAACTCGGTTGCACCATTCTTGCTTGTCCTTTTTGCCCGTATTGCCCAACTGAATTTCGTTACCCTCTTCATTAATTTTCCCTTTAGTATTTTTACCATTTGAATTTAGACCCTTTCAACTTAAATAATCTAGACAAAAATCCACCTACTTTTCTACCTCCAATATAAGCCCAAAATTTGAATTAAATGCCATCAAGATTACAAGTTGTCCATGTATTATAAGTTATTTACAATCCATACCAATTAAGACCCACCATGCATAGTGGTAAATCTCCCTTTTCTTTTCCCCTTTGAAATCCCTTATTTTTAGCCTTAGTTTTAGCTATTCTTTAATTCCTAATTTCCTGGGAATTCAATTTGATGAGGGGTGAGAACTTAACAAGAAATAAAAATATCAATAAGTTTTTGTCAAATTTGAGACTTGTTTTACCTAATTTAGCTATATCGAATATTGACATTATTTTATCTATATTTTGCGCACACACTAATTCTATCATATCATTCTATAATTTCTCCTTTATAAGAGGTACATTAGTTTGTAGTAGATATGTTATTCACAAAAAAGTCCGAGGTACATTAAAAAAATTTGGGTATATTATTGTCCATAAAAATAATAAATAAATTTACCAGACCGGCCTCGCAAAAGCTCCTCTCACTCTCTCCTCTGCAGGTTTTCCATTATCGAACGGACCCTCAAATTAGGGTAATTAGTTTATTTTCCCTCCACTATTTTTCAAATTTTTTATTTTTCATTCTTCTTAAGCTGTTAACTGGTTTCGTTGGATCATAAACATTCAAGATTTCTTGGTTGATATAATTCATGAAGTTAATTAAATATTCAATACTAATTATTCACTAAAGAAATAATAATTAAAATCTAATTACTACTTTAACTAATTAAAGTACTAAAAATAAAATTGTAAAAAAATTAATTAACCTAAACATTCCTAGTTTATATTTATTTTTTTAAAAATTGAATATTTAAATATGCTACTGATTTCATAAATGACTTAATAAATAGTAATTAATTATTTTAAATTATTTTCATAAATGACTTAATAAAGGTGAGATTGCGGAAGTATTGTTGGGGTGGTGAAGAACCATTTTGCTCTAGTTTCATAGTTTATTTAGATTGTCCAGTTTGCAGAATTCTAAGGTTGATGGATTGGGATTGTGGTTTTCAAAGCAACTTGAACGAGGAGGAGAGGATAGAAGGGAAAAGCGTGGTTGTAAGAAAACCTATACTGTTTTGGAAAAACAATGTAAATGTGAGACAGCTGCACTCTTTACTTTGTGTTTTGTTATGTATGTTCGTAATAGTAACTATTAATGTAGTTATTAAAGGTTATATCTTGTTGAAATATTTGATATGCTACTATGTGTCAGTAAGAATATGTTGAGACATTTATTCTAATTGTTATCCAGATGGTAGTTGCTGACTTATTTACTGTTTGTTTGTTTTGTTCTTTTTTACATGTAGACGGATGGAGAGTGCTAGAATAGCAAGGTGTACTTATCGTTCATTAACTGTTGTCATTGCATTGTCTGAAAATAGTAAATATTTGGATATTTGTAATGAGATATGCTTAAGGTTTAAGGAACTGAAAGTGGGGAGCTTTGACCTGACGTATTCTCTTCCTGACCACCCTAATTGTTTGCTGCAATCTGATATGGATTTGCGTATGATGTTGATGTGTTTAACAATGTTGAAGATTAGTTTTGTTGATATATTGGTGTAGGATCTTGTGAGTTCAAATAATGATAATGGTGATCAAAAGTGTGAAGAGTCTGATCATACAGCGTCTAATCATGCAATGTCTAATCGTGAAGTCTCGAATCGTACAGCACCTTTATCATGCACATTAGAAAGTCATCGTGCCATTGATGAGAATGACCATTTTGGGGACTCCAGGTTGGATGGAGGCAATGCCTATTTGTCTAAGGACTGGAAGGAATATATTAGTCATGAAGGTCAGAGATTTGAGAGGGGTGTAACTGAATTTCGTAACAAGTTGTGTAAGTATGCTGCTCATATGAGATTTCGTATTGCTTATGTAAAGAATGAGAAAGAACGTGTCCTTGCTGAATGTTTTAAGAAGATTTCAGATGGTTGTAACTGGCGTATGCTTCTCTATGTCGAGGGAATGCTTTTTTTTTTTTTTGGTCAAACGGGCTGGTCTAAGTCTCTAACTAAAAACTATGTTCATTTCTTCTGTTGGTAATTAAAAATATGTTCATTTCGTTAAGCAAGCAAGCACACAAATCAAGGTTTTATTGTTCCTTGATCCTTTGATTAAATTATTGCTCTAATTTTTAGTTGATATATTGTTATTGTTTCTAGCCTTATTATGTGTTGATGTGATTATTGAGATTTTTATCTGGAAATTAAAAATGATTCGTAAGAAACAATTATCTTGAAATCTTATAAAAGGCAGAGACAGAAAAGGAAGAAGAGATAGCTCAAAATCTTAAATTTTAGTGATAAATGGGGTTCTCTGAAAAATAATAATAATTATAAACTTCTTCTTCCGCTTATTAGAAAGAGAGTTTCTTGGTAGGTTGGGGTTCTGTTTGTACCAAAATTTGCACTTTTTGGCCACTCCATTCTAGCCAAAATACATTTGGCCTTATTTTTTACTCATCAGCCCAACTGGCCATTCGGGCTCCACTTGCCAAAAATTGGAAAAGAATCCCATATCATTCCAAGAGATAAAATAAGCCAAAATAGCTTTCCCAAGTTCCTAGATTACATATTTTGAAACTTGAGGTCTGACCTTCATTAACTCAAGACCATATCAATAGAAAGGTAAAAGCAAAAGTTATCTCCTATAGCCATTTAAGTCTCAGGAACTACAGACCCGTGTGGTCTCATCAGTTAAGATATTTTGAAACACAAGTTACAAGAATGGCCAGAAGGTATTCAAAAGGAATTCTTAGAGAAAGAGAAGATATTCATCACAACTGATATTTTCCAGGAGATATTTTCCAGATATTTTTAGGAACCAAAATTCCTATAAATACAAGGGATGAGAGCTGAAAAAAGGACCCCCAACAATCAACAAAACAAATACAAAAGAAACAATCAGTTCACTGATCATTCTAGCCTTTAATAGAAGCAAAGCCAACAAAGGCACCAAGGACCTTCAAAGCTATCCTTGAGATTCTGCTCAGAATTCCCAGCCATTCACAACTCAACTTGATTATAGCTCTGTCAATTTCAACATTGGTATCGATTTCCAACTAATATTTATTAGTTGAAGGTGCAGCCTGTTCAGTCCAGCCTGATAGTCCAGTCCAGTCCAGTCCAGTCCAGTCCAGCTTGACAGTCCAGTCCAGTCCAGTCCAGCCACACAATCCAGTGCAGTCCAGCTTGACTAAAATAGTCTCAGAAATGGCATTCCAGGCAGAATTCGAAGTCCAATATTTTGATGTATTTCCGGACTTAGCAGTTCCTTTCATTTACTGTATTTCAAACAGTTCTCCTTGAACTTGTTTTTATTTTCAAACACTTGTATTTTTGCTTTACTTCCTAGTTTTATTTAGATAAATTATGAAGTCCTTACCAGTCTAAGGCATAGAAAAGAACTTACTTGGGAGATATTCCTTACCCAAATTCACAATCGTTTATTCAAAGTCAATGGCTTGGGGCGCAAGTTATTTTTACTCTCAAGTCTGTTAGAATTGAAAAATTGCTAACGGTGGCACGCTCGACACACAAAGAAAGTTAATTTATTGACCAACCATGGTCTTTGGATTAATGGGGAACTTTACCCTACCATCACAGGTACTAAACACAAAAAGGGGTGAACAGGTTCATGGTAGAGTATTACTGTGTGTTTTTTTAGTTATTTTTTTAAAACATTTAAAAATAATAATTGGATAGGAAATGACTCATTTGTCCTACAAAATGCCTTAACAGTTTAGCCTAAATTTTTTTGACACTTTTACACTGTGAGCCTATGACCCGAGAATCCTGGATTTGCCACTGATTATCTCGATGAAATCGACAAAAGCTAATAAGATTTTTCCTTATAGCAGGAACACATAATACTTCATTGAGTGCTAAACATGTATGTGTAGTGGGTAGAGCAGTTTTTCCCATATGTGTGATAGCCAAATGATTTCCATTACCAATAATAATCGTGTCTGTATGTACCTATATATGGCTGAGCATGTTAACTATGGAGAGGATTTGATTATGATTTCCATTACCAACAATAATCGTGTCTGTACCTATATATGGCTGAGCATGTAAACTATGGAGAGGATTTGATGAAGTGACGAAGAAAGAGAGAAAAGTAAAGCTCTGTATATTCTCAGAAATTGTATTTTTACATAATGAATAATAGAAGAGAGATTAGTCTCTTTTATATCTAGGCTAAACAATACACGTGAATAAAGTTAATGAACACGTGAATATAGTCAACATAGTCTAACAACTAAGTCACCTCAGCACTGACACGTGGCAATAGTAACATCAGCTAACATTCCCCCTCAATCTCAGCTGGGTTTAGACCTAGCCTGAGATTGGAACGATGTGAGAACCTGTAAAATATATATATATATAATAATTATTATTATTTATTAATATAAAATTATCTTATTTAAATATTTATTGTGAAGACTTATATGTTATTAAATCTTAAACATAGTATGAGATTATTCCTTTAGTTGAAAGATGACACCATTCTTGTTATCCATGTGTAGAGACTTAGAATTGGTTTTAATCAAATCATCATTGCCATGCCACCTTGCATGCTAGTAACAAGTGGTGTTGTGATATCATTGGCCAAAGGTGGATGACTCACATTATTCCCTCATCTTTTTATCTTATCTTTTGGTGATGATGTTGTGATATCATTGGCCAAAGGAGGATGAGTCATATTATTCCCTTACATTTCTATCTTATCTTTTTGGTGGTTTCAAATATTGTATATATGAATATTTTTTGGGTGCAGGCATATCCTCTCCTATAAATATCATGCTTCTTTACTTCAATCATTCATTCCAATCCTTTAAGATAGATTTCTACCATGAGAGAGAGAGAGAGAGAGAGAAACAAGATGAAGAGCCACTACTACAAAAAAAAAAGGCAAAAGACGACGGGAATTCACCATCGTGTAACCGGTTTTCAAACAGTCGTGAAATCGACCGATCGACATCTTTTACAGAATCAAACAACAACGGTAAATCCCCGTCGTTGTTAAAACTAACAACGTCATTAACAAATAACAACCGACGTCTGTATATTGAAAAATAAGCCAAAAAGTTGTCAAGGATAAAAATAGACTACCAATGTTAACAAATAAACATCGTTTAAAACGTAACATATGACGTATTTTAACAGAATTTGGCCTTTAAAAATGAATACCACGATGAAAACTAAAACTCACAGCCGTTATATAGACCTTTCACGAAACATGATCAAACAAGAAACGTGAAATACAATTATGACGTCTTTAAATAAACAACAAACGACGTTATTGACACATACTACATCACCACTATTTATATAACCATCATGAAATGGATTTTCCACTTCGTTTTTTCCATAAATGTTGATGTGGAAAAAGAGGTTATGGTCATTACTTACGACGCATTTATTTCTACAGATGACGTTGAGTTTAATGGACAACGTCGTCAACGACTTAAAGACAGCCGTTTTTTCGAATTTATACGTCATCTTTAACAACATAACTGTCGTCTAATGTCTCTAAGACGTTAAAGTTTGTCATTACTTACGACGTATTTATTTTTACAGACGACGTTGTGTTTAATTTACAACGTCGTCGTCAACTAAACGACAGCCGTGTTTACGAATTTCTACGTCATCTTTAACGAAATAATTGTCGTGTAATTCCTCTTACATGGCAAAGTTTGTCAGCCAATCGCCGTGTAAAACCTTTTTCAAGACATAAAGTCAAAATAAACGACGCGGATAATTTTACATAACGTCATTTTTATAAAAGAACGACGTCCAAATATCTCATTACGTCGACAAATTTACCTCTGGATTTCAAATACTGTCGTGAATTGTTCTTTTTCCACTTTGTTTATGAGATAACAAGCGACGTGGTAGACCTTTAAGATGACGATTTTTGAGTTGATACGGACAAGTTCATAATCTAAGACGTAGTCTTTTGTAATCTTTATGAGTTTCAGGTTAGATATCTTGACGTGGAAGCCTTTTGTGGTTCTAAAAGACGACGTAGATTATATGTTGATAGTCGTAGATATTTTTTAGACGTCGGTATTATGGGATTGGAGTCGTGTTATTTGTAATTACATGTCACTCTTTATACTTCTCCGACGTAATATCGTTACCGTTGTGTTTCTTCTATTTTACGTTGCTTTTAATTAAATGAGAGTTAAGCTTTAGACGTCGGTAAGTACATTGCGATCATTGAATGCTCCAAAACTTCATTTTTTTATTGACAATTTTGTTAAAACAGACGTCTGTTTTCCACATTTTTATCAGGATCGTCCTTTTTGTAATCTTGAACCAGTATTTTTTGTACTTATTGTTTTGTGGCCAAAACCTGCATAATGAAAGTGAAGAAAACACATTACAATTTATTACAAAATTAATGTCATACACTGTCGTTTAGGGCATAAGTAATTTCATAAATTACAAGAGCATCATTCAATCCATATATCTTCACACCCATCTCGAATATTTTGACTCCCAAACTTACCCACCAGTTCATCAAATGTGTCAACATTTGGCATCCCTCTAGTAAATGGCTCACACTCAATTTGAGCCAAAACATATTGGTTATTCCTATGTCCAATTTTACTCAAATCTACAAGGGTAAATCCAAGTTCGTCGACTACAAAGCCAGAAGTACTATATATCCAATCACACCTAAAGACTGGGATTATAAACTTTTGGTAGTCAAGGTCCCAAATTTCTTGAATGGCACCTGCCCACATAGACGAACTTCTCTGACAAAATGTACTACTAGATGAACCATAATATTGAAGAATGAAGGTGGAAAGTATTTTTCAAGCAAACACAAAGTAACTACTACATCTTCTTCCAACTTATCTATCTTGGAAACATCAACCATCTTTGCACATATAGCATTGAAGAAGAAGCACAAACGAGTTATTGCATACCTTGCAGGCTTCTCCAAAACAGAATGAATTGCCACAGGGAGCAATTGTTGCATTAAGGTATGACAATCATGTGATTTAAGGCCAAGAAGTCTTGAATCTTGTAAAGATACAAGATTTTTTATATTTGAAGAATAATCTTCAGGGACCTTCATTCCATAGAAAAAATTGCAAACCGCTCTCTTCTCTGCTCTAGACAAATTCCAAGGCCCTGGAGGCAAACGAGTATGTCTTTCTCCATACTCGGGTTGCAAATCAGTTTTGACCCCCATGTTCAATAAATTTAACGACCAGCAATCCCACCTTTATTTTTTCCAGGGATCTCCAGCAATGTACCAATGATACTATCGCAAACATTCTTCTCAATGTGCATAACATCTAGGACATGCCTCACAGGAAGGTATTTCCAATACTCGAGATCAAAGAATTTTGACTTCTTCTTCCAACAAACTCTGTCACCATCATTTTCACCTCTACCTCCCCCTTTTTTCAAGCCCCATGTATAATTAATACCTTCAACCATTTGTATCACTTCTGCTCCAATTAATAGCTTTGGAGCCGTGTCATATTCAGGTTTCCCATTAAAAGCTGCACGCTGCCTCCGATATGGATGATTTGCTGGTAACCATTTCCTATGACCGATGTAATAGATTTTGAGACCATTTCTCAACCTGTGACTAGGTGTATCATCACCACATATTGGACAAGCTTTATATCATTTAACGATACAACCAAATAAGTTTCCATAGGCGGGGAAATCATTAATTGTCCACAGTAATGCAGCTCTAAGTGTAAAGTATTCTCCTATATGTGCATCATGTAGAAAATGATATTGAGAAAGATGTTTTTGTATTCACTTGATAATGATACAATGAGCAGTATAAAGTTTATATACAGATTTGATGATGCTAACTAGAGTATGTGGATATGCGATTGAATACAGAATCAATTAGAGTTAATATACAAAGTCAACATAAAGATAAATTAGGAAGGGAAGCCCTTGATTGATTCTGAGGAGTTGACGATGAAGCTGCTAGAAGAGCCTTATTTGGCAGCGGCAAGATTGCTGGAGATGAGGCATTGATTTGCATTGACTGTGGTGATTCCTTTATACGCCCCCGCAAGATGGTGGCACCGTCAACAACACCAATCTTGGATCGGAGAAGTTGAAAACGGTGGCGAGACAAAGGCTTTGTGAGAGCATCAGTGAGTTGATCAGTGGTGGAAACATGAGATACTTGAAGGAGCCCATGAGTGACCAAATCACGGACAAATTGAAAATCAATGTCAATGTGTTTCATGCGAGAGTGGAGAACAGGATTGGCACAGTAGAAGGTGGCACCAATATTGTCACAAGAAATGATAGGCGTGGAGGCGGGCATAACACCAAGTTCACGAAGAAGGGATTTTATCCAAGCAAGTTCAGTGGCAGTGCAAGCAATAGCACGGTACTCAGCTTCAGTGGATAAGCGAGCAACAGCTCGTTGTTTGCGGGAGCTCCAGGAAATGAGATTACCGCCAAGATAGACAACATAGGCTGTGGTGGATGTTCGATCATCACGGTTGCCGGCCCAGTCCGCATCGGAAAAAGCAGACAAGGTAGTAGTGCGAGAGTGTTTGAGAAGAAGACCATGGTAGATGGTGCCCTTGAGGTAACGAAGGAGACGCTTCAGAGCTTGCCAATGAATGTCAGATGGTTGATGCATGAATTGAGATAGCTTGTTGATAGCAAATGAGATGTCAGGGCGAGTGAGACTGAGATATTGAAGACCACCAACTAGTTGGCGATACTTCGTAGCATCGGTGGGAGGAGAACCATCGTGAAGCACGAGAGGATCGGATGTGGCCATGGGTGTACTGACTTCCTTGGCACCATCCATGTGGGCCTTGCTCAAAAGATCACAGATATATTTGTGTTGAGACAAAAAGAGACCAGTGGTAGTAGGCACAACTTCAACACCGAGAAAATAATGAAGGGATCCAAGATCCTTGACAGAGAACCTTCTAGCAAGAGCATGAACAAACTGAGAAACCAGTGAGGCATTATTTCCGATAACAATAAGGTCGTCAACATAGACAAGAAAATAAATAACAACGCCTTCACGGCGGTATATAAAAAGAGAAGCATTAAAGAGAGCATTTAGGAACCCATTAGAAATCAAGAACGAGCTCAACTCTTTGTACCTAGCACGCAGTGCTTGTTTGAGGCCGTACAAGGCTTTACAAAGTTTGCACACATGACCAGGGAAATTGGGATCAACAAAGCTGTGGGGCTGAGACATATACACATCTTCAGTAAGGGACCCATGAAGAAATGCATAATTAACATCCAGTTGTCGTATAGGCCAGCCAGAGGAGAGGGCAAGATGCAGAACAACCCGAATGGTAGTGGGTTTCACAACAGGACTGAAAGTTTCAGAGAAATCAATGCCAGGGCGTTGATGAAACCCTTTAGCCACCAAGCGGGCCTTAAACCGATCAATAGTGCCATCAGGATGACGTTTGATGCGGAACACCCATTTGCACCCAATAAGATTGTGACGAGGATTTGAGGGAACAAGTTCCCATGTGCCATTGCGAATTAACGCTGTAAACTCAGCAGACATTGCAGCACGCCAAAGAGGGTCCCGAGTAGCCTGAGAAACACATGTGGGTTCCAAAGAAGGGGGAAGGGGATGTTTGGTTATGGCATATAGATGCTTGGGCTTGAAGATGTTGTTTTTGGAGTGGGTAACCATGGGATGATGAGTGGGAGCGGTAATGGGATGTGGTGATGGGGTAGGTGGGTGAGGAGGTGCGGGAGATGTGGGGAGGTGCTGGACAGATGAGGAGGTGGCCGGGGTCGGGTCTAAGGAAGATAATGGCAGGGGTGGAGAAGGGGAAGAGGTGCCGGAGGGAGGGCCGGAAGGTGTGCCAGAAGGTGCCGGAAGGTGTGCCTAAAGGGGTGCCGGAAGGGGAATAAGGGGCTGGAGAGTGGATCTCCTCCGAGGGCAAAGATGGCAGGGGCTGAGACCCATGTGATGGTGGCGAGTCGATTGGCGGTGAAGGAGGGTGTGGCGTGGTGGCGTGGCGTGGCGGAGAGGAACGGAACTGAGAGGGGGGAGAAGAGCCGACCAGGTAGAAAGACTCGAAGAGGAGACACGAGAGGCAGTAAGATCATGAGTAGCGAATGGGAATGTGGATTCATCAAATTGGACATGGCGAGAAAGGAAGAGACGGTTGGTAGACAGATCAAGACATTGATACGCACTTTGTGAGATGGAATAATCGAGAAAAATACACGGACGAGACCTAGGAAGGAGTTTGTGAGAGTTGTAAGGACGTAACCAAGGATTACACACACAGCCGAAAATACGAAGTTTTTGGTAATTAGGGTTTTGGCCAAAGAGAGCTGTATAAGGGGAAATATTTTGGAGGGTGGGGGTAGGCATGCGATTTATAAGGTAGGCAGCTGTTTGGAATGCATAGGACCAATAGGATAAAGGCATGGAAGCATGATGGAGTAAGGTAAGACCAGTTTCAACAACATGACGATGACGACGTTCTGCCATGCCATTAAGTTGAGGCGTGTGAGGTGGGGTGGTGAGATGGGTAATGCCATGTGTGGCAAGAAAATTTTTTAATTTCACAAATTCACCGCCTCCATCGGAGTAAAGGGTGATAATTTTAGTTTTGAAATAATTCTCAACAAGAGCTTTGAATTTTGTGAAAACAGAAAACATATCAGACTTGAATCTAATTGGATATAACCAAATATATTTTGAGAAGTGATCAACAAAAATGACATAATACTGAAAACCATCAACAGAAGGGCAAGGTGCGGGACCCCAAACATCACTGTAGAGAATGTCAAGGGGGCCCCTACTTTTGAGAAAGGAAACATGAAATGGGAGCCTATGGCTCTTATTGCATTGACAGGAAACGCAGGAAGACTTGACGGGAAATTTAGAGGACACAGGGAGGGACGCAGACTGAAGGATGTGTAGAAGGGTACAATGATGAGGATGACCTAAACATTGATGCCACGCAGATTAAGGAGCCGCCACACCCACCATAGCCATTGGTCGAACGGAGCGGGGCCACTCATACACATCATCCTTATTCGGGCCTCGGAGAAGAACCGCCCCCGTGTTCAGATCCTTCACAAGAAAGAAATCAGGAAATAGTTCAATAAAAGTGTTATTTTATTTATTGAATTTAGAGACAGAGATCAAATCTTTGTGAATGGAAGGTACACATAACACATCAGAGAGAGAGAAACTGTGAGATGAAGGAGAAGAGAGATGGGTGGAACCAACATGTGTAATATGTAAACCTTTACCATTACCAATCACAATTTCATCAGGACCTTCATAGGGCAAGTGCCGAGAGAGATTGCTGGGATCGGCTGTGACATGATAGGAGGCACCGAAGTCAAGAAGCCAAGTAGGAGAGGGTGAAGTGCAAGAGCTAGTAGTGGGATTTATCACGGGTTGGTGGTGCTGAGCAAGCTGTACACAAGGGCATCATTTGGCGCTGTGACCTTGTTGATCACACAATTGGACAGAAGCCCTTATAACCAGTACCAGAAAAATTGGTAGAACGTTGAGAGTTAGACCCACCAGAGTAGTTGCTGGAAGAGAAGTGGCTGCTGGATGAATTGGCAGCAGCGGAGTCATGAGAATAACGAGGACCAGAGGTGGGGCTGGGGCGGGATTGATTTGGTTGGTTGTTACGAGGTCCTCGATTGAAAGATCGAGATTGCTGAGCAGTATTTGCTGTGATCACAGGTGCAGAAGTGGCACTTTCTTCCCGTTTGAGGGTTGCTTCATATTCCACAAGTTTATCATGAAGAGTCTCGAAGGAAATAGACGAGTCACGAGCACGAACAGCGGCTGAAATTTCTTTGAACTCGGGGCCGACACCATTAAGGATGTGGATGACAAGATCATCATCAGAGAGAGGGACATCAATGAGAGCGAGTTCATCAGCTATGGCTTTGACACGCTGGAGGTACTCAGAAACAGGTTTGGAGTCGCGTCGCATGAGAGAGAGGCGCTCCTTGAGGCCCATGACTCTGGATCGAGCCTTGCTGGCATAGAGTTGGTTGAGTTTGTCCCAAGCAATCTTGGATGTGGTGGCGGTGGCGATAAGAGAGATGATTTGCTCGGACACGGAAGCGAGAATCACATGAAGCAATAATTGGTCTTGGCGCACCCAAAGAGTATGGGGCGATGTGGGGGAGGCAGTGGCTGGTTTGGGAGGGCAAGGATGAGTGCCATCTATATAGCCCAGAAGATCATAGCCCAGAAGATCATACCCCAACAGGAGGGCATTGAACTGTGCACGCCATGACGGATAGTTTAGTGGCGTGAGTTTGACGAGTAATTGGGCAGCGGTGTTGAGTGTAATCAACGAATTGGAGGTGTCAGTGCTGATCACCGAACTACTGGGAGTGATGGTGGGGCTGGGCGCAGGGGTCTGTGTAGACTCAGTACTCATTGTAGAGCTTTAAAAAAAAGGAGAATCAAGAAGATATACTTGTTGGAGCTTAAAGCTCTGATACCATGTTGAAAATGATATTGAGAAAGATGTTTTTGTATTCACTTGATAATGATACAATGAGCAGTACAAAGTTTATATATAGATTTGATGATGCTATCTAGAGTAAGTGGATATGCGAATGAATACAGAATCAATTAGAGTTAATATACAAAGTCAACATAAAGTTAAATTAGGAAGGGAAGCCCTTGATTGATTCTGAGAAGTTGACGATGAAGCTGCTGGAAGAGCCTTATTTGGCAGCGGCAAGATTGCTGGAGATGAGGCATTGATTTGCATTGACTGTGGTGATTCCTTTATACATCATACACTCCTCTAATCCCATCCCACAAAGATTTTAAATCATCAATCAAAGGCTCCAAGTTGACGTCTATATCATTTTCGGGTTGTTTAGGACCGGAAATCAATAAGGTCAACATCATGAACTTTCGTTTAATGCACAGCCATGGTGGGAGATTATATGTAACTAAGATAACTGGCCAGCAACTGTATCTGCTACTTAGAAAACTGTGGGGATTGAATCCATCAGATGAAAGAGCCAATCTCAAGTTTCTCGGCTCATTACTAAACTCGGGCCATTTATCATCAACAAGTTTCCAAGATGGGGAATCCGCCGGATGAGACATCTAACCATCAATTGATTTTCTAGCAGCATGCCAAGTCAAACTCTTAGCTGTCTTATGTCATTGAAACATCCTTTTAAACCTTGGAATTGGAGGAAAATACCACACCACCTTCGCTGGCACACCCTCTTTCAAGATTGAATATTTGCCTTCCTTCCACCTTGAGATACCACAAGTACGACAATTAGTTGAATCTTCAAACTCCTTCCTATACAAGATGCAATCATTGGGGCATGCGTGGATTTTCTCATAACTCAGCCCCAATGCACACAAAGTATTTTTTGCCTCATACATAGAGGCCGGTATTGTATCTCATTTTGTAAACAAATCACCTTGAAATATCAATAATTCTGTAAAACAGACATCACTCATCCCATGTTTTGCCTTCAAATTATACAACTTCACTAATGCCGATAACTTGGTGTACTTTCTACAACCAGGGTACAATGGTTGATCTCCATCCCCAATCACATTGGCAAACTCATAAGGTTCGGATCCAAAATCACCTAAATCATTATCATCCATATCTATTTCTTCAGACACAAAACTGTACCTACTATGGTCATCAACTTCTTCAACATTTCTACTAGCATTAGTAGTTGCTTTCCAAAGTTCTCCGTGAAATGTCCAATTCTTATAGCTTTGGTCAATTCCATTAAAGTATAAGTGATCCCTTATAATTCCAACCCCAAACAATCGCAAATTCACACATTTAACACATGGACAACGGATATGCGTTGTAGTTAGAAGATTTTCTACAGAAAATTTCAAAAATGCTTCCACCCCTAACTCATATGCCTTTGATCTTATATCCGAGTGCATCCATGACTTATCCATCTCCAACACTATACGCTATTACATATAATAAAGTGAAAAGACAAGCAATGACCATCACTATAGCAGATTATATAGGGTTTTAATAGCAAGTAATATAGTATACGGACGACGGTTTTTAAACAACAATAGACATATTGGACATATATAGACGACGGGTTTTCAAAAAACGTCGTCTAATGCTAGCAAAAAACAAAGGCGAAACAAATTGAACCACAACGGTAGTTAACGAAAACTGCCGTATAGAAAAAATACAGACGACAGTTTGTTACAAAACCGTCGTCGTATGCCTAAAAAAGCATTCTAAATATCGAAATCCCAGTTTCTTTCCAAGAACCCAAAATATATTAAGAACACAACATATACATTAATTTTTATGTTTGGTATTAAGAACACGTATACATGAAACCAGCATATACTAAGCATGAAAACCTTAAATCCATTCCCGATTCATAATAACAGAGAGTGATTATGAACCCATACCTCCGATAACATTAAAAGATTCACAAAACATATATCTAAAACCCATAAGGATAGGATCCAACGAAATTATTCTAATGATTTCAAAAGCAGGTCAGATTATATACCCTTTAACAAAGAACTGAATATCATTCAATGAATTTACAAGCATGAGATTAGGGTTAAATTTGTACTTACAGGTAGGCAAAGCTCACAGATTATGGCCAACTTGGATTCGACGGAGCCTGAAGAGCCCAACTTTGAATTAGAGTTTATGTGAGAGAGCGAAATGTTAAGGGCTCAGGGTTACAAGTATAAGACTTAGAGCGAAATCTGAAAATTTTAGGTCGCGGGGAAATTTTTAGAAAGCGCACTTCTTAAAACATGGACAGAAAACAAAAAAACTGCCGTTACAATTGCAAAATAAACATTACACTTATTACATTAAATGCGTTGTGGTAACTAGGCTTACGACACAAAAAAAAAAAAAAAAAAAAAAAAAAAACTGACGTATTAGAAACTAAGTAATATATGAGGGGTTTGGTTTTGTTGGGATTCCAACTCGTGCGCGAACGGGGTGGAATGGTCAAAATTAAATAGACAAATATACCCTAAACCCTAAACCCTAAATTGTATATATTTTTTAAAATTATTTTAGAAAAGGGTGTAGGGTTTTAGGGCCTAAAATATCTCAACCATAAACCCTAAACCCCAAAAATAAACCTTTAATGACCTAAACCCTAAACCATAAACCATCAAACTATAAGTGATGTTGTGACTCATCAAAACACTTTTTTGTTTTGGTCGTCATTTTAAATTTGTATAACTCAAACATCATTTTTGAAAGCTTAAGGGGGAAGAAAATATCTCAATGACTTCATAGGAGTTGATGGTGCATTTTTTGAATTTATTTTAAATTTATTATGAATATTTTGAATTAAATAGAATAAAATATTATTACAAACCACGTTTGCGCTAAGAAAGGAACAACGTTGTAAATTGTAATACACGACTTACTTGTACAAAAGTCGTCGTTGAAAAGAAAAAACATGGCGGTTTTTACACACAAATCGACGTACAAATTGTATTCCATGACTTAAACTATTAACTTATCGTCGTTTAATTTCAATTACCACGTCATCTACCAAGAGCGTCATCTAAATGTCCTTTTACGTTTCTTTTGTTTCAAATGATGACGTTGTTATTTGTGTACAACTCGGTTTAAAGAAACGACGGTTTAGAAAGCTCGCTTCTTAAAACATTGACCGAAAACAAAAACTCTCAGTCAAAACTGACAAAAGTCATCCAGTTCCAGCAAATCAGGCGGAACTCAGGTTTCTGATTCCAATCCAACCCAGAAAAGAACGAGGTTTCTCTCGTTGCAAATACAATCCAACTCAGACGAGTCAAGCAGAATTCAGCTTTCTGTCGTTACAAATTTGGTTCAACATGAACTTGGGTTTTTCACAACATTTAAACCTCAATAAATTTACAGGGAGGTTCAGCTCAAGCCAAATTAAGAAGAAAATATCTCAATGACTTCGAAGGAGTCAAGCCAAATTAAGCAGAACTTAGGTTTTTCACAACATGAAAACCTCAACAAATTTACAGGGAGGTTTAGCTCAAGCCCAATTAAGAAGAAAATATATCAATGACTTCATAGGAGTTGACGGTGCATTTTTTGGATTTATTTTAAGTTTATTATGAATATTTTCAATTTAATAGAATAAAATATTCTTACATACACCAACAAACCACGTCGGCGCTAATAAAGAAATGACGTTGTAAATCGTAATACACGACTTACTCGCAGTCGTTTAAATGAAAGAACATGACGGTTTTCACACACATACCGACGTACAAACTGTATTCCACGACTCAAACTATAATTTATCGCCGTTTAAATTCAATTAGCACGTCATCTATCGCACCAAGAGCATCATCTGAATAATCTTTTACGTCCCTTTTGTTTCAAACGATGACGTTGTTATATGTGTACAACGTCGGTTGGTTATAAATTGAACCTGAAAAATACGTCACCTATAAAGACCTGAGACGTCTTCTGTAAATGTACCGTCGTGTTTTTTAGTACATGTCACTTTATTTATTAACCAACGTTGGTAATCCATAAGAGGACGGTGTTTGATATAATTATGTCGTTGGAAAATTTATTACACGTCGGTCATGCAATTACGTTTTTTTAAAAAATGAAAATCAATTTTAAATTCATAGGGAAAAAAAATGTACATTTTACAGAAAATTTGTACAAAAACTTATCTAATTCAAACAAAATTTGTACAAAAACTTATCTAATTCTACGAAAATTTGTACATTATATAAAAATGTTAAGTGTTCTAAAAATCTTCTACTCCATATGAAGGCAAACAAACTCTGCCCATCCTTTCCTCACTTCATCAATGGCTTCTTCGGGGCATGGCGCTTGATCTTTTCCCTTCTCAAACTGCAATCCATAAACAATGAACATTTAGACTTTATAAATACACAGAAATTCAATAACCAACATAGTATATCGATGCAACGACGGTATTTTGAATTTACCGTCGTTGTTCATACAAAAAACCACATAAAATAAATATGAACATTTTCTATTTACCATCTTCTCAAACTCTAGGGCATGATCCATGATGATGTCTCTCATAAAGTGCATGACATAATAGCCACACTCTACATTGCTGGGTTGCTTTGGTGTGCCTTGTAGAGTTTTCCAAATAGGTGATTTACGGCCTTGTCTGCCTATGTGTGAATTATACATTTTGATAGCACTATTCACTATGTTTTTGCTCTCGTCATCAACAACTCGATTTCTGGGTAGTGGATCCAGAAAATAAACAGTCTCCTTCTTTGCTCTCACAATCATCAAGACCCAATGACGGCTGCACAAAATAAATATAAAGGTTAAAGAAAATCTGTTTATATGAACTGCATCATACAAACAACATCCTGTTAAGGGGACTAACCCTGGATTGTAAGGCATGAAGAAAATCTGTTCACCATCTGTCTTTTGAAGACGATTGGCTACCACACGTGATCTGGCAGTTAATGTCCCAGAGTTGGCATTAACTTGAGCTCGGTCGATAAAGCCAACCATGTTCACCATATTTGCAACTTTCAAAATATCAAATAGGCACCTAAAAATGATCCCATGAGTGTTTTTTTTTTTCTTTCAACAGAAAGGAGAGTGTGAAATGAAAATTTGATAAGGACAAACCTCATATATACTGCAACCACAGTAGCCCCAATTTCTTCCATGCCTGCAAACTGTGTAATATCTTCAAACAAGATGAAGGTATTACGATCTTCACCAAACTCCTCCTTCTCAATTGTAAAGGTCATAATCTTCTCCTGAACCTTTAGTGTCGTTTCCGCATAACGACAAAGGGCTTGTAAAGAAGATGGCAACTCCAGCTTTGAGTAATCTGGTGCTTCAGTATTCTGTTTTAAGAAATAAAGCAACATAAAGCGCCGTGGTAATTCCATAAACACGACGGCTTACAGAAAATACCATCGTCTGAAAAGAATTTAAACGACGGTAAAAAAAAATCGTCATGGTGAAAAATTTATTACGTCACATAAACAAAATCCGACGTCTAATTCAAATGCAAAATTCATAGATAATGAATTTACCTTTTCAATTTGCTTATCTCCAACACTGGATTTCTGTTTTAATAAATAAAGAGAGATATATAAGAAAGCTTGTACAACAATTTCAAAATTCAATTAAAAACAAAACTGTCGTGGAAGTTAAAAACAAACGACAGTTTAAAGAAAATACCAATGTCTGAAAATTGAAAAACCAGTAAAAATGCAAAGTTATAAGAATTTACCTTTTCATCTTGCTTTTCTATATCCCTGGATTTCTGTTTTAAGAAATAAAGATATATATATAACACAGATTGTACAACAAGTCAAAAAAATTAAATTAAACCGTCGTGGTAATGCATAACAGAAGACGGTATCTTGGAATGACTGACGTCTAAATAACATTAACCGACAGTAAATAATAAACGACGTGGTGAACTATCTATTACGTCGGTAAGGAATAAAACAGTCGTCTAAATAAACATAAAATTTTTCACAAATCCAGAATCCAGAGTGTACTAGCCTTTTTTAGCAGAAACACATATAACAGCAATTGCAGAGAAAAAGAGTGAGAGAGAGAGAGAGAGAGAGAGAGAGATACAGAGAGTGGGATTGTGTCAGTGAAGATAGCTTGTAAAACAAGTAAACTAAATACGACAATAACTCAATCATTTCGATCGTCGTGGTATTGCAAAACAAACGACAGTATACAAATGAAATAGACGTGGTATGAATTTTCAAACAACGGTAAATATAAAGCGTAGTTGTGTTTTTATTCTAACGATTTTGTTTCACAATAACGACGTCTAATGGCTTTCAAAAAATAAAGACTTCAAAGTTCAGAGATGTTACCATTTCATCCTGCTTTTCCCCATCCTTGGCAGTATCATCCTCAAAATGTAGGGCTTTCCCATCATGAGCCCCAGAGCAGCTTGCTTTGTCCAACATTGGATTTTTGGGACTTTGCTCTTGACCTTGGATTTGACAGGGGTTAGTTTTCAATTTAAGAAAGCTTGGATCAAAATTGGGCAAGAGTTGGGAAAGCTGTTTCAGCAAATTTTCCCTCTCAGCTTCTACCAATGTCTGCCTCGCAAATCTCACGGCATGGAGTTCCGGGCCGAGGGGATATACGTGGACACGCAGTTTCCTGCTTTTGGACGTGGTGCGTTTGTGCGCGGGCGTGCCAACACGGTCTACCGTGCGTCGAGGTGTTTGAAGTGGGCGAAAGTATTTAGATGGTGCGCCTGTCTGGACTCGTCCTCTAATCAAACGATTGTAGCCGAGAGAGGAACTAGCCTCGGATGTAAGGTTCACGGCCTGAACTACAAGGCCGTTGAGTGGTGGTGTTTGGTGGGTTTTCGGGCGGTGCTCCGACGCACTACTCAATGAGCGGCGGTCGTATAATATATGGGGTGAATGAGCGAATAACAAAGGTGGTGCTCCGGCGCCTTGAAAATCAAGTGTCGTGTGATATATTGATGAATGGATCTTCCTTACAGACTAACACTACTCCTAGGAAAGCAAGTAAAGATATTGAAAGTGCATTACAGGAAAATATAAGTCGCTCCGTGGGAGGCTTTTGTTTGGTGTTTGAACCTCTTGAAAGTGGTCTTGAGTCTTGTATTTATAGGCAGAGTTTCTGGAGGGATAATCGAGGCTGAAAATCTGCATGGTGGAGCTTGATCAACGCAAGTGGGTAGTCAAATCGACATTTGGGATCATGAAGTAAGGTGGTGTGACCCCATAAATCCCGGTGAATCTCGGCCGCCGCCCTGATCGTGGGTTCTGCGCTTCTGGCCGTGGAGACGCATTTATTGCTCTGGTGGCTGGTCACCTAATCTCTCAAGCTGCAAAGAGCTTTGTGAGAATGTGGGCGTCTAATCATCCTGATCTTAGTCACCAAACTCTGACTCCAATCACTTCCCACCTTCCCTCGTGCATTAAATGCTTATTCTTGGCCAGTGGGTTTGCTGCATTTAAGCAGGCACTACTTCATTAAATGAAGCATGGGACCCTGCCATCACGTGGTGGTCTGACTTTAATGCATTTGGCGGTGACTTTGCCCTATCTCGGCCTCGGCCTTTAATCGAGGCCGAGATGATCGTGCCTTAGCAAATTTTTCTCTTGTTTCTCTGGAAGGCCAAGCATCCTGACAAAACGCTGTGTTTCAGCTTTGAGGCCGAGAAGAGGGGTTCTCTCGGCCAATTCATGGCCGTAGTTTATCAGGCACAAACAACCAATTGCTTGGTTCTAGCCTCCATCTTTAAAGTCTCTTCTTTTGATCTAGCCTCCATCTTCGAAGTCTCTTCTTGAAGGACAAGTCTTACACTTTCCTTTAATTGATCGGCAAACTTTACCCTCTGTTGTCTAGGTAAATTGAAGTATTGCCTAGTGGAAATCCCAGCCCCTACCCCTCTAACTCTCCCTAGATGCTCGGGACCCAAAGCCATTGTCAACACATCATTACTTCCAGATACAATAAGAGTGCCTTCAGAGACTTGTTTTTGCAATTCATCCTAACACAAAGACACATTAAAAAGTCAGCATGCAAATCTAATTAATATTCCAATACAGTTTAATAAAAATTTAAAACAGAGTGAGTAGGCTTACAATTAATTTTGCTTTCTCTGCAACCTTTGGATCCGGGATGTTACTGTGTTTGTCTTCTCTAGCTTTCTTCCATAAGGTAGATCGATGAATTTCTACCCCGGGCATGGTTTCCTCCAATTGATCCTCCAAACCAGCATATCTTTTTCGAGACAATCGATGATTGTACTCAAGTTTCTCCCTCCTCTGTGCTTGTGTAGTATGCACAGACACAAATTGTTCGGAGAACCTTGAAGCTACAAAGGCATCCTAGTTTGCTTTCTCTATGAATTTATATAGTCCAGGGGGTTGTCTTAACTTCTCCTTCGCATTGATGAATGGAAGGATATGATGCCTCGTTAGTGTAGACTTGAAATCCTTCCATTTCTTGGCAGCAGAAGATAACACCAGTTTCTTGCTCCCTTGACCTACCACAAAAGTCATGTCAATGGCTTCCCAAATCTACTCTTTTATATCCTTGGGGATTTCAGCCCATTTCTTGTCCACAAGTGGGATTCTGGAGCATGCCAACACACCAATGTAGGACTGCATCTCAGTATGTGCAGGGCCACATGGTTTCCCCCTTTTATTGTACTCAACAACTAGCTTAATTTTCTGATATTTTCTCTTCACAACACGGGGCATTGTGCTTATACCCCGACTAGACTTTGGCTCCTCAGAAAATGTTGTCGTGCTGCCTGGTTCTGTCTCAGTAGATGAAACAAACTTCATCTTCTTCGAGGACTTGGCTTGAGGTTTTACAACTTTAAGCTCCTTACATTCATTTTTTTTTTCAAGCCAGAGTCCTTACTTTCGTCTTGAGAAACCATGTTTACAGACAAATCAAACCTGCAAGTGAAAATATTTCAGATGAAATTAAGAAAACACATGACGTTTATTTATAAATAAAAAAAAAAGACGTATTATAAAATTTCACACAACGCAATAACATAACAATAGACGTAATCATACATTTATCATGACATCTTATGATATAATTATAAAAACCAGAGTAGTAATTCCAGATTCAGACCTTCAGGTGAAAATATTTTAGATTTTCATTTACTAAAAACGACGTTTTTAAAAATTTCCGACGTAGTAATCTTCGACACAAAAATATAACAGAAGACATAATAAGACTTTATCACTGCGGTTGTATACCGTCGTGGTATGACAATTCAAACGACGTTAATAATAAGATATCGTCGTCTCTATAAGATGAAAAACAAAAACAGAGAAGTGGTTACTGACCCTTTCTTTGTCAAATTTGGAAAAACGTAAAATGATTTTCAACAGAAAAAAAATTAAAAATATTTTCAAAACAAAAACCATGGTTCAGAGAAATCAAACCTGAGATGAATATATCATAAACCATCAAATAAAAAAATGATGGTAATTTTAAAAAACAACATAGAACAACTTTCACACGACACTAGGATAACTGACAACGCTAGGATAACTGACGAACCGTCGTGGTCTATAAATCTAACCACGTAAATAAGAAGCCACCGTCGTCTTATTTAGTTGAAGTAGGAGAAACAGAGTACTGTTCAAACTTGGAAACTTTCCTTCTTTGTCTGTATATTTTATCAAACTTGGAAAGTTTGATAAAAATGTAAAATGATTTTCTCCAGAAAAAATGTAAAAAGATTTTCAAAACAAAAACAGCAAAAATGTATAATGATATGCTCATGCAAAACAGGAACAAAAATAGTGAGAAATGCTTACCTTTTGCGTGCAATGAAAGTTTTCTCTCGGAGTTTGGTGTTTCAGTTCAGAGACGAAGACGAAGAGGAGAGGAAGATGATGAGATATAGACAGTGCTTTGAGAAGGAAAAATGGGAGAAGCTTGAAATTTTTTCTTGGGTTTGGAAATAGTGCAAGTGTAGGTCAGGAAGGCGAAAAGTTTAAAATATTAACATACCATTTCATAAAACAACGCTATTAATAGAAATCGCCCTAGTATGTGACATTATACGGTGCTATATGTTGATACCACCCTAGTACATTGGTTTCAACGACCCCTAGTTTTCCGAAAACGCCGTGTTTATGTCTAATTACACGATGATTTTTTCTTCCAAAAAGATGTATCCCGTCTTTTTCAAATTTACACAACGACCTTATACTCAATAATAACGATGTTAAAGATATTATAGAACGTCGTTTCAATTACACAAACCGACGTGTAACCTTTTTAATTACTCAATAAATTAGTTTTTTAAAAAAATGACAACGTCCTTTTTTATATACCGTCGTTGTTAATGAAATTTATACGACCTCATTTTAGTCCTAACTAAAGTTTATGTTTATGGTTAAACGTCGCTAATTTTAATATAACCGACGTGATAGAAAAGGTTATTTTATAAATAGGAGTTTTTCATGCGTTCTTTCGCTTTCATTTTTCAATTAGGGTTTCAACTTCTTCTTTCCCTTGGCTCTGTCTCACCTCTCTGGAGGTGATATGTGTGCGCGTTTGTGTATCTGAAAGACACAAACACCCACACATCATCAACTTCTAAAAAATTGTCTCTCTGAAAGCAAATGTCTGGGCTGCCGTCGTCAAATTTTAGAGGCAAATTTTTTGGATTTTGATGTGTGTGAGTTTTTGTGTATTTGAAAGACACAAAAATGCACACATCATCAACTTCTACAAAATTGTCTTTCTGAAAGCAAATGTCTGGGCTGCCGTCGTCAAATTTTAGAGGCAAATGTTTTGGATGTTGATGTGTTTGTGCCTTTGTATATCTCAAAGACACACACATCATCAATGTCTAAAATATTGCCTTTGTGTGTTGGTTCGATTATGATGAGTAACATAGTTCATTCTGGTAAGACATCACTTTAATTTGATTGTGACGACGATTTTCTATATAAACCGCCGTGGGTTTTCACTAATCTTGTCATACTGTTGATCTACCGCCGTAGGAAACAAAATCCATCAAATAAATCTTAAAAAACAATAAAAATTAAGATGACAGTTTATAGATAATGATAGACGTATAAAGTTAATTAATACGATGGTATTTTTAACTCCACGAAGTGGTAAAAATATTTTTATACGTCGTTAATTGAACAAACCATCGTGGTTAGTACAACTTATGCGGACAGTAGAGTTATAAATACCGTCGTAGTACACAGTAAATAAAAAGTCGATAAATTTATATCTTTACCGTCGTGGTAAATTGATTTAATACGGTGAATATTTTGTAATATACCGAAGTCGATTCCTTTAAAATTATGCGTCGTTGACTAAGAAAATTTGGTCGTTTTTATTTATGAGTTAACACGGCGGCTATTTTTAAAACCATCGTATTTACTTTCTATGGTGGTGACTTCATAGCTGCAGTCGTTGTTTTTAGGTTCAGATTTTAACTCGGAATAAAACTTTTTTAATAAGACGACGCTTTTTTCATTTGGTGCGTCGTGTTTTAAAAATATCCATGCAAATCCCGGTTTTTTAGGGGTGTGTAAGTTATGTATCTACGACGGTTTTCTATTACCGTCGTCTTTTAAAATACAACGACGGTTTTTTGATTTACCGTCATTGTTTTCTGGTCATCTTTTGCCCTTTTTGTAGTAGTGAGCATGTGTGTTTGTCTTGCAATATTTCATACTTATCATGATGAGTGGGTTATGTAATATGTTCTAAAAGTTCTTATTTTGTGATAAATGTGAAAATCATGGGTTTATTCTATTTACAAACCTCTCTCTATTTTCAAGTCAAGCATGTCTAATTTGTGCAATATTTCACACAATATATATTATTTGGATTTTTTGTGAAGTATGTATTATTCATGGAATATGAGAACTTCAGTGACGGGGTATCCGAAGGATAAATGTACCAGACGGGGACATAGGGCAGTGAGGCCGATAGGGGTCACGTACTGGGTACAATTTGTGAAGGATAACCAAGATATGAAGTAATGATGTGATATGATTTGGATTGTGTATCTTTTTATTATATTTTTTTTGGAGTGTGTAAAATGACATTTGCTTGACTGGCATATTACATAATCTACTCACTGAGCGGTGGTTTGCTCATCCCTCACCTATATTGTTTTTTTCAGATCAAATAGTGAGCAAGACAAAGCTGAAACCAAAGAAGTTGGATTGGTTTAGAGTGATAAACTTTTATTTATATCTTGTACACTTGTAAGATTATTGTAATTTTTTTTTTCATATATATAATGGTAATGTATTTTAACCGATTTTTCAGTCTTTTTTATTTATTTATTTCAATTCACGCACCTTCATTTGGGAATATTCTTTATTCTTGGATCGGGTCGTGACAAACGATGTCGAATGAACATTGGACTATGAATGCCCTTGGTAAGAATATCTGCAACCTGACCATCTATGGGAATATATTGCACAACAAGATCTCGACAATGTGCTCCTCGCTCGACACTCGAGTTTGAATCCCCGTCCCCATAGTTTAGATTAGATTAAAATAGAATATCGCTTGTATAAAAAAAAAAAAAAAAAAAAGCCTTTCTGGAGAAGCCATTTATTTCAAGAGAGATATCCGGTCAGTGTAGCATTATCCTTGACAAAACAAAACGATATAAAAGTTAATTTGGATATCTGAGATTAAATTATGAAAATTATTCTCATTGTTAATAGGTATGGCACACATGATATCATTTGCACTCATAGAAAGTTGAAGTGAAGCAATTATAGCAAATTGATAATAACGCTGATCGTAGATTTTATATGGATTCTGTATCTCAATTATTTCACTTTTTTGGGTACTCAAAATGTCAAAAACAAAAAAAAAACTCATTTCTCTGGTACGGATCAAGAATACTTTTCACACGTTTAAGCTGGCTGCACTAGATACACAAAAGAAAATCAGAAAAAAAAATAATAATAACAACATCGCAATGAATTAAATAACCTATTTCATCGCATAATAAAGCCATTATAAGAATTCATATGATGTTCATGTCACCTTGGCATTATATATTAAAATATTAATTCAAATAATTAGTAGTAAGATTGATAATTTGGCAAAAGAACATTTTCTCGATATAATAATAATTAGTAAAACAAAATATGATACAATATTAATTAAACATTTCCCATGTTTTGAATTTGCAATTATGATGAATTGATTATATAGAAATATTAGGTAGAAGGCGTGAAACAGAACTTAGATGTTGTTTTCAGTTCAACACCATCAATCAAGCACAAAGCATGAAAAAGCATAGCGTTATTGTTAATTTAATTGCTATATATTAATTAACTGAAGCACTTAAACATCATTAATTTCTCTTCTGAATTGGATTATTAAATTGCGTACTTTATTTACGTACTTTAAATTTTGTCTATCAGGAATTTTTTATTTATTTAAAAAATGATCAACGTTTCTGCAACTAAAGATCCCATTACAATAGAAATGATGAGCAGTAGAAGCATTGGATATAAGGCGTGAATTATGACATAGATGTTGTTTTCCCATCAAACACCACCGCTCAACTGAAGATCTCATAAACCAGAGACCATGAAAAATCACACACAGGCTTGTTCGTTCTCATCTTTTTCTCTCTGCCTCATTTCTCATGTGATCTTGTGTTGCTACTTGGGGCGTGTTTTGTACTATAATATTGTAATTAACTCAACCACTTTAACATCATCATTTGCTCTTCTGACTTGGCTGCTTGAATTTGGACTATTAAATTGATTTCAGTGTCTGCTAATTAAGTCAATTAGATTGAAATATTTAACCTAACCTACTAGTATAAGAGAACGTGAAGAGAATTTGTACAATTATTAAGCAGTGACTTGGTTTGAACTCAATTTCAATTCAGTCCAGGTTATACATATTCTGTTCCTATGTTTGAAATAGGACAAGTGTCATTTCCAGTCATGTATTTTCTCTTGTAAGTTGTAACATAGATTCTAAACATGTCATAAGAGAATTTTGGCCGCCCAATATTGTACTGAATTCATATTTGGTTTTGACCTTTTAAATCTCAAAGTGGAAATCAAGAAAAGGACAGCCTAGTCAAAACACCAAGAGAGTTATTTCAAGTAATGTGGCCTATTAGGGCCATTACCATACCAAACTGGTTTAATGACTCTTCAGTGGAGGGCCTTCAACACAACAAACAATAGTAACAAAAGTCCATGAATTATTTTGGATTGGATAGAGCGAGACATAAAGCAAATTTCAACTTAAGGCCACAACGTGTTTAACATGCTTCAGTAAAATTTATGGAAAATTAGACCACAATCCCAGGCAACCATTCTTTTTCATATAAAATTATAGGGATCCACGAACAGGGTCTAGTTTAGTGGAAAAAGATTTTGACTTGCAGGCCAGTGATCTTAGGTTCAAACCTCCATGATAACTTGGTAGTGTGGGTGTGTGAGAAACCCCACTCCCCCTTGTAGTTCAGACTAGCCCAAAGTTTAGGTTTAAACCCATCTTTGAGAATAAACTGCATCTCCACTTCTAGTAAAACAAGTAGCGTAGAAGTAAATATGTAACTTGGGAGGCAAGGGAAAGTTCCAAATAAAATCACAACGCCAACCCCTCATTCAGAGAAAAAGGGTTGGATAAGCAGACTTTATAGAGAAAGCCCCATATAAATAAGTTTATTCTCTCTTGTGGTATGCAAGAACCATAAATGAGAAACAAAGTATATCACATATGGAGAAAAATGCACCCAACTATTCCATAACAATCCAGTGCCTCTGGCCTGAAGGCATTTTCTTTTTATCTTTTTGGTCCAATTGATATTCCATTAAACATATGGCAAGAGACGAATCCAAACCAGAAAAAAGAGAAAACTAACGACAACCAGAAAAAATAACATAAGCAAACAACACAAAGCCCTAGAAAGAAACTAAGAAACCCCAATCGACAGTAAAGATCACAGCTGTTGTATGAGAAGGTGGCCGTAGTAAACCATTGTTGTGAATATAGAACTAACTCACTCCCCTTTAGACTTTGTTATTGATGGACTTTGGACAAACTCAATGATGGATGAGTCTTACACACACACACAGAAAATTAACCAAGCACAAATGACACAAGTGTTTACAGAGGTTCAGCAATTTGCCTACATCCTCTTTGGTGATCCTTGAGAAATTTCACTAATGAAGATAGGTTACAACTTTGGTTTATAAAGGAAACCTCCTTAGAACACTACCCTCACAATCTATTTCTCTCACACCCTTTGCTCAACACCTTGATACACTAGAGAACTCTCTCTTCCCCTTGGTTTTCACTTGACTCACTAGTTTCCAGCTACTTCACCTCTCACACTTTGTCTTGCTTCCTCTTCCCTTTTAATAGACAAGCATTTGGACTTGAGAAAAGACTCCTTTCCTCCCACGTTCTGCCCTTGATTACCTGACATGGACCATAGCTTGGGGAGACCAAAGGCTATACATTAATGGCTACATATTCAGCCACCCTCTCTAGAACCATAGGGTAGGTACTACTTGAAACAAGTCAACAACTGTCCTTAAATGCTCTCTTAGCTTTCCAACAGCTTGCCTCCTTTCATTTAAGTCTGGAGTAACCTAGAATGACTTTGCAAATAGGTAGAAAGCGATAGCACTTGGAAAGAGGAGTTGAAATTTCACAGAAATCGAAACAGCCACTACTAGATTTTAGTACATTTGTGTCGCACAAATAGTGACGCGACAGAAGGTTCGTCGCGCAAAATATGTCACGCAAAGATCGTCAAGAATGACTTTGCGCGACAAACATATTCAAATAGTCGCGCAAATGGAGCGACGGTAAACCTTCGTTGCACCAGAAGTCGCGGGACGATGAGATTTTTCGTCGCTCAAAGTTTTGCGCAACGAAAATAGGTTCGTTGCACTAACACAGTGCGAGGAATTATCATCGTCGCGAGAAAATAGCAGGACGAGAGTATATTCGTGTCTAAAATATTTGCGCAATGAAATACAGTCGTTGTAAGGACACGGCGCGAGGACTAACCTTCGTCGCGCAGGTATTGCGGGACGAGAGAATTCGTGACTCAAATATTTGCGCGACGAAATATATTTGTCGCATTTACTTGGCGAGACAAAAATTTTCGTCGCGCAAAATAGAATAAATTCTTTAAAATTTATTTTTACGGTTTTGTATTTTCAAAAAAGGAAAATATCGTTGCGCAAAAATAAATATATTATTATGAATTTAAAATTAAATTAAATTATTTTGGTAACAAAAATAAATTTGGTTTTTTTTTTTTTTAATTTTAAATAATGAAATGAAAATGCAATTAAAAAAGGTAATGAAGAGAAATATATAAAATGTTATAACAGAATGTATTTAGTACAATAGAAATATTTAAAATGTAATTAAGAATGTTAAAATCTAATCAAACAACCCTCCAAGATCTACATTGTCGTCTGGCAAATGCAGCTCGGAGGTCTGGACATTGTTGACAGGGGGAGAGGTGTGGTTGCCATGCTCGGAGGTCGACGGGGGAGGAAAAGGCGGGATTGAAATGCCAGAGTGAGCGAGGGAATGTAGAATATGAGACAAATGACCCTTGAGCTCAGCCACCTCTGTCTTCAAAGCAGTCACCTCTTCGTTTGACTCCGATGATTCACGGGGTCTAGGTGGCCGCTGCCTGGCATTCCCCATCCCTCGACAATATGTCCCTGGGCGCCTCCCGAGAGTCTGATCCAAGGTTTCAGTCAGGATTTGAAACCCTGCATCTGATGGAGGAACCACGGACTCGAGCGGCATATCGGGAGGAAGCTGGGAGGCGGACTCCTGAAGAACTAACTAGCTCCTCTCAATCATCGTCGTCTGTTGAACATAACATAAAATATGAATTAAAACATTCATATAATAACCATAAAAACTTGAATGCTTACATAATAATTTAAATTAAAGGCTACTTACATGAAGGGACTCCGCCAACTCATTCCCAGGTCGAACACGTCGCCAAAGACGTCAATCTCTGGGAATTTGGACCCCCCCTTAAATTGAGCAAGAGAAGAAAAATGTTAGTACGAAAAAAACAAATTAATATTAATGACATATTAAAAAATAAATAAAAACGACTTTATTATTACCTGGCGCCGCGCCTCCATCCTATAAGAGAAGGGCCTGGAACCTGAATGGTGGAGAAGAGTCTTCCTCTGCCTATTGCCCTTATTTGCTTTGGCCTTCTTCTGTTATACAAAAAATAAAACGTATTAGTTGAAAGTGAAATGAAATATAAAAAATTAAATACACATTAGTAAGAAACATGTAATAAGTTTCAATTCAATATATAAAAATACCACATAATCGGCCTCTTGAAAATGACCTCAAAGCCACTGCCAACTATCCTCCCGGCCCTCAAGCTCCTTCGGGCAACCCTCTTGAAGAGCAACCTGCGGATCATCATATGCCTGAAAATGGTGATGCAGGTCGCTCTTCCACTGCTTGTACCTGTCAGCAAAGAGTCTGTTGATGTACGCCAACAACTCTTCGCCGATGTTCTCTAAATTGTAGTTTGTCTAAAATAAATTCATTACATACATTAAATATTATAAATAAAATTTGAAGGGAAAAACAATTAAAAGGTATAGAATACATACCGACAGCTGTCCGAACACCTCCATCCGCACTTGATCAGGCATGACCTTCCAGGACTTCCATTTGATCGGGCAATAAGTTCGAACGACGGATCCAATGTCATGGGCCAACGAGCTGTGCTGGTCAGCCGTTGGTGCAGCCCGATGCCGCGCGTCGTATGCGATGTTTATACAACTGTTGGTCACCCGAGTGACTTTGGCCGTCCTCAACTAGCGACAGGGTCCTTGGGTGCTCTTCTTGGCTGCAAAGAAATATAAAATTAACGTTAAATAACAAATCCTACTAAAATTCTTGGTCTGAAACAACTGGAGTTGAAGGAAAATCTTTACCTGGTTGTGACCCCGACGCACTAGCAGCAGATGGCGACGTGGTGTCGGTCGTGCTAGGAGGGCGGTGACGCCGCCTGGCACTAACTGGTTGTGCCACTGATGACTCTGATGACACCGGCGCCCGGGAGACGTGGGGAGAAACTGGCATGCCGTGCGGCAGTGCTGGACCAGTGGGAGCTGACACCGTAGTCGGGGGAGCTGAACTAGGTGAAGTCATCACCGTCTTACGACGTCTGATAAGTTCTGACATTTGCACAACTGATAAGGTCTTACAATTAAAAACATCCTTGGCTAAAATTATTATTTTGTAAAAAAAAAAACCTCAAAGCCTAATCAACAACAAATTCAATATTTAAAAAACAAACAGAAACATGTATTCTTTATATGGAAAAAAAACATAAGCACATTTTTGAATGCAAACAAAACAGAAACACGTAAAAACACCAGCAGATGCTCCAATCAAATTTGATATCTAACAGCAATACACCTACAAATTCACAAATCCAACACCACAATGTAATTTCAACAGCTTTAATCAAATCTGAAATCTAAAATACAAATCCAATACAAAAACAAAATTGAAACACAGGATTCCTAACCAACCATCAGGCTAAGCAGCAATTTAAACACTTAAAAAATAAATATAGAAATTGAAACAGCAAAACAAATATACAATTCCAAACTTAATCCACAAATTTCAGAAACAAAAATTCACAATTGAAAAATTTGCACGGGATAGAGTTGAGAATTTTACCGAGTGGGTTTCAAGGGAGACCGGAGAGCACGCTGTCCGGCGGTGGCGAGCGAGAGAGAGTGGGGGGCCATCGTCTGACAGGGATGAGCGGAGACGGAGGAGGCGACAGACTAAGAGGGGACGGAGGAGAGAGGGACTGAGAGGGATGAGAGGCGAGTTTTGTTGAGAGGGACCGAGAGGGACTGAGAGGGATGAGTCGGGACGGAGGAGAGACAGCGGCACGGAGGAGGCAGGGACTGCGAGGGATATGAGGGGTCCGACGAGAGAGGGAATGAGAGGGATGAGATGGAGGGGAATGAAGGAGAAAGAGCGGCTGCGAGTTAGGGATGGAATCGGAGAGAGAAGGGGCTGCTAGGGTTTGAATCGGAGAGAGAAGGGGCTGCGAGTTAGGGTTGGAGACAGAGAGAGGTTGAAGACAGAACAAAACTGCGCATTTTTTGCCCAAAATGTTCGTGATCTTGCGCGACGAAAACAACACTAGTTGCGCAAAGTACATTAATTTAACTTTGCACGACGAAGGAAACGAACGGCATCGCGCAAGGAATTTTCAATTCGCGGGATGTGAACCGCCAAAAATTTGAGGACTTGCGCGACGAAATAAATAAATCGTTGCGCAAAATAAACCCTAAACCCTAAACCCTAAACCCAAACCCAAACCCTAAATCCGAAGACTCTCATTTTGCAACGAAAATACATTTTCGTCGCGCTATAGTTGAATGCGCGACGACATATACGTATATTCGTCGCGCAAGTCGTGTTTAAGGAAGTGTTTTGAATATATTGTTTTAATGGGGCTACGCATTGTACGATACTAGTTTCACCGATCCAACCGTCAAACTTGTTTGTTTATACTTAGAGATCGTACACGCCAAAAATTGAAGAAAATATACATTCATACATGATGTTACAGGACCAAAATTTTTGAAAGTGTCTTGCGAGACGAATGTTATATTCATCGCGCAAAGTATACGCAACGCCATAAACATTATTCGTCGCGCAAGGGTCATTTCTGTGTCTTCGATTTTTTACATATTTGTTAACCTGCGCGACGAATACATCCGTCCCGCAAATACTCCTCTTGCGACGCCATGATTTTATTCGTCGCGCAAAGGTGATTTTCTATTATTTCAACATTTTTTTTGTGAATGGGGATTTAAGGAAGCTGAAATGTGTTTAGGATAAATAACTAAAATTAAATAAATGGAAGCTCAAATGTACAAAGCAATTGCAATAGGAAGGAGACAAATTTGGTTATATTCTCAAGTACATGAGCATTGAGAGGCCTTTTGAAGTAAACCATTGGCAAAAGCATTGAGATTCTTTCTCAATTTGAGATGTATATGATGAAATTGGGAAGATGTGCAAAAATGAATGGACAAATCAACTTAGTTGATGGATTGTACGTATGCAAGGATGTTTGAATTCTTTTTTCATTTGGATTGCAACTTTTCAGACACGAGATTCATTTGTACTTTTTAAAAAATTTGCATTTACGCCATAATTAAATGTTACAGAATTTAATTAAAAAAGTATGAATCACTTGATTTCATTGCATTTCTCCACGTACATATATAATTGGAAATTAGATATAACAAGTACATATGATTGGCTAAAAAGCAGAGTTGCCAATATATTTACACTAACATAATTACATTACAAAAAATTACATTTACTAAAACATAGTAAGTCATAAATAAATTGCATTATGCATCATCTGAACTATAATAACCTTCGTTATTATCGCTATCATCACTTTCAGTCTCCCAATCATCCGCCTCCTCCTCCTCCTCCTCCTCTTCCATAACTACATCATCGTCGTTGTTCGGGCCCACTGCAGCATCGAATCTAGGAAGATCACCAGGGTCAATTGTAATTGACTGAATCGGTATTTCTCTTGAAGACACTCCTTCAAGCTGAAACAGTTCCTGAACAAGATTTGTATCGCGAAGCGTTTTTGCATCATTTTCCATGCAAGATTCTGACCGTTGGTTAGCGATGTGGACGTCAGATGGGTCTAGTTCTGGTATAGCATATACGTTCCTCTGATCCATCTGCTGAAAAACTTTCCACCCACTCCCTGCTTTAAGGTCATCTAGATAGACAATTTGTTTTGCCATGTTTGCCAAAATGTATGAGTCGTCATCATACCAAGTTCTGTTCATGTTCACAGATAGTAACCCTTGATCGATTTTAACACTTCCCTGCCTATTCGGGTTTGTATCAAACCAGCGACACTTAAACATGATCACTTGGTATCGGTCTTTGTATAGCAATTGCACGACAGTTGTGAGTTTGCCATAGAAATAATGTCCGTACTTTCGCCTCCACCTGGAACATGGACACCGCTGTTTTGCGTACACAACTTGTCATCTCGTGCAGTCCCCAAAAACTTGACGCCATTCACATGGCAACCCGAGAACAATTCAGCCCGAAGTGGGCCGAATGCCAAGTTATATAACTCTTCACTGTACGTGGGGGAATTCTCTGATTTCAACTTATTCACCTAATATTATACAAAAACATTCACATGTTAGGTTATAAAAATTAAATACTACAATATATATGTGAATTACAAAACACTTATAACTTACATATTCCAAAAACCATTTTGGAAACAATTCACGGTGTTTCTTGGAATACAAATGCAATGGATATTCCCCCTTCATCATCTCTTCATGCTCATCTAAGTATGTCATTATCTCATCACAATTGTTCAATACGAACCAATGAGCTACCTCCATGTCATTTCTGGAAAACGACTCTCCTTGTACAGGATCTCCAAAGGGTCGTGCGCTTTGGGCAAAAACAGAAAGTTGCTCATTTCTCACACCACCGTCATTATTGCGCTGAGGTCGATTGAAAGCCGTGTCCACATCCTTTAAATACATGCCACAGAAATTAAGCGCCTCATATTGAACCTAAGCCTCTACAATTGATCCTTCGGGCTTCGCTCTGTTGCGTACGCTTTTTTTCAGCTCTCCGAGTAGCCTGCCAAAATAAAACGAAAAGATGCAAATTAGCAAGTAGGAAGCATGAGATAATGATGCTTACACAAATGATGATGATTATATACCTTTCTATTTGATACATCCAGCGATAGTTGACTGGACCAGCAAGCAATGCCTCTTCTGGTAAGTGAACCATCACATGAATCATACTCGTGAAGAAAGCCGGAGGGAATATCATCTCAAACTTGCATAAGACTTGGACAATGTCATGGCGCAACTGATCAATGTCTGTCTTTCACAACGTTTTTGCCGTCAGTTGGGAAAAAAATCTGGACAACAATATGATTGGCTTCACTACATCTTCCGGCAATAGGTGTCGAATCCCCACAGGAAGTAGGTGTTGCATAAACACATGACAGTCATGGCTCTTGAGTCCAGTAAATTTACCTCCGTCAACATACACGCAACGTGCGATATTAGAAGCATATCCGTCAGGAAACTTTACAGACGATACAAACTGTAGAAACTCTTTTCTGTCATTCGGTTTCATGGAAAAAAATGCAAGATCTCTTATAGCTTTATCACTGCCCCTTTTAAGCCATAAACCACTTCGTATGCCCATTCTTTCCAAATCAAGACGAGCTTTTATCGTGTCCTTTGTCTTCTCCTTGATATTTAGAATTGTTCCCATCAATGTGTCAAACACATTTTTCTCAACATGCATAACGTCGAGATTGTGCCTCAATTTTAGTTTTGACCAATAAGGGAGCTCAAAAAACATGGACTTGTGCGTCCAGTTCATATGTGTAGCAGGTCTGGTCCGACTAACTGTTTTCCCGAACGGAGCAAAATCCAAATGGTTAAGCTGTTCCAACATCTGATCACCGGACGATTCTCTAGGTCTTGTGTGACGCTCTTTGTTCCCGTCGAACTCTTTATCCTTTTCCCGCCACTCGTGGTCCCATGCCATATAACCCTTTGTGCTCCACCCCGACACCATTGCATATGCGGGAAAATCATTCACAGTCCACATAACTGCCGCCCGCAAAGTGAACATCTTCCCAGTGGATTTATCGTACGTGCGCACACCGTTTGTCCATAAATCCTTGAGCTCATCAACCAACGGCCTTAAGTACACATCGATTGACTTGCCAGGATCCTCATTTATCAAAACAGTCATCATCATGTACTCTTTTTTCATGCATTTCCAAGGCGGCAAATTATATGGGAATACGAAAATCGGCCAAGTGCTGTGATGTTGGTTTAGAACCCCGTACGGATTGAATCTGTCAGTGGCAAGTCCCAACCTAACATTTCGGGGATCAACAGCAAACTCGGGGAACGTTCGATCCAACTCGTTCCATGCCTCCCCATCTGCAGGATGCCGCATCACATCGTCGTCTACCCGTTTTTCCTTATGCCATCTCATGTCTGTGGCAGTATGCGTCGACATAAACAATCACTGCAATCTTGGTTTCAGGGGCAGATAACGCATGACTTTTTGTGGAACCTTAGTCATTCTATTCTGAGACGTCTGTTTGAACCTCGACTCATTGCCTATAGGGCATGTATCCAATGTTTCATACTCTTTGTAGAATAAAATGTAATTGTTTTTACAAGCGTGGATTTTTTCATAACCCAATCCAAGACCACTCAACATCTTCTGCGCCTGTCTGTGATCTTTCGGCAAACAATTGTCTGTCGGAAGCATTCTCTTGAAACACAGGTTCAACATACGATACTTTATTTTTCCGTGCATTAGCTCCACAATCGCCGTCAGAACGGAAAAGCTCTCGCACCCCGAATATAACTCTTGGTTGGCATTTCTTAACAGTTCTTCATACTGTTCGAACTCTGCACTATCCATTGGTGTAGGCACGTCATCTTCCCCTTCCTGATTGCTGTTGGTCGATGCAAATGGAAAAGCATCATGTATAATATCCATGACTTGTTCATTTGGATCCACAATAGGTTCAACATTGTCCACTCTTGTGGCCCTTGAAGACGAACCAATGTCTAATTGTTCCCCGTGATGGTTCCAAGTGCTGTATGTCTCAATCATTCCATTCCTTACTAAATGAAATTGAACAGTTTCAATTGTCTCCCGCAACATGTTGTTACACCTCCTACAAGGACACCGAATTCTAGTTGCACCCGGGTTGTGTGACCGTGCAAAGTGAATAAAGTCCTTGATTCCATCCAAGTATTCGTCTGCGCACCTGTTAGGGTTCTGTATCCACCTTCTGCTCATAATTCCTGGAACCACAATCACAATACAACAATCATGTTGTATTCTTACAAAATCATAACATCACCTTATGCCTCCGGTAAGGGCCCTATCCCATTCGGAAATGCATATTCATGTTAAGTAATTTACAGCTACATGAGATTAGATTTCGACGTGGATGAATTTCGGCAGCATCTCGGTACAGTTCTTGAGGTGTACCGTAGATATAAAATACCTACGTACCACCCGAAAAACATACCGAGATGACACCGAAATCTCCACAATCGAAACCTAATCCTGTAGCTGTAAACTACGTGACACAACTATGCATTTCCAAACTGTCCAAAATATGGGACAATTCAAGAATTAATTGGACCGTAGTCGTGGTTTACCCACCCATGCGCGGTCTAACTAACCTCGAACGGGAACTAAGCTTTACAAAAAAAAATGTACATAGTTAATTTCAATTAACTTCGTACATCACCGTGCATAATTTAACAACAGAATAAAAATATAATTTCACAAAAACAATATATAAAGAATTAAAATTGATATTTTAAATAAATATAAAACAAATAAAATACCTTCTTCAATATGTCCAGTTCCAAGCGTTATTCACATATAATATCCTGTACACAACGAAATTAACGATGTTAATACGAATTTACAATAATATTTTTACACTAACAACCAAAAAAACTTACTCAAAACACGTAGCAGAGGCGGGAAATGAAATCCAATATCTTTGGATGAAATTTGCAGGCTGAGAAGACGGAGAGAGAGAGGGGCAGGAGCATAGGCAAACTGACTGTTTTTTCAGTTTGCCTCTGCAATGGATGAAATGAATCTGTGAAAAACGACGACTTTGCGCGACGAACCTGTTTTTTAGTCGCAAAAATAAGTAGTCGTGCAAAAGACAAATTCCGTTGCGCAAAAAAAATTTAGGGCGTGCAAAGTCATGCCGACATCACATCTTTGTGCGACGAAGAGATCATTTCGTCGCACAAAAAACTTCGTCACGCGAAGAAAAATTTTGTCGCGCAAAATCCATTTGAGCGACGCGCAAAGGTGTGATGTCGGTACCTCTTTGCGCGACTAATATAGGATGTCCGTGCCGCAAAATTCGTCGCGCAAATCCGTTGGTGGACCGCACGACAGCGCCGATATTCACCTTCCGCGACTAATACACTATTTCGTCGCACAAAAATGTGGCGCCAAACTGCAGATCGCTGATGATTCTGAGACGAAAATATGGTCGTCGCGCAAACTAAAAAATGTAGTATTGAGCACGACCAGAGCGACCGGTCGCATTCTGGCATAATCATCAGCGATCGATCGCCAGCTGTTTTCGCTCCAAGCCTCCAATTTGCTTCAAAACTACCGGTCGCCAATTCCCAACGACCAGTCGCATTCTGGCATAATCATCAGCGATCGGTCGCCAGCTGTTTTCGCTCTAGGCCTCCAATTGCTTCAAAACGACCGGTCGCCATTTCCCAACGACCGGTCTCTACCTCCAGCCCCTGCATCCTTAATGTGAGCCATTTTTCCAACAACCATGTCTTATCAAAATCAGAACAAGAGAGGATGGGGGCCTGCTAAACCCAATTTTCTGTGCATATCCCCTGTTCTGCTTGCCCAGCAGCCCAATCAACTGCAGACTTTTCTTCTCGCCCGACCAAGCTGCACACTGCATGAACATGCAAGATCTCTTTCATCAAAGGGTAAATTTCCCTTGGCTGTCTTATTTCCTTTGTGACAGACTTGAACAGTTGCTCATTATTGTTTCCATATTTGATCTCTGACTTTGCCCAAATCAGTCCCTTCCGCGTAGCCACAGTGTCAGCTCATAACGCTGACGATGTAAAGAAGGCTACTGACTTTCCACCATGTAACCGTCCCAAAGACTCCCTGGAAACAGCAGCTGATCCTGCCATCCCCCCTGGTTCACAAGCACCGTCAAAGTAGATTTTAACCTCTTATTCATTCGAAGGTTCCCACCAAGTAGAAGGATGGGTTTCTGTTGAAACATGCGTACTACATTGCTCACTTTTTGACCTTACATGCTCAGCCGTTCCTTGACAACAGCACACACTTTGTAAGAGGCAGTCACACCTGGGTTTCCATTTATGCCACAAGGTAAAAGGAACCAACTCTGTAATTCTTTTCTTGCAAATCTATTCACATATGGCTGAGTAAAACTCTGAGCAGCCAGTCATCCATGGTAGGAATAGTTGATCAATCCACCTTGTAGCCAAAAGGTACCCCAAACCAAAACCCCACAGTCGAAGGACAGCGTAATAAGATATGTTCAAGTGTCTATGGATACTCATTGGAGACAGGACATATAGTAGTGGAGATGGATGGAATTAGTGCAGCTTCTCCATAAAAATTGATGAATCTAGAAAAGGTATCAACTTTCCAGCCTTGTGTCCACTTGATGTGAGAATTGCAGGGGTTTTCTTGTCGGTCCAGCATGAGCTTTGTGATGACTAGACCAATCTCAAGGAATAGATTGATTATCCTCAGAGACTATTCCCGATAAATGTACTCCTTAAAAGGCCTCAACACCCAGGGTTGAGTTCCAAAAAACTCAATGAAACTAAAAATTTTCCATTGCATACAAAAAATAATATTGATTTCTAGAATCCATATCAAACTTAATTTCATTCACAATGGAACTTAGCATCATATAAATTTCTGCCGATTCAGGATATGATTTATCATGAGCTATAAATTTGTGAAGGGTTCCAAATATCTCCACAATACTAAACCCAGGGGACTTCTTCACCCCTCTCCTTTCCATGGCTTCTCTCAGGCTTCTCGCATCATCCCAGCGTTTGGAAAGAGCATAAACATTTGACAAACCAACATATCTACCATAATGACCGGGCTCTATCTCTATAAACTTCCTTCCAACAATTTCTGCAAGATCTAATTTTCCATGGTTCACACACCCACTAAGTAAAGCACCTAGCATTGAAGCTGTTGGCTCCCTGGGCATTTGACATAAAATTGGTATGCCTCTGTTACCTGGCCTCCACGTGCTAAAACATCCACCATGCAAGCATAGTGGTCGCACGTGGGTTTCATACCATGTTTACCAAGACATTCAAAGAAATGCCATGCTTCCTTTACTAATCCCCCATGGGCACAAGCACTCAACAAGCACAAGTACGTTATCTCATCTAGGACAATCCCAATTATTTGCATTTCCGCAAAAATGTCTGCCCACTACTACAAAAATCGAAATAGACGACGGTAATCCACCGTCGTGTATTCGGTTTTTCAACCGTCGTGAAATCGAGCGACATCTTTTGATGCATAAAACCACAACGGTAAATCCCCGTCGTCTATTATTTGTAAAGACGACGCTTTTACTCAAAACCGTCGTCTATTATATGTAAATAGACGACGCTTTTACCCAAAACCGTCGTCTATTATTAAGTAAAGACGACGGTTTTTTTATAAAAAGGGTCGTCTATTATGAAGTAAAGACGACCCTTTTTATATGAAAATGGTCATCTATTATGAAGTAAAGACGACCCTTTTCATATAAAAAGGGTCGTCTATTATATGTAAAGACGACGTTTTTTTTATAAAAAGGGTCGTCTATTATTAAGTAAAGACGACGGTTTTTTTATAAAAAGGGTCGTCTATTATGAAGTAAAGAACTATGTTTTATTATATCCAAAGACGTCGGTTTTGTTAAAAATTCATCATCTATTAAATGTGAAGACGACGATTTCTTGAAATATTGTCGTCTATTAACTCTAAGACAACGATTTTTTTAGTAAAACCGTCGTTGATTGTATATAAAAAGACGTTATGGTGTTAAAAGAGGTCATTGATAATATATACAAATGACGGTTTTTCCAATAAAACCATCGTTTTATTATCTTTAGTTTTTTGAAGAGTCAATAGTTATTACATAGTCAACCAATCTTTATTCTATTACATACATACTTCCTACCTATAATTAGAAATAACGGAGCTCACAAATTCTACTAATTTGATTTTAACTTCATCAATTTGTTCTTGGGTTGACTTAGCTCTGCCTTCTTGCACATTTTCCAAGTTGTTGGTGTCGGAAAAGGAAAGACCTGCACGAAAGAGACCCCAATACTCTTAAACATAAACTTGTTTAGCAGTAACCTAACCTAAGCAAAAAGATCTATGCAGCTCTAAAATGACAGCATAACACAATTGGCATAATTGGCAAAGTACCTGTTCTTGTGGTGGCACCATAACCTGTTCTTGTGGTGGCACCATAACAAATGAAAAATCAAAGATTCAGAAAATTAACAATGAAATTCCAAAATAATTAAAGTAAACAACAAAAACAAAAAGTATTTTGGACCTGATGATGTTGTTCGTCCAAAAACAAACGGATCTAGTGAGGGATGGGTATGTTTTGCCTCATCTTCTTCGTCAGCTTCTTCTTGATTACGAAGGCCTTGTGGGATGGCTGTGCATATTTATAAAAAACCCAAATGAGAAACTCACTTAAATCCCACGAAATTAGCACAATACATGAACAAACATATATATATATATATATATATATATATAGACTGATTTCCATAAGTCTTTCTAGATCGAGTCGCTGAGTTTGATGAGCGAGTTGAGTGCCTGAGAGCGAGATCTTCTTTGAAGAAAGTGAAGGTCGAGATCTTTCAAATCAAACCTTTCAACTAGCTTTGATTCTTAAATACAGAACCTCCCTCTACATCTTATGGATCTGCGAAGACCTCAATCTCTCAACTCCTTCATTGATATCGATTTTTTGATGATTTTGTAGAGAGTTTCATGAGGGTGTTTTAGAGAGTGCAGGAGGGTTTCAAGGAGGAAGAGATAAGGTTTTCAGAGACGGGGGAAAATCTGAAAATTTGTCAAGCGCGAATTCACTTAAGTAGCCTTTTTTTAGGGTGTTTTAAAAGACGACGCTTGTTAATGAGAGATAAGGTTTTCAAAGACGGGTGAAAATTTGAAAATTTGTCGAGCGCGAATTCACTTAAGCGGCTATTTTTTAGCGTGTTTTAAAAGACGACGCTTTTAAAAAAAAACCATCATCTTAACATATAATAGACGACCCTTTTTTTAAAAACCGTCATCTTTACTTCATAATAGACGACCCTTTTTTTTAAAAACCGTCATCTTTACTTCACAATAGACGACCATTTTTTTTAAAAAGCGTCATCTTTACTTCATAATAGACGACCCTTTTTTTTAAAAAACCGTCATCTTTACTTCACAATAGACGACCCTTTTTTTATTTATACTTTCATTAAATACAACATAAGATTTTGTGGTATCAACTAGTGTAAATATTTTAAATTAAAGATCAAATTGAGTCATTGTATTCATATAGGGTCAAGGAGTGTAGCTGTAAAAAAATCATCAAAATCGGAGTTAAAATAACCGTTAAATCTTGATTTTTCGTTTATAACCGTCGAAATGTTTTGTCCCGTTACTTGATCTCTTTTTTTTTTTTATCCGATTTTTGGCGTATATGATCTCGATGTGTAAACAAACAAGTTTGACGGTTGGATTGTTGAAATTAGTTTTGTAGAATGCGTATGCCATCAAAACAATATATTCACTAACAATTAAGAGTTTATTTATACTTTTATTAAATATAACATAAGATTTTGTAGTATCCACTAGTGTAAATATTTTAAATTGACGATTGAATTGGTTCATTGTATTCATATAGGGTCAAGGAGTGTAGCTGTCAAAAATCATCAAAATCAAAGTTGAAATAACCGTTAAATAGTGATTTTTCATTTATAACCGTCGAAAAGTTTTGTCCTATTACTTAATCTCTGAATATTTATTTTTTCCGATTTTTGCCGTATATGATCTCGAAGTGTAAACAAACAAATTTGACGATTGGATCGTTGAAACTAGTTTCGTAGAATGCGCATGCCATCAAAATAATATATTCACTAACAATTAAGAGTTTATTTATACTTTTATTAAATATAACATAAGATTTTGTGGTATCCACTAGTATAAATATTTTAAATTGACGATCGAATGCAGTCATTGTATTCATATAGGGTCAAGGAGCTGTAAAAAAATCATCAAAATCAGAGTTGAAATAACCGTTAAATCTTGATTTTTCGTTTATAACCGTCGAAATGTTTTGTCCCGTTACTTGATCTCATATTTATTTATTTTTTTCAATTTTTAGCGTATATGATCACGATGTGTAAACAAACAAGTTTGACGGTTGGATCGTTAAAACTAGTTTCGTAGAATGCGTATGCCATCAAAACAATATATTCACTAACAATTAAGAGTTTATTTATACTTTCATTAAATATAACATAGGATTTTGTGGTATCCACTAGTGTAAATATTTTAAATTGACGATCAAATGCAGTCATTGTATTGATATAGGGTCAAGGAGTGTAGCTGTAAAAAAATCATCAAAATCAGAGTTGAAATAACCGTTAAATCTTGATTTTTCGTTTATAACCGTCGAAATGTTTTGTCCCGTTACTTGATCTCTGATTTTTTTTTTTTTTTTCGATTTTTGGTGTATATGATCACGATGTGTAAACAAACAAGTTTGACGGTTGGATCATTGAAACTAGTTTCGTAGAATGCATATGCCATCAAAACTATATATTCACTAACAATTAAGAGTTTATTTATACTTTCATTAAATATAACATAAGATTTTGTGGTATCCACTAGTGTAAATATTTTAAATTGACGATCAAATGCAGTCATTGTATTCATATAGGGTCAAGGAGTGTAGCTGTAAAAAATCATCAAAATCAGAGTTGAAATAACCGTTAAATCTTGTTTTTAAAAAACCGTCATCTTTACTTCACAATAGACGACCCTTTTTTAAAAAAAAACCGTCATCTTTACATATAATAGACAACACTTTTAAAAAAAAACCGTCATCTTTACTTCATAATAGACGACCCTTTTTTAAAAAAACCGTCATCTTTACTTCATAATAGACGACCCTTTTCATATAAAAAGGGTTGTCTTTACTTAATAATAGACGACCCTTTTTATATGAAAAGGGTCGTCTTTACATATAATAGACGACCATTTTCATATAAAAAGGGTCGTCTTTACTTCATAATAGACGACCCTTTTTATAAAAAAAACCGTCGTCTTTACTTAATAATAGACGACCCTTTTTATAAAAAAAACCGTCATCTTTACATATAATAGACGACAGTTCTTTCAAAACAACCATGTCTTTACTTAAAAAAGGACACTTGATTTTTAAAAAACGACGCTTGTCATACCTGCTGTCGTTGATTTTTGGTCAAATTTTAACTCTGAAGAAAAGCTTTTTAATAAGACGACGCTTTTTTATTTGTGTGCGTCGTTATAAAAAAATTCTCAACAGTATCTCCATTTTTTAGTTGTTTAAGTCACTTATCCACGACGGTTTTTTGTTCTACCGTCGTCTTTTGCCCTTTTTGTAGTAGTGGCCTGTTGAACTAATCCATGTATTGCAAGTCCTCCAATCATTGCATTCCACATCAACACATCAGATCGGTGCAGTGAAACCCCACGAAACACACCTAAAGCATCCTCTATCGCCCCACATTTTGCATACATGTCCACAAGTGATGTTTGCAACACCAAAGTTAACAGCAACTTATTCTCAACCATATAGCGATGCATGACCTTCCCTTGCTGAAGCGCACCTAAGTGTGTACATGCACACAAAACACTCACCACAGTCACCTCATTTGCTTTAGGCCCCACAACCCGCATTCTCTCAAATACTACCAAGGCCTCCCTATAGTCCCCAGCCTTAACATACCCATCAATCAAAGAACTCCATGACACTGTTGTGAAAATTGGCTCGCATAAAGGATACAAGCTCCGGAGACAGAATAGGAAGCAACTGGTCGCCTGTTTCAAGCGACCGGTCGCAGGAGACTCTGCCCAAAAAGCGACCAGTCGCACGAAGAATGCGACCGGTCGTTTTCAGGCAGATTCTGACAGGACCAGCCCCGAATTCCTCGAAACTTGAGACGAATCCTGTGGAAATTTCCGACATCACACCGATGTCGGGCCCACTAACTAAAAACCAAGCCTTTTTTCCAAATTAAGGGAAAAGGACACGAGACTTTCTACCGAAATTTTGGCAGAGTCTCCCCTATAAATTGAACATTCCCCAAAAAGTTCAACCTGCATAAAACGCATTTAACAATACCAACCGGCAGCATGCACAAGTTGACAACATGCAGTCACATAATAGGCCTCCGGCCTTCAGATAATTCAAAACCAAACCATTCATGATCTCAAACAATTATACGATTACACCCAAAAATCATTAAACGGGATTCAAATCCATTAACCACATCAAAAATCTAATCACACATTCTGAATCGATCAAATCTTAAAAACACAATAATATTCCGCGGCTGCACCTAGGTAAGACCCCAGGCTGCCTACGTACCCTTGGACAAGAGATCAAGCCACACGTAGTTCTTATCATCAATAGTCACAACTCCGATAATATACAATTATTTGAAATACAACCAACAATACATTTCAGATTTAACACAACTCCAATTTCCGACAAAAATACAAAGAACACATTCTCAATCTCTTTCTTTATATCAATTCAAACCCCACGACCATACCCTATCCAAGACGTATGTACAATGAACACATTATCAAATTATTCCATTTAAAACAGTTCAATCCCGCAACCATACCCTATCCAAGGCGTATGGTGCCAAACAACACTGCCCAAATCCAGGGCTTATACGTTCATACATATATGTAATATAATAACCCCCACCTCTCACCATATCTTGTACTAGGGGAAACAATCCAACTAGGGATTGTTGACTAGCTCACACTTATCCGGCCCTCAAACGTCCATGTGGCTAGGGACGAGCCGTCCAACTTGGGGACTAAACTCAACCAGCCCGTACGGACAAAGAATGAAGACCCGTACGTCTGAAACAGTCCTACGCACGCAGACTACCCAATTAAGGGCTCGTTTGGTACGTCAGACTGTACTGATTAATTTCCGTCGGATAGTACTAATCTGTTCCGGAGAGTACTGACTATTTATCCATAATATTATAAGGCGTTTGGTGCTGTTCCGGATAAATAATCTGACTAAGTTATACTGTGTTTGGTGATATTCCGAATAACATCAGATCAGACTATTTTAAAAATATAAAAAAAAATCTTTGATAATTTTAATGGAAATTGAGACATGACAGAATACTACAAAATATCATCCTGCTTGCATATACAAAAATATATGTGGTTTAACTATTAGAATTGTATTATGAATATTGATCTGCATATGTTTGTACTGGACATCAAAGTTTCCATGTACAACAAGAAGAAGGAGAAAGTAGCAGTAGAACAAAAGCATTGCAATCAAAAGAGCCAAGGCCACAAGCTTGGGAATCGTAAAAAGAAAAGGAAAAGAGAAAATTTATCAATCAAGAAAATGGTTTAAGAGGAAAACATCAGAAAGGGCCCATGGTCGCCCAGAAAAAAAAAAATTGGTTCCTAGAATTCAGGTTCATACAATTTTAATTTTGTAATTTTGCTCTCCTAATCGTCAGGTATGTATGTATTCAACTAAACTACCAACACAAGCACAGTTGTTTGTTTTTGGACGAAAACTAGCACTACTCTGTTTAATACCAACAATCTAAATATTCCCACAACGTCGAATCAATATATCACATACAAAGAAAACATTCGATTAAAAAAATGTCAAAAAAGAAAAATTAATAACCTAATTTCCTCAAAAATTTAATAAAAATTTGAAATATATAAAGAATAGAGAAGAAGTAAGAAGAAGCATATTGGAGAGAGTGAGAGATGGATACTTGGAGAAGAGTGAAGAAAATAACATGTGGAGAAGACAGCAGAGAAGAATCCTAGGGAGAAGATGAAAAGAGCGTCTGACTATTTTTGTAGAACGCGTGTTCTTTTTCCCTAGCCGTATAATTAAGCGTGTATTATCTAATCCGGGGTCTGTGGGTTGTATTAGTTAGTCAGGTAAGGAGAGTATTAAAAGCCCAACCCGTATAAAATAGTCGGGTAATTAAATAATACAAGTTGACACCAAACACCTGACATAGACTATTTACTCCTATCCAAAGTCTAATACGGTGTACCAAACGAGCCCTAAGGGTCCACAGCGACACCCCGTTAAGGTATGCCCTGGGTTTCTGTCATATCAAGACCATATCCACAATTTTCATATATCAATATCCAAGGGGAGGTACATATGATGATGCACATCATTACTGGGGGAAACAATCCAACAGGGGATGGTTGGCTAGCTCACACTTATCCGGCCCTCAAACGTCCATGTGGCTAGGGATGAGTCGTCCAACTGAGGGACTGACACTCTAACCCAGCACGTACGGACGAAGAATCAAGACCCGTACGCCTGGAACCGTCCTACGCGCGCAGACTACCCAATTAAGGGTCTACAGCGACACCCCGTTAAGGTATGCCCCGGGTTCCGTCATATCCGTACCATATCACAATTTTTTCGGCATCCAACAATTCCAGGATCCGTGACCAATAAAGCCCACACGCCCTAAACCCGGCATGTGTGTGAATAGTATATCCAAACCATATCCATTTTCGTATATCCCAGTGTCCATAACCACTGTTTCCAAGTATCATTATCCAAGAGGGGAGGTACGTATGATGGTGGAGTTCGTAATCCTTATATAAATATTATAAAGTAATATTCCCTTCCTTAATTCAATTTCCCCAAGGCATCGTATTAAGAAGACATCTGAAGGGCCTGGACAAACTCCGACGGGCCTGGGCAAAATAAATCATCCGAAAGGCTTGGACAAACTCCGACAGGCCTGGGCAAAATAAATCAATCTCCGAAGGGCCTGGACAAACTCCGACGGGCCTGGGCAAAATAAATCTCAAACATAAAACCCATAACCGGGGAGGTACCTAAGGTAGTACTAATAACACTCAAATTAACATTCTAAGTACCCCACACAAAATCAACAAGGATAGTACTTTCTCAAATATTAAATATTATATATATAAACTCAAGACACTCGAATATATCAAACCCACATATATTGCAACTACTTTACCAAAAATAAAGAATTCAACGATTAAATATAAACCGAATTCAAATAAACTATTAAATTCAAAAGCATAAGATTTCCATCACAAACCATAAAAATAAACTCACAGACCCACATAATCAACATAAATTTAATGACGGTCAAGACTCGTCCAAAGGGGTCGTTCTAGTACTCCTTGAATGGTGAAACTACCTCAGAAGACTCACGGTCAACCAAGGATCAAATTGCCCAAACTTGGTCAACCAGGCCCGTGGGACCCACGACCTCCATTTTACGATCCGAAAGTTCCTATGGGTTCCACAAGGTCTAGGATACACGTCCTGCAAGTTTGGTCCAGATCGGACGGCCGGATCGCTCACGATCGCATGATCGGACGGTTATCGTAGAACACAAACTTAAATTATTTAAATCGGAACATCCTAGGCTCCGATTCACGATCCGCGAAATCCTACACACTCCTAGGAATACCTAGATCAATACGTATTAAATTGGAAGCGATCCAACGGTTCTAACATATTGAACCCGGAAATCACACAATATGTAAAATCCGTTTGGGGTTCAAACGTTATCCGAATTGAGATCCGTAAAATCCTACGCACTCGTGACAACCAGGGGATCGCATTGGGACAAAATGCCCCTCTGATACAGTGCCTACACGCCGCCCCACGAGCTGGCAGCGCGTGGGTGTCCAAAGCGATATCGCATCGCCGGAAAATCTCAAAATCTCGGGCCAAGACTCCTACCCTAGGTAATACACCTAATTTGGAGTCACTTTTGTTCTTGGGCATACCCCAAAAACCAACCGGAAGTGGCCGGAATCGCTATCCCGAAACCGGCCGAACCCTAATTCGAAAATCAGACAATTTAGGCTCAAAATTAATGAAATCCTACCCAACCATCAGCTAGAGCTCGGGGAATAGATGAATTTCCATACCTGGATCTCCAAAAATGGCGGCCGGACGACGGAGAACGGAGCCGGCGAAGTTTCTGTCAAAACCGGCGCATTTCTCTTCGTTTTCCCGCGAGGCCTGGCTGGGGTCGAAAGAGGACGGCGGCCCGGTCATTTTGGTACCGGCCCCGTCAACTTTGGTGGCCGGATGTGGTGGTGGCGGCCCAAAATCTGCTCGGATGAACAGTACCAGGGGGAGGGGGTCGCGCTCAGAGGGAAGAGAAGAGAGGGAAGAAGAAGAAGAAAAAAGAAAAAGAAAAAATAATAAAACTCCGGTACTGTAGCACGGTACTGTTGCTACAGTAACAATTTAAAATAAAATTCCATATATGTCCCTTTCGTTTTCAGACTTTTCCTCCTTCGTTACAAGGCGGAATTGGGCATGCCACATGTCTACGAACTCGTATCGACGAGCTCTACGCAACGGTACCACTCATTTTCTCAAAATCCATTCCGAATTAAAAAAAAGTGATCAAAATACCCCTATCCCCAAGGGTAAAATTGTAATTTCTTAATCTAATTAATTAAATAATTAATTGGATATAAAAATTAGGGTCGGGGTGTTACAGATTCGATGTCTGGAGCAAAGTCGACGAGCGACCGGTCGCCAGCTCTTTGAGACCGGTCGTAGGTGGCAAACGACCAGTCGCCCACCAATCGCAGGAAGAGAATTCGAAGTCTAGAGACTCTATGCAAAAGCGACCGGTCGCCAAACACGTGCTGTGAGAATCTTCACTGTTTTTTCAACAGTTTCTTTAGTGTGCTATCGTTTTCTACCCACTTGCAACGACATTTTAAGTCACTTCTGACTTAAATAAAAGGTGGCAAGTTGCTTGGAAGCAAGGAGAGAAAATTAAGGAAGAATGTTGGGTTGTTTCAAGGAGCACCTACCCTATGGTCCTTTATAGGGTAGCTGAACTTGTAGCTGTCATTGTCTAGCCTTTTGTCTGCCCAAGGTGTGATCTATTTCAGTAAAACAAGGGCAGAACGTGGGAAGATGTGATGGAGCTTTTCTTAAGTCCAAGGGGTTGTGTATTTGAGAGAGGAGGAAGTAAGACAGCAAAGAGAGAGAGGCAAAGTAGCTGGAAACTAGTGAGTCAAGTAGAAGAGAGAGTTCTCAAGTGTATCAAGGTGTTGAGCAAGGGTGTGAGAGAAACAGATTGTGAGGGTAGTGTTCTAAGGGGGTTTCCATTTGTAAACCAAAGTTGTAACCTATCTTCATTAGAGAAATTTCTCAAGGGGATCACCAAGAGGATGTAGGCAAAATTTGCTGAACCTCTATAAACACTTGTGTCATTTGTGCTTGGTTAATTTTCTATGTGTGTGTGTAAGACTCATCCATCATTGAGTTTGTCCAAAGTCCATCAACAACAAGGTCTAAAGGGGAGTGAATTGGTCCTAATTCACAACAGACACAACATCACGCTCTGGCATCAAATTAAACACTTCTCGTGCTGAAATCAATATTTTTGAGGTTTGGTCAATTTCTCTGGTGGATTCCGACATTGTCACTTGGAGGGTTATCATTCGATCTCCCTATCCCTTATATCTTGCTACGTCAGATAAGGTCGTTATGGTGACGGAAAGTAGCCATGAAATTGGGTTCCAAGAATATAGTGTCTTAAAATGAATGCTCCCAAGAATATATCATTGCACGCAATATCGGTGGTTGTTTTTTTTTTTTTTTGACAAAGTAATATTCTAAACTACTCTAATAATGTACAGGAGAGGGAAGTCGAAATCAGGTGCAAAGTGACAGGACCCGCCCCAAATTCCTTGAAACTCGAGACAAATCCTGTGGAAATTTCGATATCACATCGATGCCGGGCTCACTTACTAAGAACCGAGACTTTCTGCCGAAATTTCGGCAAAGTCTCCCCTGTAAATTTGACTTTTCCCAAATTTTCAACTTGTTAAAAAAAATCACAGTTTAAATCCCAACTGGCAACACGCACAATGCAATACACACAGTTTACAGAATAGTCTTCCAACCTCCAGATAAACCGAGGCAGAACCACTAACACTATTTAATAAAATTCATTCAAGTGATAACTGAGGAACAAACGAGCAATTAATCTCGCTCAAGTTCAAATCAAGCTTCAGGCAAACCAACATATTCAGAATCAAACAAACCGTTTAAACATAGTATATTTCGCAGCTTCACCTAGGTGAGACCCCAGGCTACCTACGTACCCTTGGACAAGGGATCAAGCCACACGTAGTTCTTATATCAACGGTCACAACTCCGATAATAAATAATTATTTAAAGCAGAACCAACGATACATTTCAGATTTATCACAACTCCAATTCCGACAAAACACAATGAACAGATTCTCAATATCTTCCTTTATATCAGTTCAACCCTGCAACCATACCCTATCCAATGTGTATGTACATTGAACACATTATCAATTTCTTCCCTTTATATCAATTCTTTCCACGCAACCATACCCTATCCAAGGCGTATGTTGCCGAACAACACTTCCCAATCCAGGGCTTAAACATTCATACATGTACAGGGTACTCACAAAGTACAAACTCACGAATCTCAATCCAGAAACAATACCACATATACCAATATGTAACATGTATGCCTATAAATGAGTATATATGTATATATAATAACACCCACCTCTCACCATCATCATGTAGCAAGGGAAAACAATCCAACCGGGGATTGTTGACTAGTTCACACGTAACACCCCTCAAACGACTATGTGGCTAGGGACGAGCCGTCCAACTGGGGGACTAACTCTCAGCCAGCACGTATGGACAAAGAATCAAGACCCGTACGCCTGTAAACACCTACGTGCGCAGACTACCCAATCAAGGGTCTGCAGCAACATCTCGTCAAGGATGCCCCGGGTTCCGACATATCCACGTATCCATATCCACTGTGTCCATGTATCAGTATCCAAGGGGAGGTACATATGATGATGCACATCATGTACTGGAGGAAAACAATCCAACCGGGGATCGTTTGATTAGTCCACACGTAACAGCCCTTAAACGACTATGTGGCTAGGGACGAGCCATCCAACTGGGGGACTAACTCTCAGCCAGCATGTACGGACGAAAAATCAAGACCCGTACGTCTGAAAACAGCCTTACGCGCTCAGACTACCCAATCAAGGGTCTACAGCAACATCCCGTCAAGGATGCCCCGGGTTCCGACATATCCAAACCATATCCATATATCCATTTCCATGTATCCCAGTGTCCATATCCACTATTTCCAAGTATCCGTTTCCACTGTTTCCAAGTGTCATCATCCAAGGGAAGGTACATATGATGGTGGAGTTCATAATCCCTTGTATAAATATTATACAGATAATATTCCCTCCCTTAATTTAATTTTTCCCCTTTTTGCTATTCATAGTAGAGACAAAACTCTCAAGCATATAACCCATAACCGAGGTGGTACCTAAGGTAGTGCTAATAGCACTCAAACTGACAGTCTAACTCACGTCTTTCCAGCATCTCACAACAACATCCCAAGTACCCCACACTTAATCCACCTAGATAGCATTTTCTCAAATATTATATATATGACTCAAGATACTCGAATATGTCAAACCCATTTATATCACAAATACTTTACAAAATAAAGAATTCAACTATTAAATATAAAAAGAATTTAAATAAACCATTAAATTCAGCAGCATAAGATTTCCATCACAAAACCATAAAAATAATCTCATAGACCCACATAATCAACATAAATCAAATGACGGTCAAGACTCGTCCAAAAGGGTCGTTCTAGTACTCCTTGAAGAGTGAAACTACCTCGGAAGACTCACGGTCAACCGAGGGTCAAACTGCCCAAACTTGGTCAACCGGGCCCGCAGGACCCACGACCTCCGTTTTACGATCCAAAAGTTCCTATGGGTTCCACAAGATCTAGGATACATGTCCTGCAAATTTGGTTCAAATCGGACGGTTGGATCACTCACGATCGCACGATCGAATGGTTATCGTAAAACGCAAGCTTTAAGTTATTGAATCGGAACATCCGGGGCTCCGATTCAAGATCCGGGAATTCCTACACGATCCTAGGAATACCTAGATCAACATATATTAAATGGGAAGCAATCCAACGGTTCTAACATATCGAACCCGGAAATCACACAATATGTAAAATCCGTTCGGGGTTCAAACGTTATCCGAATTGAGATCCGCAAATCCCTACGCGCTCGTGACAACCAGAGGATCACATTGGGACATAAAGCCCCTCTGCTACAGTGCCCACGCGCTGCCGGCGCATGGGTGTCCAAAGTTATCACCACTAACCGGAAAAACTCAAAATCACGGACCAAGACTCCTACTCTAAGTAATACACCTAATTTGGAGCCACTTTTGTTCTTGGACATACCTGAAAAAGTCGACGGAAGTGTCTGAAATCGGAGGCCGAAGCCGGCAGATTTTTCAATCGCTTAAACGACTACCAACACACAGAAATTTCTCAAAACTAACATAACCAGAAGCAAGAACAGCTTGAGAGGTTCAAGATCCATACCTGGATCGCAAGATTTGGTTGCCGAAATCACCCAAACGAGCTCCGTGAAGTTTATGAAAATTCCGGCCGTTTTTCTGCAATTTCCGGTGACTGCCGACGGTGGTGGTGGCTGAGATGGGGCAGGGCTGGAAGAGGAACTTTTTTTTTTTTTTTTAGTCAATGCTGGAAGAGGAACTCACGGCGGTCCTTTTGGGACCGGTACCGCCCCACATGGCGGCTGGACGTGACGGCAGTGGCTTGGAGAAGCCACCGGCTGTGCAAAAAAACGAAGGGGAGGGGGCTGCTCGCGGAGAGAGAGAGTGAGGAGAGAGAGATTTTCTGAGATTTTATTAAAATAAATTTCCAAATAATTACGGTTGTGCCACTGAGAGTTTTTAGATCATAACTTCCTCGTTACAACTCCGATTCAAGCCTACCGCATGTCTACGGACTCGTCTCAGTACGACCTACGTAAAGGTACCAGCCACTGCCCCGAAATCCTTCCGGATTAAAATGACCATTTTGCCCTTACCCCGAGGGCAAAATTGGAAATTCATATTTAAATAAATGAAATATTTTGGTGGCGAAATAATTTAGGGTCGGGGTGTTACACAAAGAGGCGGGCATAAACCTTTCTTCGGGTATTTTTGACATTTTCTCATCCTCCCCACTGTATCCCTCTACTTCTCTCTAGAACCAATTTTTCCTTAAGAAAGACAGTGATCAAATACATTACTACTAACAACTATCTTAAAGAAAAGAAAGGAAAAAGCAAGAAATAACCAATTAAACCAAAGAACAAACCTGAAACAATACTCTTATCGAATGAAATTAAAAATGAAAACTACATAAAGAAGAAGACGACGAAGATATGATGAAAAAGCTTCAAATGCATAAAATACAATACAATGCTTTAAATAGAAAACAATTGAAACCATAAAGATGTACCCTAACAATTTTAAATAGATCTAACACAAACTAAACTGACTGTAACTTCTCTCACACAATCCATATAGGATGCATGTTTAATGCAAGAGCCAACTCTCTTCTAATGTTTTGAGACTGGTTTCTGCAGAAGAATTTTGTGTTTCACCTATCCCCTTGATTGATTTAGTTGAAGTTGATGCCCTTGAGGTCACGTCTATGGAAGTAGAAGAATCAGCTTTGGTACATACGTCACTAGCCATGGCTACATTAAGCCGATGATCATCCACAGTAGGCGGATTAATTTGCTCAAAGGTTTTCTCACCAACAAGAATACTCACAACGTCTGCCATTCTTGGCCTTAGAGTAGGAGATATATTTGTGCACATCACGGCCAAGGTTAAGATGGTGATGGCTTGTTTTGCATCATAAATGCCAGACAAATTTTTATCCACCAAGTCCATGAGGCTTCCATTTTTAGATGCAACATAAGCCTGCAGTAAAATGATGAGGGTTTAGAATTCAAAGTGTGCATGTTCACTTTAAAGTAGGAGAAATTGCAAAACACTGTACATCCTGTTAGTTTTGCTTACCATGTCCAAGAGATACTCACTTTCATGGTTAAATTTGTATCCTACATTTTTCTTCCCACTAACAATTTCGAGTATAACCACCCCAAAACTGTAAACATCAACTTTGCTTGTTACAAATCCTTGAATTGCATACTCAGGTGCCATATGTCCGCTGCGTCAACAACAATAAAGCATAAATTAAAATTATATTTGCATAATGCACCCATCATAGTATATGACACCAAATAATATTATTTCTGACCGTATAAGTTGAATTTCATGGTATTATTTTATACAGTGTTTCAGAAAGCGAAAGGTATTTGTTTTTTGTACACTTACTTTGGTGCTTCCACTTTGATGATCATAAGTTGTTCTTCCTCTGTATACAGGCTTGCCATTCCAAAGTCTGAGATCTTAGCATTAAGAGCTCCATCAAGAAGGATATTTTCAGCTTTGATATCCCTATGAACCATCTTGAGTCTAGGGTGCTCATGAAGATGATCTAAACCCCTCGCTATTCCCAGGCAAATGTTAAATCTAGTTTCCCAATTAAACTTCAATCTGGACCTCAAGCCTGCAAGTCACATATGAATGATGACCACTTTAGCATTCTATGTATATATTCCTCCAGTTAAGTACAAACCATAAACAACTTTGTTTTTGTCATAAATACTGTATCATAGCACATAAAACACAAGTCACTACAACAGAAAAACCCTTTCATGACACCTGCAGATTTGCGTCATGGAAGGCATTTAATGACGTGGGGCAAGCGTTGTAACATGTGTAGTCGAATGGGGGGGTCATGGAAAGTTTTCTCAAAAGACGACATCTCGTATGCGTCACCTAATTGTATTTCGATGGTATTTCAATGACGAGTGAGTACCTGATCTTACTTCTTAATATAAAAGCAATACATGGTATGAAGAGGAAAATGTTGGCTAAGGTAAAATGAATGTAAGTATCTCTATCTGTACACAAAAGGAGGAAGTATACTGCTCCTAGAATATAGAATAAAAGAATTCAATGTTGTACTTGAAGAATTAGAAAAGGGAGGAGAAAAGATGAATTACCAAAAAAAGCGTCTGCAATGGATAGGTTTGGCATATATTCATAGATGAGCAAATGCAACCCTTTTCCAAAATAACCATCCAACAATTGAACAAGGTTCTCATGCCTCAAGGACTTTAAGGTATAGAATTCATTTAATAATTCCTCAATATTTTCTTTTGAGTGAGTAGAAAGTCTTTTAACAGCTACAGTAGTTTGACCACCTTCCAGTTCAGCCTGCATCAACACAATGGACTAATGTTTTTTATCTGAACAAAAATTGCAACAGTCAAAAAATACCAAATTTCTACCACAAGTTAAGTTCACAATGTAAAAGTATACCTTATAAACCCTTCCAAAATGCCCTCTACCGATCTCCATTTTGCTGCTAAAGTTTCGAGTTGCACCTATTAATTCTTGAAGGCTAACATGTTTATCTTGGCCTATCTGTATTTCTGTTCCGGGAAAAATCAAAGATGACATGTTAACTAGGAAATAAGAATTCTTGAAAAAGGGCATGGTGCAGTGTAGTTGTAGCTTCACTCACCTCTCAACTCCCTTTTCCCCAGCCAGCCCATTTTCCACATGAAAGCTAATAGAAGCAATAGAACAACTACACTTGAAGGTAGAGTAATAGTCAATGCTTTCTTCAATTTTCGCCACAATGCAGAGCGTTGGGGAACTTCGAAGTGATATTTCATCGAAGGAGGGGATAACAGCAAGAGAAAAGTCAAACTTCTTTAAAAGATTGTCAAATTAATCAGTATATATGCAGTCTAACAAGACTAAACTAATTAACTGAAATGAAAACGGCCTGCTTGCAACCTTGAAGTAGCCACTTTTTGGTAAATTAATGGGGCACACACATGATGACAATATAAGCCAAGGGGTTCAAGTGTAGCTTGGAACCAACCAGAAGAAACTAAAGTCATAGCTTTTTGAATCACCTGGAGTTATGGAAATAGCAGAAATGAGAGGTCCATTCAAAGCAGGCCAGTCGCCTCTACTTCCCTTTCCAGCCCAGTAGAAGGAGATCTTCAATACACTATCATTAACATCAGCTTCGAAATCTCTGGTTTTAGGTTCATCTGGACCCTTTGCCTCTTTTGCGATGTCGAAATTCATTAGCTTTATCTCATCCTACAACAAACGCTTCTTTTAACACGGGCAGACAGTATATATAAAGCTGGTACACGTTATATAATTGAATGACATCAGCACTTAATTACCTGGATATAAACGTCAAATACCCGTCTTTTTAGTATACTATATGATTCCTTCTCCCTGAATACTATTTCAGCAAAGTGAAGGGTCACGTTATATTTGCCTTTGTGTAAGCAAAAAGCATAATAACTTAGGAAGACAGGGGCAACCCGAGCATTTAAATATAAGTCTGACTCAGCATCATGAATTCCACATGACTGGGTCTGTATGAAATTACTAGAATTGGACTCCGGTGATAAGAAGTCTCCAGAAAGGGTATAAGCCCAGGTTTTGGATGGACTAATATAATTGAGTGAAGTTGAGTTATCTGCTTCATAATACTTGCCACCAAAATTTACTCCCTCACCACCACAATTTATAAACAAGGAACGAGCTGCAAATAAAGTGCAACATAGGTACTGGAATGAGACATTAATAAAATGAAAAACAATAAAATTGACCTAAAATGACTACCAGTTTTCTTGTATAGATTGTTACCATTTACGAAATTCATCCCTTGGAAGAATATTAAAACTATTACAAACTTCTTGTTGAAGTATTTAACGGTGCTGTTTATTTTTTTATTTACAGTTTTACATATTCTATTGCCAATTTTCAGGAATCCTTTAGGTAAAGTTATGTGTGATTGTATGCATGTCTGAAGAACCAACCAAACTCACATTTAGATTTTTGTCCAGGACAATGCGTATGCATGCGTTTCTTTGGATCCCTGAATAAACCACCGAATTTGTAAGAAATGGCCCTTGGCTTTTCTTATACTAGAAGAGATAAAAATATTAACATACACAAACAGTTGATCTGGATCGGTTGAACTGCTGCAGCAGGAAAACAAGTTCCTGAAATGTATGGAAAACGATCTCATCATAATTCCACATGCAACTAGATTGGTAACAATAAAAAAAGAAAATTAATGCCAATTCTTACAGATGATCTTGCTTGTGCACTCTGAAGCTAACTTTTGAAAAGTTATTGTACGACAGATCCCTGAAAAGACATATGGTCAAATTTCATAGCTAATGGAATGTGGGAACATAATACGCTCCTAGAAAATGATGGTGGCTTAGATAAGGATTTTTCTTTTGCATATCATTAAGCCTTCTGGTGTCAAATCGAAGTAGCTGTCTGATGAAAGAAGTGTTTTAGTATCTAAATTACTGCATGAAACTTTTTGTAGAATGATCATTTCACAACAACTATTCATATAAATATTTCATTGCATTGATATGACTGAAGTTAAGAAGACACTCAAATATCAGCTCAAAATTAATACAGAATTCAAATAGCGCCTTTTTGGTCTTAATCAAGTGCACAATGGCTTTAAGAAACCAGCATTACTACGATGCTACCAACAATTCCTCATTCTAGAGAGTACTTCCTAAATAGTTTCCTTTTATTTGCTAGGCTGTTGCATGGTTCTTTCATATATGCATGCGCACACAAAGTTTACTACCGCATGTGAACAACCAGACTGATACATACTCCGTCCAACCAAAGGTCAATCCAGTATATTTGAATTTGCCATCAATTGCAGGTTCAAAAAGCAACGGTCCTAATTCTAAGAAATCTCAAAAGTTAAAGTTCCACTTAGTGAACTTGAGTCATAAACATCTTTAAACTTGGTGTTAAAGGAAATTATGAGATACTAAGCTTTCGGGCAATCATTGTTTAAGAAATAAAGATCAATTATCAAGATACTAAGCTTTCAGACTTACTTGACACCAATGCATGAAGCTAAAAATAGCTGTAAATAGTTTAAGAATTTGAATATAGAAGCTTACAATCTAGTCTTGACTGCACCAACCCAAGCAGGGATTGTGCCATTAAGTTCATTTTTTGCCAAGGACCTGAGGAGAGAGAGTTAATAACAGAGTACTAACATCAACAAGAGTTCTGTTGTCTTTTGTGTACCAAAAACACACGAATATCATTCACTTACAAGTGAGTTAAATTTAAAACACTCATGGATTGTGGGATTCGTCCGGTTAATTTGTTAAAGCTCAAATCCCTGTTAAGAATACATAGAGGCATTAACAACTTGGGAACTTAGTTAACTAGTCTGTGAGATGAATTGTATCAAAGTACATTCAAAAGCAGGAATTGAAACAAATCAGTAAAAAGCATAAACATAAACCATTACTCTAGAGAGAGAGAGAGAGAGAGACTCACAAGTATTTTAAATTTGACATTTTACCAATGTATTCAGGGATTTCACCGGTGATGGAACAGTTCCTTAATATCCTATAGAAACCATGAGAAGAGGTGAGTGAGTGGATAAATCATGAGCATGAGATGTTTACGTCTAGTGATGCTGACTGCATAAGAAATTATGCAACTTAAAGAAGTGTTGGGGTTTGTCCCAGCACAAAGACTCTTGCAGAGCAAAATAAAGCTTGTTAGAAGTTTAAATCTGGCCAGTGAACATGAATTAATTCAACTCTTTGCCCTGTACATGTTTTTGTATTAAACCTCTTAAAAAATGAATAGATGTGTGCGACATGCAATAAAAACCATTTACAGAATGTATATATTGCTCAGGTTTGCAAATTGTGGGAATTGGAAACCAGATTTTGCTACATCACTGATCATTCTGCAAAATAGACACAAAAAATTCATCATGAAAACAGAGCTGCTGATTTTTCTTTTTTCTGAAAAAGTGGGTTAATGAAACAGAAGGGGACGGTGTACTTACAAATACTCAAGACTGGACAAATTTAAAAGTTCTGCAAGTAGATTCCCTTCAAAATTGTTTCCCAAAATTGAACTGTGAGCAGTGCAGAATAATATTAAATTCAAATGTACATATCAACTTTGACAATTCATTTTGTTTTAACTGTCAATGTCTCTATGAGATAACTTAATATGTAGAATAGCTCTTGGAACTATATTCCCAAGGATTTACATGATACAAATTGCATGCAGTAACGTAAAGGAAAACTTACAGTGCATATAGTTGGGTGCATTTTCGGATGAAGTCAGCTGGAAAGCGACCAGACATATAGTTGCCAGATATTGAACTGCATTGGCCAATTAGGCTCTCTCAAAAATTAATAAATTCACCTTACTGTAGATTGCAGGCATCAAAAACATTAAATAAAGAAGAATCCTGCTGCAGTCACCAAATTCCTTTACCGATCTTTTTTCCTCAAATGACATGGCCGTGTTTCATTTATTCAAATCTGGGTCCACTATTGACCCCATTAATTTCCTACAAAATACTAAGGATGTGCATTGACATATCATTTGGTAAGCAAATTTGGTGACTCTGACATTATTAAATGAGAAACACTTACAATGAAACCATCTGAGTAAGATTGGCATAATCCGGGAGTTCCCCAATGAGATCATTGGATGCCGCCGAGCTTCCACAACATGAGAACAAAACAATGTAATCCCAGTAGAGATTTAAGTCCCAAAATTTTCTCCTTCTTTTCTCATGATATATATATATATATATATAACTTTGTTTGAAAGAAGCTTACAAGTATTGGAGATTGCTCAAATTACTAAATGAGAGCGGAAGACAACCAGAGAGTTGATTCTGATACAAAGATCTAAAAGCAGAAGAAAAAAAAAAAAAAAAAAAAAAAAAAAGGAAGGCGAATTCAGATATTTGTTTTCAGTAGAAAGCCTTAGCCTTTAGAATATATGTACATAATTTGTCTCTCTGTATGTGTGTGTGTGATGGAGAGAGAGAGAGAGAGAGAGAGAGAGAGAGAGAGAGAGTGTGTGTGTGTGTGTTCATAAGGTGCAACAAAGGTGAGCAAAGAACTTACAACATTTGAAGGGCTGTGATGTTTCCTAATTGGTTGGGAATTCGACCTGACAAGTTATTATAAGACAGATACCTGCAAAACTCACAGATTATAAAGAAGAATTTGAAATGTTATACAAAGGAACCAACTGATCATATCAAGTCCAAGAAAGTCGAAGAATTAAGTGCAATGGTGAAAACAAAAAGTTGCAGAAAGTTTACTTACAATAGTTGCAGAGAACTCAATGCACCCAGAGATGATGGTATCCGTCCGCTGAGGAAGTTGTGATCCAGAGAGCTTTTTGGCCAGAAAACAATTGAGCTAAGTTATTAGATGTTACCTTGTTAAAGCTCGGAGAGAGGGGTAGAAACAGATTAAACTTCAAGTCGAGTTAAGCCAAGTTGTAAGAAAAATTAGATAAAGATATATACAAATTACAATATAGAATTCAAGATTAGATAGAAAGTGAGCCCATGTAAGAAAAAGGAAGAAGGAAAAAACCATGGTAAATTCAGTGAAGTTAATTGAACCGATGTATTTAAACCTTAAATTCTTTTCTCTTTTTTTTGGTAAAAAAACCTTAAATTCTTTCAATAGATTTTCCCTTAAAAACAGAAAACAGAAGGTTTGGGGAAGTACACATGCCAACTCCACACTCACACCTATTAGAAATTCATAGACAAACTACAATGACCAAAACAAGAATAAGCCTGACTTAACAGTTGATGTTGTACATTCCTTGATTCGCTTTCTCTAAATCCCAAAGAAAAAACTCAATATACTAGAAATATGGCTACTAGCCACTGATTATTTAGATACAAATTTATAAAAATGCCTTATGAATTTTTTTTGGATACTAATTCTCCTTCCATGCCTATTAAAGGTACTTGGAATAGACATTAGTGTGTAATACAGAAAAGTAATTTTCATTATTTTTCCTTAATATTTGGGCTTTTTTATCATTCCCAATATGTCATTATCAGTCCCAACTTGACAGAGGAAGCTGCAGCTAGCTCATTCGGCTCCCCACTCACACAATAACAAAAACAAGTTTGACTGGCGCCCTTTTACAAAAACAATAGTAAAAGTGATATTAATATTGGCATTGATTGATGATTAGTATATACTTGTACAGTCAATTACTTAAACTGACACGGTTTGCTGGTTTGGTGTGAGGTGGGATCGCTGCACTTTAAAAATAAGCATCTAAAAAGTGGTTGTGAAATTGAAAAAAAAACTAATTTTTATAATATTTTCATATAAACCTTTCGAAAACTCGTCCAAAAGAGAGCCAGACCCTTGTTTGCCCCTTCTTCTCCGTGTCTCAACCCTAGTTTTTTGGGGCTGCTTCTCAGCCTCCTGTTCAGATTTTGGCTAGATCTCCCACCTTTGGACCCATGTTGTATGTGTTGTTGAAACTTTGGAGTTTGGTGGTAGATCTAGGTAGATCTTCCTTCATATGGTATTGTGGGATCGTGAGTTCCATGATAGGTAGAAGGAAGTTTTTTAATAGGATAATTTCTGGAATTGGTCTCTTCTTTGGTTTTCATTATATTTCCTTGAGAATACTAACGGGTTTTCAGTGTCTTTTATTTGATTTTGATCATCGTTGTTTTTTTTTTGAATCAGGCAACATCTCTGGTTATCTTTTGTATCTCCGATTTCTTATCTAATGGACTTTCCATGTCTGCTTTTTGGTTTAGTAATCTTTTTCATCTTTGGTTTTCAGATTCTCGCTCCTCCCTGCCTTTCAATCTTACAAGGTTGTTTGCTCTTCCAATCTAGGAAATAATCTCAATCTATCCTAGCTCTTTATTTTTATTTTTTTATATAGCAATTTATGATTTCAGATTATAGGTTCCTTCTGTATATTTTTCATCACTCTGTATCTTGTAATTTTGGTGTATATTTGAGAAGAGAAATTGTGTCTGATTGCTTCATCAACCATTTAGAGAGGCGTGCTTGTAGAGAACATTATTGCCGTGTTTGCAGAGAAGCATTATGTATTTGGTTTTTCATTTTCATTTGGGTCTATTGGTTGATTTTGGGTTATAGAAAAAAAATTAAAAAAGATAAAAAACAGAGAACATAATAGATTTTATAGAAATAATCATAGTCATCCTATAAGGTAATAATAGTCAAATTATATGTAAAACTGAAATGCTCTGTACAAAATTCATATAAGGTCAGTTTGGTTTCGACTTCAAATTTTCGTCTTCTCAATATTGATAATTTATGGAATTAAGTTCCCTCATATTTAAATTATAAAATTATGAATTATTGTATTGTGCAGGCCAAAGAATATGGAAGTGAAAGAATATTGTGGGTAATAAAGAAAACTATTAGAAAAGTGTTGGTGGGACTATATGCCTCTAGTATTAAATGTATTATTAATTATAAAGATGAATTGGCACCTCAAAATGGTTCCTTTTTTTTAACAATTATTTTTCACTTTGGTATGGATAAGTAATGATGCCTTTTCAATGGGCACTTACAGTATCAGATCTCAAGTTTGGAGCCATTCAACATGGCTTGGCTTAACTTAAATGACTTGTATCTTAAAAAGGTATATCTTTAATGGAAAATAGGGAAGGATTGAGCCAACAAATGGTACCCAATAAGAAATGACAACCCTAATCTAGGATGTTGATATAAAAATAATCGCTACATAGTCTCTATTGGTTAATGGAGACAATTTATTGTCTCTATAATCAACTTAGGGGACAAATTCATATCAGTGGCTAGAGGGGGAGAGAAAGCATCACTACCCCTCTAAGCATCACCGCCCCTCTTCTCTTCTCCTCTCTTCTTTTAATTTTTTTTATAGGCGTTAGTAAATAAGTCTATTCGGGTGTTTTGAATAAGAAAACTTTCGTAATGATTTCTTCTAAGCCATATTCAATTCGAAGTTCTCCGCAACTTCTTTTGGGTTAATTCCTTAATCAATTTATTCTTTAAAACTGTCTTTGTATGAATTATCATCTTCTCTAAATTTAATTCTACCTCGAATTTGAAGAGGAGTTTGGTTTTTGTCATATTTGTTCAATTGGCATAGTTGTTTGCTGTTATTCGTAGTTGGATCGTTGGAAATGTGGTTTTCCCAGATCTGTTAGAGCTTTTGCATTGACTTAAAGGCTAGATGCGTTGGTGGGGTTTATTTAGGCTTAGGTGTTATAGGTTTTTGGTTATGTTGAGTTTATAGACTTTATTTGAAATTATGCTTCATTGTAGTGATCTAAGTTATAGTAGTTGTTGGTGTACGGTACCTGCTTTAATTTGATTAAAAAAATATTTGGGGAAAATCTAAAATTTAAGGGTTAAATACCCGAAAAGGAGCTGTGAAGTAGTTGGGAAAGAATTTATCCCCACACTCAATTGATATGAGTTACAATAGTTGTTGGTCTCCCTTGTAACCAAAGCAAAAAAGAAAGAAACCAATATTGAATATATTCTTACAGAGAAGTAAGGTTGCGCAAGTGTCCAATGCGCTCTGATATGCCTCTTGTCAGTTGATTTCTTGAAAGGTCTCTGAATATATGAAAACTTAATTAATATACATTCATATAAATTCAATAAATATGTATATGTTTTGAGGTAAGGTCTGGCCCTCAACTGAATCCTTAAGTTCTTATCTATATTTATGTATATACACTTACAATACTATGAGGCATGACAAATTCCACAAGGTATCAGGTATGGAACCGGTAAGCTTATTGCTGGATAAATCACTGTTTAAGTATACAGAATCAACATTAATATTTTCATATAATACAAGCAATGGATTCATCGTTAAAGAAGAATGGAAGAAAATTAAATTGTATACCGATTTAATATAATAAATAAATAAGAAAATTAAATTGTATACCAATTTAATACAATTAATGAATAAGAAATTAAATTTATATATTTAGTGGCTTAGTTTCCCGAAGAGGAGCTGTGAAGTTGTTGGGAAAGAATTTATCCCCACACTCAATTGATGTGAGTTATAGTAGTTGTTGGTCTCCCTTGTAACCAAAGCAAAAAAGAAAAAAGAAAGAAACCAATATTGGATATATACTTACAGATAAGTAAGATTGCGCGCACGCAAGGTATCAGGTATGGAACCGGTAAGCTGATTGCTGGATAAATCACTGTTTATACAATTAATACAAATTAATGGATATATCGTTAAAGAAGAATGGAAGAAAATTAAATTGTATACCAATTTAATACAATTAATAAATAAGAAATTAAATTGTATATATTTAATGGCTTGGTTTCCCTTTTTCGTGACAATTAATATAGAAGGGATCGGTTGAAAGACTTTTAAAAAAAAAGAAAGATGTCACAATCCCTTCTATATGAATTCCCGCACCAAAATAACTGGCAAAGACAAGTTTTCTGAATCTTTAAAAAAAATATATATTCAATTCTCTGAACTCCTTTTTTTTTAAAAACTTGTTGGAATAATGATATGAAATAATTACAGAATCTCCAAATGCTTAAGCTTCCCCACTTCTTTAGGTATATAACCAGTTAAAGCCGCGTCGGTGAGGGAACTGCAACACAAATCATTTGAGAAAAATTATTGTTAGAATTAAAAGTTAGACAAATGACATTGTTAAAAGAGCCAGAACGAGTGCTCTATATATTTTGTATTAATTTTATTGTGACTTACAACGCCTTGACATGGCAATAACTGTTTTTGTCACAGTCCTCTGTGCACGTGATCCTCAAATTGTTAGTATCCGAGTCTGTTATACTGCAATTTGAGCTATTCAAGTAAAATGGCCTGTTATACTGTAACTTAAATACCATCAAATTGAGGACTTTCACTGCGAGAGAGAGAGTTATTGAATGTTAATATCTCAAACTCGAGCTGTAGCATCAAGGATATTGTGAAATAAAGCAAGACTAAAATGAGTCCACGTGCATGCATGTATTATCAGCAAAATAAGAGTCCATCTGGTAACATTTTCGCAATACATTTTTGAAAAATGAAAATGAGAAACGAATTTGCATTTTCAAAATCCGAGAATGCCTCTAGTAGCTTAGTTAGAAAATCTATTGAAAAAACAAAAACAGTGGAAATGTCTCTGTACTTCAATATGAGAATAGCAAAAACAACAATGATTATGTCACATCTTTCAATTTTTTGTTGAATTGGGCTCAATACTCTAGCATATTTTTCGTTCTTAAGTAGCTCTCATAACAAAATATTATTAATTCAAATGAGAGAATATGAATAAAAAAGAGAGACGGATGAGAAACAAAACAGTCGTATACCTTCTTCAGGATCCAACTCAGTAGTTGTATCCGAAGATCCAAACTGCCAAAGGAAGAAACTCAGGAGTATAAACTCAGCAAGAAGTCTTGGACGGGTTTCAACCATTGTGCTTTGCTTTCAGATTCTAGTTTACTTTGGCAATACGCACACTAAGCCTTCTTCCCCTTTTAATAATGCAACAGGTTGTACCATCTTTCTTTTTTCTTATAAATAATTTAACAGAAAAATACTGATCTAATAAATCAAATCATTAATTAAGTGGGAGCCGCACAATGAATGTAAACACCTTGCACACTGATTTTTGTATAAAATAATTGAATGCATGAACGCGGTCCTCGGATTTGTGGTGGCAAATTATTGAGGGCGGGCCATGCATTTCTCACGTGTCTGAGTAGAATATTGGTTGCTTCCTGGAAGAAGCAGAAAACAAACTTTATGATTGATTGGAAAAAATGGTTCTGGAAAATTCATTGAAATTTCAAAAAAGTAGATAGATAGAGAGAAGCTACTTCTACGGTGCTCAAAGGTTTTCTCACCGACAAGAATACTCATAACGTCTGCCATTCTTGGCCTTAGAGTAGGAGATATATTCGTGCACATCACGGCCAAGGTTAAGATGGTGATGGCTTGTTTTGCATCATAAATGCCAGACAAATTTTTATCCACCAAGTCCATGAGGCTTCCATTTTTATATGCAACATAAGCCTGCAGTAAAATGATGAAGGTTTAGAATTCAAAGTATGCATGTTCACTTTAAAGTAGGAGATTTTACAAAACACCGTACGTCCATGTCCAAGAGATGCTCACTCTCATGGTTAAATTTGTATCCTACATTTTTCTTCCCACTAACAATTTCGAGCATAACCACCCCAAAACTGTAAACATCAACTTTGCTTGTTACAATTCCTTGAATTGCATACTCAAGTGTCATATGTCCGCTGCGTCAACAAAAATAAAGCATAAATTCAAATTATATTTGCATAATGCAGCCGTCAATGTCATAGTATATGACACCAAATTCTGTAGTACTGTGGGAGAACCATTTGTTCTCACCAATTTATGTAAATTAATACTGAAAACCAAACAACACTTACATACACACAAATATTTATAAAATGGTGTTTCTAAATATCCAAGTCACAATTGCATACCAAATAGAAACTTCATATTTCCCTTTCTGAAGTAAATTATAAAAACTTAAGACATAGACGGCTTAATTGATTTATAAGCTTTCAAATATTTATGTGTATCATATTCTTTATTTGCTATGTATGTTCGTAATAGTAACTATTAATGTAGTTATTAAAGGTTATATCTTGTTGAAATATTTGATATGCTACTATGTGTCAGTAAGAATATGTTGAGACATTTATTCTAATTTGTTCTTTTTTACATGTAGACGGATGGAGAGTGCTAGAATAGCAAGGTGCAGTTATCGTTCATTAACTGTTGTCATTGCTTTGTCTGAAAATAGTAAATATTTGGATATTTGTAATGAGATATGCTTAGGATTTAAGGAACTGAAAGTGGGGAGCTTTGACCTGACGTATTCTCTTCCTGACCACCCTAATTGTTTGCTGCAATCTGATACGGATTTGCGTATGATGTTGATGTGCTTAACAATGTTTTTTTCTTTTTTTTTTTGGTCGAAAATGTGTTTAACAATGTTGAAGAGTAGTTTTGTTGATATATTGGTGAAGGATCTTGTGAGTTCAAATAATGATAATGGTGATCAAAAGTGTGAAGAGTCTGATCATACAGCGTCTAATCGCGCAATGTCTAATCGTGAAGTCTCGAATCGTACAGCACCTTTATCATGCACATTAGAAAGTCATCGTGCCATTGATGAGAATGACCATTTTGGGGACTCCAGGTTGGATGGAGGCAATGCCTATTTGTCTCAGGACTGGAAGGAATATATTAGTCATGACGGTCAGAGATTTGAGGGGGGTGTAACTGAATTTCGTAACAAGTTGTGTAAGTATGTTGCTCATATGAGATTTCGTATTGCTTATGTAAAGAATGAGAAAGAACACAAATATATTAGTCCTTACTGATTGTTTTAAGAAGATTTCAGATGGTTGTAATTGGCGTATATATGCTTCTCTATGTCGAGGGAATGGTTTTTTTTTTTTTTTGGGTCAAACGGGCTGTTCTAAGTCTCTAACTCAAAAATATGTTCATTTCTTTTTTTGATAATTAAAAATATGTTCATTTCTTTTTTTGGTAATAGTACTTGGGACAAATGTAAGAACAAATATGTCTTAAGGGTACAACTTTTAGAGTACCAAAAATTAACCCATATTTTAATATAGATAGTATTATTTAAGTTTCATGAAGTCAAAGGTAGAGAGAGAGAGAGAGAGATAACGTCGTCATTTAATGGTTTTATTACAAAATTTTCTATGGGTTTGCGAAACTACTAGCACAAAACTATCCATACATGTTTGCGAAACTACTTTAGTCTTTTCTTTTTCTCGACGATCAATGCCGTTCTCCATGTTTGTCTAACACATCAATATTGTGCCCATGTCATCCAATTTCGTTAATTTTTCTATCAGTGTGCTGACGTTACGTAACACACATGACTAGCAAAGGTCAAACGTTTCATTATATCAAAGAAAATGCATATGAGAACTTATATTATGTTTTTGCATAAATTTCACTTTACTACTCTCAAGTTTACCGAATTTCAGACTTTACTACACGAAGTATTTTTATCTTATTTTCGTACCTGAAGTTTGGTTTTCTATCACTTTCATACTTAACGTTATGAATAATGCTACTCTTACCACATTTGTATACTATATTCTCATACCACCTTATGTGGCAAATGAGGTGAACAACCACATAACATTTTCTTTCTTTTATGATTTATTGATATTTTTTAATTGATGTGGCTGTCCACTTCATCTGCCGCATATGGTGGTATGAAAATGTGGTATACAAATGTGATAACAGCATAACATTATAATCATATGGCAGTTTCATGCATGTTACTAGCTTTGGTAAATGCACTCACTGTGATAAGAGAATCTATATTCTAAACAGAAAAATAGAGGATATACTAGTTTGCTTACATAAGTGGAATCACAGCAAAAGATATAGGCTATTAGCAGACACTATACTTTGAACCCATGTGACATTACCATTAAATTAATCAATATTTTATAAGATAGAAAATTCGGTATAAGTCCAAAATCAAAAACAGAAGTTGGATGCAATCTTCGTATTTGTTGTTATTGATACAAGTCCTTTGACTTTTGTGCCGCGTATAATTACATTCTTTTTTTTGACATTTACATATTATTTTTTTCATTTTTAAATTTCTTTGTTATTCCCATCATGCCCCTAAAAATTAAATAAGGTAAGAAATTAATTTTTGTCATAATAATTATGATATTGTCAAAATAATATAAACGGAAAATACTGCCACAAATCATGTCTCGTATAATTTTTGAAATAGCTATTATATTTCAGTCATGCTCCTATATGAACATTGGCTTTCTTTCTGTAGTGGCTTTGTATTCTTGCACTATGGCAGCCACAACTTTTGTTATTCATTGATTTTATTTGTTTGTTTTCTTCTTTGATAATACAATTCCTCATTGATTTTGTTGGTTTGTTTTCTTCTTTGATGATACAATTCCTCGTTGTTTTACTTTTGATTTTGCTTAGCTCACTTTTTTTCATCACGTTTTTGTTGCTGTAAAGTTCATTCCCACCTAATATCTTTAATTAAGATGCAATTAATCATTAACACAAGTGGGTTTTGTGTTTCCCCCCACATCATTTTCGATTCCTTTGTTTCTTGATAGTTAATTATCTTCCAGTTTTTCCTATTTTTCCCATGTTTTTGTTATGGCGTCTTACGATTATTGATAGTATCACTCAAATTCACACATTTTATCTAAAATCTACATGTTTATCAGGTATAGTAGAGTATATTACTTATGTGTTAGGTACATAATACATTATGTTATATTTACCTAGTAATTAGGTACATTATTTTATATTTACCTAGTATTTAGGTACATTATCTTATATTTATCTTGTATTTAGGTACATTATCTTATATCTACCTAATAATTAGGTATATTATATCATATTTACCTCGTAGGCATGTAAATATTTGTTTGGAAGATATCATTAATAATTCTCTCCTACTTTCATTGTTTTATATGAACTTCTTTTATGTCATGGCGGCAATAGAAGGATTCAAAATTTAAAATATGAAATCTATTTAGAAAGAAAGAATCAATACATTAATTTGAATTTTCAATTAATATTCTTTCCTTATTTACCTCAAAGGGTAAAATTGACACATGAAAAAATTAATAAAAGTCAATAGACCCAAATCTACAGCCAAAAAGGTGTGGACTAACCCAATGACGGCTAGGAATTTCGGACTTAGATTGAAGAACCCCTTTATATTATGATTTAAAACTATAATATATATATATATATTTGACAAGTGTAGGGTGTCCAGCCAAATTAGAAGGACAAATGATAATAAAATCATAGACCATTCATACAATGCCACTCTGATGTGAGCATCCGTACCATAGTAGGAGAACAGTGTAGTCTTCACAAGTCTTTTTCTACAATTTCTCATTTGACAGGATCTAATTAAATAAAACGCGTGGAAATCGTAGGCCTCTCCTAATAAAGAGAGGTAGGGGGTGACTTGAGGACGACGGCGACGACCCACCACCACCAGAGTCGTGTACCGGCAAAGACTTAGAATATTGGTTGCTTCCTGGAAGAAGCAGAAAACAAACTTTATGATTGATTGGAAAAAATGGTTCTGGAAAATTCATTGAAATTTCAAAAAAGTAGATAGATAGAGAGAAGCTACTTCTACGGTGCTCAAAGGTTTTCTCACCGACAAGAATAATCACAACGTCTGCCATTCTTGGCCTTAGAGTAGGAGATATATTCGTGCACATCACGGCCAAGGTTAAGATGGTGATGGCTTGTTTTGCATCATAAATGCCAGACAAATTTTTATCCACCAAGTCCATGAGGCTTCCATTTTTATATGCAACATAAGCCTGCAGTAAAATGATGAGGGTTTAAAATTCAAAGTGTGCATGTTCACTTTAAAGTAGGAGATATTACAAAACACCGTACGTCCTGTCAGTTTTGCTTACCATGTCCAAGAGATACTCACTCTCATGGTTAAAGTTGTATCCTGCATTTTTCTTCCCGCTAACAATTTCGAGCATAACCACCCCAAAATTGTAAATATCAACTTTGCTTGTTACAATTCCTTGAATTGCGTTCTCAGGTGCCATATGTCCGATGTGTCAACAAAAATGAAGCATAAATTCAAATTATAATGCACCTGTCATAGTATATGACACCAAATTCTGTAGTACTGTGGGAGAACCATTTGTTCTCACCAATTTATGTAAATTAATATTGAAAACCAAACAACACTTACATACACACAAATATTTATAAAATGGTGTTTCTAAATATCCAAGTCACAATTGCATACCAGATAGAAACTTCATATTTCCCTTTCTGAAGTAAATTATAAAAACTTAAGACATCGGCTTAAGACGTCATTATGATGTGCACTATCAAAAACCAAAAAAGTTAGTCGTCAACCTCTAATTAAGTGATGAATTAATGCAATTTCTGTGAAAAAACTAGGGTTCCATTGATGTTCCAATCATTGCCATGCACGCCCTGCTGCATGGCCCGTTTGTAGTGAACTAGTGTTGAACTTTCCGCTAAACCAGCGTGGAATGTTTACAGCAAAGAAGATTGTGACGGATTTGGAAAGACTTTTAGGCCTAAAAAGACAAAATCAAAAAAGAAAAATGTCATTTTTTAGCTTTATTAAATAAATAAAATGATTCTGTAGCCGCCCAGCAAAATCTTAACACTCTGAATGTGATGCAAAGGCATATTTTGATTTTCTGCATGGAGAAAAGGACCAAAAGTGGGGCAATATTTCGAGTCAACCAAAGTCTTGGTCTTCTGCACTGCATCTATATATATAACAAAATACAAAAAATGGTAAAACATTCAAAATACTAAAAAATATCATTGGTTAATACAAATATTAATAATTGAAATTATTAATTAAATAAGGATAATATGATAAATTCACATTTTTTTTATATTAAAAAAAATTAAAATTAAAAGAAAAATCAGATAATGGGTTCTTCGTTACAAATTTAAAATGATATCACGGACCCCCCGGCATAGAATAAACATTGACAAAGAAATCCATGTACTTAGAAAGATTTGGAAAAAAATCAGAAACTTAAACTAACACAAACCACTATTAAACCATTGATGTTCCAAGCATTGCCATGCACGCCCTACTGCATGGCCCGTGTGTAGTGAACTAGTGTTTAACTTTCCGCTAAACCAATGTGGAATGTTTACAGCAAAGAAGATTGTGACATATTGGGAAAGACTTTTAGGGATAAAAGGACAAAATCAAAAAAGAAAAATGTCCTTTTTTAGTTTTATTAAATAAAATGATTCTGTAGCCGCCCAGCAAAATCTGAACACTCTGAATATTTTCTGGATGGAGTAAAGGACCAAAAGTGGGGCAATGTCTTTCGAGTCGACCAAACAAAGTCTTGGTTTTCTGCACTGTCAAGGCATAGTCACTGTCACTGTCAAGGCATAGTCGACCAAATTGAAGGTTTCTAAGAAAAAGATTAGAGAGAAGGTTCCTAGCATTCTCCTGTGCGATAAATCACCCAACATTGTCAAAACGGGGCCCTTCAAAGTTAGTCGTCTTTGAATAAAATAAAGCTTTTCTGAATGTGGAAAACTTTTGTAGAGCCAATCAATTCGGGAGTACAATATGCCAATCAATTCTGCTTTTGTAAATGCCCAAATCGAGGATCCTTAGGATCCAGTTGTAATTTACTTTATGTTTCGAATATTTTAAATATAAAAAAATCATTTGCACGCATGTAATATATTAATATACCAGCCCAACATACTAATATAACATATATAATAGTATTTATTAAAATTCTTTTGCAAGTTTTACCTTCTCCTCACTCAAATTTATTTTTCTCTCTCTCAAATTCTCATATGCTTATATTTTTCGCTCGCTCTTTCTGAATTATATTAGAAAAAAATTCATAAATTAATGAATTCATTGTCATATAACCAAGATAAGTGAGGTAAAGAATCACGTTTTATTGTTTGAATTTTGGTAATATGATTGCTGATAGCTTCATTGAATTAAAATTTGGTACTTTTGTAGTTTGCTGAGTCAACCTCTAATTAAGTTATGAATCAAGGGATTTGGTTTTATGTTTCCCCGTTGAATTGTAATTTTTTTAATACAAGCGAATTATTTGTTTAAGAATCCTTTATAATAAAGTACATATATTTGGTGATGGGTTTGAGTTGTAAATTTGCTTTGAATATACATGGTCCAATTTGTTTTAGAAGACTTTCTTTTAGGAGGCCACATTGTTCAGTTTGCAAATATTATAAAATCTCATAGCCAACCCTTTGTAGGAGCTTTTACCAATAATAGTCCAAATTTAACCCTTAAATTCATAAATTTTAATTTTTATAAAAACTTTAAAATATAGCAACAACTAAAAACCACTTAAATAGACCTAAATGCGCTTATTTTTTTTAATTTTTTTTTTTAAAGAATAGGTAGATTTCATTCCATTAGAAAGTGAGAAAAATGTGCATATTTTGCGTGGCCTTGTTAAAACCTTCCCAAAGAAAACCACATAGGAAAAACTCTAGAATAAGAAAGAGTACCACACACGTCAAAGGATTACAAAACTATAAACAAATTACGTAGCGTCAAATGAACAAAACATCATGTAGGAAATCTTGCGGATCAGCAACCCTTTCCGCCACTCCCTAGGAGTACAGAGCACAGCGAGCCAAGCGAGTTTCAACCCCATTAGCATTCCTCTCCGCATACCTCAAACAGACACTCTCCTGTCTAGCCAAAAGTGTTTTACAATCCTCAATTAAGCATACTAGGTGGGACGGATCAGCTTGCCCCTGTTGTACTGAATGTAACACACCTCGAGAATCCCCTCTGATATGACACACCAAACCCGACCACTTGGAAGCATATGATATGTCCTCTTTTAGTGCAATTAGTTAGGCATGCATGGAATTGGAGACACCATGGAGCACAAGCAGCTTGCATGCATGAAATGCCCTTAAAATTTAAAACTAAATAAACCTAAAAACATTGTACATTTTCGTGAGGACAATCACCATATGTTCATACCATATCAGTTTTCATGGGGTATTGGTTGAATTGATCGAGATTTTTTGTGTGCTTCCAAGTGGTCATGGGTTCAAACTCCCATGGTATGGTACCGTGTATGTGAGTATTCCTTCCTCCCCTTCCTAACTTTGACGAAAAAACAAGAAGAAGAAAAAAGTAAAAGTTGGATGAGAAATAAACTTTAGAGGAACCCTTAGACATGTCTATCAAAGTTAAACGATAATAGTAATTGGGGACAAATGCAGGGACAAACTTGTATTGAGGTACAGCTTCAGAGTACCAAATTGAAAATTAACCCATATTTTATGTAGATAGTATCATTTAAGTTTCATAAAGCCAAAGGTATAGAGAGAGAGAGAGAGAGAGAGAGAGAGAGAGAGAGAGAGAGAGAGAGAGAGAGAGAAGATAACGTCGTCATTTAATAGTTTAATTACAAAACTTTCTGTAGGTAAGCGAAACTATTAGGACAAAACTGTACAGGTTTGCGAAACTACTAGGATGTTTATCCATTTTTTTTCCTCGGTGATCAATGTCGTTCTCCATGTTTATCTAACACATCAATATTGCATCCATGTCGTCCAATTTCATTAATTTTTCTGTCAATGTGCTGACGTACGTAACACACATATGACTAGGAAAGGTCAAATGTTTCATTATATCAAAGAAAATGCATATGAGAAATTATATTAGAACACCTGCAATGGTGAGGGTCATTTCCATTTTATTTCAATAAATTGAACTTTTGACTTACAGTGTTACTTTATTTCAGAGATCAATATTTCATTTTAAGAATCAATAGTTCATTTCAGAGGTCAACAAAATGAACTCTAAAAGTAAGATGGCCCACTGTAAAAACTATACATCCTCTCTCTTATTGACACATGGACAACATTACTTTTAACTTTTTCATTTTGCTTATTCATATTCAATTTTGTTATGCAATGACCTGAAAAAGAGGTGCTCTGCTGTGTTCTCATTTAATCTCAACTTCCAATTTTTCAGAAAAAAAAAATGTTAATATAAATTGTCACCAACCAAAGAATTTTTTTTAATTAATTTTTACATATATACAGTCCCCTTCTATTGAGGGACACCCTTTAGGGTACCCTATGAATTTTTTTCCAACAATCCAAACAATTTATTTTTTAAGTCTACATTCATAGATCTTCCTTGCAAAAAATTAGACAAATTGGAAACCGTTTTGACATCCAATTGTATCCTACAAAATCAATGAATATGGTGCTTCAAGAAAGTACTAAAATTTCAATAACACAATTGAGTGGTCAAACGATATCGAATTCAAGTGATTTTTTGTAGATGATCTTTGAATAATTATTTAAAACATAGACAGTTTGAATTGGTGAAATACAATGCGGAGTATGTTATTTTGTACTAGGTCTTTATAACCCAACACTAACCTTGTTCAGACATCTTGACTTCTGAAGGGATCGGCTTAGCTTCTGAGAGGATCTTCTTCTCTATGCAACACCGTAAGCTATTTCTCTAGATGGGGTGAGAGCTAAATTGAGCGTGTATTGCTGCTAGAGAAGGGACCTCTTTTTATAGATGCATTACTCGAAAGCCTCTCCCATCAAGGAGCTGTCGAGTAATCTGTTTGCATTAGGAGTGGTTTGTTCAATTCATATAGAATTAGGAATTCTATTATTCTTGTATTTCAATTAGAATAGCTTCTGTACAAGAGTAATCTAATAGGCCTGAGTCTATCTCCTAATCATGCCAACCTCTCGAGTCCTCATTAGATTAGAAGACCACAATTCATGGTTAAGACAAAAGATTGTCTTACATTCTCCCACTTGGTCGATTAATCATAAGAGTGTTTGCATAGATTACTTTAAGGCCTTGTGAGATATGACTCAAAACAATTCCTACTAAGCAATTGTCAACCATAAAGCATGAAGAGGGGCTATCAAGACTTCTGTGAATATCTTGTACTTCAAGGTCTTTATAACCACACTCATCACCCTTTAAAGCCACATAAGCTTCGATCAAGATTGAACAGCAGAACAACATGATATAATGTAAAAGCTTAGATTTTACCATGTTTGTTCAATGTCCCTGATTTGACTGCCAAGGTCTAATTAAAATCACTGTCATAAACACATTTCTGTACACAGCTTCTTTAAGCTAGCAATGTTGCTCAATGTCATTCATGTATTTCAAACATAACAACAAATGAAAAATTTTAAGATGAAATTAACTTTGATTTGAACCAAACTGTATCAACATCCATCGAAAACTGCAGAAAATAAATAACTGTTTAAACTTGAAGTAAAATGAGCTCCCACTGATTTAGGCATCCATATCAGTTGTCAATCCCATACTTGAAACATGTCTGTGGAAAACAGCATTTGGTACTCCTTTAGCAAGTGGATCTGCAATCATCTGATCTATTCCTATATGATCTATGGTGGTGTATCCTTGACTGATCTTTTCTTTGACAATTATGAACTTTACATCTAGCAGCCTTGAACCTCTTGTTCTTTTGTTTCCCTTAGCAAAAGTCACTGCTGCACTATTATCATTCCATAGCTGAATAGGTCTGTGAATTGATTCTACCACACTTAAACTAATGATAAAATTCCTCAACCACATAGCCTGTGAAGTGGCTTCATAACATGCTAGGAATTCAGCAAGCATTGTGGAACCAGCTATGAGAGGCTGTTTTATGCTCCTCCATGAAACTGCAGCTCCTCCAAACATAAACACAAAACCAGATGTTGATTTTAGTGTGTCTTGACCTCTCGCAAAGTCTGCATCTGCAAATCCTTGTAATTCCAAGTTCTCACTTCTCCTAAATACCAGCTTGTAATCCTTTGTTCTTTGTAGGTATCTCATCACTTTCTTCCCTGCAACCCAATGCGCTTGTCCAGGATTAGACTGAAACCTTCCTAACATGCTGACTGCAAAAGCCAGATCAGGTCTTGTACATACCTGCGCATACATTAGGCTCCCTACTAGTGAAGCATAAGGTTTGTCAGCCATTTCAAGCTTTTCTTATTCAGTTTTAGGTGCCTGCTCAGTGCTTAATTTATCACCTCTTGCGATGGGAACATCACTGCCTGCACAATCTTGCATATTGAACCTTTTGAGCACTTTCTCTATGTAAGATTTCTGTGATAGTCCAAGTAAACCTTTCTCTCGATTTCTGCTTATATCTAGGCCCAAAACATAGCTTGCTTCTGCCATATCAGTCATTTCAAAGTGTTTGAACAGAAAACTTTTACAATCATGCAGCATCGTGAGGTTTGTGCAAGCCCATAAAATGTCATCTACATATAGAACCAAAATAATGAATTGTCTCCCACTGATCTTCATGTATATGCACTCATCCAATGCGTTTTCTGTGAATCCATATGCTTTTACTACCTTGTTAAATTTCAAATACCATTGCCTTGATGCTTGCTTTAATCCATAAATTGATTTGCACAATTTGCAAACCAAATCCTTCTCCTTTTCTTGAATGAAGCCTTCAGGTTGCATCATATAAATCTCTTCTTCAAGGTCTCCATTTAAGAATGCAGTTTTAACATCCATCTGATGCAAATGTAAATCAAATTGTGCCACAAGAGCCATGATTATTCTCAATGAATCTTTGGTTGAGACTGGTGAAAAGGTCTCATTATAGTCGATTCCTTCCTTTTGTGTGAACCCTTTGGCAACCAATCTTGCCTTGTATCTATCGACCTGCCCTTTGGAGTTTCTCTTTGTCTTAAATACCCATTTACAACCTATTGGTTTGCAACCTTGAGGTAAGGTTACAAGCTTCCAAACTTCATTCTTTTCCATTGAATTCAACTCTGATTTCATGGCTGCCCACCAGTTTTCACTCTTTTCACTCATCATGGCTTGTTTGAATGTCATGGGATCTTCTGTTCTATTTATGTCATGTTCAGCTCCTTGCAGGTACACAAAATAATCATCTGTCAATGCTGGCCTTCTTACTATATGTGATCTTCTTAATTCTGGGTTCTGCTGCATTTATGCATCTTCATTTATTTGAGTTATGTCCTGATTTTCTGCTGGCTGTGTCGAATTATTATCCATCTGCATTGGTTCTGCATTTTCAATTTGATCTGTGACTGTGTCCTCAATATGATCCGGTTGTAAGTTGTCTAGATTTGTTTGAGGCAATCTTACAGCTTCTGCAGAATTCTGCGCTATCAAAACATCTGCAGTGATCTCATCAAAACTGAAATTTTCTTCTGTAGCTTTCTCTCCATCAGTTTCTATGAATATTGCTCTTGATGTCTCTATGAATCTCATGGTGTGATGAGGGCAGTAGAACCTGTAACCTTTGGTTCTCTCAGGTTAGCCTATAAAATAACAGCTTATGGTTTTGGGATCTAGTTTCTTTTCTGCAGGATTATAAGGCTTGGCTTCTGCTCTACAACCCCAAGTTCTTAGATGTTTTAGGCTTGGTTTTCTTCCATTCCAAATCTCATAAGGGATCTGATTGATGCTCTTAGTTGGAACTCTATTTAGAATGTAATTTGCAGTTTTCAATGCTTCTCCCCAGAGGAATATTGGTAAATTTGTACAGCTCAACATGCTTCTTATCATGTCTTTCAATGTTCTATTCCTTCTTTTTGAGATTCCATTTTGTTGAGGGGTACCTGGATTTGTGTATTGAGCTATAATTCCTTCTTGCTACAAGAATTTTGCAAAGGCTCCAGGATTTCTTCCAGTCTCATCAAACCTTCCATAGTATTCTCCACCTCTATCCGATTGAACTACTTTAATTTTGAGGTTTAGTTGATTTTCTACTTCAGCCTTGTAAATTTTGAACATGTCTAAGGCACTTGATTTCTCTTTTATGAGATAGACATGTCCAAACCTTGAAAAATCGTCTGTAAAGGTTATGAAGTAGATAAATCCTTCATGAGTTGGATTAGGGAAGGGACCACAGATGTCGGTATGAATGAGTTCTAAGATACCTTTGCTTCCTATTGCTCCCTTTTTCCTTAAATTTGTCAATTTCCCTTTGACACATTCAATGCATATTTCATTTGGATTATCATGATTCATTGGTGGCAAGATTGATTCTTTGCATAGTTGGTTAATCCTTTCTTTCGAGATGTGACCAAGTCTTTTATGCCATAATTCATAGGAGACGTCATTGCATATTTTGGTTTGCACAGTATTAACTTCCATTTCAGTTCTTTTGCAATTTAATTGAAACATTCCATCAATGAGTCTTGCTTTGCCAAATAACTCTTTATTCTTGAAAATAGAACAACCAGTGCCATCAAAATTCAATTTGAACTTTGATTTTACAAGCCTAGTTACTGAAATTAAACTCTTCTTCATAGAAGGAATGTAAACTACTTCATCTAACTCCAAAACAAAACCAAATTCTAATTCAATTCTAACTGTCCCTATGAATTCTACTTGTACTTTTTCTCCATTGCCAACGAACACCTTCACTTCATCCTTGCTTGGCAACCTCTTCCTTATGAATCTTTGCAAGGAGTTAGCTACATGAATAGAAGCACCACTGTCTAGCCACCATGAATCATGTGAGTAATCAACCAAATTAGATTCGAAACAAACTAGAATCTGTTCATATTTACCTTTGTTTTTCTGTTTATCCAGCCACTTTTTGTACTTTCTGCATTCTTTCTTCATGTGTCCTGCTTTCTTGCAGAAAAAACATTTCATTCCAGTCGATGGTTTCAGATACTTTTCAATGCTGCTACCCTTTTCTTTTCCAGCTATTGCATTGTGCCTATTTTCCTTTCTTTCCTTGGTCTGAACCATGTTCACCATTTTTGCTCCTCTTTCTCTTATGATATTGTGTTCTTGTTGAACACATATAGTGATCAAATCATTTAATGTCCATCATTCCCTCTTAGCAATGTAGGTTTCTCTAAGAGACTTGAAATCCTTTGGCAATGAGTTCAAAGCGAAGTGTACCATCATGTCCTCATCAATTGTCATTTTTAGTTCCTGCAATTTGGTTCCTATATCGATCATATTTATAATATGAGCCCTCACACAGCCTTGTCCATCATACTTCATGTCAATCAACTTGTTTAGCAAGGTGCTTTTGACTGCTTTCTCAGATTCCTTAAACCTCTGTGCAATTGCCTCATAGTATTGCTTAGCATTTGCAGACTTAGGAATGCTACCCTTGACTGATGATGCCATGGCCCTTTGCATAATCAATATAGCCATCTTATTTGCTTTATTCCACTTAGCAAATTTTGCCTTGGTTTCTGCTGAAGCATCTGCAGCAGGTTCTTGAGGAGGATTTTCTGTGAGAACAAAATCGTAGTCTAGGAAGCCAAGAGATATTTCCAGATCCTGCTTCCATCTCAGGTAGTTTGATCTAGTCAGAGTTTCGATGGTGTTGTGGTTCACTGTAAGGATTTTTACAAATCATATAAACAAAACTGTCCCCAAAAAACTTTACTTAAATATGTCAGTTTATACCTGTGGGTTTAAAAAGCCATATTCCAAAATCCCAAACAGCAAACTACACAAACTTCCTGCGCAAGAAAAACTCACATCTATGGATGTAGAGGAATCCTGCTAGTTTGTGTAGTCTGCTGCTCATATTGTTCCACCAATATCGTTATCAATCTATAAATTCCCATATGTGGATGGAGAAAGTACAGAAGGCTACTTATATTGATGCAATCTTTGATGAAACTGTCGTCTCAAGATCTCTCATACAAACTGAGCAGTTGTGGCTTGCCCAGTTTGTACAGTAGATCCCAAAACTTGATCAAAAACTTTGTATGATCGAGCAGTAATACTATATGCCCTGGATCATACTTAAACAGATAAAATATGCATGCTGTTGAAAATTTCATGTTGCAGCTTTATCAAATAAAATAGAAAATTTATATATAGATTTGTCGAAACATGGATTAGATTAAGAAACAAAGCCTAGAGCTCTGATACCACATGTTATTCTGTACTAGGTCTTTATAACTCAACACTAACCTTGTTCAGACATCTTGACTTTTGAAGGGATCGGCTTAGCTTCTGAGAGGATCTTCTTCTCTATGCAACACCGTAAGCTATTTCTCTAGATGGGGTGAGAGCTAAATTGAGCGTGTATTGTTGCTAGAGAAGGGACCTCTTTATATAGATGCATTACTCGAAAGCCTTGCCCATCAAGGAGCTGTCAAGTAATCTGTTTGCATTAGGAGTGGTTTGTTCAATCCATATAGAATTAGGAATTCTATTATTCTTGTATTTCAATTAGAATAGCTTCTGTACAAAAGTAATCTGATAGGTCTGAGTCTATCTCCTAATCATGCCAACCTCTCGAGTCCTCATTAGATTAGAAGACCACAATTCGTGGTTAAGATAAAAGATTGTCTTACAGAGTAGGCCCTACAAGGGTGTCCCTCAAATAAGCTAATTTGAGGGATCTCTCAATGGAAGCTCTCTGTATATATATAGGGTTTATATATATATAGTCCCCTTCTATTGAGGGACACCTTTTAGGGTCCCCTACGAAAAAAATTTCAACGATCCGAAACATCTATTTTTCACATCTTCATTCATGGATTATCCTCGCAAAAATTCATGCAAATTGAAAATCATTAAGGTATCTAATTGAGACCAACAAAATCAATGAACACGGTGCTTCAAAGAAGTACTTAAATTTCAATAATTTAATTGAGTAGTCAAATGATATTGGATTCAAGTGATTTTTTTGTAGAGATGATCTTTGAATGAATATCTCTAAAATAGACGGTTTGGATTAGTGAAATAAAATGTGGAATGGCCCTACAAGGGTTTCCCTAAAATAAGTTTATTTGAGGGATTATTTGAGGGACACCCTTTAGGGTTCCCTATGAATTTTTTTCAATGATCCAAACATCTATTTTTTAAGTCTACATTCATAGATCATCCCTGCAAAAAATTAGACAAATTGGAAATCGTTTCGACATCCAATTGTGTTCTACAAAATCAATGAACACGGTACTTCAAGAAAATACTAAAATTTCAATAACTCAATTGAGTTGTCAAATGATATCGGATTCAAGTGAATTTTTTTGTAGAGATGATCTTTAAATGATTATCTAAAAAATAGACAGTTTGGATTAGTGAAATACAATGTGGAGTGGGCCCTACAAGAGTGTCCCCCAAATAAGCTTATTTGAGGGATCCCTCAATGGAAGCTCTCTCTCTCTCTCTCTCTCTCTCTCTCTCTCTCTATATATATATATATTCAAAATTGGTCTCTTTTTAAATATCTCTTTGAAACCGTTTTAATTGTATAATTCTCATCGTAATTAACTTTATTTTATTTTATTTTATTCAATCATTTAAAAAGATATTTTAAAAAATATAGTTTTTAATTGGTAAGCTATTGAACTGCACCACTGCAAATGAAACTGTAGTTTAGTTCAATAGCTTCCAAAAAAGTTCAATAAATTGAAGTATTGAACTGAAATGAAATAAATTGTTGAGCAACCATTGCCGATGCACTTATGTCTTTGGGTAAATTTCACGTTATTACCCTCAAATTTATCAACTTTCAGACTTTACTACACAAAGTAGTTCTATCTTCTTTCTTTTTTTACCTGAAATTTGATTTTCTATCACTTTCATGCTTAATGTTATTTACGGACGTCCTAGAGAATTCCTCTATTCCGCATGAGAAACATTATTCTCACGTCTCACCAAACTTGGAACCTCAAAATTAACCAAACAGTCAAACACGTTGCTAAACACATGTCTGCACTAAATCCTATATATCAATAAGTTCCTTTTTGTCCATCAAGACTCCGATTGACAATCAGAACTCTAACCGACACTCAAGACTTCTGCCCCCCATCAGGACTCCGTCCTCCGGACCTTCAAGGTTTCTGTTAGTCTGGCCTTCAACCCCGCCTTCTAACCTCCAGATTAGTCCAACTGGACCATCTATCTAACTATATAAATCAAGCTACCCAACCGCACCATAGAAGAAGTCCGTACCATAGTCGACCGTCCCACTCCCCTTTTCTCCATTTACACTCCCTTTTTCATTTTAATACTTTTTAATCAATTTTATTCCTTTTTGTTCTTTCTCTTTCCTATTCTACCCTTATTCTATAATTTCCTTTAATAAGAAGACACGTACAATTACTTACTAATATTATGAAAGAATAAAAATCTAAAACTATTATGCACACCTTGCTTTCTGCATATCTAAGCTCCTAATGACAATTTGGTTAGTAGAATTCTTTAGTTCTTCTACCTAGAAACATGTTAGCCCAAAAAAATTATTATCTATTAACTACAACAAAGATAAATAGTACTCACATACTTGGTTAAAAAAAACAAAGAATTTGGCGTACAAATACTTACATTTCTATCAATTTCCAATTTTTTATGTTAACTTTTCTTAATTTCAGTTATCAAAACCTTAATGTAGGATAATGATAGAATTGGAAAGAGAAAGAACAAAAAAAAGAAAGATTAAAGAGTATTAAAAAGCAAAAGGGAGTGTAAGTGAAGAAAATGGGACTGAGAAAATCAACTCCCTAAATAAAATAAAATATCAATTTGATGTCTATCTCCACTACATGTGCCTGACATACGAATTGAAATGTACTACTACTTATGCTCTAGTTGTTGTAAGAGAGAAATTTTGCTTCTATAAATCAAAATTTATTTCCCTTTAAAACTTGCTTCCGTTTTCAATTAAGATGAATGCATTAGTGTGGGAGTGGGAAGCTTTGAGTCAAAGATTCGTTGAAACGCTTTCATTAGAAGTGCATCGAAAAACTTAAGAGAATGTTTAAAAGTTCTTCTAGAGTGATTAATTTTTTTTAAAATAACTAAAGAGTTTCTGACTAATGTGCGGTTGAAAAATTTAAAAGTGCTTTGAAATCATAAAGGTATGAAGCACTTGAAATTTTAACAAAAAATTTCCATTCTTATAATAAAAGCGCTTCTAAGCACTTAGCAGAAATGCTTTCTACACAAGCAGTGCCAAACAGACCCGTAAAAGTGCTTCTGGTCATAAAAGTTCTTTCTAACAAATCACATGTTAGGTGCTTCTTGAGGAAGAACTTGGAAGTTATCATAGACCATGATTTTATTACTCTACTCTTTCCATATAATATAGGAATAAAGTAGTTAGACAAATGAGTAAGTTTTTTTTAAATATAAGTGATTGGGGAAAGGGATTTTACACAAATATTCATTGGGTGTCAGGGGGTTTCGAACCTCTGCCCACATGGATGGAGATGGAAGAGCTCAAGCTCAACCAAGCTATACCCCATTGACAACCAAATGGGTAAGTTAGGAATTAGAAAGATAGAGAAAGAGAAACGTATAATTTATGATATTTTATACAAAAATCATTAAGCGGATTATAGTAATTTTGCAAATGAATATAAATGTCAATTTATTTGAAGAAAATAAGATATAAATTGGGTGCACCCTTCACCATTTGTTTTGGTCTCAATTTAGGAACAGATTGACAAATTTAGGTACGGATTGACCGTAGCAGCAGTTGGGTTTGGGCTTTTATTTTCAATATGTCATCAAGTTCTGTCAAACCCGACCCTTTAACTCACCAGACTACCCGGTAAACCCTAACATCTCTCATTCTCTCCTCCGTCTCGCTCTTTACAACAGACTGAATTCGACGAGAGCTCCATCGCATCCCATCATCCCTCTTCATTTTAAGGTTCAAATCTCTCTCTCTCTCTGTTATAGATTTCGTTAACTTAATTAGCAAATTATGCTCTGTTGTTTTTATTTGATTCAGCTCACTATCTTGTCTGCGATGTCTGTGTCTCGTTTTGAAAGCTTAAACTTTTTGTTGGGTATTTCTGCGATTTAAGGGAATTCATGAACTGGGGGTTTTTTTTTTCAGAGAGGCATTCTGATTAGCTAGAGGTTTTGTATAAATTATTAAATTGCGTGGGGGGTTTTAAGCGTTTCAGCTCCGAAAATGTTTCAGAAATTTGTTTACTTGGATTTGTTTTTGGATTTTGGGTTATTGTCAGCTTCAAGCGTTAAATTTGTTCTCATATTATTACATGCAAGTAGAAACTTTGTTGTTTGGTGTAGTTGCTTATTGGTTAATGGAATACAATCGTGATTCGTGTATGTGGTATTCAGAAAATCTAACTCGGGTGGTTCTTACAATGATAATTTTGTCAAAAAGTTTTATTATTTGGTCTGTGAATTTCATCAGTACCCATATGACTCGTTCCCATGAAGTAACGGCAATCATCGGTATTTGCTTTTCAAAAATCTCTTTCACAGAGTTCCAATTGGGATATTGTGGGTTGTGTTTCATGAGGAACTTGGACTGTAGTTTGTTGAAATTGTTATTTAGCCTTTTCTGAAACTCATTTTTTGATCACAGTCTGTTGTTGAAACTCCCTCATTTAATTATTAACACTAATGTTGTAGGGATAAAATCATGGCTATGAGTCATGTCAAAACATTTAGAAGCATTATCAATACCAGCGAAGCAGTTGGGATAGTGTCACGACGAACGTTTGCTATCGGGGGCAGTAAAGCAAAGAAGGGTTCAAAAGGTGCTGCTCAAGGTGATGCACCAAAAGCATCAAATCTGGACAAAGAAGTTAAGTCTACTACAGTTGTCGGAGCCAATATTCTCAAAGACGGAACAGATCCTAAGATCTTGCCAGATGCTGAGTACCCTGATTGGTTGTGGCGTCTACTTGATAAACGCCCAGCATTGAGTGAATTAAGTAGGAAGAACATTGAAACTCTCCCTTACGAAGATCTCAAACGCTTTGTTAAGCTGGATAACCGAGCAAGGATTAAGGACAACAACTCTCTTAAGGCCAAGAACTAGTTAGATATTTTTTGGTTTGCAAAGAAATGAACTGAAAATCATCATCATCAAAAAGGCTGCTTCTGGGTTCGTGTATGATTCCAGGGCAGGGTAGATGTAATTTTCTGTGGAAATGCTCTTTTGTATGTTTTGAGTAATCTCAGTCTTGCAATTAACTTTTATTGATTGCCTCTTCACTGAACAAATTGGGAAAAAGTATTGAGGTTCTGTTCTTATTCTAGAAACGTAAAGGACTGGTCTCGCGAAATTTCATTAGTAAAAAATCCCTTCAACTATAAAGAGTTTGCTTAGGTCTCCTATGAGCTGGAAAGTCATGTTGCATGCTTTTAGAGCTAACTTAGAGATGGTAGATTTTACTTACTACAAGATCAGAGGTGATATTTCTGAAGCAGCTGCTGCCGATGTAAAATGTTATTCTGCCAGTGTTTGGAGATTGAAGTTTTATGGAAAATGATTCCAAAACTGGCTTAGGCTAGTATTTTTAGCTGCAACTTATGTTTCCTAAAAACTTACATCTGAAGTATTACCATTGTTTGCTAGAAGTTTTGTCAGCAGATGCATCTTTTCTCCGGCAGAAGAAATTGCTCCAGCTTCACTGCTCGCGACATGCTGGGTTCTTCGGTCCAGATTTAAAATGGGATCAGTTCCCCCTGAGTATGGAGTTAGCATGAAGAAAAGCCGATTTTTTTTAGCAGATTTTTTAAATACAAAGTTACCAACTAATGTGGCACTTTATTGTTTGTAGATAATAATAATATGCAAAAGAAATACTGCTCACCAGAAAAATATACAAATGAAATAGTACAACGTTGAAATTTAAAAGCAAATTATATTATTGATGGGCTGGTTGGGTTATATTGGTTTGGGTCCAACTCGGTTGCGCCATTCTTGCTCGTCCTTTTTGTCCCCATTGCCCAACTGAATTTCGTTACCCTCTTCATTAATTTTTTCTTTAGTATTTTTACCATTTGAATTTAGACCCTTTCAACTTAAATAGTCCAGACAAAAATCCACCTACTTTTCTACTTCCAATATAAGCCCAAAATTTGAATTCAATGCCGTCAAGAATACAAGTTGTCCATATATTATAAGTTATTTACAATCCATGCCATAAGACCCACCATGCATAATAGTGAATCTCCCATTTCTTTTCCCTTTGAAATCCCTTATTTTTAGCCTTAGTTTTAGATTTTCTTTAATTCCTAATTTCCTGGGAATTCAATTTGATGAGGGGTGAGAACTTAACAAGAAATGAAAGTATCAATATGTTTTTGTCAATTTTGAGACTTGTTTTAGCTACATTCATACTAATTCTTTTCCATGTATATTATGTATGTAAACTAATTTAGCTATATCGAATATTGACATTATTTTATCTATATTTTGTGCGCACACTAATTCTACATGTAATAATGTACGTAATATACAATATACCCTTCATAAGAGATACATTATATTTTCGAAATCATTAGTATGCACACTATTATTTATAAAAGGTAAGTAGATTATTTTCTTAAATCACATATAATTCATAAAAACAAAATAACAGAAATATTGTTTTAATTAAATCCACCTATTAGGTACTTTAAATCGGAAATTTAATGTCGAAATTAAAAAACTTTCCAAATTAATTCCTACATTACAACCAGATTTCATGGAGAGACATGTATATAATTTTTCCAAATTCAACGTATATCAACCAAATTTTTTTAAAAAATTTCCATATTGATTTCAACATTAATATTCAAAATACAATAATGGTTAATTGGGGGTATTTTAGGGATGTGAAAAATATTAAATCTCACACACAAGCAAACACCATATTTCTGCGTTTCGCAATGGTTGAGTGATTGGGCAGGTCCTTCAAACCCGGTCCAGTTACCAGACCGGCCTCGCAAAAGCTCCCACAAAAAATAGCCTACGCCTGAGTTCCTCTCACTCTCTCCTCTGCAGGTTTTCCATTATCGAACCGACCCTCGAATTAGGGTAATTAGTTTATTTTCCCTCCACTATGTTTCGTTGAATCATAAATCTTGTTTATTTTCATTTTTAATTTATTCATATATTAGTTATGCAGCTTTTTATGGGTTGAAGTTTCTGCAGTTTATGATGTAAATGATTTTGGGTTCATTGTTGAATAGTTCTATTGATTATTTTCTAAATGCATTGTAAAATTCAAGCTGCTTTTTCCTTTGTGATTGAATGAAATAATTTCTAGCTCCAGCTATTGTTTTTCTTTTCAGCTAAGAAACTTGGCTTCGTTGGCATAAGTAATTATTAAAGTTTTTTTTTTCTTTTGGTGATGAATATCACCATCACCAAAGAAAGATATAGTAGTTGTTCTTACTCTTACCCCTTTTTCCCCTTAAATTAAAGTGAAAAGTACAATAGTGAAGTAACAGTCCACCCAATGTACAATCTCAGAACTAATGCAGGAAATACATAAGACACAGGCACAAATTAAAATCTTCAGAAATGACAGCTCCCCATGAATAAACAGGAAATGTAATGTATATCTCTAAACTCAATAGAACTTGATGCCCACCTTGAAGCCGAAAAGGGCAGAGAGGTTAGAATGTTTGATGAGGGATTTCATGTGGGAAGGAAGAAAGACTGCTTGATGAACCGGGAGCTGGTATCTCGAACAAGGGAGAAAGGGATTGGGAAATTGGCGATTTGGTCCAAATAAAAAGGGTTGCTGTTATTAAGAGTAACTATGGCTTACATAATATTAGTTAGGATGCTAAGCAGGTGGTTAGGGGTTGTAGTAGGTGGAATTGGAGTATTTCTGAAGTAATGGAAAGCTTTTTTTGGCTGCTGTGAGTGGGGAATGGGTAAAGGTGAGATTGCAGAAGTATTGTTGGGATTGTGGTTTTCAAAGAAACTTGAATGAGGAGGAGAGAAGGGAAAAGCATGGTTGTAAGAAAAACTATACTGTTTTGGAAAAACAATGTAAATGTGAGGCAGCTGCACTCTTTACTTTGTGTTTTGTTATGTATGTTCGTAATAGTAACTATTAATGTAGTTATTAAAGGTTATATCTTGTTGAAATATTTGATATGCTACTATGTGTCAGTAAGAATATGTTGAGACATTTATTCTAATTGTTATCCAGATGGTTGTTGCTGACTTATTACTGTTTGTTTGTTTTGTTCTTTTTTACATGTAGACGGATGGAGAGTGGTAGAATAGCAAGGTGTAGTTATCGTTCATTAACTGTTGTCATTGCATTGTCTGAAAATAGTAAATATTTGGATATTTGTAATGAGATATGCTTAAGGTTTAAGGAACTGAAAGTGGGGAGCTTTGACCTGACGTATTCTCTTCCTGACCACCCTAATTGTTTGCTGCAATCTGATATGGATTTGCATATGATGTTGATGTGTTTAACAATGTTGAAGAGTAGTTTTGTTGATATATTGGTGAAGGATCTTGTGAGTTCAAATAATGATAATGGTGATCAAAAGTGTGAAGAGTCTGATCATACAGCGTCTAATCATGCAATGTCTAATCGTGAAGTCTCAAATCGTACAGCACCTTTATCATGCACATTAGAAAGTCATAGTGCCATTGATGAGAATGACCATTTTGTGGACTCCAGGTTGGATGGAGGCAATGCCTATTTGTCTCAGGACTGGAAGGAATATATTAGTCATGACGGTCAGAGATTTGAGGGGGGTGTAACTGAATTTCGTAACAAGTTGTGTAAGTATGCTGCTCATATGAGATTTCGTATTGCTTATGTAAAGAATGAGAAAGAACGTGTCCTTGCTGAATGTTTTAAGAAGATTTCAGATGGTTGTAATTGGCGTATATATGCTTCTCTATGTCGAGGGAATGGTTTTTTCTACATAAGGAGTCTGAATAATGTTCACACATGCACACCTGTTGTCGATGAACAGAAAAGTAAGATGATGAGTTCAAAGGTTGTTTCTTCTGTTCTCGTGGATCAAATCCGTGAGAAACCAACAATTAAACCAGCAGATATTGTCAAGGATTTTAAGCAAAAATATGGTCTTGATATCTCTTACCATAGTGCATGGCACGGGAAAGAATTGGCTAAGAGTGAGGTTCATGGTAATGAATCCTTGTCTTATAATCAGTTAGTTCAGTATAGAGATGCTTTAATGTCAACTAATCCAGGGTCACATTGTGTCTTGGAGTGTGATCCAACAACTTCTCGCTTTCAAAGATTGTTTATTTGCTATGGTGCTTGCATTGAGGGATTTAGATGGTGCAGACCTTTGCTGTTCATAGATGCAACCTATTTTAAAAGTAAGTATAAGGGGCAGCTAATTGGTGCTACCGGGAGGGATGGAAATCAAGGTACAATTAGTTACGTTTTATTACTATGATGAGTGATGAGTCACTGTACATGGATTTTTAGAATAGAAAATGAAACTCTCATAGGTAGTTATCTGCTTGATAGTTACATCTATATGTTGTATATATTGTGATTCTTGATAAGATAAATCTATATTTTGCTTAAATATTGTATTACTTATCCATTGCCTTTTTATGTTATTGGTTTTTAGGATTTTTCCCATTTGCTTTTGCTATCGTGGACTCAGAAAACGAGGAAAACTGGAGGTGGTTTTTTGAAAATTTAGCTAAAGTTTTGACTCCCCAAGGTAGGACGATTACTTTTGTATCTAATCATAACAGAGGTGCGACCGAAGATGTTTCAAACATATTTCCAATATCCCATCATGCATTTTGTTTGAATGATATGAAACAGAACCTCTCATCTAAATATCCGGCTAATTTTGGTAAATTTTTTCGGGATCGAATTGTTGAGCTTTTTACGAAATGCGTATATGCTCCAACTGAAGCTGCTTTTGAGTTTAATATGAAAAATTTAAAAGATGAAGGCAGTGCTCCTATGAAGACCTTTCTAGAAAATTTCCCCAAGGAGAATTGGTCATATGCCTATTTTAAGGGTAATCGATATGGTGAAATGTGCAGCACTGTTTCTGAATCATTTCAATCTTGGATTTCGGAGCTTTATGCGTTGCCTATTTGTCAAATGGTTGATGGCATCAGGATTAAACTCATGGGACTGATGTTTCAAAGGAGTTGTGAAGCAAAGGAATGTTGTTCTATTCTCTGTCCTGTGATGGAGAAAACCTTGAATGAAATGTCGATTGTCGGTCGGCATTGGAATGCCATCCGTTCTAGTGCTTCTGTTTTTGAGGTTCATGCTGAAGGTTCTTTTATGGTTGATTTGGATAAGCATTTTTGCTCCTGTCATGAGTGGCAAATAAAAGGCTTTCCCTGTGCTCATGCAGTTGTTGCTGTTCAAAAAAATTCGGGTTGCATATATGACTACGTTGATGATTATTTCAAGTTGAACTATTTTAGAAGTTCATATGCAACTCTTATTTCTCCCATACCTGACATTAAGGATGTGGTGCATGGGTGTTCAGAAGATATTGTTATCCTACCTCCACTTATTAGGCAGCCAGGGACTAAAAAGATGAAATCTGCTGGTGAGTTTTCAAGGGCCGTTACATGCAGTCGATGTGGTGCAGTTGGACGGCATAATAAGAAGACGTGTACTGCAAATATGTGATTCTGTTTCGCGGTGTATATTTATTTATTGACTTTTTCAACTTTTTTAGGTTCATATTTGCTTGATTCTTGAGTTGTTATTCGATTGTTAAGATATAACACAATCACTTAAGTAAAAGGTAGAGCACAAGCTACAGAGCCACAATCATAACACTACTTCACATGATAGAACACAGAACTATGCACTTTTTCTCTCACAACTTGGTTTTTTTCCTTTTGCAAAACTAAATACATTGTAGGATATGTCAGGTTTCCTTTCGAAGAAAGTAGCTTTTAAATCAGCCCTCTTGTTATCTCCTAGTGTGTTTTTCTATTATAATTTTGTAATGTTTTATGGAATTTTGTTAGCTTTGTTGGCTAATTCTGACAGTATTTTTAAAATCAATTTTCTTTTAGGCTAAATTTGAGAATTCAATTGATTTTAGATTAAATCTCAGTAGATAGCAAATTAGTTATCCCTCTTTTCTGACTACATAAGTTTAACTCTGTATGATTGTTTTTGTGTTCAAGGTTTTAGCTTTCAATCTGTAGGTGTGTGCTTTGTTTTTTAAAGTTCATGCATGTTCTGGGGATATTAGTAGATCTTGGTACCCTTGTTTTGTTGCTGAGAATATGGAGGAAAATATTGTTTTCAGTAATGAACATTTTTAGCTCATCTAAACGGTATAGATTGTCAGGTTCAGTTGCAGGTGCAGCATTTTGTTTGTGTTTGTTTTTGTTTTTAAATTGTTTCTTTTAATATAAGGAATAGTGAATATTATTTTGAGGTTTGAAATTTTTGATGTTCTTTTTCCTACTGTAATAGATCAAGGTGCAAATTAATTGTGCAATCAGTCTAAATTGTTGTTTATAAATGGTTTAGTGTTGGTGCAAATTAAGGCATATCTTGCTTGATGCCAGCCATTTTTTTATTTTTTATTTTTTAAGAATCACAATTGTTGGTGCAAGTGTAGATTGGTTTCTCTTTGTGATAGAAATGACCAAAATCCTCTTTTATACATTGATAAATAAATATAAAATCTCATTTATATGGAAATTATCTTTAGGGTTAACTGTCATTTTGCACCCTTAACTTTTTTTTTTTCTGGAAAATTAAGGATACGAATTATTTTTTATCGCCAATTCCCTCCCTACCGTCTAAATCAACTTTTGACATCCAATAGTCCGTCAAATTGTCATTGTTCAAAGGGTAGTTTTGTCTCTCCACCTTAATAACTCCACTCAGCCCCTTTCCCTCTATTTTTGTGCCTCCATTTTCGCACCTTTTGAATTGGTGAAATTCCAGAAAAGAAAAAAGGGCAAGTTTCCCTCCGAAAAACCTATTCAAAGGTGAAATTGAAGGGATGAGGAACAACTCATCTAGCAGAGGTCATGGATCATAGCGTTCAAGTGCGCACTTTTGAAGGGGGCAGTGCATGGATGTTGCCTTCCAGGCTGTGTTACTATGGAAATACTGCCAAAGTTCAGACTTCTTGGACAACACATCCAGGGAGGAGGTTTCATGCGTGCGAAAGGGTAAGTTTGTAGGCTTTTCAATTTTTGCTTGCAAATTTGTTAGATCTGATGAAGCTGGGTTTTAGTTTCCCATTGTTTTAAGCAAATATTATATTGTTTAATGCAGAAGAATGGTTGTAGATTATGGGAATGGGATGTTCCTCAAATGTGTGGGAGATCTAAGCAAATAATGCTCGAGCTGCTAAGGAAAATCAACAAATTGGAAGATGAAAAAAATGCTTGATTGTCGAAGGTGAAAACCACCTGGTTTTGGGTGTTTGTTTCGTTGTTTTTAATGGTTGTGTGGTTGGTGTCTGGCAAAGATAAAGGCAAAGATGGATATCTGCATTTGCCATTTTAATTAGGTAATTTGGTCAATGTAATGGTATGACTTTAGAAAAGGGAGTAACTTTGTGTGTTAGCAATGTAACGAAAGTGGCATGGATGAGTTATTTTGTGAAGTTAATTGCAAGGATTCCAAGTTCATGATTTGCTTTCTATTGCCGAAATGAAATGAAAAGAAGCAAACAATGTCACAATTGAACTTGACAAAGAAACTGAAATTACATTATCCAAATCAATACATAGCAGCCAATTGAACTTGACAAGCAAGAGTGTCTTAGATCAAAGACTAAATTGCCATCCAAATTGTCTTACAAAAGAAATCCATCCAAAGTGAATTTCATACGTTTACAAAAACTAATCCATCCATCCCTAATGCATCTGTTTACCAAACAAACCCATGTAAGCCAAGTGACAGTTAAACAAGTCATACAAAATCAAACCCATCCAAGCCAAGTGACAATTAAACAAGCCATATGTTTACAAAAGCAAATCCATCCATCCAAACTTCATTCCTTCCATCGGTTTTTTTAAATAAATAAAAAATCATCCATCCAAAATGTATTCCATCCATAGTAATGTCGTTTCAATTTGGCAACTAAACTCTCCATGGCCTTGCCCTTTTGGCTGGAGACTTGTACCTAACATTTTTTCCAGAGGTCATGACTGAATGAGGTTGATTCACTTGGGAAGCTTGAGTGACTTGAGAACCTTGATTCACTTGGGATGTAGCACATTGATTCAATTGTGAACTAACATACGAAGTTGGTTGCCTTGGCACTTGGGAGACAGATCCTCCTTTTCTCACCTATTTGACAACATAAATAGTGTCAAATCCATCAAAACCAACCATAATTCTATAATACTTTTGTTGTTAAAACACTGAATTTGACTTACACCAATCTTTGTTCTCATTTGACTCCTAGGCTGCATTTACATTTGAGGTTGTTGTTGCTGACCTCCTCCACCCTATACATAATCGAAAGTGAAATAAAATTAAACAAAAAAGGACTGAATTAACACATATCAAAGTAAATGAAATTATTTATCTATGAATTGCCACTTACACCAACAGTTGTTGGAGTTGCTCCTCTTGCCATTCTTGGGCCTTGTGAAGTAGAAGCTTGATTCACTTGGGAGACAATTCCTCCTCTTCTTACCTATTTGATAAATTCAATATGGTCAAAAACATCAAAACCACCCAAAATTATAAAACATTGAATTTGACTTACACCAAACTTTGAGTGACTTTGACTTCTTAGGCTGGATTGAACTTTGAGGTTGTTGTTGCTGACCTCCTCCATTTACACCTTCACTTGTTGGAGCAACTCCTCTTGCCACTCTTGGCCTACTTGTTCCTCTTCACCTTCCTCTAGCAGAAGCTTGTCCCTTTATTGTTAAAATAGTCAACAAGTTAATGAAAGCAGTTAAAATCAGTTCCAAGTATGAAAATAAATAAATCAGTTCCATGCATGAAATTAATAAATCAGTTTGGTCTAACTTATAACAATGTCATACCTGTGTTGTACAGACAGCAGCATTGTGGTCTTGCACTACGCTTTTTCACCCCCTTCAACTTCATCATGTTGTTCCTCTTTTGAAACACTTCTCAAATCCTCTAAATTGTAATGGTACTCCTCACTAGATGCCTCACCAGGCTCTTTATGTGGGGATTTAGCACCTTCATCTACCACATACTTATCAAATTCACGATCATCTACATTTACTTCTTGGTTGGCCTTATGTTGCTCAGACTGCTCATAGTCAGAGTCTAAGAATTGAAACTTCAATTTGGCACGGTTATTTGCATTAGCAATTAAATCCTCTTCAACATCCTCATCATTGTCTTCATCATTCTCATCACTATCTTCATCTACATCTTCATAATTCCCATTAAGATCTTCATCATTATCTTCAAATTCATCATAAGCATCACCATCTAATGTGTCTACCACAACACTAAAGCTTGTCCCTTCATCTGAAACATTCAAACCATCCACTCTCAACTACCACATCCATAAACTCACCAAGATCTTGTTCACTCTCCCACAAATTATCCCAACCATCACCCCACTAACCACAATCTGAAGTATTCACATCAGCTTCTACATCAACTTGGTGTAAATTTGGGTGAAGCGAACCATCAAAGTGAAATGTAGGTGTAGATGTAGATGCTTGACTCTTTAACAGGGAGGTTCTGACTTATATGAGAGGTATAAATTCTGAACCCTAGATGGAGGAATTTGCTGCACAAACTCAAGTACATGGCCATCTGTTTCTAGTGGAAGAAAAGCCTTTGTTGTGCTCCTATAGTGAAAATACGTTTTTAACTGGTTGTATCCGAGTGATGTAGCAATGTCATACACGTCCAACATTGAAAAATGATCCCCAATACAGTTGTCTATCTATTGTACCCTACCACCCAAATATTTTCCCTCTTTAAAATTCCCTCCATGGTGAATCTCCATAGTGAAGTTATCTGGATCAGCTACAAAGGCAGAAATAAAATATATATCAACAACGCTTAATGTCACCAACAACTTACATTTACAGCCATAGCAACACATTTACTTTTGACATAACAAAAACTTGCTCACATCAGACAAAACCAAAAGTTACAGACCAAACACATACAAATCACATGCACTACCCTTAGGACCACAAATATATTTCCTTTTCAGATAGGAATATCACCCAAACCAAAAATGAAGAATCTCAGCCAAACTATTTTACAAAAGGGAGATAAGAAACACTATTCTACCAACACCATTGGACCACAATGATTCAAAAAGAGAAAAAAGAAGACTTACTGTACTTTGGAGGACGACCACTGCTACGCATAATCAGAACCATATTTCATGGAATCTACAAAGCATGTATTCAAGAATCTCACCGATTTGAAATCCTCTGTCTTCAAATCATCCATTCAGTGTTGAATCGTCGAATCTCCTCTTCCCCAAAACAAACCCTCTTTACTAATAGTCGTGCGAATTAACCCTTGAGTAACTTTTTTTTTGTTTTTTATTTCTTTTTAAATCGAGGACTTGTGTGATTGGGAAAGGGGCTGAGTGGAGTTATTAGGGTGTTGCGTCGATTCAACTGCACCAAAATGGATTCAGCTGCATCCTCAACTTGTGATACTCGCAAGTGCACGAGCCGTTCGGTAGTATAGCATATGTAAGTGCGAGGTCGATTCCACAGGGATTGGTGATTGAATAATCCAATTCAATTTTCCTACAAAAAACAGAAAAACAAGAAAGAAAATAAATAAAACAAGAAAGAAAGAAAAGAAAATAACTTAAGCAGATAAGTTCCCAAATTCAATTAGATTAACGGATTGATTCTAGCTAAAGTATGATTAAGCCATGGTGTCTGGTCCTAAACTTGTATTCCTAATTTCCTAATTTGATCATCTATTGTCTAACCTAAACTAAGCATTAGGAATTCATTAAGCATAGAAGAACATTTTAAACAACCAAGTATGTATCTAATCCCTGTTGTCGAATGTCCATACATACTCTTCCTATTCATAGTTCAATTTGAATTAAAGCATGGTGTCTACTCTTAATTCAAACCAAGATAGCTAACATGCAAGCCTAAATGGTGATCAATCATTCAAACTAGCATATTAACTTATAAGCATAATGAATAAGAACAAAAACCATAATTGAAACTTGGAAACTAATCAAACTTGAAACTAAAGAAAAGAATTTACATAACAATGAAAAGTAAAGTGGAACTAAGAAAAACTTAAGGAGAATTTCAGCACAAAGATTTCATTACAACAATTGAAAACTAGAAAGAGAAACTAAGAGAATTTGAGGGAGAGAAGGGAGGGGAGCTCTAGAGAAGTGTTTGAGAGCTCCCCCCTTTGGGGTTTTCTTTTGAAGCTTGAAGACTTCTCTATTTATAGGGCTAAGAGGGAGGAACATCATGATGAATTCCAACACCACCATTCCTCTTTTAATACAATCCATAACTCCCACTTCATCTTGTCTATGTTAGTGTGGTTGGAATCAATTCCATCTCATACTTCTTTTGCTGCACCTCAAGCTTTCTTCACATGGGATTTCAAAAGTGTTCAATTGTGGCTGCCTTTTGCTGCCAACCCATGTGGGTTTTCTTTTGGTTGCTGGAAAAAATGATTCTTCTGAGCCAAGCTTCGTGTAGAAAGGCCTGAGGTTTCAATATGTATCCAATGGGGCTCAAATTTGGATATGTCATAATAGACACCCATTGGAACAAATTTTATGAAGAATGTATTCTCATATGAGCAGTACAAGTGTACGTTTTGGGCCTTGCAAGTTGACTGCCGAAAATAGACTGGAATTGACTTCATTTCTTTCTTTTCCTTTCTTTTTGCTTCACATGCATACACATTCTTTCTCTTTAATAGCTCCAGCATGTACCAACTAATCCCACTAGCAGCCTGGAAAGTGCTTCTTGATTTATCCAAACATGTTTCCCACAATGCCTTGTTTTTGCTCCTTTAGACTTTCATAGCTGGAATGCCTATGTCATGCATGATAATGCATTGCAGTCAGCTTGTGGGCTTGTTTTGGGCTTGATCTTCCCTCCTACAAAATCTAGAAAAATTTGGATCTTCAAACCCTTTGAATTATCTTTCCAAGCATATGCAGCCCAACTCAAGAAAAAATCGGAAAGACCTTCAAATGTCATTTTTGGCCCAGTAACGCAGATGCTGCCGAATTTGACCTTAAGCTGCCAAAACTTGCATAACTTTCTCTAGGAGACTCGGAATCATGAACCGTAAAATGCTCCAGAAACTAGACTTTTGCATATTTCCAATGATATAGGGCTCAGCATCTGGTTCATCCTGAGAAAGTATAGTCCAATTCGTGAAGTTGACTGATCTGCAGACACCGTTTTGAGCTAACTTGTCTCCAAAATGCATTTAATGAGTCTCAAGCTTATTACACTGAAACAAACACAAAATTTATTAAAAGCACAAGTTTGACTCAAAAACATAATCAAATCATAAGTTAGAAGGGTACAAAATGAAATAAAAATATGCACCGATCATAGGGTGGAGAGATGAAACTACCCTTTGAATAGTGGCAATTTGATGGACTATTGGATGTCAAAAAGTTGATTTAGACAGTAGGGGAAATTGGCGTTAAAAAAAAATTTGTATACTTTGTTAATTTTCCAAAAACAAAGTTGAGGATGCAAATTGAAAGTAGCATACAAGTTTAGGGGGTAAATTGATAGTTAACCCTTATCTTTATATGCGTACATTTATACTGTGCATCAAATGGAAGATAATTTATCTAAAATGTGTGCTTACATTTTTACTGCTCTAAAAGACATTACTCATACCTTCATTATTTATCTATTGAGTGATTTTTATTGCAATGCCAAAATTCTTCCTAGAACAAAATTTGTATCTTTAAAGATTGAAGTTTGTTTGCATTGTGATTGGCCAAACAACCAACTCAGACAGTGGAGCCAATGGAGCGTTGCCATGTGTCCCCACCGGCAATGCCAAGGAGGCCCATAACGAAAGATAACAAGAGGAACCACCCCTCACCCATAAAAGAAGATGACTCTTGTACTTGGGGGATAGACTTCTATTAAATGGGGATAACACTATTGCAGTGCTATCCCTGTTGCACCTAAGTTTTTTTTTTTCCCTACTTTGAGACTCTCTAAGACCATGGAAAAGTACTATTTAAACAACAGTTATCATCATGCGAACATCTCCAATTCCATGGATGAAGCCCATTCAGGTGAACCACGTATATCCAGTGTCTCATGTATGCTTGCTCACTTCTCCTTTTTCCATCTATCGCACTTGTTGAAGGCTCTCACCTGTCAAACGTACATCCCCTAAGTTGGTTTCATTTTTGGACATCAACAAAGTTTTAGCATTAAAACAAAATGGGGATGAAGATTCAACAGAGGTACACGAAGTTTAGAAATTAGAAGAACTGAACGTAGAACTAGAAGAATAAACTTAAAAGAGAAGAAGAAGAAGAGTAAGAAATTTTTTAAAGAAAGTATTTACGTTAGACGTAGAGAACTGCAAGGGATGCATAGAAAGGGTGAAAAATTATGCAAAGTTTTCAAAACCCAAGGTTTAAAAAAGAGTAAGTGTCGTTTCCCCCCCACAACTATGACCCTAATTAAACTTAACTCCCGGACTGAAAAATAATTCAATTTATTGCTTGAACTTTTCAAAACAACCAATTTAACCCTTGTTGCTAAGTTTTTCGAATTTCATCCAATTTTTCGTTAATAATAAGGATACATTTGTAATTTTTAGTAAAATAAAAATCAAATACATGAAAACAAAAGATAAAATAACAAAAGGCAAAAATAAAATAACTTTAGAAATAAATTTATAAATACATAAACAAACTAGCCATTGCAGATTGATCTCTCTTTTCAGTACTCATCCTAAGCATTGGAGTTTGGCTTTAGGGCATCCTCAATCATAATCTCTAAATGAGGCTCTAAAAATGGTGGATAGAGACCCAATTAGATCTCCATTGGAATATTTTGGGCTCTAAAAGTATCTTTCCCACAATGGGGACTCTACATCTGAGACTCTATATGAATTTTTTTATGATGTAATTTGTTTTACGTATTAATTTTGTTGTTATTAACTTAGTTTGTTTTATTGTATGTTTATGTTATGTTAGCTTTTTTTAATGAACATTTCTACCAAATAACATCAAAATTTGGAGTAGTAATTCTAAAGGTAAATTATAATTATAAATAAAAAAATAAAAAATCAACATTTCTACCCCATTTTTAATTAAAAAAAAATTAAAAGAAACATAGAAAAATTAAAGTAGTAATTTTAAAAGTAAATTATAACCATTGAAAGCAAAAAGAAAGGAAAAAAAAAACAGAGAAGGAAATATCAAACCAAAAAATGAAATAGAAAAAAAGAAGAAAATAGAAAAGAAAAAACAAAAAACAAAAAACAAAAAGGATAGTAAAATATGAAACAAATCCTTTTATTTGGTTGCTATTAGAAAAAAAAAAACATTAAACAAAGCTTGATGTATGTTGTAGCTTTTCAAAATGTAGGACCCACTTGGGCTCTAGGGGCTCTATCAAAGTCCACAAATTTAGAGACAGCTCTAGTGGGGCTTTATGATATAGGGCCCCAAATCTCTTTCATTGAGGATGCCTTTTTCCGTATGGGCTTTACAGTATTGAGCCCATTTAAGGCCTCCATTGGGTTGGCCTTTTCAACTGGGAGTTATGATTTGGACTTCCCCGTTCGTGGGTTGGGCTTTGATGGACCACTTTGTGTACTACATGTTCATCGTCCATTAGCCCAATAAATATTACTTAAAAACCTACATTATATTGTGGGTTTTTGAAGAGTAAGTAGTGGTTGGAGTTTTATTACAGTTAATTTCTCTTTTAATCCCTCATGAATTGTTTCATGCAACCATCTTCTTAGGATTAGGGTTGTACAAGATTCAATCCAATCCACTCAAAATCGATCGATCCAATCCAATTCAATTTTATTTTAATCGATTTCGATGGTTTTGCAGTTTGAATTGGATCCCTAATTTCCAAAACCAACATGATTCAGATGATGGATTTCCTTGTGAGGATCCAATCCAATCCAATCTAGTTAATTTCATGCTTATTTTGCTCATTAGGAAGTAGTCATTAAGATAGGAAAGTTATGAATATTTTAAGTAATTTGATGGAGTTATGTTTAATATATTATAAATCAAAATAATTTTCTCTTGCATTTCATTTATACTTTACATTTACATCTATTAAAGTGTTTGATTATATTAAACTTGATGATAAATGTTGCAAATTTCATTATTATCTTTTCCATTATGAAAACCAGTCATCCAATCCAATCCAATTCAATTCAATATCAATTGGATTGGATCAAATTGGATTAAAATCTCTAATGTGATTGGATTAATTGGATTGGAAAATTCATAATCCAATCTATATTGGCTATGATGTGGATTGGCGAAATTGTATTGGTTTCAAACCAATGTACACCCCTACTTAGGATGAATGTGCTTGTGTCTTGATTTTCATGTTCACCATGGGGTTAAGGATATTCCACTTCGGGATATTCTTTTTTTATTTTATTTTTAAATTTAAATTTTAAAATCTTGTATTGATTTTCTGGAATTAATAAAAGTTATCCTCTTATCAACAAGAAAAAATAATAATATTTAAAATTTATTGAAAAAAAAAGGTTAGACTTAGATTTTTTTTAGGACCTTTCCTATTGAGAGGGACGACAACATATTAAACTCACGAACACTATACAAATGCTAGGACTCGAACCTAGGACTTTTCTTAAGGGGAGCATTTGCTTCAAACCACTACACCATGGGTCCTTTGCAGACTTGGAATATTTAAAATTGGTAAATAACCTTGGTAAAAACTAAAGAGTAATAAATTACATTATTCTGAAGCCAACGGGGTCTTTCTTAGTGGAAAAAAGGTCTTGACTTGCAAATCAGTGGTCTCAAGTTTGAACATCTATGACACTTTAGCATTGGTAGTGTGTGTGAGAAACCTCCTCCCCTTTTGGCCCAAAAAAAAAATTATATACAATACATTATTCTGAAATTTGGTCCGTGATGAGAAATTGGTTCTTTTTATTTTTATTTTTATGTCATGATGAGAAATTGGGTCTTTGCTCACATAAAATTCAGGCGTAGTTATAAAAGTTCTCCAAGCCCAAAAAAGAATGAGTTTTTCACATTTAAGCTCATTAATAGGGCCCAAATTATAGGAAAATTCTATAATACTCAAACTCTTAAAAAAAGCCAATTTGACTTTTTTAAAGGGACTAAATATATTATACAAGCCTTCAAAAATTTGAAAATTGCAATACTACCGTCATATTTTTTGCTAAAATAATTCACACATTATTCAAATTAAAAAAAAATATATATATATATAGCTAGACCTTTTAAAGTTTTTTTTCTTCAATTTGTAGTATTTAGGGTTTTTATATAAAATCAATGCAAGAAATGTGGTTTATTATAAATTTCTCAAAAAGAATCCGAACTACAGCAAGTTCAGTTGCTCTCTCCTCTGTTATGCTCTTCAAGTTGGCGCGAGAGAGACCCTCCGTCTCAGTAGCTCGCAATCCCTCTTCATTTAAGGTTCGTCCGTCTCTCTCTCTCATGCCTTTTGCTCAATTATCTAACCCAAAAAACGGAAAAAGTATTTTCTTGCAGGTTTTCCAATTGGGGTGATTAATTATTTTGCTTTTACTATCACTCGAAAATTCTCAGTTTTTTTTTCCTTTCTTCTTAAGCTCTTAACCAGTTTTAGTTCTTAATATATGCTATTGTTGCTAGCTAGTATAAGCATGATAAGCATCATCCCATTAAGAGTTTAAGTGTTGTCAATTTTTACTTGACTTTATTAAACCTGGTTATATGCCATTATACATTTATTGTGTTTTGCAAATTTTCAGGTTTTCTGTAGTGCAAGTGTAGAACTTAGAAGATTTTATGATGTAAGTGGCTTTTGATTCATTGATGAATACTTCTATAGACTAATTTCTCTTACATTGCATTGAAGCTGTTCTTGTCTTTTTATTATTAAATAAAATAATTGCTAACCCCAACTTTTTTTAGAAGTGAAATAGAAGCTTTTCTGGCATGTCTAATTTTTTTGTTTGTTTTTCTGTTTTTTGTGATGAACAGCGTAAAATATATATATGTGTGGTACTTGCTATACTCTAACTGTTATACCATAGTTTTAGTGCAATTAAAATACATCCTACACCTAGGATCTGTGGTTCTCAGCAGACAATATTATAAGGGCTTGTGTAGATTTGTGGACTTACGAAGAATACTAGCAAAATAGGTGTCAGTTACAGTATCACATATTTATCCTAATTGTTTTAAACAGAACAGTAGTTCTTGACTTATTTACGTTTATTTCTTTTCTTGATTTTTACATGCAGACAGATGGAGAGTGCTAGAATAGCAAGGTGTAGTTCTCGTGCTGTAACTGTCATGATTGCATTGTCTGAACATAGTAAATATGCGGATATTTGTAATGAGATATGTTTAAGGTTTAAGGAACTTAAGGTAGGGAGTTATGAGCTGACATATTCTCTCCCTGAGCATCCTACTTGTTTGCTGCAATCAGATACGGACATGCATTTGATGCTAATGTGTTTATCAATGTTGAAGATTAGTTTTGTTGATATACTGGTGAAGAATCTGGTGAGTTCAAATAATGAAGATGGTGATCATACAACATCTAATCATTCAGCATCTAATCATGCAGCGTCTAATCATGAAGCTTCTAATCTTTCAGCATCTAATCATGTATCATCTTCTTCATGCATGGTAGAAAATAGTGCTATTGATGAGAATGAACATTTGGATAACTCCAGATTGCATGAAAGCAATGCATATTCGTCTGAGGGTTGGAAGGAATATATTAATCATGAGGGTCAGAAGTTTGTGGATGGGGTAACCGAATTTCGTAACAAGTTGCGTAAGTATGCAGTTGGTATGGGATTTTGTTTTGTCTATCAAAGCAATGATAAGTTATGTGTTATTGCTGATTGTTTTAAAAAGAAATCAGATGGATGTAAGTGGCGTGTATATGCTTCACTATGTCAAGCTAATGGTTTTTTCTACATAAGGACTTTAAATAATGTTCACACGTGCATGGGTGTTGGTCGTGAGAAGAAAAGTAAAATGATTACGTCAAAGATGATATCTTCTATTGTAGTCAATAAAATCCGTGAAAAACCGTCAATTAAACCAATAGATATTGTCAAGGACTTTAAGCAGAACTATGGTCTTGAAATTTCTTACTATAATGCATGGTACGCGAAAGAATTGGCTAAGGGCGAAGTTCATGGTGATGAATCCTTGCCTTATAGTCAATTAGTTTGGTATCGTGATGCTTTAGTGTCAACCAATCCTGGATCATCTTGTGTTGTAGAGTGTGATCCAAAGACTTCTCGCTTTCAGAGGCTTTTTGTTTGTTACGGTGCTTGCATTGAGGGCTTTCAATGGTGCAGACCTTTGTTGTTCATAGATGAAACTTTTCTGAAAAGCAAGTATAAAGGGCAGCTAATTGGTGCCATGGGGAAGAATGGAAACCAAGGTATAGTTATCGAACTGGTTAACAGTTGCATCCTTATCCTGTATTATGATGGTTCATAAGTTACACATGTTTATGTATATATTATATGTATGTGTAGAGGTATATTCATATATACATATATCATTGAAGCACCAATTACTCATCTTTTGTATTTTTTATATGACTGGTTTTTAGGATTTTTCCCCTTTGCTTTTGCTATTGCGGACTCAGAAAACAAGGAAAACTGGAAGTGGTTCTTCGAAAATTTAGCTAAAGTTTTGACTCCACAAGGTAGGACTATTACATTTGTATCTGATCATAACAAAGATGTGATAGAAGCTGTTTCAAACATATTTCCAACATCCCATCATGCATTTTGTTTGAACCATTTGAAAGAGAAACTTGGATCTAAATATCCCCCCACAAATGGTAAATTGTTCCGGGATGGAATTGTTGAACTTTTTATGAAATGTGCTTATGCTCCAACGGAAGCTGCTTTTGAGTTTAATATGAGAAATTTAAAAGAAGAAGGTGGGGCTCCAGTTCAGACTTTTTTAGATAATCTTCCTAAAGAGAATTGGTCATCTGCTCATTTTAAGGGCAATCGATATGGTGAAATGTGTAAGAATGTTTCTGAATCATTTCATTCTTGGATTTTGGAGCTATGTGCGTTGCCTATCTGTCAAATGCTTGAGGGCATCATGATTAAACTCATGGTCATGGTGTCTGAAAGAAGCTGTGAAGCGGGGCAGTGGTGTTCTGTTTTATGTCCTGAGATGGAGAAAACCTTGAGTGAAATGTTGACTGTAGGTCAGTGTTGGAATGCTAGCCGTTCCAATGCTTCTGTCTTTGAGGTTCATGCTGAAGTTTCTGTTATGGTTGATTTGGTTAATCATTTGTGCTCCTGTCATGATTGGCAAATAAAAGGCTTTCCCTGTGCTCATGCACTTGTTGCTGTTCAAAAAAATTCTGGTTGCATGTATGACTACATTGATGATCACTTCAAGTTGAGCTACTATATAAGTTCATATGCGACTCTTATTTCTCCTATACCTGACATGAAGGATATGATGCATGAGGGTTCAGAAGATGTTATCCTACCACCACTTATTATGAAGGGTAGACCAAGGACTAAAAAGATTAAATCTGTTGGTAAAGTTCCAAGGGCCATTGCATGTAGTCGCTGTGGTGCGGTTGCAAGGCATAATAAGAAGACATGTACTGCAAATTTTTGATTTTGTTTCACAGTATTTTCGTTGCAGTGTACATCAATTCTATGATGTGTTTTTTGTACTTTTTTCAACATTTTTGTTCATTTTTGCATGGTTCATATAGAAGAAAATGCCAGATGATTACTTCCTCACGAGTTGTAGTTCGATTGGTAAGATAAAACAGCATTGCTGAAGCAAAAGGGCACAAAACACAGAGGCACAAATAAAATATTATATTAACTGATATCACACAGAACCATGTATCAACAGATCATGGTACCCTGCACTTTTCGCTTACAGCTTGGTTTTTAGCTTTTGCTAAACGGATAACATTTGTAAAACGTGTTTGGTTGCTGTCTGAAGAAAACATCTTGATAAGCCCGAGTTTACCTTGTAAAATTCGAAAACATCTCAATCAAATTTCCAGTGTATTTAGAGAATAAGGAATGCATAAGAGAAAATTACAGGGGCTGTTCAAGCTCTTCCTCCAACTTTTAACACTGTCTGCAGCCATGCATCACATATCAGCTTTCCAGATGAACAGAGAGGTCTACCATCCCAATCTCCCCTTTTACTTCCTTAGTCTCTACATACGGGCAAGATGGGAAACTCCGTCTTTTTTCTCACTCTCTTTTCTATATTTCTCTGTATTGGTTGATTAAATCAGGTCTCTCTTTCTCTGTCCTAGTCTGTGCTTTTTAATATACTTTCGTGTGTTTTGGATTGTCAGCTTTGATGATCGAATTTTGTTGAAGTATATTTAGTTTTTTGGTTGAATTTGGGAGTTCAAACTTTTCTTTTTGTTAAAGTATATTTAGACATTCCCTTGGATATTTCAGTTGGTGAATAGTTGTTTGCTTCATTGAATTATCTCTCAGTTTTCACCAAACAAAATCTAAAGTAGTAGCACTGTTGATTTATCCCCTCTAGAATGAGAGAGATCTTCTTTAATTTAGACGGATCAGTTGACAAAACTCATCTCTACAAGCATACAAGGAAAAGCCCTTGTGGAAGAAGCTAGTAAGGAACAAATGAAATATATCTAGTTCAAGAAATAAATTATCACTTTAAACCTTCATTAGTCGTGATTACTTGGAAAACGCTAGGAAAACTACATTTATATACCACATTTGAGTATCACATGATATGACAAAAAAAGTGTACAGGCAATGTATGTATATGCCTTGTCAATTAATGAAACAATCTCATTGCACATTGGTTATATGCATGTCACATCATGTGGTATTTAAACGTGTTACAAAAATGTGGTCTCTGTAGCATTACTTTGATCGGTAAATCTCGAAAAAACAACTCTTTTCCATATGGATCTCATTTAATAGGAGGGTCCAAAGATCGTCTTGGTGCCATTTTGACCAATTCAACGAAAATTGAAAGATTTCTTTTGTGCCATTTTGATCAATTCAACGAAAATTGAAAACTATCTTTTAGAAAAGAAATCAATGTTGAAAGGTATTGGGCTGTAAATAAAAAAAGTTTTTGAATAAGATGTTAACAAAAAGAAAAGGCCAGGGACCCTGAAGTCACTTTGATTCCTCTCTCTTTCCTGCCAATGGACAAATGCTTATAATTTGAATTTCCACGTCCCTATGTTTGTGTTTTCATGCATAAAGTCTCCCTTGTGAGCCCCCACCCCAATGTGGGAAGCAAAAGACTTTGGTCATCCAGGAACTGGGATTGGCTCTTTCACTTGCATAGATAGACTTGTTGTCATGCATGAAATGAGCTTGCCCTTCAACCATCAAAACACTGTAAAGGCCAATGTCCATGTTTGCTGAGTGTTTTTTCTTTTTAAAAAGAAAAATATAATCAATTTATATTATTGACCTAGGACCAATTTCCTTAATAAAAGTTTTACCATTACCTCAATACCAGTTTTACAATTACCTTAATCCTAACATTACCTCAATACCTGCAATTTCTACAAGGAAATTATATTGAAGTAATAAAGATTTTCAACTTTTAGTTATTAAAAAATAGAATCCAGTCTTCCAGTGCAAGTGATTTCGGGGACGCTGTCCTTTATTTCAACAATTTAATTAAGCTAGATCCCTCCCTAGTGTTGGTCAACCAGATTTTGATGTTCCTTTACCCTTGAAACATGAACAAGTTTGTTACGAATCATCAGTTGCAAGATTCGGATTCTTCTTCTTCTTCGAAGTTTTATTATTTTTTGTTACAAGTTAACAAAAAGAAATTCAGTTTGGCTAATTGGAAAAAGCTACCTACCCACAAATGTTGTGAAATAATTGAATGAATCATGAACACCAGCCTCAGCCCCATACTTGCAAGTTTTGTGAAATAAATGAATTAATTGAAATAATTGACGAAATTGAATGAATTGTAACGAATTGCATTTTGCAATACAATTGCATTATACTTTGGAACCAATTGCATTTTGCAATGCAATTACCTGGAAAAGCCATTTAACACATATATTATTTTTTTATCATTTAAAAGTTGGTGCACCGATGGACCAGGTGAACCGTAGACGTTGCCAGTGTTTGGTGCCATTTTGACCAGTTCAATGAAAAGTGAAAAGAAGTTTTGATATGAACATGTGGATGGAATTATCGATCTTGAATTAGGTTGTAAATAAGAGAAGTTTTGTAGATTTTAACAAAAAAAATAAAGAAGAAAGGTGAAAAACAGGGTAGACTTAAGCCAGGACCTCTTGTACAGGACCTCTTAACATCCAGCCAATTCCCATATATATTATCAATCAGTGCATTCGGCATCTCACAATTTTCTTCGGAGGGAGACATGTGAAGTCAACTTCGGTTCTTCTTTATTGACTGCTAAATGGACAAACGCGTATAATGTTAACGTGAATAGGTCAACAAGTCAAAGTCGATGGCTCTTATGTTTTACGTTTTCATGCAGAAAGGTCTCACTACTTGTCAAGCTGTCAGTCCCCTCGCCCACACCAACTGTGAGAGAAGCAATGAACCATTCAAGTTCATCCAGGAACTGAGATTTCACTTATTTGAGACACTTTACATTGTATTTCACTAATTCAACCGTATATTTTGAAGATATTCATTTAAAAATTATCTCTAAAAAATCACTAATTCAACAGCCTATATATATAAATATTGCCATGCATGAAATGAACTTAATGCAATCTCAACTCATCTATATTTGTTATTATATATTTCTTTCTTGATTATAAGATGGAGATTTTCTCCTTGAAATCCAGCTTAGTATGCTCACTTCTGTATATGCTGCTGATATGTTGTTTGAGTTCTATGCAACCAAGTTTTTCCTTAGCCATGAACCCCATAGGCACAAGGGTGGGAGGGAATGAGACGGACCGAGTTTCACTGCTAGCCATCAAAGCTCAAATCAAGCACGACCCCAACTCGGTCCTGAGCTCTTGGAATGAATCCATTCACTTTTGCCAATGGCAAGGCATCACGTGTGGTCGCCGGCATCAAAGAGTCACAGGGCTATACCTACAGTCTCAACAATTGGCAGGGTCCATATCCCCCCATGTAGGAAATCTAAGCTTCCTCAAGGAGCTAATTTTAAGCAACAATAGCTTCACTGATGAAATCCCTCCACAAATCGGCCACCTGCGTAGGCTGCAGAGTTTAATACTGGTCAATAATTCCTTGAGTGGAGAAATTCCAGCCAATATATCCAGTTGCTCCAACCTCATAGAGATTCATCTCGCTGGAAACAAGCTAGTAGGGAAAATTCCTAACACTCTTGGGTCCTTGCCAAAGCTCCAAAAACTTGGTTTGTACACTAACTTTCTGACGGGTACTATCCCTCCTTCATTGGGGAACCTTTCATTTCTTAAATCCTTTGTTGTACTTGAGAATTTCTTAAATGGAAGTATCCCTGAGTCTCTAGGCCAAAGTACAAACTTAAACTTGTTTTCGGTGGGTGAAAATATGTTGTCTGGTACTATCCCTGCTTCCATTTTCAATATTTCTACTCTTACTGCTTTGGATTTGATGGGAAACCGAATCCAGGGGAGTCTTCCCTCAGACATGTTCAAAACTCTTCCTAATCTCCAACATGTCGATCTCGGCCTCAACCAATTCATAACCGGATCCATTCCAGCGTCCTTATCCAATGCCTCCAATTTGAATCAATTTATTGTTGCAGGAAACAGCCTAACTGGACAAGTTCCCTCTTTGCAGAAGCTCTCTAGTCTCTGGGAATTCACAATTGCCATTAATTATCTTGGAAGTGGGCAAGCGGGTGAATTGAACTTCCTCTCAGATTTGACTAACTCCACAGAATTGGGGATGGTTGATATTAATAACAACAAATTTCGAGGGATGTTGCCCACATCTATAGGAAACTTGTCGACCACTCTTGTTGGATTTGATGTTAGTCTCAATCAGATACATGGAGGCATCCCAAATGGGATAGGCAATCTTGTTAGCTTGAGTATTCTCTTTATGAGGTCTAATCAATTTACGGGAAACATCCCTGCTGAAATTGGGAGGCTTCGAAACATAGGGAGGTTGGGTTTGGACAACAACAAACTATCAGGGCACATCCCGTCCTCTATTGGGAATTTAACAGAGTTAACCACACTCGAATTACAAGGAAATGATCTCGAGGGCAGCATCCCTCCAAGTTTGGGGCAATGTCGAAAGCTACTTCTATTGGAACTTTCTCAAAACAAGCTTAGTGGTTCAATAACCCAACAAGTTTGGGGTCTCTCATCCTTGTCAGTGCTTTTGAATCTATCTCAAAACCACTTGACTGGTTCCCTTCCCATGGAAGTTGGAAATTTGAAAGGTCTAAGTTCATTAGACCTTTCTGATAACATGTTATCTGGGGAACTTCCCAGAAATCTTGGCAAGTGTGTAAGTTTAGAAGTCCTCCGGTTGCAAGGCAACTCCTTCCAAGGGACCATTCTTTTGCCTTTCGAAACATTGAGAGGAATTCAAGTTTTGGATCTTTCTCGAAACAATCTGTCGGGCAAGATTCCACAATACTTGGAGGGTTTTCGTTTGCTGAATTTGAATCTATCTTTTAATGATTTTGAGGGCATGCTGCCAGTTGGAGGTGCCTTCAAAAATACCAGTGCAACTTCGGTTGTTGGAAACAGCAAGCTCTGCGGCGGTGTTGCTGAATTCCACCTGCCCAAATGCAACTTTCCATCCAAAGAGTCCAAGAAAAGGAGGATGACTCTTGCCTTGAAATTAATAATCTATATAGTCCCTGCCCTTGTGTTAATCATCCTGGTCTTGTCTTTCCTATATCTACGTCCATTAAGGAAGAAGCTAAGAAAAGAGCATGCCCCAAACAATTTGGAGAAAATTTTGCAAGTGTCATATGCCGCTCTTGTAAAAGCTACCGATGGGTTCTCTTTGACTAATTTGATTGGTGTCGGCAGTTTTGGATCTGTGTACAAAGGACTTCTTGATGATGGTGGAGCTCAGCTGGTTGCCGTAAAAGTGTTTAACCTATTACGACAGGGAGCTTCGAAGAGTTTCATAGCAGAGTGTGAGGCTTTGAGAAATATCAGGCATCGAAATCTCGTCAAGATTATTACTGTATGTTCAAGTGCTGATTTTCAAGGTAACGATTTCAAGGCTCTGGTTTATGAGTTCATGGAAAATGGGAACTTAGACGAGTGGTTGCATCCGCCTACTGGAACAGAAGCAGTAAGAGACGAATCCAAGAGTTTGAATCTTCTTCAGAGGCTGAACATCGCCATTGATGTTGCTTGTGCACTAGATTATCTTCATAATCATTGCGAAACTCCAATCGTTCATTGTGATCTCAAGCCAAACAATGTTCTTTTAGACAATGAATTGACTGGACATGTTGCTGACTTTGGGCTAGCAAGATTTCTCTCAAAGTTATCAAGTAACATTTCTGCAAATCAAACAAGTTCCATTGGAATAAGAGGATCAGTTGGCTATGCTGCGCCAGGTAAATTATCTCCATTTTTCACACAGTTTGCTTTCTCCTTTTACCCTACCTGGAAAAATTACTGCTAATTAGATTGTCACATGTTGCAATACATATAACAAAAAGAATTGATTCTGCATTCACTTTTCCACTCACATTATTGGAGTTTTCCAATTCTCTGGGATTTTCTTTGTACACAAATCTTGTTAAACTTCCGCATCATGGAAAGCTAATGGTTGAAATGTTACTCTTACTTGCTTCTAAGCATATACTATTTGCAATTACAGTAACGATATCTGATTTTTGAATTGTAGAGTATGGAATGGGAAGTGAGGTGTCAACGAATGGGGATGTGTACAGCTTTGGCATTCTCTTGTTAGAGATGTTTACTAGGAAGAAACCCACCGACGACATGTTCAGTGATGGCTTGAACCTTCATAATTTTGTGAAGATGAATCTTCCTGAGCGAGTTACTGAGATTGCAGATGCGGTATTATTTCTTCAAGGAGGTATCGAAGACACTCCCAAGCAACGCAGCGCAACTGCACAGAAATTGGAGGAGTGTTTGAGTTCGATATTTAGAACTGGAATTGAGTGTTCTGCAGAATCCCCAAGAGACCGAAAGGGCATCAGTGATGCTGCATCTGCATTGCGCTCCATTAGGGACGTTCTTCTTCGATAAAAGCTTCAAACTTATGCTACTCTTTTGTGTGAAGAAGATTCTGCATCTTGTCTTAAGTCTCTCTCTAAAAACACTTGGATCTTATTCGGATTATAGTGGTAATCGAATTTGTTCTGTTATCTGTTCCTCCATTGTTGCTAAAACTGCACTGGCCTGATTGAATATAATGATGTTTCCTTTCCCGTTTTATGTATATGATGAACTCACCACATTAACAATCTCCATGGTATAGAACATCAACAGAGATGCAGCCAATGAGAAGCTTAAACTTTGAAGTATCGATCCAGCAAAGCATTGAGAAAACCATCATTTAGAGCTTGCCCTTCAACCATCAAAACACTGGAAAGGCCAAAACTCTTCGTACCAGCAAGCATAGAATGTTTAACCAAAAGTAGCTTCAGAATCATCTCAACTGACCAATGACCATCAAAGTTTAATTTAACAAAAGAAGTTTGCGTAAAGCCATGCTTGCATATATCCACCATTAACGTTCCAATTCCCATATAAATTCAACCAATCAAAAAGGAGATCACTGAAACCAATCGGGGACGAACCATTAGAAACACAATTCCAAACTGAAATTGCAAATGGGCATTGTGAAGAAATAAATGGTCTTTGAGTCTATGACAGTAAGATGGAAAAATTAGAAATAATAAAAAATAAAAAATTATATACTAAAGTTGAATTTCTATATTCTCATAATAAAAAAGTACAGAATAATTATTTTCTACATGGATACGGAAAAAAAATAATTTGAGTAAAGAAAAAGTTTATTTAATTTTATCTTAATAAGTATTGTATAAACGAACGAAAAATAAATTGCCAACACAACAATATCCATGTGAGTGTTTTTTGTTGTTGTTGATTGATACAAGCGATAAGGGGGAGGGGATTCGAACTCGGGAGCACATTCGCTCTAACCAACTTGGCTAAGTCCATATCTGCTGAATGTTATAATTTTTTTAAAAAGAAAAATATAATCAATTTATATTATTAACCTAAGACGAATTACCTTAATAAAAGTTTTACCATTACCTCAATACCAGTTTTACAATTACCTTAATCCAACCAGTTTTACAACTAAACCCTATTTACTCTAGTATTAAATTGATTTTTTCCCCAAAATACCGATATTACGCTTCATGAAATTAGGAAAAGAAAAGAAGAAAAGAGACAGAACTAAAACCTTCCCAAAAACAATCCGAAAGCTAAAACCCAGTTCCAAGTTTTGGCATTTCCCATCGCCTCCTCCTCTATGGCGTTATTCAAGTTGGCGAGCCAGCGCTCCCAATTTCTCCTCGTTTAACCCTCCAATTGAGGTACTTAATTTATTTTGTCTGTACTATTTCTCGAAAATTTTGTATTTTTCATTCTTACTTAGCCGTTCACTGGTTTTCGTTCTTAAATTTTATGATATGTTAGCTTTTAATTTTTCCTCAATATTGTTACATAATTTTCTTTGATATAGCCATTAACCAATATACATTATTGGGTTCTGCAGATTTTCATGGTTATGTAGTGTTTTCAGTGTTGAATTTTTAGGAGTGTATGATGTGAATGATTTTGGATTCATTTCTGGGTAGTTCTGTGGATTAATTTCACAAGAAATCTAACCTCCCTGCATTTCGTGTGAAAATTCTAAAAGTCATTGCCAGTTTCAGCCCATAAACAGCTAGCTCCCAATAGCTCTATAGAGCTTTGGTCTTCTTCTCTGTTTAAATGCACAAAATCTCTTTATAAGTAGAGATACACAAGTAGTACCCAACTTGACCTTGTCTCTTTAAAAGCTTATGCTACAGTGTCTGTGTGATTAGAACACAGCCTATGTTGATTTAGGGAGAATACCAGCAGAATAAGAACGAAATTAAGAGAAAGCTCTTTCTTATTCAATAGTATCAAATTTTGCTTGTTTTAGGCTACAGAGTTTCTTATTATAAAGTCACAATCACCTTTATACAGTAGGGAGATTACCACAAAAGAAATATTTGAAATAGGAACAAAAGCACTAAAACCCAGAATTTATCCAACATGAAATATTTGAGTTTGACAAGATTCTAATAGTTAGTGCTAATCTTCTAAGTATGCTAAGAAAAATCATTATTTTGCTATGCTGCGAATTTGGACCATGCATTCAAGCAAGAATCAACTTGATCAATAGTCCAGATTCACAGTTTAGCAAGCGAAAATTCCCTATACATGCATATAGGTATTTAGTTTTTAAATTTATACTCTATGCAGACTTGTCCTATCTCACTTGGTACCACATATATTCTACATCTCCGTGTAATACTAGTGTATATAATACTCTTCCTTTTTGTATACAAAATCAACAGTGCAGTTTGTTCCTTATTTTAATCTTTAACTCCATTGCTTTGAAGGACATGTTTTTACTTCTTTCCTTATTTGAACTATACACGTGCAATGTGCAGGTGGGAGTCTGGTTTGATTCTTACAACTCAACAATCCAATCAAGGATAACCAAAGAGACTGTAAATGATTTTCCTTTCGCTTTCCAACATCATGAACTAGTCATTTACATAAATCACCTGGATAGTTGTCCTATATCTGTATCAATTATTTATAAATATTTTTCATTTATGTTTTTTATGTATGAGGCAAAACTAAGATTTCCTGCAATTTCTACAGGGAAATTATATTGAAGTAATACAGATATTCAACTTTTAATTATTAAAAAATAGAATCCAGTCTTCCAGTGCAAGTGATTTCGGGGACACTGTCCTTTATTTCAACAATTTAATTAAGCTAGATCCCTCCCTAGTGTTGGTCAACCAGATTTTGATGTTCCGTTACCCTTGAAACATGAACTAGTTTGTTAGGAATCATCAGTTGCAAGATTCGGATTCTTTTTCTTCTTCAAAATGTCAATTTTTGGTTGCATTAATTAAGATTTCAGCTCGATTTGTTCAGCCAAATTTTTCATTTTTGTTTTATTTTCTCCTGTCATTTGGGTAGTGCTTACTGAGTTTGAGGATTCAGGTTTGTCTTGGTTTAAAACTCTGCTCCAGAGCCTTCATTTATTTTGGAGCGCGTAGTTGATCGGTCTTCATACTAATCATTGACAAGCTATTTAGCTATTTTTCTTTGTTTGGTTTCAGTTTGTTCTTCGTGGTCATGTTGTATATTTTCTTCGGTTGATTCATATAAATCTGTATTTTTGGTTTATTAAGAATATCTTTTTTTAGTTGAAGTAGTTATTGTGGTGTTGTTCATTGTGCAAACTTGTATTTCTGTGTTTCTGTTTGCTTTTAGTTTTGTTTAAATTTTTTTGGCATCTGGGTCGTATTGATTGGAGATATTGTTGAGGTATTTGGTTCGGCATGGTTATTTTTATTTCTGGTTTTTTGTCATTTTTGTTGTTCAACAATCGTTTTACAGCTACTGTGTTATGTTGTGGTAAATAGAGTGTATAATGGTGCATCCTGGTGCTTTGGAAAAACTGGAACTGTCTTCATTACACTTGCTACACTACTGTTTTGGAATAACTTTTACCATGAGACAGTTTCACTCAATTACATCATGTTTTGTTTTTGTATTTTTGTAGTATGATTTATTAACTTAATTGTTTAACATTTGATTTTGTTGAGGAATTTGATATTTGCTATAGATCAGTTACAATTAGTCATAAGGGTAGTTGCTGACTCACTGTTTAGTTTTTATTTTTATTTTTCTTTGTACTTACTTACTGTTGATTTGTTTCGGTCATTTTTACATGTAGAGGAATGGAGAGTGCTAGACTAGCAAGGTGTAGTTATGGTGCAGTTACTGTCGTCATTGCATTGTATGAACACAGTAAATATGCAGATATATGTAATCAGATGTGTTTAAGGTTCAAGGAACTAAAAGTAGGGAGTTTTGAGCTGACATATTCTCTTCCTGAGCATCCTAATTGCTTGCTGCAATCGGATATGGATGTGCATTTGATGCTTATGTGTTTATCAATGTTGAAGAGTAGTTTTGTTGATATTTCGGTGAAGGATCTTTTGAGTTCAAATAACGAGGATGGCAATCATGCAACGTCTAATCATGCGGCGCCTAATCACGCACGTTATAGTCATGCAGTTTCTAATCGTGCAGCTCCTGATCATGCTGCATCTAATCATGCAACATCTGATCATGCAGCGGTTGATCATGGAGCATCTAATCATGCAACGCCTGGAGCTCCTAATCATGCAATGTCTGCTGATGCAATGTCTAACCATACAACTTCTAATGATGCAACATCCAATCATTTAGCGTCTAGTGATGCAATATCTAATCATACAGCATCTAATGATGTAATATCTAATCATGCAGCCTCTAATGATGCAATATCTAATCGTGCAGCATGTGGTAACGCAATCTCTTATCATGCAGCGTCTAATCATTTAGCGTCTTCATCATGCAAGTTAGATAGTAGTGCATTTGATGAGAATGAACATTTGGGGACCTCCAGATTTCATGAAGGTGAGACATATTTGTCTCAGGGTTGGAAGGAATATATAAATAATGTGGGCCAGAAGTTTGAAGGGGGTGTAGCTGAATTTCGTAACAAGTTGTGTAAGTATGCCTTTGCGACTGGATTTCGTTTTGCTTTTGTAAAGAATGAAAAAGAACGTGTTATTGCTGAATGTTTTAAGAAGATCTCAGATGGATGTAATTGGCGTATACATGCTTCGGTGTGTCGGTTGAATGGTTTTTTCTACATTAAGTCTTTAAATAAAGTTCACACATGCACTGGTGCTATCTGTGAGGAGAAAAGTAAGATGATGAGTTCAAGGATTCTATCTTCTGTTTTGGTGGATCGAATCCAGGAAGAACCGTTTATTAAGCCTGTTGATATTGTCAAGGATTTTAAGCAGAACTATGGTCTTGATATCTCTTACCATACTGCATGGTACGCAAAAAATTTGGCCAAGAGCGAGGTTCATGGTGATGAATCCTCATCTTATAGTCGATTAGTTTCGTATACTGATGCTTTAATGTCATCCAATCGGGGGTCACATTGTGTCTTGGAGTGTGATCCCAAGACTTCTTGTTTTCGGAGATTGTTTATTTGTTATGGTGCGTGCATTGAGGGCTTTCAGTGGTGCAGACCTTTGTTGTTCATAGATGTGACTGGTCTAGAAAGGAAGCATAAGGGGCAACTAATTGGTGCCACGGGAAAGAATGGAAACCAAGGTATAAATTTTATTTTTTATTTTTATTATCTGTATCTGTGTGCGGAAGAAAGGCACTGATATGTAATTATCAATGGGTTGGCAATTACATCTTTATGTATAGTTTGTGATTTTTGACAAGTGACATATATAAATGTATGTCTTTGTATACCTTTGAAATACCAGGTTACTCATCTATTCTATTTTTATGTTATTGGTTTGCAGGATCTTTTCCCTTTGCTTTTGCTATCGTGGACTCGGAAAATGAGGAAAATTGGAGCTGGTTCTTTGAAAACTTAGCTAAAGTTTTGACTCCTCAAGGTAGGACAATTACATTTATATCTGATCATAACAAAGGTCTCACTGAAGCTGTTTCAAACATGTTTCCAACATCCCATCATGCATTTTGCCTGCAGCATTTGAAACAGAACCTTTTATCTAAATATCCTTCTATGTATGGCAAACTTTTCCGAGATCACATTGGTGATCTTTTTTTGAAATGCGCTAATGCTCCCACTAAAGCTGCTTTTGAGGTTAATATGAGAAATTTAAAACATGAGGGTGGTGCTCCTGTTATGACTTTTTTAGAAGATCTTCCTAAGGAGAGTTGGTCATATGCCTATTTTAAGGGTAATCGATATGGTGAAATGTGCAACAATGCTTCTGAATCATTTCATTCTTGGATTTTTGAGCTACGTGCTTTGCCAATCTGTCAAATGGTTGATGGCATCAGGAGTAAACTCATGAAAATGATGGCTGAATGGAGTCGTGAAGCAGAGCAGTGGTGTTCTGTTCTATGTCCCGTGATGGAGAGAACCTTGAACGAAAGGTTGATGGTTGGTAGGAATTGGAATGTTAGTTGTTGTAGTGCTTCTGTCTATGATGTGCATGCTGAAATCTGTGTTAAGGTTGATTTGGCTAATCGTTTGTGCTCCTGTCATGAGTGGCAAATAAAAGGCTTTCCTTGTGTTCATGCACTTGTTGCTGTTCAAAAAGATTCTGGTTGCATTCATGAGTATACTGATGACCACTTCAAGTCAAGCTACTTTAGATGTTCATATGCGTTTAGTATTTCTCCCATACCTGACATTAAGAATGTGATGCATGAGGGTTCAGAAGATGTTATCATGCCTCCTCTTACTAAGAAGAGACGCGGTAGACCAAGGACGAAAATGCCAAAATCTGTTGGTGAAGTTTAAAAGGTTGGTAAATGTGGTCTGTGCGTTTGGAGCGCATAATAAGAAGTGTACAGGAAATATTTTATCGTCTTGCAGATTTTGGTTGTAGTGTACAACAATTATATAGTTTTATTTTTTCGGTATCATTTTTATATTTTTGTTCATAATTGCATGATTTTTTATTGAGGAAATTGTCACAGGATTACTTTCTTTACAAGCTGTCAATGAAGTAACAAGGTAAGGTAACACAACCACTAAAGCAAAAGGTAGCACAAAAACGCCAACATGGGTTGGTTGAGTAGGTAAGGTGCGAGTTGTGCGTCGAGCCCCAACTGAGTTCGATACCCGCTGCCAGCAATCCCATGTTGGTGGGTAGTCTAGAAAATGTCGTGTAATCCCATAACGGAGGGCAAGGCGATAATGTTCCCTTGCGTCAGTCCAACCGACTCTAGGTCGGTTTGCTTGGCTTTGACTAGTGTGGGAGTAGCCTCTCCCTCCCTTAAACTTTTGTTCACCAAAACAAACAAAAAAGGTTACATGGTCCTTCAACTTCAGTTTCGTTAGGACAAATGATCATGCCGTCAATTTTGTTAGTTTTTTTTATTAAATTTGAGCAAGTGCATGGCACATGGTGTACTGTTGAGGGTCAAAATCGGAAATTGCTTCACTCCTTGGGTAAATGGGCAATTCCTAGCGCACTCAAGCCCCACCCACTCCCCCACCGCTGCAATTGACCTCTCCCCATCCATATATCTCCTTTCCTCCCCAAGCCAAGCCCATTAAAACTCACCACCAATTGAGGAATGATATATCTCCCTTCCTTCAATCCAACAAAGCCATGGACAACCTCTACCCAACACCGAGCCCATTAGCCTACTACCTTGGTAACAATTGATGGCGCTCCCACAACCCAAACCATACCTACCCTCCCTACGATGGCTTCTCACTCTATATAATATCCTCAATTTTGTTGATAAAAAAAATTGAAAAAACAAATTTGAATATTTCATCCTGGGGAAAGAGGGATTGGCTCGGTGGGATGGTGAGTGTGGGGAAGGCTTGGTGGTTGTTGTGGGTTGTGTGTGTTTAGGTGGGGTTGGGTTGGAGAGGTTGTGGCTACTGTGGTGAGGATAGGAAGAAGGTTTTAAAGTTGTTATTTTTATTTTTTAGGTGAAAGGAATATTCAGAATTAAAAATAATACAAAAAGACCATTTTGCTCTTGCATTTAATGGAAAAGATGACAAAATTGACGGCATAACCATTTATCCTAATGAAACTGAAGTTGAAGGACCACATGAATGATTTTGGAAATTGAGGGACCAAAATTCCAATTGGATCAAAGTTCAAGGACCATTAGACCTAAAAACCCATAAGTTAATTTCTTCTTATTTTGGCAAACATTGTGATTTCCATTTTTAAATCGAATGTTAATAAGCAGATTATAGATCTTATTTGATATAAAAGTTGAAGTATTTTTATTTGTTAAGTTGTTAGCTTTCAGTGTTGTACGTATCTTTGTTTGTAATTTGTCTTCATGCATAATTTGGTGGTATGAGCACATCTTCTACCCTTGTTGAATGGACATTTTTACCTCATCTAAGCCCTAAAGTTCGACGGAAATTAGATTTGAGGTTTGAACTGTTGCTTTTTCTTTCTCGGAAATTAGATTTGAGGCCTGATTGATCTGTTGTTTTTCTTTCTCACTTTACATCGCGGATCATGATCACTTTTCTCTAACACTCCAACTCAACTTGGCATACCTAAAAATTAGCTTGTAAGGGAAACGTACATAAGAGCTCTTAAACCATCATAAGATATGTTGTTTTCCCAATGTGAGATCTTGAGTCGTAACATTAGAATCTCACCTATGATCCCAATGGGAGGTGAGGCTGGTTTCTCACAGTTGCTTCGCTATTTTCTTTACATTAAGAAGAAAAAAAAAAGACTTCCACTTGATGTTGTTTTGATTCCGTCTCCAGTGAGCAAATTAGTAGCTAGAATTGTTGTCACTTATTTATTAAACTTAGGTTTCTCCTTTTATCAAAGTTAGTTTGGTTCTAGTTTTCACCATGTTAGATGAGAAACTATAGAGTGATACAGTATCACCGTGTCAACCAATGATACTCCCATTAAAAATTTGTCACGTGCCCTTTTAAATAGAAAAATAAAATAGATTTACACCTAGACTTTGTCTTTCAACTTTACCATGTGAATAAAATTTAAAAATAATTTTTTTTAATTTTAAAAACAAGGTACTCTCGTCGCCAATCTGCTTACCTCGCACTGCGGCCTCTTGGTTGCAGTTCCCCTCCAATAATTCCAACATCAAACAACACCACCCCAAAAGTGGTTGAAAAAATTAGGAAAAAGTACGGTAAACCCCCCAACCTATTGGGTCATTTATGAGTACATCCCAATTTGTGGGATATTTACAATTACATACACAACGTCACGGAAACCCTACAAAATGCTCCCTCTGTCAGTCAGACTTAACGTCAGTCTGTTAAATGCTGATGTGTCAAAAATGAGACCCATTTTTTTTGATAATATAGACTTCCACGTTGACCAAAAATTAATGAAAAATTATTTTACTGTTTAAATTATTTAAAAATTATTTTAAAAAATCTCTCTCTCTCTCTCTCTGAGTGAACCCAGAACCAGAACTCTATCTCATTATTTTCTAGCATAACCCTACCCCCATCTCCAACCATCACGAGTTCTTACATTACTTCCCATTATGAATTAATGATGGCAAAATGGGATAAGCGGTTTCTAGAGTTGGCTCCCTCAACTGCCTCTTTCTTTTTCATTTTCTTTTTTTGGGGTCTGAACTCCTTTCATTTGCTCGACATTTTTGTGGCTCCGCGCAGTTCATATTCCCCTCCCCCATTTCCCCAGGTTCTTTTGGTCAATCCAAAATATTGGCGTTGTCACAATGATAATTGGGTTTTGCTTCTTTATTATAACCCCCCAAAAAAAACTTGAAAGCATGATTAACCCGCTGACCAGCATAAATTTACTCCAAACTTCGGAATCCTTTTTTTTTTTTTGGTCGAAAGTCCCAATAAGGTAAGTAAAGAAATATATGCGGCTCCTCTTTGTTTCTGTTGTACCAGATCCAAATGGAGAGAGAGAGAGAGAAATCTCTTTGAGGGGATCAGCTCTTTGGTTTATGGGTATTCATGGTGATGGGAGGGAGGAGGAGCGGTTGAAATGGGTCTGCAAATATTTCCCTCCAATTTGTCTTCTTCATCAGCATTGGCACTGTAATCTTTTGGGCGGTGACTGGGTTGGTGGGTTTTGGGAGGTGGCTGGGTGGTGACGGGGGTTGGTGGGTTTTGGAAGGATGGCGGGGGTTTAGGTTTGATAATGGTTGGCGGCTGGGCCTATGCTGGAGAAGTTGGGGTGGGTTAGGAGGGAGAAGGAGAGAGAAAGAGAGTTGGGTTTGGGGGTGGGCGACGGGAGAGAGGTGGCCAGGAGGTGGGGTTGAGTCAGAAGGGAGAGAGGATTTGCTGGGTAGGAGAAGAGAGAGGAGATCTGTTTTTATTTTTTCTGGAGATTAAGGATTATCAGATCAATTTTTTCCTTAAAAAATTCAATCTTTAAATTTTATAGGTTTTGGTTATGTGAATTGTGTTATATTTAGCAGATGAAATGGTGATGGGTTGTTGTAATTGATGTTTTAAATTGGGTTCCAAATCTGGGTTTGCAAATATGAGGGCAGCAGAAATGGTGATGGGTTGTTGCTGCCTGGATTGTTGTGAGCTTGCTTGAGCTGAATGTTGGCTGGGTTGAAGAAGAGAGATGAGATTTTTTTTCTTTTTTTTCAATTCATTTTTAATGATTTTAATATGATTAAAAATTATTTTTAACATGTACATAATTTTTTATTATTTTTTTGTCCACGTGAAAGTTCACGTCATCAAAAAAATGGGTCCCATTTTTGACACGTCAGTATTTAACAGACTGACTAACAGTCTGACTGACGGAGGGGGCATTTTGTAGGGTTTCCGTGACGTTGTATATGTAATTGTAAAAATCCCACAAATTGGGATGTACTCGTAAATGACTCAATAGATTGGGGGGTTTACTGTACTTTTTCCAAAAAATTAACATAACAACAACCAAAAAAACCATTTATTTGGTTGCTCATGCATCAATTATTGCCCTTCTTTCACTAGTGTGGTTTCGTCATACGAGATGCTGTTAAAGATTTCTGGTTTTATGTTTAACGGTTTTGCACTGATTTTCACGATTTCTGGCTTTTTCTTAATGCGTGTAACTGTTTAACGAGAATGGGAGGGAAAGAGAGGTTGGGGATGTTGGCTAAGGAGGGAGATGGGAAGAAATATATGTTTGTTTAAGAGTGGCTGTTGGAAAGAGTGTGATAGAGGGGGAGATATAAGGGAGAAAGTTGCGAGGGAGAGGAGAGAGAAAAGGAAGGGGAAGGAAAGAAAAACAAGGGTGAAAGGAGGAAAAAAGGGATGAGAGAATCGGGACGTGTGTTGCGGGTCCTTTTTCAAATTTTTTTATTTATAATCACAGAAAAGTTAACTAAGGTTAACAATATGATAGATGTCACTCTTTAAGAGTGCTGGTGAACGTATACCTTTAATAAAGGTGATGAGCAAAAATACTCCATAAGATTAAAGGGCAATAACTACTAGAGAGAATATGATTGATTAATGATTTTTTCTCCGGCGTGGATGTTATTAAAGTAAAATAAGGGCATCTTGTTAAGGCTATAATCCAATAATCAGAATCTTTTAGTTTTTACGTTTTCTTTCAACAATTACTTTTGTAAGGCCCTCAATGGTCTACTCGGCTCAAGTGACCTAATGTCTTAATTGGATTGAGCTTGAGGGGTTTGCTCATGGACTTGAGCACTAAGCGTTGTCAATTAACATTACCAAGAATTCTATTGTTAGGGCCTTATATATGGCTCTCAGGTGAGACCCTATCTCTTAACTCGTAGATCAAATTGGTTAGCCGTTAGATCAAATTGGTTAGTATGATCCAACAGTTAAGAGATATGACCTCACCTAAGGGCCATATATAAGGCCCTCACTATCGAATGGCCCTAAACATTACACCAAAATGTCAATGAAACTGGTAGAGCCAGACATAAGAGTCTTGGCCTTTTTTATTTAAGACAAGAGAGTACAGAACATGAGAGACCTAATTAGCTAGCTCTTACAAACAACTCCAAGGCCATCCATTACATAGTTGCTACCATATATATGTCTGGCCCAACACACAATGCACTTCCTCAGTTAGGGCATAAAACTTGTTGCACAAGTTTTGATTTCTTCTCTGTTATTGACACCACCACTGCTTTGATCTTGGACTTCTCTTCACCTTCTACTTCCACGGAAGAAAAAGTTATGCTCATGACTGGTCCTGTGACAAAATTGATTGCCAGTTAGTGCATATATATGTTCATCATTTGTCAGATCATGTGGTCAACTAATGTTGTCACGAAAGACAGCTCCCTTCTTGTAAAGACATATGTAATGAAAAACAAGAGAAAAGAACAACTCACCACTTCTCCAACAAATTACAGGTGACAGGAAGACTGTCTGAGCTAGAAGTATCATTAAAAAGATAATCAATCCCTCAAGAACTGAATATAGATCAGACTCATACAAGCGCCACACCAAAAATACATTTAAAATGTAGGGGATTGTGATGAGTAAAATACCTGGTTTCCTTGATGTGCTATGTCCATAATGTCCTGCTAATTCAACGGAACAAGGCTCTCCAAGTAGACCTCGGCATCACGAAACTCCTGAAATAGGGTAATCGACACCGTGCGAAAGGTGTGATCATCAAAGTTGTACAAATAAAAATCGCTTATCCACTTTGCAAACAGCAGATCATGAGATTTGGTCCTGTAAGGGGCAGGTAAAATGTTGCCAGAATCCAACATCACAATGGAGAGCTTTATTTTAGTCCAAGACTCGCTCACTCCATAGTCCTTCATCACCCAAAACTCATGATTTCCTGCATCTTGCAAAATCCATTGGGATACACACAGGCATTCCCTGAAGGCTCCAAGACTGAAATAAATCAAATCGCTTTCGGTGAAATCGGGCGGGGCTTCAATCTCTCGAACCTCCTCCTCAGCTAAGAGGAAAGCCATGATCATCATTGACTGATCTCCAACTCTCCTTGACAACCAATGGAAGCCTCCATTCACCAAAATCCCCTTTGAATCATCAGTTACAGCGCGTTTGTATGGATAGCGCTCTTCGATCACACGCCAAGAACCGGTTTTCAGCATGTAGACACCGAAATCAACTCCATCATCAAAGCACCGCCCATAAACCACCTTGTAATCATCAGCTGAGTGATCAAATCCAAACCCAAAAAGATGATAAGAACACCCATCCATCCCAAACCCTTCAGATCCAGGGAGTTGCTTAGATTCCCTGGTTGCTGGGTTGAGCAAATACAAGTCCAAATTGCTCACCGTGAAAAACAGCAACCCATTGCATGGAACCACCAGCATAACGCCACTATCTAGTTCTTCATGGCAATAAACACAGTCAATATCACTCTCCTCGACCTCTGCATCGCCGCCATGATCATTTCGCTTGAGAAACTCATCGATGCCGAAAGAGAAAAGCGAATTACTTCCGGGTACATCAATTAGGACTCGTCGCCTCTGGTGCAGTATATCCTCTTTCTCAAAGGCTCTGTTGTAGTGAAGTTTGACAAAATCAGGGTGAGTGATCAGAGAAAGCCATGGCTTCGACACGCACCTGAAGCGGCACAGGGACTTGACTGGTACCCGGGAAAGAATGTCGCTTACGATCTCCGTAGGAAGGTTACGCTGCTTTTCCATGGTGATCAATCTGCAGATCCTTGGGTTTGGCTCTGTTTTCTGAGGTTGATGGCAGCTTGGTTCATTGGGTTTGGGTTTTAGTAGTGGAGTGAGAGCCTCCCCTCTTCCATTATCGAAGCATCTGGTGTGTGTTGGAATTCGGAGGATATTTCAAAATACAAATTTTAATCAAATGGAGCCAAATGGGTAGTGACCGTTTCTCAGTTTCATGATTTTTATTAACGCTTGGACTTCTTACGTCAGCTGTTAAACAGACCTGACATGATTTTTGTTAACACTCGGAGTTCCTACGTCATCCATTTCAGAGATCTGACCAGATTTTTATTAAAAGCTCTGACTTCCTACGTCACCTTTTACATGTATCTGAATGGACTTTTTGTTAAAGCTCAGACTTCCTACGTCAGCGATTAGATTACATCTGACGGTTACAAGACTTTATAATGAAAACTCAGCGCAAAATGCACTGCACTTCTCTCTATTCACGTTCTTCTCTTTCTTTTCCTCTGGTGACTTATCCCCGTAAAACTCTCTCTCCTCCGACGTCATTTCTCTTTGTTTTATTTTGAACTGAAATTCCACCAGAATACCACATACCATCAAGAAGACCGTGGGGGTTTCCGTTAGAAAAAGTCATGTGCAAGCAGTATTATTTCGTTCAAATCTTCATTAAAAAGATTCTTGCATAAATTTACCAAGACGGGAAATCATTGACTCATTTTATTATTATCGTGGACAATGCAAATTTCAGATGACCCTTGAAGATTCAAGGTATTTACCCAATGCAAGTGTTGCAAGTGTGTACTCTTACAAGGGTTAAGGTTGTTGTACTCTAAAAGTTAGGGCGCCAATAACCTGCTTCATTGATATATGGCCTCCAAGATAGTGTATTAACATGCCTCAACTTAAATTTTGTTCTAACTAAGCATTCATGAAGAAGAATCTATATATATATATATCTAGTAGGAAAGTAATTTTTTGTTATTTATTCTCTCTATTTAATCTATTATGGATTCCAATTTATATATATTAAGGCATAATAAGTTCTTAAAATGAAACATTCAAAATCCCTATAACTCCTCTTGGTTAATGAAAATACTAAAACATAAAACATTTCATTAAAAAAGGATAAAATATTACATTCACAATTTATTTAAATTAAAATAAAATAGGAGCAGTACTACAGTTGTCCATAAATAAATAAAAAAAGACAACTACCTTCAAACCTTTTGAATATTAAAAAAAAGAAGTTATATATCTCAAGTAAAAAAAATTCAATCGGAGCGTGTGCCAAAGAGTTAGTAATAATTATTGTATTAGTGAAGTTTTGCAGCTTAAGTATCATCTATCAACAGACAATTAGTGAGTGCATAAACTCTAGAGAAACTCTAGCCCTCTCTCTCTTAAAAAACACTCCTACATCCATTTTCACTTTGAGAGGGAGGAACCCTCTCCCCTCTTCTCTTCCTCATTTATCCTCTTCCCTCATTTGCAGAGACAGAAGGTTTCCCCTATTTGTCTTCATTTTGTTATGATTTTTATCCAATCATCACAGGCAGTTACGTCTCATTGTTGGATCTCCTCATGTATTTCAGCGTCGGATCTCCACCACCATCCTTTTTGCGGTTTCTTTATGTTTGGAGTAAGTCGCAAATGCCCTTTGGGTTCTCTATGCAGTCTTCACCTCTCCTTTTGTGAGAGCTTCCCACCCCTTTGTGAGAGCTTTTCATCTCTACTTTGTAAGAGTTTTATTTGTATTGTTATGCCTTAGTTTTTTCAAGCTTTATCTTTTATTTATTTATTTTGAGTTTGCCATCTTAGTTGGATGCCTATGCCAAAGTTTTTTCAATCCTGCCTAATTGTTACTGGAGGAACATCTGATTGTCTTAATTTTGATGTTAGATTGCTCTGTTATTGTAATGGCCCTTGTATTGGCCCTTTGTGGCTAATGGTTTTTTTTGTTTTTTTTGCTGAATTATGAATGCAATCCCAGAATTTCTCAACAACAAAAAAAGTATCATCTATCAACTAACATTTCTAAGAGTATGAATTATGACCCCATTTGGTGGGCTAGATTGGACTAGATAAGTCCAATTAATTAGACATAGGTCCAATCCGGATTGGATTGGTGAGTTTTTACTTTGTTATATTTGGACATGTTTTACTGTGATGGGGTAAAAGCAATAAGTAGTATGTGATGGGGCTTTCTTCCTTTTAATTATGTGCTCATGTTTTTTCATAAAATTAATTATTTCTGATATTAAATAAACACACAAAAAAAAATTATAAAAGATATTGAAGTCCAATGCAGTCCAATATAGTCTTGTACCAAACAACACAGTGGACTTAAGTCCACTCTAGTTGCTGCTTATTGATCTACCAAACAACTCATGGCGCTTCTATAATGAGGGGTATTTTGGTGAGGGGGTTCAGTGAGGGTTTCAATCTAACCATTCAATTATAATAAAAAAAAGTTCAAGTCCAATATTTTCTCTCTCTTGTTGGATAGTGGGATTGAACCCCTCCCACAACCCCCTCATTAGAGTATCTCCAACAGCCTCTTCAACCTCAGTCATCATTGCTACAACCTCTTTCTCCTCTTTAAGACTGATAAGTTGACTTTGACTCTTCAAACATTTAATTTTACTTTGGAAAAACAAAACCTACCTTGAAAATGTTAAAAACATGCATTTTTTTTTTCTTTTCATATAATAAATACATAAACATTTTTCACATGTTTTCATATTTTTCATTCTTTTCCATGATATTGGATTAATTGAATTGAAGATTCTGTTGGAGCAAATTTTATTTGAGTAGCAAATAAAGCTTTTCAAATTGCCACGTAGGTTAACAAATTTCAATTTGAAAAGTTTTATTTGCTACTACTGTTGGAGATGCTCTTATAGCATTTTTGAACAACTCGGAGGACTTAAAGTCCAGCCCATGGTCCAACACTCCAAATGTTATCCTAATCAATCCAATACGGTCCACCAAACGGGGCTTATGAGTTTTTGCTTTGGATTGGATCGTTTGTATAAGCACTGGTGGTTAGTTTAGCTTTTTGGGCTTTGGGCCTATGTAACAAGAAAAGAAAAGCCTTCAGAGTAATAGACCATCTTCCAGTTTTCTGGTGAGCCATTTTTCTCTTACAACAACAAATTGGAAGGTATGATCATATATATATCCAACCATGGATTTGGAGTGGGTAAGCACTGAGACACAACCAAATCTCCAATCTTGGTCATTCATGAATAAATAAAAATGGAAAGGAGAGACTATGAACCAAGCCCTATTATTTTATTTTTTCGGAAGAACCAAGCCCTATTTGTCCAAAAAGAAATGCACTGAAAATTATATTTGCTTATTATATGGGAAAACCACTGAAGATTGCTTATGACCTTTATTAGGTTTTGGGATCTTAGGTCTAATGGTCCTTGAATTTTGACCCGATTTGCATTTTGGTCCCTCAATTTCCAAAATCTCCATGGTCCTTCAGTTTCTTGTTATCTTTTTTGTTAAATGTAGGGGCAAAATGATCTCCTTGTGTTATTTTTAATTTCCACCATCTGAATATTCCTTTCACCCAAAAAATAAAAATAAAAACTAAAAATTAAAAACTAAAAACCTTTTGAATATTCCTTTCACCATCTAATTTTTTTTAATTTACTGCAGGAGTGAACTAATTTCCGATTTCGACCCTCAATAGTACACCATGTGCCATGCACATGCTCAAATTTAATAGAAAAAGTTAACAAAATTGATGGCATGACCATTTGTCCTAACGAAATTGAAGTTGAAGGACCATGGAAATGATTTTGGAAATTGAGAGATCAAAATGCAAATCGTGTCGAAGTTCAGGGACCATTGAACCTAATAACCCTAAATTTTGACTAATAGTCTCAGATTTGATTTTCATATGCTTTCTTGTAAAACCATCATATTTTGATATGGTGAGAGATTGAAGGAAAATTAAATTGAGTAATGAAGATATATGGTTTGATGCGAACCATTTCAGTTTTTCTTTATAAAACCTAATGGATCAACCCAATATTTTGGTTTGGGATGAAATTTAAATTAGGTGACACGTAAACAACAAAAGTCAAGCAGATCATGGTAGAGAACATCCAAGTAGAGGTTCCAAATTCGGATCCGCCATTAAGATGAATATACTTATTTCTTTTAATTGTGTTCACATAAAAAATTATGCTAATAATTTCGCACGTAATAACAACTTGAGTTTATAGAAATCAACAATACATGACCAATATTACACCAATATCAATTGAAACTGCTAGAGCCAGACATACCATTTCATGAGTCTTGGCCTTTATTATTTATTACATATATCAGTACGTAGTACTCCAAGAGATATTCAATCACCTCTTACAAACAACTCCACGGCCATCCTTCCCACTAGCACAATTCATATACTCAAAGCTATCTGAAGAGTTGTTCTTAACAAATTCCCCACTAAACCTTGAAACCGCACAATCAGAGGCAAAGATACTAGAGGATGCAAATTCTTTGTCCCCACCCAAAACTGGCATCACCACACCCATCTTAACCCTACTCACATAGTTGCTTCCATATGTTTGGCCCAAAACACCATTCACTTCCCCACTTAGGGCATAAAACTTGAAGCTCAAGTCAAGATGAGCAAAGCAATCCTCTTGTGTAACCCCATATTTATGGATCATGGAGTCCTTTTCTGTTATAGGCACCACCACTGCTTTGATCTTGAAGTTCCCTTCAGCTTCGATTTCTATTGAATTTGTGTTTTTGGTCCGTTTGATGCTGAGTGCGCCTGGTGATAAGATTGATTGCCAGTTAGCACCTTCGCTGTCCAGGAGGTTTATGGGTTCACCGTCGATGGATAAGGAGAGACGGTCGTTGGAGTCATCCCAAATTGACGTGGTTTTGGCACCGATGAAGAGTTTGTGGTTTCCAAAGAGGATCCCTAGAGACTGCACCCAAGTGAAGTCCCTCTTCATGTTTTGGTTTCTCTTGCCAATGAAATGGGCGTTGATGTGGAGATTTGAATCAGAAACTATGCAGAAGTCTTGGTCTTTCTTGCCATGGAAGTAGAAGGTTATTCCATCACCACCAATGAATCTGGGGTCTTGACACACAGCCCCTGGCCTGTTGCAGTCTGCAATATTATATTCTCACACATATTAGTGGTGTGTAATTATCAGTTAATTATGTGACTAAGTTTACTATAAACCCAGATTTATCAAAATCCATTCTAATTGTTTCTTCCAGAGTTAAGATTTAAATCATTATGAAAAAAGAGTAATTTCACAAAAATCATTATAAACTACTTGTGCACACAATAAATAAATAAATTGTACACAAAATAAATAAATATAAAAGCTTTGCTAGATATCACATTAACTGTAAAGGATGTTCAACTAGTAGGTCGTATAATCGTATTATTGTAGGAAAAAGAAACGGGTTAGTGGAAATCACATTCTAATAAATTGCATAAACAATAGGTTTTGTGAACTTACTGCAAACAGGACTGCATGTGACGCAGTCAACTTCACATTGCTCAGGGCAAGCACTAGGACATGTATGCTCTAGGCCATAACAATGAGGGTAGTTCTTGTTCTTGCATTTTCTCTTTTCTCCAGAGCTCTCTGAAGAAGGGGGAGGTGGAGGATATGAGGAAGGTGGTGTAGAAGTAGTGGGTGGTGGAGGTGATGGCGTGGAAGCAGGAGGTGGTGGAGATGAAGGAGTAGAAGTAGGGGGTGGAGGTGGAGTGGTAGTGGAAGGAGGGGGAGTAGGAACAACTGAAGGTGGAGGTGGTGGTGCGGGGTATGCCTTTGGAGGTGGAGGAGGGTGCCTATGTCTTGGTGGTGGCGGCGGCGGAGGTGGTGGTGGTGGCGGCGGCGCTGTACAAACAGGTTTGCATTTCTTACAATCCACAACACAAGTGCGGGGGCACGATGCAGGGCAATAAAGGTCTTTGTGGTAACACTTGTAGAACTTTTTGTCATTGCACTTGACTTTCTTAGGCTTTGGATGAGAAGTTGCTGCCTCTGCCGCAACAAGCATCAAGAGGATGACCAAAAACACACCTAAGCGCACCATTGCTTTAGCCATTTGGTGCTGATTGTATGTGTGTGTTTGAGCTTTGTGATTATGACTGCTATTGATGCGGGCCTCCCCTTTTATAAGGTCTTGAAAATATCAAACTTTGCATCTTGCTCACACTAAACGTAAAGGTGTTCTTTACTTTCCACTCCACTTGTTCTCTCACACATGGGCACTCAAAAAGTCAGATTTTAGCTAGCCCTAAAATTAATCTAAATACTGGTCGGTATACCTTGGCGCATGTGTTAATTCCACCCACACTCATCCTCCTAAAACTTAATATATCAATGCATCTGCCATTTTGATAACCCTAGTTAGCAAATTCATGAATTATATGTATGCTTACTTTTAAAAAAAATTATATATTTTTGTTTTCCATATAATTCTAAAAATACAAAAATGCACATTTTTTTTAATGCAAATGTATTATTCGCATATTTCATCTGTATTTTGCACGTATTATTGAAAAAAAAAAAGATTATAAATAACAAAATTTAAATTCTTATATAATAGCCGAATTTTTCACCGTGTGTTTTTAAGAAATTTGCCTAATCATTTTTACATATGTATTATACCCATCCCTTATTTTACTAACTATGTTGATAATTTTAGTTTATAGGAGTAGAGATGTTCCAATTTAAAAAGAGTATTTACAAATCTATTTAATTTATGGTTTCGATGGATTGACTGCCAACAAATTGCAAAGGGGTCAATCACGTACACTTGTAATTAAAGGTAGATCCTATATATAAACAGGAGTGGCATAGGAAATTAATCCCCTTTTAGAGACAGGCCAATGGCCATGCGTACGTCTTGTAAAGTTTCGTCTTTTGACAATAACCTTACCAACTTGCAAGATTTCTTAGACTCCTTGTATAACTTTAAGAGACATTATATAAATATTGAGCTACGTTGCAGCTGGACAGGCTTTACCTGACCAGATATTACCACCAAGGGCTGAAGCTAAGGTCTAAGATTTTGAAAATAAAGAATTATAGTGCTAATTTTTAGAAAGCTCACACATCGTCCTAACAAAATTAGCACTCATCGTACATGCTCTTTGGGGGTTTACTTGGGCATGCAGTCTTTGAGAGAGAGTGGGTTTAGCTTCTTCTAATAGCTATGAATTTTATTTTATTGTTTTTGTTACCTAATAGCTATGAACGTGGACAAACTGAAAGTGACCTCAAACAAAATGTGAGGTGCAAGAGCAAGCAAGGACCTTGAACATTAATTGGGTCTCTGGGCCGGCATAAACGCCAGTTGCAACAGGCATTAATAGATGGACTCAATCGCAAGCCTACGCTAGCCTCAGCCTACGTGAACTCCACTTTACCACCACAAGCCTAAACTCTATAGTCTTTTTTTTTAGTACAAGCGATAATCTCTAAACTAGGGATGGGCCCAACCATAGGCTAACTTGGGTTATAGCCCAAGTGGCTTTTATTATATATTTTTCAGCCCAAAGTCACATGTAGCCCACCCTATAGCCTACCCCACTTCATGCATTAGGCCTTCATCATGTTTTATGTTTTTGGTGGGTCATATTTTATTTTTGGTAAATACCACGAGGTGTCCCCACACCCGAAGGATGGGATTAATCCTAGCTCAGGGTTCGGCTTGCCCCTGGCCACAAAGTGCTTCCAACGGGTTTCAAACCCCTGTCATTAAGGCACTAGGTAGCTCGTCAACTGAAGGTGGCATGCAGTTTGGTGGGTCATATTTTATTGGTGGAATGTTAGCAAAAACATTATTTTATTGGTGGAATCTTACAATTTTCTTTCCTCAATTTTTTGTTACTGAAATTTGGGGATTTTTTAAGGTTTATGAAGTATAAATTAGGGATTTTCAATTCAGTGTTATGAATGATCAATTAGGAATTTTCAATTAGGTTTTTGTCTTCTTATTAAGTTTTGTAATTAAGTAAGATAGTTTATTTTATAGTTTATTTTTGGGATTTGTGGATTTTGATTTTATTAGAAAATGACCTTTTACATATCCTTTATTGCAAAATTATTTTTATTTATTTATATTATTCACAGTATTATTATTTTAAATGTAATAAAATTTCAATTTAATTCAATTATATTAAAAATCAAACTCAAAAATTTAATCCGGCCACTTAATTGTGCAACACCATACACAAGATTGGATTAATGTAATCTAATGAAATTCAATCCGACCTCATAATCCAATCCAATTAGTCACCAAATATGGCCAAGTGAATTAATTCTTAATGTTTTTTCTTTCTGTTTTTTCTCAATTGAATTCATGTTAAATGTGTAATCCCATGAAATTACTTTACTTTGGATCTATTCTCTCAATTAAAGACAAACCAATACCAAACTACTTAGTTATAATTTTTTTTGTTAGTTTATTTGTTTATAGAAACCACCGAGCTAGGGGCTAATTTTTTACATGAGCGATAGTAAACTACTTTAAATTAATATCTAAACTACGGGAAGGGGGAGTGCAAGGGAATGGTCTCACTATCCTAACCAATTTTCACTGCCTGCCCACCTTAGGCTTAAGCACCAATGAAATTGATACTTAGGTGACGAAGGGTAAATTTAACTAAACAAACAAGACACAACACCACAACAATCAAGAGAACACACAGAGCATGCCACAAGGTACCTGCATCCCTAGAAGATTACTAGTGACAACTTAGGCACTCAGAAGGACCCGTCAATCTAGGCATCCCCTGTGCTAGCAACAACTATGGTGAAAGTGTGTGAAGTCATCAATATCAAGTAAACAGCAAACAGCAGATATAGATGACTAGTCAACCACCAAGAACAGAAACCCAGATAAATTTACAGATATGCAAAACAGGTTTTGTTTACCCAGAAACCCACCATTGGGAAAAACTGGGAGTCATCAACCGACTAGGCAATCCACTAAGTAGAAAAAGATTCTTACAAAGGAATACAAGCAAGCTCAAGCAAAACCTAGATCTATTTAGGAAGATGAGCTTTACCTCCTTTGTGCAATCTTCTTCTCCAACTTAGCAAAGCTTCAAGCTTAGTTCTTCATGGCAATGGCAGCTCCTTCTCCAGCTCGTTCATCCCATGGCACTAGCTTGCAAGCTCCAACTCAAACCGAAACCAAACTTTGGATTCAAGGGAGAAAGACCAATTTCTTCAAGAAACCATACTCTTGAAGAAATCAGTCACGAATCCGATCTAGATCTATATGAGAGAATGATTTAAATAGCTAGATGCAAATTCATATTTCAAAAGCAGTTTTTCAAAAAGAAATCAATTAGAAAAACTCATAGATGAAATATGTGGTTCACTCTTGAGGAAGAAGAAGAGAAAGATGGAAACCCAATCTTTCCAAAACTTCCATACAAAAGAGACGGCTTCCAAAATGAGGGATTTACTTGCTTTTACAGACAAAAGAATCCCTTAGGTCAGACTGACACATGGCAGCAGAGAGAGAAAATAGAATAGGACAAAACAGATGGTTAACCAGCTAGAAATCGCACTGAGCAAAGATGACTAGTCATCTTTTATGAAAACAGTTTTAATGCATGATATGCAATGCATGATTTACCTTTGTCAAATTGCTTGAACCTCCATAGGATAGATGAGAGTTAAGAACACTTAGAGATGCTAAACTTAATCTATCCTTGAGCTTGATAAATACATATAAAAGTCCTATTACAAAATTGTCAAGGGAAGCCAAAAGAATTAATCAAAATTCATACATTAACAACCAAGAATGTGCCATGTTTAGATATTGTCTATGTTAGGACCAATTTTTGTATATTGGCAATTTCCTATTACAAAAACATACAGTAGGTCTTTGAGTGTAACCTATAGTTTTTAAGTGACATTCTGGTATATTTTGCGCAACGAAAAACAAATCGTTGCACAAAGTCACTTTGCGCGACGACAAAGAATCGTCGCGAAAAGTAACTTTGCTCGACGATTACTAGAATTCGGTGCACAGAGTTTTGCGCGACGAATAGTGATTCGTCTCGCAAAGTATTTACAAAAATAAATAAATAAAAAATTATTTTTTAAAATTTTTGGATGCCTTTGCGCGACGAAATAATAATCTTCGTCTCGCAAAGTCTTTACTAAAATTTTTAAAAAAATTAAAAAAATTTTAAATGACTTTGCACGATGAAATAATAGTCTTCGTCTCGCAAAGTCTATACAAAAATAAATAAAATAAAAAAATTATTTTGTTAGAAAAATATATTATTGTAGTTCGGATTGGGTTTTTGTTAGAAAATATATATTTTAAATTGACGATCAAATTGGTTCATTGTATTCATATTGGGTCAAGGAATGTAGCTGCAAAAAATCATCAAAATCGAAATTGAAATAACCGTTAAATCTTGATTTTTCTTTTATAACCGTCGAAAAGTTTTGTCCTATTACTTGATCTCTGAATGTTTATTTTTTCCAATTTTTGGCGTATATGATCTCGAAGTATAAACAAACAAGTTTGACGGTTGGATCGTTGAAACTAGTTTCGTAGAATGCGTATGCCATCAAAACAATATATTCACTAACAATTAAGAGTTTATAAACTTTCATTAAATACAATATAAGATTTTGTAGTATCCACTAGTGTAAATATTTTTAATTGAAGATCAAATTGAGTCATTGTATTCATATAGGGTCAAGGAGTGTAGCTTTAAAAAATCATCAAAATCGGAGTTAAAATAACCGTTTAATCGTGATTTTTGTTTATAACCATCGAAAAGTTTTGTCACATTACGTGATCTCTGAATGTTTATTTTTTCCGATTTTTGGGGTATACGATCTCGAAGTATAAACAAACAAGTTTGACGGTTGGATCGTTGAAACTAGTTTCATAGAATACATATGCTATTAAAACAATATATTCACTAACAATTAAAAGTTTATTTATACTTTTGTTAAATATAACATAAGATTTTGTGGTATCCACTAGTGTAAATATTTTAAATTGACGATCGAAGTGGTTCATTGTATTCATATAGGGTCAAGGAGTGTAGCTGTAAAAAATCATGAAAATCAGAGTTGAAATAACCATTAAATCGTGATTTTTCGTTTATAACCGTCGAAAAGTTTTGTCCTATTACTTAATCTCTGAATGTTTATTTTTTCCGATTTTTGGCGTATATGATCTCGAAGTGTAAACAAACAAATTTGACGGTTGGATCGTTGAAACTAGTTTCGTAGAATGCGTATGCCATGAAAATAATATATTCACTAACAAATAAGAGTTTATTTATACTTTTATTAAATATAATATAAGATTTTGTGGTATCTACTAGTGTAAATATTTTAAATTGACGATCGAATGCAATCATTGTATTCATATAGGGTCAAGGAGTGTAGCTGTAAAAAATCATCAAAATCAGAGTTGAAATAACCGTTAAATCGTGATTTTTCGTTTATAACCGTCGAAAAGTTTTGTCCTATTACTTAATCTCTGAATGTTTATTTTTTCCGATTTTTGGCGTATATGATCTCGAAGTGTAAAGAAACAAATTTGACGGTTGGATCGTTGAAACTAGTTTTGTAGAATGCGTATGCCATGAAAACAATATATTCACTAACAAATAAGAGTTTATTTATACTTTTATTAAATATAACATACGATTTTGTGGTATCTACTAGTGTAAATATTTTAAATTGACGATCGAATGCAGTCATTGTATTCATATAGCATCAAGGAGTGTACCTGTAAAAAATCATCAAAATCAGGGTTGAAATAACCGTTAAATCATGATTTTTCGTTTATAACCGTCGAAATGTTTTGTCCCATTAATTGGTCTCTTAATGTTTATTTTTTCTGAATTTTGGTGTATATGATCTCGAAGTATAAACAAACAAGTTTGACGGTTGGATCGTTGAGTAGCTTTAAATTTATTTATTTTGTACGTATAACACTTAAGAAATTGAATAGTATATGTATTTATTACTAACTTTAAATATTTTTTAAGACTTTGCGCGACCAATTGATATTTCGTCGCGCAAAGTATACTCTCAAAATTTGGGCGTGTACCAAAAATGGGAATTTTTTTATAAAAAAATTTCAACTTTGCGCGACCAATATATAAATATTCGTCGCGCAAAGTATACTCTAAAAATTTGGCGGGCACCAAAAATGGGATTTTTAAAATTAAAAAAAAAATTCGACTTTGCGCGACCAATATATAATTATTCGTCGCGCAAAGTATACTCTAAAAATTTGGCGGGCACCAAAAATGGGATTTTTAAAATTAAAAAAAAAATTCGACTTTGCGCGACCAATATATAATTATTCGTCGCGCAAAGTATACTCTAAAAATTTGGCGGGCACCAAAAATGGGACGTGGGAATATTTTGGTCGCGCAAAAGTTTGGGCGACCAGAAATTCGTCGCGCAAAATTGAAAAAATTTGGCGGGCACCGAAAATGGGAATTTTTTTTAAAAAAAATTTTAAACACTTTGCGCGACCAATATATTGTTTCGTCGCGCAAAGTGATACGTTCTTTAAAAGCAAAATAACTCCTCCACCATTTTCTCAATGTCTTCTAAATCCTACCATTTCTCTCTTTCCCACTCCCCAAATCCTACCATTTCTCTCACACTCACTCCTCTCACTTAATCTCTCATCTCTCTCTTCACTATCTCTCTCTCTCTCTCTCTCACTCACTCACTCATCTCTCTTTTCATCATTGTTTAGACCATATTCGACCAAGCAACTAGAAGCGATTCTAAACAAGGCAAAAAGTCCCACATTGAAATATTGCAAGAAGGGAAGACTCCCTCTCACCTATAAAAGGAGACCACTCTCCACTTAGGAAAGGATCCCTTTTGGGCTAGGCTTTATAATCAGTCATGGGCTTCTCCCTTTTCTCTCTTTATATTTGGGCTCAGCCCCTTGTACAAATGTAAATACACATTGTTATAATAATGAGAATATACTTCTCCGTGGACGTAGCCCATTCATTAAGGGTGAACCACGTATATCTTGTCTTCTGTATATTTATCGCTTGTTAAATCCTCACACACTAGCTGAAGGTCCTCACCTTCACCTATCATCATCACACCCTATCTCTAAGTTGGGCTAAAAAGTGTTGAACCATTTTTTAGCGTCAACAATCATCTCTCACTCTCACTCACTCTCTCATCTCTCTCTCACTATCTTCTCTAATTCTCTCACACTCACTTCTCTGAAATTTTAAATTTTTTTTCATTAATATGTGTTTTTGGAGTTAGTTTTGAGTTTATGCCAATTATTTGTCATTATTTTATGTTATTGTTTTGTTATTTGACAATATTTGTTTTTTTTTTTTTGTAGGGAATTGTTGAGGCTTTGATGGCTAAAGTTGAGGATTTGATATAGGAGGCTTGTAGATTTTATTATTGTACTTCGTTAATTTAAGTGTACATTTTGAATATTATGTATATTGGATAATTTGACCACTATTTTTCTTATGTAATTTTATTTTGAATATGTCAATTTAAATTAAAGTAATTAAGAAAAATAAAATCATACAATTAAATTAAATTTAAAAAAATTAATATAATGAAATTGATATAAGAGAAATAAAAAAAAAATGTCAAAAACCTTGCGCGACAAAATATTTCGTCGCGCAAACTATTAAATTAGTTTATTTTAGTTTAAAATTTTCAAAAAACAAAAATTAAAAAAAATGAATATTTCGTCGCGCACATTCGTCGCTCAAAGTACACTTGCGCGACATTAACTTTCGTCGCGCAAAGGATTCGTCGCACAAAGGATTCGTCGCACAAAGTATATAATATTCGTCGCGTAAAGTAATGAATATTCGTCGCGCAAAGTTGTTATTGTCCGTCGCGCAAAGTTTTCAGGATTCGTCGCGCGAAGTAATTAATATTCGTCGCGCAAAGTTGTTATTTCCGTTGCGCAAAGTCGTCATGATTCGTCGTGCAAAGTGGCTTTGTGCGACGGAGAATTTTCGCCGTCGCGCAAACCCTTTCTCCACGAGTTTTGCGCGACAGAACTTGCGCGACCAAAATTTCATCGCGCAAACTTTGCGCGACGAAATTTTCCTTTGCGCGACCAAAAATTATTCGTCGCGCAAAGTGTTGTTTGTAGTAGTGATGCCAAAGTATGTTTTGCATCCATGCATTCATATTTGCACATTTAGAAGTTCATCAAAAGTGACTGTCATATGTATAGGGCTGATATATGGTTTCAGTCCTACATTATCCAGTGTCAGACATCAGTGAGTTTTGAACGATGGTTTAATACGCTTTAGTTGGTGTTTATTTATGCACGGGTTTGTGTCTTTTGTCTTTTGTGCTAGGTATTTAGTTAAGTGGCTTTATTTGTTTTGAAAGAAAGACTACTTGTGCAAAAGCCCATTTTTGCTTAAGGTCTTTTTGTCTTTGACCTAGTCTTGAGCATGAAAAATAAGAAAGTAACTTCAACCACTTTGTTCTCTGCAACTTTGAAAAGAAAAGCACTAGAGAATATTTTTTCTTTCAAAGAACTTTTGACCGTTCATATTGAAAACTTATGTGGTTGTTCCTTGTTGGCCTCCATGAGTGATTAAATCATCATCTTTTCATATATTTGTGAGTCCATATAAGCATTATGCATGTTGGTGATCAACAATCGTGCCTTGAGGTGTGAGCAACCGAGACCAGGGTTGTGTCATCTCTTGCTGACGAAGGAAGGACAAGATTGTTGATTGGGTTGAGGAGCAAAGGCGAGTAGGCAAGTCTGCCTTGTGAGAGTTAGTCTTGTGAGTTAAGACTTGTAAGACCTTATTCTTTCTCATAGTGATATTTTTTTGGGCATAATGCCCACAGTTGTTTTCCTCATCTTGAGGTTTTTACTATGTCAACATATCATGTTTTTGGGTTATTCCTTAGACCGGGTACAACTTCAACTCCTTATGAGCTTTGGAAAGAGAGAAAACCTAACATAAAGCACATGAGGGTTTTTGGCAGCATTTGTTATATTTATAGAGATAGAGAAAACCTAGCAAAGTTTGATACAAGAAGTGATATTGGCATCTTTTTGGGTTATTCTCTCGGGTAATGCTAGGGACACCAAATTTGAGTCCCAAATGACATGTCATTAATTCTAAATAATTAAATTGCCACATGTATTAAAAAGTAATTTTTCATTTGATATAATAATTATGAAGAAAAAAAATCCGAATGTAAAAACCCCCAAAATTGATTGTTTTATCAAACCACCAAAGCACCACCATATTCCCAACCATCTAATCTCCAGGCTCATGGCCGTCATCATGCATAATGGAATTGGAGATGGGCTGTCTCAGTTTTCATTCTGCTACGTCACCAGGTTGCTAATATACGTACCTATATACATGGTCATAGTTCCAAATGAATAGAAGGTGGGGCCGCTTGGCGTAGAAGCTGAAGAATTGCAAGCTTTAATCGCCTTCACCCAAATGAACAAGTCCTACAACATGTGGCAAAACCTATAAATTTGTATGAAGAGGGTAAATAAAATATGAAGAACTTTTAATTCAATATGGTTGCTATAGATACGGTGTGGTAGAGAAGTGGAGTAGCAAGTCTAGTGATGGTGGGAACGATGGTATGCGACAAGCTTGGTCGTTTAGGATTAGAAGTAGGGTTTTGATTAATTAAGTTTTAAGTTTTATAATTTTTCTTTGTAAAACAAAAGTTACTAAGGAAAATACTAGAGGCACCAACTCTAGACACCACTTTGGGCACCAACTCTCTAATAGAGCATGGGACCCGTTGTATTTACTAAATCATAATCCAAGTTGGAATTGATTAATTAAATATTTATGATGTGTCACATGCCACATCATTTGGGACGTAATTTTGATATTTCTAGTATTATTGATAAATATTATATTATATAGTTATTGATTATATTATATCATAATAATACATGGATATATTATATTATAGGAAAAACTACAGTAAACCCCCCAACCTATAGGGTCATTTACGATTACATACCCGATCGATAATCGGGACATTTACAATTACATACACAATGTCACGGAAACCCTACAAAATGCCCCCTCCGTTAGCGAGACCGTCAGGAAATCTGTTATCTGCCTCCGTGGCATTTGTGGGACCCATTTTTAATTGACGTGGGATTCCACGTGGACAAAAAACTAATAAAAAAATTTACTTTTTAAATTATTTTATTTTAAAATTATTTTTAAAAATATCTCTCCATCTTCAACTTGCACCATCTTCCCACGACCACCATCTCCAACCTGCACCAGGCCCACCCACCCCATGGCAGCTCTCTCTCTGGAACTTCCACCATTGCCTGATGACCCACCAGCCACCAGCCACCTCCCATCATCCCACCCAGCCAACCCCCATCCTCCCTTCTTCCGACTTAACCCTTCGTCGATCCACCCCAAACCAAGCTCCAATGTCGTTCTCTCTCTCTCTCTCTCTCTCTCTCTCTCTCCAATACAACCAAACTCCACCTCCCTCTACTTACAATATGCCAAAACGGAGATTTCAGAATGAAAATTTCAAAACAAATGTCCAGTATTATCAAACCAATTAGCTCGAATTTGAAATTTTATTCAATTTAATGGCCTCGAATTCATATTTCAAATTTCATTTCAGAGAAATATTAAATCTAAACACCCAACCACGGCCTTCCTCTTCCCTCCATCTCCAACGCCCACCAAAGCTCCCTCCTTTCGACTGCAACACTCGACATCCATCAAAGTTACCCCCTCGCCCACCTCCCAACGACAAAACCAACTCTAGATTCGACTCCTAACCCAGATTCATATCTGAGTTTTGTGTGCACTCTATTTCATTAAACAACAGAAGACGATTTTTTATTAATTTGACAGAAGGTGGGGGAATAGAGTTCATATGGGTTTTGTGTGCACCCAACCATGGCTCTGGAAGTGGGATGATGATATGGGGGTGGGGCAATAAGGATGGGGTCGGGGACGATGAGATTTTGTTGGGGGTGGGGGGGAGCAAGCTGGGTTGTTTCTTTACTTTTTGGTAGAGGAAGATTAGATGGAGGAGGGTTTGGTGGTAGAGGCTATGGAGGAAGAGAGAGAAAGAGAGTTCTGGTTCTGGGGCTCTGAGAGAGAGAGAGAGAGAGACGAAGAGAAATTTTTTTCTTTTGATTTTTGCCAGATTTTTTTTAAAATTTTTTTATTTTTTTATTTTAAAATTTGAATTAATTTAACAACAATAAATAATTTAAACAGGAAAATAATTTTTTATTAATTTTTGGTCCACGTGGAAGTCCACATCATAAAAAAATGGGTCCCACTTTTGACACGTCAGCATTTAACAGACTCACTAACAGTCTGACTGACGGAGGGGGCATTTTGTAGGGTTTCCGTGACGTTGTGTATGTAATTGTAAATATCTCATAGATTGGGATGTAATCGTAAATGACCCTATAGGTTGGGGGGTTTACTGTAGTTAACCCTATATTATATATTTAAATTAAAAATAAATATTTTTTAATCGGGCCGGGTATAGGATAGGAATAACAATACAATATACGGCATGTCCCCAACATGGATTTTTAAAATTCAAGAATCCTGTACTCGCCCCTGATTTTTCCCAAAATCTTCCTCCATTAGGGTCGAGGATCCGATAAGGACTCAGCCTGACTGGAATTTTTGTCATCACCCATAAATGTTTGTGTGTATAACCCCCTCCCCATCACTAACAAAAACAAAAATAAAAACAAAAATGATAGTGACGTGGTGAAATGCATCATTGTCATTTCCTCATCAGGGGCAAAATAATCCAAACCGCTTCCCTTTCCCAGATGCCCGTAGAGGCCAGTGACATAGAAGCAGCACTACCAGAACGCACAGAGCTCTCTCTGAAACTGAAAATGGCTTCGCTTATCAGAAAGAGGTTTACTTCGTGGCTTAAATCACTCCATGTATGACCAGGTATCACAATCTCTCGGCCTCAGCTTCCTTCTCATATTTTCATATTCATCTTACTCTCAACTTTCATGAACTTTTTGTTTCCAATTTTGACAAAAACAAACACTTTCTTGCTTTTTCTAGGTTTTTTTTTTCTTTTTGCGTTTCGGAAACATGATTTGTTGTTGTTTGAAATATTTTTCTTCTACTTTGTTTAAAAAATCTTCTTGTGTAATGGAACAATAGGCTTTTGCAGCAATGAGCAGGATGTTGATTCTCAGAGGCTGGCCGTTTTCTGCTGGTAAAATGTAAACAAGAACAAGCAGGTAATTATGACCTTCATCTGTTAATGAATTCAATTAATTTTTCTTTTGATGGTCATACGAGGAACCCCATATCATGACTATATTGTCTGTATTTGATGAGTATCAGAGATAATTATTTATGGAGTCTGCTCTTATAATTGTCCCTCATTTCTAAATTTTAAATTGTGTTTCCTCTTAAAGATATTCAAATAACATGCATACAATTTATAAATGGTTATTTTGTTGTTTTCTATGACTGTTAACTGAAAGAGTCATTATGCCGAATTACGGATCTCAATTAGATTGCAGATTTGGGGTTTTTGTTTTAGGTAAAGAAATTATATCATTCAACAAAACTACAGTGTATATTAGAATTATGTGGTTAATTTGCAAGATTTAGCAGAACCCTCCCAATCCAATAGACTTTTGATCTAAATTGACCGTGTCGTTGAAACTTGTACTCATCCATCCCCCAACAAATATATTTTTTTTTCTTTCATATTTCTCTTGATATCTTGACAGTTGTATTGATTTTCATTTCTTTGTACTATTCATTTTAACTTGATTATTCTGGTAACAATATAGTTCCTTTTTAGATGTGTGACAAGGTATCCTGACTAAAAAATACTAGTCATATGCTAGTGTTTGGAGCCAAGCTATAGACTAATGTTAGTTCAAAGAAAACAAATACTTCAACAAATATGCTATTTTTGTTCCATTTTCTTACTTTTATGTATGCCAAAATTTCCTCAGGTGTGTGTGTGCGCGCTTACTTTTATCCAGCTCAACATCTCCAATTATATTTCCAAACAAGAAATTTTGTCGTGTGATTCTCACTGTTCTGCCATGTGGCATGAATATTGAAGTAACACAGCTGCTACCATTCAAAACATAATGATAGGGGTCTACTTGAGAGCGTATTAGTATTATTATCAGTTACCAAAGATTAGCAATTACCATATTTGAAAAGAATTATTGATTAAAAACAGGAATTTCTTTTCAATAATTTTTATTTATTTATATATTTCCCTGAAGTTGTCCATAAGAAACTTTGAATAAGCCTATTGCAGTAATTGCATACTGCATGCAATGGAACAGATCTGGGTTAGGCACCTGAGTTTCTTTTTCCGTTTCGGATTTTCCTAGTTAGGGCACTGATGAATCCATTTTGTTAATTGATTGTTTCTATCTGGAAAAGGGAATTGATTTCATTGTCTCAGCCAACCAGTCCGGCTGCAGCATTAACGGATCCCGGGGCACCAACCCACGGATTCCAGCTAGCCGGTCTGCTGTGACAAAGTGAAGATGATATGTGAGGATTTGTTCATTATACACTCGTAAATCTGATTTATACAACCTACCCAACGGTATCTCTCGCCCAAAGTTCAAGAGGTGGATAAAGAAAATCCCGATGCAAGGGCTGGTGGAATCAAGTGTGAGCAAATTTGTGCGGACGGCTTACTGTTTGAGTGGATCTCTCCATGGGTTGGTCGGGGTTTTCAAATTCTTTCTGTACAATGCAATTGTGCCTAAGTGAGAAGTTTTCTCGGTTTTGGGGTGAGGGTATTTTTATTTCTTTTTCGTTTCTTCTTTCACATTTTTTTCCCTTCCCAATTTCAGTGGATTGGTGTCTGTAGTTACACAGTACTTGACAGAACAGAATGTAAGATATTGGCAGCATGAAGTAGATTAGTTGTAATATTTTGTATTTGGTTGTTAATGCATAAATATATATGTTTTTGTCAATAAGAAAATTGATTGGGTGATCAGTAATGTGATGTTGTTACCCACTTCTCTCTGAGCTAAACAGAACGCATGTTTCATAATATGATATTAGTTTCAAAAGATCACTGATTAACCCTTAGGTAATTTATTTTTAACCAAAAAAATCTGATACATTTTTCTTTATTGGGACCAAGAAAAAGGAATGGTGTCAGCTTAAAACTCAAATAAAAACCATCCGAATTTGTGGTGCAATAATCTTCTTGTTGGTGATGAGGAACTTGATCAACAAGCAACATTGATTGTTGTTGATTTAGTAGCACACTAGTCCCCATGATATTCTCGTAGAATTCCATGAAACTGCAGGTACTAGTTGTTCTAGTTTTGGTACCACCATCCCTCGTCATCACAACTCCAATTCTCTCATTCAAACCCTCTAACATGGTGTCCAAGAAACTGTAATCAGTTTGACAGTGCATCTGCTATCATATTTGCTTATCGATAAATATGACCAATTCAAACTTCTTGAAGTAATTCATATCCACTAGTGTCCACTATAATAATGTACAGAGTGATTAAAGATGGATTAGCCATATTTTTTTGCGCCTTTCCAATTGTCATCATTATTTGGAGTGATGGAGTGAGAAAGTGAAAGGCATATTTCTTTTCCCCACAATAGTTTGCCGCCACCCCCCCCACCCCCAAATAGTTTGGCACTACGAATCTGAGCCCCCCCCCCCCCCACAAAATAGTTTGGCACCACAAATCTGAGGACCGCGTGCGTCATGCAATGAAATTATACACGACAAAAATCAATGTGCAAAGGATTTATAATTTAAGTGGTTAAGATCAATTGAGACCACCTTAAAAGTGGTGGCAAGTGTGGCAAGTGCGTCTCCCACTTAATTAATGATTTTATTTATTAGATCAGTATTTTTCTGTTAAATTATTTATAAGAAAAAAGAAGCCTGTTGCATTATAAAAAGGGGAAGAGGGCTTAGTGTACATATTGTCAATGTAAACTAGAATCTGAAAGCAAAGCACAATGGTTGAAACTCGTCCAAGACTTCTTGTTGAGTATATGCTCCTCAGTTTCCTCCTTTGGCAGTTTGGTTTTAGGCATGGATCTGCCCAATCCCAGACAACAACTGAGTTGGATCCTAAAGAAGGTATACGACTGTTTGCTTCTCATCCGTCTCTCTTTTTATTCACATTTCTCTCATTTTGAATTAATAAATATTTTGTTATGAGAGAGCTACTTAAGAACGAAAAATTTGCTTGAGTATTCAGCCCTAATTCAACAAAAAATTGAAAGATGTGACATATTCATTGTTGTTCTTGTTTATGCTATTCTCATATTGAAGTACCAGACACATTTCTATTGTTTTTGTTTTTTGTATATATTTTCTTACTAAGTTACTAGAGGCATTCTGGGATCTTAAAATGCAAATTGGTTTCTCGTTTTTATTTTTAAAAAATATATTGCAAAAATGTTACCAGACGTACCCTAATTTTGCTGATAATACATACATGCATGTGGACTCATTTTAATCTTGCTTTATTTCACAATCCTTGATGCTACAGCTCGAGTTTGAGATATTAACAAACACACTCTCTCTCGCAGTGGTCGTCCTCAATTTGATCCTAGATAAGTTACAGTATAACAAGCCATCATACCTCAATAGCTCAATTTGCCAGTATACAGACTTGGATACAAACAATTTGAAGATAAAGTGCACAGAGGACTGTGGACATGACAAAAACAGCTATTGCCATATCAAAGAGTTGTAAGTCACAATAAAATTAATATAATATATTTAGAGCACTCGTTCGGGCTTTTTTAACAATGTCATGCACACTGTTCGGACTTCTTGTCATTTGTGTTGCAGTTCTTTTAATGGCGCCGCTTTAACTGGTTTTATACCCAAAGAAGTGGAGGAGCTTAAGCATTTGGAGACACTGTAACTATTTCCTATATCATTATTCCAACAGTTTTTTTTTTAATGCATATCTATATTTATAATCAGCTTTTAAAAAAAAAACAAGGAGAGAGAAATGAAAACTTGTCTTTGCCAGTGCATTTTCTTTCTTTTAAAAAAAAGTCATGAAATATACAATTTAATTTTCTTCCATTCTTCTTTAACAATGTATCCATTGCATGTATTATATGCTAAACAGTGATTTATCCAGCAATAAGCTTACCGGTTCCATACCTGATACCTTGTGGAATTTGTCATCCCTCATAGCATTGTAAGTGTATATACATAAATATAGATAAGGACTTAAGAATTCACTTGAGGGCCAGACCTTACTCAAAACATATACATATTTATTGAATTTATATGAATACTCAGTAATTGAGTTTTCATATATTCAGAGACCTTTCAATAAATCAACTGAACGGAGGCATATCAGAGCGCATAAAATCCTTGCGCAATCTTACTGTTCTGTAAGTATATATTCAATATTGGTTTCTGTCTATTTTTTTGCGTTCAGTATATATTCAATATTGAAAGAATTTAAGGTTTTTCTTACCAAAAAATAGAGAAAAGAATTTAAGGTTTAAGGACATCGGTTCAATTCACTTCAATGAATTTAAACATGGTTTTTTCCTTCTTCTTTTTTCTTACATGGGCTGACTTTCTATCTAATCTTGAAATCTATATTGTAATTTGTATATATCTAATTTCAGTATTTCTTACAACTCGGCTTAACTCGACTTTAGGTTTAATCTGTTTCTACAAGGTAACATCTAATAACTTAGCTCCATTGTTTTCTGGCCAAAAAGCTCTCTGGATCACAACTTCCTCAGCGGACGGATACCATCATCTCTGGGTGCACTGAGTTCTCTGAAAAAATTGTAAGGAAACTTTCTGCAACTTTTTGTTTGCACCATTGCACTTAATTCTTCGACTTTCTTTGAGTTGATATGATCAGTTGGTTCCTTTGTATAACATTTCAAATTCTTCTTTATAATCTGTGAGTTTTGCAGATCTCTGTATTATAATAACTTGTCAGATCTAATTCCCTACGAATTAGGAAACATCACAGCCCTTCAAACATTGTAAGTTCTTTGCTCACCCTTGTTGCACTTTATGAACACGCTCTCTGTCTCTCTCTGTCTCTCTGTCTCTTTGTCTCTCTCTCTCTCTCCATCACACACACACATACAGAGAGACAAATTATGTACATATATTCTAAAGGCTAAAGCTTTCTACTGAAAACAAATATCTGAATTCGTCTTCCTTTTTTTTTTCTGCTTTTAGATTTTTGGATCAGAATCGACTCTCTGGTCGTCTTCCACCCTCATTTAGTAATTTGAGCAATCTCCAAAACTTGTAAGCTTCTTTCAAACAAAGTTACACACACACACACACAGATATATATCATGAGAAAAGAAGGAGAAAATTTTGGTAACTTAAATCTCTACTGGGATTACGTTGTTTTGCTCTCATGTTGTGGAAGCTGGGCGGCATCCAATGATCTCACTGGGGAATTCCCGGATTATGCCAATCTTACTCAGATGAGCGTATTGTAAGTGTTTCTCATTTAATAATGTCAAAGTCACCAAATTTGCTTAACAAATGATACGTCGATGCACATCTTTAGTATTTTGTTGGAAATATATGGGGTCAATAGTGGACCCACATTTGAATAAATGAAACACAGCCACGTCATTTGAGGAAAAAAATTTGGTGACTGCAGCAGGATTTCTCTTTATTTAATGTTCTTGATGCCTGCAATCTACAGTAAGGTGAATTTATTAATTTTTGAGAGAGCCTAATTGGCCAATGCAGTTCAATATCTGGCAACTATATGTCTGGTCGCTTTCCAGCTGACTTCTTCAAAAAGTGGACTGAAATTCGTTATCTGTAAGTTTTTCTTTAGTTAGTCGTATCATGTAAATCTTTGGGAGAATATATGTAACCGTACCAAGAGAATATATGGAGGTGCTGATCATGCCTATAACAAAATTAATTGTCTGTAGCTTGTTATCTCATAGAGACATTGACAGTTAAATTTTTTTTGTGATAATTAAAACAAAATGAATTGTCAAAGTTGATATGTACATCTGAATTTAATATTACTCTGCACTGCTCACAGGTCAATTTTGGGAAACAATTTTGAAGGGAGTCTACCTGCAGAACTTTTTAATTACTCCAGTCTTGTGTATTATTTGTAAGTACACCATCCCCTTCTGTTTCATTAACCCACTTTTTCAGAAAAAAGAAAAATCAGCAGCTCTGTTTTCATGATGAATTTTTTGTGTCCATTTTGCAGAATGATCAGTGATGTAGCAAACTCTGGTTTCCAATTCCCACGATTTGCAGACCTGAGCAATATATACACTCTGTAAATGGTTTTTATTGCATGTCGCACACATCTATTCATTTTTTAAGAGTTCACTGGCCAGATTTAAACTCTTAACAAGCTTTATTTTGCTCTGCAAGAGTCTTTGTGCTGGGACAAACCCCGACATTTCTTTAAGTTGCATAATTTCTTATGCAGTCAGCATCACTAGATGTAAACATCTCATGTTCATGATTTATCCATTCACTCACCTCTTCTCATGGTTTCTATAGGATATTAAGGAACTGTTCCATCACCGGTGAAATCCCTGAATACATTGGTAAAATGTCAAATTTAAAATACTTGTGAGTCTCTCTCTCTCTCTCTCTCTCTCTCTCTCTCTCTCTCTCTCTCTCTCTCTCACACACACACACACACACACACACACACACAACACCTTCACAAGTCCCTAGAGTAATGGTTTATGTTTATGCTTTTGACTGATTTGTTTCAATTCCTGCTTTTGAATGTACTTTGATACAATTCATCTCACGGACTAGTTAACTAAGTTCCCAAGTTGTTAATGCCTCTATGTATTCTTAACAGGGATTTGAGCTTTAACAATTTAACCGGACGAATCCCACAATCCATGAAAGGTTTAAATTTAACTTACTTGTAAGTGAATGAAATTCGTGTGTTTATGTTACACAAAAGACAACCGAACTCTTGTTGATGTTAGTATTCTATTATTAACTTTCTCTCTCCTCAGGTCCTTGGCAAAAAATGAACTTAATGACACAATCCCTGATTGGGTTGGTGAAGTCAAGACTAGATTGTAAGCTTCTATATTCAAATTCTTAAACTATGTACAGCTATTTTTATCTTCAAGTAAGTCCAAAAGCTTGGTATCTTGATAATTGATCTTTATTTCTTAAACAATGATTGTCCGAAAGCTTAGTATCTCATAATTTCCTTCAACACCTTTGGAATTAGGATCGTTGCTTTTTGAACCTGCAATAACTTTTCCATTAGCTATGAAATTTGACCATATGTCTTTTCAGGGATCTGTCGTACAATAACTTTTCCGAAGTTAGCTTCGTAGTGCCAGACGATAAGCGAGATCATCTGTAAGATTTGGCATTAATTTTCTTTTTCTATTGTTACCAATCTAGTTGCATGTGGAATTATGATGAGATCGTTTTCCATACATTTCAGGAACTTGTTTGCCTGCTGCAGCAGTTCAAGTTCAACCTATCCAGATCAACTATTTGTGTATGTTAATATTTTTATCTGTTCTAGTATAAGAAAAGCCAAGGGCCGTTTCTTACAAATTCGGTGGTTTATTCAGGGATCCAAAGAAACGCATGCATACGCATTGTCCTGGACGAAAATCTAAATGTGAGTTTGGTGTTCTTCAGACATGTATACAATCACACATAACTTTACCTAAAGGATTCCTGATTGAAAATTGGTAATAGAATATGTAAAACTGTAAATAAATAAAAGAAAAAACAGCACCGTTACATAAGCATGATAAGAGAGTATGAGTATAATCTGAACTTTATCAATCTATACAAGAAAACTGGTAGTCACAGTGTAATGAGTATATTCCAGTACCTATTTTGCACTTTATTTTATCTAATCTATCCCTTTCTGACAAACATTTGCAGCTCGTTCCTTGTTTATAAATTGTGGTGGTGAGGGATTAACTGTTGGTGACAAGTATTATGAAGCAGATAACTCAACTTCACTCTATTATATTAGTCCATCCAAAACCTGGGGTTATAGCCTTTCTGGACGGTACTTATCACCGGAGTCCAATTCTAGTAATTCCATACAGACCCAGTCATGTGGAATTCATGTTCCTGAGTCAGAATTATATTCAAATGCTCGGATTGCCCCTGTCTTCCTAAGCTATTATGCTTGCTTACACAAAGGCAAATATAATGTGACCCTTCACTTTGCTGAAATAGTATTTAGGGAGAAGGAATCATACAGTATACTAAAGAGACGGGCATTTGACGTTTATATCCAGGTAAGAGCTGATGTCATTCAATTAATCCTATTATTTGTCACTAAATTGAGTACCATCATTATATTAGAGCAATAATACAAAAGAATGGGTCCAACTAGTTTTGTTCCTGCACATATTTACTGTCTGCTACTGTTAAAAGAAGCGTTTGTTGTAGGATAATAGAACACTAATGAATTTCGACATCGCAAAAGAGGCAAAGGGTCCAGAGGGACCTCAAACCAGATCTTTCAAAGCTGATGTTAATGATAGTGTATTGGAGATTTCCTTCTACTGGGCTGGAAAGGGATGTGTAGACACTCTGCCTACTTTGAATGGACCTCTCATTTCAGCTATTTCCATAACTCCAGGTGATTCAAAAGGCTATGACTTTAGTTTCTTCCGGTTGGTTCCAAGCTACACTTGAACCCCTTGGCTTATATGGTCATCATGTGCCCCATTAATTTACCAAAAAGTTGGCTATTTCCAGGTTGCAGGCAAACAGTTTTCATTTCAGTTAATTAGTTTAATCTTGTTAGACTGCATATATACTTAATTAATTTGACAATCTTTTAAAGAAGTTTGACTTTTCTCTTGACTTTTCTCTTGAAGTTCCCCAACACTCTGCATTGTGGCGAAAATTGAAGAAAGCATTGATTATTACTCTACCTTCAAGTGTAGTTGTTCTATTGCTTCTATTAGCTTTCATGTGGAAAATGGGCTGGTTGCGGAAAAGAGAGTTGAGAGGTGGGTGAAGCTACAACTACACTGCACCATGCCCTTTTTCAAGAATTCTTATTTCCTAGTTAACATGTCATCTTTGATTTTTCCCGAAACAGAAATACAGATAGGCCAAGATAAACATGTTACCCTTCAAGAATTAATAGGTGCAACTCGAAAGTTTAGCAGCAAAATGGAGATCGGTAGAGGGCATTTTGGAAGGGTTTATAAGGTATACTTTTACATTGTGAACTTAATTTGTGGTAGAAATTTGATATTAGGGTGGGGTATCTTTTGAATGTTGCAAATTTGTTCAGATATATAAACATTAGTCTATTGTGTTGATGCAGGCTGAACTGGAAGGTGGTCAAACTACTGTAGCTGTTAAAAGACTTTCTACTCACTCAAAAGAAAATATTGAGGAATTATTAAATGAATTCTATACCTTAAAATCATTGAGGCATGAGAACCTTGTTCAAGTGTTGGATGCTTATTTTGGAGAAGGGTTACATTTGCTCATCTATGAATATATGCCAAACCTGTCCATTGCAGACGCTTTTTTTGGTAATTCATCTTTTCTCCTCCCTTTCTTAATTCTTCAAGCACAACATCAAATTGTTTTATTCTATATTCTAGGAGCAGTATACTTCCTCCTTTTGTGTACAAAATAGAGATACTTACATTCATTTTAGCTTAGCCAACATTTTCCTCTTCATACCGTGTATTGCTTTTATATTGAGAAATAAGATCCGGTACTCACTCGTCATTGAAATACCATTGAAATACCATTAGGTGACGCATACCAGATGTTGTCTTTTGAGAAAACTTTCCATGACCCTCCATTCGACGACACATGTTACGATGCTTGCCCCGCGTCATTAAATGCCTTCCATGACGCAAATCAGGTGTCATGAAAGGGTAATTCTGTTGTAGTGACTTGTGTTTTCTGTGCTGAAGTGTTTATGACAAAAACAAAGTCGTTTGGTTTAGACTAAACTGGAGGAATGTATACATAGAATGCTAAAGTGGTCAATCATGTGACTTGCAGGCTCGAAGTCCAGATTGAAGTTTAATTGGGAAACTAGATTTAACATTTGCCTGGGAATAGCGAGGGGTTTAGAGCATCTTCATGAGCACCCTAGACTCAAGATGGTTCATAGGGATATCAAAGCTGAAAATATCCTCCTTGATGGAGCTCTTAATGCTAAGATCTCAGACTTTGGAATGGCAAGCCTGTATACCGAGGAAGAACAACTTATGATCATCAAAGTGGAAGCACCAAAGTAAGTGTACAAAAAACAAATACCTTTCGCTTTCTGAAACACTGTATAAAATAATGCCATGAAATTCAACTTATATGGTCAGAAATATTACGTCCTATGATGTTTTATATATTGTTAAAAATATAAGTGTATCAAAACCAAAACTAATTGTTCTCATCTCATATTTTGTTTTCTTAAAATGCACCCAGAATAATAACAGAAAGAAAGATGAATTGCCATATTATAAGTTGTACGGGATATTCTGTAATTTGAACTTAACAAGATCCTAGTGCAAATAACAGAAAGGAAGATGCGCAAGCTTATAAATCGTTTAAGCGATCTATGTCTTAACTTTTTATAATTTACTTCAAGGGAAATATGAAGTTTCTATCTGGTATGCAATTGTGACTTGGATATTCAGAAACACCAATTTATAAATATTTGTGTGTAAGTGTTGTTTTGTTTTCAGTATTAATTTACATAAATTGGTGAGAACAAATAGTTCTCCCACGGTACTACAGAATTTGTGTCATATACTATGACGGTTGCATTATGCAAATATAATTTGAATTTGTGCTTTATTTTTGTTGACACAGCGGACATATGACACCTGAGTATGCAATTCAAGGAATTGTAACAAGCAAAGTTGATGTTTACAGTTTTGGGGTGGTTATACTCGAAATTGTTAGTGGGAAGAAAAATGCAGGATACAAATTTAACCATGAGACTGAGTATCTCTTGGACATGGTAAGCAAAACTGACAGGATGTACGTTGTTTTGTAATTTCTCCTACTTTAAAGTGAACATGTACACTTTGAATTCTAAACCCTCATCATTTTACTGCAGGCTTATGTTGCAAATAAAAATGGAAGCCTCGTGGACTTGGTGGATAAAAAGTTGTCTGGCATTTATGATGCAAAACAAGCCATCACCATCTTAACCTTGGCCGTAATGTGCACGAATATATCTCCTACTCTAAGGCCAAGAATGGCAGACGTTGTGAGTATTCTTGTTGGTGAGAAAACCGTTGAGCAGATTAATCCGCCTACTGTGGATGATCATCAGCTTAATGTAGCCATGGCTCGTGGCGAATGTACCAAAGTTGATTCTTCTACTTCCACAGACGTGACCTCAAGGGCATCAACTTCAACTAAATTAATCAAGGGGATAGATGAAACACAAAATTCTTATGCAGAAACCTGTCTCGAAATATCGGAAGAAAGTCAGACCTCGCATTAAACATGAATCCTATTTGGATTGTGTGAGTGAAGTTACAGTCAGTTTGGTTTATGTTTATTTAAAATTGTTAGGGTATGTCTTTATGGTTTCAATTGTTTTCTATTTAAAGCGTTGTATTGTATTTTCTGCATTTGTAGTTTTTTGATGGCAACATTAACATAATTTAACGGTAGGATCAATGGAGCGATTAATATAAAGTTGATGGACCATTTGAACGAATAATTTAATTGAGGTATCAAAATGTAAATCGGGTATAAATTTGAGGATCATTTGAGTAATTTACCCATATTTACTAGTAAAACCCCCTCCCATCACTAAAAAAATAAAAATAAAAATAAAAATGACGGTAACGTGGTGAAATGGCATCATTGTCATTTTCTCACACTTCAGGGGCAAAATAATCCAAACCGCTTCCCTTTCCCAGATGCCCGTAGAGGCCAGTGACATAGAAGCAGCACTACCAGAACGCACAGAGCTCTCTCTGAAACTGAAAATGGCTTCGCTTATCAGAAAGAGGTTTACTTCGTGGCTTAAATCACTCCATGTATGACCGGGTATCACAATCTCTCGGCCTCATGATTTGTTGTTGTTTGAAATATTTTTCTCCTACTTTGTATAAAAAATCTTCTTGTAATGGAACAATAGGCATCAGAACATGCTTCCTAATTTTGTTTGTTTTTAGAAATTTTAGGAAACAACATTTCACGTCTTTTTGACACAATTTGAATGCAATATCATAACTAATTTTCATCGAAATGTAAATTTAGTTGGAGATTTCGTTGGATTTTAGAACATATATAGGCATACATGAATAATTCATTCACAAAAACATTGTACATAGGTGTGTATATTACTGTATTTGCAAGTTTAGAAGTATGGGTTAGGAAAGAGGATGCTTCGTATATGGCGGTGAACTATTGGCGTACTATAGTTGGGGAATTGTGAATAACGAATTCTATCAACTACATGTTGTGAAGGAAGCAATTGGACCAGACTATGCTGTGAGAGCAGTCACTTGATAATATGTAAATGCTCAAATCTATTTTCTTAATTGACATTTTACTTGTAACTCTGGCTACCCAAAATGAGATTTGTGTTCATAATAACATCTTCTCATACTTGGATAAGGGTTCATGACTTTCCTTTATTGCCTTTTGCAGCAATGAGCAGGATGTTGATTCTCAGAGGCTGGCCGTTTTCTGCTGGTAAAATGTAAACAAGAACAAGCAGGTAATTATGACCTTCATCTGTTGATGAATTCAATTAATTTTTCTTTTGATGGTCATATGAGGAACCCCATATCATGACTATATTGTCTGTATTTGATGAGTATCAGAGATAAGTATTTATGGAGTCTGCTCTTATAATCGTCCCTCATTTCTAAATTTAAAATTGTGTTTCCTCTTAAAGATATTCAAATAACATGCATACAATTTATAAATGGTTATTTTGTTGTTTTCTATGACTGTTAACTGAAAGAGTCATTATGCCGAATTACGGATCTCAATTAGATTGCAGATTTGGGGTTTTTGTTTTAGGTAAAGAAATTATATCATTCAACAAAACGACAGTGTATATTAGAATTATGTGGTTAATTTGCAAGATTTAGCTGAACCCTCACAATCCAATAGACTTTTGATCTAAATTGGCCGTGTCATTGAAACTTGTACTCATCCATCCCCCAACAAATAATTTTTTTTTTTCTTCATATTTCTCTTTTGATCTTGACACTTGTATTGATTTTCATTTCTTTGTACTATTCATTTTAACTTGATAATTCTGGTAACAATATAGTTCCTTTTTAGATGAGTGACAATGTATTCCGACTAAAATATACTAGTCATATGCTAGTGTTTGGAGCCAAGCTATAGACTAATGGTAGTTCAAAGAAAACAAATACTAAAACAAATATGCTATTTTTGTTCCATTTTCTTACTTTTATGTATGCCAAAATTTCCTTAGGTGTTTGTGTGCGCTTGCTTTTTTTTATTTTTTATTTTATCCTTTATTTGTGCCCACTTTATGTACACATTTAATTCTATATTTGTTCTGTTTTTATGTTTGATCTTTCAGTTGCTTGTAGGGGCCTCTATGGGCTAAGAATGAAATTTCCCAACTGAGAAGAAAATTGACTCTCACGTAGGTACTACATGATATTAGTCTTAGATTTGATATTTAAGAGCATGCCTGAAGCCCTTTTTTCCTGTAACATGTAGCTCATTTTTCCAGGGTTATAGCCTTTGGTAAATAAAAAATAAAAAATTGGGCAGAAAGTTTATGAAAATTAATTTCCGTCTTACATTCAATTCAAGTTTTGTGAAAGTATTTGGTAGTTCATTGGATATTATTTCATAGATATCATCAAACATGTGGATGCTAGCACTTGTAATAGGTTGAAAGAAGAATTTCACAGCTAAAACTTATCTGATTCAATGACCATGACTGTGTAATTGATTGGTTTATAGTGCGGTAAACACAGTGTTAGGTAATTTCATGTTTTCTATTTTATGGCTTCATGCATGTATTCCATATGTATTCTGTCTCAAGATGATTGCATAGTTTCACTTCCATGAAGTTTGTTTTATATTATCCCTTGGATTGATGCAAGACCAACCCTTATAGTTGAATGCTGGGGTTGTCCTACACTAAACATTGGTCGCTAGAACTGCAGTTTGTAAGATTTATGGATGGGCATTAAGCTAAAAACTCAGTAAAGAAATATAGAAGATAAATCATGAGAACAACAAAAGAGTTGTAAGAGAAAAGGATATGAAAAAACTTAAAACTTTTTACTAGAACACCGTAATCTTGTTTATGAATTAGTGAAATCTCACCATTGAAAAAGATGTTTAAGTTGCAGAGAAATACTGGTTATAGAATTTAAGTAATCTTTTAAAACACTTCCTTATATATTCCTAAATTCCTATTCAAATATGGAAATAGTTTATGGTAGCTACTTTATTAAACTGAGACAAGAATGAGTTTGACAAAATTTATGATGGAACATCCATTAGTTTGAAGCTATAGCCTAAAGGGTTGGGTGCATTATGATTGATGTTTTTCTTTTGGAAACCTTTAAAGTTTGTTTTGTTTCTGACATAGCTATTTTCCTTCATTGGATTCCTTTGATACTATTTATGACAGTAGACAAACGTTTTGGTTTAGGGTAACAGAACATTCAACTTCAGTAGTTTGAAGCTTGTTGTATTTCTCATTTCAATCACTAGTTGAATCAAGCTAGAGGCTTTTGCCTACATTCTCTTTTATTACATCACTATTTAGTGTTTTACGTGCAATGTGATTTTAGGTCGTCAGATCATAATTTTGATCTGACTCTTTAAATCGTATGACTTGGTGCAGGCACTTCATATAGCTCAATGCATTTATTTGCAAAGGCATGATAGCATATATTCATTATGGTGATGAGCTGGGGATGGTGCATATAAGTAGATTATTAAATGATGAAACTTTCCTAATTGATAGCAACTCTGAAGAAGCAAGTTATTGCTAACCTAGAATGACTGAAAAGTAACGTACTGGTAAGTTAACAAGAAAGATAATGCAGGAATATCTTGGAATTGAAATTTATGAGGGATGGTGAGAGGAATCTGATTCCTTAATGGGTTGAGACATTTCCGTTTCTTCTCTAGTAATGAGAATGATATAATAATATAACATTCATGTGTGCAAGGAAATGGTTGTCATTATTTATTTCTATCTGAATTTGTCTGCTTAAGGTTCATGTTCCTTGTGATTGCAACAGATTCCAGAATATTGTTACTTTTCACAATGTTTTGCATTCTGAAGAACATATATAGTTTATACCGTTTGTGACAGAATTATCTGGATTTGGATCCTGAATAGAACATGGAGCAAAGGGACAGTGTCTGCATGAAGAAATTGAGTTTAGTGGCTGTGATTATGATGTCAACACCGTACTTATAAAGTAATTAGATTTTGTAGAATAAGGGCAAAAATGATGTACTTATAAAGCCAGACTCAGCATTGTCTTAGTTCCTTCCATCTCCCATATTGACGTGCAACTTGGATCTTATCTTTTCAACCCACAATCAAATGCTAGTGTAGAAATCTATTCCAAGCTGATGCGTTGTTAGAAATGAGCATGAGTTGCTGAACTTAAGAGGTGTGCAGTCCATTCTTGTTCAACACCTATAATTAAACTTGACATTATACCAAGTATTGGTTAATGAGGCATTGGGGAATATAATTAATGCTGCAGCATATATAGAATACTACAAAGATAGCATATCCAGCTCAACATCTCCTATTATATTTCCAAATAAGAAAATTTGTCGTGTGATTCTCACTGTTCTGCCATGTGGCATGGAGATTGAAGGAACACAGCTGCTACCATTCAAAACATACTGATAGGGGTCTACTTGAGACCGTATAAGTATTATTATCAGTTACCAAAGATTAGCAATTACCATATTTGAAAAGAATTATTGATTAACAACAGGAATTTCTTTTCAATACTTTTTATTTATTTATATATTTCCCTGAAGTTGTCCATAAGAAACTTTTAATAAGCCTATTGCAGTAATTGCGTACTGCATGCAATGGAACAGATCTGGGTTAGGCACCTGAGTTTCTTTTTTCGTTTTGGATTTTCCTAGTTAGGGCACTGATGATTCCATTTTGTTAATTGATTACATTGTTTCTATCTGGAAAAGGGAATTGATATCTACCATAGAGCATTTTTAGAGTTTTCTGATAATGAAAAACTAAACTTGATGATACTGGCTGTTGCTTTAGAAAATTTAATGTTTTAGTTTTGATTAGAGTTTATTTTTAAAGTGTTGCATCTTTATCGACTATATAAAATATCATATATAACCTTTTCTTAATCACACAACTGATTAAATATGAAATGTGATATTGCTATAGATAATTCAGAAACAAACAAGAAAAGTATTTGTTTTGGCATTTGCCTGTGACAGTGGCATAAATGTTAATTCATTCATTATATGTGTGTAATCCATAAGACACCATGCTAAACTCACTCCAGTCTGGTGCACTTTGTTTTTATCTGGGACTCATTCCTATAAACCACCCACTGAAGCATGACCCATCTCTCCATCGGTTAAAAACTCTCTCTCTCTCTCTCTCTCTCTCTCTCTCTCTCTCTCTTTTCAGTCAATTAGGTTTTTTTACTGTTTCATATCTGAAATGGCTTTACCAATTCTGAAAGGACTTCTCAGAGGATATGTGCAGTCACTCTTTAATGAGGTGACAGATTCCTGATCAAGTGTTTTCTCATTTTGTTCCATGATATCTTGCTTCCCAAGAGTCCTTTTAGTTCTACTTTGCTTCCTGCATTGTGGTATTTATTGTGTTGTAAATGAATTTTGGTGTTTCTGGCTGATAAAGGAATGCCATTGTTGTTGTCTATCTTCTGAGCGTGTGCAAGTTATTTTGGGAAGTCTTTCCACATATAAATGTTCCATAGATGTTCTGGTTGTGGGGTTTCAATAGATACATTGAATGTCACAGTGTGCTTAATTCAAGTTAATTTGTATTTGTATGAGATGCAGCCGATTTACTAGGTTCAGTAATGTTTGGAGAGTGCTTATTTGGTTTTCTACTGTGGGTTAATCTCATTTCCTGCAGGGTATCGTGAATAATCAGTTTTCACGGATTCAGACCTTGAAGAGTGATGAAGATCCTGATTGTGCTGTGCGGCTGATCAATATATATTTGCTTGATGTTGAAAGACTTTTATCAGAATTGACAAGCCTCAGGTACCCCTGTATCCCCAACAGAATTAAATGAAGTTTCAGTTATGGTAGCTAGTTTCATGGCTTCAGTGAATCATCTCTCATTCTTGGTACTGTATTTGCAGTGATTTACCTGATGTTGATTTTTCCAAATTGGCTACACTGGCTCGCAGTATAGAGGAGAAAAGCTCATTGTAATGTCATTTGGTCATTTTGGATTACCATTGAAATTGTCTTAACTACTTGATAAACATTTGAATGAGTTTGCATGTTTGATCTTAGACACACACAGACACACACACTCTGATGAGTTTGCTCTCCTGCATGTCTGATCTTTTACACACACACATATGACTTACAAGCATCTGCACATAAATATGTTCTCTGAAAAATGAAATTGTACAAAAACAAATTTATGAACTAATAAATATCTTTTTGTGATTTCATTTTTTTAGCTTCCTTTTTATCATTTCAATAGCATCATTACCATATAAATCCTAAAATTGCTAGGGTACATGGTTCCATCTAGATTTTCTATCACATCTGCATAGTGAATTACCTAATGTGGAAGTTGAGTATTTAGTGTTTTCGTTGCTGTTCTGGATGCAACATGACATGATTATGACCAAGGGATATTTCTCTTCTTTTTTTTTTGGAAACAAGGGGATATTTCTCTTAAATGTCTGTTCTTCAGACATGATTGTCACCACCAGGCAGAATGTTTTGCATTGTTACTTTTATATGCTTTTATTTATCTCTTTAATGAACATGTCATAAAATTAAGTATATATTGCACAGGATCTGCACATCGCCTGAAGAACTGGTAATAATTTCAACTCCTTGATAACTTTGAAGTGCCCCTCATACCCAAAAATTTGGAAACCCCTTTAACTATGCACACTACATATGCATCGGTGTCATGGAGATGATGTGCTGTCCAATTTATGTTGGAAATCTCCATGTTCCGACACCAGAAATTTTAGTGATACCAATAATCATGAATACACTTAATGGGCAATAACCCTCTCTCCCTCTCTAACACGCACACCGATAGACATGCATGCACCTACGTAGTATGGGTACAGACATAGGATGGGTTATGACAAGATAACGGCACAATGACAACAAATCTTAAAAATTTAGGACATGGACTTATTTGTAAATAAATTTTTTTCACTTAGAAAGTCATCTAATCTGGGTAGAAGTAGTATATTATTTTATGCAGACAAATGTTTGACGTGCGTCATCCAAGTGTTGTGCCCAACACATTCCAGATACAAACATGGTTATCATCTAGAAGTTTTCATGCTCCATAAATGCTCTGAGTTCCAAGCGCATATTCAGGTCAAGATCTAGGGTATATGCAAATATGTACCATAGATCGTTTTGATTTCATAATGTATAGTTGACCTTTTGAGAGATGAATACTGCAATTCTTAATGTTGTTTTTTCTTTTTTAAGTAATTATGGTCGTTGCACGAAATTTATGAATACTTAGTTTGGATGTCATTTCTTTAGTTATTATGAACGTATTATTTAAAGTATCAGCTGTTCAACTGATATTCTGGTAATTAGTATTGTAATAAAATGATATCTTTTTGTGGTGAATGAATGGTAGCACAGACCGCAGTTTGAATTTTTTATTTTCAGTTCTGGAAGTTTGAAGGTTAATCTTTCCAATCCAATAAATTGAATCATTTCTTTTTAATCTCTTCTTGCAGCATTGGTGCGGAACTTGTGGGAAGTGCATGTGCTGATCTCATTCAGGCTTGCGAACTGATGCACAAGCGAAAGTTAGCATTCTCTCTTTCATCTATTTGTAATGTGAAATCTACATACTACTATTATTGCATGTTGTACAACTTATATATATATACAGAGAGCTTTAGTTGAGGGATCCCTCAAATAAGCTTATTTGAGGGACACCCTCAACTGAAGCTCTCTGTATATCAGTCCCCTTCAAGATATACACGGTGCTTCATATCTGCAATCTGATACGAAACATTCAATTGAACCCTGAGGTCTGAGGTTCACATGATTTAAAGGCTCCATTTGGGTGGAGTAAATTGAAAGAAAGGATTTGGATTTGACAACAAGACTCACTTTGCAACAAAAACTAGAAAGCATTAGAATGGAATGTGTTTGAAATAACTAGATGTAGTGCAAATGGATTTGAAATAACTATATGCTAGGGATCATTTGAAATTTATTTCTTTGCTTTCTTTTCTTATTCAAATTTTGGCATACATGGACTGTAATAGTCGAAATAATTTTTTTATTATCTTATAATGTTATCTAAATCCCTAGACTTGGAATCACTCCATCCAAATGGGTCACCAGCTCTAAAATTTTTCTTCTCTCCTGTTCATCAGTTAAATGTCAGGTGCCAGTTTATTTGCTGCTTGGACTAGTATCTTCTTCACAATGTCCTGCAGAGCCCCTCAGATTAATTCTGGGAAAGTTTGTCAACTTGGATGATATTTTATATTGAATTTTTTGTTCCTAGTTATTCATCTGAATGATACAGATGCTCTTGCATGTTTAATACTAACTCATGTTGATTATTTTTTCCACAAGTCAATCTAAGTATTGCACATTTCACATAATTTTTGAATTTTATCTAAGATCAATCCTTTCCAGCTGTCTATTCTGTGTGCAATATTCAAGTCAAAACTCAATTGTCATCTTCAAAATTTTGGTACACATCTCATATTGTGGACATTTGCATGTTAGGTGCAACTGATATTGGCAGTTACATGTCCTCGTTTGTTTATTAACTTTCCTTTTATTGTCTACCTTTATTCTGGAAATTGAAGGAACTACTGGCTTTTATCTATATGATGAAAATAGAAAGGTTCCTTTATCACTTATGAAGAAAAAATTATTGTTGTCATAGGTTTTTTTGTCTATGCTAAGCCTGTTTTCTATATACATAAGCAAGATATTGACCCCTTTTTTTATGCTGAAATAAATGTTTTGTTTCAGTTTCCTCCGAGCCCTAGGTTGGATAAAGAATGAATTTGCTCATACCCAAAACAAGCTGGACTCCTTTGTTCAGGTACTCCACAACGTTGATTTTGCCATCTCCCCGTTGACTATATCTTTACTTGGCAAGAAATTTGCATATTCTTCGTGCTCTTGTTCTTGAGAATAAATGATTTTCTTCTTTGACTGTATTGATTGTCCTTTTGAGAGGAAGAGTGTGAAGCTTTGATTTGTGAAACTGAAGGTTTGCAATAGGTGCATTAGTTGTTTTGTTTTACAGGTGGTGAATCCACAAAAGCTCCCTTTATTTTGTCTATGATATAGTTTTAACGAGCTCTATTTCAAAGAAGAAAACAAAAAAGAAGAAATTTCCTCGCTAGAACACCTGGTAAGAGAACAAATGTCAATCAAGGGTGAGTTGCAGGTTCTGCCTCTCCAAAACAAGCCTGTAAAATATTCCTATTTCCTAAAGAACCATCAGCACAGTTCTGGAATGATTTCCATTATTCACTTTTAAATATTGGTACTTTTCATGATTAGTCTAAAAATTCATTTATATCATTTAAGATATGGATTTTATCTAGTTTCAAGATTTATGAAAAAGAGCCTTAGGAAATATCACTTGGCAAAGAGAATGAAATGATATGGCCATGCTAAGGAAAGGATATTCTGTTACAATTTTGTTAAGCAATATTGTATATCCTAATATATGATGTTACTAATACATTAGGTCTTCTGTAGCAAGGGTGGAGCTACCTTAGGCCCAGAGGGGACACGTGCCCCTTCTGACCCAAGGTGGTCCGCACAAATTTCTAATCAAGTTTATACAAAATTGAGCAAATGTTCTTAGGTTTAGTAGTATAGTGCCCCCATTGAAAACAATTGCTCCCTCTTTCCTCCCTTCGGCCAGTTTTCTCCCTCCGCCACTGATCTGTAGTATAACTTAAGGGCTTCCTGTTTCTCCCAGCACCCCTTATATCTCTGGTTAAATTTTTTAGTGATTCTTTGATTCCCTGGGTTAAAGACTTTTCGATTCAGTTTTGCTACTGGCCTCGTTTTGTTTGTGGATTAATTGGTTATATACCATACTGAGGTATAGTTTATGAGCAATGCACGTTCAACAATTCCTTTGCTACATTTAAGTCAAAATGGTTCTGTCATGAATTGTTCTTCTTTTCGATATTCACATAGATAAGTAATTTCTTTCTTATTTTTCTAAGTACTTGCTTCTCTCAAACACATTGGTACAGATGGAGCGGAGGATTTTCAGAGTCGAAGGCAGAGAAGTGAAGTAGAGAGAGCTTGTGTCAAATCTCCTCCAAGAGTGAGGGCTTCATAAGGATGTTTGCTTTCTTAGAATAAAAGTAATAAACGAAACTCTGCTGCTGTCTTTGTACTCGTTGCATGTTTTGACTTGGAATGCTCTTCTATAATAAAAGGGAGCATTGTTGCTCACCACTTTGCTCCTTTGCCCCCCTTCCTTTTCTTTCTCTTTCTTTCATACCCCACTAAATGAGATGTCAAATTGACCTGGTCGTACGACCATTTTGACATATCTCAGGTCTCAGCTATAATTGGCTCACTTTGACAGTTACTACATCTCCATCTATATTAGTCAGATTAGTTTCTGTCTTTATTACTCTTTAGAGAGAGAGAGAGAGAGAAGCCAAGCAGGAAGTGCAGTGCAGTGTACTCTTCTGTTTCGTTCTTTCATTCCGCCCACTACTCTCCCTTTCTTTCATTCCCCCCACTAAAATGAGATGTCAAATCTTCCCCCAAATCGTGTTGAGTAGTTTGAGAATTGGGGCTATGGCAGCTGAACAAAGGGTAAATAGAGGACATTGCGCATGAAAAAGCTTTGTAGCGTTGCATGATATGTTCAATTTTTCAATTGATTAAAAATTGAAATCGTTAATGTGCCTTAATAAAAATTGAAGGTCCTATTTTTTAACTATTTCGTTTTTTTAACTAAAAACATATTTAATTTTTGTTTAAAAAAAATAATAATACTAGGTTTCAAAATCACTCTTATTTATGAAAACAACTTTAAAGTGTTTTTAGGGTTTTTTTCCTCCTTTCTCATTCACCAATTTATATCACCACAGACACATGCATTGTAATTCAATTACCAAAACTCGGTATTTGGGACTTCTCGACTTGGACCTGACCACTCAACTCTTGCATTTGACTGAAGATCCAGTTCGAGCCTCGAGACCTCTAGATCCAAAATCATCATAACTCCAAAATAATTCATAGAAAAATACTACACATTCTTTGTAGCATGCACTTTCATTTTATAACTTCACATACACAATTTGACTCAAAAAGGATTTCATTTTCAAGTTTCACATAAAACTAAAAACAATTACCAAAGAAGTTTTAAATTGTTTTTTATTTTTAGTTTTGAAAAAAAAAAATTTGATTACCAAACAAGTTTTATGCTCTCAATTCTTTTTCTTTTATTAAATGAAAACTAAAAACTAAAAACTAATAACTGAAGTAGTTAATAATAGGGACCAAAGTTTTGACATAGATTTCGGTGGATGGTGTGTGCAATTCTTTTGCCTTCAAATTATCCTAGGATTGTCTATATGGACGGACCAAAAATTACAGGGTAAAACCGTCAATTCAACGTTACAAAATAGACACACACAGCAGCACGTACATCCACGGCGTCGGAGGCCTTATCCTCTTCAGTTCTTCTGCCCCATTGTTTTTCTTCCTTCCTAGCGTTATACTAAAATGGCAACTTTACACTTACACAGCGTCCTACCCAATCCGACGTCGTTCAAATCCACCAAGGCCACGACTTCAACTCGGCGCAGGCTCCTAGCGAACTCGGTCAGGTGCGCCGAGGCAACTCAGGTCACCGGCGAGACCCAGCGAGTCACAGTGAGGAACGGGAACGATTCCCTGGACATATGCCGAGTCCTGAACGGAATGTGGCAGACGAGCGGTGGTTGGGGCAGAATCGACAGGGACGACGCCGTCGAGGCCATGCTCCGCTACGCTGATGCTGGCCTCTCCACCTTCGACATGGCCGACCACTGTAAGTCATATAATGTCAATCAAGCCCCCAAATTGTCTACATATTTACGCTCAGGTCTTATGTGCTTACGTGGGTGTTTTTGATTGGGTGGTCTTGAAATATATCTGACAGGTTGTTAAAGTAGCGCTGCATTAGTCATACACGTGTGGTTAACAGTATTGCCCTTAGATGATGTGTGTATTTACAACAAAGGGGGTTATGCTTGTGTGCAAAAATGAAATCAATGGTGGAGGAGAGCTACACTACATATGAAAGCTGATAAGATAATACTTTGGTTGTATAAAATTTATGTAGAAGAAGAAAAACTGTGTTTGTTTTGTTTACATAGTTAGGCTTTCCCATTTGGAAATTGGAATGGCAGAGTTGTTGCACCATAATTCTTTAAGCAAATTCACCTTTAGTTCCATCAAGAAAACAAGGACCAAAGGAATTCAAAAACTCAGTTGGAGGCCGGTTCAGGGTGTTTTAACTGAAGACAACCGACGGGCCGTGGTTAAGAATGGCAAGGATTCATTAGACATATCCCGGGTTGTGAATGGGATGTGGCAGACGAGCGGTGGCTGGGGTCAAATTGATAGAGACAATGCAGTTGATGCTATGCTTAAATATGCTGATGCTGGACTCACCACCTTTGATATGGCAGATATATGTATAGCACTCAATTATCAATAACTTATAGTGTGTGTGCGCTGCTTGCATATCCATCTTGATTTAAGTTGTCATCTTCCCATTTCTGTCTGTCACATTTGGACTTATATATTACACTTTTGCTGAGATAATTTTATGATGGGGACATAAATGGTAGTGAGGTTCTCCCTTCATTTAGAGTTATTGAAACCTTTTCTTGTCAGTTTGGACCACAATTGCGCAGTTACAGAGCATTTTTCTATCTGTTTGATGGTGGCAAACAAGTTTATCATTTTTTTTTTGTAGTCCTTTCGTTCTGAATCTATCCCTGGCAGTTAATACCTCCTTAAATAAAAAAAAGGAACAATTGTGAGTATAATCCTGGAGTTTATAGTTTGGCTTTCTGCAATTTGTAGATGGACCAGCTGAAGATCTATATGGCATCTTTATCAATCGAGTTCGTCAGGAGCGTCCACCAGAGTTCTTGGAGAAGGTCAGAGGGTGAGTTGCTTCCACTTAATAGTTTGTAAATTACTGGCCGGCTATTGTTAGGAGTCTTCAGATATTGCATAGAGCAATCATTTTCGCATCTTTGCTTGCATGCATTAGAGACTGATTAACGTTTCACTTACTATGTTATATCTGAGTGAGAGTGTAGAATTGGAGAGTTTTACAATTTGTTTTCCCTGCTATATTGTGTGCTGCAGTCTTACAAAATGGGTGCCACCACCTGTTAAGATGACAAGTAGTTACGTAAGGGACAGTATAAATGTTTCACGGAAGAGAATGGATGTGGCTTCCTTGGACATGCTTCAGTTTCATTGGTATGAATTCTTTTTCTCAATGCAAGATGTTGTCGCAAACCTTTCGTCAATTGGATTTTCCATTTGTTGTTAAAGTATCATTATGTGTTGATATTCAAATTTGAACCTGTAAAAGGTTCGTGCTCCAATTGGAACCAAAGTTTTAAACTTGAGCAAGTTTTGATTATTCCAAATTAGTTGTGTTTTTCCCAAATTGACTCAAATCAGCTTACTTCATTTGTTTCTGAATGGAAAGAAATGTTGCTCCATTTCCATTTGTCAGGTATATCCCTAATTGCAATGGCAGTGAGTTTTCGTTAGTTATGCTTGACATAGGTGAAGAAGGAACATTTTTTCCAATATCAGATTTGTTAGTTGTGCACTAACCAGATATTGAAATATCTTGCTGGAACCATGTCTTCGATTTTTGCATTTAATCGTTGGCAAACCTTATCTACTAAGTTTCACTTTAAAAAAAAAATTAATTATATCAAATTAACCCAGTTTAACTTCAATAGTTTCCTGAGACCTGGAGTGCAATGACCACTGCATTAGCTTTCAATTTTATGTAAATTGTCATTTGCTTAACAAGGAAACTCCATTTGAATTGACCATCACATCGTGCACATTGTTTGACTAGTTGCTCCACTAATTCATTCCCAGATTTATCTCACCTGCTACCATCTAATGCATTGCCTATGCTTTCAACTACACTCTTTACCACCGTAGTTTATGTTCAATGTTATGCATTTCTAAATTGAATTACACTTACTTGAATACAGCTAAAACTCAAATATTGTGAATGGCTTGTGAGGCTAAATTTCTCTTTCTACTTGAGATAGGTGGGATTATGCAAATACCGGTTACCTTGACGCACTAAAACACCTTACAGATTTGAAAGAAGAAGGTAAGTGTATGACCCTAGTAATTTAAAATGAAAATCTTGGCCCACATTTCAAGGTTTGATTGCATTACTTCAGCTACTGGTTTGCAGGTAAAATTAAGACCGTTGCCTTGACAAACTTCGACACAGAGAGACTACAGATAATCCTGGAAAATGAGATTCCTGTTGTCAGCAATCAGGTATATACTTCATACACTGTATTTATTTGAATTTTTTCATATAGATATGATTTGCATCTCCTTATGCTTTATTATCACGTCCATATTACAATGTAATCAGGTCCAACATTCAATTGTTGATATGCGTCCTCAACAGAAAATGGCAGAGCTTTGTCAGCTTACAGGAGTCAAACTCATAACGTCTCTCTCTCTCTCTCTCTCTCTCTCTCTCTCTCATACAGGTGCACACACTCACACACACAAATTCACAATGCACAGGACGAATATAAATGGTCAATCATCCACCACTCTATCAACATGCTCTCGACATCAGCTCTTATCTTAGCTGGGAACATTTCTATCATAATCATCTCCTTAACCCTGGTGCTAAGGAATTGTACTTATCCCAAAACAAATAGTGATCCTTTGAAGGAATAATCAATTTTGTTGTTTGTACGTTTAATAGCTGCTGTAGACTTTCAAGCATTCTCTTGTATTCCTTTTGATCATAAAGCTTTCTGTTGCAGGTATGGAACAGTAATGGGTGGCCTATTATCTGAAAAGTTCCTTGATACCAACTTAAACATTCCCTTTGCTGGGCCTCCACTAAATACTCCCTCCCTCCAGAAGTACAAACGGGTACGTCGTCTTGAGCACATTGATTGCACTGACAAATTAGTTAGTTAATGCGGTCGTCAAGATGTACCCCAAGTTGCCTCCAAGTCAGTTTTAGATACAAAATCCAGCAAAAAATTGGGTGGATATTGCTTTCACACTTTGCATGATTTGAGGGAACAATTAGAATGATGCTAGTCGGGAGATGGAATGCATGGCATGACACAGAGTTGTTACTACCAGGACTCATTTTTGAAAGCATAGAAGTTACAATACTTATCTGTTTCGAATCCATCTTACTAGATTTGTAATGTGTGGCAGATGGTCGATGCCTGGGGAGGATGGAGTCTCTTTCAAGCTCTGCTTCAGACACTCAAAGGAATTGCTTCAAAACATGGAGCCACAATCCCAAATGTTGCCGTGAAATACATATTAGATCAGGTAGAGCAAGTCAACTATTATGTCGGAAGTTATAGGATTTTTTAACCTCAGAAACTTATTTACATCAATTAAGTCATAATATGCGTATTTCAGTTTTGTTCATCTTGTAAAAATTGCAGCAAGCTGTGGCAGGATCGATGATAGGTGTTAGACTTGGGTTGTCAGAACACATCCAAGATTCCAATGCTGTGTTTTCACTTACTCTTGATGAGGATGATATAAGCAGTATACAAGAAGTCACAAAGAAAGGGAAGAATCTTCTTAAAGTGATTGGTGACTGCGGAGACGAATACAGGCGGGCATGAAATTTTCACTCCAATGATCTTTGTCATACTTTTCTATACAGCACCGGGACCAAAACAAACTTTTTTTCTTTCGTTAGAGTATCGGTGCATTTATATACAATTGTCATGGAACATGAATATGTAACTACGTAAAACAAAAGGTTTGTGAACTATTTTGGGAAACCAAGGCATCTAGTTTCAGAAAGATTTATACTTTCCAATCACTTTAAGCTTAAATCGCATATATGAAAACTTTGCAACAACATTTTCATGCACGTTCAATTGCACTACACATCCTAAAGAATTGGAGGTACAAATCACTCCTATTTTAGGCTTTAGATTATAAGAGAAACATTCAACCATACAAGAAAAATATTCAAGAAACGGAAACTTTTCTGTGGCTAAATCTAACGTCTGGTCACTCTCTCAGATGCCTTTCAAAAAGCTTCACCTGCCAAAAAGAATGAAATTGAAATCACAATTCTACATGCTGAAAATTTTCATTTTAGTCTCGCATACAATTGTGACTATGCATGCCAATGCCATGTCCAGTTACAAATTCTGTCAAATTAACTGACCACAGTTTATTACTGTTGTTAGACTCTAAAACTTTCAACATTTAAGAGTCCTGTCATTGCAAATGACTAGAAACACACAAGAATTTATTTAAACAAAAATGCAAAGACAAGCAGAAAAACATAAATGACCATAGGGCATTTGAACCAACTTCTTAGAAAACCTGTGATGCTGTGTACTAAACTATCGCACCAAGACCTATTATGGCTTTTACAACGTTTTAAAAAGAATTACATCCTTTAGGATTCTAGGTTTCCAGCCAAAACATCATTTGGTTGCCTTACTTATTAGGATTTAGAAAATGAGTATTGCAATTGTTATATTATATAACTTATAAATCTCAAAAACTATTAAACTAGGATTATTATTTTTTTCTTAGAAAAAAATAGCTTATGTCATTGTTGAAAGAGTAGAATATAACGGTGGTTGGAATGAAAGCAAAACCTTAAGAAGTAGAATGAGGTGAAGCTGAAGGTGAATCAGATGGTAAAGGAGGCTGATAGATGCGTGCTTTGGTGAGGATTTCAGCCACAACCCAATGCTTACGCTTGCTCAAAGGCCTCGATGGGTCCAACCGCACCTGATGAAATAATTTGCTTAAAACACAATCAAAAGTAATCAAATAAATAAAGAGAAGGAGAAAGAGAAAGAGAAAGAGATATACTCGGTCTCCGATGTTGCACAGATTCTGCTCGTCATGGGCCATGAACTTGGAGGTCCTCTTCACATACCGGTTGTAGAGCTTGTGATGGAACAGCCTGTCCACCGCCACCACCACCGACTTCTGCATCTTATTGGAAACTACCATCCCCACAACCGCCTTCATCTCGCTCAAACTCTAATATGAACAACAGCTTACCACTTAACCCTGGCCTTGGGGACCTTCCTGAGTGTCTCACATCCAACATATAATCAGACTTAGAATCGGGTCAAATTAGACTCAGCCCTAAACTATACAATCAGACTTAGCCTTAAACTATGCAATCAGACTAGCACACACATAATTTTAAATGGTTATTAGTTCTGTATCATATTTCTCAGCGTAAGTCCAAATTCTAGTCAAGTTATGGAACAGATACATAGCTCAATGATATTCATATTACCCACACACAAAAAATATCTACTTGCATGTAATAATATGAGAAAAAATTGAAGCTTGAAGCTGACTCATAATCCAAAATCTAAAAACAAATCCAAGTAACAAGATTGTCAGAGCTAATACTAATTTCTGCTTATATGCTGCTAACTGAGCCAACAACCCAGCAACTAAAACCTCTACCTAATCAGAATGACTCTCTGAAAAAAACAAACCCAGTTCATGAATTCCCTTAAATCGAAGAAATAACCAGAAAAATGTTTAAATTTTCAAAACGAGACACAGACATTGCAGGCTAGTGAGCTGAATCAAATAAAAACAACACAGCATAATTTGCTAATTAAGTTAACGAAATCTATAACAGAGAGAAAGAGAGCGAGAGAGAGAGAGAGATTTGAACCTTAAAACTGAAGAGGGATTGGAAGCGATGGAGCTCTCGTCGAATTTTGTCTGTGAAATAGCGAGACGGAGGAGAGAATGAGAAATGTTAGGGTTTACCGGGAAGTCTGTTAAAGTGAATGGCTTTTTTATTTTATTTAATTTTTTAATACAAGCCAAAATACTTTTTTTAGTGCCCCTCGCCAAAAGCATCTCCCTACTTTTTCACTGAGGTAGAATTGGTTGGTGTAAGAGCACTTCCACTCGTGCAGTCCAGCACGGGCAAAAGGCCCCAAGTCTTCAAAACCCAACTCCAGGGGTGAAGGTCAGCTCAGGCAAGGAGTGGGCTCCATCAGCATGGGCAAGCCCAAAGGAAAAGTATGATTGTAGTTGAAATTAAAATAGATTTCTAGATGGTTTTTTAGCTAAATTTTAACTAAAAATTAAGGAGTGTGATTGTAGATGCTCTTATGTGATTCACTCACTGAACACAAATATTTCTTCCCATTTTGACCTCATATATGGGAATTGGCTACCCTTTAATTTGGTATTTCTTTTTCCTTTTTTGTTTGTTTTTTATTTCTCAAAACTTATTATGAACCATCGGATTAAAACATTCAAATCTGGTGGTTCATAAAAACAATGTCATATTGATTTTTATTTTTTTTTACCAATGTCATATTGAATATTGGGTGGTGCTAGAGACACCAATTTTGGGCACCACCTTGGGTACCAACTCTCTAATAGAGGTGAAGCCCGCCAATATAACGGGTCCCATGCTCTATTAGAGAGTTAGTGCCCAAGGTGGTGCCCAAAATTGGTGTCTCTAGCATTTTCCTTGAATATTTGATGACACATTATAATTAGAAGAGGGTAAAACCCTAAACTTTAATAGAACAGCGTATTAAAAAGAGAAAAGAAAAACAAAAAAACAAAAAAACAAAAAAACAAAAAACAAAACCAACCAGCACACATCTCTCCCTCTTCGTCTCTCAGCAGCACAGTCCCAAACCCAATTGACGCTAGCACCATCTCTTCAGTCGAACCTCAACCTCAGTTTCATCTCTGTCTCTCTGTCTCTCTCTGTCTCTCACATTTCGAAGTCTCAGCATTTGCTTGATAGGTTATCGTACTATCTTTTCTCTTTCTCTAAGACATGAATTTGAGGCACTTAGTTTCTAGGCAAGCAGTAACCAATGCGTCAAAAATCAGTGCAAGGTTGCGATCACCTTATGCCCACGGTTTCACAACCATGGCAGCAGACCCAGTACCTCTTTCATTTCATTCCCCAAGTCAGGGTGGCTCTAAACCTCTGAAAAACCCTAAATGCCCCAAACCCATTTCTTCATTTAATAGATATATTCACTCTGCTCAAGCTCAAGTGGGTGACCCTAAACTTGATTCTGAGGTTTCAGATGAGGAGGAAGATGGAGTCATTAACGAGTTCTTGTCCCGATTTGTATGGATCATACGCCAGAAGCTCAATGAAGCTTACCCAGATTGCGATAAAGAAACCAGTGATGGAATGCTCATGATTATTGTCCAGAAAGTTGTGTCAGAGATGGAAAAGGGCGGGATTGAGCAGATGCTTAGTGAATCACAGTCCACTCCATTGCAGGATTTTAGTGAGGATTTGTGGAAGACAGTGTGGGAGGTGAGCAATATGGTTTTGGAGGACATGAAGAAGGAAGTCAAGAAGGAAAAAAGGAAGGGGTTTCTGCAAGAAGAAGAAGTTAAGGAGATGTGTAGATTTGCTGGTGAAGTTGGTATTCGAGGGGATATGCTTAGAGAGCTCAGGTTCAAGTGGGCTCGCGAGAAGATGGAGGAAACTGAGTTTTATCAGAGCTTGGAGCGTCTTAGAGAAGAAGACAGAAAATCCCAAGAAGAAGGGGAGGCAGCAGAGGGAATGCAAGCTGAAACCACAGGGGAAGAGGAGAAGTCTAAGGTTGTTTCTCTCCCCAAGAGGAGAGGGAAGATAAGATACAACATTTATGGTCTTGATCTATCTGACTCCAAGTGGGTAGATGTGGCTGATAAAATTCATGAGGCAGAGGAAATTATTTGGCCCCAGGAACCAAAACCCATAACTGGGAAATGCAAATTGGTTACTGAGAGAATTATTCAATCAAATGTGGCAGATGACCTGTCTCCACTTTTGGCTGAATGGGTAGAACTGCTTCAACCCAGTAAGATTGATTGGCTCAATTTTCTTGATAGATTGAGAAAGCAGAACACTGGCTTATACTTTAAGGTACATCACTCTTTTCTGTTCTCCTTCATTGGATATCATTGCTCTATTAGTTAGATCCTTTTTCAAAATGTTGGTTTTTAGTATCTACTGCTTATTTATGAATTTTGTATAACTTATGTAAGAGTTCATATATTTTTTGTATGAAAATATGCTTAGGGTGTGGTGAGTTGAGAGGTTTATGCATGTATGTGGGCTTAAAGTTTTAGATTTGGGTTTTAGCTGTTGAGTGTATATGAATCCAAAGGTTATGTAGTTTGTGATAGCAGTGCCATTTATCTTATATTGGCCTTTTCGATGTAGTTGATGCCGAAAAAATTGTTTGCAGGTGGCAGAACTTGTATTGAATGAGAAATCCTTCCAGACGAACATCCGTGACTACTCTATGCTTATCGATGCCCATGCCAAACAGAACCACCTAGAAGATGCTGAGAGAATTTTGAAGAAGATGAATGAAAATGGTATCCAACCTGATATCTTGACAGCTACTAGTTTGGTTCACATGTACAGCAAGGTAGGCAATCTTGACGGTGCCAAAGAAGCATTTGAAAGTTTGAGGAGCCAGGGCTTCAAACCAGACATTAAGGTGTACAATTCGATGATCATGGCATACGTAAATGCCGGCCAACCCAAATTGGCTGAGTCGTTGATGAGAGAGATGGAAGCAAGAGACATCAGACCCACAAAAGAAATTTTCATGGCATTACTTCGGTCATTTTCACAAAGTGGTGATGTTGTTGGAGCTGGAAGAATTGCCAACATTATGCAGTTTGCAGGGTTCCAGCCAACATTGGAGTCTTGTACATTGCTTGTTGAAGCATATGCGAAGGCTGGTGACCCTGATCAGGCAAGGAGCAACTTTGATTACATGATGAAAGTTGGGCACAGACCTGATGACAGGTGCACTGCAAGCATGCTTGCAGCTTATGAAAAAAAAAATTTACTAGATAAGGCGTTGAATCTGTTGATGCAGCTTGAAAAGGATGGATTTGAGCCTGGAGTTGCCACTTACTCTGTTCTTATAGATTGGCTGGGTAAATTGCAGCTAGTTGGTGAGGCTGAGCAACTATTGGGAAAAATTGCCGAGCAGGGTGAGACTCCTCCACTTAAAGTTCATGTAAGCCTTTTTGAAATGTATGCTAAGGCTGGAGTTGAGAAAAAGGCCCTGCAGGCTCTGGGAGTATTGGAGGCTAAGAAGGAGCAATTGGGTTCAGGTGAGTTTGAGAGGATTATAAATGCGCTTATAGATGGTGGGTTTAAGCAGGAAGCTCATAGGATACATGGGCTGATGGAGGCCCGTGGTTTTGTTGCATCCTATTCTCTTAATTTGGCCCTAGCGGCATCTCGATTGAAGCGTTCGGGCACAAGAGGCCCTCAATGAGATAGTTTGATGGCCATCTACAGATGCTTCACAATCTATTGGCTGCAAGACCACTGCCAAGATGTTTTGTAGCTTTAGGAATTCATAGCTGTTTGGCCACATGTAGTCAGATACATGGAGTTTTTTTTTTTGGTCAAAGTCAGATAGGAGTTAGTGTAGTCTGTTCATCGCATTATTCATCTCAAGTTTACCGATTTTGTGATATTTACCTTTTTTCCAATGCCCGTATGGACAGAATGCAAGTTTAATTTTGAGCCAGAATTGATAATAAATTGTTTGAATGCACTTAATGAAGTAGGCTGATTCAGCCTTGCAATCTTTTGTTTCAGCATGTTTTAATAATGTGCCAGATGACTGACATACAAGCATACCATGTATGTTGCATGCATTGAACTAGAAAGTTTTATGCAGGAGCTAGCTTCAAAGGTGTGTTTATGTTGAATTGCAATGGTGTGGATGAACACAAAACTAAGATAAGTTCCAACAGTAATGTACCATTTCAATGGAACTTTATGGAAGCAACTTGAGTTGTGTACTTTTGGCTGTTATGCTAATGTCGAGGACCCTTGATCATGACAGCGGTTCTTTATCCAGATTTTGATTGCTAGTTTCAGTAGAACTGACATTCTTTATCATTTAACTTAAATGCCTTATGCATTCCTTCTTTAGCTGGGAGAATCTAGGAATTTATGGACTGTCTTTGGAAGATTGGTATTGCTGCATTTACAGAGGACATCCTGTTGTAAGTTCTTTATTGTGTTTTATTCCTTTTAATTTTAATTTTATTCTTGTTTGTCTAATTTTATGTTTATTTTGATTCCCATTCTAGCACTTTTACTTATGAGTGCATGGCAGTTAGGTGTCTGGTTCAGTTCATAGGAGAACTATTTCTTGGGTTCTTTAGTTGTGTTCAGTAAAAAGTGATTGAGGGACCAATAAGAGGTTTCTGATTTGTAGCTGTTCATTATCTTTCTAATTCGGAGATGGATGGTCATGACTATGATGCTAGTTGCAGCAATGTGCTGGTTTTAGAAGCATGATTGTATTTGCAGTGAGCTGTTTGCATGCCAATAATATAACTAATCTTTCTCCAGATGAATAAAATTTGTAAGACATGGTTTGCTCTTTGTGTCTGAAAAGTGTTTTACACTTTTGGATTTTAATCTTGTTTTCTGGTCTGAACTGTACGGCAACAGTGATGAAGCATTTTTGTGTACTAATTGGATGGTTCTAAACAAGTTGATCATTCTTTATAGTACTTGGACTGTCTTATGTTGTGTTTCTTTGTGAATATATTTGTGGAAATTATTTATTATTATTTTGGCGAATTTTTTTACATCCTGGAGTTAATTGTGATATGCTCTGTAGATCGTGTTAATGGACCCGCTGAAGATCCATATGTCATCCTTGTCAATTGAGTTTGTCAGAAGCGTCCATCAGAGATTTTGAATAAGGTCAGGCAGTGAGTGGGTTTCTTCCACTAAACTTTGTATATTACTGATTGGCTATTGTTTTGGGTTCTTCAAAAATTTCATGGAGCAATCCTTGCATCTTTGCTTGGATTATAAACTGATAAGGGAGATTGTAAATTGAAAACTTTTACAGTTTTTTTTTACGTACTGTATGATGTGATGCAGTCTTATGAAATGGTTCCACCGCATGTTAAGATCACAAGTAGTTTTGTAGAGGGGCAGAATAAATGTTTCGGGGAAGAGAATGGGTGTGGCTCTTGGACATGCTTCAGTTTCATTGGTATGAATTACTTTTCTCAGTGCAACATATTGTAGTCGACTTCTGTATGTGGTGTTTGAAAACTGAGCAAGTTTTTGATTGATTTAAGTCAGTTTACTCCATTTATTTTGCACTGTTTTGTTTCTTCTTTTAAAATAATTTCGTTTGATTTTTGTCGTTTGCAACCACAAGACTCCTAAATGCAAAATTGTCAAGTCTAACATCTCTAATTTACTCTGGTTCAGTTTGCTTGTTGCTAACTGCAAAAGTTTCCAGAAAATGTAACTGAACATGACATAGCCCCCAAGCATGTGAAGTACGAAAATGGAGCTCTCCAACATGTAGAATTGTGATTTCACTTCTGTTCTTTCTGGCTGAAGCTTTCTCTGTAGGGCGTCCGAGAGGTTGCTAAGATGTTAGGTTTAGCCAAGGCAAAGTTCCCATTGTTTCTTGAATATTTTGCATACTACTTTCGGTGTCTTAGACAGAAAGCTTACCTCAGTAAGCTAGGGCTTGGCATCTGGACCGAAAAACTGGCCAAACTGGCTGAACTGAAGTGGTCAGTTCGGTTCGGCTTGGTGCTTTTTGTGTGCATTTTAAGCATGTATTACACATTTTGTCAACCACCTTTATAATCTTATAGGTAACTTATGCTCATTATATTGCTTGATATATCCAGTAAATGCTAGAAGGAGAATCAGAACTGAGCAAGCAGCTAGGACAGGTGTTATACCAGCTGCAGTCTCTTCAACGGTTTTCTCTAAAACAAAGAAAAAGCTTCTCATATACATATTGAGCATTAATTAATGTAAACACTAGTTTGGTGAAATTAATCAAAACAAATACTTACTGCCAGTTTTGCTCCACCTGAGGACGCGCAGCACCTGGCGCGCTTTCATTCAGACATTTCCGTGAACACTTGGGGGCCCTAACTCCTGCTATGTGTCCGGCCTTACATAGAGATTAGGGTGACGCGTAATGGTTATGCGAGGAGAGAGATAATGATAAGAGTGCTTAAAACTTTTTTGTTGTATGGGACAGTCTAGTTACATTAAAGAAAAGGATAAAATGCATTTCAGTCATTGTGTATTTCAATATTGGTCTCTATAACTTATTTTTTGGGAGTTTCACTAAAACACCCAAAATGGGGGCTGAAATTATAAAAAAACCCAACACCCAAAACACTTTATAAACACACCCAAAACCCATCATTACATACACTCAAAATCCATTTATAAACACACCCAAAAAATATACAATTGTTGATTGTGGGGTTGATTTTGGGTGTGTTTCTATGTTTAAATAGTATTTGGGTTTTTTTATAAATACATGTCTAGGATTTGGTTTATTTATAAATATCTATTATTTTTTCTCAATTTTGTTATGCAAGTCATTTTGGTCACTGTGGTAATTAATTAGATAGAATCCAAATTTTCAAGTCATTTTGGTCACTGTGGTAATTATGTTGTGAGGGATTGAAAGACTGATATATAACTTTTTTAAACTAGTTTTATTTTCACTGTCTAGCAGAGTGGAAAAGATCTTGACTATTTTCGTACGTATTTGATAGAGAAATTCCGTCTCATAAAATCTTTTAGATTTTTACCGTGAGCTTTGGATTTCTTGTTTGAGCATCATATTCAAGGTCATAGACATGATTTTTAACAACCTTTGAGCAATATTCATGACTTTAAACGAGTTTTTATTGTGATTTAAAGATAATTAGAAAAAAAAAAATTGAAATTTATTTTTAAATTGCGTAGAGAATTAAACACAATAACCAACTTAAGAAAAATAAAATAAAATAAAATGACGGTGACCAAAATTCAAAATAAGGCAAAACAATTGAACTCAATTAATATATCGTTTCATAAATAAAAAAAAACTAGTCTCTAAGTCATTCAAGCACTCGACTGGTAGCTTGATCATCCCTGCTGCCAATTCTTTTCTGCTGGAAACGGTTCTTTTCTCACACTCTTTTAACAGCATATGAAATTATGCACATGATACTGAAAATGCCTAAAATCTAAATTTGTTTAACAGCAGAGTCTTTCTACTTTACCCATTTTGTTGAAGCCAAATATTCTCTGTCTCTATTTCAATTGGGTTCGGACAATGCCCTCCATGCGTTTGACGAAATGCCGCATTTGAATCACCCTTCACAGAAATACTGAAACCCAATTTTCTTTCATCTTATTTTTGCTTTTCTTCGATGATTTCCAGGTTCGACTGACTTTCAGCACTTAAGTCTGTTTTTAGTTTTCGTCGTGGAAGGGTTAAAAACAAGAAAGCAGCCATGGATGGTATGTGTAAAAAACTGCTTCCTTGCTTTTGCGTTTATGTGCGTTCGTTCTGAAATTTTTACTTACGTGTTTTGTTGATGAAACTCAAACCTTAGTATACTGCGGTAACGCTCTGATTTCCCCCACGTTATCTCAGTTTTTTTAACAATCAAGATGGTTTCAATCTTATTACCTGTATAAGTAGCAATATGTTGAGACTTCAGTTTACATGGCTTATGTGATGCTTACAGAATTTGGTTCTTGCGGCTTGGAAATAAGTGTTGAAGAGCCCAAAAAAAAAATTTAAAAACAAAAAGAAAGGAACCCTTAGGAATATACATCTACAAGGGCTTGTTACAATATTAAGTTATGAACTGATGAAGAGTTTTTGAATTCATATGCCCAGAATCAGCTAATTGATAACGTCTTTACCACTATCTGATTAGTGATTATTCCCAATTAGTAACAAGCTCTTAATTTGAGATTTACAGCTTAATCTATTGAGATTCAAATTCTTCATGTCCTAACTTTTCACTTTATGTTTTTTCTTCTGTTTTCTGTTGATGAGAATGACAAACATTATTCAACCCAAAGATATATTGTCTGAATTTGCAACTGAGTTATAATGCTTTGTTATTACTTTTTGGTCTCCAGTTGATTCACAGCCAACTATGGAGGAAACTATTTTGGTAGGCGATGATCTAATGACGGGCCCACCATCACCAGTTATTCCACCAGAAATTGCTTCTCATGTGCTTGAAGGTGTTGATATGTGTGACGGGATATTGAGGAATCTTTTTTTGTGTAAGTTCTGTGCTATTATTTCTGTAAAGGGATTTTGAGGAATCTTTTTTTTTTTTCAAAATTCCAGGAGAAAGTATTTCAAATGTATAGCGTATACTGTATAGGCCATCCCTGTGTTAATAACTGGAATTGGGGATATTTGTAGTTCTTGTCATAACTCCAAAATTCAGTACATATGAATCAACCGCTTCTTTCCAGTCTCTGTCAAAGGAGATATACACATAAACTTGCTAAATGTTGATTCGAACTTGTGGTGTATTTATAAATTTGTGTTGGTAGGCAGTGTATTGTAGTGATTTTTCTATGTACTGCAGGTCTGCAAATCAATGATATTGAGCCATTCTGTCAAGATGAGCTTGTTATGTATAAACAGTGCGCTGAAAAAAGGGTGAGATGTTTACTATGATTTTCTTTTTTGCATCTCTCCAATGCTTATTTCTTGTATTGAGGTATGACCAAGTATTTGATTTCTGCAGTTTTGGTTTTGTTTGCACTGAATTACAGGATAGGGAACTAAGGAAACGACTTCAGGACAGTGAGCGCAAACTGGGGTTATCAATGCCTTTAAATGAAGCAAATGTAAGAGCTTCTCAGCTCGAAAAAGAGGTCACATCATTAGATAGGTATGTTCTGAAATGATTAATCATGTGGTAGAGGTAGTTATTAACTGAAGCTCCATTCAGCCTTTCAGCTGTAGTTTTTGTTGTTAGTAGTCTTCCAATATTGTATTTTTCCTCTTCTTGAAAATATCTTAGTTAATTGCATCATATACCTTCTTATTGCCTCTACCAAGTCTAGAGTTCAGTTCTTAACCCTAACACAAGATTATGGTCCATTGATTTATTGTCCTTACATGCTTGTGGAGGTTGGCACCATACATATGCCGACAGGTTTATAGTTATGTAATTTTTATGGTTAGTTTGATCACTTGGTGCACTGTTTTTGCTGCAGTCATGTTTTAGGGGTTCACAAAAAATTTCAAACTAGAGTTCTCTGCAACTTTTAGTTCCAAATATTATTTTCCTGGTTGTCTGCCTAAGATGTACCTTTCTCAAAGTTTTGTAGACAAGCTTTGTGGAGACATAATGATCTAAAAGTTGCATAAGTACCTTGCCAATGTTATGTTTGAAATCCTAAACAGTCTTTTGGTCACCCAGTGGTATGGGTGATTGGTATTGTTGTCTTTTTGGTTATTAGAACCATAATTGCTTTGGTATCTTGCTTTCAATATATGATGCGTAATCATTAATTATCGTTGAAAATCATTCTGCTTCTATAGGCGCTTGATTCTTGCTAGTGGACTTGAAGGCATAGAAGGTTTTCGGCAGAGATGGAGTTTGCATGGTCGCCTTACAGATACCAAGTATGTTATCTTGCAAATAATTGCATTTTCATGAGCAAACTTGCAAATAATTTCCAAGACTTGATTGCTCTCTACTGGAAGCATCCAGAATATTAGAGTGGTAAACCACTTATTTGGTTTATTTAAATAAATTAAGACAGATATGTATCAGTACTACCAGAAACTATATAGCAACTCTTCTAGTTTGTAGGTACATTTGAAAACTGGGTAGTGATGTGCTTATGAGCAGGAAACTGCGATGGCCCTCCAAGCTTTAACTGCCACCTGATGTCCCTCCAATCTACTAGAAGTTTTCTAGATTTCCTTAATTCTTTCTTACATGTAAAAAATTGCAGATAATCAGATTGACATAGATTTATATTTTATGAACTATAATCCGTTAGTCATGCAGTTTTCCAAATTGTCTTTTTGTTTTCCTTTTAACTAAATCTGGAAATTATTCCTGCCTAATTGATTCATATTTGATAAGCCATCATCTGTTTATCTTTAACTTATGCATGGACCTTCATCCTCTATCGCATTGCAATTATTGCTTGTGATCTTTGACCTGCATCAGTTTCTGTGCAGGAAAAGGTTGGAGTCCTTGAAGCAGGGAATGGAGACCAGGAAAAAGGACTAGCTCGCTGGGCATGTGACTTTAGTAATATGGTTCTTCTGGTCAAGTTTCATGCTGCATGTGTGGAAATGGACCCGTCCATATGCCTGATATGGTTTGGGACGTAGTTTAATGATATACTCAGTTTCGACTTTCCTTCCAAGAATTTTTGAAGGATGCATTACTTTCGAGAAAATCTGAGCTCTTCGGTGATTTGCTGCATAATGTATCGTGTTTCGTGTCTCTTTAAAAACCACAATGAAGATGTGAATGGCCGGGTTATATTAGCTACATGAGTGTAATTGGAAATTTGATTTATCACAAGCAGGGGTCTGAGTCTTTGCATCCAAATTAAGTGTTGGAAAGGCTATCATGATTATACCACCAATTTTATCACGTTTTCACCCAATGTCTTTTTATTTTTCCTTCAACTGAATTTCGTTTTAAGTATCAGCAAAATACATAGTATATGGACAAGAATCAAGATGTACATGCATAACGGGAAACGTAAATAACCAAAAGGGTTTTGGTCACTGGAATATCTATAAATTGTTAGACATGGAATATGTATTTTGGTCACTGGAATATCTATTTTTACTTTAAATTTGTACATGCAAACACTATACATGAATAACAGATACTCTTACTAGGTAGACATGGAGTACATTTATAAAACCAATTTAAAGATATAAAACACAATAAATAAAAGGGTTAAATACCTTTTTAGTCACTCGAATATCTATAAATTGTAAACTTCGGAAAACACAGTGACCAATTTGACTAAATTTTTTTCTCAATTACCAAATTAAATTTTCGTGTAAAATATAGTGACCAAAAAAGTATTTAACCCTAAACAAAATGAAAAGAGTTACGCAAATAGGTATGTTTATAAGAAAAGTTACTATTTGCACATTTATAAATATCTATTATAAATATACCTGAAATTAAACATTTGTAGCCTTGTAAAGACAACATAAGTAGTTTAGATGTACAGAGAGAGGGAATATAGAGAAATACAAGGCTTGGTTGACAGTAAAGTTGATTTGAATTTTCCCATTATTTTTACCATTTACAATATAATCAATTACACGTATTATGTACAAGTGAAATGATGGCTTTCCCTTCCCTTTGCCCCTGTCCTTCCATGGCAACCGCAAATAATCTATCAGTTTGTGATAAATAGATATGGAAATCCTCTATTGGTTGTGGCATTTTAGTACCTCACCGCAAATTGCTTCCACATATACCTCACTGAATGATAATCACTTCTGCTTCACGCATTACAAGGCAACTTCAAACAGCAAGAAATTTTAGAGGCCCACCAAAATGAACTGAAAAGCACAGATTAAGAGTGATCAGCTTCTAAAATCCATTCAGTGCACTCTTGGAGAAGTTGGAATTTCTGATGAATGGCAATCTTCCAAATTAACTCCATCTTGCTACGGAATTTCGTTGCATCCTCCCTGCATTTATATGAGCCAGCACATACACATTGATCTGCTAAGTGTGCAGCTTTCACTTGCTTACACCTAAGGCATACCAGATCCTGTAGATGGTAGAGGCGCTCTCTCTGCCGTACAATCTGAAGAAGGGCATTCTCCATGACCTCTCTGTCATAAGGCTGCCCGCATTGCGGCACAACACAGCGCCACTCCCCAGCTAGTAGAGCTGAGTCACGGCACACGTCCAGGTCTCTACAATCGTTGCAGTAGCTGCAGTAAGAAAAGAAAAAAGGTAAACAGCAAGTGGCTTGAAAATTTTGATATTATTAACAGGATGCAGGAAATCAACTCAGAAGCACTTTTTAAAATTCTTAACAAGTTTTATGACTAGGCAATGCATGAGACCTATTAGAAACCAAATTAACAGTGCCCTCTGTAAAATATTATAGGCCATTGTTTTTTTACTTTTGTACCTGCAAATGACATTTGGTAAGGTGAAGAATGCACAGGGATCACGAAACTCGGCTTCAGGTGCAAACTCCCTCACACGCAAATATTTCAACAGATTCCTTCTCATTACCTGTAGAATTAAGACATAGGAGCAAAAGCATTACTCGCTGACAAGAACTAATATAGAACAGTTCCAAAACATACCTAAGGTTGGTCAAAATTAAGGTAAGAGTGGGTTGAAAAAGACAAGTCAGTGGATCAAAAAAGATGAGTATAAGGTCTCGTGTTAATGTGTGTGTGTGTGTGGGTGGCGTAAGACGAAGGGAAAGTTTGTCTTTTCAGTAAATAGATGTGAAAAGAATTTCCCTGAGATAAAAGAATCCAATTGTTGTGCAAATGTCACTAAGACTACATGGCATATAATTCAGAAGGACAAGTACCATAACGTCATGGTGAACATTTTGGTCAAGGGAGAAAACACCGCAGACATGCTTAATGAACTCCAGCGTGGCATCCCCTTTGTGGATATCACCAGCGAGTTGTGGCAGCCCAGGAGATGTGTGATGGCCATCCTCAGATTTGTTCAGCTCCTTCATGTGAAGTATGGTATCATGAACAATTCCCAGAAGTTTATCTGTAAAGTATGAGCTGATCTGTGGAACATAAACCGGAACTCCATAAATCAGATCAAGTACTAACATAAGAGAAGAAAACAATAAGTTGTGGTTGCCAAATATTATCATCAATCATACCTGTCCTTTAAGAAAATCTATCATATGAGACTCAAAAGTCTCAGCAGCTGCAACAGTGATTGATGGCGTGCAATTGCTGTCATTCTGTAAAGATGTTCTAACCGCTGCCTGCTTCTGTTCATAATCCCAGGGAATATATAGAAACTGAGAGACAATATAAACAAAATGGTCCTGCAAAATACCAGAAAGATAGAAAATATTAGAAACCTGGAAGATCATGCAGCCATCATGATTACTGCTTGAATTAAAACCTAAAGTGTGATTATAATTATTGTTATGTTCCTTTAGCATGCAAATTTTGGCAGATTTATATACTAACCTGAATTTTCTTGGGTAAGTATTCAGCGATATTCCAGCTTGATACAATATCCATTTGAGCTTCACCATGCATGCTTCCATCAGCTCTTGCCGGAATTCCACCATAGTTATACTGTCATAGAAAACCATGGAAACTCAGACTAAATAAAAAGAAGAAAGGTAAGGTGACTACAAAATGGTTCAAACTTGTTTCTTGAAGCATTAAATGAATAAAATTAAGCAATCTAGGAAACTTAGAGTGATCTAATTGCATTAAATGTTCAACACTTTAATATCCCGAAGTATATTATGGTTTCCATAGTAATTCCAGATTTATATGTCAACATGACACACAATTTATGAGGTGTTAACAACCCCCAAAAAAATAGAGCACACCCTCTAATACTGGAAAGTCGTGTCAGTTATGTAAATTATTTATTAGTAATGAGTATCGTTAACCTTATGTAGATTAATGGAGAATTTTCAAGTGAGGATGCACTCATTCAAAACAGAATGCGAACATCCTCCTAGGACTACCTCACAATGCAGTTCAAAAATCAGAACTGTCTTCTTTAGGTCTTTCAAGGGCCAATCATGAAAGATCAGCCACATCAGAAACTACTAGGTCATCTACATTGTGCCGACCAACAGTCAGTCACATCAAAATGAAATTATATGACAATTTTCTATTCGGAAGATTCATCACATGGATTGTCTTTCGAGGAGGACCTAAAAAATGGATAGTTCTGATCATTTGATTGCATGCTAGAGACAGGATTCTGCACTTTTCTTAAATGCAAGCATCCATACTTGAAGCTTTCAAGTAAAGTACAAAAATTGATAGTTTTCCTTCAAATTCAAATATCCCTTGGTTTGCAACCAAAAAGTTTTATATATATCCTTCTGTTAAAGTAATTTGCAATTATAATTGCTCTACATTTACATCCAAAAGCTTTAAAAAATTAATCAAATTAAAGTGTGTGAGTGTGTGTTTGAGTAAACAAGAAGGAGAAGAAGAGAGAACAACGACCAAACCTGATCCATGAAAAGCAGAGAATGCCAGAATTGCAATGGTTCAAGCTCAATCCACTCAAATAGTTCTCTGCATATCAAACACAAGGGATTTCAACAAGAAAGAAGAAAAAGTACACAAACAAATGTTCTCTTCCCAGACAATCTCACAACATAAGATGCTTATGCTGCCAGATTGTGAATCTGGACCATTGAATAGGTTGATTGTTATTGTGCTCCAGGTTCACAGTTTGGGAAGAAAACATTACCTGTACACACGCACACCCCTACAGAGACAACTCCTAAATGAAAACCAACCTTGCTTGCAGTGTTTTAAGCAAGCTATCACAATAAGCTTTGGCTCCTGACAGATCAAACTTTCCTGTGTCTATAATAATCTTGTAGAAATTCGCAAATATAATCTTGGCACCCAATTTGCGGAACTCGATCATTACAATTGCAAGCACCTTTGACATGACCTATTGAAATTTAACAGAAAGAAACCAAAAACCAGTTGATTAGGCCCATTTTCAAACACAAAATAGACATATTTGTCTAATCATCAAACTTTGAAAAGAATAAGAACTATCACCAGGCCACTTAACTCTTGTGAAAAGGCTAATATTATTTAGTAAATGACATATCTTGCGTTGCAACCCTAATTTGATCCTATAATATCCATACAATGTTTACAAAAAAAAAGTGATGTTATAAAAAAAACTGTTACCTTGTGGAGTATGCGGTGAAGAGCTGGATCATGAAGTTTAGACTGGGGGCTGCATTATGAAGGAACCAACAAGTATATGAGTAAAAACTAGAGGTACATTTAACAAGAGATGGGAAACGGCCTTCGGGTCGAAAACAAGAAGGTATAACCAGTAAAGTGGGAAGCAGTAATTTTTTTTATATGAGGGACAGCAGTAATTATATGAGACAAAACAGGAGTTGTATGAAACAAGAGACGGCAACCTGCAAAGCCATCGATATAGATGCTGCAATAGTGCATCAGCATACACATTTCCAGATGTTACTGCATTTGCAAGACACCTCTGGATCAACTGTTTCAAGACACGAAGGGTAGGTGCACATGAGGTAGCTTCATCAAAGCCAACATGTAGATCAGACGTATGTACTCCTGAGTTCACATCTGATTCAAATCCTAGCAAAGCACCTCCTTCCATTTCATTCACCTGGTTGCTTTTCAGAAGAGCATTTACAGCCAGATGATGTATCTACATAGAAACATGATGCAAATTTTAATACAACTGTCTCAAATTATACAAACTCGGGAAATAATTGGTTGACAATATTCAGAACCTTTAGCTCCACAGTGACCTTCCTATATGCTCCCGGGAAAGAAAAGTCATGTTGATAGACCTGTTCCATAAAAGGCACTCATAAGTAAAAAGAACATAAAATTAAATTTGATTATTGAGAGACAATTAATACTTGAATATTAGTTAATTCCATGATTAGAAGAGATGGATCCCAATTTCTTTTCTTAACACCTTAATGCCCTTGTATATTTATTTGCTAGTTTGAGACTAACCTCATCGGCAAAACATGTATCTTCTTCATTAATGCCTCCTAGATCTGGAATACCATCATCAGATATCCAAAGCACCTGTAAGAATCAACATTCAAGACTCAAGGAAGGGGGAAAGTTGCAATGAACCATGCAATGCATTATATAATCGAAAACCTAACATTTACAAGTGTTACACAACCACAAGACTCCAGAAACTAACACTCTCAAAAGCCAATATTTATTAAACTAGCACACTCCCATGTACAGCACCATCCTGCACATGGAAAGGAAGGTACAGCCCCACCCTGCACCTTAAAATGAAAACAACAAGAAAAAAAGGAATGGAAAATTGGCATGGAGGTTTAGAATCCCGAAGCTCTGACAAAGCAAAGTGTTGATACCATCTTAATTCAACTATGGGATCCCAAAAGCTTAAGTTGCTAGGGAATAAGTCAATAATGTATATCAAGCTAACAAAGATCTAAATCAATGGTCTTATCTTGGACAGATCTAAATAACGCTCCATTAAAAAAGAATACACGGCCTCGACTGATTTAACCATCCAAACAAGGTAAGAGCTTCAGTCCTACTGCTACGATACTACTTACATCTGAAAACTCAAAGATGTACAAGATATTAGCTGAAAGAAAAACCTGTTGCTGATCCCGTAGTGCTCTTGAAAAGAAGATATCTGCTGCATGTATAAGCCAGTCAAGTTCAAAATTACCCAATGGTACCTGCTCCAATAAGTTTGAGAAATTGATTTATTTACAATTAACAAACAGATTAACAGAAAAACATTGTTGGTATGGAAACAAAGTTAATACATGGGCATATCTTGAGAGGGAAATTCTCTCCCTCAACCACTGAGGTGATGCAGCACAACGTTGCATTCCAATTTTTGCGGCCACTTGTTGCCACCCAAGAACCTGTACGAAGCAGTAAAATATTTTGAATCAGATGCTTAATAAAAATAGAAAATGCATGTGAAGAGTGAAGGTCTATTAGGTCTAAATAGACTACCTGATAGTTACTATCACGAGCATTAGAGGGAATGCTCACACAAGGAAAATCATCAAGAGCTCCTATACTTGACTTCATCAACTGAAAATTTGGGCATTCAATAACAGCAACTGTAGGTCCATGATGTTCATGTCTGTCAGGCATCAAAACCTTATAAGGAATTAACCAACCATCTAAACAAAAAGGGCATTATTTCCATAATACACTGCAAGAAAATTTGCAACCTACCCAGTTGAATACCATATAAATATAGCTCCAAGTGGAAATCTTGACAAACGACTTTTAAATAGTACGTGAAAGATAATTTAAAAATGCTCTGAAACAATGAGAAAACTTGTGCATTCTCTGATCAATAGAACACTATCTTACATGCAACTTAAAAACATAATTCAAATGACTTGTGAAGACAAGCCTACACCCACAAACAATGGTGCATTAGCAACATTGTAAACATAACTAATATTAGCCCTTCACTTTGTCAGGGGCAGTATACAGTTACTTTAGGCCAAATCAGAAAATATTTCAAATATATAGTGCCCGCAAAACCTATCCTTGTGCATCAGGCAGAAACTTCAATAGGAGGCAACTATCTTGGATTTTAAAAAAAAGAAAAAAAAGAATTGCACTTTAAATAGCACGGCGACAATTTTTTTTGAAAAGCATTGCAACAATGATAACCAATATGGAATCAAACCTGTGCTCATTAATTGCACGGTGCAAAATCATTTCAGCATCCTTGGGAAATCCAACATACTCAACCTAAAATTAGTACATAAGAAAAAGAGGACAAATATATGAGCCATCGAAAGTGGAAAAAAACAGCAGGAAATTTTCACCCCAAAAAACTGACAAGTTCACCTTAATAATGATACCATTCCTAGGGGGTGGCTGAATTGATAATGCTTGGCAAGCTTCACGAAATTGTTTCTCAAGAAAAGATGCTGACAAATCTTTATTTTGATAAGGATTTACCACCACAACAGTTATTGTTCTTGACGCAGGAAAATAGGCAATAAATATAGCTCGCCCTTCAGATGTGCTGACATTAAAAACATTAACATTAATGGCTATATGTTCTCATGTGAAGGCTAAGAGACTATCGAAATGGTCAACAAATTAAACCTATTAATTTACTACTCATTCCATTATCAGATAAATTTTTGTAGGGATAAGCTTAAAAAGAAAAAGAAAAAGAAAAAGAAGTTGCGTTATTAGTGCTGCAGAAATGTAAGCTATGTTGCATGTGAAAACTGTAAAAAATTGTTTCCTAAGCCAAAGTTCAGCATGGAAAAAATGCTTCATAACTTCATACAATCAAGGAGCCAATTTACAGGTAACATACAAAAAAGAATTACCTCTGGTACAAGTAAAAGAAAGAGATCGATTCGTCCAGATATGTGCACTCAGTAGTTGTCTTCATGTGCAGTTCACTCACACTCCAACCATCCTGGACGTTTCTCTTCTTAGCAGTTTTATCCACTTTACAGACACAACCAATCTGAACAATTGCATTGAACTCCAAAGGCACCTTTGTTTCATATATTCCCTGAACAAAGAATTTGAATCAAGCTGAAATGTATCAAGTAATCATTATAACATAGCTCTTATTTAAAAAATGAATCATTTATTGAATATGCAAGTTCTTCCTCCTCATCCCCAAAAAAAAAAACAAGTAATGATTCTAACTATCTTCCCAAACTTCTTTCAAAATCATCACCAATAACAAGATTTATATGTATCAAGATAAAATTTTGACAAATCAGTGAAATACAGCAGTAAATGATTTTGCAAGAACGCTAAAGTTCACCAAACGATTGCATTGAAACAAATCAAGTAATACCACAGTAAATGATTGTTCAAGAACGGTTAAAATGCATAGCTCTGTGCTGCAATTTATTTCCAAGAAGAGGGATACTAATTCAGAACTATAGAAGAGAAATCTTAAGCAAATTTGGTTAGAAGGCAAAGTCATAAGACCAATTCAGAACTGTAGAAGATAAATCTTCATCAAACTTTGGTTAATCAGACTGAAAAGGAAAACCAAGAACTCCAACTCATTAAAAAAGTATATCATGACCAATGGCAAAATATCAGTAGCTAAAGAAAAAGTGTCAGCGGGATGGTTCATATGAAATTATGTACTGACCTCAACTTCTGGATCGCCAAGAAGAGCTGCAAGTTTTTTGCTTATTGTTTTAAACCGACCCTCATCAATTATAGCCTATTCACAGTCAGGAAAAAAAGAAATATGAAAATTAAACCTCAGAAGCCTCTCAGACAATAAAAGGTTAAGAACCACATTACAGCTTGAAAACAGTAAAACCAGAAGTACCTCATACAGGTTGTAGGCATGCCTTCCATGAGGAAGAGTCTTGTTGACATTCTTTCCTTGAGGTTTTTCTTCAGAAATTTTTTCAAATAGTTTTTCTATAGGTGCTTTAGAATTGATGTAAAAAACTCTTGGAACAGTAACAGGAATCTTAAGCATGATTCCTTCGACAACAACCCACGCAGAAAATTGGTCACCCTGTGAACTGGGAACTAGTTGTAATATCTGAACCACAGAAGTTAAGCAGTGATAAGGTAATTATTCGGGGCTTTCCAGTCAAATACATGAATTGAATGAGAAATACCTGCCAGTGACAGCGTGTTAGGGCTTCTTCATTCCTCCTAAAATAAGAATTAACGCCTTTCCCCTGTGGTTCTTTACGATTTCTACCACCACCAAGCACCTCATTATTAGCATGGTGCGCAGACCTTGCATTATTCAATCTGTCAAATTGGACAACAATTTTCCTAAACGTTAGTTCATAGACTCCATTAAGAAAAACTGTTCTGAGCTCAACATAAGTACAAATCATACCTATGAACACAAATTAACACATACTGACGAGTGCTACAACATCATCGACAGATAACAGAGATGATGAGGTTAAAGTAGCTCCATAATTGATTGAAGAGGATTGGATTTAAAGATTATATAGACTATTTTATCTTGATTACTCCCATTGAATTTCCCATTCGGAATCATGCATTTGTTCACAACCTATTACAAACGTGTATAAGATACAGGTCCTGACATGGCATTCATTTTTTAGCCTTCCCAGACCATAGAGACTGACAAACACGATTGACCCTTATGAGATCCTATGGATAATATGAGATGAAAAAGAAGCGATCTAGGTACTTGTTATACTACAAAGCAAACAAATTTTGTCAAATATACTCCAAAGCCTCAATGAAACCATAGGGTCCATTCATATATACACACAGCATATTGATTTGCTCCGGAAATACTTTTGACTTTACCTGTCTACTGTTAAGTGAGATATCTATCTTAATACCAGGGAGGTATTAGGCAGATTTCTAGAATTTTGTGAACTTTTAGCACATGTCAATCTGCACAAGGAAGCTCCCTAGGCCATATATATGTAGGTAAAGAAAAGTACCTTTGCTTCTTCCTCCTGTCAAGAGTATCTTTCCATTTCCTCTTCTTTATTTGAAGCCAGCCATGATAATCTACATTTCTATCAATAGCTTCAGAAGAGACGGCATTTTGCTCTTGAAGCTCATTTTCTTTATTATTAGTTCGTTGTTGCTGTGAATCTATTTGACCTGCTGTCTCGACTGAATTTTTCTTGTTATTAACTTCATAACATCGGACAATTGGTCTGGGTCCATTTACGGAACTGCTTTTTCTGTTGAAGTCTTCCAAATCTTCAACAATCTCTTCATCAATTGCATGATTAGAGCCGATAGCATCACTGTTCTTTTCCAGCAAATGATCCCTGTTCAATGACTTGAACATATCAACCAATTTGCGCTGTCGAAATTTGTCGTCCTTCTCACGAACCTTCTTATGCAGCCAATCAGGATGAGCTACCCTAGGAACAGGATTCGTGACCTGAAAAAAATTCAACTGATTTCAAGTACAGCTAGAGAAAGACAGAAAGAGATGCAACAAACAACAGTTCACAAGCAAAAGAACCTTTTGCATTGCAGCCGGAATGGTGACAATTTTCTGAATTGCTGAACCAAGACGTTGCTTGTAATAGGACCAGTCAATAATGGATCGAATGCCGACATCTGATGAAACCTTGCACCACTTCCGTACATAAAACTTCATGATTTCTGATGAGTTGAAAAACAATCTCTCTTTAGAATACAAACAAGAAAATGAAAAGGGAGCTGTTGTTGACACCCCGCAATAGTCATCGTGCAGTCTTCTTTTGTAAAAAGATTAAGGGAGGAGTTCCACTTTTCCCTTGTAAAGAAACATGAGAGGATTGCAGGATGACTAGTTTGGAGTGTAAATACCAGCTCCCTACAACAAAAATAATAGCTGAATGTTACCCGCATCTGTTTCAAATATTGCAACTGGAACAGCACGCTCACTTACAGGTGTGCCCTACTCAAGTCAACACAACAACAAAAATGCAGATTCAGATGACTCGGAGTTGAAAAGAATTTCAAAAACCATTAGAAAGGTGATGCCATTTTCTTTTTCTAAGTCATTTGGGTGACCTATCTAAGATGCCAAAGAGAGACCATACAAACACAGAAAACCAAATTGCAAGAGAGTCACAACTTTCACTGTTGGAAAATACTAGTCCAAATTGCAAAAAACTAGTCCAGAAAACCTTTTATTGAAAAATTATAGATTGGATGCAAGAAAGGATGGATAAGAAGTCCATATAATAAGCAAATTAAATTATCATGAGAAGGAGCAGTGCAGCAAATTATGATCAACATTCACCCCCACATCACAAAACAGACCAATAGGTGCACCATGTACAACCAACCAAACGAGAATTTTAACTTTAGTAGGTGCACCAGTCTTTCAGATCATATTATATAGTTACTAAACAAGGGACACTTGGATAATGAAAAAATAAATTAAAAGATGACCCCTAGATAGTTATCGGAATGGATTGGATTCAACGAGATACTATTAATCTGAGAAAATAAATTTGAAAACTCTCTTAACTCCCTATCATTCATATTCCCTATAAAGGTTAAGCTCCAAGAATTAAGGTGAAGATAAGGAAGATAAAGAGGAAACGACCATGTTATGATTCAATTGTTTTCTCTTACTTTTTTTCTTTCTTTCTTCTTTTTTTCTCTCTTTAACTTCAATTATCACAATACCTTACCCACCCAAATGCATTACTCGCTGTTCTCTCAATTTCGCGATGAAGATCATAATCCAAATAAAGTAGTTTCCATTTACCTTTGGTTCACATGCAACTATATACTGGCAACGCAGTCCTTTATCTTTGACCATCGAATCACCGAGAAAATTAGCAAGACGTCTTGCAGTGGTCACTGCGCATGACTTTTGCTCTCCATAGTCTGCTAAAGACTTGCTCATTGTGCTTGACTCTGATATATATTCAAGCAACTCACTGTCTGCAACATCCTTTCCTTGATTCTGAGAGAATGGGGGATAAAAAACAATGAAATTTCAAATAAGCATCTCTTTGAATCTTCACTTAACCATCAACTGTTAACATCCTTGAGTAAGACAATATGACAATGAAAGTCCCTCAAGTACATGCTGGGAAATATTCTAAACAAAGCAATTGCGATGAGACAATACATTAAACATTGACATACATCAAGGAGATCAAGCCAGCGATTGGCGACAGAAGCGACTGCTGAATAGCATTCCTCTAAAGTAGAACCGTGAAGGAACTTATCAAAAAGCTCGGCCTGCAAACAAGAAAGGTATTTCATGCGTGGGAACGACAAGTGTTGTCTCGAATTTTCAAGAAGCACAAACATATAATAAGGTGTCAGTCTGATAACAATTGAAGAACGTCAACAATTAAGCATTTAGCACATAAAACGTCAACTTCCAAGCGATAATTTTCACTCAGAATAGCTTCAACAAGTTAGGAGTCAGTCTGATAACAATTGAAGAACTGGAATGCTATCCATCAGGCACCTCTATTGGATAGTTAAGTTCAAGATTTTTTGTCCTTTTTTTAGGTGTTGATTGTCCACTACATATTTGTGGAAATATTACAATTTACAAAAAAAAGAGATACCTGGAAAACTTTGATGAGCTTCAGCTCACCTCTACGCTTGATCTCGAAACCTTTAAGTTCAGCAAGGGTCCCATCATCATTGAAAACAGCATATCGCTTCTTAATTAGAATTCCTTCTTCTTTAGAAGCCGGAAGAATCATTGCCTGCATGAGAGAAATAGTTTGTTATCAAATGACATGAAAGCACTAGTCAAAATAAAATAAAAACATATCGCTGTGTTACCTTGTAGGGTCCATCCACTTCAAATTCAATAGAACATTCACTATGAGTTGTGTAAGTATTTCCAATAGGATCTGTAAGAGTCTGGTAAAAATGGTGTTGAGAATTTGTAAGGAAAGGGAAAGTTGTGCATATAAGACAAACCAAATTGCAGTATACAATGCATTTTGCCAGAGTCATTCCCAGTGCAATGGAAATAAACAATTTAGAAAAATGTTCCAAGCTGACCTGGTATTGATCATTTGTATTGTTCCTTGCTACATCAACGTTAAGCATAACACATGGATATGAGATAGTCAGCTTCTTCTTCAAGTCGCTGAATATGAGTTTCCCATAAATTAGAGTGGAAAGTAGCATTGCATATGAAACATAGACTTACCTACTAGAATGGAAAGTAGCATTGCATATGAAACATAGAGTGTTGTTGTTTAAGAAAAATCAGTGGTCATACAAATAGCAATCTGGCTGTCATTATGGTATACATGTAACCAAGTGAATTATTAAGATGAAAATCATACTTTGTTTTGAATGTAAAGTTCTCCGGAAAAGATCCAGGGAGTGCACACCAGATACCATCTGTGTCTAATTCAAGAGGTTTTCCAATTTTCTCAACCAACAAGCGAGCATTCTGAATAATTTTAGCTCCAGTATATGTAACTACTCCAGCCATTTCCATTGAATACCACCTTGCACCCCTGGATTAACATGCAAAAGCATCACAAAAAGGTAACTAGAAGATATCACATGAACAACGGAATCTATCTTACAAGAATTTAAAGACGAAAGTCATTGAACTCACTTGCGCATGACATATCCATAAAAGGAATTAAGTATACACTTATGTGCAAGTTGTAATGAATCATAAAGCACTACCATATCCTGCAAACATCAATAAACAAAGACATTAGAAACAGGGGACTGTGTTGGTATGAATAATACAAAAAAGTGTTCAACAAGCTTATTTCCTTTAAATAATTTTTTCTTAAAAAAACACAACAAAATTGATACATGGAGAGAGAGGTTTAAAAAATATTCATACTTGTGCTTCCTGGATTTTTATAGAATTCCCACTAGCCTTGGCTTCAGACAACTTCCCCTTCCAAACCTTATTAAGCCCTTTGTACTCATACCTTCTATCTCGAAAGCTTGAAGCACATCAATAGAACATATGATTCAGCACAAAAGAGAAAAGAGAGCAGAAACAAAAGGAAACAAGTAATCACCATGTCGGCACAAAGACATTTTCTAATAACAATTGTCACAAAAATTTCATGAGTAAAATCTATATATTTCCATTCCAAAGGATTTTTCTACTCAGTTCTTAGTTATGACTGCCCTTATTCAGATGAACATGCAAACTTCTCACCTGCGAACTGTGTCAACATAGAATGAATTTTCCCTCATGCAAATCCCTGCTTCCCGAAGTTCAGCGATTGGCTTGTCCACTACTCGTCTATATGCCTGTCAAAGAGAACCAAAATTACAATGTTAGGCATTACTCTGAGAAAATATTTGATCAAATACAGTGTAGAATATACCTTCTGACAGTATTTTTTTAGACGCTCTTTGAGCCTTGATTGCTGCTCCATTTTAGGCAACTCAAGAAAAGATTTTGACAGCTTGGAATTGGCACCATCAACAAACTCAGACTCAATTTGCTTCTTCAAATGATAATAGTCACTGAAATTGAGCAAAATGATGTCCATACACAATAATTAATAAGTCTGTTGATAACAGACCAGAAGTATAGACAGAAGGGGGAAAAGAGGAAAAGGGAAAGATTATTAAACTAAACCTTTTCTTTGCCATGAATATTTCTCCACGCCAAACCCATTCAAGCTTGCGAAGACAAGTTTTTCCTGGACGGTTGAAATCACAAGCAGTGCAGATCTCATCTGTAACTATTGAGGATGGCTGGAAATAACAACAGTTGTTACAATATACATTCACAGAATCTTCAAATGAGCAAACAGAACAGCCCCTACAACAATCTGACAATGCAAATGGGGAAGAGTACATTCTTGCTGAAAATATTGGTGCTGACCATTACAGTTGGACTCTTAAAAAAACAGAATTTTCTATAAAACTTTGATTGGTTAACATGACTCCAATAGAAACAAGATAACCAGAAGCACTATTAACGACCTAGATCAACAACCCTTTTAGTGGACACTTTTCTACGAATATAAAAAGCAAATGGCAGTTATAAACTGAAAAAAAGAAAAAAGAAAGATGAAATACGTGAGTAATATAAACTCGATATCTGCAATTAGTAATTTATTAACCAACACACCTGAAGCCTATTTGTTAAAATAATGTTGGGATACATTGCAGCAACATCCAGATGATAAATAAGGGGGCTTTCTTCACGTATAGGTTCATCTCGCAGCCTCACAAGCTACAAACAAGGAAAGGAAATCACTAATGAATAAAGTTCAAAAAAAATATTCATGACCCTATTGAGATTTAAATGAACATTACCTCTTGAAAACTAAGTGAATAACTAAATAATAAAAGATTTAAATCCAACGCAATATGAAGAGGGATGTTTATTATTAAATCCAATCAAATTTGATCGGTTTCAATGAATTTGGCCGATGAGAATCAGGGATTGGATCCCTAAAATCAAAATCCAACATGATCGGATCGCATGACGGATTCCAATGCAATCCTATCTAGTTGGCTCCATGCTTCTTGTCTTATTAGAACTTGAAACTAAAAAAGTTATGAAAAATTTGAGTCCTCTAATGGAACAAATTTTTGTACTTTACATTTGATCCTGTTAATACGATTGGATTGGATTTGATGATAATCAATTTATTTTTCAATAGGTTTTTTGCTTCATTAAAAAAACAGATCATCCAATCTAATCCAATTCAATGTCAATTGGATTGAATCGGATTCGATCACATCCTAACCTCATATTGGATTGGTTTGTACAACCTACAATCCAATCTACATTGGATCGGATGAAAATTGGCTACAGAATACAGATTAACAGTTTCGAACCGATGAACATCCCTAAGGAAGTTTACATCAATCACCAAAAAAACCTGCAACTTTTTGGACTTGATAAATCATATAAATCATATTAAAAATAAATATATAATTAGACATACAAGAATGAAAAAATTAACAGATCTGCTTGAAAATAAAAATGATCAGCACCTTTTCCAATATAGAACTCTTCACTTCTTCATAATTGGACACGGATTCCAAGTCCATCTTACCCTCTACTCTTATAGCATATTGAAGATCTCGATCAAGGTTGTTGATCAATTGCTGGAAATCAGAAGTCTCAAATTAAGTATACAATATAATGTGATATTTAGCATTTGTAGTTGAGTAGCATTGTTAGGACCACCACGGGGAATTTTGCATGACTTTCAGGAAATATTACAAATAGCAATGGAATTGACAAGAAGTTATCCTACAGATATACAGAAACAAATTATTGAAATTAGGATATAAATTTTGAGAGGATCAATTGGATTCAGCCCATTACACACTCACTCCTACCAAATTTACAGGCTGAGATCACAGATTATGCACAATACAACCACTTCTCTGTTAGTGGACTAAATAATTTGTGGCAATGAGCCACTTGTTCATAGAGCAAAAAACAAATTCTGAAAAAGAAATGTAATTGATCTTTGTGTTCTAAAGACAAATCCAGTATGGCATGGCACCATAGAAAATGACCATTAAAAATGTTATAATGTGTTTCAGACAAATTGAGTCGGTGAAAATAAATCAAATTCAGTAGATGTTAATGTGGTTATGGATGTTATAGGGAATAACTAAAATTGAAAATATGACCTAGTCATATGCAATCCATCAATATACAGAGATGATGCACCAATCTTTAATTAGAAGTGATGTCAAAGTAATGATAGTCCACAATAAAAATTTAGAAATGATGGTACGCCAATCGATCAAACCAGAACAACCAGTCGATTTAAAACAATAGAAATAAACATTGGTAGTGAAAAAAGATGATGAAAACATACCTCATAGGCAGAGGCATCAAGCTTAAAACTGGTTGGAAGATCAGATCTAAACACACCACTTTCAAGGCATTCAACATGGCCACCTATATAAGTCTCACTCTCTAAAAGGTGATTTTTATAGAACTTTTCGGGGTCAGATTGGTGTTTGTTAGGGCAGATAACATTTGCCTTGTATGCCTGCATAAAATGCAAAATTAAATGTGAAACCGGGAGAAACTTAACAGCTGAAATATTATTATTTTTTCTTGTAAGAAACAGAACTATTCATTAAGTTAATTGTTGAAATTGAAAATCAAGACTAGTTTTCTAAGTAAGAGAACTATATAGGAGTTTTCTCAAACAGACACAAAAAAGCATCAGCATGAGTGTATGACAACACACCTGGACCATGAGAAGCATTTCACAAAGGGTTCCACTACCCTTGCGCAAAACCTCATCCGGAGACATTGGAATAATAGTTGCAAGAGAGAAAATGAATGGATGAACATAGGTCATGTACAAGTAATAAGTTGCAACGGCATCAGAGACAGAATACGATGCCATCATCTGTGATTACATATTCAACCACATAGAAAAAGATTGTCAGAAGTGTTCTTGCAAAAGAATGTACAAAAGCAAACACAACCTCAATATTCAGACGCACTAGCATGTATGTTCACAAAGTCAAAATTTAAGACAATCCAAATTCATAAAAAAGAGTTGCTCTACCCAGCTCTTGGTATGGCAACCAGATACCATCATAGTGCCTCAGCATCAGGGAATTTGATAATTTATCAGACATATAGTAACAGTAATCACAATACAGACAAACACACCCACAATTTGATTAAACAAAGAATTTTCTTCTGTGGACTTTTTTACACTTGTACTATCATCTTCGTATCAATCTATATAGATAGTCTAAGGTTCAGTATTGAATTTTGAAGGTTAAACAGCGCCCCACACGAGTATGTTTCTCCAACCCCACAGTTGGTTTATACATCCACTACTCAATTAGCCTCTCTGCATGCATTAAGCATGGTTCACATGCTAATCTCAATCAAGCTAGTAACTCTATACCCTACTTCATCCTTCACTGAAAGAGACAAAATCGACACTGAGACAAAAAGAAAACATTGCCAAATCAATGAACATGGGTGTGTAAGCTGCAGTAGTCTCTACAGTACTTAATGTAGTTATCAGTTCATATATCATGTCTCCCTTATCAATTATTAACCTTTTCTATCTAAGTGCACCATGCCAAAGCATTCCTGCAAACAACTGAAAAATCATTTCCACTCATCCATACCTGAGGTTTTTCCTTCGCAAAGCGAACCATATCCTCCGGATTCACCTCCAGGGGATGATAACCTAACTTTGCCTTTGTAACAGCCTGAAATAAGATTATATATAAATAATATTATACTTTCATCTACATAACAAATACTAGGAAACAAATAAACATACTTCTTTTTCATCTGGTTTACACAAGCATAATTGAAGGTGAAGTTATTAAACCCAATACAACCAAACTATAATCAGGAACGTGTAGCATTTGTTTCCTTATAGAACTATGTTAAGTAAAAGATTTCAACAGTCTATAATGGTACAAGATAATTTTTTTTGGCAATTCTGCTTTCAGGGGATCTTTAAGGGTCTTCTGATACAGCAGTGACAAAAAGACCTTCAGAAATTAGTGTACAACAATATAAATTAATTGCTCCATCTATTGTGAAACTGTAATAAAGAATAGGAGGTTAACCATGAGAAATTAATATGGAACAACATAAATTTCTAAAAGAGTAACAACAACAGCAAACACCAATTAGAAGAAGAAGAAAAAGAAAACAATGAGCTTGAATTGGACAATCAAACCTTAAGGCCCTGGCTCCCTTGAGGAAGATAACTATCACGTTTGACCCAAGCAAAACAATCAAGATGGCAAGCAAATTTAGCCCGGCATTCCCCCTGGTTCTTGTCACATTGAAATCCAACCTCCTGCAAGGTCAAGAGCAGGGAGGGAGGTAGAAGAAGAGAGAAAATTAGTGCAAAACATAAATGAGAATATCTCTGAGATCATGCAGACACAAAAAACAAAAATTACATTTTGCAATTTCCAGTAAAATGACAATATCAGTGTCACGCAATCCCCTTGTGTGGTGAAAAGTTTTAATTGGTAGGAAGTACAAATATATAGATAACAACTTTTTTGAGAGTTAATTCAATATTTTCATGTCATCATTATACCTAAAATAATCTAAACTGGGTGATGTTTCATTGTCTCCACTGCTTATATTGCAATACTTATATATGATGCGAATGCAGAAAGATAAATTACACATTTACACAAAAGTTATAATGACGATGCACATGATCCTGAATAAAACAAAGGGTAAAAAGCTTCATATACATGTCACGCACAGTTAATGCCTTAAATCTATTAAGAAAATTAAACTGTTGTTGGCACTCCAAAAAAGGCATTTTGTAGACCCTCATGGTTTTACAGAGTGCAGGATGAATTTTTTGGGTGCCAATAACAGCTCCCGATAGCCAACTCTAGATCAACAATAATATTCAGAGCCCCCTGTATGTCAATCAATAAACATTAATGAACAAATGGCATTAGTATTATTTACTTAATATTAAAGAATAAGAAACTTCCATAAGCAGTGAAGATGATAATGTTTAAGTTCCAGTCTTTTTGGTAGTTATTTAAGACTTACAACCTAGAAGTCTGCGAACACATTGTTGTTTAAGTAAATGTAACTTGCAGAATTAGCAACATACATCACTCATTTTTAACCCATGATATGCAGCTCTGGTTTCCAGGAAAGGCCAGTCGAAATAATCACCATTGTATGTGACATAAATTCCAGGCTTCACCTCCCGCATATGAGCAAACCACTGTCTTAGAAGCTCTACCTGCAACAATGACCATATAATTTGCAAAAGTAACAAGTAATTAGCATTCCAAAACCCCTTATACAAACTAAACTAATCAAAATATCGTATCTGGCGGGCTGGGATGTGTTTTGTGTGTGTATGGGGGTGAGGCCGGAGTTTCTATGGATGTCAATACCTCATTCTTCACATTTGTCACCTTGAAAAACCCTTCAAATTCTGGTTTTGGAGTGTACTCCAGATCCTCTATATCATCCCCAACACACTGCAGATACAAGAAAGTAAACCTATCAATACATACTTTTTTTTTATATAGGAAACTTAAACCTATTGCAGCTAAAAAGAAAATTAAACATATCAATACATACATTAAACTTCTTCTTTTTTGTTTTATATGAAATTTAAACCTATTAACCCTTCAAATTTCAAATTTAATACGTACATTTAACTTAGAAGTGCAATAAATAAAATATTGATGGTGAAGAAAGCAACAAAATAGCACGTCTAGCATGAAAATACAAGTTTGCAACAATAGGCTTAAATAGATGCAAAACAAATGAACAATTACTAAGCTTCCCAGTAAAGGAAAATAAAGACAGGACCTTGGCATTTTTTCAAAGAAAATTTTCTAAAATTCTTTCACATCCTTGCTAAATGAGAACACAACCAGTTTGTTGGATAAAGTTGAAGGTAATGAACTCAAAAGGTCCCAAAACCAAGGACTTTAAAATGGAGCATCTAAACAACTAAACATGTCCGCTGCAAACATTTATTAAAACTATGCACACTTATTTGGGACGAATCTCAAATGCTAAACTTGAACAAGGTAAGAAATTACTAGAAGGACATGAATCCTACCTCTCTGTTAATAATCAGGTAACCTTGTCCATCAACCATGTACGAAATCATCATTATTAAATCATATTCAGCATCTGGAAATTTCAAAGGTAGCTTAGTCGTCTCAATATCAAATGCACAAACATGAACTTCAGCTCGCTGCAGAAGATCTGTCCTCATCTCAAGCATAACACCAGTACTGGATACACTAACATCATACCACTGGCCACATCTTAAATCTGAGTAGCAAAACAATTTGAAAGGGGTTCAACTTTTTCAAATTCAGAAACTCAAAACAAAAGACAAAGGTCTAGAAAGCAGCCAGATGTAGTGTAAATCACCATTGTCAATGGCAAAGCGGACATGGTAGGGAACATCAAATTCACGAAGATCAATAATACAATCTAGAAAATCCTGAGGCCTTTGTTCTCTACAAATCAAGCAACAAAAGAGTATCAGGATCAGGAAACAAATACAATTTACAGTTCAACGCAACAGCAGACCAACACAAGGTACCTGTTAACCAAATAAGCTATCTACAGGCAATGAGGTCAACATCCAAAAGGAACTAGAATCAATAACATAACCTCACCGTTTTCCTATTACTATTGACTCGTAAGCGTCTGCAGCATCAAATTTGGCGTGGTTTCTTTCGACAACGTGTAATAGGTCACTCTTGACATTCATTAGTTGTTGAACATTATCAAATGATAGCTTTAGGTAGGACTTGCGTAGGCCAGACAAATGGTTTTTCTGTCAGGGAGTACAGAAGAATATTAGAATGCACGCATTGGGAGATATAATTGAATAAGCAATCAAATAAAGCACCACGATCATTATAATATCAGCAAAGATTGGAAAACTGAACAGCAAATCTAAGTAAACCCACTATATTCATAATATATGAAACAACATACTCAATTATAGGATGTTCAATCTTGAATTTAAATTAGATGGTGTTAGACATCTCACCACTACCGTACTTTCATGATACTATTCTAATATATAAAAAGTGTAATGGATGAACAAACCATGACTAAAAAATTTTCCAGTTAAATGAATGTATCTCAAAATTTTGCTAGCAATTACAAGGTTTGCCAATAGCCGCACAAAAAAATAAAAATAAAAAGACAACTAATCAGATGCAATTTCTTTAGATGAGTCTGTAGAAATCACTTCTAAAAATGGCAATAGAAAATTAGGTTGTCAAAACATCTAGTTAACGTTGGAAGATGAGACAATAGTCCTGACGCTAGGCAAGAATATAGTTAAGCTTAAGTGCAAGAAACTAGAGAGAACATAACTGCTCAAACATATCAGGTCAAGAATGGAAATTCACTGATTGAAATCTTTCCATCACACTTGATACCAAACAATCTGGTGTGCAAAGTAGCTCAAAATATTCTAATTGGGTCCATGTTTATGTATGAAGTTCATCAAAGTAACTTTTGGAAGGTCCATGTTAAGAGATTTAGAAGCAACACACTAGTCAAAGTCAAAGTCATGTCCAATGCTTGAGGCAAGTTCGGAAACAGTCTAGGAAAAGATAATTTCATGCTCAAGTGAAGTTGTTAGAAAATGAGCCACCTACCCATATCAAGAAATGAAGAAGTAAGACACGATTATGTCGGCATGAAACCTAAGTTTTTCCACATTTGACTGAATAGTAAAAGCTTTTATGTCAATTTGGTGACCCAATTGTCAGAAAAACTTGAATTGAAAGGAAATAGGCCAAAGGTGCATATAAAATGGAAAAGTTTTAAATAAAAAGACGAAACTTCTCATGGGTACAAATAATTTCTGTTCAAGAAAATACTTGCTAAAAAATAGGAATGAAAAGACACCTTTGAATAGAAAATGACTAAAAAAAATGTTTCGTGGTTTACAGGTGTAAAGTAAAACATGTGGCTGAACCAGGCATACCTTGATTTAACTTGGAATTGTAGAATGGAATGTCAAAAGAGTTAATAAGGGAAAATAACTGCCGAGGATTAACAAACATTGCCCAATTTTAGAAGTTAGAGTGCTGTATAAAGCTGGTGATGGAGGAAGGTACTTACCAGATCAAGGTCTTCTTTCTCCACTATTTCAATATCAGCAATTTGATTTTCATATCGTCGTCTCAAATATGCTTCAACATCCATTTCCATTTTCTCCTAAAATAAAATAGTCATCATCACTGTGAAGGTAACTGATGGTTGAAGAAAAAATTTCAGAATCAAACATATAAGATTGATTGAGACCTTTGAGGCTGCATAGAAATAAGGGCGGAACTTGTATTTTGACTTGAAAGCAGAACCATCCTGCAATTAAATTAGAAAATAGGTATATAATTAATCACCATAAAATAAAACTGATTATGTTAAACATCTTTATAGAATATCTTACCTGCGAAACGAAATACAAATCGACGCAACTATAAACCTTACGGGTGTCTTGATCCTCCCAAGATGACTGCAAATTTATAAGGAAGCATCCATCATTTATAAATGCCAATCATTAAGGTATTCGAACTCAAACTTACTACCATGTGGTTATACCATATCGAAAATTAACAAAGAAAAACAAAAACAACAACAACAACAACAATAAAGAATAATAAAACTTCAATTTTGATGGTTCATTTAGAAACTCTAGTCAAGAAGCAGCAGGATTTGTAATTAGAAACTTCAAAGGAAATGTTAAGATTGGTGGCACTTACTATTGGTAATGGTTCTGTCCTTCAAACTGATATTGCAGCCTTAAAGTATGGTTTACATTTGGTTAAATTATTAATAATAATAAATTATTAAAGAAGCGGATTCTAACGTTTTAGTTGATATTTTAAATTCTGGTACTACTAATATTCCTTGGAGTATTTTATCATAGGTTAGAGATATTCGAAGACTTCTTCTAAAACTGAGCATTTTGAGTTTCATCAAGTTTTCCAAAAAGCTAACATGGTTACATATTCCTTATCAAATATAGAACATAAGTATTCACAACCTTGTGTTTGGTTTTCCAATTTTCCTACTAATGTGACAATTAAAATCTACTTTGATGTACTAATGGGTCCCAAGGGCATCTCCTATGTAAGTCTTTTCCTTTTCATAAAAAAGAAATGAAGTATAATGCAACTGAGTAGTAAACAAAGTTGAGCTTTTCAATTGTTTGCAGTAAATTGTTTTTGTTTCCTAGAAGGTGAATATTACACCAGTAAGCAAACTAGTCAAAGAATGACAGTGGCTAGGCTTTATATGAAGCATAGAATAAATTGCATAAAATATCTAATACCAAGATAGAGATATTTCAAAAGTCAGCAAAAATTCTCACTCACTTAGCCCAAGAATAATAACAAAATTCAAGTAATTTTATCCAACTTTCCATTACAAAATGGCTCCAAACACAGCTTAAGCTTTCAAAATCCCAAATCCCCCCTATTTCCTTCGCTATCTCAGTAACCAAACAGACCAAGAAAAAACGTAGATTTCTAAAATGGAAGACCAAATGGGGCAAAAATTGATTGGTACAGAATCTTACGGATGCGAAAGTGAGCAGCCATCCGAGCCGCTTATCGCCTTCTGAGAACAGATCGAACCCTAGCTTCGACTCGAGCTCTACCTCGGCGCTGCGCATAACCTTCTGCTTCTTGGAGCTCCATGAGCTTCCACGGTCCCGTTTTCGGCTCTGGAAGCCGCTCATTGTGTTTGGAGTGTGAAATGCAAATCCGTCTGAGATTTGCTCCCAGACTTTGAGACTTTGAGACTTCGAGTGAGAGAGAGAGAGGGTTTTAGAGGGATCAAAGAGTTTTCCCGCGCTTGCATCTACTGTATGCCTTTATAATATTTGGTTCCTATGACGGAAATGGCCCTTCAGTTGATCAAATTTTCGAGTTGTGCCACTATTTGAAAGTACCATCGGATAATCTGTGGGGCCCGACTGACGTGGACTTTGGGACAGTGTCCGGCCCGATTGGCTCGGCCCATGATAAAACAAAATTTGTTGGATATATTGAACAAATGTATATATTCAAAATTGAGGTACAAGTTTAGGGTTTCATAAATGTGTAGTTTAATTAGAGTTTTAATTTTTGGACTAAGTAGTTGATTAGAGTTCGGTCCATAGAGCTGTCTTGGGGAAGGATGGATTTGAGAATCGAAGGCATATATAAATCATAAGCTCCTTACTAATTTTTTAAAGTATATATATATATATATATATATATGCAATATTTGATGAGAGGGAAATCGAACCTAGGACCTCAGATGCATGGGTAAGTGTAGTTTTTATTTTTATACAAAAAGAAAAGTATAGTTTAGAATAGGGTATATGATACAAGTCAAACTCAAGACCAAAGCTTTGGATGCAATGAGGGGTTATAATGAAGGGGTCTTTAATAGCCGTCCGATTCAGTACATAATTATTATTATATTGGATTGTTGAATTGAACCCTCTCATTGTAACCCGTCAACATAGCCCCTCCTCGTTATAGAAGCAGCTATCACAAACCAAAGGCAACAAGCAACTTCAGTAGTGACCAGCGGGCTCTGAGTCAAAGTCCAGCCCGAGTTCAAATGGAAAATGGGCTTTTAGCATTTCAGGCCTGCCCCCGTTTGCTTTATGTCTCGTTTATTGACTTACAGAAAAATTATTAAACTTAGAGCCGTACACATTTTAGATCATAGGCTTTTCAGAAGCTGCGGAGATGACGAAGAGGCCGAGGTTGTCAATGGCACTGCTAGCAATAGTGGTTCTGCCAAATTTTCTATGTGTATGCAACGCGATTGAGTCACCACAGTACTCGGTGGTTCACTCAGAATCAGACTTTGAGATCAGACTTTACAGAGAGACCTCATGGATGTCTGCTCCTGTTAAAGACATCTCCTTTGAGAAGGCCACCAGAAATGGCTTCCACAGGTACTTCCACTTTTATACTCACCTTAGCTTTTGATTTTATCTTCTGGGTTTTTAGTTTCATCAAACAATTATGAATTACCACCATGAAATTTTATATCTTTGAATTTGGTTCTTTATTTGAGTCTAATACCCCATTGTGATGGGTTTTCTAACTGTTTGGAACAAAAATTGTGAAATACCCCATGGGTTTCTCTCTGAACCGACCAATTACCTCCTGGATTGAGTTGAAAAATCCAATCTTTTGCCCCATGATGATACACACGTGTTTCCTCATTTATATAAGATAAACAGGAAATCATAGCAGATAATGTTACTGATAGCTTTCTGGGAATATCGGTGTAGTTTTTTGAGACAAATTTTTTCTTATGGATAAATAGGGAAAAATCTGAGAGGTGCTAAAAGAATGCAAAGTTAATTGAGATGGTTTTGATATTTCAATAGAAAGCATGCTATGGTAAATCATTTCTTCAAAATTATAGTTCTAGGATGCCCCTTTCTTGGGTTCAATTAGCTTGGTTATGTCTGCCGATTCGCTAATGTCCTGAAATCATCATCACAATCACCTGCGACATCTTTTAGCAATAGATACATTGCCTTCTACGTGTAGATGAATCTGTTGGACAGTATCCGATGTGTGCCGGTTGATGCAAGAAGTTGATATATGTGGATCCTCTTGTGAGTCCGGTGTACATCAATGGCTGACAGCCACTTAATGCATGGGTGACTGTCCAAAACAAAGCTTTTACGTGTACTGTTTCGTCAAAATAGAGACTCACTCACTGCAAATATATATAGTTTTCTTGTGGACATTATATTATGGCAGAGCTTCAGGGGGCACATATTATTCAAACTCTGTTGGATATGCTTTTGCTAATGATAAACTTGGCTATGCATGATATGCCTTTCTTAACTTTGTTCAACCGATGGCTACTGTCTGCACTTTGCCTGGGTTATTTCAATTTTAAACTTAGATATCGTTGGTCTATGCTAATAGTTTCCTGATTAACTCACAGGCTGTTCCAGTACATCCAAGGTGCCAATTTGAATTTCTCTCGAATTGCAATGACAGCTCCCGTGTTGACAAGCATAGTCCCAGGAGCTGGCCCCCTTCACTCATCGGCCTATTTTGTTGGATTCTACTTGCCTACAAAGTTCCAAACTACTCCACCCACACCTCTCCCTCAACTCAGCTTGGAACCCTATACCTGGGAAAGTCATTACATTGCCGTCAGGAAGTTCTCTGGATTTGCAAGAGATACTAACGTAGTGCAAGAGGCAGAGAAGCTTGCCACCAGCTTGAGCAGATCTCCATGGGCGAATTCTACATCAGAAGAAAGTAGCTATGCTTATTCAATCGCGCAGTACAACTCCCCATTCCGGGTTATTGGGCGTGTGAATGAGGTTTGGGTGGATGTCAATCCATCTGGGTTGGGTGGCTATAAATACAGTGAAATAGCTACGTCCTGAAATTCTTCAATTACTCAATGTGACTTTGTAAATTTCTGTAACAATATTCAAGGGAGTGATCTATGAACTAGACAAGAAGTGGTACATCTTAATCTCCTTATGTGCACCTGTATGTATATGTGTTTGATAATCTGCATGTAATATGTTTAGCAATAAGTTAACATTACTGCCGAACATTTTGTCCTTCGAATTGTCTCTGCGTTCCATTTTTTTGGACGTCGAGCCAGTGAAAAATAGTACAATATTACATCAATTCCAAAAATATAAAAACATTAGTCCTTCGTGATTTCCTATGTCGAGGCGTGGGAGAGATTATTGATATGCTACCAAATATTTGGCTGCAGGAAATGAACCCTTGAAAAATCTGTTTCACAAGTTTTTCTATGGTATTCCGGCATCTCCAAGAGGTAAATTGCCTCATAAAAATGTTTGATATTTTGTCACTTAAGAGATGAGACAAATAGTTACAGCAACTATTGTCCTTTGTGTTGCATGGACACCAATTTGCCTTATGTCTTCACAATATAAGGCTTCTTCACTTCAAAACATGGTTTTTCTGTTTGATTAGGTACGCCATATGCAGATCATACTGTCAACACACAAGTGAAAGAATGTTGAAGTCCTCTTAATTGAGGCATAGAAAAGAATTAATCCAAGTCAGTACCCCTTTTGGAGCACAATGGTTTGATTAGAAGTCAAGATCACTGCAAATCCAACACATAATCATGCAAATACACACATTTCTATTGGGTTGCCTTCAATCCCAATAGTGGCACACCTACGCAATCCAACAACTTAGAACCTAGAAAAGCAGCTTGATTCTCACTCTCCAGAAGGTTGAGCCCATTTCTCTCATTCAAGCCTGATCCAACTTTCAATTGGATCATTTGGAGGCTCACTCTCTGCCTAACTAGCGGTGTTAGCATACAAACACACTCGAGGCATTGGTGTTGCACAATCTACATCCCTGGCGGAAAAAGATATTAACATATTTTTAGCACGCCCGATAAGACTTTAAGTTGTGTATGGTTAGAGAAACCAGACGAAAGGTCTACATGGCAGACTCCATATCAAGTCTAGAAGATAGGAACAAAGTTATGGCCAATGCAGAAGGTTCCTTCGATCTTTTTAAAAGCACCATGAGAGAAGGTTTCAAAGTAGTAACTGAGAGCATGGCACAAATGTCTCACAACATTACACAAAGTGTTGACATAGGACACTTGAGCACCACCCTGCAAGAGGTAATGAAACTAGAGCATATCTGGGGCAGTTAACACATCAAATTATACAAGCCATTCCATAGGAGGATGTGGTGGTGGTGGCGGTGGCGGTGGTGTCATTTTAAAAATTAATGATGGTATTTGGGGAATTAAAAAAATTCATTAAAGGCTCATATCTGCTTCTTTTTTCTTTTTTTTTTTTGAGATACATCTCTGCTTCTTTTAAAAACAGCTTTGAAAAACAACCCAAAGCATGTTGTTAAAAGATGTTGTCAAATATTTTACTTTTACCAAACACCTTAAACTTTAAAGTGAAGCAGGTTTTTGACTCAAAAAAAAAAAAAAAAAAAAGGCAGTCCCAAATGGGGCCCAAGTACTATTTAATTTCTTCAACAACAGAAGGACTGGAACTATCAGAATTCTAACAATTTAAATTACCTTAGAACTAGAAGATGAAAGAACAATATTACAAAATTAAATGAAATCAAAGGCTTCAAGAATAAATACAAAATTCTCTATTCAAGAACAAAGGGTTGATGATTTAGAGTTTCCTAACAAAAACTAAAACTAAAACTAACAAAACTAATCGCATAGATCTCTTTCTTGGCAAGTAGTAGAAGTAGAACCGATCTCTGAATTGAGCATAGCCAAATAATCCTTGGTGTAAAATTCTCTTTTATTCATCTCATCTAACTTACTAGCCACATTCTCTTTCAAACATTCTAGCAAACCCTTGTACTTTTTAAGTTCATGTAGTCCTAAATTTTCATCAATAGGCTCATCCCACCATACACTGACCTTTTCTCCATCCCCACCAGCCTCGTCTTCTTTCTCTTCTTCTTGATGGGCTTCTGAATCTTCATGGCTATCCTCAGCATCAACGGATCCAATATCCTCTTCATCATGATTGGCTTCTAAATTTTCATGACCATCCTCCTCACCCTCAACGGATCCAATGCCCTCATCATCACCATCATCCGCTGTACATGAAGCTTGTTCGCCAAGAAATCGATCAATGACAGTTTCCGCGGAGGGGTGTCCAAATATGAAGGGCTTGTTACCGGGCGAAAAGGTGATAATCGCAATCTGGGCACCAGACAAGCAGCAAAGGTCAGTGGCTTTGCGAAAGAGTCCCTTGCGCCGCTTTGAGAAAGTGGCCTTTAGGTAGTTCTTGTTATTTATTTTCTTGATGTCGATCTTCCTTTTCCCCATTATAAATTGGGGAAATAAGATAAATAGAGGGTTCGATTCCCTCTAAATAAAATGAATAAATAAAAGTGCTGAAAAAGCGTGTGCTTGCTTATATATACATACAAATTCTTAAGTGCCCTGTCAATGCGGGTTTCCTTTTCTTTGAGTGCTGCTATTTCCACCCACCTGTCCTATTTCCCCACCCACCTTATCTTCCCACCCACTATGTAAATTTGAAAAAAACACAATCCTATCTTTCCACCCACCATTATTCCTAAAACACCCTTAAATTATTAATTCAAGCAAATTCTCTTTTAAGTTAAAGAGGTCTGTTAATGAGAGATAAGATGGTAGAGAAGGTGCAATAATGGGAGATAGGAAATTTGAAGAATCGCCCATAGTTACAAGGTTTGATATCTGTGATTTGGATTTTTTTAACTTTTTTTAATTTTAAGATTGAGGCAATTGTTTTGGTTTTTAATTCTTTTCTCTAAGTCCTTAGAAGTCTTTTCATAAATGGGTAAATTTATCTTTAAAATTTTAAAGATAAGGTGGGTGGGAAAATAGGACAGGTGGGTGGAAATAGCAGCACTCTTTTCTTTGGATTGTCTCCCAAGTCAACACGCTAACCTACATTAATATTCGATTAGAAGCAATTATCTACAATATTAATTCATAATTGGAAACAATTTTATGAGAATGGATTTATACGTAAGGTAACTAAAATACTAAAATAGGTAACTAATTTTGGAGTGTCCCCAAAGCGAAATATAATTGGGAGCTTTAGTTTTAAACCATAATATAGTTTACTAATTTAGTAGAAAGAAATACAATTTCATCTAATTAGCATAAGGCCAAAGACCAAAATGAGTACCCAATTTTACAAAAATATCATTAAAAAATATCAAAATTACACACAATGCCATTCCTTCTAAGGCAAGCATACTATGCCACATGTCCACATCCAGCCAACCACCATCGCCGGCCAACCACCACCCCCGGCCACCTCCGACCAGCCGCCGCCGGCCACCTCCGACCCGCCGCCGCCGGCCACCTCCGACCAGCCGCCGCCGGCCACCTCAACCCCCCGCCGCCGGCCACCTCCGACCAACCGCCGTTGCCCCTTATTCACTTTTTTAAAAAAAAGAAGATTTTGTGTCATTAAAGGGACTCGAACCTTGACCCTCAAAGGAAGAGGGCTCACTCACAAACCACTACACCAAACTTGATTTTGTAATATTTATTAAATTATACAATATTTATATAAACGATCAACGGTTTTAAAAATTAAAAAAAAATCATTTCACCACATATTCACATAAAAACTGCAAATAAAAGCAGAAACTGAAACAAAAATACAATGTAGATATCAATTATATACATGGAAACTGCGATGCAGAAACAGAAACTGCAATGCAGAAATAGAAACTGCAATGCAGAAACAGAAACTGCAATGCAGAAATAGAAACTGCAATGCAGAAATAGAAACTGCAATGCAGAAACAGAAACTGCGATGCAGAAACAGAAACTGCAATGCAGAAACAGAAACTGCAATACAAAAATAGATACTGAAATGCTGAGCCTGGGCAAAAATGCTCAGCTCTAAAGTTAAACAAGAGAAACTGCAATACAAAAAGAATTCTAACTACGTTCTTTATCACTTGCCTGCCCAGCTAGATTACTAGTAACACTAAGCATGCTAATTGAAAAGACACTGGAACATGCAATGGAAACATATCAAGGTAACAGAAGTTCCTTCCAGATCAACTAGATGAAATTGAATTTGATTCTTCAAAGCAGCTTCTTTTTTCTCAAGTATTTTGATTTTCACAAAATTGACCAAAAACATAATCACTTGTATCAAAAAGAAAAAAAAAAGAGGCAATTATACAGCAAAATGGATCCAACAATACCAGGCCATCTTTTCAAACAAACAAACAAAATGGATCAAACAAACAAACAAAAAAGAAAAAGAAAAACCTATAAAATCGTAAGGATTAACATTATTTTCAAACCCCCAACTCCAAATACAAGCAAATGCATTAAAAGCGATTGAAAGAGAAAGAGGCTCTCACAGGTGGAGGAGAGTCAAGCAAATTTTCTTTATCTCTCTTTTTCTTCACCTGTGAATGATGGAAATAACTTTTTTGTTTTGTTCCAAGGCCTATTATCTAGCCTCTGCTAGGGAACTAATAAGAATCAATGGAACAACCAAAGCTCCTGTTATGAATTATGCAGCCGAAACATCACTTGGAGTGGTCACCATTAGAGCTTTTAAAATGGGACACAGGTTCTTCCACAACTACTTAAAGCTAGTTGACACAAATGCCAGACTGTTCTTTCATTCTAATGCAACCATGGAGTGGTTAATTATAAGGACAGCAGCACTTCAGAATTTGACCTTTTTTGTGGTAACTGTAGCTCACAGAGTTCCAACCGTTATAGACAGTGACATGGTCATGGTCCTCTCCTATGGTAAGCTTTTATATGTTCCAGTTATCTCTTTATCACAGAATTTCAATCAAAACTGCAGGGCCTGTGACCTTGTGATATTTTTATGTGAACCCTATTGCTAATATGCAGGGTGGTTTAATTTGTTTGTGTATGTTTATAGGAAAAGCTGGTGGAGTTTGAAGAGCCTTCAAAGCTCTTGGATACCAACTCCTACTTCTCCAAGCTTGTAGCTGAATATTGGTCAAGTTGCAGGAGAACCTGATGCCCAAACAAATCTATCTAATGAAAAGAAAACAGATTTATTAAATCATTTCATAGTAATTTGTAACTATTTGATTTGAAATTTGCTGTTAGAATTGCTCTTGGTCAAAAATCATCACAAACCCAACACCATAAATTCAAACAGCACAAAATGGAACATAAAACCATTCACCAAATCAAATGCACAGCAATCCACGCAATGCATGATGAACAATACAGCAACAAAAATATGAAGCATAAACACAATTCATTGAAAATACGTTATTGCGAAATCAAAAGTTCAGCATTAACACAACATATCAAACACACCTAATGCTTAAGCACACAAACACAAACATACATAATTAAAAAAACTGCAGACCCATCTTCTGAATAAAACCTTCAAAATCTACAACCACCCCAAATTTTCCAAATACCTTGCACACACAAAACCAATTAAATTACTATAATTTCTGAACAATAGACATAACATAAAGCGAAATGAATTTAATCACAGCATCACCAATCAAATCATCATAATTCGAAAAACCTAACCTAATCCAAGCCCCAATTTTCGAAACCCTATACTACAACACAACAATCGCGACCAAGAAGCAAATCGTTATTAGGGTTCAAATAGGGTTTTAACGTACCAGAATGAGACCAAATAGGGTTCACTAGTCATTGAGCTCGGCCCCGATCTTGAACTCAGCAAGATAGCGATCATAATCGCCCTTCATCTTGAGTTAGAAGACCTTGGAGTTGCCGGTGAAGGCCGAAGGGATGAGCCGCGAGTCAAGCAGCTTGAGAATTCAATCGCAGGTGAAGGCCGTGGTTGTCAAAGCGTCGTTGCTGTGGAGAGAGAGAGAGAGAGAGAGATCTGATCAACAAAAAGGAAACTTACGAATTTGGGTCATGCTTTTTAAGAAGAAGGGTACAATTGTATTTTCAGGTTTTAGTTTTAAGCTGGCCCAACAAATCTGGGCCTACTCTTTGGCCTAATCCAAAATACCAATTCTTTTATGGGTATTAAAACCCAAACCAAAATACCTAATGTCTCAAATCCAAATTACTAAAGTTAATTATGTCTGATTCCTAATTTTCCTAATATAATTTGAGTTGGGTTTCCTAAAAAATTTATGATATTATCAAGTTGTCATTTGGAAATTCTGAAATGCTTGCAGTTTTTATTTTCTCAAATTCAAACTCTTTATTGTGGATGAGTTGTATTTCGTATATAAAGAAGAGTAACGTTGGGAATCGGTTCGTATTCTTTCATATGAAGATACTGAGAATTTGTTGCAATTAAGTTGTTTTTAAAAAAAATAAATAAATAAAGAGGGGGATAATTAAATTAATATAGGACTTGATTTTTAGATTTTTTTTTCCCAATCAAATTGCAGAATTTGAATTTGAGTTTGAGTTTCAAATTGGACTTGAAGGCTCTTTGTTTAATTCCTGTCAATTATCTCAGTCACCACTCATCGAGTCTTTATTATTTATTGGACTTTTATTTTCTTTGTTTGGTTAATTGTTTTATTTTCTTGCTCGATTGTATCCTTACCATACTTTCATTCTCTTATGTAAATTTTGGGGGTTGCCCCTTTAAATAAATCTTTTATTCAAGAACCATCCATCTAAGGAATTATTCTTGTATTCCTATTTTTCAACTTATTTCCAGGTGGGGAATGCTAGCAACTTTCTCTTCAACCTTCTCTTTTGGACATTCTTCATTTTCCTCATGACATATGTCACTTCCCATACGCTTAAAATAATGACATTAATACATCAAACAAACCACCTTTTGTTTTCCAAGTTTACCCTTATTAAATGTATTGTCCTTCAATTTATCCAATTTTTTTTACAACTCTCTTACCATATGTAAAAAATTAAAAATTAAAAAATTTATGTTTTTTTAAAAGAAAATGTCTATTTTTTTAAGAAAAAAAACGTTTTTTTTTTTGTTTAAAAAATGTTTTAAAAAAACACAGTAATGACCTAAAAATAATCCACAAAAGATATATTCTTTTTCTTATATACACAAAAGACGTCCTTCTAAGGAAGTCTGTTTTAAAAGGAAGTTCATTGATTGCATTTTCTAACCATTAATTCGGTAAGTCTGATTATTGAATTTTTTTTTTCTAAACCATTAATTACTTGAGTCTTATTTGTTGGAGTCTTTCAGAAAAGAAAAAAAATTAATGTTTTTTCTTATTTAATTTTTTAACAAGGTGATAAGAAAGTTGTAACAAATTTGGATAATAAATTTAAGGAAACATTAAAATCAATAGAAAAAATAAAGGTAAATTTGGGAACAAATGTTACCTTATTTGATGCATTAATTACATTGTTTTTAGTGTAAGGCAAGTGACACATGTCATGAGGAAAAGAGAGAAGTTCCAAAAGAGAAGGTTGGAGAGAATGTTGCTAGCATTCCTCCTTAATATATCTAGTGTTGAGTCATGGGGAAAAAAAAATACAAATTTAGTTATATACCCAATCTTAGACATAGTCCAATAAATAAACCATATATCATTTAAAAACTATAAATACACCAAAAAAAAACCAAAAATTAACAGCTGTCAATTTTTTTTTTCAATTTAGTAGCTATTTTTAGTTTATTTGTGTGTGTAAAATACCTATATTGCCCTTGTACTATGGATTTGAGAGAGAAAATTCATATTTGCTTATTTGCCAAAAAAACCAAAGTAGATCTACCAAAAAACCAAATCTGCCAAAAAACCAAATTAGATTCATTTTCTCCTTTCTCGTTTGTGCTTTCTCGGCGTTGGAGCAAGAGGAGCTTCCATTGAAGCTCAGTCTCAAGTCCAACTATATTCTTCATCTCAGATTTACAATTTTCAATATTTCACTTTCGATTTCTTGTTCTAAACTCGTGTTTCTATTCTTTCTTTTTTTGGGATTGTTCGGAAACTCGAACGAACCTCGATCAGATGCTCTTAGCTCTACTCCTCATCTTCGAGCTCTACTCTTCTTTCGCCACGTCGTCGTCGTCGTTTGGTTTGAACTTGAGATTTTTTATCTTTTGCATCAATTATGTGTTTCTCTTCAAATTTTAGTTGATTTTCGGAATGTATTTTAAGCTTTGATGATCAATTTAATTTTTTGTTACTATTTCAGTAATGGATCTCATTTTTGTTTAACAATGTACTTCTATGGCATAATATTAACAATGTACTTCTATGACATAATAGTATTAACAATCTGGGGCTCAGCTTGTTTTGAGTTGGTCTGGTTTGTTGTTTCTTCATCTTTTCTTTGGTGGACATGTATTAGAAATAGTTACATAACAAGTGTTAATCAACATGACAGTAAACAAGCAGTGTTATTACGCTAGACTGGAACATTACAGGGGTAGACATGCATTAGAAATAGGATGTCATAGGAAACTAGAAGTGTTATTACCCTAGACTGGAACATTACAAGGGTAGACATGCATTAGAAATAGGATGTCATAGGAAACTAGTAGTGTTATTACCATAGACTAGAACATTACATGGGGTAGACATGCATTAGAAATAGGATGTCATAGGAAATTAGCAGTGTTATTACCCTAGACTGGAACATTACATTCATTAATCAACATGATAATAACACTGGAACATTATAGTCATTAATCAACATGACAGTAAATTAGCAATGTTATTACCTTAGACTGAAACATTACAGCCATTAATCAACATGACAGTAAACTAGCAATGTTATTACCCTAGACTGGAACATTACAGGGGTAGACATGATTGTTGGATTCTCAATGAAAAAAAGAAAAAGAAAGGTATTCACACCGAGTGAGTGAGATCTGCAATGTGGAATGTTGTATTTTCTTTTATTTAGCATTTAGATGATCCCTAAATATCATGATTGTGAGATTTATTTTTTATCCTTTCTTTTTAGTAGTGAACTATATGTGCATATTCGGATCTATTTGTCTTGAATTTATAAGCAACGTTTGAACTTTGTATGCATACATGCCTTTCAATGATGAAATCTGGATGAGATGAGTTGTATATCTAGCTTTTTTAAATACAAATAATTGTCTAAATTACAAGGGGTAGGGGTGTTTCTCGCACATACACTACTAAGATGTCATAGGGGTCAGAAAGGTTAATTGACTTGATGAAAACCCTTAGCAGAATAATATTTTAAATGTAGAAGAAGACTATGAAGAATGGGTTCTTATAAACCTCGAAATGGGGAATGCTAGCAACCTTCTCTCTAACCTTCTCCTTTGGACTTTCTCCCTTTTTGGCTTGACATGTGTCATTCTTTTTACACTTAAAACAATGTCATTAATATATTATACAAGCTAACTTTTGCTTTCCAAGTTTACCCTTATTAAATGTATTCAATTTATCCACAAAAATTTCACAACTTTCTTACACCCTTTTATATATATATATATATATATATATATATATTTTAACGTCAATTATTTTTTATTTAAAGAAAATGTCTACTTTTTATTTTATTTTTTATTTTATTTTAAAGAAGAGGAAATGTCCATTTTTTTTTAACACAAGGGGTTTAGATAGAAAAAAAAGAGTCTAAATTTGATGTTAAAAAAAAGGGACATCCTCTTTTTTTAAAAAGCATACATTTTCTTTATATAAAAAATAATTGACGTTAAAAAAAAATTAATAAGATGGTAAGAAAGTTGTGAATTTTTTTTGGATAAATTGAATACATTTAATAAGGGTAAACTTGAAAAGCAAAAGTTAGCTTGTATAATATCTTAATTACATTGTTTTAAGTGTAAGGAGAATGACACATGTCAAGCAAAAAATGGAGAAAGTCTAAAAGAGAATGTTAGAGAGAAGGTTGCTAGCATTCCTTTAAGACCTAAAAACCTAAGAAGTCGCAAGTCCCTTCGTGTGGGAAAAAATAGTTTCCAGACCCATAATTAAGAATATATGCCCTGAACTTACCTTTAAATCACGGTAACACTACAATCATCCCCCTCAAAATGGTTTCTAAAAAGCTTGAATATCTTATTAATTCTGACACCAACCAAAAATTCTATCAAAGTCCAACCCATTTCACCCATTTGAAAACCCGACAAATTCTGAAGGGCAGCCCATAATCCTTGGGGATGGGGCAAATGGCCAAGGAATTCTTGGGTTGGGGAAGATGTTGTTGGGAGCTGGTTGTGGGTATGGATTGTTCTTGAGAGAGAGAGAGAGAGAGAGAGAGAGAGAGAGATATATATATATATATATATATATATATATATATATATTTGGGGTGGGGTGGATTGGAGTTGAGGTGGTGGGTGTGACTTGGGGAATTGGGGCCTTAAGGTGGGGAAAGAGGCTTGGGTGTGGAGGTTGACAATGTGGTGAGTTGTTGAAAGAAAGAATTCCCTGGGCATTTGCCATGTTTAAAAATGTGTATTAAATATGAAAAATACGTGTGTACTTATATAATATGAGTATTGTACGTTTGCTTTTTAAAAAACGTAAACTTTACAGAGTCTTTAAGTCGTTTGTAGAACACGGATGTATTATTGAAAAATACATACGTATGTGTATAATACATTATTAAACGTGAAAGTACTAAAATCTTTATATGAGTATTAACTCTGGAAAAGTTAAAATAAAAAATGGACAGTAGAGACTCGAGTAATGACCTAATAGTAATGAATAATGTTCTAAACAACTCTTATCGATAAACGAAAATCAGGATAAAAAAGGATCCCACTATAAACAACTCTTTTGTCCATTTGTAAAATGACTTCTAAGGACCATCCTCAAAACTTGACATGTGTCTATTGCTATTAAATCTATACTTTTAAATCATTTAAGGAATTTTATACCAAACAATAAAGTAAAATAATATAATATAAAGACATAACATTTAAAAAATAAAAAAAACTGTCTCCCTCCCTCACCTCCCAGCCCGACTTACCCCAGTCCCCAATCACAATGATCAGAAACGCCAATAGAATCCAATGGCACCACACAGCTTCACAAATACTAAACCTACAAATGCTGTGCTAGTTTGAAGGGAATAGGGGCAGTAGTAAAACTGGTAAAGGTGTTGAAACCTAAACACTCAAAATTCAAAACCCATAAATAAAATATAAATTATAATATGTGTAGTTATAGAAAATTAAACTTTGTTGTCTGATATTATAATGGCAACGAGGATGCAGTGCGGTTAGGTCCTTGCTGTGGATCTGTAGGTGCTTAAGGTGGAAGGAACAGAAAGTAATCTTCAGAGAGAGGTATTGGCAATTTGCGGGCAAATTCAGCGCTGTTAGTGGAGGCTGATGCAATCCGTGAAGCCTTGCAATATTGCTCCAGGCAAGGTTTTGATCAGGTTGAGGTCGAGATTGACTCCTTACAATTGGTCCAAATGTTGCTGGGTCAAAGGAGGATCGATGTGGAGGTGGAAGGGGTTCTTTTTGATATTCAGATTTTGGTTAGGTCCCTTCGTCCGGTGGTGTTTCTTCAAAAGTATAAAAACTAATTTTATATGTTCAAAATTTTTTTATAAAAAAAAAAAAAAAAAAAACTCCTCCCTTCGTCGGCACAAGTTTATGGCGGTGAAATTTGCCCTTGTTAATTTTTTTTTTAAAAACATAGTATAGCCAATTTAAAAAATTAGCAAAAACGAGTATAGCCGTGCGGCTATACTATTTGTAAAAACACGAGGACCCGCCTGGCGATTAGGCGTCACGTGTCAAAATACGTATAGCCGCGCGGCTATACTATGTTGTAAAAATAAATTTAAAAAACCGGGTATAGCCGCGCGGCTATACTATATAATGAAAAAGGACCCGCCAGTAGCGCCACGTGTCAAACAAAGCTATACTATTTTTAAAAAATAAATTTAAAAAACCGGGTATAGCCGCTCGGCTATACTTTATAATGAACCTGCCCAGTAGCGCCACGTGTCAAATAAGTAAAGCCAATCGGCTGTACTATACGATTTAAAAATCCAAGTATAGCCGCACGGCTGTACGATTTTTTGGGGAAAAAAATAATTAAAACCGAGTATTATATCATTAAAGTATAAAAAAAACCCCTCTTTTCACTTCTGGCACCCCACACACAAGAACGAAAACTGAGTCTTCGAGACTGCCCAGAAAATGAAAGGAAACTGACTCATCTTCTAACTAAGCCACGTCAAATTGGTCAAACCCCAAATGCCCGTAGTCTGAAAAAACTTGAGACTTGTAAAAATCTAACGGGTGGTTTCAAGGAAGCATCTTATGCCGCTTTTTTTTTTCAAATTTCAAAATGTCTATTTCAACAATTTTTTTCAAACTCAAGGAGGAATCCATACCTGTCGGGCAGAATCGAGAGGTAGCTATTACAAGCCACATACATCACTCTTAAATAGGAGCAGCTTCTATCTACTGAAGATCGCTACATGAGTAATATATAATTAACACCGACAAACAACTGAAACCATTAATCAATTCCCCTCTATAACAAATGAAGAAAGTTAAACCTACTTATCCACTCAAGCTCCGATTAGGCAACCCCAGTACATGGCAAGTATTTCAAAGTAAACTATTAAATATTATGCATTTTGATTGGGGCTATAAAGATGCTGGAATCATACCTCAAAAATATTGACACTAGTCCACTATATCCAAGTATTTCATGAGAAACGAAATATATCGTCCTTGTCATTCATGTGATTTGAACATGAGACTCTTCCAACTGGCTGGAGACAAATACCATTAGACCAAAGACTATAGTTGGTAATTTAATTTGAGATTTGGACCATAAGTCTATCGCGCCTAATCTCACCCTTATTTGATAATATCTTTCATTAACATAAATAGTTATGTTAAAATCCTCCGCGCGCAGATCCTCATTTGCGGTGTAAAGAACAGTTAGGATGTTAATTGTTATAGCATTATTTTTATTCACCGTTAATTATAGTCGAAGACACAGTCAGTTAAAACATTCATAATTTGACTTTGAACAAAGTAAAATTCTAAGACCGTCATGCTCATTTACTGTGTAATTACCTGGTACATACAGGAGGAGGTCCACTTACGGCAAAAATTAAAATCCAAGCTGCAAATGATGAAAATACATCAATCACCTTTGTTTTCCTTGAAGGAGATATTCTGACACTACTACAAAAAACGAAATAGACGACGGTAATCCACCGTCGTGTATCATGGTTTACAACCGACGAGAAATCGACCGCCGTCTTTTCATACATGAAATAACGACGGAAAATAACCGACGTAGTTAATATAGTACACGTCAGTAAAATACTAAAACCGACGTAGATTTCATACATAAAACCTAAAAAAGAAACCTTTCGACTATAATAGACGACGGTTTTAGTAAAACACTGACGTTGAAATAATGTTAAATGTCAAAAACAACTACAAAACCGACGTAAATATGTTTATCGACGTCTCTAAATACACAAAAACCGACGTGTAAAACTTAGAAAACGTCTTGGTTAGTAAATACTACGTTCACTAAATGAAAAAACTGACGTCTTAAACATATAACATGGCGTATATTTACATAAACAGACGTAAAAACAACAATAACCACGACCATTTATATCACCACAGACGTTAAAAATGATTTTGACGGCTTGAACACAAAAAAAACGACGTGGTTAATATAGAACACGTCACAAAAGAACTAAAACCGACGTCGATTTGGTACATAAACGCATAAAAAAGAGACCTTTCGACTATAATAGACGACGGTTGTATTAAAACACAGACGTTTAAATAATTTTAAATGTCAAAAACAACTATAAAACTGACGTAAATAGTTTTATCAACGTCTCTAAATTAAATAAAACCAACGTGTCAAATTTACAAACCGCCGTGGTTAATAAATACTACGTTCACTAAATGAAAAAACTGACGTCTTAAACATATAACATGGCATATATTTACTTGAACAGACGTAAAAACATAAATAACCACGACCCTTTATATCACCACAGACGTTGAAAATGATTTTGACGGCTTGAACACAAAAAAAACGACGTGGTTAATATAGTACACGTCACAAAAGAACTAAAACCGACGTCGATTTGGTACATAAACACATAAAAAAGAGAAGTTTCGACTATAATAGACGACGGTTGTATTAAAACACAGACGTTTAAATAATTTTAAATGTCAAAAGCAACTATAAATCCGACGTAAATAGTTTTATCAACGTCTCTAAATTAAACAAAACCGACGTGTCAAACTTAGAAACCGCCGTGGTTAATAAATACTACGTTCACTGATTGAATAAACTGACGTCTTAACGATATAACATGGCATATATTTACTTGAACAGACGTAAAAACAACAATAACCACGACTATTTATATCACCACAGACGTTGAAAATTATTTTGACGGCTTGAACACAAAAAAAAACGACGTGGTTAATATAGCACACGTCACAAAAGAACTAAAACCGACGTCGATTTGGTACATAAACGCATAAAAAAGAGACCTTTCGACTATAATAGACGACGGTTTTATTAAAACACAGACGTTTAAATAATTTTAAATGTCAAAAACAACTATAAAACCGACGTAAATGGTTTTACCTACGTCTCGAAATAAAACAAAACCGACGTATAAAACTTAGAAACCGCCGTGGTTAATAAATACTACGTTCACTGAATGAAAAACTGACGTCTTAAACATATAACATGGCATATATTTACTTGAACAGACGTAAAAACAACAATAACCACGACCATTTATATCACCACAGACGTTGAAAATTATTTTGACGGCTTGAACACAAAAAAACGACGTGGTTAATATAGTACACGTCAGTAAAAAAACTAAAACCGACGTCGATTTGGTACATAATCGCATAAAAAAGAGACCTTTCGACTATAATAGACGACTGTAATAGACGACGGTTGAAATGAATTATAATGATATACAGAGCTATGAATTAATGTCATACAAAGCTTGCAGAATGAAAATGTGATCGGAATTAAAATGATATACAGAGCTATGAATTAATGTCATACAATTAACTGCATAACTAATGTCATACATTACAACAATCAATCAATCCATATATCTTCACACCCATCTCTAATGTTCTCACTCCCAAACTCACCCACTAGGTCATCAAATGTGTCAACATTTGGTATCCATCTAATTCTTCAGAAACATAACTAAACCTACTTTGCTCATCTTCTTCCACATTTCTACTAGCATTGGTAGTCCATTCCCAAGGTTCTCCGTGCCATCTCCAAATCTTATAGCTTTGGTCAATTCCATTAAAGTATAAGTGTTCCCTTATAATTCCAACCCCAAACAATCGAATATTCCCACATTTAACACATGGACAACGAATCTCAGTTGTATTTCCAAGATTTTGTAACGCAAAATTCAAAAATCCTTCCACCCCTAACTCATATGCCTTCGATCTTCTATCCGCATGCATCCATGACTTATACATCTTACACTCTATCAAATTCATATAAATATATATATATTAAAGTGGAAAGACCAGCAATGAAACACTACCTCATTCAAATAGCAGAGAACAAAATGAAAATTAAATATAAAACATGGAAAAGACGACGGTTTATAAAAATAATCGTCGTTTAATATACATTCCGACGACGGCATCTATAGTCACCGTCGTCATTAAGATACCCAGACCCAGAAATTTGAACGGTGTTCTGGTAGCCTAAAGACGACGTTTAATGGAGAAACAGTCGTCTTTAGGCTACCAGTTGCGGCTTAAAACGTAGACGACGGGAGTAAATGAACAACCGACGTATAATAAACATTTGGACGACGGTTTGATCCTTCAACCGTCGTCGTAGTTAAAAAAAAAAACAGCTTAAATCTCCCATCCCCATTCCTTTTCCAAGAACCCATGGCCAAACAAACATAAAAGAACCCAAACAGAGAGCAATTATTACAAGATTGCAAACACCAAAACCCTAATATAGCTACCAACGAAAACATTTATGGATTTAAGAAGAGATTAGGGTTGTACTTACATGGATATTGAGAGAGAGCTGCGAGAATATAACAACTGCTTCAGAGAGAGCTTGGAGAATCTACGTACCCAATGCTTTGAGAGAGATCTTGGAGAATCTACGTACCCAATGAGAGATCTTGAAAAATCTACGTACCAAATGCTTTGAGAGAGATCTTGGAGAATCTACGTACCCAATGCTTTGAGAGAGAGCTGAGAGAATATAACAAAAGCTTGAGACAGAGCTGAGAGAATTAGGATTAAAGGGACTAGAGTTGTACTTACATGGATATTGAGAGAGAGCTTGGAGAACGAAAACTTTCAGACAAATTTATGTTGAAGAGAGAGAATGAACTATTTGAGGGTTAAAGGGAAATTCTGAAAATTTTAAGTCGCGGTCAAAAATTTTTAAGTACCGCGTTTTTCAACCACGACGGTCAACACTTATAATGACGTCTAATAATTACTTACAACGGCGGTTATAATACATTTACGACGTTGTAAACACTAAAGACGTCGCTATTTTATAACTGACGTCGTCAACCGAATTCAATTAGTCTTTGTTAATGTAGTTGACCAAAAACAGCGGGAGAAAACCGGCGTCGTTTCAAAAAACCCTAAACCCTAAACCCTAAACCCTAAATTGTAAAATAATTTTTAAAAAATACACAAGTACGAGAAAAATGAACCGAAAATTGCTATGGATTCCTTACAACATTGCCTTCTACAATAGTAGGCTAAAATATGGATTTCATAATTTTGAATTTATGGGCACCAATGGATCACATAAACCTTAGGGTTATGTTATGTAAAGTATAAGGAGTACAATGCTTTGTCTCTAAATTTGTTTGAATTTTGTTATCATTTGAACTTTGAAAACTAAAATTACATTTTTCAGGCCTTAACGGGCAAGATATTGTCTCAATCAGTGCATAGAATTTGCCGGTATATTTTTCGGATTTTGTTTTGAATATATTATTAATATTAGTAATTAAATACAATAAAAAAATATTTCCAAAATTATATTTTTTAAAGCTTTAGGATAGAGACAATATTCCAATGCTTGGTAGTTTTCAGTATAATTTTTGGATATAGTTATGAATTTAATATGGATTTAAATAAAATATAAAAGTCAATAACAATTAAATTAAAAATGACTTAGCCGACGTTGTATCCCTTTACAACGACATTAAACATAAAAAACCGACGTTGAAACTATATTTAAGAATATACACAGGATGAATTAATTATAAACCGTCATTTTAGTGTATATAACGGACGTTGTTTAAATATATAAAGGCGGATATTTAATAATATCCGCCTTTGTATAATATTACAATGTCGTTAATGTTATACTAACCGACGTAGTATATGAATACAAATTCATTTATAAAGGATGAATTAATTATAAACCGTCGTTGTTACTAATATTAAACGTCATTTTAGTGTATATAACTGACGTTGTTTATATATATAAAGGCGAATATTTAAGAATATCCGCCTTTGTATAAGATTACGACGTCGATAAGGTTATACTAACCGACGTAGTATATGAATTCATATTCTTTTATGCAGGATGAATTAATTATATACCGTCGTTGTTATTTCTATTACACGTCATTTTGTTGTATATAACTGACGTTTTTTTTTTTATACAAAGGCGGATATTTAGAAATATCAGCCTTTGTATATTATTACGACGTCGATAAGGTTATACTAACGGACGTAGTATATGAGTACAAATTCATTTATACAGGATGAATTAATTATAAACCGTCGTTGTTTTGACTATTACACGTCGTTTACTGCAATACGACCATTGTGTACACGTATGAGACGTGTAAATTAGAATCAGACGTCGGTGTTTGGGAACTAAACAAATTTTTAAACAAAATTTAATTTTGTTGATTTTTGTTCTCTTGATTACAACAAAATATTTATATACATTTTAAATAATCTAAATTAAACATTGTTCATAAATATTTATCTACATCAATTATCCTTCGGTAATTGCTTGTTCACGAATTCTGCCCATTCATGCCTAACTTCGTCAATATCCTTTTGTGTATACTGAAGTTTATCTTTTGAGTAATGCTATTTAGACACACAAAATTGACCACCTTAGCTGACCACCTTATGTGGCAGCTGAGGTGTCTTGCCATGTCAATTAATGAATGTTGACATGTGTATTCTATTTTTTATTTATTCTTTTTTCAATAATTCTTAAAAAAAACAAAAAAAATTAAAAATTAAAAAACAAATGAAAAAACCCTAGTGTCCCTGGTTAGTTCCTCACGTCTGTTCTAAACTTCTTCCTCTCGTCTCCATAGCACTCCCTTCCTCCATTGTTGCTGCACTCTGGTAGGAGTATCGCTAGAACGCCCTCCATTGTTGTTGTATCCTCAAATACCGTATTCTCTACTCTGCTTCTCTCATTGCCTCCCTTCCTCCACCAAATTTATCCATCCCCATCCTCCACTGTTGTTGGTGAGAGTTAGAGTTTTCTCAATAAGAATGAAATTTGCAGTCCTGGGTGATTGGGTGGGTTGAAGAATGGAGAGGTTCACTTGTCTATTCTTCTCCAACCGACAGAGAGGTTGAAGATTGAGGTACATACCCAATTTTTAGTGTAATTTTGTTGTAAAAATTGTTGTACAGGTTCTTAGTTTGTGTTTCTTGAATCTGCAATTTGTTTATTGTAAAAATTGATTAGTGTAATTAGTTGGGTCTAGCTAGCGTGTGGTTCGTGGGTACTGGGTGGCTATAATGTCAACTGAATGTGATAATATTTGAATTAATTAGATCTCCAACCTAGTTTGTTCGATAGTTTCTATCTGCTTAGCTTTTGTAATTTGCATTTCTTTGTTCTGTATGGGTGTCTCCGTTGTCTTTCTCAGGATGTATTCTATGTTCTGTTCTTGGCTAGCACACCTTTCTAAGTTCGAAGGAATTCTAAACGGTTGAAACATTCAGTTCACAGACTATATGAATAATTCAATATATGATACACCTTGAATAAATTTTCTTTTGAAGCTAAACTAAAACATTAACTGGCATTTTTGTGATACTGACTGTAATCTCCAATATGATTTTAATTTGAGACAGGGTTTGGTTCTTGGCTTGCAGGTTTTATGTCAATCTTTGCTCTCTGCTTATCAGAAATTGTTATGCCCAATTACCTCCCAGTGGATGATAGGTTCTTTCATAATTGATCAAGAAGCAGTATATTTACATTCTGTAATCTGAACGTTGCACAGCTTGGTCTACAATGACAAGGGAATTGAGTGATTTTACAAGTCTAAATTCTGCAACCCCAAGTTTTGTTTTATTTTTTTCTTCCTACAATTGCAGATAGGTTTCTCTGTCTTGATTGTAAATGCTCACTGATGAATAAGTGGTTATACTCATATATTTTTGTAAGGAAATTCATTGAATTATTATATGTTTTGGTTCTTTGGATCACTATTGGCGTTTCTTTGAATGATAACCATCCTACTCTTAGGCAACAATGCAGGGAGGCCCAAGTAACTCTTAACAGAAACGCTGGAAGTAATTAGACAACACTGATACTGGAAGAATAACTATAGAAATTAATAATGATATTTCCAATCCACGAATGGACATAATTAACAGTACCATGTAGATTAAATTGCTACGACAGTGATATATATGAATGAAAAGGAAAAAGAAAAAGAAAACTAATTTTGTGGTTGAGTACAAGATCAACTCCATTACTTCTGGACACCAAAATCAGACTTGAGCACTTCCTTATATCATGTGTTCGTGAGGTTGTAGGTAAACAATAGGGTGTCGTGTGCTTTCTATCATACACTCTCCATTCAAGTGATGTGGACGATCTCCTTGACCAAACCCCATGAACAAAGCCATATTATCCTACACAAAATATAAACGAATCCAATAACCAAATAATTTCAAATACATCACTAATTTAAAAATCAAACAATTAAATACAACAGTAATAGAACAACATCAGATGAATCTTTTCACAACTCACATTTCGAATGGGAAATGTAGGGTATTGATCATCATCCATACCAACATGACTATCTCGTGCATTTTGAGAATCCTGAAGTACAAAAAAACCAAGTATCTCATTTAAAAAATACATATGTAGCAAAGCCAAGATAAAGAATGGGAATCACAACTAAATATTCTTACAGTAAAAAGAATACTCTCTTGTGTTCCAACTATATCACAACTAATTTTGTCAGTGGGTGGAACATCACTTTCTACCATCTGGAACTCCTGAAAAATATACAAATACAACACATGTACTCCATGAATATTTACTCACTTAACATAACAAAATAAGTAATAGCTATTTTATTTGCATACCTTCATTCCTTTTCTTTTGTTAGTATTTTTTTCTTGAGATGTGCCCTTCTTTAATCCTTGTTTTCTCTTTCTAACAATTTGTTCCATTTTAGATTGCTTCCTTTTAAATGGTGGTCGACCTTTGCTTCTGACTGCTAACGGGGTAAGTATCTTCTTCGAATTTGAAATTTCATTAACACAATTGTCAAAGCTCCTACCAGTTGGTGACTCGGGAGTTGGTTGAGTAATCCCACAAACGTTGTCCTGGTTAGACAATTGCTCCTTTAGTTTCTGCATCCAAGCCATCACAATCACACACTTTTCTTCAGAATCAGTTGCCAACTCCTTAATCTCATCAAAGGTCTTCTGCATCTTATCACACTGATGTGCTTCAAGTGTGGCATTTGACTCATTATAGCTAATTTTAATCTTTCTGTGACGTCTTGTCACATCTTTCCTCCATCTTCGCAAGATGTATTTATCTGGAATTAAATCCATCTTATGCTTAATCAAGACATAAATGGCATGTCTGCATAATATTCCCTTAAACTCAAACTTGGAACAATTGCACTTAACTTCGCTGTCAAATTCATGGAATATGACTGTAAAGTTTACACTCTTTTTTTTTTTCCCGCAATCATCATATCTTCAGATATTTGATACTTTAAAAACACACCATCTTCCTTGGTATCAACTACCTCACAATACATTTTACCTGTTAATTCATCTTGGAACTCCTTGAATTTTGCAATAGTGTACACACCTTGAGCTTGTTTCTCCATAAAGTAGTGGGTGCTACATTGGATATCTGCAGAGGAAGACTTATAATCTGCTTGGTTCTCTTTTTCTACCTTAGTCATCAATGCATTTTCATATTGTTCCACAAATTGCTTCAAGGTAGTCTTGGAATTTACGTGGTCATCAAAAAATGCATTCATACTCTCACTTCGTTGTGTGGTAGACATGCCCGCCCAAAAACTTCCTTTCACAAAGCTTGGCACCCAACGACGTCTTTCATCATATAAGCCTCGTAACCAATCATTACTCTGTAACTCATACTTCTCAATCATCCCTTTCCAACGATCTTCAAACTCAATATTGGTCAATGAATCATACACAATGTTCTCCAAGGTAAATTTAATAGATTCATAGTGTTTATAACTCTTAAGCTTTTCATGAAGCTTCTTCATTATATGCCATAAGCACCAACGATGCCTAGTGTTAGGAAAGACAATCTCAATAGCATTTTTCATGGCCCTGTCTTGATCAGTAATTATCCCACATGGAGCATGCCCAGACATGCATGCCAGCCACACTTTAAAAAGCCAAACAAATGTCTCAGTATCTTCACTTGAAATCAGTCCACATCCAAGCAAAATTGAATGCCCATGATGATTGACACCTACAAATGGAGCAAATGGCATGTCATACTTATTCGTCAAGTAGGTCGTGTCAAATGTAATGGCATCACCAAATTCCTCATATGCTGCCCTACTCCTGGAATCTGCCCAAAACACATTCCGTAACCGACCACTTTCATCTAGATCAATTGCATAAAAAAAATTTGCATTTTGAGCTTGCATCTTCAAGAAATACTTTTGAATTGCAGTTGCATCTCCTTCCCCAAGCTGTAATCTTCTAACTTTGTTAATGTAATTTCTACAATCCTTTTCCATGAATGACATATTCTCATGCCCTCCGGCTTCAACTACCATTGAATTATAATTCTTATTTACTCTTATTCCCGCTCTATCATTCACTTCAATCTTCCTTTTCATATACGAACTTATTGCACGATTCATTCGAAAATATCGAGCATCGTCTGGATTCAATCCATGATTATGAACAAGTTTGACCGAGTTCACTTTCCACCTTCCATCCAAGCATATACCTGCCCTAAGTAGAGCCTTGCAATTGCATTTTATGCTTGGATATGGCTTTAGGACATTGCTTGCAGTACTTTGTGGGATCCCAGATCGAGAACATGATAAAGTCACATATTTCAACTCCCCACAATCACCTTTCTTCGATGATCTCTTCTTCATTGGAAAACCTACTCGATTTGCATATTTTTTATAATAATCAAGCACCTCATCAGCTGTGTTAAAAATCATATTTACCTTAGGTTCTTGTGTTGTTTCTTCTAGGCTCATTGTATTTTCCAGTCCAATCTCACCAATCTCAACCTCATCATTTTCTTCACTCATCTCCAAATTTGAATGGCTTCTTGAAGATTCTTCCACCCTAAATAATTCCAAATATTAATATAAACTTCCTGTAATACATATGCAGTAATACACATTCAGTTGACATTATAGCCACCCAGTACCCACGAACCACACACTAGCTAGACCCAACTAATTACACTAATCAATTTTTACAACAAACAAATTGCAGATTCAAGAAACACAAACTAAGAACCTGTACAACAATTTTTACAACAAAATTACACTAAAAATTGGGTATGTACCTCAATCTTCAACCTCTCTGTCGGTTGGAGAAGAATAGACAAGTGAACCTCTCCATTCTTCAACCCACCCAATCACCCAGGACTGCAAATTTCATTCTTATTGAGAAAACTCTAACTCTCACCAACAACAGTGGAGGATGGGGATGGATAAATTTGGTGGAGGAAGGGAGGCAATGAGAGAAGCAGAGTAGAGAATACGGTATTTGAGGATACAACAACAATGGAGGGCGTTCTAGCGATACTCCTACCAGAGTGCAGCAACAATGGAGGAAGGGAGTGCTATGGAGACGAGAGGAAGAAGTTTAGAACAGACGTGAGGAACTAACCAGGGACACTAGGGTTTTTTCATTTGTTTTTTAATTTTTAATTTGTTTTGTTTTTTTTAAGAATTATTGAAAAAAGAATAAATAAAAAATAGAATACACATGTCAACATTCATTAATTGACATGGCAAGACACCTCAGCTGCCACATAAGGTGGTCAGCTAAGGTGGTCAATTTTGTGTGTCTAAATAGCATTACTCTTATCTTTTTTCTTGTCAAACTGCAAAATAAACCAAAAAACCGACGTGTTAAAAGAATACAAACGACGGTTAAACAAAAATATGACGTAGTAAAATAAAGAAAGTATATCTAAAATGTTGCGTTTTACCTTCTTTTCGAAATTTAGGTCTGGATCATGAATTATATCTCTCATGAATCGCATCACGTAATAGCCACACTCTACACTTGTTGGTTGTTCAGGAGTGCCGTGTAGATTTTTCCAAATGGCCTGCTGTTTACGTGAATTTTTGTTTATATGAATGTTAAACATTTTAATTGACCTGTTACAAGAAAACAAAGGGTGTTAAATACAAATAGTAACCGTTGTGGTAAATCAGTCAAAACGACGGAGTTTTTTAAACCAAGACGTTATATTTTGTTTAAAACGGCGGTAAAACCTAACCGTCGTTGTGTAACGTTATAACGTCGGTAAGAGTAAAAAACGTCGTATGACGAAAATTGTACAGAAAAAATTAAAACGTTCTTAAATAAAACGCAAACGACGTGGTAGTTAAATTAAAACGACGTTTTTAAGAAAATACTGACGTGGTAGTTAAATTAAAACGTCGGTAATATCTTCCCGTCGTTATATTATATAATAACGTCGGTATTAGTAAAAACCGTCGTTTATTTAAATACTTTATAGGAAAAATCATAAATCAGAAGAAATCAACTTACGTATTCACTATATTTTTCATTTCGTCGTCAACCATGCGTTTTGGCAGTGAATTCATGTAATAGGCAGTCTCTGTTAATGGTCTCACAATTACCATCACCCAATGACCCCTGCACATAATGATTCATATTAGAAAGAAAAATATTAGAAGCCTGGATTATAAGGCAGTGAATTCATGTAATAGGAAAATACTTTAAATGGTACTAACCCTGGATTATAAGGGACCAAGAAAAATTGATTCCCATCTGCTGTATTCAGGCGGTTTGACAGGTTTTTTATTCGGTCTGATATTGATCCAGCTCCAGAGCTCACTAGCCCAGGGTCCACGAGGCCAACAAGGTTTACAAGATTTGCCATTTTTAAATAGTCAAATAGGAACCTAAATATATGAAAGTCAATTAAATGAGATTTTAATTTAAAAGAAAGGAAAATGTAAAACAAAATGGGATTAGGGAGAATTACCTCATGTATACTGATATCACTGTGGTTCCTATCTCAACCATTGAACCAAACTGCAAAACATCCTCAGTGAAGAGGAAGGTATCATGCTCAATGCCAAACACTTCCTTGGGCATGTGAATTGTTAGAGCCTCGTTACCATTAGGCAACAACTTGGTCTGGAAATGTTGGCATAAGGCTAAAAGAGGAGGTGGCATATCTAGCTTTGAGAGATCCTGTTTAAAGAAATTAATAAAGAAATATAAGTTAGTTTGTGTGTGAACTAAAATAAACGACTCTAACTAAACAAAAAAAACAGACGTGGTATATAATATAAACGACGGTTTCTCGTTAATACTGACGTTGTATTGAATTTATAACGTCGCTATTCTATAGAAAGGTCGTCTAATATAAATACAGTTAATGAAATCATGAAATGAACGACGGTTTATAAAAGCGTCGTGGTATATAACGAAACACGACGTGTCTTGTAAGAAACAGACGTATTTACCGTCGTTATTTTAAATTTTAACGTCGGCTATTAAAAGGAGCGACGTCTTTTTAAAATTTAAAAAGCAGAAATATAAATAAGCAGAGATTTTACCGTGTCCGCTTTCTCTTTTGCAGCAGTATCAGCTTCAGGCTTCGGATCTTCTAATTCCAAAGCTAGGGGTCTGATATTAGTGGCCCCAGAGCAGCTTGCCTTATCAGACATTGGATTTTTTGGGCTTTGATCTTGAGGGGGTAAAATAATTGGAGGAATTGGGGTTTGGAGCATCTGGCTGGGATCAAAACTAGGAACTAGTTGACGGATATATGCCAACAAAGTCTCCCTCTCTGCTCTGACTGCTTCCATTATAGTTTCCCTTGACTTCGCCTCAATCCTCAAGGTCTCTTCTCTGACTGCCTCCCTCACACTTTCCTTCAATTTGTCACCAAATTTCACTCTCTGCTGCTTCGGCAAATTGAAGAACTGAGTTGGGGTAACGCCAGCACCAGCTCCTCTGACTCTCCCACCATGCTCCGGGGTTCCCAAAGCCAGAGTCAAGATATCATTACTCCCGGAGACAGTCAGAGTGCCTTCGGAGACTTGCTTTTGCAAATCATCCTAAAAGAAAGAAAGAGAGATTGTTAGAACCTGAGAAGGGTGTATGACAGATACATATACCGACGTTGTAAATTATAAACAACGACGGTTTTTATTAAATGACAGACGTGGTATTAATTTAAAACGTCTATATATAAATACCGTCGTTGTTTATACTTTACAACGTCGGTATATAAAAATACGTCGTATATTCAAAATAAAACAGATTAAGACATAAATTAAAAACCGTCGTATATTCAAAGTAAGACGACGGATTATTAAACAAACAGACGTAGATGTACAATTCCATACGGCTGCACAAAATTACCGTCGTTGTATAATCATTCTAACGTCTAGATAAGATAAAACCGTCGTAAGTTTTAATGAAGAAGTGAAAAAACTCGATTGAAATATGCATTCTTTTCCAGAAATTGTGCACCACAAAATTCAGTGAAATAGACAGAGAGAGGGAGAGTGTGTGCGTGAGTAAACTTAAAACAAAAATGCAGTTCATAGAATAATTTAATCCGTCGTATTAATTCTATCTAGACGTCTACTTTATTCAAAAACCGACGTCCTATTCACTTTTAAACGTCCGTAAATTAAGCCTGTCGTGGTGTTCACTTTATAACGTCGCTTATATAAATATAAACGACGTCTATACCAAAATAAAACACTCTGTTTTTCAAATTTAGAACAGAGTTAGTGAGACTTACGATTAGTTTTGCCTTCTCTGCAGCCTTTGGATCAGGGATGTTTCCTGATTTATCTTCTCTTGCTTTCTTCCACAGAACAGCTCGATCGATTTCTTGACCTTCGGGCATGGTTTCTACCAATTGGTCCGTCAAACCAACATACCCTTTTCTAGACAACCTATGGTTGTACTCCAATTTCTCCCTCCTCTCCTTCTGCTCAGCATGCTTAGCTTCAAAATCTGGGGTTAACCTTGAAGCTACGAAGGCATCCCACTGCGATTTCTCTATGAACTTATAAAGCAATGGGATTTCTTTTAATTTCTCCTTGTCATGTGCGAATGGAAGGATATATTGCTTAGTTAAGTTATACTTGAAATCCTTCCATTTTTTGGCGGCAGATGACAAGACCAAGTTCTTGTAACTATCCCCAATAACATAGGACATTTGAACAGCTTCCCAAATCTGCTCCTTCACGTCCTTGGGTAATTGTTTCCATTTCTTGTCCACAAGAGGGACTCTGGTGCGTACCAAAACACCAATGTAAGACTGCATCTCAACAGCAGCATCGCCATGTGGTTTGCCATCTTTATTGAACTCAACCACATGCTTAACCTTCTCAATTTTCCTCTTCACAACACGGCTCATTGTGCTGATACCGCGGCCAGATTTTGGCTCCTCAACAAATGTGGCTGTGCTCGAGTCTTTCTCTGAGGTTGAGGAATATCTCATCCTCTTCGAGGGTTTGCTTTGAGTTGATTTTTCAACTTCCACTAAACCTGTTTTGGGTTCATCCCCTTGTGCCATTGAACCTGCTGTGGCCTTTGACGCTTCAGCTTCCTTGTTTTGAGATTTCGAAACCATTTTTGATTAATCTGCCAGAAAAACAACGTCGGTTATTAAAAATAAACGACGTAATAATATAAAAACAACGACGGTTTTATATATTTCATGACGTAAATATTCATAAACTACGTCGGTTATTAACAATAACCGACGTGGTTTAAAATTACAAAACTAGTGTACTTCTCTCACTAGACGACGGTTTTATCTTGTTTCCGACGTATTAATTGTCACACCATGACGGTTTTTAGCCACCGTCGTGGTGTGTCCATTCCATCGTCGAAAACAGGACAGAACTGTCGTCTTTTGGCGTCGTGAGGGTATCTACTTATGTATTTAATCAAAACCAGTGAAAGATTTCTTCAATTTGACAGAATCTAGTTTCCAGACAACTACGGCATGCAAATGAAAAGTAAAAAAAGGGAAGAGAGTGAGAAAAAACCTTGAATAACACCGGCGTGCAAAGAAATGTTTCCTTCCGACGAAGACGAAGACCAAAATGGTGATTTGGACGATGAAGACGATGATTCAGACGATGATGCTAGGTCAGGTGACGAAAATGGTGATTTGGGAAATGAGAGGGAAACTACGATACTTTATCGGGAAGTGAAAACCGTAAAATATTAGGTCAGGTGACGAAAAGTTTATATATTTTCCCAGAGTTCAATACAACGACGTTGTCATTAACAAACCGCCGTATTATTTTGTTATAACGACGGTAGATAATTCATAAATGACGTGGTTATCACAACTGCCGAAAGACTTTTGGAATTCCGATGTGGTTATGACGGCGCTTTTTTTCTCGAAACTGACGTTGTACTTGTAATTTCAACGACTGTGTATTTTAATAAACCGACGTGGTTACTTTGCGGTTCTGAAAACGACGTCGTTCTCTTTTTAATACGCGCCAAATGACTTTTGGATTTCCGACATGGTTATGACGGCGCTTTGTTTCTCTAAACTGACGTTGTACTCTTAAATTCAACGACTGTGTATTTCAATAAACCGACGTGGTTACTTTGGTTCTGTTCTCTTTTTAATACTCGCCAAATGACTTTTGGATTTCCGATGTAGTTATCTTTTTAATACGCGCGAAATGACTTTTGGATTTCCGATGTAGTTATATCTAAACTGACGTTGATTAGTCAAATATGACGTCGCTATGTATATTAGAACTGACGTGGATATTTACTCCATTTTGTTTAAATAGGATTTTTTTACGCGGTTGTTAACTCTCAGTTTTCAATTAGGGTTGCAGAAATTGTCTTTCTGAAAGCAAATGGGTTTGCAGAATGATTCCTCACAAGACCAAGCATGGGTTTGCTACATCCTCCTGTGTAGCAAGGGTGAAACCAGCTTGAGAACCCGCGTGGGTGTTCCTGATGCTCGCAGAGACGGACTCAGGTGGTGGCTGTAGCTGGGAGTGGGCTTGAGGTTCAGAATGAGTAGGTGGTGTCTATTCATTCTGAACCTCAAGCCCACTCCCAGCTTCACCCCAAAGGCACAACCCACAACAGGTTCTAAGGCTGGTTCCACCTTGCTACACAGGAGTTTTGAAGTTGATCACTGTGGAAAAGGGGACTACAATGTAACCAGGAATCGAGGAGTGAGGGTTCACACTTTGTTGATTTTGATTTTGTTTTTCAGGAATCGAGGCTGTGCAGGAGCTTGAGAACAAGAGGAAGGAGAGGGCCCAGCTTGCATATGAGAGGAAGAAACAGTTGAACATATATTTGCCACGATGTATTTGCCAAATTTGTGTTCATATTTAACACGAAGAGATTTGCATTTTAAGATGAAAATGTTGTTGAGGATTGAGAATTAAATTTTGTTTTGTGTTAAGAAAGATATTACCAAAATAAAAGAAAAATTAATTAATTTTAAAAAGCTATAAACATAAGACGGCGGTTTACAGAGAGGGCAGACGTATAAATTGAAAAAATACGACCGTAATTTGAACTTAGGACGTGGTAAATAAAAACGACAGTAGTGTTGTAGGTACCGTCATAGTATACTCCAAAATAATAAGTCGGCGGTTTACAGAGAATGCACCGTCGTAGTATACAGACGTTGATTCCACTATATTATACGACGTGGATTAAGAACAGTTGGTCGTGTTTAGTTAGGAGTTAACACGGCAGGTTTTTTGGTGAACTGTCGTCTTTATTTTCTACGTCAGTGTATTCATACCTGCTGTCGTTGTTTTTTGGTCAGATTTTAACACTGAAGAAATCCTTTTTTAAAAACGACGGTTTTTTATTTGTACGCGTCGTCTTTTAAAAATATTGAACAGTAAATCACTTATCCACGACGGTTTTTTTTTATACCGTCGTCTATTTAAATACAACGACGGTTTTATGTTATGCCGTCGTCTTTTTCTGGTCGTCTTTTTCCATTTTTGTAGTAGTGTGAAACTCTATAAGAGCTTCAAGGCAAAAATTGAAGCCGTCAAAGCAGGCAATGGGGGCAGCATGGTAAAATGAACTTTGGAATTTGAGAAGGCAAATACAAATGGACCCGATCCAAAGGACTATGCAGATAAGGCAATTAAAGTGTCCAAAGGCATTGATGCTTATCTTAGCAGGACTTAATTCATTTCAATGTCCCCTAGGAAAGGTTTCTAGGTTCGAGTACTAGCATCCGTGTAGTGTGTGAGTTTAGTATATTATCGCCCCTCTCAATAGGAAATGTCCTCAAAAAATAAACAACTATATTGAATCTGTACAGAAATTTACTTACCAGAACCTGAAAAAATAATTGTAAGATGAGGATCTAAATATAAGTTCGCAAGTAAGTTCTTAACTAAAATCCTCATGATATATACCAAGCCTTTAAACAAGATCAACAACCCAATTGTGAAAAGGCCCATAGCATTTTTTGCAAAATTCAAAACCCAATTATATGCAGAAGTTCATAGATAGAATCCTCTGACAGCTTCTGAAGACAAGTCCTTCATAGTATTTTCATTCATAATTCATAACGGAAACACATTACAACCTTTTTTGTCTTTTTACACAATAATAAAACTTACAACAATGATTTAAGTATTGGAGTGAACAAAGAAAAGTGCGGGGTTTAAATAGAAAATCTCAAAGAAAAAAGTCCAAGCATGAATCTTGTTAAATTGATCGTATCTTATTATTGATAGTATTAAAAGGGGAAATATTTGCATATATAGGCTTAGACAAGTTAGCTAGAGCAGTTATGCTCCCCACTCTGCATTTGAGTTCGAATCCCCCTTTTCTAGTTTAAATCACTTATATCACAATCAGATAAATAAAGAAGAGAAATGTTTAATAAGGTTTTGGGACCATGTAAGTAAATTGGAACATTTTTAGAATCAACCCGTTAATGATTTTTTTGGTAATTTACCACATAATATTGAAAAATATTTCAAGTTCAATATTCCACTTCGAAAAGTCAAAACAGAAGTTTATGAAAAAATGAGATGAGGTGAGATTCACAAACATGAGTAGACATCACTTCAATTTATTGAGAAAATTTCTTGGAAATGTGAGATGAAATTCACAAACAAACATGAGTAAGTCTCACCTTGAATTAGGATCATCCGTGAACCTCAAAATCTTAAATTGTCAGACTAAGATGATAGCAATACACAAACCTCCAATCTTAGCCATACCCAAAAAGCAACAAAAAAAAAACAAACTAAAATAGTCCATAACATGGCAAGAGCTATACCGGTTCCATAATTGAAAAATAGACAAAGAAAGTCCATGAAGTGAGGAGAAAAGACTGAGAAAAACAATATTTATTGGAGTACGTGCCAGGTTTATGGGCTTCAGCAATATCTGCAGTGTGTTTATCTCTGTCTACCTCCTCCAACAACATGTGCCATTTTTTCCCTCTTCTATTTCTGATAACCACACTTTGAAAATTCATATTAAAATCAAGAGAGAATATTCTTCATTTCCTCCTTGAAGATAAGAACTACCCTAATCCGATAAAATCCCAACTGGGTTTTCTTCTTCTAGCACAAAAACACAGAGAGAGAAAGAGAGAGATGGAGACAGAGAACGGAATATCTGGCTAGAAGAGAAGGGATACGCTTGCCATTTCTTTTATTAGACCTGGCCCAAAACGACGTCGTTTTGGCCAGGTCATTTAAAAAAATTGGGCCAAAACGATGTCGTTTTGCCCAGGTTGTTTTTAAAAAAAAAGTCCCGCGCGCATGCAGTCTTCTTCTTCAGCTTGCAGACACTTCACACTTCTTCTTTCAGTCATTTCGTCGACCACTTGGTGTGCAGCTCCAAGGGACCTTTAAGCTTATTTCCATGGCTTCCAAGAGGTCGTGCGATCCCATTGACCCCACTGTGGCTCCGCCTTTGCGCACACCACTGATGGCTAGGAGTGTTGAACCTGAGAACCCTTGGTTTGGGCCATCCCCAACCTTGCAATTCCACTATGGTAAGACCCCTTTTTTTTTTTCCTCTCTCCTAGTCCATGCAATTCGCTGGGGACGAAATGAGTATGCGCTATCTCAAGGCTTCAAATTGATTTCTTTAGTTCATATCTATGGTTTTGTGGATCTTATCTCTCTCTCTCTCTCTCTCTCTCTCTATATATATATATATATATATATATGACTGGGTAGTAAATTTGAATCTTCCCCTTCAAATTAATATTTTCTTACCTACAACCAAGGTCTTAAATATCGGAGGTATCGGAAATATCGGAAGTCAAAAAACACGGAAATATCGCTGGAAATATTGGGATATTATCGGTATCGGAAAAAATTGAATAAAAACCACGAAAATTGTAAGAAAAGCTTGGAAATTTTTATTGAAACTTTGCAGGATGTTTATTTAGTCAATTATCTATTAGTTTATCACAAAAAAATTGGAAGGAAATGCATTGCATGATGGATTTAACTGATTTAAGTTGATTATATAGCGAGCTGGCAAACACCGTAAGTGTAGAAAATATGTAGTAATTAATGAAAGAAGATTAAACACACCATAATCATTTATATATAATGAATTACTATAATATTTTACACTTTATACATTGCATGGTAAGATACATGAGTGACTTAGTACCATATAGAGTTCCTATGAGGTTCAAAATTTTCACTATCTTCATCATCTCTATGTGTAGAGTAAGTATATTGTTTCTGCTGAAAACTCTCTCTCTCTCTCTCTCAAAAGAGGCGTTGCCTCTATTTGTATTTTGTGCTGTTGCTTGCTGTTTGAATTAATTGAATGAAGCTTATCAGTTTTAGCTTCAGTCTTCTTCCTTCTATTTTTCTTCTGTGTCTGTGTGAGAATATTTTGCTGCTTGAGCATTGAGAATCTGCGTGCTTGCTGTGTTGTTTGGTTTGTTTGTCTGTGAGTTTGCTGGTGTGGGTTTTTCAATTCTCTACATTTTTTGGGTTTTGTATCGGGATATTATCGATAATATCTCGATATATTGCCCAAATCATTCATAAAAATGTTGAAAATATCTTCCCGATATTATCGGGATAATATCGATATATTGACGATAACACTATGGTTAGTTGTTAAAATATCGGACCCCCAAAAATCAGATATTATCGGGATAATATCGGGGATATTATTGATATTTAATACCTTGCCTACAACCCATCGTTTTATTTTTCTATAAATAAAACCCAATTTTTATAATAAAATCCCGATGACTAGGATCCAACTCATCAAGTTTCCAAATCAATCTTAATGTGTTAAATGTTATATTTTTAAAATTCCTATAATACCCTTGATTACATTTTTAACGTGATTTGTTTAGGAAATTAGCCACAATTCAATGCCTATTAATTGTGTTTCAATTTTGTAAAGATTCCAAGGATTTAATGAGTCAGTTTTTTCCTTATATAAAATAATAATAATTAAAGCTTGGTGTAATTACTGCCGGATGGTTTGAATATACTCATTGTTCCTATAAAAACAAGAATATACTCGTTTTTTAAAAAAAAAAATTGAAAACTTGATCATTTCGTATTTTAATTTTCAAATTGATAGCTTATTTATTTCCTTTTATTTATACTAATTTCCGAATTTAATAATTGTTATGGTTTGAAATTAATTTGTTCAAGGGGAACATGTTGCTCTCTATTTGACCCCTATGTGTTTAGGTACATGAATTTACCTACATTTTTTCATAGCAACCTATGCCTCTAGGTAGGTAAATTAACATACAACAAACTAAAGTGCTACATTTTTTCTTAGCTACCTATGCCTCTAGGTAGGTAAATTAATATACAACAAACAAAGGTAAATCCTTAGCAAAAAAAAAAAAAAAGACTATGGGTAAATAATTTACCTGTACGCATTTATAGGTATATTGTGAAATAATTTACCTATGGGTAAATAATGTAAATAATGTACCTATTGGATATGTAATTTACAGAATTGTTTTTTTTTTGGGTTGCAATTTTAGGGGGCAATATGTTAGAGGGAATGGCAAACAAAAGAAATGGGGTGATTGATATATGCTATTAATAGGCAGTATTAATTACAATAATGGCAGTTAATGAAATGTTTGAAATAAATTATAAATAAAATATGAAGTCTAGTGGCAACAATGTAAAAATGTAGGAATACTACGACCTCTGATATCCTACTGGTCATTTAAATTTGAAATTGGGTTTTACACATACATTTATAGAGGAGTGCTGCTATTTCTACCCACCTTATCTTCCCACCCACTATGTAAATTTGAAAAAACACAATCCCATTTTTCCACCCACCATTATTCCTAAAACATCCTTCAATTATTAATTCAAGCAAATTCTCTTTTAAGTTAAAGAGGTTTGTTAATGGGAGATAAGATGGTAGAGAAGGTGCAATAATGGGAGATAGGAAATTTGAAGAATCGCCCATAGTTACAAGGTTTGATATTTGTGATTTGAATTTTTTTAAACTTTTTTTAATTTTAAGGTTGAGGCAATTGTTTTGGTTTTTAATCCTTTTCTCTAACTCCTTAGAAGTCTTTTCATAAATGGGTAAATTTATCTTTAAAATTTTAAAGACAAGGTGGGTGGGAAAATAGGATAGGTGGGTGGAAATAACAGCACTCTTTATAGAGTGATGGGTATATGTTTAGGAAATAGAAAATGTAGGCACCTATATTGAACAAGCTCATGATCATAGCAACAAGATAAGGAGTTTAACTCAAATAAGGAGACTTCAAGATTAACCTCTAATAGACACTCCATTAATCTCAAAATAATATGTTTCTAAAGAAATGCACCTTTCATTACAAATTATTATTTTCACCATTATTTCTTGTAATCGAACGAAGAGCTTGCTTCTTAGACCGAAACTTTTGTCCTTCCGGGCTTATATAAATCTGCACAAAGAAGTTAAGGCATGAACAACGTTAGTTTTGGCCCATGTATGGAAGCAATTACATATGTATTGAAGAGTTACATATGGGAATTAATTATATAATATCAAAAGAGTACTAGTACTAGTTTTATTACCTTGTCAATGAAACCAGTAGTTCGACCATTTAGGCGCCTCGTGGCAGAGGCCTGCCACATAGGAGGCAACCAATCTGGCCTATCAATGTCGATTGTGATCGAACCAGAAGGTCCAGATCTTTCTCGACCTCGTTTTGGTCTTTGTAGATCTCCACTTTCCACAACTGGTGGCTGACCTTGATCAGCCACACTTGGTAGTTGACATTCATTAGATGCAGGTGGTGGCTGCTGTTGATCAGCCCCAGCTGGTGGTGAATCTTGATCAGTCGTGGCTGGTGGTTGATCTTGATATGCTGCGGGTGGTGGTTGATGTTGATCATCGGTCAGTGGTGGTTCATCAGCCGCCACCAGTAGTTGGTCACCTTCTTCCTCCTCAGGCAATAAATTTAGGTCAAAGCGACCATCTACAGCTTGAGTTCCTTCGGGAGGTGGTATAACTTGTTGAGTTGATTGAGCTCGGTTAGGCAATAATACATCACTGCACCCTGGTGTTCAGCAATCACAAACATCATAGTCAATAAGATCATCCTCATGCTTCATTTTCTTAGGAGGGCTATATGGACTTTAATTTGCTGAAGAAAACTTAGAAAAGTGATATAAAAGGATAGAAAATTTTCTCATGCGTGTTGGTGATAATGCAAATATGTAGTGTTATGTGATAAATAATTAGCTAATGAATCAAAATGCTATCTTTGTGCCTTCTATGTATATAATGTTATATTCGTTGGCATAAGTAAGTTGTAATGTATATTACCATATACGTACATTGAGGCTATACATACAATGTATCGAGTATAACATTCACATAATATATTTCTTTATAAACAAGTATTGGAATAATTTTTTTAAAAAAAGGAAACAAAAACAAACAAAAAAACTATTTATGTTTTGTTAGAAAAACGTAAAGAAAGAAAAGTACTATCATCTATATTCTTCTTTATTCACCAAAAGGAAAAAAAAACTGCATTTTCTTCCCCTTTCAATTTTAGAAATAATAAGGGCTAGTTTGGGACTGCTTCTCTAGGAAGTACTTTTACTCATAAACGTTTCTAACAAAAGCACTTTTATTATAAAAATCTTGAATTTTCATAAAAAAAAATTAAAGTGCTTCTTGGAAAAGCACTTAGGAGTGCTTTGTGAAGAAGTACATAACATGTGCTTCTCCAGGAAGCGCTTCTAAACTTTTCTGCCAAACGCTGTCAGAAGCGCTTTTAGTTATCAGAAAGCACTTTTAGCCCTTCCAGAAGCATTCCCAAGCAGGCCCTAAATCTTATGCTTAGTTGTCATTTTTCGAAGGATATAGCTTTAGCACTCCCATTTCATCTTCTGGCACACCCCACACCAACTGTAAGCATACAAAAATTATAGTACTCAATTTGGAGTTTCATCAGACAAAAGGGTGTGCAAAAAAGTTCTACCCTTTCCAAATTAATTCATAGATTGAGTTCAAACTTATGGTTACCCATCCTATGAATTTGGGGGCTTTTGAAAATCATGCTCAAGCAAAGAAGTCACGTATAAAAAAAAATTATTTGGACTTAAGAAATGAAAAAAAACTCACTTTGTTTTATAATAAACAAAGATTGAGATGAATTTATATTCCGACATTTAAGAAAATTTGAAACCCAAAGATTGAGATGATTCATCGTGATTCACATAGGAAAATACATTAAAGAAAAATCTTTCGATTAAATATATCAAAGCTCGAAATTAAGCAATAAATAATTACAAAATTATCGAAAGCTAGGGTTATTGATAATTATACCTCCCAAAGACGCCTTCATTTCTTCGCTCTCAGATCTATTTGATGAATTCGCCATCATCTCTTTCTATGGAAGCGAAGTCTATTTGGTAATTAGAAATACCCTAGAATACTCAATAGTAACCAGCTTGCGAAAGCTTTGCACACATACCATCAAGGTGTGTTTAAGTTAATTTATAGATGAAATCGAGGATTCTAGAAGGACAATTTGGAAAAAGAAGGGGCTTCACTCCCTCTGGTATTAGGCGTTTTGGTAAAATTTCTCTGGCGCAGGTTTCCTCCACTAACACATGTTCTGGACGTTACGTACCACTTTTGGCTCCACCCTTCTTTGCATGTAATGATGTGTCAATTTTGGCTGAGCTCCAGTAGGCTTCACTCAGTGTTCGGAATTTTTTAACTAATTTTTATTAATTTTGTATCTTTTGTAACATCCTTGACCAAATTTAATCGATTTAATCCAATTTAATTCTTTTGTGAAATTACAATTTTGCCCTTGAAGTAGGGTCACATTAGTCACTTTTCGATATGTAAGGATTTTCAGGATTTGAGTGGCACCGTTGCATAGAGTTTGCTCTCACAAGTTCTTAGGCACATAATGGGCCCAAATCGGAGTTTTAACGAAAAAGTTGTGGTCAACGAAAGTGCAGTGGCACAACTGTAAATTTTTCGAAGTTGAATTTTTAAAACTAACTAGCTTTCTCTCTCCTCGACGCGTTTTCTCTCTCCTCTGACTTTCTCTCTCTCTCTCTCTCTCTCTCTCTCCATCGTGACATGCAGAATTTCAGACAGCGTTTTTAGCACCGTTCGGCCACAATTTCCGATGAAACCACCTCCAAAATTCTCCTATCCTCCTCCTCTATACGGCCCACCCCTTTTTCAGGCTCGATTTTGCCTCGTGTAGCGACTGGAGCAAGGAGAAAAATCATGATTTTCCCGACATTGGCCACGGCTTTTTCAGCAACCAAAATCGTCGAGTGATGTATGGTTTTCCATCCTCTCAGTGTTTTCTTGATGTTTTGATAGTTCGTTTGGATCGATTTGAAGCCATGAGTGTTCGATTAGAAACCTAGGTTTTGTCCGACTTTGGAAGCGTTTTCCGGCTACTTCCCGACTAAATTGGAGGTCGGCCCAATTGTATAAGTTGCTCCCCTAGTTGTCTTGATCACATAGGTTCAGGTATTGTTGGGTGATTTGAGAAATTTATGTCTCTGGAAATTGCTCAAGCCACCCACGCATTGCCAGTGCGTGGGCAATGGTGTGATGGCCCATTGTGTTCTAATTTGATCCACATGCCGTCCCGAACACGACGGTATGCTCGGATTCGAATTTGGTTATCATATGACAGTCGAACGGATTTACACCTATTAGGTGATATCCGGGTTCGATATGTTCGGACCGTTGGATCGGATCCAATTCCAAGTATTTTGTTCTCTGTACCTCTAGGATCTTGTAGGAACCCACAGTTCGAGAATCGGAGTCTTGGATACTCCAAATCAATGATTCTAGGGTTAGATAAACTAGTGACCGTCCGATCGTGCGATCGAGAACGATCCTACCACTCAATCGATACCAGACTTTCAGGACGTGTTCAGTAGACCTTGTTGGACCTCTATGAACTTTCGGATTTGAAATTGGAGGTCAAAGGCCCTACGGGCCCAGTTGACTAAAAATGAAAGGTTCGACCAAACCGTTGACCATGGGTCTTTTGAGACCGTCCTGTCCTTTGGAAAGTACTTGAATAGCCTTAGGACTTTTCTAAGATGGTGGGTCCACGTTAAGTCCCGGAAACTTGGGTTTGATTTTAAATGTGCGGTTGAGGCAGTATAACGAGTTTTGGTAGTGTTTGGATATTTGATTTAGTGTGCATTACTCTCTGAACATTTGAAAGGTATGTTTATAGTGCTTAAATTTTTGAGATTTTAATATTGTTTAATTGTGGTTATTCGCTGTTATATTGATATAAATGAAGCGTTGGGAATGGTGTGAATTGATGCATGATTTGATGTTGAATGACGATAATTCCTGTGTGATTTGGAATTCAATTACGATTCTGGAAACTGAATCAGCTGGTATTTAATATTTTGGCTTGAGGTTATGAATGTGTGGGGTTTGGAGTATATGCTTTTGAGAGTTGTTGTACATACTACAATATTTTGAGTTATGGAATATATGATTATGGGATTTCCAGGGATTACTATTGTTAGAATTATTATGGGAAAACTACAGTAAACCCCCCAACCTATAGGGTCATTTACGATTACATCCCAACCTATGGGATATTTACAATTACATACACAACGTCATGGAAACCCTACAAAATGCCCCCTCCTTCAGTTAGACTGTTAGTCAATCTGTTAAATGCTGACATGTCAAAAATGGGACCCATTTTTTTGATGATATAGACTTCCACGTGGACCAAAAATTAATAAAAAATTATTTTCCTGTTTAAATTATTTATTGTTGTTAAATTAATTCAAATTTTTAAAATCTGGCAAAAATCAAAAGAAAAAATTTTCTCTTCGTCTTTCTCTCTCTCTCTCTCTCTCTCTCTCTCTCTCTCTCTCTCAGAACCCCAGAACCAGAACTCTCTTTCTCTCTCTTCCTCCATAGCCTCTACCACCAAACCCTCCTCCATCTGATCTTCCTCTACCAAAAAGTAAAGAAACAACCCAGCTCGCTCCCCCCTCACCCCCAACAAAATCTCATCGTCCCCAACCCCATCCTTATTCCCCCACCCCCATATCATCATCCCACTTCCAGAGCCATGGTTGGGTGCACAAAAAACCCATATGAACTCTATTCCCCCACCATCCGTCAAATTAGTAAGGAAAAATATTAGATTTATGGAAAACACTGAGAGGAGTTGCCAAACACTGAAGAACAAAAAAAGGAAAAATATGGAAACAATTTTAGATTTATTACAATTTTCTCTCTCTTTAAACATAACAAAGGAAAGAAATGCAGAGAATTCGACTGAAATTTTCTTTTTTTTCTGCAAAATGGGATATGGGATATGGGATTTCTAGAGTTGGCTCCCTCAATATCCCTTATGCAACTCATCAACAAAGAATGCTGGGGCATCTCCCTGATGACAACAACCAGAAACTTAAACCACGAACCCATGAACCCATGAAGCTCAAGCTCCTTGATCTCAAATCAGTGTTCTTCCATAGGATCCGCATGACTGGTTTTCAACCTATTACTTCCCTCAGGCTCAGAAATCTTGGGCGCCACTTGAATTGGCCCAGGACCCTTTAATTTGGGCTTCGCGTTGAGGCTCTCAGGCGCCGAAACAATGCCTCCACTCTTCGAATCCTTCTCCTTTCCTTATTGACAAGAGACGTGAATCGTTCCAAGGCCTCTTTGGCCTTCTTTTTCCCCACGACGGCTTCCTTGACTCGGCACTCGGTGTCAACCCTAGTGGCGACGGCAGCTTTGGTCATCAAAGCCGCTGCGATCCTGGCGGCGGCGACAAGGGCCTTGGCGGCGTCCTTGTCGATGACGACTGTCGTTTTGGCGTCTTGGCAGGTGAGGTTGAAGAAGGAGATGGTGGGCTGGGAGCAGGGTGAGGTTGAAGAAGGAGAAGGGAAAAAGGGTTGGCTGTGTTGGAGAAGAGAGATGAGATTTTATTTTATTTTATTTTAAATATATTTCTTAATGATTTTAATATGATTTAAAAATTATTTTTAACATGTACATAATTTTTTATTAGTTTTTTGTCCACGTGGAAATCCACGTCATCAAAAAAATGGAGCCCACATTCACCACGTAAGCAGATAACAGATTTCCTGACGGTCTCGCTAACGGAGGGGGCATTTTGTAGGGTTTCTGTGACATTGTGTATGTAATTGTAAATGTCCTGAAAATCGGGTATGTAATCGTAAATGACCTTATAGGTTGGGGGGTTTACTGTAGTTTGTCCTATTATTATTCTTATTATTATTGTCATTACTATTATTATATATATGGGTTTGGGGTATCTTTGAATATTTGGAAATTGAATTTTGAGGATATTATCTTTTATAATATATATTAGTTTATGAAAGTGGATTTTGGATCATGGCGATGACACGCCATCTCTTGTATCCCCCTTGGATACTGATACTAGAATTGATGGATAATGGATACTTGGAAACTATGGTTATGGTTTGGATATGTCGAAACCCAGGGACCCTTGAAGGAGTGTTACAGCAGGCCCTTGCCGGGCAGTCTGCGCGCGTAGGACTTAGTTTCAGCTGCACGAGTATTGAGGATTCTGCTATGCTTGTTTGGGAGCCCAATTCCCCAGTTGGACGACTCGTCCCTGGCCACATGGTTGTTGATGATTCCTCCGTGTGGTTCAGCCAAACGATCCCCGTGTTGGATTGTTTTCCTTCAGTACATGATGTGCACTATCATATGTACCTCCTATTAGATATTGATACTTGGATGCATGAAAATAGATACTTGGATATGTCGGAACCCATGCACCATTGGAGGGGTGTTTCGTAGGCTCTTGGTAGGGCAGTCTGCGCGCGTAGGACTTTTCACAGACGCAAGAGAATTGAGGATTCTGCTGTGCGGGCTGGTGAGCCTAGTCCCCTAGTTGAATGGCTCATTCCGTAGCCACATGGTCAATTGAGGATTCTTCCTTGTGGTTTAGTCAAACAATCCCCGTGTTGGATTGTTTTCCCCTAGTACATGAGGATGGTTTGAGGTGTGTATATATATATATATGTGGATTCGTTTTCGGGTTGAGATTCTTGAACTTGTGCTTTGTGAATACTCTGCACAGGTATGAACGTTTGATTTATAGTTTGGAAAGTGTGATATGGGTTTTGAACTCTTTTACGTTGAAAACTACGATTGGTATTATTTTGTGTCATAATGTAACTGGTTGAATTTGTATTTGATTTGAAGTTGTGAATACCAAAAACTATTGATTATACAAGCTAGTGGATATGGCGCTTGTAGCTCCATTTGGAAAGTGTTGTTTGGAAACATACGCCTTGGACAGGGTATGGTTGCGAGAAAGAACTGATAAAAGAAAAGGAACTTATAAAGTGTTCAGTGTGTGCCTTGTCGAATTTGAAGTTGTAAATGA